>JBANDB010000014.1:0-1273484 GCA_037576215.1 Armillaria gallica | reverse complement strand
AGAGAAAAACTGGGAGCGGTGTTGAATGCTAGTAGTTCTTAAATAAGCCGAGGTGCACTATTATGTGCAAAAGGTGTAGTATGGTCTATCGTTACGAATTACAGTCGGATGCTAGTGATGAGTTTGAGATTGTCCAAACAGGTCATTATGAATGTGGTCGATCATAACGATCTATTTCTCTCTCTGCAGATGTAGTGAATATATGAAAAAGATGAACTATCAGTCAGACTCACCCTACATCTCTGCTCTCGTCTTCTCCCGGCGTCCGCGGCTGCCAATATTCAACCGCCCTACTCTCGCTTAATAAAGGCTCTTCTGTCATAGATTCCGGTGACGACGGTAAGTTGTCATATGATGTCCCTGCTGCCGGCTGGGAATCAGCAGAATGCACTGAGGACGACAAAGAATCTGTGTGAATGAATGGCGGATGTTTAATATGTTGACCTTCCAACAATGGGTTGGAGTTTGTGGGTTCACGAGAAGCTTCCGGTGGAATACCGATCGTTATTGTAGGAATATCATGAGATGGGTTGATAGATGTTTGTGGTTCGTTAATCGTAGCGTTCATACTAGGATGATCATGATTGGCATTGATAACGGCACTTGCGGTGGAAGTAGCACTTAAGGCGGCATTCAATGTACTGAAAGGAGGGGGATTAGACGTTCGTTTCCGCCATAATGAATCAGTCGGTGGTGATGGAGTGCGACTTCTGGAGGGTATAAATGACCTGCGGTTACTTGGAGAGGATTCTGTACCAGTCGGAGACAGCGACGGGACAGATGTTGAGGGCGTAGAAGACACGGTGAGTGAACTGGATGTTTGTTCTGACGGGGGCGCCTCAAATGCCGAAGATCCTGGGCCAGATGACTCTGTAGAAGTAGCTGCTGCTTCTGCGTCGCTGGCTTTCGCGGCCTTCTTCTTCTCCTCTGCTTCTTTCCGCTGCTGCTCTTCGTGCTCCAGTAGCGACAAACGCATTGCCTCCATGACCATGAGCTATTCAACAATGATACGTCAAGCTCAGACCTTCCAGACAGAGAAAGTGTTCCTACCTCTTCCAAGTCCTGGCCACCCAAACCTATATACTGCTCGAAACCTTGATTCGAAGAAGCTTGTTGCCGTCTACGAGATCGCCTGCTCCCGCCTGTATCTTGGTTCTCTGCCGCCGCTGCAGCTTCCTCTGGACTCAGAGCATGCACGCGACCGCTTGTTACACCAACAGGAATAAGGCGATCGCCTACTTGTCGCATAATTATCCGCCTGTTCGCGCGACGAGTAACAGCTGCTCTCACGGCGGCCAACTTAGCTTCCCAGTCAGGCCGAATTTGATCTTAGAAGAACGGACGACGGTAAGGATAGTCATGAAAAAAACTAAGATATGAGACCAACCAATCGTCACAACCTCTGGACTATCCGCACTGAAACTCTTCTGTCGACGTTTATGTGTTGGATAACCAGCTGTTGGTATTAACGGCTGAGAGCCTTTAGGTGAGTCGGATGACCACGGAGAGATCTAGTAAGCCAGCCGCATTAAGTCAGAGTCCAGTGGAGAGATACTTCGAGCGACACACCGTCCCGTCACTTCCAATACCTGTCCGCCATGGAGGTGGGGTATACACTACACCAAAATGCTCCTGGACGCAGTAGGGGCAAGCAGCCGGGTCAGAAACCAGATGGGTGGTAGTCGGTTCGCTCCGCTTTATCTGTACAAAGCATTCGGTACAAATTGGATGGTCGCAGCAGCGGGAATGGTTAATGTTTGGGGGATAGTACTGAGAGAGACATGACGTAATGACGAAGGGTTGTAGTCAGAGCAATAGCAGACTCACAAGAAAGCAAATAGGACACTCAACGGCGCCTCTGTAGACGGAAGCCTCAGGACGCGCAGGTTCCTTGAGCGTGCTCGGTCGTTTGCTACCTGACTTGGAAACATTCGAGCTGGGCGCGGCTTCAATTCGTGTCGTCTGGTCTGCATTCTCGGGATCCGGTAATTCCTTCCTAGCCGCAAGTATCTGGTCGTCATCCCACGATTCCTCGTAATCCTCTAGTGGCCGGTAAAATGGCGCCAGTCGTCGAGCACAGATGAGCTGTGAGACGACAGCTTGGTTCCAATCTCTGGGACCTGTGTAAACGCCCTGGGGCGAAAGATGACCAAAGTCTACAGTATCATCGTGATGACCGCGGCCGGAAGATGATGAGCTGTTCCCCATGCTGATGCCTGCACAAGAGACAAGGCAACGAAAGAATCCCCCAAGCTCAATGACTTGGATCGTTGCTGTCAGTGCTAAGTAGTAAGTGGCTGTTATGTGATTGTTTGTTGCTGTTGAATTCGCCTTTCCAACCGCGGTCCCAGTCACTTGTCGACGCGCTCACTCATTGACAATGATGGGAGCGTTGAGCAGGACGTCCAGATTTGTAGTCATTGCTAGAAAACAAGCCAGGGCCCGACGGGGGTAACGGACATGGTACCATTGCATACATATGTTCTTCGACAGCTGTAGATTACTTACACATCGTCGATTTCAGATTTCTCCGTCCCATGTCCATCTATATACCTCGAGATTGTTCATCCGCACCACACATGAGTCACATCGAAAATCCTCCGATGGTTCCACAGGGTGACGTTTTCCCCGCGAGCCAGGGCTTCGGTAAATGTATCCTTGACGATGGGTTATCTGCGCACCAATACCTTGTAGTTTTGACAGCTTCTTCGACGAAGCTACAGATCTGCCAAGTCAAAGAATAGAATTCGAATGGTAGATAGCAAGGGTGGGGAATTAGAGGGCTGTAAGAGGGCTGTCTTCGAATAGAAGAACCTCAATGCGTTGTCGAAGAAATACGTGAGACTTTCCAAGAGATACTTCATGGTCAGCACAAAGAGAGATCGCATTCAAAGTACCTGCAGCAATGATACCTGTAAGTGAGAACTGATACGTCCTCTCCCGGAAGATACGGTAGAATCTGAACTGATAACGAGACTAGGACTTGAAGCTTGACCATGTGTAAATCATGTAGTCTGTCATAGATAAAGACTGCCGGAAAGAAGCTAAAAACTTTATTTCCGATACGTATAACTCATCCCCGGTAGGAAAACCAGTGCTTGTATGACTGAGGGCCAGCGCCGCCAGATTAAGGTTGGTAGCCTGTCGAACAGAATCAAAGTCCATGTCCTCGTATTTTTGTTCCGTCATGATGACACGGCGAATATGGGGGCCAGCCTCCTAACCGCGAAATCATGAATGTATAGATGCATTCTCGATGGGACTGGTACATTCCTTTCATTCAAGCATGGTATCTCTTGCAATGTATATTGTCGCTATGAGTTGCATCAAGAAGCAGCGGATCGGTAGAACTATTCGGTATCTACAGCTCGGAATAGCAGACGACGAGCGACAAGAATTACACAGTGAACTGTCCACGATGTCTGCACCTTCAATCAGTTTATAGGCGATATAGACACAGAAGCGGCAAGAATAAGACACAGCAATCCAGCTATACGATAATGCCCGGCACGGGGAAGGGCTTTGCTTTTGGATTATCGTCACGTAGTTGAATGTAGTCACCGTGATGGCGTAAAGGAACGGTCGTCCTTGGGCCGCAGTATAGTGGACTTGAAGTGTCAAGATTCCAGGTGATGACTCTGAGTTGCAAAGTAGCAAACGCCCCTTGACGCTTTCAAAGGTCTAACGAGTGGATACGTGGAAAGGTGACAGGAGAGCAAGCCAAGATGACTTTTTGCCGTAGGCAAGTGCGTTCCTACCCGGAATTCTGGCCGCTTGAAGCTTGCCGTGTCAAGTTCACATGGTGATCACCGAGCAGTGCGATAGAATGCACCAATACCAGGCAGTACCAGTGACCAACAGTGGTACGGTAGCAAGGAATAAACGGCAACAGGCTTAGCCGGATGGTTGAGGCCTGGTCGCCGGCAACTCGAATGTTCGGGAGGTGACGTGGCCCCGTACTTCCACGTGGATCAACGTTCCTTCAAATTCTCGCTGGTCGATCTCTTGGTCACGACTCTCTTTTCTCTTTTATGACCTATCGCCCGTAATTTTGGCCAACTAGACGATATAACTGCCATACCCGGCCTGCCTTCGTTCTTCATACCCCGGTATCATGGAAGCTCCCTGGACAAAGTCTCCGGAAGAAATACTTCAACATTTTGGTGTGGACCCAAGCCGCGGTTTAACTTCTGCTCAAGCCGCCAAGCATGCTGAACTGTATGGGAAGAATGGTACGAACGCAATCTCGTGCTTCAATGGCGCAATCGCTCATTCGCATACCTTATTAGAGTTACCTGAAGACCCTCCTACTCCTCTCTGGGAGTTAATTCTAGAGCAATTCAAAGATCAGCTTGTCCTCATTCTACTTGGATCCGCCGTTGTTTCTTTCGTCCTTGCCGTCTTCGAGGATACCGAAGGCGGTTTTTCCGGCACCGCGTTCGTAGAGCCGCTCGTCATATTTCTCATCCTAGCCGCCAATGCGACTGTTGGCGTTATCCAGGAGACGAATGCCGAAAGAGCGATAGATGTACGCTTCGATTCAATCGTCTCTTCGTCTCTTGCTAAATTCCACAACAGGCTTTGAAAGAATACTCGCCAGATGAAGCCAAGGTCATAAGGTCCAGCCAGCTTGCACGGATTCATGCCACGGAACTCGTCCCTGGTGATATCATATCCATTTCTGTGGGAGATAAGATACCCGCAGACTGCCGATTAATCTCCGTATCTTCGAGTAGCTTTAGGGTCGACCAGGCTATTTTAACGGGAGAAAGCACAAGTGTCAACAAGTCTATTGATGTTGTTACCGATGCTCGAGCTGTCAAGCAGGACATGACTAATATATTATTTTCCGTACGTCACATCTACTTGCCACCAGTGTACGTACTAATATATTGCCAACTAGGGAACAACCGTGGTTAACGGGAACGCGAAAGCAATCGTTGTCTTTACTGGAGAACACACCGCCATCGGTGACATTCACAAATCCATCACGTCGCAGATTTCGGAGAAGACACCATTGAAGCGCAAACTCGACGATTTCGGAGACACTCTGGCTAAAGTCATCACCGCCATATGCATTCTTGTATGGATAGTCAATATACGCCATTTCTGGGACCCTTCACATCAAGGTGCTCTACGCGGTGCCATATACTACTTCAAAATTGCAGTAGCCTTGGCTGTTGCCGCCATTCCCGAGGGTCTCGCTGCTGTCATCACCGCATGCCTTGCACTCGGCACCAAGAAAATGGCCCAGAATAACGCTATCGTCCGCAATTTGCCCAGTGTCGAAACCCTAGGATGTACAAATGTCATCTGCTCTGACAAGACCGGGACATTAACCACGAATCAAATGAGCGTTTCGAATGTATGTCCTAAGTATGACAGCCATGGAAACAAATGACTTACGTTCTTATTTATTAGTTCCTCACTGTTGATCAATCAGGCCATCCTCGTGAATATACCGTCGAAGGCACCACCTTTTCGCCCTACGGATCGGTGGCCTCTGTTGATGGCAAAAGGAATCCAGCTCAATTGACATCAGACTCTCTACAACGGTTGGCTCAGATCAGTTCTATATGCAATGACTCTAAGATTGTCTATCATTCGGTGCGTCGAGATGTCAATACCCTTGCAGAACCTTTCTGATACAGTCCTTTTTCAGGATAAGGATGCATACGCCAATCTCGGTGAACCAACCGAAGCCGCCTTGAAAGTTCTTGTCGAAAAAATCGGCTGCACCGACGCCGAAGTCATGAAATCATTGTCCTCACTGTCACCCTCTGACCGAACCAGCGCCGTCAACGAGTACTTCGAAAGGACTATCCCTCGGCTCCTCACCTTCGAATTCTCTCGGGACCGCAAGATGATGTCGGTGTTGGTGAAGCTAGAACAGGGAGGTGCCCTATTCGCCAAAGGAGCCCCTGAATCTATCTTGGAACGATCCACCTCGGCTCAGGTAAACGGAAAAACAATACCTATGACACCTGAGCTACGGGAGGCACTGTTGGAGAAGACTCTCGCGTACGGAAACAAAGGCCTTCGGACACTAGCCATGGCATACACCAAAGTTGACGATGTCGACTCTGCTCATTACCTGTCTGAAAGCTCCAAGGACTATTCCCGATTCGAGCAGAACCTAGTGTTCGTTTCCCTCGTGGGCATGCTTGACCCTCCGCGCCCTGAAGTAAAAGGCGCAGTGGCCAATTGTAAAGCTGCTGGCATTCGTGTTGTCTGTATAACCGGCGACAATAAAGGAACAGCGGAGACTATTTGCAGGCAGATAGGAATCTTCGGTGAGGACGAGGACTTGACTGGCAAGAGCTATACGGGACGGGAGTTAGACCAGCTTACGCAGGAGGAGAAAATTGTCGCAGTCCAAAGAGCTAGTCTCTTCTCGCGCACGGAGCCGGGGCACAAGAGTCAGCTTGTGGATTTACTACAGGGACTCGGATTAGTCGTGGCCATGGTACGTTAATACTTTGCCCCTGGGCTACGTGTCCTTAACTACTTTTTTCTTTTTTTGCAGACCGGTGATGGTGTCAATGACGCACCTGCCCTGAAGAAAGCTGACATTGGTGTCGCAATGGGAAGCGGTACAGATGTCGCAAAACTCGCTGCTGACATGGTTCTGGCCGATTCGAATTTCGCGACGATAGAGAAAGCCGTCGAGGAGGGTAGGCTTATTTATAATAATACTAAACAGTTTATACGTTACCTTAGTACGTGTTCTTCATCTCCCTGGATACCTCTATTAACCAAACTTTTCAGTATCCTCCAACATTGGCGAGGTTGTTAGGTCAGTCTGCGTCTGATTGATTCTGCTGACGGTCGTTATTCATGCAAGGCCTTTTCCAGCATATTCTTAACCGTTCTTCTTGGCATGCCTGAAGCTCTAATTCCCGTCCAACTGTTGTGGGTCAATCTTGTCACAGACAGCTTACCGGCGACCGCGTTGGGATTCAACCCCGCGGATCACTCCATTATGAGGGTGCCCCCTCGAAACAGTCGAGAACCGCTTGTCGGCAGCTGGCTCTTCGTCCGATACATGGTCATTGGGATGTATGTCGGTTGCGCAACTGTCTTCGGATACGCGTGGTGGTTTATGTTCTATACGAACGGGCCGCAAATATCCTTCTACGAATTGGTAGGTCCCTAGTGTTCTCGACTTGAGCTCTTTCTCACAACCGGCCCGTAGACACACTTCCATCAGTGCTCGGCACTTTTCCCAGACATTGGATGTGAAATGTTCTCAAATGAGATGGCCAAGCGGGCAACTACCATCAGTCTGTCCATCTTGGTGGTCGTGGAGATGTTTAACGCAATGAATTCTTTGTCGGAGAACGAAAGTTTGCTAAGGCTTCCGGTGTGGAAAAACCCGTTCCTCGTGGCGGCAATCACTCTGAGCATGGGACTACACTTCATGATTCTCTATGTACCGTTCTTTACTGTGGGTCTTGCTTCTACTACGTCCGAGATATGTTCTGATCGAGGTGCTTTAGACGTTGTTCGCCATCACACCGTTGAACTTGGATGAATGGAAGGCCGTCACCTATATCAGCGCTCCTGTGATACTGATCGACGAAGTGCTGAAGCTGATTTCGGTATGTCCCGCCATCTCTTTAACTGACCAGTCTCGCTAAACGATTTCAGACTATGTATGTTGACCCCCCTTCGAAGGCAAAATAGAGTAGAATATGTATGGTAGTATAGCACGGCCCGGTATAAAGTACAGCTTTGAAAATCATGAAACGCGATGACAAGGAAGGACTGATGTGGCCATCTTGTGTGTATATATTTGGATACGTCAACCCCTCTTGGCAGTCGAGTATCCGGGGCCGTCGGTTTTAGCCTCTCTCGCCATTGACCCTCCCGGCTGTAAAGCCCTCCAGACACTCGCTTCACCCTCGTTCCTTTGACCACCGTCATTTTACGTTTTTCTATTGATAAAAACTCCTATCAAGCCACTTAAAGTCATGTTCTTCCATATCCCCCTCGTCACTCTCGCCCTGTCCGTTGCTGCCTTTGCCGTTCCTCACGACAACATTCATGCCCAACGCCATAACGGCGTCGCTAAACGAGCTCGTGGAGACCTTAACAATTTTGTTAAGCGATACGATAACGCCAGATGGACATTTTATGATGTCGGGTTGTCAGTATAGCCACCAATATCTATAGTCGTTTCCAGTAATCTGACTGTCGTCCTTAGAGGTGCCTGTGGCACCAACAGTGTTGCAAGCGATTTTGTGAGTCTTTCGAGGACCCCCATATGAAATCCATTAACTTTTTCTAGATGGTCGCCCTCAACTCACAGGTAAATCATTCCATTTGCAATTCATTCTCCGTAGCTCAATGTTATCCGCAGCAATATGGAGGTGGATATCCTGGTCCTAACTGCTTCCAGACAATCACTATGACATACAATGGAAAGACGACGACTGCAACAATTTTGGACGAAGTGAGTGGCCCGCCCCGACCCTAGTAACGAGCTCATATTCCTTCTTTAGTGCCCCGGTTGTCCTTACGGAGGCTTGGATTTGTCTCGTGGTCTCTTTGACTTCTTCGCCGATGAATCCGCCGGTGTCATTTACGGGACGTGGAATTTCGGTAGTGGCGGAGGTGCAGCTCCGAGCTCATCATCGTCCACTTGGGTGGCACCCACAACGACCAGTACTACTCCTCAGTGGACCCCTTCGTCCACTTCTCAGTGGACACCCTCGACCACTAGCACTACTTGGACCCCACCAACTACTTCATCGAGTTCCACTTCAAGTTCGTCCAGCTCAAGCTCCAGTTCCGCTTGGAGCGCATCATCGTCGTCCTCCTCTTCGGCTTGGTCCTCCTCTTCTTCTTCATCGGCATCGTCCTCATCTTCCGATTCGTCGTCGTCAGCTTCTGCTTCCAGTGCATCGGTGTGGTCGGGGTATTCCAGCAATTCTATCGCTGTTCCAACTGGTACTGTTGAGCAGTCTACTAGCGGTCCGCAGAACCTGTATTACATCGTTCAGGCTGTGGTCAACGCAGCGGGTGTACTGGTTGAGGGAGCCCAGGTCATAACCTAGATTGAGGCGCGTCACGTAGCTTCTGACTCTAGCAGCCTTGAAGCTTGGAAGATGATTTGGTTTCATCGTTATTATTATTATCAACATTTCAAACATTGTTATACTTCCGTTGACCATTCTGTGCTTGCTTGCGCTGCTGGATACCCTTGTTTGTCACATTCATTGAATTACCCTTTTTCTCATCGATATTTCTTGACATTTCTCACCTTGCACCTTGCAAGCACTTTCTTTTTTTACTCCATGTGGGTTTTATTTAAATGACGTTGCGGCATAAGACATATAAGTATATCTTAATGTATGTTCATAAGGCTGGCGCTTATAATGGCAGTTTTTATACTTGTTTGTGAACGGGGAATGGCTGGCGACGGACTTGTTTAAGGATGAGAAGCAAGAAAGGCCCCTGACTGAGGCCGAAAGATGGCTAGCGGTATCGAAGACCACTTGCATCGAAAAGCAAAGGGTCTCTAAAGCTTCGAGAATCCAAGTTTCATTAGGATCAATGGCTAACGTTAGCTCAAAAGCGTAAACCCTATAACCGCTACGACCACCGGAAATCAAACTCGGGGAAACAGCAATGACGGACATTCATGTCTTTGTTTTTTTGGAATATTCTGACAGTCAATTTCCGGGCATAGGACAGTAGCGACTAGAGTACATAGTAGCAGAGTATGTTGTCATTTACAGAAGCCGATCACTGCGTAATTTGAAAAAGGGGATGCCTCATTGCAGCCGGTTAGCTTCTTCACGGCTACCACCATGTCGACGTCGATGTCGAGCGGTCTGTCGTCGCCAACCCTCACCTCCGTCTCGACGACCTCATCGTTCGACATGGTGTCGCCGAGGTCCCGCTCATCGTCTACCATATCTTCCCAGTCATTCATCTTGTCTGAGGACGACGACTCCGACGATGAGATTGTCTGGAGCGTCGCATCCTCTGGCATTTTATCGCAATCCGACATATCGACCGAAAGTAGTCTTTTCCCTTTATCAGAGGATGACTTCGTCCTTCTTGATCCACCCAGCACCCTTGATACTCACAACGGTCTCTCGACACCGAGCACTGTCGTATCTCAAGCTTCTGATCATACTTCTTCCATCAGCCTACCTTCCGACTTTGCGAGTCTTTCGCTCACCGCTACTACCCCAAAGCGAAAGGCAAAGGCCAGCAAGCGAAAGAAGAAGCGGTTATCCCCTGCTACAACGTCCGCCGCAGCTTCTTCGGCCCCTCCGGAGCGACCGTCGTCAGTAGCGACCCTGACTGCAGCTTCGACGCCGACGCCTAAACCTAAGCGTAGACGTTCTCGTAAGTCTAAGAGCTCTGCGTCTCATCCAGGTTTGGGCGCCCGCTCTGTTGTGGACGACATATCTGAGGGAGTATCTGAAAGGGGTGATGATGTTTCTGTACCTTCATTGTACGACGATGCTGTCCGATACATAACCTCGTACGTCCCATCTGAGTCTTATCTTGCATCTATCTCACTCGTATGTACCCTAGATTCCTTACCAATCCAGCAGCGAAGGAGACTGTCTGTCACTTGCGCCTTCTTCAGTCTCTCATCATCGAACTGGGACTAGCAACGTCCTCTATTCCCACTTCCCTCACGTCCGCAAAAACTCTCATCAAGTCCCAAGCGTTCGTGAATATTCGAGATTATCTAGCTCTTCGCGGACAGGGTCTTGCAGCTGTTCAGAGAGCCATGCATCCCAGCCGGTCTGCTTTGCGCAAGGATATCAAGAGAAAGGGGAACCAGGCGTCGCTCAAGTGGGTTAAGAAGAACGGCCTGCAGGTCCTGCTCGTGTCCTGCTACCCTTGATCAGAGAAATTTAAGGAGACGAGCACTGAGTTTTATAAGGATGAAGACCTAATTTCCATTGTATTGTATTTCTCTCTGTTTTTTGTTTTTGGCATTCTGCGCTACCATTTGATTCACAGTTATCTACCGGTTCTCACAGCCATTATCTGCTTGTATACAGCAATGTGCTTTTTTCGTTCCGTCATTGTTGTCATACTATCATACCATCACCAGCCAAACGTTACCCTTTGCTCAATCTGTTTACTACATATCTACATATCTACATATTCCCTTGCTTACCAACAAATGAATCAGGGATCTGCGTCTGAAAGACTTTGACTTGATGGCCTGATCGCAATAGGATTAAGCTAGGGGTGTAGACTATATTTTGTCACAATTTTCGTATCTTCCAATATAGGACGCTATTGTTGTATCCAGCTACGGCGGTCTGTTCGACCTCAACTTTTCGACTCCATAACCAACCTTGGAGATCCGTCACTTTCGCTCCCATTCGTTTTCGAAGAATAGTCCTCTCGTCGCCCATATTGACCGTGGTCGGTACAGGAACACTCGACTTTTTCCCATTCCCAAGCTCGGAGTCTTGATTCTTTCCCCAAGCCAAGAGGTCGCACCCTGCCCTCCCACCGTCCGTCGTGTCGAGCGTCAATAGAACATGTCCTGTCTGTGATACGCTCACTGATCGCGGGACAATCGGTACTATGCTCCGGGTAGCATCGCTATCTGCACTTTAGAGTAAGTATTCTGACCGACACGCGTAATTCAGTACCAACATTCAGACAGATTGCCAATATTCTTCGCTCGTACTGGTGTGCCCTGGGCGTTGCTGAACAAATTATTGCCGAGGCCGCCCCACTGGCCATTTCCGCACATGTAGATATCCGCTTTGCCTTCGTCCGGATATTCAACTTTGAATGAAGTCAAGTCACCCCCTGATAAGGCTTTTTAGCTTTCTGCAAGAACTGGTGATGTAAATGAAATGCTTACCCGCAGAGATATCGACGCATTTACTGTGCGCCTGGTGAGACATTCGCCACGGGATAGCTTCAGTAGGAACCGTAATCGTAGGTACCGTAACAGTGCCGCCCAACCCGATCTGACTGGACAAACGAATAAGACGAGTGAAACGACCGCTGTTAAGGTCCTTACCCGTATTCATTCGCTCCCCAGCCCAGCACTCTACCGGTAGTCGTTCGAATAAAACTGTTCCGTCCACCTGTAGCTACCTGACTGACTGGGACGCCCTGTAGCGAAGGGATCTCATAAATAGTCGGGCAGAATCTAATCGTGTCATTGTCCTTCCAGGCTTCTGAGGAAGAATTAGATGCAAGGGTGAGCATCAGAATAAATACATACCGTGTTCTTGTCCTGAGCGAATACCACTGAGTGATTTTGGTACAAGTTGTACTGGTAGAAGCGAATGACCAAAGGGATGACTAGGGTTGGGAACTTCGATTTTTCGGAATCCAAGCTGGCCGTATATGTTGGCGTTACTGTTCACGGGATGCGAAAATGCCCTCCCCGTGTTTGTTAATGCCAACAAATGGTCGTTTCCTGCGGACATTGAGACAAACCTTGAAGGGTTTTCAAAAAGAATTATATGGATATAAAAGAAGGGCCTACGATTCGCGTCTTTTCAGTTGCTGCTGGGGTTTTATCTCCACAAAATCAACAGTCTCTTCTTTACCCCACAGCCAGCCCATACTCCACCAAGGAAACTGTGTGGGAGATCCAGCAGGTAACGACTGCCTCGAAGCAGATGCCTCCATAGCATAAATTTTCCCTGATGCGGAAAGGGCGTACAATTTTGATTCCGTTAACTGAAGCTGTACGATATTCTGAATGACAAGTATAAGCCATCTTTCTTTAGAAAGGATAGGATGTACCGCACCTTGTTTCGTAGAGTCAACGCAGGACTATCACTTTCCGCGGAGCCAAAATGTCCTACTCCCCATTGATACACGTCTCCTCGAGCATCTACACACGCTGCATGTTCCTTGTGCAGGACCAGGTCTCTGAGTGCGACGTCTTCCAGCCACTCTGCAATGACCGGTGTGCGGATAGAATCTGGGTCTTCCTTGTCTAACAGCAGTGTTTTGGACCTGATACCATCATAGTTAGGCGGTAACAAACATTGAAGGGTGACACCACGCACTTGTTAGAGCCCCAGACAACTGACTGTAGCGCCTCTGAGTTTTTCACATCGCTGTCTCTAGTTACTTTTGAAGGTGTTTGCGAACGGCCAGGCCATTCACTGTCATTATGTATGATTTCTCTGTTCGAGCGCCATATCAAAGCACCAGAAATAACGACTGCAGACACTACAATTGCGGGTGATGCATATGGAGGTTGTTGGCGAAGAGGTGAAGAAGTATGGATGTGGCGTAACTTTGACTTGAGTGTGGAGGCCGCTCGTCTGTACATGCGAAGGAAAGTGATGAAGGAACCAGTCTCAGATGATGAAACCGTCAAATGCTTCGGCCCGGGGTCCCGCGAAGTAAAAATTTTATTATCTTAGTCTATACCTACAAGACACGCTGGAAGTACTGATCCTTAGCCCTGCTGGTGTGCTGATGAAACTGCCTTATCCCAAATCGATTTATCAACGGTGACCCCTCCGGCTGCCTTCCACAACCTTGCTAGCCAGTACGCAGGCTCCTGCCACTTGCCCTCAAAAGTGACGACGTTAACATCACATTCACCAATATTGCGCGCTTCTTGGATAAGCACCGCATCGACAGGTCCAACCGCCATCTCTGGATCAATACTGATATCCCAACCCATCGCTGAGGCTATGACTCTGGCTTGCTCGCGCAGCGCCTCGTGCTTCCGAAGAGTGACCAACGGTTTTTTGTTCTTGATGGATTGGATGAACCTGCGTTTCTCGCCGTCGGCCACGTACCAAAGGGCACATCTCATGGCGTAGAGGTTCGAGGGGACCGTGGCGAGCACTTCTTGTTTAACGGCGGTAGCCAGCTCAAGCATTTCCTGTTCATCCTCCAATGTCCAAGGCCCATCCTCTTGAATCTCGGTGTTGTCATTTGCATGGTTTTGGTGGGTGACAGTCTGGACGGTGGATGTAGCGGGGTTGGTTTGTACTTTGTTGAATGGTCTGACAGAAAACAATCTATCAGAGGGGCCGTTCCGTCGGGATGTCCAGGAGTCGTACTGTTCAGAGGGCGATTCAGCAACAGACATAAATTGTTCATTTTGATAACAAGGTCATCCCGTTCGTCGTCGACCAGAGGTGCATCCAGACGGCAAGGGTTACAGGATTCATTAACCTTGTGAGATGCACAAAACTCGGTTATAGTCTTGACTCCAGGATAAGGCATGGCAATGCCAGCTTGGGAGTAGTACTCGGTTAAAAGAGTATTAGTGAAGATGCCCCCATCAGATTTCGCCACCATGGAATCCGATTCTTGGCCTGCCGGTGCTACCAGGTCCCAAAGCTCGCTGGTCCAAGATGCACCGTGAGAGGCAGTAGTGATGACAGTTACTTTCCCTTTGCAGGTTCGAACTGCAACTTCGAGCTCCTCTTTCTCGAGCTGGCGACAAGCACCCTCGCCGCTGCCAATCGGAAACTTGCCCTCGATGTCACCATGATCGCATAAGATTATGGTCAGAGTCTCCCCTTCCCCGACAGCTGCAGTACCAATTTTGATTAAAGCGTTCGTCTTCAGATCGCTAGATACGCTAGTGACGACGTGGATGTTCTCCGGATAGGATAGCTGAAGAAGCTCGCAAGAGGGATCGCCTATAATCTTGGGATGTTTTGAGAAGGCACGAAGAGTAGACTCAGTGAGGCAAGTTAATAGGACAGGTTTAGGGGAGGTTGATGATGATGTTGCACAGTGAAGGAGTACAAGTGAATCGATAATCTGCCATTCATTGAAACGCATTCCAGCGTGGTCATCCTCGACGCCGAGTACTACGAAGGTTTGAGAAGGCATTTGGCGATTTCAGGCAGGCGAGATGGAAAGAAGAGGTTGGTTTATTGCTGGCGCCGGAAGGGGGTGGCTGAGCAAGCACAAATGTGAACACAATGGAGTCTGAATATAGTAAGGACGACAGAGGTTCATTTGTCTCGATCTCAGTCGCAAGCAAGCCCGGCCCGTGAGTTAAATGGGCGCTCACAGTGAAACAGTCGCAGAAAATCCTAGATTCATGCTGAAATTAAAGACAAGTAAAGTAGATCTAGCGCTGAGCCATCTTCTTTTTCTTCTTGCGCTTGACACTTGCATCTGCACCATCCCTCTTCCTCTTGCCTCCCGCCGACTCTTCCTTCTCTCCGGTAAGCTTGACCTTCTTGGTCTGCTTTACCACCTCTTTGCACATCGCATGGATAGATGTCGACGATTTGAACGCTGCAGAGGCAGACAGCTTCTCCAACAGCTTTGCCCAGCTCGACGATGCCCAAATGGCTTCAATATCTGGCGATGAAGAGAGGCGAGATGTTTGTCTTATCGATAGCAACACTAGTTTGAATAGATCTTTCATCTGAGCTGCGTTGACTGATGCCTTGTCGTCGCATGCATCATTTATCAGCTCATGCAGTGCTTCACGCAACGTTGTCATGAATGCTACTACATCCGCGTCTGATTTCTCCTGAAAATGATGTGAGTTCATACGTTAAACACGGCAAAGATGGACCGTCCGTACAATGGTCGGCAATTGAGAGACAAGGGCGTGTATCAGACGGAATGCCTGACACTGCCGATATACGTTAATCGCTTTTTTGGACGAGTCGATGAAATCCTGGCGTAAACGCCATCCCAGTGCCGGGAACCGCTGGATGAAATCTTGGAAAAAGTTGAGATTCAATGCGGAATTCTTGCGGGTCAAGAAATCGACAAGGGATTCCCGGTATGCATCAAGCACCTGGTCTACGCCCTGTTGAGCAACCAAGATTTTGGCCAGATATAGACTGCAAAAGCTCAGAGTAGCTAACAGATCTGATGAACGTGCTTTGCGAGCGTGCGCGTGTAGTGATCGAACAGCGGATGCAACTTGAGCCACAGGGGCAGTAGGTACGTCCCTGGCTTTTGCTATGCGGGATCGGAGGATGCCCTGAGTTTTGTCAGAGAGCTGTTTCTCATCGGTGCCGGAGGCACCGATCAGGTCGACCAGAGGCAGGATGAGATTGATCACAAGGGGACTTGAAGGCTGCTTCTTGAAGAACAGATCAACAAGGTCGAGCACCCTGTTTTTGAAATGCGTGGCTTCACGTTGTGCATCGACATCTTGTATTAAAGTTAGAGTTGTTCTGGGTGTGAGATGATTATCACTGACCTTTAGACGTCTTCCCGACTTGCATTCGGGTCTTGAAGACCTCCGCAAGTTGCCCATCTAGTGCCAGCATCTGATCATCGTCCATCATTATCTCATCATCATCTGTATCGCCAGTGACAGGTTCCACGCCGTTCATTTTCAGGGCCTCTAGGATTTTGCTTCCGAAGCTCGTCGTCCACATCCTCTTCAGCATCATCATCGTTTGCATCATCGGCACTCTGTTGGGAGCTAGCGGATTCGCTTTGATCTTCATCGCCTTCATCTTCGGACACGTCTTCGTCTCCACTTCCATCTTCTGAATCTTCGGCACTGAGATCCCGAGTTTCGAGTTGCTGTACAAAGGGATCATATTAGAAGGGGTTTCCATCTTTTTCAGAGAGACTTACCGTAAGAATAAGATCGATGGAGCTCTCTTTTACTAAAGGTGTCAAAGATGCAAAGGCCTGGTTCGCGATAGTTCGCAGGTATCCCGTAGGCTTTTCTAATAGACCGATGATTATGTCTATTAAGCCATCAATAGGATCCAGAACTTCATTGTCATCATCGACTTTGGCGGCCTTCTTGCTTTTCTTGCCGGTCTTGTTGCGGGGGAAAAGGCGTTCCACAAAGTCGATGCACGACTATTGAACCGGCACAGTAAGCTCCAAAAAGCGCCCACGAGGCAGATCGCTTACCTCCAGAGTTTCTACCGCGGTATCATCTTCTTCACTGGTGCAGTATTCATGAACTACTAGCCCTGAAAGTAACAGCTGGCATCCTTGCGCTGCGTCACTGCCGGAGGTGACCTAAATCCTTGAGATCAGCATATAATTGCCTCGGTACAGTAAGGTTTACCTTTCTTAGATGGGCATCTAACTCTTTGGTTCTCGCTCGAAGAGTCTGGACCTCTTCGTCGGGGTCCAAAAGATATGACACGTTCTTTTCTTTCTCTAGCCCTTCAATTGTTGTAACAATTTGTATACCCAATAGTCTCCGTCGGTGGCCATGGCTGAAGATTTTAAAGTCTTCGTTCCGTCCTCTAGAGCACAATAGATAGTAGTGAGCAGGGAAGACTATACATGGGCTTTTCATGGCGCTTACCATTAGTTATTGTGACGGTCTGATTCGTGAGGTCGGAAAGACAGCTCAAGAGTCGACTGCGACTGTACAACCTAAGAGCATCAGACAGCGGTGGCTTGAGTACACAGTCCGTCTACAGGAGATAAGTACAGGGAATTCAAATGTGAAACGGAGAAACATACGCCACGATACGAAATCTGCTTAGCAGGTTTCCGTACAATGAAGAACCCGTTGACCACAAACCACTCCAGGATCTGTCGAATCCAGTCATCTCGTTTGGGTATGGAGCCATTTTTAATCAGTGCTACGAGCTGATCCATAACCCAAGATCTACGTGCATTGATCCCTCTATGTCATCCCTGTTTGGTGTATTTAGTAGGGAAGACTGTATATAGATTGCAGGTGAAACACATACTTGTCTACACCTTCATTACCATTGAATTGGGAAATTAGATGGTCCACATAATGAGTAATGCCATCCGCATTCATCGAAGAAAGGATAGATTCGACGGTTTTCGTCTTGGTCAACTGATCAAATTGCCGACTACCATTTACGCCAGTAAGCTGAACAATCAGTCCCATACCCAGTTGGGCCTCTCTTTCACGAAACTGGACACTTCAATAGCCTACTTATATATCAGACATGCCCTGTACACGGGAAAGAATGACTAACGGTTTGTTTGGCGGCTTTGTGCAGATATCTGTCTGATTTCGATGAGTGGTTGATCCAAGTTCGCATGAAATTTTTCGTAAAGATCATGGGAATATCATCGGCCGGTACTCTTGGCAAAGCCTTTTGAAACACTTGAAAGCCCCAGTACTTCCGTTCCGGAGAGGACGTGGAGGAAAACAGACATTCTACAAAGAAACCTTCAGCGATGACAGATGAGCACAGATAAATGAGGTATACCGTCAACAACTATTCTGAAAAATTCCGGAAAAGTCCCTTTCGTCTGCTGATTAGAGCCTGGGCTGGGAAGCAGATAATCGAATATTATGTCCCAAACAAAGTTTAACTCAGGTTTCCATGAGCTCCCGGAAGATTTGGAGTTGCTTTCTTCGTCGTCAATGTCCTGGGAAATACCCTCAGAAGACTGTCGAAGTATAAGAGGTGAGAACAGACCTTGAGTATCTGTCCGAGAGTATGGTAATTTCCGGTGCTGAGCAAGTCAGGATTCTTGAACATTGGAGAGGTATATTTTCGCCAATCGTGATCGGGGCACAGATGCTGGAGTTTTAGCATCAGCGCCACCTTTTCAGGTGTCCACTGGGAGTTGCTGCCCAAGGTCGTTTCGATGGAATAACCAAAACCCTCCTCCTTCCAAGCAACACCCGATGAGTTGAGGGCTTCCAATGCCAAAAGGATCGTCCACCAGGCACTTTCTCGCAGCCAGCTTTTCTTCTCTCCAAGCACCACCAATTCTGATACGATGTCCTTGAAGCTCTGTAAGGACGATGCAGAAGTAGAAGAAGATGCAGATTCCGGCAAAGGATCCGTCCGAATAAATAAGCCTGACTGAATGACCGCGGTGATTCCAAAAAGACGAGCAAAGAGGACGTCTCTCTCTTCCTGTCCAGTCATGGACTTTTGAGTTTTCGTAGCATCCATGATCAGGGATAGTATTTGGGCACATGTGAACGTCAGAATTCTAGACAGAAGCTGTTATAGAACGTGCATTAAAAAAAGCAACCAAAACAAAACGGTATGAACTTACTTCTGTCAATGCGACAGAAAACCCTAATCTGCTGCTTTCTCTCGGACTCGCTAATCCACGAACAAGACGTCGCACGGAATATGACACATCATGCGCATTATACTTGTCCAAAGGGTCGATACTGTCATCCTCCTGGCTTTCATCCTCGGAAGTATCTGAAGAATCCTTAGCAAACTGTTCCTGGAACTGTTCTAGTGACGAGATGAGCTTGACGGAGGCATCGATGCGCTCTTTCTTTGACGAGGAAGAGAGATTCCAAAAGAGCGGGAGAGTCGTAGACATTTACGACGAGTCTAAAAATACAAGTCAAAAATTTGGAAGGACTGTTTGGTTGTGTGGACGCGTCCGGTCCGAACCGGTCCGTGAAGGACCTTTGATTTTTCGACCATTGACGTATCAGAGGACTCGGAAAACCGATTTATGTAAATAATGTTCAGAAATCTTCTCTGCGCAGGAGGACATCCGAAGTTCCGTCCCGGTTGATCGCAGTTCAGAACACCAGCTCTCAAATTTAGCTAGAAAGTTGTTATTTATTTAAATGCTCATTATAGTTGACCTTACCGTCAAAATAAATCTACCAGCATACAGACGAGTACATAGAACCACGATAGACGAAAAAGTGTACAACGATTAACGGTCCATAACTTCGTAACGGCTTCCTTAATCAAGATGCATCCAATGACCCTTCATACCAAGCCGACACTTTTCGCAATCTGAGCGTGGACCCATGGTAACTCGTTGCTTTTTGGAGGGAGACAGAGCGCTTGATCTCGGACCTGCAGAGTCCATGGAAATATTCATAGGCGTAAGACTGTCTGAGACTGGCGTGCGAGGCCTTGTCATATTAACAATATCGCCGTCGACTCTTATTGTCTCGGGGGTGGGTGGTGTGATGTCGATTGAGGGAAGACGAGGTCGAAAGGAACCCTGAGCATGATTTGCTTGTTGTTGCGGTGCGTTGGAGTCGGAGAACGATGGTGATAAATTCTGGGGTGACTGGCAATACGCTGTGGAGGCGTCGTGCGAATGAGACGTGCTAGGAAACGTCGTTTGAAGAGGTAATAGTACAGGTCTTCCTGGTCCCTGGGAAGCTGCAGAAGGCTCATCATCCAAGTCCTACGACCGCTGTTAAATTCCCGCAAAAAATGAATCAAGTAATCACACACCATGTATCGTCGGAATTACTCTCTGAATATTCTCCTGGTGTTCCGATGCTCAAGCCGCCCGTCTGCTGTACCCAATCTTCAGAGGAGTACCGACTGCTACTGCTACTGCCACTGCCAGGGAGTGAATTCGAAAACAGTGAAGGAAGTGCTTCTCCCAAAGCAGGAGTCAGGCGTTTCTATGAGAAAGGGAAGTAAGGATGTTGCGAGCACAAGTTTCCTTGAAAGACCCACAATAGGACGACTGGAAGGGCTGTCTTCGTCAGTGGGACGGGGACGCTTGGAGGATGGATTGAACTTGGACATAGAGTGGAAGGCACAAGTCGGTGAAAGCATATCAACCTCCATTTGAACCATTTTGGCACAAAGGCTTGCGTCGGAGCGAGAAAAACGCAGAGTTATGTCATACAGCTAGTTGAGAAACAAGCCTTGAAGCTCAGCCACTCAATTTCGCGTCACAGGGATCACATGTCGATCCTTTCCACGCGTCGCGACGCGTTGCGTTGGCAAGTGAAAGCGGCATTCAAAACATTTGATATCTCTAATCTAGGTATTTTTCTACATTTTCTACCGTGACTATATGAGTAAACTAAATTCGTGCAATCATCACATTCATCCTTGCAAGTTGAGCGGAGTCCTGGGTAGCCTGGGTTCACCCTCGGCGTAAGGCTCTCCTGTCTCAGCACGAGCAAGGTCATTCAACCAAGCCCCCTTGGGTTGGATCTTGACCCCACGAGAGTACATGACAGCAAGGTACAGCCAGGCCAGGGCATTACCCACGGTGCCGACCTCATCGGAGACATGTGTCTTCGCATACTTGCTCATAGTTCTGTGCAGCTCGACATCGGTGAAGATGTCGAAGAGATGCTGGGCAACAGCAGCATTGTCACCAGGCTTGGTAAGATAGCCTGACTTGCCGTGCTCGACTTGAAGAGGAATACCACCCGTAAGGGAGGCAACAATCGGAATTCCAGCGTGGATAGCCTCAGAGACCTTGACCTCAAAGCCTTCACGAGTCGAAAGTTGAAGCGCAATCTTTGCGTTAGACATGAGTGCATTCAACACTATTCCAACTTTAGCATACCTCGAATGCGACGAGGACACGGACTTACATTGGTCACTGGGGGGAAGCCTCATGACGACAAAGTCCTTTGCATACTCCCTGTACGCATCGGAATAGATCAACTGCATGACTTGATCGTATATGATGCTCGCATCGGGGTCATCGACAGCACCTGAAAACAACAAAGTGAACATCACGACATGCAGAGAAAAGCAGTTAGCATACCATGACCACAGATCAACATCTGCGGGTGCTCGTCTTCCTCAAGGTCGGGGCACTGGGCCTTGAGGAGACGTCGGAGTTTGACATAAGAATCGATCACGTTAGGAATACCTTTTGCGGGGTCGAACCGGGCAATTTGGATGATGTAGCTACGGTGTGGCCATTGAAGTTCGTTCATCTTGTCCTTGACACACAAGCTACGGAATTCTCCCATGTAAAATGCGGAATCCCAAGCGCCAAGGTCCTTGTTCAGACCATCGAGCCTGGATAACATCAATCAATATATAATTTTGATCTGGGGTTGAAAGTCACATACCAGTCAGTCGCAGCGCCAAGCAACGCCAACTTTTCGATGGGAACGTCAGAAGGAACGAATTTGTTCACCGGGTGACCTTGGTTGATGTCGTCAGTGCAACCTAGGGAGTGCTTCTCATCTATTGTGACTTACTGATGAACAAGTCGGCAAGCTGGATGTTGTTCCACAGATATTTCCACACCTCCTCTTGCGGTGAACCAACGACATGGACCAGATCGCTGCGGATCTCGATGTGTGAACGATAGACAATAGGCAACTCGGGACGGATTTTCTTGATTAGAGGAATAAGACCGGGCATCTGAGGATCATCTGTGGACCGGTAAGAAAGGTAAGTGCAAGATCGAGAAACAGCATTCTCGCCTATGAAAGCGACATCAACACCGCCAGGAGCCAAGGGACCTCCTTCGGCCGTCCAGCGAAGACCATTCTTCAAAATCCAGGCGTCAAAGCCTTCTTTGGCGTCACTAGTCAGGCGAAGATCTGACGCAGCGACACCTTGGAGGATGTTGTGGTTGTTCTTGGTAGTTCTGAATACCTGGGGTGACGGATTTGGAACGTACCTTGCACGCGGTTGGGTACGGTGAATACTCTCTCCGGAAAGTCAATATAACGGACATACCATGCAACGTCAACATCAAGCGCGGTCAAGAACCTAATCAAGGCGTGTCTCATCTACAAAAATGTCAGGTGCAATGATTTAATTAGTTGAACGATATTCTCACCAGGGCTACGCCACCTTGAATAATTTGCCATGAAAGGATTAGATCACCCGCGATATATCAATTTTGTGGGGTAACAACTAACCTCCTTGTGGGGTCGAAGAGAAGAACCCAATCTTGACTTGCTTTTCGCGTAATTCATCTGCAAGCTTGACGACAGCGTTCCAGGTGCTTGAAGTCGTGATCAGCAAGTGATCATGCCACGACGTACGGCAAACCGACATACCCAGGTCCCACGGTCTTCTTGTACTCATCGAGATCATCCAGCAAGTGAATCTTGCCAGCGGCATCAACGGTGACTTGGTTCCGGGCGCCAATACTAAGGCGAGGGTTGTTTCCGGGACCAAAGTACATGATGCATTTCCGTGCCGCGGAGTCGGCTTGCTCATCGAGGGTGCGAAGGATAGGGAGACGGCCCGTGACACCGACCTGGAGATGGGGATCCGCAGCAGCTACGTGAGCAGATTCTACGTACACCGTTGGAGTCTCAGCTCCAGAAGGAACATAGGAACCAGTGGTGGATGAGATGCGGTGTTTGATGTTGGGGCGTGTCGCGGAGTCTGTATGGAAAGGCTTGATATTGAAGACGATAGGAACAATATCCATGTCAAGCCAAAGGCGTGTACACAAATTTGGAGACTGAATAGAAGCGCATATGTCATGATCTTATGACTTGAGCAGGGTAAAAGTATAGCATACCTCGCGAAGGAGGGACAGAGTGACACCGGCACCAAGGAACTTGCATAGATGTTCGCTACAGAATTTGCGAAGAGTATCCAAGACATGTTGTTCGATGGATTTAGCGGTCTTCTCGAGGTCTGTAGCAGAGTACGGGATTATGGTGGACGCGAAGTCGGTACTGTAGACCGAGTCGTGAACAGAAACCGCAATTTCGAACTGGGTGTTGTTATTGACTGGATTGCCGGCAATACCAGCCCACATTGGCTACAGAGATCATCAGGATGCGAGTACGAGAGAGAGATGGTGACTGACGGTCAGACTGGAGTACGACGCCGCGACATGGGGTTTCTTGTTGGATACAGAGGAGAGACGACGCCTAGCGACGTCGGAAGACTTGGATTCAAAGTGATGATGATGATGAGCCTTGGTAGACATTAGTGAAAGCGAGGCCAAGATGGGGTAGCAGTCAGAAAAGAATGAACGGCGATGAGGATTATATACGGGAATCGGACGGTCTGGCTCCCCAGAAGAAGTGAAGTGGCCGGCATGGTCCAGGTTTGGGTCGATTCCATGAATTGAATGTCTTGATCGTCTGGAGATGGGAGCTAGGCCACGCGCCAGTCGCCGTTTCAGCATCGTGGCCGTCTTTCCCTTCTTAGCTCCAATCCATCACCGCGACTGGGACCAGGTCAGTCTCCGTCATTACCCCCACTTGGTCTCCATGTCTCCCTGCAGGCATTGCGGTGCCAGCACCGTATGGGACGACGATGCCAGCTCAGCAATATGTACCGTCTGCGGTACCCTTGTCGACTCGTCCCAGTCCGTTCTTTCGTCAATATCAGATTACCAGGCCTCATGGAACCCTTCTTTTCTTCCAAATCCAACCCTCAAATCTCTCCGGAATCCCAATTGGCAGCTGGCCGGGCAAGGAAAGGAAGCCAGGGACAGGCAGAATTCCGTAAGTTCTACTACAGCCCTTTCACTTTTTGTTATATTGCTTCTTAATCTAAACGATGGCGTATAGGCAGCGATGCACGAGTTCATCAATTCACTGGCAAATATACTTTCCGTCCCAGCATTGGCTTCCCGGGCCACTACTCTGTTCACTCAGGCTATGGCTGCGGGCAATTTTCGGTGGGGAAGGAAAGCAAAGCTTGTAGCAGGTGCCTGCCTGTCTATCGCCCTTCGCGAATCTAAGAGGCCAGATTTTCTTCGAGACATCGCCTTTATCCTGGATCAGCATTATGCCCACTTGACACGCGCCCTGTCCTCCGTCCTGTCCTTGCTTAACGTTTCTCTCACATCAAGTGACCCCTTCTTTCACGTACCAAACCTACAATCACATCTTTCTTCGGTCATTCGCGACGAGGTAGAAGCCATTAATTTGCCTCCCTCCCTCGTCACCGTGATTAAGCCTTTAGACCAAACATATGTTACCAACACCTGTCGCTCTCTATCCGATCTCTTGGCCCGAATGTCGCCTTCAGACCCCGTCGCCGTCACCCAAATACATGGTACAGCTTGCGCTATCTTCATGCTTGCCCTTGAAGCTGAAGCTCGTGCGACTTTGCCAAGCCTAGGCGAACTCGGTGCATGTCTGGCTGCCAGATACTCCGTAGGCAAAGGTCTTGTCATGAACAGATACAAAGCTATCCAGAGTGATATTGCTACCATGATGGAAGGTGTTCAATGGCTTGATCAGTACCAAAAGAAGAATAACGGTCGAGCAAAAGTTTCGAAACGGTTGCTAGTGGCGCGCGGCCTGCCCGATGTACTTTCCTGGCAGGACGAAATTTGGAGGAAAAAAATAGAGGATCAGGGACGCCCCATCCTTCATCTTGATTGCGATTGTGACGACGATGTTGATCTGAACGATCATGAAATCGACCAAGCTAATTCCGCTTCTCCCCATCCGAATTCCGTCGTTCCTTCCGCTCGTGAGTTGGACATGCGACCGCGTAAGAAGCAAAAAACACGACACGCTCTCTCCGAAGCCAGTCAATTTTTACTCGACCCTCTTTCGGGTTCACTTCCATTATCTGCCCTGTCCGTTAAACCTTCCATTACTGAATATACCCACCGAAATCTCCAGAGAAAAAGCGAGTCACAAGGTCTTCAAACATATCTTCCTCTCACGTCATACATTCTTGCCGCCCCACTTACAGCTCTCCAGTCATCGAGAAAACCCACCCGTCTCCAGCTCTTGTCAGTTGCCCGCGGAGGAGCTAGTACGTCCGAGGTCAACGACGATGAGCTATTTGAGGAAGGGGAGCTAGAAGGACTTATGCGCACAGAAGAAGAAATCCAAGGCTTGATAGAAATATGGGAGCGGGAGAAGTTGATGGACGTCGATTCTGACCAAGAGTGGCGAGCCCAAAAAACGAAAAACAAAGCGAAGATTAGGTACAAAGGCAATAACGAGAACAAGGAGAACGACCATGAGTCATTGGTAGGTTCGAAGAGGGTCAATACCGATGCGCTGGCACGATTCATGGCAGACGACTATGATGATATGCGGGATGACAGTTCGCAAGATGTCGTCAACGTTCTTGGCCTTGGATATTCGGACGATGAAGATGAAGACGAAGATGTTCAAGACAATAGCATCAACGGAACCATGATGCAAAATGCTTATTCTGCTTTGGGTTACATGCGCAAGCCCTCACCAGACACTGGCCAGCAACCACCGGATGGTGGCGAAGTTATCTTACAAGGTTGGCGACCGCCGTCTCCTGATGGCCCTTGCATTCATGAAAGTCGATATGACCAAGAGTATGACTGATATACCCACTCACTATTTTTGATGATACCAATCTGTTTTGTATATATCACAGGTACTTGGATTTGTACATTAGGTCGTATAAATTATTCCTCTTTTGATTATCCGGTATGTATTATATGGAAATCACATTGTATATTCTTCATTTAATCATTACTTCATACTTGTAACGCGTAGAATATTACCCGGCTCGCTGGTTATCGGATGGGATCCGCTGTTGGCTTGTGATGTACTGCAGGAGCCTCTTGTACGACGGTCGGCGCTCCTTCCCTCCAGACCTCTTCGAGCGGAGGAGTATGCCTCTGAACGGTTCCGTCCAACTCGTACGCCTCTTCAAGCGCGACGTCATCGTTGTACCGTCGTGTCAATGCGGGGCCGCTCGTCTGTACGCCACTCTGATCCACAGAACTGTCATAACGATGGTGTAATGGAAGGCCCTCCTCTGGTTCGCGGGGTATACGCGGAGAGTATGGGCGATGCGACAACTCAGAGGCCAAACTAGGATAGTATTGGCGGTAAGAGAAATACGCTAGAACTGTGCCAAGAAGAGAACCAACGAGAACATCATGCCAATGATCTTGGCATTCGGAGTCAGAACAAAGCAGTACACCGATGAGTAAGAAATACGAACGACGATAGTCCATGGTTCGTGAGATCGCCACCAGCGCGGCAGCTGCGAAAGGCGAGAACGATAACCATGCTTTACCCTATACAATAGCTAAGAAGTTGATGCATAAAATATGACTGGTGCTTACGGCGTGACCGCGTTTATCAAAAAGATGCAATTTTCCGGCAAGATAAAAGGCTAGAAACCCGAGTCCGGCGAAAGACACTTAACCGAGGTGTGAGTAACGAGCACGAGGAAACATCGCGGCGACCTCACAGCTCGAATGCCCGGAAGGAAAACTGCGGAATCCGTCGCGTAGAACACCGTTGTCTTGCTGTTGACATATTGTGTAATTTGATAATCCGAACGTGGGGTCGACTGCGCCAGCTAACGGTTGACAACGGTCAACGATGTCTATGGCAAGGTTATTGGGTAGAAACATAAATTACATAGAAATTGCGTACCAGGGCGAGGGCGTCCGACGGTTATCTTCGTAAACTGTGTGATAGAGCCCGTCAAGGCAAGGCCAAGGATCACTGATGAGTAGTTTATCAGTCGACATGAGGGTTCCTTCATTCATAATGAGCGCGTACACCCAAGCGTGCCTATGAAAAACCGAGATGTTCAGGTTCTCTTGTAATCCAAGACAAGACAATTGCACGCACCATTATGCAAATCCCACCATGAACGTATTGTAATTAGATTGACGACAGGTTGAATAAGTAGCGGGGCGACAAAGCAGATGAAATATAGGGCTATGGGCTAAACGAAGCTCTTCAGACGCTTTGTAGGTATACCGATGAAATGGTACGCACGGGAACCCTTTCTTGAAGGGCATAGCTGTTTGCATCGAAACTGTCAATAGCAAAGTCATTTGAATTACCAGAACACTCACGTATGACGAAGACTACATTTCGCATTAGTTAGCAGTAGCTGGAAGGCTTCTTCGCTGGAAAACGTACGACGTGTCTGCCAAGGAGAACTGCCTTCGGTAACCTTCCACTTTGTCCAAAGAAAAGAATAAAGCCCTTTGAGAAATAGTGAGTTTACGATACGGAAGGAATAGCGAGGACCGACGCAAGGGCGATGGTCAGGATCCTGCGGAGGACTTGTAAGTAAGGGATGCTCGAAGTGTGGCACAAGACTCACCAGTCCGGTGCATAAGAGAAGATAATTTTGCGGCGCCTAGCTGGCGACATTTTCTGCCTTGCTTGGGTAGCGCCCGTTGGTCTCGTGAAAAAAGGACGCATGTTCGAGGCTTGTTCGTGAACTGGATCGGAAAGACGAGTGTATGACATAGGGGGAGCACTGTGGTGGCTATTTTTGAGTCCGCTTATGGAAAATCACCGCCAACCGTGTGCCGAACATATGACTAAGAATTTCAAAGTACAGGTATTTAGTTTACTACTTGCTGTAAACACTCCACTGCCTTTATCTGCGATGCTCTCGTCACTAAGGCCGCAGAATACGCAAGTCCTACAAAATCGGGACTGCCTCAGCACCATTCCATGATGTTCGTGGGTAGGCACTAACCCATCACGGACCACAAACTCCGGATACCAAGGTCCGCTTTGATTTCGCATTCTTTGTAGAGGCCCAGGTTAGGACTGCACTTTTTCACAATTGAATTTCGGGCGGTGCTCAAACTGCGTTTTATTCCAACCTGACGAGAAAAGGCCTAGGTTCAAAAGAAGTACAGTGCATGTCATCACTTCTCTTACACCTCTTTTTCTCACGATTTTACTGCAAAATTAATTACGCTGATTTTTTCTAGGAAGGAAACATGGTTAAAAAATGCGATTTACGTTGAGAACGGGAATTTTCCCACGGTGTTTCACTTTTTTGTGACTTTTGGAAAATTTTAAACTGCTTTTATCGTGTGAAAATGCCCGACCGAGGAGTCGCTTTGCGTCCAAAATGCATGTCAGGGTGTTTCTCGGCTGCAGCCTTGCCTAAATGGTCTCCAAGCGGTCCTGCACCCGGCAATGACTACCTCTGACATCTTCTGGGGGTCAAAAAAAGAAAAGTTGTCAGATTCGTCCGAAACTCACAACATGTGTAGCCATACATCATCCAAATCGAACTGTAACGTTTTTGAGTGAAAATATTTTGGCAGAAAAATGTAGTTAGAAAAGTTTTATTTTGCCCTGTTTATGCTATGATTGAGTGCGGAGAGGTGGTGACGGGCACTGTACGCATCAAAAAATACTCATCACATCGTCGCATTCAGCTAACGTATGGATGGACATCAATATTATTGCTCGACAGTAGCCTCGTTGCTCGATTTGGACATGCACCTCCTATATATTAGGCATCACGTGATGACTGTTTCACTTTTTCCGGTCGACATTTTTTCGACCTCATCCAACGGCTTAGCGGAGCACAAGCCAGGTTCTTAGATACTATACGAATGTATTCCATGTGTTTTTAGAGGTCCGCATTATGTTCATAAAATGTAGTCAAGAAAGTTAGATTTTGGGACCTTTCCACCAAATCGGGATGCTGACAAGTGATGACATGCACTGTATACCCCGGGCCCGAGGACTGCATTTCTCTCGTTCAATCTGGCTGGAGCCTGGGAGCAATGTCTGATTTTAAGCCATGTCATAAAGGTGGGAATGATAAGAAAGACACTCCCCCAGCTTTGTTCCATAACTTGAAGAGAAGAGCACTTCTCGTTCTGAACCCTCGCGCCTTGAGACCATCAAGAACTAATAAGTCAGCATAGAAAATCCGAAGCGAAGTGGGAAGCCATACTTATCTGGCTCGGCTATGGTGCGAGTCTCTCTAGTAAATGCTCTCCATTGGAAGATAAGAATTGTAAATACCGGTGAGTGGCCGACACCTTCGTTCAGCAGGATAAGCACGGTGATCTAAAAGCGTGTTAAAGGTGTCTCCGTACCTAGATACCTTTCATCTGCTTTTAATGCCCGGTTACATGAACTTCGGGCCTTCTATGAAACGCCGCCACATCTTTTGGAAGAGAATAGTAAACGCCCGTTAACTCGGGATTGGTAGAAAAGTCCTACCGACAATGGTCATAACAGTTAGCACAGATATCGTGGGGTGTATCACCAGTAGCTTTTCAAAATCAGCTATCCGAGGGCCTTACCAACCACTTTCCCAATGAAATCTGTCATTTTTCCGTATAGAGAAAGATGTAAAATCTGGTCATAGAATTCATCCTTGAAATTGGCGTAAATGTGAGCCCAGAAGTGCGAGACCGCAATATTTTGACGAACCATGCCACGGTAAAGGGGTGCACGCGTCGCACTTGCACCGGGGTCCGGAACCAGGAGCCATTGTTACGTGGTTTACCTGGAAGACACGCCATCTCCACTTGTCATCAAGACAGAAGTGCACTGACTACCGTCAAAGACGTCCAGACGCTCACTTCTATAACATCGCGCAGCCTTTTCGACAGTCGGTAATAAGACAAGCTTAGCGGGCAGAGTCTCTGGGTGTCTGTATGATATCATACTTCCAGCTTCCATAGGCCTGAGGAACCGAAGGCGCAATATTCGAGCCATTGTACGCTATATCGCCGGCCTCGAAATCCAAAAAAAGAACTGGATCCATGAGATATCAGGATAGGGATGTCGAATATACAGATATTCCGAGTCTCTGATTTAAACGGCTTCGTTTTGAATGACTCGAGGCGAGGAATTGTTTGATCTTGGAGGACCAGACGATGCGAGAAAATACCAGGTGAGGGCGAGAACGTCGCCAATAAACATCACCTATGGAGACGCCTTCAGTGTCCACTGCCTCCGTGCCCTTCAAGAATGACGCGAACCATTCGTACGCAATGCTCTTTGCATCCACTCCGGATGGAAGTCAGACCCGAAGTTTAAGGAGGGTACTAGGTAGTAGACAGAACAGAGTTTCCCATGGGAGCCACTGGATAGGGCTCGGATGTCCTAAACTTGCTATCTTCTGGATTCGAATTCTGGGGTAAGGCTACTTTGCGACGCTCGTCGAACTATACTTCCTCGCTATACGTGTCGGCCATAGAACAAGCAATGGGCATCGGGTAAGGTCTCTCCGGTGACGCGAGGTAGTATTTGGACAATGTATCTGATGCTTTCGGTTCGGCGAGCTGGTGATCATAGTCATACAGCACCCGAAACATTGATAAACCATACCTATCAGAAATAGAGTAACTGTTCTCCTCCAAAATCACTCGGTTCAGTAGGTGAGTCCTAAATCTATATTTGAGATAACGGCAGGTCGAAGACGCTGAATATGCTTGGAGATAAACCGCCGCCCTTCCAGCTGCCATAATGCTGCTTCGTCGTGTCACATTGGGGAAGCCAAACATTCAAGAGATCTACGGCAGATGTCGCGTCCCTTGAGATTCCCCGGTGATCGTGTTTTAATGCTAGAAGAATGTGGGGGGATGGAGATATACCAGAGCATGGCCGGGCGACAGCTACCCGAGGATCATTTACGTGTTTACCAGTATTCGCGTGCATTCTAGTGCGCCTATGACACCGAATCATTAAGCTGCCGTGCAGTCAGAGGAACGACACTGAAACATACCAACTTGCAAATCTTCAAAGTGAAAGTATAGCAAAATGATAACAGTTTGAAGGAGTGCTTGGAACGTGGTATCTTACAGTAATATTTCATGCGTGACTATATCTTCCTGTGAATAACCCCTCCTCTATCAACTTAATTTCTGTTGGCATGGTTAGGACCGGAAGTGTACTTGAAGTGCATCAATGACTGGCACTTACGCATGGCCAAATGCTTAGAATAGAATCTGCACAACGCAAGGTTACCTGTGCAACCCTCATCAGCGCTAACTTTAAGGTGCTCAAACAGGCTCTTACCCATCACTGGCCACAGACCCCGAATACCAGGCTCCCTCCATATACCATTAATTTCCCCTTCTTCGTCCATACCCCAGACACGGCCGCATCTTTGTCCAACATCATCTCCACAGAGACCCACAACCCCGCCCCGAATGTCGCCTAGTCTAAATATCCCTCGTGACATCATTTCCGTTGCGGATGAGAAAGCATGCATACCCTGTTGCAAAGAGGACAACATCCGCCGTTAATTCACTTCCGTTTTCAAAGAGCAGTCCGGTCTCGGTGAAACGATCGATTTGACTGTCATTTTTGAGCTTGATCTTGCCGTCAATTATCATCTGGCTGGCGCCGACATCTATAAAATGGGGCATTCAGCATGATAGAGGCATGGGGATGCGAAGGAAATGACTCGCCTAGATAATAGCCTCCGGCCTTGGCCCAGGCCAAGAGAAGGACACCTGCATCTTTGTATCCTAAATTGGTTCTGAAACCTCGTGCTTTGAGGCCTTCAAGAATGTCCCTGGGGAAGGTGATTGTGTGAGTAGAGCAAAATCGAAGGGTCAAAAAGTCGTACTTGTCCAGCTCTATTATCTTGAGCATTTGCCTGAAACCGATCCCCTCCATGAGAAGGTTGGGAAAGGACGCATTGATTATGTCGGCAACATCTGTAGGGGGTCCATTTTCTTCATAAAGTCCTGTAAATCAATCTCAGCTGACAACGTGCGATAGCTTTTGTTTCTACTGACCCTCCATTAACGTTTTAATGCCGTGCTTTGTGGACATCACACAAGTGGAGCTTCTCTGGAACATTGTCACATCTAATGAGGATTGAACTAACAGCCGTTAGACTGAAAGAATGACAAAAGCATACCGACACCATGATTGTAATAGTCGACGCAGATATCATGGGCTGTACCATATGATCAATGACTACCGACGAAGGCTTCCGGTCGAACGTACCAGAGGTACACGATCCAATAACAACAACTTTCTTGCCAATATGATCCTCTGCCTTTCCGTGTTCGAGAGAATGCAAGATCTGGCCTCTAAATTTATCCTAAAGAGGTGTAAGCGAACGTAGAATGGGCGTATATTCGACGAACCATGCCAGGGTAGTGAGGAACATTCCCGGTACCACCTGCATAACCAGTAGCCAAAACGACATGATTGACCTTGAAGACACGCTCCTCTCCGCTACTGCGTTGAACTTTGACGGTCCATTTATTATCAGCGTCCGGAAGCGCGCTGAGTACTGTTGAAGATGTCCAAATATTGACCTCCATGCATCGGCGTAGCCTTCTAACCAGTTGGCGAGCTAAGCATGACCATCAACATGGTTGAGATCGTATCTTGAAGGTACTACCTTCTTTGCAGGCGTGTATACGGGCCAAGTGCTCGGGAATCTGACATGCGTTTTTCAGAAACACATATATCAACCACCTTCATGGGACTCACGGAATGAAAGGCAGGTGATCATACCCTATGACGAGATGGGATAGTGAGCATAAGTAGAGTAGGTCAAAGGAGCGGGATACATACAAACCGGGTCATGCAGGCGTAATGCCTCGTATCGCGTCCTCCAGTTATCACCGACCCGGGGATGTTTCTCGACTACGAGACAGGAAATTCCCAGAGCTTTCAACCGAACAGCAGTTACCAGACCACTCTGCCCACCGCCGACAATCAACACGGTTGGGTCCGAGTCCTCGAACGCAGCCTCGCGTCTTCGCTCCTCTGTCCACAAACCATGGCTCGGTTCTGGATCACGCAGAGGACCTGTCTTTTCTGGGAATCCTTTCAGACTTTCAAGGTTGGTCAGGATGCAGTGGCCCTTCCAAGTTCCATTGGCCTGAGGAACCAAACGCACAACACCCGATGCATTGCTTGTATTGCCAGCCTCGAAGTCAAATAAAAACTGGATCCATGCAACGTCGGGGTAGGGACATTGGAGACCGAGATATTCGTCCCTTATCTTGAACGACTGCAGTTTACACTGCTGTAGTCTATCGGTGAGAAATTGTTTGATGCTTGGAACACCCGAGAATGTGCGGAAATCCCAAGTGAGAACAAGAAGGTCTCTCCAGTATGCATCGTCCGTGAGCAGACTCAGCACGCCATCGACATTTCCGGCCTCCACATGTTGTGAGAACGACGCGAACCAGCCATATGCAATGCTTTTTGCATCTAGATCAGGGGGTAAACTTTTGACGCCAAGTTTTGGGAGGGTGGGTAGGATGGAGCTCATGATGATGGAGACCACGTAAAATCTTTCTAGCCTGTCACAAATGGAGGTTGGTGGTGGGTGGTTGGCGGCAACTCGGTCTCAGCTAATCCGCCTGTCAAGTGTGTTGATCATAAGACTACAAGATGGGAAAATAATTAACGTACATGGAAGCCTTGGGTCCTTCTTTGAATTCAACCGGAAGCCGGGGACAAACGCGGCCGAGATATCCAAGCATACTGAGTCTGAAAGACGAATAAGTAAGGACATGAGGTTTCGACAAATGTACTAGTAGTATTACCGCGACAGGAAACATACCCGGTACATATTATGCTCCCTGAAAAGACTTGGATTGTCCACATTCCATTCCCAACGAGTCGAAACACGCGAATGAAGATGGATGACATGGATAGGGTCGCCGGCCCGGCAGCCTGACGCGTCGTTGCCCTGAGTCTCTTCCCAACATCATGGCTGATTTACCCCCAGACTTCCGGTGGCTTCCAGGTACATTGCCTGCCAAATATTCCCGGGCCCTTCTCTCACTTTTCCTCTAGAGTACGATGATATCCTACAAGCAATTGCTTCCACTGACATTGTACAGTGTGTACCATTTCTCGTGGTTGTCTGACTGGGGCTCACATGCGATAGGACCGAGTGGTCGAAACTGCGAGATATAATCAAGTTCAAAATCAAAGAGGTAGTGTCAGATATTATCCACGGCTCCTACATGTTAATGTCAGCCATTTAGAACATCGACCTCTTTCTTTCGCAAGCAAAACCGCCACCTCCTCCAGCGGCATCTCCACCTTGACTTTGTCGAATGGTGGCCTGAAGCTGCCACCATTTCCAGTGCGCCAGCTGAACATTCTCATTCCTGTTCAAGCGCCTGTCAGCTACATGAACAAGGAACAAGCTGAACAGATGCGGCAATACATCTACGCTGAACTAGACGAGATAGACGAGTGCGCTCCCTCTATTTTGCCGCTTAAGATAGCATTCTAATCTTTTACAGGAATTCACCATTCACTATACAACGAGTCTGCGAACTCTGTCTTAATCCAATGCGGCATTACAAGTCAGTCGGCAAGTATCTACGCGCCATGGAGAAATCACTTCTCGTTACCTCGACATGGGACAGTTTCCCCAAATCTTCGGGCGATGAAATTGACACCAAGGTGCCGCTCAACATCGTCGGAGTACCATCAGGGACATCCTCGGTTCCAGCGACGCCGCTGTTTTCGCCTATCCCATTCTTGCACAGTGACGCTCGACGATCAAAATCACGCAGCCCGCCCCTTCACCGCTGGCGCTCGGTGCAGCCGCTGCTGGACAGGCCGAAATGCTGGCACCCAAGGCCCTCGGGCTAGTTGACGAATTGGATGATCCAAGTCCCGGCCATATGAGTGACCACCCTACCGCCATATCGTCAGTGACATCTGTCGCAGAGAACGACAGTCAGCCATTCATTCAAAGTCTGGACCAGAGATTTGTTAAAGCGGAAGCCACACCAGATGCACAGTCAGAGGACCATACGATGGCGGTAGACACGGAATCAGAGAGTAAAGAGAACGTTGCATAAGTGCAATATACATATGGGCGGGTATAATCAGACCAAATCTCTCTTGATTTTCTCCAGCATCGCATTCATACGCAGCTTCATATTCGGCTGACCTTTGCCTCTGTCTCCATTCCTATCACGATCCCCTTTGAAAGACTGTCCCCGTACACTGCCGCTCTTTCTCTTGTTGAATGGGTCGGCTTTATAGCTATGCAAAGACGACTTGGAGTATGCGTTCCGCTTCATTTCACGGACGGATATTGGAGGTTGTGAGGATGTCGTTTGCTCGGGAACAGTAGCTTTTTGAGCGATAGATTTTGTACGTGGAGGAGGTGGTACGGGAGAAGGTTGTTGGTCTTCCGTTGAATCCTCTTGGGTATTGCTAGGTGCACTACTGTCCGAATCAACATCCTGCATATCCTTATCGTCTCCTACACTGGGAGCCGCCATTTTGCGTTTTTCTGCCTTCCATTTACTTTTAATTTTGGCTTTGACGACCCAATCTTGCTTGAGTTTTTTTGCTGTAAAGACTGTTAAAATAATGACAAGATATAAAATGACTGTATTTACCTCTGCTGCAGGGTGATGAGGGAATGTAGGCGGACGCTTTCTTTGAGCGAGCCTTCGGCCATGACGGAAGTAAACAAGGATGCTGACTAATACATAGCCTTGAAGCTCCGCAAGGGTTGGTGACTCTTAATCGACTCTTACCTTCTTAATCCCACCCCACTCAGTCTTCTCCCTTGTATTTCTTCTGACCATCGCATGAGCGTGCAGAACCTAAACACTTTCGGTCAGTAGGCTCTCTTTCTTGGCGACCATCGACTCACGGCGGCTTCTAGATCCCTTCGCTGACGAGGGTGACCCTCTTGGAGACAACCAAGACGTTGGATCTCAGGCAGATTACATCCACATTCGTATTCAGCAGAGAAATGGAAGGAAGACGCTGACCACTTTGCAAGGCCTGCCCAAGCGTGAGTCGTTTATCGAATCTATCATCATCACCTCTAATCGTTTCTGATCGCTACAGAATACGACTCGAAGAAACTTCTCAAAGCCTTCAAGAAGGTGAGTGACGATGTCCAACTCGACTTCATATCTTTTCTCGACCAGTCATTGACATTCATTCCAGGAGTTTGCTTGCAACGGCACCCTCGTCGAAGACGAAAAGATGGGCCAAGTCATTCAGCTGCAAGGTGATCAGCGTGCCAAGATCTCCAACTTCCTCATCGACAATGGTATCGAGAAGTCTACCATCAAGGTGCATGGATTCTGAGCACCCTAGATTAGTCTCGCTAGAGTACCCATTGTTGTCTTTTCTTTGACCTGATTGAAAGCGTTTTTCTTATCGTTCTACGTTATAATGTTTTCATGATCATCCACATCAATATATGTACCATTGTGTATTTTGAATTGTATTCATCAGATTCAAAGTACTGCGACAGTAGCGGGTGGCGTAGCAATTCAGCTCGGTGGAAACAAAGGAAACACTCGCCAAAAGAAGAGTGGGCAGCCATGGCATTGACATCTATTTGATCTTGTCCAACGGCCTGTAAGCTTCAGGTCAGCAGTAAACACGCGAAGATATAGAGAATCCGACCTGTTGAATCCGCCACGTCTAGAGAGAAAAAAATCAAGTTAGGTCTTATCGTAGAAAAACAACAAATCCTTCACCTGTTCATATATTGTCGCCATGTCCGAGTCTTCTTGACGTTTGCAGTACCTTCCTGGTTACCATCGACATGCTTTCCCTGTTGAGATATCAGAAGACGATGCCTCGAATCCTACATGACAACGATTACCTTGGTCGAGCCGAATCCGCCAAGGCCCATCATGGCCACCATGGCGTCCTCGTCTGGGTCGTCAATGGCTTCGTCTTGAACATCATCAGGAGCATCGGGATCTAAATTTGGTCTGGTGGTGGGAGGAATACGGACTTCTACTTGAAGTGGTAAACGATAAGTACCTCGTAGTGCCATAGGATAGACTCGCCTGTATCATTTGAAACGACATCCTTCTGCGCTGGTTCCTTTGGCTTATCTGAACGACGAGAATCATCGTGCTTGGAGGATTCACCACGACCTTTTGCATCATCGCGGTCGCGTGGCCCATCCCTTGGTCTGTGGTCTCTATCTCTGTCTCCTCGTTCTCTATCCCTTCGAGTGTCTTCCCTACTATCACGTCCATAGTCTCGATGATCTAGAGGAACTTGGTCAGCCATTTTTGTACGAGAATCAAGAAGAAGGTATAGTCACCGTTTCTTGGCCGTCGGTCTCTGTCTCGTCGAGGACTTCGTGATCTCTCCCGGTCGCGGCGAGGGCTGGGGGAACGTCGTCGGCCTCCACGGCCGCTACGCGAGTAGCGGTCTTTGTCTCTTGAGTCGCGCTCCCAGCTTCTATCCCGACGACGGTAGTCACCTCTTGATGACATTTTTAATAAAACGTGGATTGAGTGCGAAAGGACCAAGAGCTGTGTGACGTGTGTCACACTTCAGGCGGCAACATAGCCGGCGGCCACCAAGTTTTTCAACGTCCACCTTGGACAAGATACAAGGGCATCCATGAGTCAAGTTGCACGACAGGCTGCAGATGGCACGGTAATTTCGCTTTGCTACGTGATAAATTCTAATTTATTCCATTTTCTAGCTTTACTCCACGCAAAACATATAGGTCTCTTCGGTGTACCTTCCACTGTAACCACTGGTGATATACGGAGGCTAATAACGAGAACCGGAGTCCAAGGCGTATCAAATGGTGCCTTTTATTACCTTCTCCCATACTGCATTTTCTCATCCTTAATAGTTGCCATCCAATATACGCATAGGTACCGGCGTACAGGGAACGTCTACCTCACATTGTCGCTCCCAAATTTCCTGCGCGACAACCTACGAGTCTTGGAGGACGCGACAATATCTGGAATAACTATCAAAGCAGAAGCATCTTTGTCAATACCCGATAAGGATTACCGTTATGGTGATGGGATGGGCACAGCTGTGGTTGTGCAGGGCCCACCCGGGAAGGCAGATGTGCATATGTTCCAAGGAATGCTTCGAGGTTACACCTTAGACTCTGGCCCTGAACCTATCACCCAGATACCACTGTAAGTCGAACTAGTTGTGAAATTGCATGTATTCTCATCATGTCCTAGGCCCAAGGGAGGTTTCTCAAGAGTATCGCGTTTTCTTGTGCATTTTGCGACAGCTTCGGATGCGCACCGTTTTGTCCGGGACATTCAAGGAGTAATCACAGAGAATTCCAGTGACCCGACGGTCCAGAGAGCACCATATCGAGCCCATGTTGTGTATTAATATTGGATACAATAAACTTTCGTTACATTCGCTCTGCCTCGAGGTCCTCATCCAACCGAGAGCGCTGACCCTGCCAGTAATAATAAGAACGATGCAGTAAAAGTAGGGAGCGTGACACTTACTGTCCTTGCGTTGTCTTCTTCGTCGTCGGGGGACCTGCCTCGTTTGAGTCTCCCTTCAACTGGCTCCGCTTCCTTCCAATCACCACCTCCACCAGCAACTGCACCGGGACCATCCTGGGCATCAGCATATCTCTCCTCAACCTGCCTCCTTCGTTCTATCTCCAGTCGTTGCGCCTGTGCTCCCCATCCTCCTCGACCCGGATCATAGTCTTGCCTATGTTCATCTCTTACCTGCCCACCGCTTTTCCCCCTTCCAAATTGCCGCCCTTCTTTATATCCCAGGTCCAGGTCACACCGAATGATGCGCTCATCTAGCTTGGTACCGCTGACGTATCGCATGCTGGCCAGAGCCTCCGCATGAGTATAATATTCGACGAAGCAGAATCCACATGGTGTCCTGGGAAATCATCTGTCAAGCATTCTACTGGCTGCCGTGGAGGACATACCTTGTATTACGATCAAGACCCATGATGATCCTCTTTATCCCACCGCCATCCTCCGGACTGGCGCACTTGGTAAATAGCTCGTATATTTGTTCTTCGGTCGTGTAGAAACTCAAGTTACCTATCTGTTGTCATTGGTAAAGCCAGAACAAGGCAGGGAGGATAAATTTTGCATACGTAGAGTGTAGTTGACTTTGCAAGCAAGTCATTTTGCTTTTGGCGATCCACCCGTGTCTGTGAGTCCTTGTAGTTTGAAGGCTGGTCTAATGGCTGTACTACATGGGCCATTGTGGACGAAAGTTGTGAGCAAGTTGCAACTTAAACATTATTTTGGCATTTGATAGATAAATAAGTAAATAAATAAACAATTACGCGTCAGACGCGGCCGCGTCACCTGCACTTTTCCTTCGTACTCGTTCGCCATCATGGATGAAATCGGTATTGAGCTCCAGAAACATGTACATATCCTCTTTGTCTTTGTATCTCAAAGCTGACGGCACTCACCAGGAACCTACTTTCGAGTCAGTCGTGACCGAGAAAACGGCACTCTACCAAGAATTGCAAGAAGAGGACCTCTACACAAAGTACAAGAAGCTTTCTCGACATTTGGAACTTTTGGAGATACAGGAGAGCTACATCAAAGACGAACAGGCCAATCTGAAGCGGGAGCTCATCCGTGCCCAAGAAGAGGTCAAACGTATACAATCCGTTCCCCTCGTCATCGGCCAGTTCCTTGAACCCATCGACCAACACACCGGCATCGTAGGCTCAACAACGGGCTCAAATTATGTTGTTCGCATCCTCTCGACTCTCGACAGGGAACTGTTGAAGCCATCATCATCTGTTGCTCTCCACCGCCATTCCAACGCCCTTGTCGACATCCTTCCTCCAGAAGCCGATTCTTCAATATCGATGCTGGGCAAGGAGGAGAAGCCGGATGTTTCGTATCAAGATGTCGGTGGAATGGACGCGCAGAAGCAGGAGATCAGAGAGGCAGTGGAATTGCCATTGACACACTTTGACCTTTACAAGAAGATCGGTATCGACCCGCCTCGAGGAGTTCTTCTGTACGGTCCGCCAGGTGCGCTGAATAGTTGCCCAAAGGTGACCTCTTCTTTTAATACTGTTATTCCCAGGTACCGGCAAGACGATGCTAGTCAAAGCCGTCGCACATCACACCACAGCGTCTTTCATCCGGGTGGTAGGGAGCGAGTTTGTGCAAAAATATCTGGGTGAAGGTCCTCGAATGGTCCGCGATGTCTTCCGTCTAGCTCGCGAGAACTCCCCAGCCATCATCTTTATCGACGAAATCGATGCCATCGCTACAAAGCGGTTTGACGCGCAGACTGGTGCAGATCGTGAAGTGCAGCGTATCCTATTAGAGCTTTTGAACCAAATGGACGGCTTCGACCAGGGAGCAACGTCAAGGTATTTGTGCATTGAGGCGCTCCATTGCGACTGGTTGACATCTTCCTCAGGTCATCATGGCCACCAACCGTGCAGATACTTTGGATCCTGCCCTATTACGGCCAGGTCGTCTGGACCGTAAGATAGAGTTCCCACTACCGTCGAGGCGGGAAAAGCGTCTTATCTTCCAGACTGTGACCAGCAAGATGAACCTGGGTCCAGACGTTGACTTAGAAGACTGTCCGTATTGATCCCATTCTCTCCTCGGGAACGCTGCTCATACGCTTTAATAGACGTTTCTCGCCCGGACCGAATTTCCTCTGCTGAGATATCATCAATCGTGCAAGCTGCAGGTTTACAAGGTATGGCGCTTTCCCTCCTTTAGGATCCCGCTGAAGACCCGCTTTCAGCTGTACGGAAGAATCGTTATGTCATTTTACCCATTGATTTTGAGGAAGCATGGAAGGTGTGTTCGCCTTTCATAATGCATTATAACCCAATAATCATTCGCCGTTTAATAGCAAACTGTCAAGAGATCCGACGAAACGCATGAATTCTGTGAGTGACCTGTCCCAATTGACTTTCTTATACTGATCAACAACTAGACCGGTGATGCGTGTTACTTCGATCCATTAGCCAGTGTTTATGCAGACACTGTTTCTTTCATGAACAAAGACTTACACATTTTTCTATCCGTGCTCACGCCTTGCGAATATCTTTAAGATCCTATGAAATTCTGAGTCTATCGACGTCTCGCTGCAGCTTTCCACGACTTCCACATTCACGTCCCAGTTGCTGCGCGATTTACTGTCTCTCTGTTAACAGGCGCGCAACATGTACAAACCATGACCGGCCTTCAAGGAGTATACTTCCTTCGTATATGTCCGTGCGCCGTACGCGACTGTCGACCCCATTTTGCCACTTCACGTTAATATAGCTTAAGGTCGGGCGTACGCTAAAACTCCGCAAACAACAAGAATCATAATGTGACCGTTCGCTCGTATCCTCGTTCGGATTGAAGAATAGTCTGAGAAGATTCTTCACATATATTGCATCCGGTTCGTTTTCGACTTTCTTCGTCTATCAAGTTAATTTTAAAACCTGCGCTGCTGGCCTCTGCTTGGATCATCCTCTGATTGACATCCGTACACGCTTATGTTGTTAAGTCATCACCGCCACCCGCGTCCAGCTCATCATCGTCGCCTTCTGATGAACCTTATTCGTGTGACGCTTCTGCTAGCACAGGAAGGCATTCCTTCGAAGATAGAAATCAGCCAGAATGACAGAAATATGTTTTCGCAAAATTCCATTCATAGTTTGAATAACTCCAACGTTGGCAAACTACATTCCGACGAACGTGTATGCAGCCTTCAACCAAGATACATCGGCATCATCTCGGTGATAAAGTTTCTGCTCCTCCGTGCCTTTGAGCCATTATAGATCGCGGACTTCAGCGAGGTTCTCATCTACTACTTCTTGGCCGGTTGGCCGAGTTCACTAGCTCGTTCGGTTGCTATTTGAATCCCTCTTGCTATTGTTGAACGGACTCTCCCATCTTCCAATGCCAGCAGACCGGCGATGGTGCATCCACCTGGAGCTGTTGGTTGAAGATTCAGAACTGGTCGCATGGAAGCTGACAAGATATATAATACTCACTCGTAACAGAATCTTTGATCTGTGCAGGATGGGCTCCGGCCTGAAGCACCATGCGGGCCGCCCCTTGTAGTGCTAATAACGCGTCAGTTTCAGATAACGGAGATTCTGACCGCTAAAACCTACTTTGTGCGGCCAATTCTAATGCCTCCGCCCTAGGAAGTCCCATCATAACGCCTCCGTCCGCCATAGCCTCCAGAAAAATGCATGCAAAAGCAGGGCCCGAACCTGACAGTGCTGTACAAGCATCAAAGTGTTTTTCTTCCAAGAAACGACATCGACCAATGGACGAGAAGATTTTAAGGATTATGGCATGATCCACTTCCATATTATCAGAGGCAGAGATCGATGACACGACCGTCATGCCCTCGCGGATCTAATTATAATGAGAATTTTCTTGAACGAATAGAAGGTCTCGGCCATGCACACCTTGCAAGGTGTATTGGGCATAGCGCGGATGACCCTTGTTTGAGGATGAACCCAGCTGGTGAGTTGCGATATGGTGACTCCGGCGAGAATACTGATTAAGAGTTTCCCTTCAAGGGCGTCGCCGAGTCCAGGCTCTGAGAGAATTGAATGTGCAAGCTGTGGCTTGCAGCTATTTCTGTCAGTAAAAGGACTCCAATACAAAATAGTTTGGCTAACCAAAGAAGAACGACGTCGGACTGCTTGACGGCGTCTAGATTCCGCGAGGCTAAAACTTCGATACTTTTACCCATGGATCCAAGACCGTCGAATACTGTTCTGAGTTTGGCAGCGCTTTTCGTTTGGCTCACACAGGCGATAAATCGGGTTGGGGTAGATGCGTCGGGAGATCCAACAGGAGTCATAGTTCCCGGAGTATGTGACTCCCATTTATGCAGCGCAGCTGGGACGCGAGAATGTACGTCGAGACTGTCGACGACGCCAGACAGAATGGCGATGCCCATGGTGCCGCATCCTGGAAATAGTAGTTCAGTTCTCAACTGATAAAAACGAAGGTTCATATGCACCTAAAACACAAAGAGTATAGCCCATCGAGGAAGAAAAATGTACTTGTAACTGTTCGTCTTGAATGGAGAGAAACAGAAAATTTGAACAACTTCTAAATTTGGGCTGATCGACAGAGTCATGCTTGTCTTCGTCACTGTGGGCTCGACCCGCTTTGACGCGCTGGTTCAGGCGGCACTGTCGGACCGCATCCTTGCTGCCCTCAGCCAAGCTGGATACACTACCATCGCTATTCAATGTGGAAACTCAGACTTTGCCCGCGCTCATACGATACAGAACGGAGAAACCCTGAATATCCAGCAACAACATGTCACCATTGAAATGTACAAATTCAAGCCGTCGTTAGAGGCAGACTATGAACGAGCAGATATGGTTATCAGCCATGCAGGTGTGTGTGTTTGACCGTGGCCTGTAGGAGTTTGCAGTGACAGCAGACAGGCTCGGGAACGATTCTCGATGTCCTTCGGCTCGGCAAGCCCCTCATCGTCGTTCCCAATCCGACCTTGCTCGACAATCACCAAGAGGAGCTGGCGGCAGCCTTGGAAGAGTTGGGGCATTTGAGATCTTCAACCGTGTCGTGAGCCATGTCCGCTTGCCATTCCGTGCTCATATCTCAACACTTTCCAGGGATCTTGCCCACACTATCGAAACATTTGATAGATCAGCCATCGTCAAATTCCCATCTCAAGATCCAAGCAGATTTCGCCGCCTGGTGGACGAAGAGATGGGGTTCTGAGCAGCTTTGTACTCGATACAAACAATGTCCATTTTTGTCTTTGCACCACCATGGCCCCCACTGTTACATCCACCGTAGTCGATGACAAGCCTGAAATCTACGAAGACAGCCATGTACACGATGTTTACGATCAGATCGCCTCTCATTTTTCATCGACAAGGTACAAGGTCCGTATATTGTACGGCTACTGGATCTTGTTTGACGGTTCGTAGCCATGGCCAATAATCGCCAATTTTTTGGCAACAGTTCCGACTGGATGGATAGGTTTAGATTCCGGAACTGGCAACGGAAAATACCTACCGCTCCCACTGGAACGACCGGGAAACATAAGAACCATTGGCCTAGACAGAAGTCTTCCTCTACTCGAAATTGCAAAAACTGCAGGAGGTGTTATTCGAGATGTCGTGTGGGGAGACGTTCTTGGATATGGATGGAGAACAGGAGCATTTGTAGGTAAATCCCATGCTGCTAATCATCTCTGATTCCTTTGCCAGGATTATGCTATTTCCATTGCGACCATCCACCATCTCGCTACACCGGAGCGTAGACAATTGGCGGTACAGGTCAGCAGCTAATCATTTTCTCTTCAAGACGCGGTATTCACTGTAGTCCCAAGCGTTTACTCGAAGCAGTTTCGGCGTCTCACGGTCGTATTTTGATATATGTGTGGGCTATCGAGCAAGATGAACTTTCGAAACGCACTGTGCCTACCAATTCTCAGTCGAGCCAAAATGGCCAAGATGTTCTGGTTCCGTGGGTCCTGAATCAGCCGTCCAAGGAATCCCTTCAACCTAGTCGTGTTCTACAGCGCTATTACCACATGTTTGCACAGAATGAACTGTCTACACTGGTCATCAAGTGTGCAGAGCAGATGGGATTGTGTATCGGACCCCGGGCAGACTTTAGCACAGGCCGTTCTGGCATTGAAATTATCCAAGATAGCTGGGAACGATCCAATTATTATGTAGAATTGCGGCGATGGCAATCTTAATTTCACCCCCGATCTTGTGTAACGAACTCCGAAACGGTTTGTTTTTGTATTGAAGTCACAGAACTACAAGGAATAGATAGATGGACAAGATCACTCGCTGGCCGCCATGACTTGAGAAAAATAAGCAACTGCACGGCAAGTCTAGCTGAAAGGACTCACTAGCATTGATGAGATCTCCCCCGCTTTCCTTGAGTACACGGACAGCTTTTGCGCGAGAACAGTTGACCTGAGGAACACATAAGCTGATGTCCCAACGAGACTATGAGTAACTGACCTGTGTCATGACAAGATCAATATCCTTGGGGTCGACACCAGTCTCATCAACAGGACCATCGTCTTCGGGAGCTTCAAGCTCTGGGATGCTATCATCATCGTCATCTGCACCGACACCCGAGTTCTCAAGTCCTGTAGCAGTCGCACCAGCTGCCAACTGTTGAGCAGCGGACATCTGCGCCTGAGAGTTCATGTCTTCGATCTACAAAGAAGCGCAAATCAAGCAAATGACAGGCTTGTACACAGAGGGAACTCACTTTGGCTTCGCCAAAGACGATGTAGCAATCGCTGTTTGGCGACTTGTAGACGTCCGGTGAAGCGAGAACGAAGAGAACCTGGAGTGCCTTCAGCAACGTTTACAACGAGCCGGGAACCGACGCACATTCTTGGGCCGCCTGAGGGTGACCCGTGTGATGTTTGGGACGCGCTTCAAACCCAAGCTGAGCAGGGCTTTCCTGGCCTTCCTCTCCGAGCGGGACTGGACCTTCTCAAGGGCGGCAGTAGATGTCGGATCTTCTTCATGATCGTGGTCGTGGTCATGATCATGGTCATGGTGGTCATGACCTTCATGGTCAGAGGGGACTTCCTCAATTTTGGACATCTGCAGAAGGGAATGCATTCAGTCTTCATCCAGGAGAACGGATGCCAATCCAACGAAATGACGGCCTCATAGGGCCAAATTGCCATGGATTCAACGCATGTAGACACTAACGAACAATCCCGTACCTTCAAAATATCGACCGCGCCGGAGAGTACTGGCTTCTTCGCTGTTACCGACGACGAGGGGCGCGAAAATCTGTATTTGGTCAGTGTTTGGCAAAAGCCTTTGACGAGTGTCTGCTTCCGAGACTCCCGGCCCGGCCTAACTTCAGTTTCTTTCTCATGGCGATGCCACTTTCTGTGCTATTTAGTCAAATCCGTTTGGTCTTGGAGGGCTCGCAGGGCGCTCCTTCACAGCTGGAACTTATTGGTACAATAGACGAATTTGTTCATGCAGTGGATCCGGACTCTGTGCCGTCAGCCGATATTGAAGAAGAGCTGCAGACTATCCATCGAGATGTCGCGGACCACTCTTCTCCACGCCAAGCCGAGGGATTTCTAGCTGTTCTGTATCATCTTCGACCACTTCTCTCCTCTGCGTCTGTCATTTTGCTGTGGTTTGACCTCATCTTGCGCCCAGCGCTCCGTGAACCCAAACTGTCCACTAACGCCGTTGATAATGCCACGGACCTTATCGTATCTGCCCTCAGAAACGAAGACAATACGCATCAGCAAAAGTCTGATGATTTCAGGCAGCGTATTGTTGATTACTACCTGCTTGACGCGTTCAATGAAGGTTCGGGGGATGATATGATTTTATGGGCGGAGTTGGAAGAATCAGAGAAGGAGCGGCAGAAGTGTTGGAAGACCAACTTGGAGAATATTCTGCTTAAATACGGAACTCAGTGTCCTGAGGTGCGTCAGGGATATGCAAAAACTTTATACATTACTGAATCCGCCTTCAGGAACTAATGACTGAGCTGCATGGGCAGTTCGTCAACCCATCGGCTCGTTTGCAGATCCTCATTTTGCTCAATCTATTCACTTCTTTCCCCGGATTTCGCGACTCTGCGTCTATTCTTGCCACAAATCCATTAACAGCTAGTGTAATGACATCGTTACTGATCGATAATTCTACAACCGCCTGCAGCGTTGGGCTGACGCTTCTGGTCAAACTACTTCCCCTCCTTGCCGTTCATGCCTGCGAGAAGCTAAAGGAGATGGTCCCACAATTACTCCTCGTGCTCTCCAGACTTGTATGTTGGAAGGAGCGGGTTTCCATTGTCGATGAAACTAATGGCTCACAAGTGGACATCCCAAGGGATTTCTTCAATGCTTCTCCCTCTCACGAAATACGCCCGGAACTCCATTGGGAGCGGCTTGAATCGACGTTCGATGCAGCTGCAGCGCCGGGACCCTCTCCCCGCCGATTTTTCACTTTTCTTTATTACCTTTTTCCTTGTAATGTCCTTAGGTTCCTGCGTGCTCCATTATCTTATCTCGACGATTGCCAACCGGAGTCGCCCTACACCGTAGGGTGGGACGCCGTGATTGACGAGACGGAGTTAAAAGGAAAGGCGGAGGTACCCGTCCGTATTTTGTCACTCATCGTTGTCTGATTCCGTGTGTGTAGAAACTCCTTAGGGAACATCAATGTCATCCACTCATAATATGGCGAGATGCCAAAGACGAACTAAATCTTCCGGACTTTTGGGCGGAATACGACGTGTCTCGGATTACGAGCGAGGCTGCCATGTTGGACGTTAATAACATGGCTCTCTCTCTTCGTGCGAAGCTCGACGAGACTAATGCTACCGCAACATATACACCCTCGGAAGCGAGCGTGGAAGACACTCCAGCTGCTACCTTGCATCCTATTGACTTATCATCCGGAGTCGCAAAAATATCGCTACAAGACATGATCGCGACTTCTGTAGCGCTAAAATCCAATCTGGATATAAACATCGCAGGGCCGACGTCTCAGTGGCCCGGTCCTCTGTTCACCCCGTCGAGGGCGCCTTCCACCAAAAATGGCAGATCCTCCAGGCCTGAGAGTGGGGATCAAAAAGCAGTGACGAAATTCCATCCCATATCGTTCAAGCCATATCTGCTCTTCAGCGCGAGCTAGTTCTGTTGAAGAATGAGCTCAATTTTGAGCTTTGGCTTTCGAGGGAAAATGTGCAGCACGTGGGCCGGTTGTACCAAGAGCGGATTCTATCTAAAAACGCTGAAGTCGAGAGACAAGGATTGGTGCGTTCGTTCTGGTTATTTCGAATTTTTTATTCATGTGCTTGGTTGTAGTACAACAAGCTGCGCAACTATCGCACACAGGTAATTGGCCTGGAAAGCGAACTGCGAGAACATAAGGAGCAAGCATCTTCTGCTAAATACAAGTATGCAGAGTGGAACACGGAACTTCAAGGGAAACTCCGAGAATTGCGGGACGAAAAGAAAAAATGGACTATGGAGGCGGCTGCATTGCGTACCGAAGCAAAGGAAGCAAAGGTAGATGTTCAGCCTCGAGGCTTTCTTTACGGTGACTGATACATCCTTCTAGGCTCTTTTCGCTGCCCAGGGTGAACTACTGGACAATGCGACAACAGAGCTGTTCATGCTTCAAACTCAAAAGAAGGAAAACCAACATAAAGTTGATCGGCTCAGGGACTATGAAAAGCAGATAGAACAGCATCTGAAGATGCAACAACTTTGGTCAGAACCTGTTCTGTGCTGTTGAATGCTGTGCTGAAAATCTCCCAGGGACGCGGATTTTTACATGTTCAACCAAAAAGAGCAGGAAATGGTGAACTTGAGGAGCGAGTACAAGCAGATGGATCTTCGTCTTCACACCTACGAGAGGAGTATGGCAGAGCTTGAGGCGCAAAACAGGTAACTACTAGATTTTCTCTGCGACATGGATATCTTATACGTTGACATGTAGAAACTACCGACGGCAAGTGCAAACACTCGAGGCACGCATAGCCGAAGCCAACCGCACACGTAATGGAGCACAGGAATCCTCAATGCTGTCCGCGATGGCGTCTGATAAAAAGCAGTTGACTGCTGTAAACAGGAACTTGCGTGAGAAGAACACGGAGCTGGTGGAGGAAAAGGAGGAGCTCAAGGCCATGGTTGAGGTGCTGAAGAATGAAGTCGGTGGGAGGCGGGGGTTGGTGCATGACCCGCGCGCCAGCCCGCTAGGCTCATCTTCATTTTTGTACGGACAAGGAGTGATATAGGGCGAAGAACAGTAAGTAGTAGAAAGTAGTAATTTTATCTTCTCGAAGATTCGAAATGGTGATTACCCCAAAATGGCAAGTGTCAGATTGTTCTCGAATCGAATTTTTTCGCCACATATAAACAAGACGCGCGCGCTTTGCTTCTCATTCAACTGTCCTGATCCCTGCTTTCCTACTTGCTCTCTTAAAATCGTGTGTATCCAATTTACCGTTGCTATACCACTTATCCTAACGTATCTCATCTCCCCAGTCAACAACAAAATGGCCACTGAAAGCTTTGGATTCCAAGCTGAAATCAGCCAGCTCCTGGATCTGATTATCAGTGAGTGTGCCCTGCCCCTTCGTCTTCAGCGCCTGCTCACCGCTCTGTGTGACAGACACCTTCTACTCGAACAAGGAGATTTTCCTGCGGGAGATCATCTCCAACGCCTCTGATGCGCTCGACAAAATCCGTTATGCCTCTCTCACCGAGCCCTCAGTCCTCGACACCGAGAAAGAGCTCGTCATCCGCATCATCCCCAACAAGGAGCAGAAAATCCTCTCCATCATCGACACCGGTATCGGCATGACCAAAGCCGACATGGTCAACAACCTCGGTACCATCGCCAAGTCTGGCACAAAGGTAAGCGCCCAACCCAACCCTATTTCCCACGCAGTGTTAACCTTTGTGATGGTTTAGGGATTCATGGAAGCGCTGAGCTCTGGCGCGGATATCTCCATGATCGGCCAGTTTGGTGTGGGTTTCTACTCTGCGTACCTCGTCGCGGAGCGGGTGCAGGTTATCTCGAAGCACAACGATGATGAGCAGTACATCTGGGAGTCGGCTGCTGGTGGAACGTTCACCATCACGCAGGACAACATCAACCCTGCTCTCGGACGGGGTACGGAGATTCGGTTGTTCCTCAAGGAGGACCAGCTCGAGTACCTCGAGGAGAAGAAGATTAAGGATATCGTGAAGAAGCACTCGGAGTTTATCTCGTACCCTATTCAGTTGGCTGTTACCAAGGAGGTTGAGAAGGTTTGTGGTGCTTTTTGTGTTTGAGAGGAGGTTGCTGATGGTTGGTTATAGGAAGTCGAGGATGATGAGGAGGAGGAGGTCACTGAGGAGGGCGAGGAGAAGCCCAAGATCGAGGAAGTCGAGGACGACGAGGACAAGCCCAAGGAGAAGAAGACGAAGAAGATCAAGGAGAAGGAGACGACCAACGAGGAGCTCAACAAGACGAAGCCGATCTGGACTCGTAACCCTCAGGACATCACGCAGGAGGAGTATGCGGCGTTCTACAAGAGCTTGACCAACGACTGGGAAGACCATCTCGCCGTCAAGCACTTTTCGGTCGAGGGTCAACTCGAATTCAAGGCTATCCTGTTCATTCCCAAGCGGTATGTGTTTTGTTATGTGTACATGTAGTCTACGACTGACGGATCTGCAGTGCACCCTTTGACTTGTTCGAGTCGAAGAAGAAGCGCAACAACATCAAGCTTTACGTGCGCCGGGTGTTTATCATGGACGACTGCGAGGACTTGATCCCGAGTACCTGAACTTTGTGAAGGGTATCGTGGACTCTGAGGACCTTCCTCTGAACATTTCTCGAGAGACCCTGCAGCAGAACAAGATTCTCAAGGTGATTCGCAAGAACATTGTTAAAAAGTGCATGGACTTGTTGTCGGAGATTGCGGAGGACAAGGACAACTTTGCCAAGTTTTACGAGTCGTTTGGAAAGAACCTGAAGCTCGGTATCCACGAGGATGCGCAGAACCGGAGCAAACTTGCGGAGTTTTTGCGGTTCTACTCGACCAAATCGACGGAGGAGCAGGTTTCGCTCAAAGGTGCGTGTTTTGTGTGCGGTGCGTGATGGACATGTGGTGACCGCGTTTTTAGATTACATCACGCGGATGCCGGAGGTGCAAAAGACGATCTACTATCTCACGGGTGAATCTCTGGCCGCTGTAAAGGAGTCTCCTTTCTTGGAGGTGTTGAAGAAGAAGGGCTTTGAGGTGCTGCTGCTTGTCGACCCGATCGACGAGTACGCGATTACGCAGCTGAAAGAGTTTGATGGCAAGAAGCTTGTATGTGTGTCGAAGGAGGGACTTGAGCTGGAGGAGACTGAGGAGGAGAAGAAGCACCGGGAGACGGAAGCGGCTGAGTTTGAGGAGCTGTGCAAGGTGGTAAAGGAGGCGCTCGGTGACAAGGTTGAAAAGGTGATCGTGTCTAACCGGATCACGGATTCTCCTTGCGTGCTCGTGACTGGACAGTTTGGGTGGTCGTCGAACATGGTGGGTGTTGCTGTGCTCGGATGAGAGGAGGTTGTACTGACGTTTATGTTTAGGAGCGGATCATGAAGGCTCAGGCTCTGCGGGACTCGTCAATGTCGTCTTACATGGCGTCGAAAAAGACGTTGGAGCTGAACCCGACAAACGCGATTATCAAAGAGTTGAAGCGCAAGGTTGGGGAGGACAAGGCGGACAAGTCTGTCCGGGATCTGACGTATCTGCTGTTTGAGACTGCGCTGCTGACGTCTGGGTTCACGCTTGATGAGCCGACGTCGTTTGCGAAGCGGATCCACCGAATGATTAGCCTGGGACTTGATGTGGATGAAGAAGAGGAGGACACGGCGATCGAGGCAGATGCCCCTCCGCCGCTGGAGGCCACGTCTACGTCTGCCATGGAAGAAATTGATTAATAGGAGTGTTCTGTTGCTGTATCTACAATTAATGCATGAATGAATGGTGTTGTATCTACGGGTTAATGCATGGATCTGAATAATTACATACGGTGATTACGGCGTGATGCTGGGGTCCGAGGGTAGCACGCGTTGGCGATCGCGACTGTACGTACGCGTGGGAGCTTTAAAAGGAAGATCTGGTCGTCATTGTTCCCTTCATTGTCCTTTCTTCCATTGTCCACGACCATTTATTATACCCGTCTGCATGAACATACCATAATGCCCACAAAGGTGTGTCTCCTGCTTTTTGGTCTGTGCTTGACTGACCGTGCTGCAGTCGCCTACGATGCCTTTGCTAGAATCACCCATTTCGCTCGTCTCTACACGTCCAGTATGTTTTGCGTCCTTGTCGTTGCAGCAAGTGCTGACGAGAGATTAGGTGCCGCGGAGTCGACTGCTTACTCGACGTCGAGGGAGCCATCCATTTGACAGTCTACCCTGGATCGACATTCTGGACTCGCCGCCAGACGAGTCCATGGCCAACCTGGGCGACCTCTCCCAACTGGGCCCTGTTCGCCGCCATCGCAAAGCGCGATCCAGTCCACTCTCGCGACCACGTCGGTTGCCGTCGTCATCACCGTCACCGTCACCACCACCAGCGTCGTTGCCCCCAGCACTGCTAGAGCGTTGCTCGACGCCACCGCCACCCACAACGCGACCCTCCTACGTCATCTTCCACGACCTCATGCCCCAGCTGTAACGACAACCCGGCCCACTGTATCATCCCATCTGCATATCATTATACATACGAATATTTTCTTCATCATTTACTTATTCAATCTTCGGCTTCGCATAGTACATACATATAACTGCACCTGACATGTAATCATCAAATGACTCCTTGCTCAAATACCACCATGACTCGACCCATCAATTTCGGCGCTGGCCCCTCTGCCCTCCCAGAATCAGTCCTCAAAGACGCATCAGATGCCCTGCTCGATTTTGAAAGCACTGGCATCGGCATCGCAGAGATCTCCCACCGCTCTAAAGAATTCACTGCGTTCGTAAAAAAGACAGAGGCCCTGATCCGCACCCAGCTCAGCGTCCCGTCCACGCACCACATCCTCTTCACCCAGGGCGGCGGCACAGGCCAGTTCTCTGCTGTCGTCTACAACTTTCTCGCTCGCTACCGTCTGCTGCACCCAAACGACGCCGAGCCTGTTCTCGACTACGTCCTCACCGGCTCCTGGAGCAAAAAGGCTAGCGAGGAGGCCAAACGGCTGGGTGCGTCGCGGGTACACATCGCTGCAGACGCGCGGGGCCAGTCCAGCAAGACATTCACGCGGATCCCCGCGCACTCGGAGTACACATTCTCGCCCGACCCCGCGCTGATCTACTACTGCGAGAACGAGACCGTCGATGGCGTCCAGTTCTCCCACGACGCCTCCTCCCCCGCCTCCTTCCCCTTCGACCGCCTCCCGACAAACACCCTCCTCCCGCTCGTCGCGGACTACTCCTCCTCCTTCATGTCCCGCTCCATCCCCCGCCTCGCAGATCACGCCCTCATCTTTGCCGGCGCACAAAAGAACATCGGCCCAGCAGGCCTCACCATCCTCATCGTTCGCAACGACTGTCTCGTCGACGTCGACGCCGCAGCAGCACTTGGTGCACCGCCCGTACCCGTCTCTATGGCTTACAAGACCATCGCAGACGCTGGCAGTCTCTACAACACGCCCTCCGTCCTTGCGCTCTACATGTCTGGCCTCGTCCTCGACCGATCTCAGAAACTCGGTGGCGTAGAGTACTACGAACAGGTCAACAGGCGCAAAGCGGAAAAGGTCTACGATGCCCTGCGCGACGGCGAGGCAAAGGGGATATACCGCGCAAAGGTCGAGCAAGGCTCTGGTAGCTGGATGAACGTCGTTTTTGACGTCCTTGGCGATGGCGCAGAAGCAAAATTCATCGCTGGAGCGGAACAGCAAGGCATGAAGGCTCTCAAGGGCCACCGTTCAGTTGGAGGTCCGTCATCTCTCTATCACGTCTCGTCCTACCTCTCACTCTTTCCAGGTATTCGTGCATCCCTCTACAATGCCATTACAGAAGAACAAACAGATCACCTCGTCGCGTACATGCGCCAATTTAGTATATAATGTATCAACACATGTCACTAATAAACGTCGTCCGCCCACCCCGTGGCTCCACCAGCACCTTTTCCGCTCCATTTATCTGATGTGTCTCCGTGCTCACCTCAGCCCAGATCGATACTTTTGGCAACATGAGCTCCCCATGATGTAGTGCGATCATCGTTATTCCCACAGAGTATGTCCCGTTGTGCTGCAACCGAGGTAAGATTAGAGGTAAATTAATCAATACTCCAACTCACAGAGGCACTGAAATCTCCCCGTTTCCGACCGCTCACCAGCCAGTCCCGGACCATCTCTTCCACATCGTACCGCATCTTATACTTTCGCTCCTTACTCCCGCTTGCGTCCCAGTGAAACGATGTCTGGATAGACAGCACCGCAGGAATAGGCTGCCCAGCGTACCAGCACGACTGTGGAGAAAGCTTGATGCTCACCGCAGCGACAATCTAAGACCAGCTCGTCAGCACTCTTTCCACACCGCGACAGCAACTCACATTCATCGACGGCACATCAACCGGTATATGCATCTCCCGCCAAGAACCCAAATCAGGCCCAATCGCTCTCGGAAAGCTCAAATCCTCCCTCAGCTTACTTCCGATTTCCTCTCCTTCAGGGACGTGCAGCTCCCCCGTCAAACTGTACCGCTCTACCCACCCACCATCTCTCTCCAGCGCACGCACCACCTGGTCAATAACCGCAGCATCGCTCGTCGCCTCTTCAATCACCCTTTCCACCTCTGTGGGGTACTCGTCAGATCCGAATTACCCAGCCACGCAACGCGGTCACGTACCCTCCCGCAACATCCGAAACTTGACGCGCAGCTTCATCGACTCCCGAACTAGATCACTTTATCAGCGCTTCTTTCCAATGAAACCGTATAACGTATACGTTACCAGGGCCATCACTGCCATCAATACAGAACAAAAAATGCGCAGGCTGAGCAGGCGTCAGAGTCTATGTTATACCCATTCAGCCACAATGCAAGATCTGAAAACAATACCACACTCACAATGACTCGAGTGCTCCCACACGACACCACCTTTACGCCCGCATCTGACGGGTCCAATTCAACACGCGCGATACGTACATGTTGATGGCTTGCCGTCGAGATGGTGAATCTCGTGAAAAGTCTAGCGCGTGGTTGCGGTGAGTTACATATGACAAACAAAGAAGACAATACTGTGATACCGTGTCCCCCGAAAAAAATCTTCAACGTTAACGGCAATGGGGTGCGTTACCTGGACGCTCCTTACCACGGAGATGACCCGGCTGATCGTCGGTTCCGCTTTGGTAACGTACTCGACCTCGACATGCACTTTCTGTTTTCATCGAGTCAATAACAGACCGCGAACCAATCACGATCTCTCACCATTCCATACGCCCCCGATACCTCGGAATGAGGCACACAAACAGATACACTCTCATCCCTCCCTACCCCTGAAAGCATAATAACACCGTCATCCCCACCTGTCATTTCTCCGACAGGACCTGATTCTAAAGAAACGTCCTTGCACTGGAACGTTGCGGATGGCGACGACAAACGGATCGTCATCGAGACGATTTCATTTCGCCCGGTGAGCACGTTGACCACGATGGAAGGACTCCCGAGAAGGACTGTGCGGAGGTAATAAGTAGGTTAGGTTATCGCAACTGGCGCGGCGGACGTACTCAGTCTTGGTAGGTTGACCCGGACATTCATCGCTAGCGGGTCTCGAGGGAGGCGCACCAGGGTGGCCTTGTCCTTGACGGATTTCGAAACTTTGATTGGTTTTCGATATATCTGTTGGAAGACGAGTCGGGACACCCTCACTTCGCTCGTATCCAGGAGGTATGTCCCAGAGAGCGGTGTCTAGTGTGTATTCAAGTTGGATTCATACCCATGCACCCGTTTGCTTACCGGACAGAACAGAGTCATAGTCGTTTTCCCTGGCCGTAATGACTCGCATGGGACAGTAAACTTGAGTCGACAAGCATCCGCCCCAGATAGAACAACGCAGACTTGTTCAATTGGCACATCCTGCCAGAGTTTTAACACCTTACACATAACACATAGAGGTCGCGACTCACGCAGGGCAGATGGTTTTGCAGCACCGTATCCAAAACGTATCCATCCCTGTCCTCGGCCGGCCTGGCATCTGAAGGTGTATGAACAGTAATCGCTGCAAAGTCTGTATGTACCAGATCTAAAAATACTCAGTACTATAAAGACAGGGAAAAAATACATAAATACCTTGGTCAAGCTCAGAAGCAGCACTCTCCAGCTCCCCGACAAGTCGACTGACGTACGCATGCGCATCCTGTTCACACAGCAGCAGCTCGGCACCACTCTCGATGTATATGCAAAGGAAGGAAAGAAGGATGTGTATCCATTCTCTGTCCTTGGGCTTCTCGAGAGACTCGTGGATGTCTAGAGCACGGGAGAGCATCAGAGATTGCAGCGACGTCCATTTATGTGGCGCATAATGCGCGGGTAGGGAGGTATACGTTGTCAATGCCGTAGACAGTCGACCCCGATGGCTAGACCAAACTTGAGTGACATGACTCCTTCGAAGACAACGTGCTTGCTTACACGTCAAGGGCAGCTAGACTTCCGTGCAATTTGAGGGCAAACTTTCGGCGACCTGCTTTGGCGTACATGTCGATGGCGCGATTGGTGATACTGATATAGAGGTCGTAAAAGGCTTCCTTGTCCTCTAGAGCCTTCAATAAATGGTCATTGCTGATCGTCTGTGATGACGATGTCTCGCTCAACTTCACCGACGCGTCAGACACGCTGGAAAAAGGCGGGCGACAAGGCAGATGCTGGCTCTTCATGCCAAGTGTGTCCAACTGACAAGCACGTTGAGAAACAGCATGAAAAAAGAACAGCGTCGACGCACTTGACTTCGTGCAAGTTCAAGGAGCTCGCCTTTACCAGCGTAAAATGGGGCGAGCTTCTTTTCGTCGGCCTTCAAGCCGGATTGCCAAGAATCACACCTCTCTACGACGCTCAGGGCCGACGAATAGATCCAAGACTCTACAAAATGTAATGGGAGAGTTTCCTAGCCAAGTGTCAGTCGCAAGCCATAGAAAAGTTAGGCATATTCACCTCCATCTCCCTTAATCGCCTACCAAAAGCGCCGAGAAATGCTCCCACTCTTCGACAGACTTCAGGAAGACGGCCGTATTGCGCCAGTAATTCACATTGACGAGTAAGAAGGTAGGTTCGAAAGTCAAAGACAGATATCGTGTTGGCAAGGATGAGATCGCGATAAGGCTTCTTGGAGATAGACAAAAGAGGACTTGAATCATCTTTAGGTCCTGGTGTGATCAGAGTTCCAAACCATGATAGATTCTTCTCCCTCAGCACCTGATAGAACGAGGCTTCGAGCTCATCGTACTGCAATAATGCCTCGGAGACGAGATTCATCCCCTCGAATGAACTGGCGAGACTTTCCTGCGGATCCTTGAGCTACTTTGAGGGGTATGATAGCATGTAGGCACACCTTTAGTATGAAGAAGGTACAGAAATTCCACCCGGGCATCAGGCGTTGACCCTCGGACCGTTTGATATCGTCTTCTTTCTGCAACACAGCGGTATCAAATGCAGAGGAGATGCCATCTTTGAGTTTATTGAGAAACTCTCCCCATGCGATAGGGCTGTCTTGTGTGCTTGACCAAGATACTTGAACGCATCTAGTATGGCGTGAGCACCATGCACGCCATGTTTAAAACAGATACATACCTATCTCGTTTGTCCGCATTGAAATCAGCTCTCAGTTTGTCTAGAACAGAGCCCTTCAATTTCAGAAAGGTGCCTGTCGGCGCCTTCGCGTCGGGTTTGACAATTTGGAGGATCAGCCACTCTTGGTTCTTCCGCGAGGTGACGGAGGCGTGCCAGTCCTTGACCTGCTTCTTTACGGTGTTTCGGTATGATTCAAGATCGGCATCCTGCGGCAAGTGAGCACGGTATCCGGTGCGTGAGGTTAGCGTCAAGTATCACCTCACAGTTTACGACGTATATATTCAAGAGCGGCTTTTCGAGCAAGTTGATAGGTACTTGAGAGGTATGTTCGTCGCGAATCGAATCCAGATTTACTAGGGTAACGTTGAGTTCTTGTATAGTTCGAAGCGACGTCCTGGAGGAGGACTTCCAATGGATATTTCGTAGAGGGAGCTGGGAGTTGAATGCATGCTGTATCTGAGTCCAGCTCGGAGAAGAAAGAAAGAATGGCGAGCCAGAATACGAAACCAGCACGGGCTGGCCAGAAGTCATGATCGTCTCCGCCAAAAAGGGCAGCCCCTGGGAAAAACACGGTCCGGCCGGCAGCTTCACTTTTCTCCTCAAGACGACGTTGAGTCTCGTCGACCATGCCATCCCCAGAGGAAGCCGAGACTTCTAATGCCTCCTTCAAGTCCCTTGGTCTCATCGACCCACTGCTGCAAGCAGTGGAGCAGATGAAATTTACCACGCCAACCGCCATCCAGGTTCAAGCATTACCACCAGCTCTCGAGGGACGAGATATCATTGGTGTAGCTGCTACTGGCTCGGGAAAGACGGCAGCTTTTGCTCTGCCCATCCTGCAAAAACTCTGGGATGACCCCAAAGGCCTCTTCGCTTGTGTAATAGCGCCCACGCGCGAGCTCGCCTTCCAAATATCCGAACAATTCGAAGCTCTGGGTTCAGCTATGGGTGCCCGTTGTGCGGTTTTGATTGGTGGGGTTGACACGATATCACAGTCTGTGGCTCTGGCAAAACGACCCCACATCATTGTTGCTACCCCCGGACGTTTGAGTTATCATTTGGAGAACACGAAGGGCTTTAACCTTAGAAGCCTTAAATACCTGGCAAGTACTCTCATGTGCTCCCTTCTATGTTAGCTGATCGAAAACAGGTTTTGGACGAGGCGGATCGTCTCTTGGATATGGATTTCGGACCTGCAATCGACAAAATATTGAGGGTCATACCGAAAGAGAGGACAACATATCTCTTTTCCGCCACAATGACGACTAAAGTCGAGAAGTTGCAAAGAGCAAGTTTGCAGAATCCCGTACGGGTTGAGGCATCATCAAAGTATATTCTCATTTTATTAACCTACTTCAATTACTGACTTCTGGATAAGATATCAGACGGTCTCAACGTTGCTGCAATACTACTGTCTGATGCCTCTAAAAGATAAAGATACATATCTCATTTCTCTAGCAAACTCACAATCACAAAATTCAATGATTGTCTTTACGCGAACAGTGCACGACGCAGCTAGGTAGGTTATGCAGTGTCTTGGCTAGAAACCGAGCTCACCTACACATAGGGTCTCTATCATCCTTCGGACGCTTGGGTTCCCTGCGGTTCCATTACATGGAAAGCTTACCCAAAGTCAACGACTTGGAGCTCTAGGGAAATTCAAAAGCGGCGGACGCAGCATCCTCGTAGCCACCGACGTTGCTAGCCGGTATGTTCTTAAGCCCTCGCCTGCATAAGTCATTAACGCGGTTTTTAGAGGGCTGGATATCCCGTCCGTCGACATTGTTATCAATTTTGACATTCCCACCCATTCGAAAGATTACATCCACCGTGTTGGACGTACTGCCCGAGCTGGTCGTGCCGGCAAAGCAATTACGTTGGTAACACAATACGATGTGGAACTGCTGCAGCGTATTGAACAGGTTATCGGGACCAAGATGGATCTCTGGCCCACGGATGCGGAAGAGATAGCACTGCTCAAGGAGCGGGTCAATGAAGCTGGAAGAGTTGCAGTCAGTGAACTCAAGGAACAGAGTTCGAAGGATGGTGGTCGCAAACGGCGGCGAGGTGGAGAGGGATATGCACGTGGTGGAGAGGGGTACTCTCGTGACGACGGAGACAGGGACGACGATGTTGTGGAGGCTGGCATACCTCAGCGGCACAAGAAAAGTAAGCGCAAGTGACATCTCTTACACTGGTCAATTAGATTATTTACCCGCATTGGCCATTTCATGTGCTCTGTCCCTGTCGGTATGTATGTGTAGCTGTACCATAATTCAATACCGATAACACTAGAATGCACTAGCATAAAAATTTCAGGCGCTGTCGGAAGTCGGGGCCGATCTATTTTCGGGGTCCTCGGGGTCCATCCGAAGTTCCGAATGTAGGGTTGAGCAATTTCCACTTTCCTCTTGCTCTTTCGGTGAGCACAACGCCCACGAGTGCGACCACGACCACGACACGACGATGGACGCCCACATTGATGACCAGCAGCAGAAGGATTACCTCTCGCCTTTCTTCGACCTCGAATCGTTGCAGAATGGTGGCGACCTAGGCATCATGTCGCCTTCAATGAATTCTCAACAGCCTCAACTGATGATGACGAGCGCAACTATGCCTTCACAGATGGACATGGAGATGCTCGGGAACCTGATGTCGCTGCAGGGAATCAACAGCCCCAACGATATATCTCCAACGTCCCCCTCTCAGCCCCAGTTCAGCACCAATACTGGCGCGACGAGCCCACAGCTACTCATGGAGCAGCAGTTCAAGCTAGCTCAACTTCAACAACTGCAACAACTGCAAAACCAGATCTTCCAGCAACAGGTAAGTCTCTCGATTCGGGCGGTGATGAAGAGGATCTTTTCTTATTGGAGACTGGCCATGCATTTTTCATTCAAACAAGCCCTTTAAGATGAAAGTTCTGATTCTATTTTTTTCTGGATAGATTGCGATTATCAGTGGACAGACGACGGGAATACGCACAGACACCACCCCTGTTCAAGAACCAATACGGGAACAACAGCAACCCAATCCCTATCATCATGGATTACCAACTCCAGGTTCGATTCAGTCTTCAATATCATGACTGCTCTGCTGAGAACGACTGCAGGTTCTTCCGCTGAGCTTCGCGCTCAAGCACAGCCCATAGAATATGTGTCGCCTATGATTCTAAATTATTTAGAGCCTTCTTCCCAAGATAGTTATGGCGATTCAGTCATGACTCCCGTACCCAGCCACTCTATCCCCTCCCAGTTCAACGCCCCACGCGGATCCACTTCTGCCCCTGCCCACATTGCCTTTCGATCCAGCCCATCTCATCCCCCACATCACGGAGACATTGACGTCGACATATCTCCCTTGACTAGCCCTTGGCTTGGTGCTGAGCAGCACCATTCTAATTTCTCTCGACGCCAAACTTCTTCCAACAAACGCACGGCATCCTCAAGCGGTGACGAGTCGTCTTCGAAACCGTCACGGAAGAAGCAATCTCCCGCCATCCGGCCTTTCAGTAATGCGAGTTCTACCATTATGACCAAGAGAACGACAAATCCTCGAGGTTCACGTTCTACCAATTCCACACCCCTTCTCCGGTCCACACGATCCAGAAATGGTAGCATTGTCAGCAACGAAATCGTCGGAGATTCTCCTTCTCCCGTGGATTTGGCAATGCCGCCTCCAGCTGCCCCCACGATGAACCAAACGTCAATACCTAATATGTCTGCGGAGAACCCTCCACCAACCATCACACCTGTGACACCTGCGAGTATCATGAACCTTGGCAGGCTTGGTGTCAATTCTAGCAATAATACCCTTGCATCAAAAGATGGTGCTGTCGACTTGAAGGGCAAAGCGCCTTCAAAAACGTCAGCCTCTGCAGCAGCAATACACCAAAGAACCAAATCTATGAAACGGGGATCGGTAGGCTCGTCGCCTGCTTTGAAGCCTATCCTTCCCGGTAAGTTTTGTCTATTGCTCGGTCTCACTCTTCTCATCTTTTCACTAGCTGGTTCTACCACAGGGCCTGCTCCGTCTTCTACGAAAAGTACCGCCCCCGTTGTTCAGGTCCGTAAAACGTCACATAAGGCCGCTGAGCAGAAGCGTCGAGATTCCCTGAAGACCACCTTCGATGACTTGCGTGGCTTGCTGCCGCCGATACCCCTTCCGTCAGACGATAAATACCCACTAGACGAGCCTTTGCTTCCAGGCGCCCTACCGCCACGGGGACCTCCTAAAGCCGGTGGAGAAGGTCCAAATAAGGGCGTGAGCAAGCTGCAATTGCTAATATGTGGTAACGACTATATCAGGCTCCTCAAAGGACGGGTTGAGCGGAGGGATGAGGAAATCAGACGTCTTAGGAGCGAAGTTGGAAGGCTGAGGGATATCGTTACGAACTCTATGGGTGGTGTGGGCATTGCGGAGGAGGGATGCGAGCCGGTGGATCTGGAGCGGGACCTGGATGAGATTGAAGTGATCAGCGCAGGGTTGGCCAGAGCTGCGTCTATCGGCGCAGATGATGAGGCGGACGAAGACGAAGATTAATCTTATCGTTAATGCATACGGTGTACAAGTGTGGTCGAGCGACACTAAGGAGATTGTATATTCTTGTTGGTTATCTTATTGTTATCAATTATGTGATTATGGTAAGCATTCTATCAAGGCAACATTCTACATAGGGGGTCGACAAGAGGCTTCTACAGCTTGAACATCAAGTCTGATCGCAAGACGTATTTCGTTCCCTTGACTACTTCTGAACCTTCGTGCAGCAAACAGTCTTGACCGTGTCTGCAAGCGAACGTCACGGTTAAGCAATATCAAGGACAGAGAGCTCAAACGGCAACGCACCGATGCAAGAGAGCTGTACCTCGGTTGAGAGGAGCAACCGTAGTTTCATCACGCCTGCATTTCTCATCCTTGTAAAATATTGTCTAGGGAATGAGCATCAGTATTGCCGAGTTCAAAGCTACCGATCAAGGGAATACCTCTCCGCCTTGTACACCGTCCTCGACCCCAGATAGATAGATCAAGAGGGTCCATTCGGATTTTGCACCTGTTATGGCATCTCGCACAGAATCGTCGTAATGAGGACTGAATACCATGGTGATAAGTATTTCATGAAACTAGATCAACGGAATACGACAGTGGACACTAACCCAAAGTGCTGAGACGGGGTATACTTATAGAAACGTATGTTAGAGTTGAAGGAATGTGGTTCTCGAGGGGGAAGAGCAGAGCCAGCTGGTGCTGGTGGCGGAAACAGTGGGAGATGAGGAACAAGTAGGCCGTGTAAACGTTGCGCGAAATTAGGAGAGGTTACACTGAAACGGTCTTACAGGACGTGGTCAATTCTCTGGACACAATAGGAAAACAGAATATATACTTACAGTTTACCCTTACCGCCTCTCCGCGCCGTTTTGGGGGAGTGAGTTCCAGAGGTAGGTTATCTATGAACTGTGCTATCGCCTTACATTCCGGGGCTGAAAGAAAATTCTATAGACATCGTGAGTGTACTGTATGAGCTATGACTGAAAAGACAGTTGCGTACATCAACGAGAAGAATCTGATTCTCTAAGAGCACTTGGCATTCAAGATGACGTTTGGGGGAGATAATTGGAAGCTCTATTCCTTCAGAAGACGACGGCTGCACGGTCGATTGCTGCGTCTGCTTAGTAGATTTCCCTTGAGTCTTAGATTTTTTGGCCATGTTGCGTGTGATGGCAGTAACAAACTTCGTCAGTACTAGTAAACGGCGATGATGTCATCACACTAATTTTTTTATTCACATCTTTTTTGGAGAGTCTACTCAGATACATATAACCCAGTAAGAAGGAGAGCGTTTGATATAAGTAAGATAGTAGACGATGCATTGGTTGAAGGGAAAACATTCCATGCATACTCTACGCCTACGAGAAGGGCAAGCCTGTACGCATGATCAGTTTCTGTACCAACTGATTTGAAAGAATATGCACTTGACCGCTAAAGGATACCGCGTCTTCCAAGTTAAAAAGGGGAGCTGTTGCGCATACCAACAATAGAACTGGTAGTGAAGGGATCTTGCGAAGAGGATACCGATGAGATTGGAAGTGAACAGAATAGTAGCGATAGCTAGGTCAATTTTAGCTTCGATAGAATGGAGACAATCTCTGAGCTCACATTCTGCTGTCACTGGGATCAGACTTGCAGGAAGGGTAGGACGTCGTAAACCTCGTAAAAGGACTTGAGGTACTCCACCATCCCGTTTACACCACCGATTCCATCCAAAGGCGATGAGCGTACAGACATGTCCTAGTAACAGTGCTCTTCTCCACTGAGGGCTTAAAAACGTTTCTTCAGAGACCATTCGCCAGTTTACCGTCCACTTGTAGAGAAACACGCGCGACAAATCAAAGGCCCCTTGAACATACTCTCTCCAGTTATTTCGAATGAAAGGAAACGCAAAAAGGACCTGCGTGGCGAAAATGAAGGAGAGCTTTCGAATGGTGTAGACAAATCCTCTTCTTTTGAAGAAGATGACAAGAAGCCCCGGAAGGTACAGTATTATCGACATCTTGACGGACAGTGCAGCACTAGACAAAAACAATGAGAATGAGCAACGGAACGATGACAGCATACCTGAAGAACATGGTACCAATATCATCGTTGCCCAACTGATACGCTAATACCGCTGCTTGCATGGCCACGACCGACCAGCAGTCATTGAACAGACGCAGGACATAGATGGAATGGAGACGCTTGCTCAGAGGCAACAGGAGAACCACCCAATTCGACGCCCCGGCCTGCCTGTAGATGGCGCATGACAATACAAGGGAAAGCAAGTATAAGCCTGAATAGATGTATTGGGCTAGCTTGATGTTCTTTCCAGAGTCGCAGATGGAATGGAGAAATTGGTGAACGTAAACGTGTCCAGCTGGATAGCTATTATTTTGGTTACGTTGGAACAATTCACGCTTCATGGGTAGTAAACTCACACAAGAGGTCCTGTTGGGCCAGATATTCGGGAGTAGTCGTGTTGTCCCTTCATATACGTCTCAACTTGTATCATGTAGGTTTCCCAGTCAATCTCTGTATCTGAAGGTGCTGGTTAATATCGTTCCACAGAGAATACGAAGGACTCACAGGGAACAAAACGAACGATGAGACCGGTAAGAAATGCATCTGAGGCAATGGCAAGGATGGCGAGAATCCAAAAGTATCTGTTGTCTAAGAGTAGGGAACGTATTCGGTCAACTTGCAAGCGGAGGATGGTCATCTCTGATCAGGAACGTGGCACATCAAACAACTTCATGCCAAATCAGACCTTTCACGAAACACCTAATATTCCATCAAGTCATACATAATCAAAGCCATTCTTATAACCTCTACCATATCATAGTGCGATAATCCAACTGTATAATATTACATCGCGACGAAGCCCTCATTATATCCCGTATCGAAAATATGTATCTTTCCTTCAAAGTGGACATAGGTTTGACACCATCTGTTCCCCAGCCAAAAGCCCTTCCACAAATAACGCGCGATAGGTATCGCTCCTGTCCCCTCCAACGATGTCCGTGATGTATTGCTGAATGAAGCCCAGTTTGGAGTCATACAAAGCGAATTTCTGCGCTGTCGCTAAACCGTCACAATATCCAGTTTTTTCATCATCTCCCTGGCTGCTACTTGATGCAGAACAGTCGTATTGCGTATCTTGAGCAGTAGTCTCCGTTTGGTTTTGTGTAAGGTCGCGTCCAGGGAGGTCCATTTCAGTTGTTGTGCATGATAGCATACGCTCGACCGACTGGATATGTTGACCCGACAAGGGTTTGTTGCAATAGAAAAAGAAATTTGACGGTAGGCAGGTCCCAACGGCAGCTCGAAAACACCATCCTCGATCATCCATACAATTCTCTTTCTTGTAAGCTACAAGCCGTTAAATCTAAAGTAACACGGGTTCATGACAGAAGAAACTCACACCAAAATGCCCATCCTGAGGCATCACTGTTGAAAACTTGCATTTGTGCGGTGCAGAAATCTCTCCGAGACCAGTTTGGATCGCTTTCTTGTCCAAGGCTCTCCGGAGTTAGCGCACAGGACCATTCTCCGATATAAAGGTCTCCATGTTGATGGCATGAAGCGTTTGAGAGTATGTCGTGTACTTGTGATTTGATGTCAGCAGTGTGAGACGAAGCAGGTTCGGAGGCGTCCGAGGGTGTATAAACATAGTACTGATGACTGTCTTGCACGACGAAATCGCTTCTTTGAGAGACGTAGTCACTGTAGCGGTTAAGATTGAACCCATCGTGGATGTAGATGGGAAGGCTTGCGGTACTTGAAGACACGTTTCTTATCCTATCTATCGTTTCCGTATCTAGAAGAATCTTGAGTATTTATATGTGCTTTGTCGCCTCTGCTTGACTCACAAAAGTGAGCCAGAGCGTCACTATCTTGAGGTTCGTTCAGAAGCTCTATACCAACGACATTGGTTACTGGAACTTCATCAGAATCGATTTGACAGTAATGTATGAGCGTACCGTTGCAGAGCTGCTCCGCCAGAAATATCAGAACGTCCTGTGCCTTGGTCCAATTATCCGGGTCAGAAAAGAGGCCCGTCAGCCCGTCAGAGATGCCAGAATGAGGTTGTCCATTTTGGCTTCCAGGTGCTCCGTGTAGATCAACCAGAACGCCAATGCCGTATAGTAACCCCCATCCAATCGCCCGTATCACTCTCGACCACGCATTCTCGTAGACCGCCGCGACTGCGGCAAAGGGTGTGCCCGTACAAAAATTCGGTCCGAGGTTCCAATATCCTATTGGCAAGCGCACTGTGTTGATTCCCAGACTCGCAAGATACTCGAAGTCAGCCTCGGTGATAAAGGTGTCCCAGTGTTCTTCCAGAAGTGACTGGGCATCAGCAATTGAGTCGCAGCCAGACGCAATATCGTATTCAGACATTTGTTTTCCGGAAGCTTGTTTAAACATAGAGGGCGTCATCCATTGCTCGTGAACGAACCTGGAAGTTGTCACATATCTCGCCAGGAAGAAGGAAAAGGGACCGCTACCATGAGCCCAAATTGACGGAAGGTTGATGTCTATAACGGTATATGACCGCCTTTTGATAATCGAACGAAGGAAATTCCGGTCGTAAACATTGAGAATCGTCACAAAATGGCGAATTGGAAAGTCCTGGATCTACTAGCTTCGACTTGAATCCAATAGGTACCGAGAAAACCACAGATGACTCTGTTTGATTGCCGTTGTCCAGCTGCGTGTCTTGATAAGAGGTATTTGAGGCATCAAAAGCGTAAGAGTTGTATGTTCCGCTTAGATGAGAAGAAAAGATAGAATCCGAAGAACGAACAGAGTTCTGGAGGGATGACCAGAGAAGATAAGCGAAGAAATGAGTTCGAATAACCATCAAAGCAGAGCGAGATTAGAAAGGCGAACAACTCAAGAAGCGACAAGGCAAGTCCGATGTGAATGAAAGAAACCAACCAAGTCCCGTTGCGGCTGCTCGGCCCGGTCAAGGGTAATCCTGAACCGAACACTCACGATGCAACGTCGCCATCCCCTTCCCGACACTCACCCCGAACTCTCAATATACAAGTCCGAGGGATTTCATGAATATCGGATAGAAAACACACGAAAGTGCAGACGCGTCAAGAATGGTGGCTATAGATGGCCCTGGCGAGAGACTGTAGAAATAGGACTTTTATCAATACTCTGGCAAGTCGTGCGTCTTTACAGCCTACCTGCTTCGTGCCGAAACTAACCATATTTGAAGGCACTGAATTCGAGTTGGAATTATCTTGTGTTTGCTATCCCTACCGTTCTTTTTCTATGGCACAAGTGCTCACAAGTGGTCTCCGGTATACCCTCTGATGGCTTCGAGGCTTCCAAGTGATAATTTCAGGCCCTTTAGAATCCATCATCGTCATTCCTCCCCATGGTGTCCAACTCGAAACGCGGTTCGGATTTCAGACCTTCACTATAAATGTCACTCGGCGATTTATTCCTCTGTCTACTCTTCGTGATGTGGTCATCAACGAGGGTCTTTATGGCTGGAATGTACGCTACTACCTCGTTGTGATTGTTCAAGACAGGGCTGGAGCGACATCTCTGGCAGTCGTTTTTGAGGTGAACCACCATTGTCTACATATGCTCTACTCCAGTGCTGATCCTATGCTAGAACATTTTGCCACGATTTCCCGTCCTCCTGGAGATTTACAAAGGTGTTCATGATGTCTTATCAAATGCGTGCATAAATTAGACCAACGTATTTATACCTGGGTATAAGAATGCTTTTAAGAAAGTGTGAAGTTGTCCGAAGGATGTCCCAGACATCAATGATTAAGCGAGTCGGGCACCCTCTTCACTTTCGTAGGCACTAAGAAGGTCATCGTAGCCCTCATCGTCTCCTTCCTCGGCAGCACTATCTCTTGTTCGTCTCGCTGCCTTGGCGGTATCAGTTGACACCTTTCTGGTGCGAGATTCAGTAGAGATCTTTCTTGTCCTTGCCTCATTGCTATCCCCATTTTCATCCGAAGAAACTTTCCGTGGTCTTCGAACCTTTGTTGATGGGATATCATCCCCTTCGAAGCTCGATGCCCTCGGAGTGTAGACAGTATCCTCTTCCGGCCACTCTACACTTAACGAACCCCCGGCCTGATCCGGCTGGCTTTGACTACGTGTGGCATCTCGAATACGAAGGGGTGGAGGGCGAGAAGGCTGGCGTCGCCGGGAGCGTACTCTTGAGCTTCGTGAAGGCGAATCTGCGATTGACGAATCAGATGTGTCGTCTACGTAATTAGTAGGAGGAGGGGTCTTCTTCCGAACGAGTTTTTTCGGTTGAGGCGGAGGTTCTAGCGGAACGATGTCGAAGGAATCATTGGGCGCAGAAGGGTCGGTGACGATTGGCCCATTGTCATGAAGGGAAACGCTGATAGGTGTTTTTGGAGGTGGAGGAGAGGACAAAGGAGGAGAATCAGCCGAATCGACTCGACCCCAGCCATTGGCATCACTGGATTTGAGCACGATGTCCCCTTGAGAGCTGAAAGATAGCCCTTGAATGTTTCGGTCCGGCGAAGCAGTCGCTGATGAAACTGCAGCATGCCGTGAAGACGGGACTCTGAAGGTCGGAGCCATAGGGGACACAGATCTCCGATTCAGAGGAATTCGTCTACTGGAGCCTCCAGTGTCAGATTCATTATCTGAACGATTGGCTCTCAGGAAAATGTCTGATGCTGAGAGGGAAGACACCGAAGACTGGGATTCTCTGTGGATCGCGCGTTGTCCTTTTGCTCTCCGAACATCACTCCATTCATCAACTCCAGGCTGAGAAGGGACTGAAGGCGGGCGGCTGATGCTTCGACTAGTGATTAGAGCAGAGGAATTGAGAAGTAAAGGACGCGGCCCGGCTTTTGGCGTCGGTCGAGTTAAGGAAGTTAATGATGCTTGAAGATTCTTCGTCCTGTCTATCAAAGAGGGTGTGCTCTCAGGCGTGGGTTCACTAGCCGGACTGTTAGGAGCAGAACCGACAGAGTTGAGTCCCTCCGGAAAGATGACACTGTCGCGCGGTGGACGGAAATAAGCTGGTCGCGCAGGTGGGGAATATACGCCTGAACGGTCTGGGGCAGGCAAGGACCGTCGTGGTCCTTCAACTTTCTTTGGGGACCCGCTATCTTGAGAACGAGGAGACGTGCTTTCAGCAGCAGTGGTGGGTGCTTCCTTCCTTACGCCCCAGGACCCTGTTAAAGCTTTGGCTCGCCAATTAGTACTAACTTTAGCAAGTGTAGCAGCAGTGTCCGAAGTTTTCAGCTTTTCGGCATAACCCCATAACCGTGTAGACGCAGGAATATAGGATGTCGAGGGTGCTTTCTCCTCTGCTGTGGCAGGCGAAAGCGAAGCTGAGGCCGGCAATGGAGATGGAGGGGCAGTCGCAGGAGAAATTGGCGACGGTGGCGGCTCCATGGACGATTGATTGGTGATACCTCTCCACACTGTGGAAGCCAAGCGAGATGTAATACCAGGATTGAGGTCTTCGGTAGGTTTCTCTGTCTCATTGCCATCATCGGGCGAAGGCTCATCCTCGCTATCCGACGCATTAGGTGACTTTTCCGGAGAGGGTATTTGATTCGTGAAGCCCTTCCACATCGTCACCCTGATACGAGCGCCTAGACTCAGTTGGTCATCCTTCGCGGTTTTCGACTCCTCTTCCCGTCTGTGCAACAAGTCGAAAGCCGCCTGCATTATTGTATCAATACCCCCCGCAGACACAATTGGGTAATGTTGCAGCAGTGTCATTCCCTCAACAAAGGCATCACCCAGTTCCCAGGGATGTAGCGGGGAAGGAGGGGGCACAGTTTCGACTTCCTGTGCCCACAGACCTGGCGATCGGTGACCACTTTTTCCTAGTCTTTGGTAAATGCATTAGTTAGAGAGATAAAGGAAAGGATATAAACACGCCCACCGGAACAACACGACTCGTGCGCGAGTGAGCATCGCAGTGCATATATCAATAAGGAACTCAAGTTTGGGGCTAGCATCTCGTCGTCGGGCGTCGCGAGAAAAGATCCCATCCCAGGCAACAAGAATCGAGTTGTAAGATAGCGTCTGGGTCAAGAGGGGGGCAAGCCATCGACTAGTAATATAATAAGTCCTGAGATCGCCTCAAAGCTCTGAGTTCACCTACTACGAGAAATGGGGCAAGGCAGGACTTAATCCCTTGCTTTCCTGTAAGCGATTGTATTTCAATGATTTGGAGCACTAATACGGGTGGAAATGACTCACCAGGCTGTAGTGGAGATCTGAATCTGCCCATGCTAGTCTGTCTCCAAATTTCTTCATCCATACGGTGCTCCCTTCTTCGTCTTCTAGTTCAGAGAACTCCCCGACAACAGCTTCAAAGAGCCAAAACGTGTCAGCCTCAGCGTGAGCGATGTCTTCCGGTTCGATCTCTTGCATGAGGACAGAATACAGAGGAACGAGTATGTTTGGAATGTGGGGAGACAAATTTCCGGGATTAATGGCGGAATGTATGTAAAGAAGGCGATATAGAGCTGACATGTGCTTTGAATGGGCCATCCCTTCACTCAACGACTTCGATACGAACAAAGTTGGAGGTATATTTGACCGCCGTGTTGAAAAGGTTCCCTGCTGGGAATCCTCATTTGTAGTAGTCTCCGCTTCGGATTCAAGACGGATTTCTGGAATGCCTATTGAGGCTGAAGGAGAATGAACAGCTTTGATTGCTTCCAATCGGCGGTCCAGATTGCTTGCACAGAATATTCTCGTTGCCTCGGGACATAGATCATCCAATGGACATAACGGAGAAGATTCCGGCTCGTCCACAAGGCAGGCAAATAGGTCTGGAGGTACGCGAGACAGTTGCTTGGAAACATTCTTCAAAGCTGTATCCAGGACAGAAAGTGGAGTTGTAGGTCGCTCAGGCACGTTCAGTGGTTCTAGTAGTCGTCTGACTAGATCCTGTGGGATGAGATGAGCAAGTGCGCTTACATATCTTTAAAATCACTTGCATAATAACTCTTGCGTTGATTGCCTAATTCCTTGCTCCACGACGATTTCAAAACAGGAAGGATGCCAAAGAAGAGCCTTTAAACCGGTCAGAATAGACTAAGACGCTCGATATCGAAAACCTACTTCCATATCCGTGGGCGCAGCCACGGCGGCTGGTCGGGTATACCTGTATGTATGACGGTGAGTATGAAGAATGCAACCATTAGTGTGCACGTACCTCGGGAACATAATTTCCTCAACCGAGGTAGATCCACAAGAGGAGAAGAATCAGAAGCCAAAATCTCGGACAGTTCATTTAGTCTGGGGTCGAAGTAACGTCAGTGCGGGCACAATGCAAAACAATAGAAGCCCGCGGACATATCCTGCCTGTGAGGTTCTGGCGTCCACGTAACGCCAAACATTTTGGCAATGGTCGTTAGATACATATCAAGATTTGCAGAGGTGGGTGGTGGAGAGGAAAGGGACTTCAAAACCTTTGGCTGGTATCAGCATGGACAAAGCACGGACACAAAGTCATACATACACGAGGCGACACGTAATTATCGCGATTGGTCGTAGCAGAGCGTTCAAAATCGTGACCTAGACGTTGAACAAGGAAATCCCGGACGATGTGAACATCTGGATCATGGTTCTTTATCAGTGTTCTGGCATAGAAAGGACGACGTGCCTTTGGAGTCTACGTATGGCGCAGAGAAGATGATGGTTGAAGCAGCTTCGACTATGACTGGACTCGGTGAATTGCTACATGCACCTTGTTAGTTGGGGCATTGAAGCTCCAGCGGTCAGACGCACTTGTGTTCCAATTCCTGAAAATGCTCCAACAAAAAACTTGAGTACATTGCTAGCATCTCTAGCACATCACCCGCCGCATCCTCTTCAATGAGCTTTTGAGCCTTTGCCCGGGCGAGAACAATGTTGCCTTGTTGTAATAAAGTGGCAATGTCCCGTCGTGTAATGCTGGATTTAGAGTCATTTCTTTCCTGAAGCTGCCCAAGTCGCTGTCCAGTGAGCCGCAGTTGGTACTGAAGCGTGTGTATTAGATTAGATGCCAAGAGGCCACGATCAGGCAGAACAGACCTTGACAGCATTCGGGTCCCATTTGTCGTTAGACATGGCTTGTCGTGAAAACGTGAGAAGAGACAGCGGTCACTCCGGGTGGCGTTGGACAGGTCGAACCAGCGTTGGACTTGCGAAAACCTTGCGGATTTCGTAGTCGGTCAAGTCCTCCAGCCGGCATAAAAACACCTCGGGTGCCAGATTTTGCATAGCTTTTGTCACGTGTGGGTATAAATCAGGAGTCGCTATTCTTCGTTACTCCAGTACCTGGCGCTCAGAGCGGTAGCAGAATGGCTTGCAAGTTACATGGCATTCTACTGAGCGAATTATATATATTACATGTCTATTATACAGCTTACGGCTCATGACCATCCTACACCGCTATCACCGGTCACGACAGGCGGACCGAACGAACCCGACTGGCACTTTGAGATGTGGCAATTGTAGGAGAAAGAGATGAACGAACGCCGCTTGGGCCTGGTGGTTTTGCACCATACATGCTAGGTCGCGGCATCCTAGGGGGCCTGGAGGATGCCAAGGGGGAGGGACCTGAAATGTAGAGAGATTGCCTAGGCGTCGTGGATTGGATAGACTTCGGGCGGCGCACATCCTGTACAGATATCCTTTGTGGTCGCAAAGACGACGATTGGTCCGGAATGGGGAACGACCTTCTCGGAGCCGTAACGTGGATGCTCGAAGACGTCGGACGGTACACCTCCCGTGATGTCCCCGCCATAGTTTGGGTTGACATCCGAGTTCCACCAGGATACATCGTACTCGAAGACCACGGACGATGCACCTCCTGCTGCGAGATCCTAGCCAGAGTGGGACTTGGGATAGAAACACGAGGTCCCGAAGCGGAAGCGCTTGGTGACGACTGGGGGCGGGATTCCGACATTGAAGGCGTCGAATCACGACCGATGTCCATCACTTCCTCATCAATCAAATTGACCCTAGACGGTTTGTCCGCCGACGCTCGAGTGCGATATACAAAGACGCTAAGACCGATGACATAGATGATCACTGCCGAGTGGGTCTGGAATTAAATCAGACCATGCAGTGAGAATAGTTGGCTCACCGTGCGCCGTGACGATCCAACTTAATACAAGAATGTATATATTGAACAGTCTGCATTGTTCCCTCTGCGTAGCATCTAAATGGGAACATGAAGAGGGCCCGTGATAGTAATCATCACTAACTCACTGTCAGGACAGGCGTAACGAGGAAACCAGTAAGTGAATGTTGTATCAGTGCCTGTAGGATCGTCAGTGGTTGTGGGGTGATGAGACATGTATCAAACGTACTGATATGAACGACCAGAAGAAACAAAAATCGGATGGCATCAAGCCACGGTCTAAATGACACCAATATTCTTCAAACAGTTAGATTCAGCATGGTACCGAAAGTTTCGATCGGAGGTGGACGCACAGGATCGGAAGCATAATTACAGTGACAGTATGTGTCAAAAGCATTAGAATGATCATATAGCCTGGAGCACTTCAGCGACAAGTTAAGGGAGACGATAAAGAACGCTCGTACGTTCCGAAGAGACCGTCGTGTCCCATTGCGCAAAGATTTGGATGCAGAAAAGAATGATGGCCAGCAAGCTAAGGAATGAGATCAGGCCTGTTGTAGGTCTAGTAAGTTACGTATGCGAGAAAGTAGCTTGTTAACGTACCAAGCCCAATAGCCCTAATTTTCAGAAAAGCAGGAGAATAGTCCATATTCGTCGTGAGTACTGGGCCAGCCAGGTTTCAAAGAATGTGGGCGTGGGTGGGGCGTGAAGGACAGACAAGAGTACTAGTAGCTTAGACACCAGATGGGGTCATCATGGCGGTCGTAGAAGCGGAGGGTGCCACCTGGATTTTACTTTTGTTCTTAATGCCACAAAAGGGCCTCATTGTCCGACGTCAGAAAATAACTACAACACGAGTCAATAAAACCACCGGTCGGCGGGGAAATTGCCAGAATCCGTGTCGCAAGCCAAGAATACCGTCAAGAATTTCGATGTCGCATGGATATCCTTACGCTTGGAAGTCTGTACGAAGCGACTAGTGGGCCGTGGCCAGACGGAGATAGTTAGACAGAGGAGAAATTTGAAATGCCGAGGTCACGATTTTTGGTTTTTTCGTGACGCTGATCGAGTCAATCTCAGTCAATCTGAACCATCTTCAAGTTATATCGTCGACCACTGTATCGAAAAAATGACGGACGAGCCAACAAAACAGAAGTTGTGGGGCGGTAGATTTACCGGAAAGACAGATCCGCTGTATGTGCATCTACTTTGACTGCATTCGCGTCTCATTCTGTTCAGGATGAATGACTTCAACGAGTCGTTGTCGTACGACCGGCGAATGCACAATGCGGACATCACTGGGTCGATTGCCTACACTAAAGGTCTGCAACGCATCGGTATCCTGACCCCAGATGAGGAAACTAAGATGATCGATGGTCTAACCGAGGTTGGCAAGGAATGGCAGGAGGGCCGAGTCAGTAGTTCTTGAATGCTCTTGCGAAACAAAATACTAAGGCATTTATTCAGTTCCTAGTGCAGCCAGATGACGAAGATATCCACACTGCAAATGAGCGTCGACTGAGTGAGCTCATCGGCCCACTGGGAGGAAAACTTCACACTGGACGTTCACGAAATGACCAAGTTGCAACTGATATGCGACTATGGCTTCTTGGAGAAGTGAAAGTCATTGAAGAGAGTTTGAAGGCACTCATTCGTGTCATAGTCGAACGCGCAGATAAAGAGAAGGATATCCTTATGCCTGGATACACCCACCTTCAAGTAAGGTTTTCCTTTTACCTGTCCTATGTGTTCTCACGAATCCCAGCGAGGACAACCCATTCGTTGGTCTCATCTGCTTCTGTCGCATGCGTTCTCCTTCAACTCCGATCTCGACAGACTTAAACAGCTTATCCCTCGCATTTCTGTTCTGCCTCTTGGTTCTGGAGCCCTGGCAGGGAATCCTTTTTGCATCGATCGCGACTTCCTAGCCAAAGAATTAGGATTCGATTCCGTTGCCGAAAACAGTCTGTGGGGTGTCGGGGACCGCGATTTCATTGTCGAAGTCTTGATGTGGTCTAGCTTAGCGACGACACATCTCAGCCGTATGTCAGAGGACCTTATTATTTATTCTACTGCAGAGTTCGGATTTGTCACGTTGAGTGACGCGTATAGGTGAGTCTTTCGCTAAGTTATGCAGATTTGTACAGCTGACAGTCATCTTAGCACTGGCTCGAGTATGATGCCTCAGAAGAAGAACCCGGATTCCCTGGAACTTTTGCGAGGGAAATCTGGACGCGTTTTTGGAAACGTAAGGAAGTTGATTAAGGTCGTACCCCTTTTTTTCTAACCTCTCGCTTCAGATGGCAGGTTTCTTGATGACCTTGAAAGGCTTACCGTCTACGTATAACAAGGATCTTCAAGAAGATAAAGAAGCTCTATTTGATGTCGTTGATACTATCCAAGCCTCATTCAAAATTGCTGAAGGCGTCGTGGCTACGTTGGAGGTTAGTGCATCCCTTCGAGCGAATAAATTTTGCCAAATATATGGTGTCTTAGGTCCACGCCGACAAAATGCGTCAAGCTTTGACGATGGACGTGCTTGCAACCGATTTAGCCGATTATCTCGTTCGTAAAGGAGTGAGTATTCGTTTTAGCCAGGCCTGTGCTTAGTGCAGATATTGACGTTCGAAATAGATGCCCTTCAGGGAGACACATCATATCTCTGGCAGGGCTGTTGCTCTGGCAGAAGCCCGGCAATGTCAAATTAATGAACTGTCCCTACAGGATTACAAGAGTCTGAGCGACAAGTTTACCGAGGACGTTGTTGATGTTTTCAATTTCGAAGCAAGCGTTGAGAGACGCCAAGCCATTGGTGGGCCGAGTCGTGTCATGGTGGATAGACAGGTGGCTGTCCTTCGGTCAGCCTTAGCGCAGTAACAATAACGTACGCTATCCGAAGTCCGAACTATAAAAGAGACGCCTGTAATAACTTAGAACCGACGTCTCACTAAAGTACTGCATTGGTAGTGATCACATCACAGCCTCATTTCTGCCATATTTGCGGTTGTTATCGGCCAACTTGGAGCCGCGTTCGTGCCTTGACCTTCAAACACCGTTCTTCCTCTTCTCACAAGGCAAACGATTCCCAAGTATCCAGTTTAACGATTTCTAGTCTCTTTTGCCTTTGAGCCATCACTAGCTTCCAGCTTTTCTCTGTTTTCCTATCACTCTCCACGTCACAACCGCAATGGCCAGGGATCGTCTCGCAGCCATGAGGGTGAATTTTTCTTGGTTTTCACACCCCAGAGCAAGATAACTGAGCCTTTCTCTTTATATACAGGCTCAGCAGCAAGGGGGGCCCAACAACCCAAGCACGTACGTTTGAACGATTTACGTCTACAAAAATACCGACGGACTTTCGTGTCTTAGCAACTCCTATCCCACTCAGACTCCGTACCAAGGCGGGTACCAGCGCCAAAATCCCTACGCTCAGCAGGATGACCGTTCATACGAGATGAATGAAGTAAAGGATGGCAGCACCGCTCAACTAACATCTGGTATGAATGGCGACAGCATGTCCGCATTTTACACCGAGGTCAGCCCACTTGGAAACCAATTTCCATCCCTGACCGTTCTTCGCAGATTTCTTCTATCCAAGACAGCCTACGGACGTTCAATGACAATGTGGCCCGCATTGGTGATCTACACTCGCGGTCACTGAATAACATGGACGATGCCGCTGCTCAAAGAAACGCTGCACACCTAGACGAGCTCGTGGAAGACACCAGTGCTCTCAGCGCTACTATAAAGAGGCGTATCAAGGCACTAGAAAAGCAAGGCGGTACTGGGCGGGACGGGCAAATCCGCAAACAGCAGGTGCGAGGCCCGGTAACCCGGTTCATGGGCGTTGATCTCACGCTCTGCATAGACCGCGCTGGTGAAATCCAAGTTTGTGGAAGCTATTCAAAGCTATCAGACTGTGGAGCAACAGTACCGCACAAAATACAAGCAGCGAATGGAGAGGCAGTTCAAAATTGGTGCGACTTCTTTGGCGGAAAGTCGCTTTGGCTCAATGGTGACATTCATCATTAGTAAAACCTGATGCATCGCCGGAGGAAGTCAGAGCAGTTGTCAACGACGAAAATGGTGGGCAAATATTCAGCCAAGCGGTAAGTAGGACGGAGAATACTGCGATTCAGGGTACTAACACAGCCTGCTAGCTTTTGAGCTCCAACCGATATGGGGAGTCGCGAGCGGCATATCGGGAAGTCCAGGAACGACACGAAGACATCAAACGTATAGAGAAGACCTTGGGAGAGCTTGCTCAACTGTTCAATGACGTACGCCTTGCTAAGCTCACTGCAAGTTTATTACTGACCAACGTGTGGGTTCAGATGAGCGTCTTGGTAGAGCAGCAAGACGAGACTATCAACAATATCGAAACGCAAGCTGCAACCGTTGAAAGGGATACCGAGGCTGGGTATTCCAAATCGTCCATTTTTGCAAGTATACAACTAACGTGTCGTCTCTAGCCTTGGGTACACTGAAAAGGCGGTTGTCTCCGCCCGCGCCGCTCGTAAAAAGCGTTGGATCTGCTTCTTCATCACCCTCATCATTCTCGTCATCATCGGTGTTGTCGTGGGCGTTGTGGTTTCGCAACAGGTCAACAATAACAAGAAATAAGTATGGCCTACGTTTTCCAGGCTCAGGTTGAAGCTCCTGCAGCATATTTGCCTATGCAATTCCTATTTATGACAAGATATTAGTTACTTCCGTACCCGCGACCCTCATTCGATCTTGATTCCTCCCACAACTACATGTATATACATTTCGTCGTCCTTCCTTCATGTCCTGCTTTTCTATCTTAATGCCTTTTTATTCTGGTAATGCAATCGGACAGTGGATGATATATACCCTACCGTATACGTTCAACCTCTTAAGAATAGAGCAAGTATATAGGCTCGGGAAGAATGCGTAGCACCGTGAGGCTACATTACTCTTTACTTGAACGTCGCGGAGCAATTTGAGGTGTACGTAACGTCTATCTGCGAGTCACTCAGTACCAGGTAAATCAGTGCACTTTTATGACTGACAGAAGAAGAATTTAGTGGGACATTAGGCTTGCTGGAATAATAGATTATCATCACTTGATATATGAGGTCTTAACAATTGTTCAAAGCCTAAATTCAACCCTTCTCTCTCTCCTAAGTCACGTGGGCGTAGGTATTCCCGAAATAGCCAAAATTGGGTAAAGACCGTCAATATCTTCGCAGAAGGCAAAATGGAGACTTGAGACTGTTGATTTCCTAATGATTCCCAAGAAATGCACTCATGGCACACAGTATGATCCACATTGCTGAGGAAAGCCCGATCATCCGACAGACGGCCTTTGGGTTGTCTGCCATACAAGAAAATACGTCCGTCATAACAACTTCCATCAAGCATCCTACCCCAAGTAACTCTCCGAAAGTAATGCGGGATAAACAGAGCTTGCACATAAGAAGCGCGATATCATCTTCCACATCCTGGTCGAAGTTCCCTGAACGGCCGGGTGAATTTTTTGGATTCTAAGCACCCTGACCGACTCCAGAAACTCGGATCTGTGCCACCTATCCCCCTTCCTTTGACTATCAAGCTAGGTGCGGAGTTGCTGATACGAGCAGCAGTTCTATATCTGTGACTTGAAGTGAGCTGGCGTCAAGCCGCAAGAACCGCCCACACAAGTCTCAAAGGACGCCACAGGACGCTTCAGCCCAACGCTTCTATCTTGCCATCTAGAGGACCCTATCGTTTGCATCAGTGGAGTGTGAATGCGCGCGCATCGCCGTGACCTAGACTACGCCTGGAGGGTTTGCGTATTGAATACCCTAAAGTTAATGTCCAACTTGTCGCCGCCTCCATGCCAAAGCATTGCATATGCATACACCGTCTAAACAGCCCTAAACGCATTGCCACAGCAGGGAAGATGCTCCAGCCTCACTTTCTGTACCTATGCTTGCTGGCTAGCCAAAGGCATGTTAGTTGGATCATCGTCAAAGTGCCACTAGTCGTGAGGCTCGTATTGAAAGGACGGTTAAGTGAATAGCCAGTATCAAGCTTCTGACAGTAGGCTGTGGCATTGTCTAGTCGTGCGGCCGTCAGGTTAGAAGAGAATTAAGAAAACAGGGATAGATTGTCTGGATCTTGAGATATGATCTTTTTACTTCCCCATCGCTGCATATGTTGTGCTTTCCAATACTCAAGATGCCGCTTAATGATAGCTCGTTGATGCATTGATGGTCTCGAGTCCATTAAGGGATGATCAATAGAGGACGAATGGGTCAAGTGTAAATCTGGAATCCGGATCGGAAAAGATCGTACGGAAAAGCCGCTCAACATGGATCAAAGTGGCTGCGCGTGACCTAACTGCATTGATAACGCACGATGTCCTTGTGACAAACCCTATGGACGGCATCCGCACTGCAATGCAATTGGTTCGGAAAGAAAAAGATGCAGACAATTTATGCGCATTGCAATGGCTCGGAATCTCGGATGTTTTGTCCGAATTGGAAGACCGCCGAAAATAGAAGCAGCATTGCCTTACTGGGACTGCTGCTGAACAGCCACCCCTTCCACGTGGCGCTTACGCGTCCTACCAATACAATATATAAGCCTTTCCTCAACATCCGACTCACAACACCCCACATCGACGACTCCCTCTGTTCCTCTTTCCCACAGTGAGTCCTTTTGCAAATGTTTTTGTGGTTTCATGCTTATTCGATTGTTTCAAGGTTCCTAGCCTGTTACTCCACTTATCTGTCCACCCGACCACCTAGTTTACCGAGCCTCCATGCCAGCCAAGAAACGTTGCCAATTCCAGATCAATACCCAGAGCCAGTGCAATTCTGCGGCGCTACGACTCGTAGGAGAGTGCCCTCATTGTCTGGCCCAATTCTGTGGAGCAGTGCGTGTGCCTCCTCATACCTCATACCTGTCTTATCTCATTCTGTATCTAGCACCGTCTTCCAGAACACCACAGCTGCAATAACTTGGAGGATTGCCGACAGCAGGCTTTCTTGAAGAACAAGGAGAAGCTGGAGTCTGAACGGACGGTGGCGTCCAAGATGGCTACAGCTTGACGATTCATCCCATTATCTTCCGAACATTATCCGCGACACCAGCTGGCTGTGGTTTATATTGCCACTGCCAGCGACACACGTCTGTTGTTACTACCTCCGTACATATCTATCTACGCATAACGGACCCCCAATATTGTCATTAGTAGTTCCCCCCACCCGTTGTCATGTTTTTTTTTTTTCCGATTATCTATTATGTAGAGAAGATGCTTATAATATTTTTACTGCCTCTAAACGTGGCGGATGAAAGCCCTGGATACTCCTGTAAATTCGTCCACATGATGGAAATATGCGGCGTTGTAAGACACGGAACGGCATTGGTGTGGGGATGCGGAAATAAGCTGATTCCCCTCCTTCCTAACTGAGGAGTATATAAAGTCCCTTAGCTGGACCATGGCTGGAATCCAAACAGCCTCTCATCTGATTACCACCACCATCGATTCCCTCCAGAGTTCTACAGGAGGTCCGTGTTTATCGACCTGCTCCCTTTTCTTTGCTGACTCCGGGTATATCACATGTAGTCCCACTTGATAAACACCGCGTACTAGGTAGGTCCTTGTTCAGTATCCACCACGTCGTCCAGAGCACTCTGTCACCTCTCTTGCCAATACTGATACCATGGCGACCAGAATACAGCAACTTATACACCATATATCTCAACCAACACCAACAATCATGTCGGCAGGTACGTCTCTCTCTTTCTCTCTCTCGCTGCTACGTGTGGGCGCTCATGTCTTCCCAGAATCCTGGCAAACCGTTCCTCTTGCACCCCCTGACAGGTCGGTGCACATGCACGCGATCATGAGTCACATCGTCTGACCGGATATGCAGCATTTTCAAGCTAACTGCGGCATACAAAGTCGACAAGTTTGATAAAAAGATCAATCTAGGCGTCGGCGCGTACAGGGATAACGACAACAAGCCGTGGGTACTTCCCGTCGTCAAGAAGGTACGTGATTCTGGATCCTTTCTAGAGTTGTTTAACCGGCCTTCCAGGCCAACGAACTGTTGCTTTCCAATCCCAACATAGACCACGAGTACTTACCCATCACTGGGTTACCCGAATTTACGTCCGCCGCCGCAAAATTAATTCTTGGAAGCGATTCCTCTGCCATTAAAGAGGGCCGCGTCTCAAGTGTCCAGACCATCTCCGGCACCGGTGCAAACCATCTTGGCGCTTTGTTTGTGTCTAGATTCTATTCCTGGGGCGGTGACAAAGAGGTTTTCCTCAGTGATCCTACTTGGGGTAAGTTAGCCAGTTCGGTGCTTCTGTTCATATCTCATATCTCATACCTTATCCAGTCAATCACCACGCCATTTTTAAGAATGTTGGTGTAGCACCCAAAACCTACCCCTACTATGATCCTGCTACCATTGGACTGGATTACGACGGTCTTATCGCGTCCCTGAACGCTGCTCCTCCTCGTTCTATCTACTTGCTTCATGCTTGTGCACATAACCCCACCGGTGTCGACCCGACAAAGGAACAGTGGACGAAGATCGCCGATGTCATGCTCGAGAAGGGCCATTACGCATTCTTCGACTGCGCCTACCAAGGCTTCGCAAGCGGAGACTTGGAAGGAGACGCTTGGGCTGTCAGGGAGTTTGTCCGAAGGGGCGTGTCCCTCTTGGTCTGTCAAGTATGTAGCTCCGTCCGGCGTCGTATCTTTATTTATACGTTGGTCACAGAGTTTCGCCAAGAACGCAGGCCTGTACGGAGAACGTGTCGGTGCGCTCCATGTCGTATCGCCTACGCAAGAAACGGCAGCCCGAGTTACAAGCCAGCTTTCGGTGCTGCAGCGCAGCGAGATCAGTAATCCACCTACATACGGTGCCCGCATTGTACGTGGCGGTTTCATGTGTGATGTCACGTGGCGTAACGGCCCTCCAGGTATCACTGATCCTCAACGATCCGACATTGTTTGAAGAGTGGAAGCGTGATATCGTGACCATGGCAGGCCGCATCATCGAAATGCGCAAGCAACTACACCATTTGCTGACCGTCGAATTGAAGACCCCCGGCAACTGGGATCACATCATCAATCAAATTGGAATGTTCAGGTAGATTTTAATGATTCTCAGCGGATGAACATAGGCTGACGCAGCAACAGCTTTACCGGCATCAACCCGGAGCAGAGCAAGGCGCTAACGGAGAAGGCCCACGTATACCTGACGGTGAATGGGAGGATTTCAATGGCCGGCCTAAATACCCACAATATCCGGTACTTTGCAGAGAGTCTGGACAAGACGGTGAGGGGGTCGCTTTGAAGAGTCGTGGACACGCTTAGAGTACAGTACATAGTTATCGTCGTCGTATATTATAATGTTCAGTTGTTTTTTCTCGATTTGTCAATATAAACGCAACTCACACCCGGATACGTCACAGGCACATGGCTCCAACAATACGTCATTTTGACCTCCGAACGGAAATTGATGTCCGTTTTGAGAACAAGTATACTTGAACTTTTTCATCACTGTAGCAAACAAGGATATCGGGTCCTGGCACCGTCGCCGTTATCGTAGCCGTGTATGTCGTTTATTTTCTTGCCATACTCACTGTTTCTGACGTTCTGCTCCCTTTGTTTCGTCTACTACAGGGCTCCACCCCGCTCCAGTCTGGAACGAGGCTGCACTCGAGGTATTCGAGTCCGTGCTGTTCGTCAAGTTGTATGCCGTTCAGAGCCGCTTTGCGTCATCGTCCTCGTGCGCGCTGGCCTCACCGCGTTGAGTCAAGCAGCCTAAAGTTGTACGACTGGCGCTTCTCCCCAGTTCAATTCTCCTTCCCTCAAGTCCGTTTTCTTCCACCGTCATGCATTTTCTTCTCCCTCACCTCTAATCATGGGTCTTGTAGTGTCCCTTTTTGAATCTCGTTTTTCCGACTCTTCAGAGTCTTCGTCTGGCCAGGCGCCTTTTTCTGACTCTCCTGCTGCTCCCATGCCTTCGCTTTCAGGTCCTACACACCACCATCCCACTCACATCGCCCTTCCACCTCCATATTTCTCTTCGGTATCCTTAACACCGTCGCCCTCGCGCAGACAAGAGGATCCGTTCGGTAGTCCACTCACTTCTCCCGCTCTCATATTTTATACCGCCCCATCGTCCCCAATTGTTTCACCGCTCGTCGATGAACCCCCGGAACCCCCTCAACCGATGGTATGCGACCCTCCGCCTCACAACGCGGCCATAGTGGTTCCTTCGGCTCAGCAGTATCAAGCCATCGGGAGCCATGCTTCTCCACATTTCTCCCCTGCCACTCGATCAATGGGCTTCTCCAGTGCGATTGGCCCTACGCAACAACCATTGCCGCCCGTGTCTCAGATCGATGACACTTTTCCTGAGGTTGCTGACCTTGACGACTTTGATGAAGGCCTCGAAGGACTGAATCCTCTCGAGAAGATATATTTGTATTCCATCAGCAAGACGACATACCATCGGGTCTTTATTTCTCATGATCTGCCCAATCTTCTCGATGAAATTACTCCCCAGGAAGCGGTGGAATATGTTCTTCCCTTGCTACAAGTTTTGTCGAAAGACCAGGGTGCGTACAAGTGGTTGTGTATCAGATTCTCAAGGCTGGCAATGACACATCTTCATCTCCAGATGAATCCGTTAGAGAGGCCTTAACGTCGGGACTAGCCTCGGTCATCTGGTGGTTTTTGACAGTAAGTCTCTCTATACGTTCTCGGTCAACGTCAATAACATGTCGTTTCATAGCACTGTCAAGTCGTCGATACAGTAGACCATCAGATCAACTCATATCCGAACCAGTCGACACCCATATCAGTTCATGCATTCACACCCATCCTTGGCAGACTTTTACTAAGTCCGAATGTCTTGGTAGGCAGCTCTGCCAAATGTGTGGTTGTAAACCTTCTCCAGCGCATCCGAGAGGCTGATGGCCTTGAAGATATGATGCAGGAAACTGAGAACCACCAGGCGGAACTTGGTATGCCCATACCTGGCATCGGAGTTTCGCCACAAATAGCCAACTGGGCCGCAGGCTCGTCCTTCGTTCCAAAAGCCCCACTCAATGAAGATCTAACGATAGGTCTCTTTGGAAGGAACGAACGGGTCCTATTTGAACAAGAAATTCTATGGGGCTTGGTTGCTGGGCTAGATCGGCTCTTCTTGGACGGCGATTTGGACTTGTTGGAGGACCGTGGCCCTAGTCCCTGTGGCGAGGATCCCGCTAGCTTTTCTGACGCCTTTGCAGACTCTGAAGAGCATCAATCGGAGGAGCGAGTTATTTCTCCGTCGTCTTCGTCCCTTGAAGATGCAAGGCAGAAAGAGAACATAAATCCATATTTTCCCGTCGTTCCATTGGCATGGAATGGCTCTTCTGGTACCGTAATCAACAATACGGGCTCTCCGTCCAGTATCTCGAGTAGTGACTCTTCTATCTCGTCCAACCCAAGCTCGACAAGTGGAACACCGGATTTTTCAACTTCTTCCTCTTCCTCACCGTTATTATCTGGCGAAACTCCAGCACCGGACAGAGTATTTTCAAAGGGGTCGCCCATCTCATCCACTTCATTAATACCCCAGCAACATAGCATACCCTCTCGATTGTCACCCATTCTTTCTCCACCCTCTCCCGATATAATCATTCATAGCGCGCCGCCTACTTACTCACCTCGACCTCAACACCCTCATCATCGCAGGTCCAATTCCGATTCAAGGCTAACAGTCCGGTCTGATGCCACGTTAGCCAATCATCGGATGCAGACGGACTCATACAACTCGTCATCAGGTTTTGTTCCGTTCGGTCCTGTGACAAGTAATTCTCTGGCTCTTGACAGTTTGCATCCATTTCAAGACCGCGGTCATTCACCTATACGGTCACCCGACCTGCCACTTCCGACAAACTATCAGAATTCTACCCTCTTGCCGTCATCTAATGGCTCACCAAATTCTGATTTTGTCTTGCCACATTCAACAGATTGCACATACAATGACGGCAGCAATGACGAAAGTTCACAGGCGGGAAGTATCAGCGATGACGTGGGCGAGGACTGCAACAAAGAGAGTCAAGAGGAACAAAACGCAGTGAAGCGTCTGACCAGCATGAGCTTAATGGCCACCGTTACTTCAACCGGTCAGTATAGCTTCCCAGCGGCGTTAAATGTGTTCTAACATGATCACAGGTTATGTCGATGAACAGGCGCAAAATGCGTTTGTCAAAGAAGTCGAACGTGTCGTAATGGATCCAGTTTATTGGGTTCGCCGAGAATCGAGCTTTGTGCTTGGCGCGTTGGCGAAAGTCGTGCCAGACGAAATAGTTCACTCATCGCTGGTAAATCATGAGAACGTCTACTTAGACATCACACTGACCTTTTTCCCCAGCTTCCCCTTCTGGAACGTTTACTCGTCGACCCCGCTCCCCTTGTTCGCCACTCCTCGCTTTTCGCTCTCCCCGTCATATTGACGCGGCTGCCAGTAAAGCACAGAAGAGTGTTAGCTGTGCACACTATGCAGTCCATGAGCGCGGACGAATCTCCCGAAGTGCGATCAGGGGTCCTAGAAGCTCTCGGTGAAGTTATTCACACCTTTCATGATGAATACAGGAAACCGGGTGACGACACAGAAGGACCTCCAGCTGAGCTAGTCAGGATGTTTATTGGACAGAGAGACGACAAGAAAGTCTGGGATGGTCAACAGCCTGCCCTTACCCAGCCATTTGACCGGGATAAATCGAGGTGGTTAGACTTGTTCTATAACGACCCCAGCCGGCCTTTAATATGTGCCTTCAACCTACCTGCTGTGGCCATGACTTTGGGTCTTTCTCGCTGGGAGACTCTCCGGGAAACATACCTGAAGCTGTCGAATAATACTGCATTTGGCATTCGGCGAACACTGGCGGCATCTGTGGGTGACTTGGCCAAGGTCTTAGGCCCAGAGATTGCACAGCGGGACTTAATGTCCGTCTGGTGGGATGGATTGCGAAGCCAGGAGGCAGAGATAAGACTGAAAATCGTACAATCCCTTGAGACGTTCGTCGGATCGTTGAATGTGGGGGGGAAAACACAAGTTTTGGAAGGAGTGTTGGAAGCATGGAAGGAAAACAGGTGGAGCGGCTGGCGAGAACGGGAGCATATAGCAGGATGCTTATCGGCAGTCATTCAATCCGTGGCAAGTCTGGAAAACCATGAAGTGGCTCATTTGTTGCAGCTTGTGTGTGGGCTGTTAAGGTTTGCTCTGATCGACAATGTCAATGCCATTCGAGAGGCAGGCATTCACACCGTGCGTTTTTGTTTCGATATGAAAGGTGAAAGCACTAATTTTAGGTTCCTTGCAGCTGCCGCTCATATGGCCCATGCTGCAGCGGCACCCTATGGTCCTCGGAGACCTACATTTAGATCTTCAGGGTCTTTCGAGCTCGGGCGCGTTCAGGCAGCGAATGACGTTAGTGTCTAAATCTGGTGGTGGTGCTTCAGAACTGATATTCTTTATTATCAATCAGTTACATTGCATGCCAGCAGATGCTCCTACTTCCTGACGGTGATACGGAGGCGGTTAAGGTACCCGATGAAGAAGTCTGGACTACGCTCCGCCAATTGTCAAGAGACCCTATAGTCGGTGTCCGTATTGGTGTTTCCAGGCTAATAGCCGGTCTTTATGGTAAGGCACTCCTCCTGCGCGAAGAAATCTGTCATCAATTTAATCTGCAGCATACTGTTGGACGAGGCCGGGTTCTGTGATTGATCTCGCGAAGACACTCTCACAAGACACCTCTCATGAAGTCAGATCCTATGTTTCGGGTCTTTTTCTGCCTGACCATGGACGCCACGTCAAAGAATTTTCACAAGTTTCAAGGCATGCGTCAACGTTCTCGAGGCCCCCTTCCGCACTACCTGGATCCGAGCTGGAAGAGGCTATGTAAATCCACCGAGAAGCTTCGGAGCAGCGCTTGGAGCGAGAAGGCACCTCTTTGACGGTAGACTGGACACCGGCGATAGCCATGGCCTTCTTCTGATGAACTTGAGGTAGTGTACCTGGTCCTCCTGGCGTGTCAGGATTGCCGCTGGGATGTGGGAGCACAGTAGTATAGTTTTTATAGTACGATATATATTATGATAATTCTAATCTTAGGATCTGTTTAGCTGTTGGAAGAATTGACGCTACGAGGACCAGAACAGCACAAATGTGGCTGGCGGTCGGATGAGATTCGGGCCGGGCGTCTCGGAGGCAGGAAAACCTTGTGATGTTTTGACTTGTCGACCTGGAGTTGATCTCTTCTTTACCGTCTGCACCACCGTCGACCGGTGCCGCGAGCACCCTCATTGCTGTATATATGCATCACAATGCAACACTTCTATGCGTACACTCGATATGCTTTCGTCGGTGCGTTGCCAGCCCCCCTGGTCGTCTCTCCCTTGGCTTGACAGTGGCTCAAGGTCTTTTCCTCGTTTTCAATGCCATCAATGCTAGCGTCGCAGTCTGGAATCTCAGTCTTATCCAATTAATAGGCTTAAAATGTCAGTGTGCTCATTTCCTGAGATTAATGTACTCATTTACTCGTACTGCTAGATCCTCTTGATATCTATCTAACGGTCGTTGGTGCTTGCGGGCTTGCCATGTCCTTCTTGATGTCCGTCGACTTCTTCATGACGTGGAACATATATTGACGTCTTATAGTGTCTTCGTCGAAGCTGCGCACGACAATCCTATAACGGGAAGGGTGTGGTTTGAATGTACATGGGTCGGGCTATTCCTTGTCATGAGTTTTTGTACGTATCTATTATCATTGCCCTTAAATTAATGGCTGACGTCTCGTCAAGGTGGTGCCGTCGCATTGTCGGCATCAAAGCCTGCACTCTGCACGTTTGATGGCAAGTAGTAGTTTTGACTTGGACGAATGGCTGTCTGACATGTGGCCTCAAGCGCGCCGCCAAATCGGTGATATTGGATGTGTATCGAATCAAGTTATCCTTGCTTTCTCATGGATCACTATCATGATATGTGTGTTGATCTCGTAGCCCTGTTGACCCCTTCTGACTCTGCCTTGTTCAGTGGTTGGATACTTGGTGGTGTTGACCGTAACCTGCCTCATTCGGCAGAAGAAGGATACACGGATATGGCTTTATCACATTCGTGATCTCGATACTCCCAGCAGCCGCCTGCCAAGCCCGCCTACGTCTCCGACAATACCTTATTTCCGTAAAGATAACGCTACTATTGTTGCGCCCCTTCCTCGGCGACCAGGACCTTCCGTAAATATGATGGGAGGCCTCAACTCATCGTACGATGTGGAAGCGTATGAACCGCCACCAGCGAGAGTCCCCAGGAGCAATTTCGTCTCCCAGCCAAAGTTCTCAGCGGCGAGTAATCAAGCTACCGTTACCTCCTTATATCCGCAATACGTTCAGTCATCTATGGTGATAACACCATCTCGTATGCAGATGCAGGAACCACCACGTCCACAACCAAACAATCCTCCTTCCCCTCCACCACTTGGTGATTGGCCTAGAGCCGATATCCTTTCAAGACCTGTACGTGCTGCGCACAAACAGTTGAGGCGGGATTCGCTCCCGGACCCAGATGATAGATATGGGTCGACTCAAACACCACATCGAGTACGGCCGACGGGACCTAGAATCCCATCGACCCGTACACGCCCGCCACAGCTGGATCTGCACGTCACGTCGCCTACTAAAGGCAAAGAACGGCGGAGACCGGACTCGGATTCATTATGATTTGACTATGTACTCGTTCACTGGTTCTGGATGGGCTATGTTGTTGTAGGTTATTAATAAGGATGATATTTGATACATGTGGTAGTTACACGAGGAAAACTCCAGGCTGTCCGTGTCGCAGTTCGCGTCCCAGCCGAGTCGCATATCTCGAAGGGCTGTTGAGGTATGTATTGTTCCTCAAAAGGCAACTTTTTTCCAGAGCTAAATGCGCTGGCACGGCTACCCTAGGCCTCTCTGATCTCTCACACCAACCATGTCAAATCGACAGCTGGGCCCTCTCCAGTTCTTACTGTATCTCGCGCCAGTTTTCATTTTGGCTCCAATTATTGGGTATAGGCACCACATCAGTCTGTCCTTCATTCAATTTCGCACCTTACACGTTATTGCAACTTCGGTATAGCACTGCCGGAACCTGTAACAGAACTGTGCGTCCGTTATTTGTTAATGCGGCGTTATTCTCACACGTTCAAACGAAGGATAAACAACCAGACTAATTTACCGCAAATCTGCGAAGCCAATATTCTAGAGTATTCTAGGATACTATCGGAGGACATTGGTTATCGAACCGTGGGAACTGCAGAACACGCACAGGCCGACCTATGGATGCACCAGACGATCAAGGATATTAAGACTGAGTGTGACCGCATCGTAAAGGAAAGCAGCGGTAGAAAGCTGGAATGTGAAATATGGAGACAAGAAGGGAGCGGCAGCCACCGGTATCCATCATTTCTGCTATGCTCTCGTGTCTTGGGCGTTGATGGCAGTATTTAGGTTCGACATAATGAATACGCGGCTTTACAAAACCTATGTCTCCCTCAGCAACTTCATTGTTCGCGTTTCTGATGGTACCGATGAGGGCAAGAAACATGCGGTGCTCGTCAATTCCCATCTCGACAGTCAGCTGCCTGGTCCTGGGGCTGCTGATGATGCCATATCTGTGGGGATCATGTTGGATGCTATTAGAGTGCTTCTAGGGACTCCTGATTGGAGCCCAAAGCATTCAATAATCTTTTGTATGCGAATGTTTCCCAAATCACTTGTCCGGGGCTAACCATTTATTTTCAGTGTTCAATCACGCCGAGGAATCACTTCAGGATGGTTCACACATGTTTTCAACTCAGCATCCGATTGCTTCGTCGTGAGTCCACCGGACATCATATCATTATCAGGTGCTAATTTCCCACCCTAAATCTGCTAGTGTACGCGCCGTAATCAATCTTGAAGGTTGTTTCTCCTACGAAGACTGCCATGCTATGTACTGACGCGTCGTAGCCGCCGGAACGACGGGACGCGAAATTCTTTTCCAAGCTACTTCGAAGGAAATGATTGAAGCATATTCCCATGTCCCGAGGTCAGTGCCATGTAATGCTGCATAATCTCCGCTCTGACAACTTTCACAGACCATTTGGCACCGTCTTTGCGAGTGATATCTTCGGAAGTGGGATAATCATGTCAGAGTAGGCCCACTCATTATTCCTATTGCTCCCCTTTTGACCCCCACATTCTAGCACTGATTTCCGACAATTCCAAGATTACCTTAACGTCACTGGCCTAGACGTATGGTGTACTGTTGTTCATTCTACCTTCGTACTAACACGAGAACAGATGGCGATCATAGGTAATTCGTATCTGTACCACATGCGCAAAGACCTGGTGGAAAACATCGAACCGGGCGTCGGTCAACACATGGGCGAAAATGCTCTTGCCCTACTGCTACACCTGTCGGGTCATGCAAGTCCCCTTCCTCAATTAACAGATGGCTATAGCAAGCCTGAAATGGTGTATTTCAGCCACGTGATCCCGTACTTCTTCATATACACGTTTAGTACAGCCAAGATCATCTACGCTGTATTCCTGATTGTGACGGTGGCGCTTATACGTTTCCGAAATCCTTTCCCTGCAAAGACTTTGGTCTTGAGCGTTTTGGCAACAATTCTTGCCTTTGTGGGTGCGCTGGCGGGTGCAAATGCTGTAGCACTTGTCATGACCCATGTATTGGACAAAAGCATGAGCTGGTTCAAAGACGAGCTTTCGACAATTGTGCTTTATGGGCCAGCTGCGATCCTTGGTACGGTGCTAACCTTCTACGGTATTTTGCATCTGTTGATCGACTGGTATAGGCACCCTCATCTCGCAGCTACTGTTTCCTCCGTTACCAGAGGCTGCTGTGTATTCTTCCGTCTTGTTTGTCCAAGCGGTAGCTGCATTCGGTCTGCAACTTTTGGGTTTGGGTTCCGCGTCCCTGTTCTTCATCACGGCCCTTCCCTTGGTTGTTGCCTATGCTCTTAATCCAATCTTCACCAGCATCACCCGGGAAAAGGGAATTTCCACATTAACATATGTCTTTGGCTCGTTCATACCTCTCATCACAGGCACCCTTGTCATAGTGCCGACCATAGAAGTCTTTGTGCCGCTGGTAAGTCTCTCCTGAATATATCTGGAATCTGGAATCTCATCCATATACCGTTTAAAGACCGGTCGCATGTCTGCGTCGGCTCCAGCAGATCATCTCATCGCAACCATCGTCACTGTTGTTGGCTCAGTCTCACTGCCTCTACTTACACCATTCTCTTACCGATTCGGCCAAAGTTATCTGAAGCAGTTTGTAGTAACGCTGCTAGTCGTGAATGCGGCGTTGATCGCCGTATTTGCTCAAAGAGATGTGTACGATGATATGCATCAAAGGAGAGTATTTGTTCTACGCGTGGAAAACGTTACTACCCATGAACATCATCTGCATTTGGCAGCGTCCGATGGCGCGCCTGGTTTCCCAGACCTTGTCCATGCTGTTGCTAGTGACTTCGGCGCGCAGGGTGCAGTAGCACAAAGTGTTGTGATGGACTATTACAATGGGGATTGGGACCCACTGTATCCTTTCTCCGCTGCAAGTCCTTTCATTGCTGTCCTTGATTTCACCATCGCTAAATGTGTTTCTGATAGTTTCTCACGCCATTTAAAATAGCTCTTCCCGCTACCACGCAAGGTTTCCTAGAAAGTGGCGGTGAATTCGAGGTCAAGGCTGTAAACGACGCGAGAGATCTTGTCGCTGGAACTAGGAAGGTTACATTGAGGATCTATCATCCGGGGCTCATATGGACTGGTTTGTCCGTCCCTTTGGTCCTTATCGCCTTTTTGACTCCTTTCATACCCTAGTCGTTGCTTTTGATGCCCATGTCCTCGAATGGAACTTGGACGACAATCCTCCGGACAAGCTCACGAGGCATCACATCAAGGAAGCCTCATTCTATGGACAAGATACGTGGGAAGTGGATATGGTCATCAAGGATGCTCCAATACAGGTGAATTACATAGGCCTGCTGGAGAAAGCGATGTGGCCTGGCAAGCGAGCAGCGAAGGAAGAAGGCGGAGCGTCGATGGAGCTTTTCGAGCAACTAGACGCGTGGCTGGACGAAAAGACCGGCGGTAAGGTTGATGCGACGCTAATAGGTGGCGTAGCGGGGGTGGTGACACTTTGACCTATGGTTGGATAGATTTTCGGAACGGATTTAGAACATGCTCATCCTTTGTATAATCAAATTTTAATAATCATACTCAAGAGTAAAGAACATGGATGTACGTATTGCTGCCTTTATGGTTCCTTCTTCGACGTCTTGCCTGCGCTCACAATCGCCGTCGTGACAACGTTGTGTTTTCTTGTTTATTCCCACATTGCCGCCGTTACTGCGATCAAGCGCTTGCTGTTAGAGGCCAACCAAGAACAAGAGCATCGGGTTGAAATTCGACGAGATTATACCATTTCCTTTTGGGGATACCGAGGCGACTGGCACATTGTAATTCGCCGCCCATTGTTCTGGTTACCTTGTTAGCCTTATTGTTCTCTTGTCCAGTATAAATAAGTCCCCTCACAAAAATGCTTCTGTCTTTCAATCCCCGGTGGGCACTAGACTTAGACGACCGAGCGTCACCACCACATTCTTTCCCCCTTACGATTTCAAAGTTCCACTGAGTGGCTTTGCTTGCGACGAATATGCATAATCCTTTTCTAATCGTCAGATTTGTATTTTTCTGTAAGACTGCCTTGTACTCGTCGCGTCTTATGCCTTCTGATCACGGTGAACTTCCTCCAGCGATGCTGATTTATTTCAGCCTGCTCATTCTCGTGTTTGCGGCCTGGAATGTACACGCTACAAGTGCACTGGGTGCAACTGGTACGTTTTGCTGTGGTGTTTCATTAGTTTCGTCACTGACATTCCGCGGTGGCTAGTCTCTGGGTCCGCTGCATTGATGCTGTTTAACAGTTGTGCTACGCTCATTCTCATTGCTCTGTACGTGAAAACGCCATTTTATTTTTATGGTCCGTCGTCTCACATGTCGCCAGTGCTATGGCAGAGATAGCCTTTCCACAAATGAAATTTGCGCACGTCAAGGCTGAGCTTCTTTGGACGACGGTGATGAGCATGTTCGATATCAGTACGTCCTGGATAACAGTACATTCGCAGTCGCTCATATCGTTTCAAGGCGCATCCATTAGTCTCATTGCCAATGGACCTGTGATGACATGTCAACTTACGGGTACGTCGTTCTACAGCTCACTCACCGTATCTCGAGCGTAACCTATATTTTGTAGCCAACTGGTCAGTTTGCGCGTCTTCGACGCTTCTCGTTCCGACGACATGGCTGAAAACCTTTCTTAGTACGTTGTTTTCGACTGATGCCAGGACGAAGCTGATCTGTGATGCAGTTCTCGCATATGTCTTCAGTCTCTTCGTGTCAGCGGTGACCCACTCATATGAACACTCGAGCATCTGGAGCAAGTCCGTTTACACCGTCCCTTGGTACCGTTCCACTACCCCCGAGGCATCGTCCGATGGAGGTTCCTCCCACACGGTCGCCGCAAAATTGGGATATGGAAACGATTCATGGAGCCAATATCTTGGTGACATTGCTTCCACGGGAGATCGCAAACGCAAGGTGGCCGAAAAGACACACTGGGCAGATAAGACCCAGATTCGGCGGGGAGTCGACGATCCATTTGTAAAGCGCAGTGATGGTTCCACCTCTGCGAACTCGTCGCGAAGATCCAGCGAGGAGATCAGTTCACCTACCTTTCAATCTCCCAGAACGCCTCCGGCCCCACCTAGAGCCGAGTCTAAACCCCAATCTATGGGCTCCCGATTCATTGAACGATTCCGCGAATCTCATGTTCTGACCCGACCGGGTCAGTCGCATTTCAGTATGGAATCGTTCATGACATCTGGGGGGGCATTTCCCCGCGACGTTGACGATCACGATAAGCCCATACCACTCCCTCGACTGTCGGAGTGGATGAGAGCGGACGCTAAAAAAGGCATCACCGTTCATACAATCCCCATATCTCCTTGACGGAGTTATTGGTATATCTTGATGACTTTAGACGACGAACAGTTACTGTTGGACTGCCATTTCACACTAACACCGAACTTTACCCACGCACCAAACTTTGTAGCCCTACTATCATGTATATCCACGTTATAGATTATGCAGGAAAATCATAATTCGGCTGTCTCTGGCCCTTGAATATTCCATCCCAATCGTGCTTTGAGTTCTCTGTTCTCACGACTGACAATTTCAAGTTCGGATTTTAAGCTCTCGAGCTGTCGGCGCGTATCCAGAAGAACATGGTCATTTTCTTCTGATATTTCGCCGGCACCCACGGTAATTCCTATGACAGTGGCGTTGAGATGATGGAACTGGAAGTGGAAGGAATAATAACACACCGCCGACAAGCTTCACCAAGCGCCACAGACGGAGAACAATAAGCAATGCGCCAAGTTCCCTTTCTTTACCTTTCAAGGTAATCTCCAGAACAAAAGTCGTTATGATGATGGCAGCATCAAACAGGTGCAGTGAAGCATGGGTAACCTGTCCGAGGGGATTATAATATTGGAGGCCGAAGGCCCAAAGGGCAAGAGGAATTTCAACGAGGAAGAATGTGGTGATGACGAGAGAGATATGGGCAAGAACTTCGAGCCACTGGGGACCTTCTGGGCCCGTTGGAGTACAGTTTGAAGTTGACAGGAGGGTGTATCCTAGATCTGCAAGCACGCAAGCAGCGTCAATGGTGATCTATAGAAACAGAAATTAAATATTTATTCGTCTGTCCCCCAAGATTGCAATTGATAATTCTTACCAAAGCGATTACGACCTTGTGGAAGAGCTGAGCCTCGAGGATTTCTCCCAATTTGCTGTGCCAGGAATCGAGGGTGCCCGTGTCTTGTTCTGCATGTAGCAAGGGTTGCTGCTCTGGATCGGTCATGGTCGTTGTTACCAAACGCGGCGTCTCCCTTTGACGTCACTCTTCTTGCTACTATGTCTTCCATGCTATTTCGTCCTCGCCTTCGATTTGCTGCGCCGCCATTCTACCGCCAGAATTGCCTCAGGACCGGATATCCTTACCGCTTTCGCTTCAGCTCTACGGCAGCAACGAAATCATGCTTCTCTTTTGCGCCGCGCTTTTTCAAAACAGCTGGTGTTGCAGGGGTAGGACTCGGAACCTTCCTGGCCACTAGGTCTTCCATTCATTGCGATGGTACGACAATATTTCACTGTGCTCGGTGGCAGACCTTTATCTTTTGGATTTAGCTCCGACAGCAATGGAACCGTCAGCTCAATCCGAGGTCCTTCCACCGCCGCCCTCATCCTCGGTATCGATATACGAGCTTTCTTTTGGTACCGTCGCAGGTATATGTTCCGGGGTATTCATCAAAAAAGGCGCGAAAGCAATGGCCTTTTTCTTAGGCGGAATCTTTGTGCTTCTCCAGGCAAGTTTGTTATGTTCTGTGCGATTCCATTTCTTACAAGGTGATAACAGTACCTCGTGTCATTCTCTGTTATACGCGTCGATTGGGTTAAAATGGGGGGACGTTTTGAGAATCTGTTCTACACAACGGACGCGACCGGCAGGAAGAAATCGCCAACGCTATATTCCTCGTTCAAATGGATCGTAGATTTCCTGACGGCAGACTTTCAACCGCGGGCATCGTTCGTCGCTGGGCTTGCGCTGGGCTTGAGGCTGGGGTAAAGGCGGGCCGGGATAATGGTAATGGTACATAATGCCAAACAACGATCGAAGTTTTTTGTACTCTGTATTTTTAAATTTTCGTCCTCCATCCGCTATCATGGGTCGTCGCGCTAAGAACAAGCAGGGTGCACCAGAACCACTCGAACCAAAACGTCTAGATCTGTCTCGAAAACGAAAGGCTGGAAATGACCTCAATGACAAGGAGACTGCCCCCAGACCCCCGAAGAAGCTGAAGGAAACAGGTCATGTCAAAACAAAGTCGAAGAGCTCTATCAAGGTCAAAACAAAGGAATTTGTCAAGGCAAAGGCAACACCTGTGAATGGGAAACAAAAGGCTCAGGTGGATTCAGAGTCTCTAGACGGGTGGGAGGATGTCGAAGAACAAGCAGATTTGGATGCGTGCGTACTCTCAGCATCTTTGAGGTTGATCATGGTCTAAATTTTCTCGCAGGTCACTTGTGGTCGATGATTTTGATGATTTAGACGTGGAAGAGTGTGTCTATTCATCGACTTTACATGCTTCAATATTCACCTCACATAATATTAGCGACGAACCTCTGCGAGGGCCCGTCCAAGAGTTCCAATTCAGCGACGATGATGAAGAGGATGAACCTGTCCTTCCTTCAAAAGCCAAAAAGTCGAAGCAGAGCGAAAGACCTACAAAAATTATACCCACGGGTTCCGACAAATCCTCAGATTCTGACGAGGAAGAGTCCGATGAGGATGGTCCTACAACTATGGCTAACATGGAGGCTCGGTCTCGCGCATTAGATGCAAAAGCTGCTGCTGAGGCCGAATTGGACGCTGAAGAATTGCAGCAGGCAGCACTCGACGAAGGGGATGATGATCTCGACATGGACGACGATGTCGACGAGGTGGATGAGGAGGATAAATTTCATTTACCTACAGCTGCCGAGAGGGAAGAGGAGAAGAAGTCAGGTGGTCCAGATGTGCAACTCGTACAGCGACGCATGAGAGAATGCGTACGGGTGTTGGGTAGGTTCAAGAAGCTGGCTGAACCGGGACGGTAAGCATGGCTCCTTCCACGATATCAATCTATACTGATGGTTTCTCTTGTGTAGCTCTCGATCGGAATATACTGATCAACTTCTTGCCGACATTGCAAGTTACTATGGGTATAATGACTTTTTGGCGGAGAAGTTGTTTCTTCTCTTTCCCATCGCCGAGGTACGCCGTGTTTTGAGTCCCTGTATTTTATCATTTCATACTTATTTTACAGGCTATTGAGTTCTTTGAAGCCAACGAAGTATCCCGTCCTGTTACGATTAGAACGAACACTCTACGGACTCGGCGGCGCGACCTTGCGCAGACACTAGTTAATCGCGGAGTTAATCTGGAACCTATAGGTAAATGGACGAATGTTGGGTTGCAGGTCTTTGAGAGCAGTGTCCCCATCGGTACGGATCCTTATCTTTAGCGTTTTTGTTTCAAAAATTTATATATCAACAGGCGCTACTCCTGAATATCTCGCCGGACATTACATGCTTCAAGCAGCGTCTTCTTTTCTCCCCGTAATAGCCCTAGCACCAGAGCCAAATGAGCGCATCCTGGATATGGCTTCTGCCCCTGGAGGGAAAACCACGCACATTGCTGCTCTTCTGCAAAATACCGGAGTAGTTTTTGCTAACGATGCGAATAAAGCCCGAACAAAGAGTCTTACAGCGAATGTGCATCGTCTGGGTTGCAAGAATGTCATCGTCTGCTCTCATGATGGTCGGGAGTTTCCTAAGGTTATGGGAGGATTCGACCGGGTCTTGCTAGATGCTCCTTGCAGCGGCACGGGCGTCATTAGCAAGGATTCAAGCGTGAAAGTTAACAAGGTATCTTGCTTCTTTCCAATCACCACATGCTCCTTCTCATAAATTCCGTCGTTAGTCCGAACGCGATTTCACATTATTGTCGCATCTCCAAAAACAGCTTATTCTCTGCGCCATTGATAGTGTCAGCCCCGAGTCGAAGACCGGTGGATACCTAGTGTATTCGACCTGTTCCGTTACCGTGGACGAGAACGAGGCGGTAGTGGACTACGCTCTAAAGAAACGGCCGAACGTCAAACTAGTTGATACTCGTCTTGAGTTCGGGCGAGAGGGCTATACGAAGTATCGCGGGAAGACTTTCCATCCGAGCGTCAAGTTGACCCGGCGGTTCTATCCCCATGTGCACAATATGGATGGTTTCTTTGTTGCGAAGTTCAAAGTTGAGAAGAAGGGCAAAGAACGTCCGGTCGCTACGCAGCAGGATGAAGCCGTCCCACAAGGGCTGGAGGTTGCTGAAGATACGGAAGCCGCAGCGTTCGATTCAGACGAAGATCGGCCGTATCTCGAAGGTTCGCTCCTTCCATCTTGTTACGATTCGTTCTATTAACTGTGGGATATTCTCTCGTAGATGCCAAACGCCGACGTATGAAAGCGAAGGGCTTACGGCCACCGCCTCGGACAAAGCCCCCTCCAGTCACTTCCGCTGTAACAGCTACAGCGTAACAAGTAGTCTACAACAGTGAGGAAGGGGCCTAGGCTGATCATATCATTATGCAATCCTATGTTCCACATGGATATCGTTACTTGAGCATATTCTATTGTTTCACGATCCTTCCATCAGGCGGGTGCCTCTCTAATCTATGATGGTCAAGAGAAACAATAAATGAGTTGCGACGTTGGACATGAGACGTTGGTCGCTCCCAGAGCAATACTTCTAAAACGAACATTAAAAATACAATTTATTTCGACTACAACAGACATCCAGCAGACGTGAGGGATCTGATATACAGGGGTGCTTGGATAGAATAAAGAGACTAGTCCAAAAACGGTTCAGGTGTATCTTATCAAAAGAAACATTTGCAATCGCTTAGATGCGATCGAGTACTTAGTACCTTCCGCCCTTATGTCTGTTACGCCATTAACGAGATGATGAAGCGAGCAGTCAATGATAATGAGCGACATACCGGTGTCTTCCACAGGCACATATGCCACAGCATGAACCGACGATTCCAAGCCAGAGCGCGACGGTCGCGCCCAAGACCATCCACACCTGATATATCAAATGAAATTGAACAGACCTGTGTGATATACCGAAGGATAAGATCCACGCACCGCGTTGCCCCATGTTAATTGAAGTTGCCCATCAGTTTCATCGTTCACACGGTGCCTAATGATTGCGACCACGATGACGTCAATCAGGAAAGCGATGGTGGTGAGGATGGCAGCGACGAGCCCGATGCCGAGAGTGCATAGCGAAGGCATGCGTCCGGTTCCGCGACAGAGGATAAACAGGGAAGATAGGAAGGTCAAGAAGGCCAGTCCACAGGCTAGATACGAAAGAAGGCGATATCAACGAAATGAATAGCGCAAGAATAGCGTAACAGCATACCGATGGGATGCAGTACCAGGGCAGCCGCAGAGCCTTTATTGATGAGATCGGCATATTGCTCTACATGCCTGAGTACAGTCAGAAACAGTCAGCTGGGGATAATCAGTAGCCTTACAAGGCCTCTGCGATTGTGCTATCGAAAGTGTAACCCAGTTTGGGGTCGGTGCATTCAGCTGACGTACTGGTTTGACTTATCGCTGCAATACTACGGAGATTCTCGTCACATTGATTGAGAAGGACGAATAAAAGTCACTGACGAGATATCAATTGCGGAGACACAATATCCCCATACACCAAAAGTGGCGGATCCTTTGGCGTCGGCGACACCATATAGGTTTGTAGCGTCGGCAGTGAGCCGGAAGAGGAAAAGAGACTTGATAATGGGCACAGAGAGGGAGACCAGGAGAAGAAGGACAAAGGCACTCAAAGAGACAAACGGCGTGATCGAGGCTAACATGTGGATATTCGATCATGGACAAGGGCAATTATCGCGTTCTAATAAGTAGGCAAATGAGGGGCAGCGGAGCCAAGAGGAGCGCTCATGCCTTTAGGCTATTTAACGGAGCATGAGAGAAAAGCTCCACTCCATCGTTGGATTTTGAAGTACGTGATGACCGGGACCCTGAAGCAGCGATTACCGGAACCGTAACGTATTTTTGTAAGTCGAAGGTGCAAAGTGACAGAATTCGGACGACGCCGCCACATCGAGCCATAAGAGAGCTCTGGAACGATAAGTAGGCGGAACCGTCGGGAGAGAAGGATCGAGGGTATTCAATTTGCCACGCGCGTTGCCAGGAGACTTTTGACAGATAAGAATCGGAAAAGACGAAATTGAAAAGACGAAGAAATGCAGAGAAACAAACGGAATAAAGAGAAATGCAGAGATAAGGCATTGGAGGCAGTGGAGAAGGGCAGCAGGGGGACAAAGAGAACATAAAGGCAGTTATAACGGCCCGCTATCAGAGGGTCAAGCTTTGACGTGATTTGCGGCTGCTGAAAAATTATTGATGTCGCTAAGAGAATATTGATGCTTCGATTTTTTACGACAAATTTGAACAGCTGATACGGAAAGGTATCAACGACTGCGAACAATCAATCGAGACCTGGACAGCATCGAGATATTTGCGTACATCCTTTCATTCGAATATGCTCAGCAAGGAAATAAAAGGCTTTGCAAGTCGCCAACCTTTGTCCCTCTCAGATCGTATGATTCAATTCAGTCTAGCCTGTTTTTCCCACAATCGCCCTCCCGTTTGGCCAGGGAATAGGGTTTGGTACAGGAGACAAACACAGGCAAACATGACCCTTTTGCATTTATTTGGACTCGTCCCTTTCCTGTTTCCGCATCCTGCCCTTTCTTTTCACTCATCCCTCATCCCAGTGGGTTTCAAGGCTGCGTTGCACGCATAATCTGTCTCTCTCTTGTCAGTTAATACCCTTTTTATGTTCGTATCCATTTACCGCTTTTTTCTCTTTTTTACCCATCTGCTCACTGTGCGACATTTTGACAGCTTTCTCCCATAATGTCTGCGCCTGAGACCACCCCCGTTCCCGCTGCTCCCGTCGAGGAGGCCAAGCCTGTTGAGACCCCCGCACCCGTTGTTGAGGCTGCTCCTGCCGCTGAGGCGCCCAAGGCCGAGGAGCCTACTCCTGTTGGTTTTCTTTGTTCCCTTTTTCCTCTTACTTTTTTCCTTATCGCCTTTCTCATCTTCCTAGGAAGCACCCAAGGAGGAGGTGAAGGCCGCGGTGCGTGTTATTATTGTTGTGCTTTTGTTGAGCTCGTCTCATAACCTTATCTGCAGGAGGCTCCCGCTGCTGCCGCTGAAGAAACACCTGCACCTGCCGCTGAGGCTGAGGCTACTCCCGCCGCTGAAGAAGCCAAGGAGGAGGCCAAGGACGACGCTGCGCCTGTGAGTACCGTAGTTCTAGTTCCCTCTTATCACGAGACTCAATTGTGACTCGATCTAGGCTGCAGAGGCCGAGGCCCCTAAGAAGGAAGACCGACCCAAGAGCCCTGGTCTCCTCGCCAAACTCCTCGCGCCTTTCAAGGATCAGAAGGCCAAGGTTGAGAAGAAGGTCAAGACCGCTAAGAGCCCAAAGAAGGAGAAAAAGAAGGAAGGGTCCGAGGTAAGTAGCCTGACCATACTTCTGTCCCTTTTATACTTACAACTCCCACAAGACGACTCCGGCTACTGCTGAGGAGTCTGCCAAGGAGGAGTCCGCCACCGAAGCTCCCGCGGAGGCTGCTGAGCCCGCGAAAGCTGAGGAGGCCCCTGCTGCTGAGCCCGTGAAGGAGACGTGAGTGCTAACTCGTTCTATCTTATCTCGGGCTAACATCGTTCGCAGTGAGACTGCTGCGGAGGCTGCCCCTGCTGAGGCTGCCGCCGAAGCTGCCCCCGAGGAGGCTAAAGAAGAGAAGGTGCGTCGATCTATAAATCTCTCGCTCTATCGCTGATTGGCCTTCAGAAGGAGGAGAAGAAAGAGGAGAAGGTGAAGGCTAGCAAAGTCGGCCGCCGTCTGTCCGCCCGTGTTGGCGACTTCTTCAAGACTAAACCCAAGGCAGAGGTCGCTCACCCTCCCAAGGTTGATGAAAACCCACCGAAGATTGAAGAACCAACCCCAGTTGCTCCTCTGGAGAACCCTGCATCGGAACCTGTTGCTGAGGCTGCTGCCGAGCCCAAGTCCGAGCCTATCGCGACCGAGGAGTCGAAGCCTGAGGTTGCTGCTGCTCCTGTAGCAACGCCTGTGGTTGCCGCTGCGGCATAAGGGTGTTTTTGTTTCTCTTTTCCTGGACCATCATCATCTCTATATTCTATTGAACGACCTTTCATGAGCATTTTTTATAACCTTGTGTTGTCTTGGCTTTCAGTGATCCTTTTCATCTCCTCTCCCCATTCTAACCATTATTGCAGTCATGGATATGTCCACTCCATCAGCCATGTTTTGGTTATCCGTTCTTACTATGATACATCTGGATCTGGTTCTCACATTTTTTTTCTTCACGACACCATTATCACGACGAGCCTTATCCGTTTCTTATTAATTCGATTCTGATTGAATACCCATCCTTCTTTTTATCGGATCGTGCTCCCATGTCATTAGGCTTCCTGTAATCGCTTCCGCTTCCATATTGATTTTTTTGGCGCGAATATGTCTGTCTTAAGCTTCAAGATGTGAAATGGCAATGACACATGAGTCACATTATTGGTCGGCAACGTGAGTTAGTCTTTTACATTCATCTCTGTCGACGGCCATGGCACCGAAATCTTCCAGTCATGGGAAAGATAAATTGATTGGAGCTGAAGATGACGTTCTTCAGGCCGTGGTTCTTGCTGACAGTTTTAACAAGCGGTTCAAGCCGTTGACGACGCGAAAGCCTCGAGTATTTCTCTTTTTTTTCTGTCTCAGCGATGAACTGATTTTCTTATTCAGTGCTTGCTCCCTGTCTGCAATGCACCTTTACTCGACTGGACGTTTGAAAGTCTTGCCCTAGCTGGCGTACAAGAAATTTTCGTGATGTGTCGATCACACTCGGAACAAGTCAAGGCTGCCATCGCGTACTTCTCAATTCTTACAGCGATTGCACTTTGATTCACGGTCTACCAGGGAATCGCGATGGAGCAAGCCTGGATCTGACCTCAAAATCGTACCTATAATGACTGCAAAGGAAACATATTCGCCTGGAGATGCCATGCGCGACGTTTATACGCGTGGATTAGTGACAAGTGACTTTGTCCTCGTCATGGGCGACTTGGTCAGCAACATCCGTATAGACGAGGTTGTTCGGGTGCACAAAGAGCGCAGAAAGACGAATAAAGATGCAATCATGACTATGGTAGTTAAAGAGAGTGGTGTCAAGCATCGGACAAGGTGAGTTTTGCCTGTCTGCTGTCCTGCATTGAGTAAAATAAGCTTTCTAGATCAAAGGGCGACTCTTCCGTGTTCGTTCTGGATACAGAGACGTCGGAATGTTTGCATTATGAACCTGTCACGGGTTATCCATCGACCAAGAAAGCGCATATACCTCGAGAAATCTTTGCTGAGCATCGAGAAGTCGAAATACGGAACGACCTTATTGATTGCTCTATCGACGTATGCTCTGTGGAGGTGAGTCTCGCAAATTTGAACACTAGTATCTAATTCTAATAGTAGTAGGTCCCCTCACTTTTTCAAGACAATTTCGACTATCTCGACCTTCGAAGAGACTTTGTGCATGGTGTCCTCACTTCGGATCTACTCATGAAAAATATTTATTGTTACATTGCCAAAGAGGGATATGCAGCTCGAGTTAAAGATACAAAGAGCTATGACTCAGTCAGGTACTATTTCTGCTACATTTCCTTGGCGTAGTCTAATGATATACATTTTACAGCAAGGATATCCTTTCCCGGTGGGCGTTCCCTCTAGTACCAGATGACAATCATCCCGGTGATCACGCTTACGAGCATATTCGTGGCAACAAATACATTGCAAAAGGTTCTACGGTGACCCTTGCTCGGTGTGTGATATCTATCTCCGCACTGTGTTTACATTTTGACTCTGATTGAATTATCAGTACAAGTACAGTTGGGAATAACACGCTGATCGGATCTCGTACCCAAATACTAGAGGACGTTCAGATAAAGTCTTCAGTGATTGGACGCGACTGCATCATTGGCGCTGGGAGCATTATCACCGACTCATACATATTTGACGGCGTAAGTATAGGCCCAGAATGTATGGTTGAGAAGAGCATCATTGGCGAAGGAGTGATCATCAAAGATAGATCGAGGATAGTGCGAGGATGTTTACTTGGCGATGAGGTGGTTGTAGGCCCCGGTGCAGTTCTTCCGCCTTTTGAGCGGCTGTCGAAGAAACGAAACCCAGAAGACGAGGAAGAGGACGAGGACGAAGAGGATTCCGATTTGGAAGAAATAGAAGCCAGTGCGTTATCTTTGCAATAGCGCTCAGCGCCCGTGATACTGACTTGAAGACCCATGACACAGGTCAGTCATCAATATCTGTGCAATTGGGAAAGGATTCGAATGCCATTGTGTGGCCCAGGGACGCACCTGACGACGAAGACGAAGACGATGTCGAGAATCATACGAACCAGCGGTTCATGCGGCTAGGTCCGTTCACATGTTCCTTAATTTCCCTAACCCTCATCTTACTGACACACATATCCAGGTGATGATCCTTCCGATTTGGAAGATGACAGTTCCGCGTCGTCTGATGGCGAGGACGGATCTTCATCAGACGAGGACGATGACTTCAAAACGAGCCTCGAACCTGGTCTTGTATTGGATAAGTCTGCTATCAACCTACCGTCCTCGGATGCTATTGCAGAAAATGAATTTCGTGCCGAAGTTACTCAGTCTCTTGAGCGGGCTTTTGCGGAAGGGCATTCCATCGACAACGCTGCTGTTGAACTGAAGACTCTCCGGATGGCTAGCAATGTCCCTCTTTCACGTGTCCGAGAGGCTGTAGTTGCAGCTATAGTCGAGCGCGTCAGGATTGTCGAAAGTGGAGGTGCTGCTCAGCGTGCGGAGATAACTAACGTCATACAAAGGTGGGGCGGACTTATTGACAGAATCGGAGGGGTGGACGCGGTCGAAACCATTTCCGTTCTCCAGGTAAAATTGTTTCACGTTTTGCACATGACCGACCTCTTGACGAAATGGTTTAGACCCACTGTTCATCATCCGAACGGATGCCTCTGTTCGGTCAGATACTTGCAGCCCTATACCAAGCAGATATAGTGGAAGAGGAAGATCTGAGGGCGTGGCATTCATCACCATCCGCTAGAGGCGTGGGTTTGACACCTGGAGTGCAAACGGACAATATTCGGAAATGTTGGAGTATCGGGACTCTTCTGATTCAGCAAATTGGGCAGCAAGACAGTGGAGAAGAAGAAAGTGAAGAAGAGGTAGACGAGGATGAAGACGAGGAGAGCGAATAAGTGTCTGGTCGGAACTTTATTGGTACACTAAATAGTATACAATGGTGGTATGTAATCATTACGAGAGTCAAAGGGGTGTGTGGTATGGCTAGTACTTTAGAATGATGTACAGGGCTGATTGTAGAGATCGTTAGAGTATTAGACGAGACGTACAGAGCGGGAAGCATACCGTGTATGATACCAGGGCTGCGTAGAAACGGTTAGCGTAAGCTCGAAACGAGGGTAGACGGCATGCTTACATCCATCCCAAAATTGTCAGAAGGATGTTGATGAGCTATATAGAGGCGAGTTGAGGGATACGTCGGCTGCAGATACAACGAAACACGAACCAAATCAGCTCCACAGCCTCTCTCGAAAAAGACACCCAAGGGCGGTAGGATGATAGCGACAAGGATCTTAGAAATTTGGTAAATGTCTGCAATGCAACAGTGAAGGGGTCCATACCTTGCAAATATCTGATGCGGTGAAGGCCATGGTGAGGTTGTATTGAGTAAGCTGCCAAGTCGTGCTTTTTGTAGTCCCCCAAAGTGACGTCATTTCTGCGTCAACGTGCCGCCGAATGTGGCTATGCAATAACCGCCTTGGCTTGGTACTACGTCAGTGCAGAGCCACTATGATCATTGAGCGCGGTGCAAATATTCCATACGCACCTACGGGCGAAAACCCATTCCGTCAGTTCGACCTGTATTTTTCCCGCAGCAATGGCGGTCCTTTCCCCTTGATTTGCTTCGTTCATGGGGGGGCTTGGCGCTCGTATGTCTCACAGCCCACAAGAACGTAATTTTCCTGACATCATGAATTCAAGCGAAGACAAATCTGACCATTCAGTTCTTGCCGAACGCCTGGTTGCAGTCACTGGGTTCCCGGTCATTCTTCCGAACTACCGATTGACCCCCAAGGAGTCCACGGAAAGCTCGCAGTTCCGGCATCCAGGCCACGCTGAAGACATCTTGCAGCTGCTCGATTTCCTCATGTCGTGGGAAGGACCAACGACAGTCGGACGTGTATATGACCCTCAGAATATTTACATCATGGGCCATAGTTGCGGTGCACACATGCTGGCCTCCATATTTTTGGATTCGTCGTTCATCTCTCCGTCCATAACCCCATCGCCTCAAATACTCAACTCTGTCCGCTGTATAATTATGTCTGAGGGCATCTACGACATCGACACCCTTATCGCTCGTTTCCCATCTTACCGTACTTGGTTCATCGAAGCCGCGTTCGGAGGTAAACCGTCTTATTCCGATTACTCCGTTACACGACTTGCCCTCAGAACCAAATCAATCCGTTGGTTTGTCATCCATTCAAAGGGTGATACCCTCATTGATACCGCGCAGAGCGAAATCATGTACCAACACTTGCACGAGTTGTATGGCACCTCCGCCGACTGCTTCGTGACCGTGGATATGGTTCGGCTGCATGCGGATCATAATGCGATCCTAGAGGAAGATGCATTTGTTGAGCTAGTGGGGGACTATATACTCAAGGATCGCTCGTGAACAGGGCCATTCAATAATTGGGTGCTGGAGCCGATATTATATAGGTTCATTTCCCAAATGAACACCATCAGTTACAAAGTTCTTCGAATACCTTCTCCAAGCACGAGGCCGCAACTTCACAATCCTGTAGTGTATTGTACAGCGGCGCAGGCGCTAAACGTATCACGTCGGGCCTCCGTTCATCAGCAATGACCCCATAACTCGTTAGTGCGTCGTTAATCTTCCCCATCACACCCGAACCCTCTGGTAGGAATAACAAGGAGAGTTGTGCGCCTCGAGATTCAGGATCTTCAGGTGTAATGATGGTGAAGCCGGGGGAGCCCGCGCCATTTTGCTTCGTGTGGACCTCACTGACGGCAACGAAGTACTTGGATTGCTTGAGAAGCTTTTCCAACGTACCAGTCAATTGCAGAGATCGTTCCCGTATTGGTATCATCATACCCGCTTCTTTAAATGTTTGAAGGGACCCCAATAATGATGCCACTGAGAGTACAGACGGATTTGACTGCTGGAACCCTTGAGCACCCACAATTGGGGTGAACGTAGGCCGCATCTCAAATCGGGTCGCAGGTTCGTTTCCCCACCAGCCTGCGTGTCTGATATATACATGATCAGCTGTTCACGGGGCGGCAGTAAGAAATTCCTGAGTACCTTGGTGATTCACGTTCGTTCCATTTCTCATGCATGAAAAGACCGGCTATACCCCCAGGGCCGGAGTTCAGGTATTTATACGTACACCAGACGGCAAAATCGACACCCCAGTCGTGTAAAGATAATGGTACATTGCCAACTGCATGTGCCAAATCCCATCCACAGACACAGCCCTGGTAGGAGAGAATATTGACATCAAACCGACTCAAGTAAGTATGAGAGGAACCCTACCAGCGCTTGCGCTCTTTGCGTGATAATTTCCATGGGGAACCATTGTCCAGTGTAATACTGGACTCCAGGAAAGAGAACAATAGCGATGGAAGACCTTCTCTTTTAAGAGTGTCTAGAATGTCTTCCTGACGAAGAGTAAATTCACCCTCCCGAGGAACCATTTCCAGAATAGCGTTCCTGGGATCTAGTCCATGTGCACGAACTTGGGAAGCAAAGGCGTACTGACAGTGGGACAACAAATAAATGGCGGAAGATTTAACTAGTGCAGTAAAACGAACCTGATCCGAGGGGAAAGCGCGGGCCTCACATAATATTTTGTAACGGCTGGGTGTGGGTTTATAGAAGGAATCCATCATGAGGTGCAAGTTGGCCGTTAGGGTGCCCATACAAGCCACTTCTTTTTCCTTAGCTCCTATATTATAGGCTTTAATTTACCGACGCGGAGATGAATGATAAGGTCCTGGACTCGCCTACGACCTCGGCGAGTAGGGGAGTTACATGATCACAAATATCTACCCATTCCCTTTGGTGTGGATGGGAGAAATGGCCGACAACAGCTCTACATAATTGCGAGGTTGAGTGAAGGTACGCGACACTTTGCTGGAACATTCATGCCTTTTCGACCAGACTTCGAGTTCTTCTTCGACCAGGGCCCTGGATTTCTTCGATAACGCCCCCAAAGAATTTCCGCACAAATAGGTGCAGGGCCCGTTCTCTGTCCAAGTCTGAGTTAATGTGACCGTCAATCGAAGTGATTTGCCTTGCCATCTCCCGTCTTTTTGATCGCAAGTACGTCCTTGTTGGTCGGTAAAACGAATTGGTCACTCAAAGGGGCTGCCATGATGGTACGAACGGAGCAAGCGAGCTGGCAGTCACAAAACTTGGAGGTGGAGAGGAACAGTTTTTTGAGGCCGACCGATCGAGTAAGATGAGACAGATCAGATTAGATCAGTCAAGACCGCTCGCTTCGGGACGGACGGACTCCGTTCCGCTTCTGTGCTGTCGAGGACGTTATTGCGACCATTCCCTAGGTAGGCTAAGCCGCCCCTAGTTCAACTTCTTTCTATTCATAAAGACTAATCCCGCTGTTGCATAGGCCATATCAAGGTCATATCAAGCTTCGCTTAAGTACTGAAACAGATATTCAGCATGACCACCTCTCGTAAAGCCGCCATCGTTGGTGCCGGTCCTGTAGGCTCTTTGTCTGCCATTGTACTCGCCAAACGAGGCTGGAGCGTATCTCTTTACGAAGGACGTCCTGGTGAGATGCCTTCCGTTTCATATTAGTACCGTGCATGATGCCAAATGTGGTTTCCCAGATCCTCGACTTCCATCGTCGAAAGAAGCCGCCCGTCTGCGTTCGATAAACCTGGCCATTTCACACAGGGGGATTTGTGCCATTAATGCCATCGACCCGGAAGTGGCCAAACGATTTTTAGAGGCCGTCGTTCCCATGCGAGGGCGCATGATTCATCATTTGGATGGAAAACTTGATAGCCAATTGTACGATAGAGATGGTCAGGTCAGTGGTTTTTTTGTCCACCAGAACTTTCTTTCCTCCCCTTGATTTAAATTGATACTGGAGGAATCGGCTATTATTGTCAGCCATGGCTAACGCTTGCATTCCGGCAGTGTATAAATTCAGTCGATCGTTCCTTACTCAACGAGGCCTTACTTGAGGAAGTCATTGGTCTGCCTAATGTCAAGGTGTTCTTCCAGCACAAATTGGAGCAGGTCGATTTCGAAAAAAAGACCATGACTTTGAAAGATCTAAGTACGGGCCAAGATGTCTCAGCCGATTTTGATTTTTGTATCGGAGCCGATGGTGCCTTTTCGACTGTTCGACGACAGATGATGCGGGTTGTCAGGTCAGTCATCGGTCTCGGCAGCACTTTCGAACTGGCATCACTGACATTTCTCCCGGCCCTGATGGTGACCATTTGTTTAGAATGAATTATCAACAAGAGTACATCAGGGACCAATACATTGAACTCAAGCTGTCAGCAGGCAGGGACGCTGATGGGTATCCAACTTTCCAACTTGATCCGAACCACCTGCACATATGGCCTCGTCACTCATTCATGCTCATCGCTCTCCCAAATCAGGTAGGCGAGTTCTTTTGCGTGATTTTGTCTTCTTCCCATCAACCGTTTAATTCCACGCAGGACAAAACATTTACATGCACGTTATTTGCACCTAGCTCCGAGCTTGATCGTCTGAGGACTCCAGAAGAGATTCTAACGTGGTTCAAATTGCATTTCCCGGATGCTGTCAGCCTTATTGGCGAGAAGGAGCTCCTGAGGGACTTTACGTCCAACCCTCGAAGTCCCTTAATCTGCACTAAGGTATACAATATCTACAGGTGCTCGCAGAATGCTGACTGTCATTTCGAAACCAGTCCAATCCGTACCATTACCTGGATCGAGCTCTTCTATTAGGCGATGCTGCACATGCCATGGTTCCATTTTATGGCCAAGGCTTGAACTGTGGCCTGGAGGACGTGAGAATTCTGGACATTCTGTTAAAGGAAGAAGGTGTCACCTCCACCACTGTGGTTCCTTCCGGCAGCATAGACGACCGTCTCGCACGTGCCCTTTGTCGCTATTCTGAGACGAGACATGAAGATCTCGTCGCCATCTGTGATCTTGCGATGAACAACTAGTAAGTCCGTTCCTTCGTGACAAGCGTGGAATCCCCTTTTGATTTTTCTGATTGTGCCCTATCGTAAATACAAAAAGCATCGAAATGCGCCACTTGGTGACTTCCCCGTTATTTTTGTTCAAGAAAGCGCTTGATAATGCCCTTTATTATCTGTCGTCGAGACGGGACATGTCGTTTGACGCATTCAATACGGTACTCTCCCATCTGCCGTATGGATTTGGGGAACCCCGTGGGTGGGTACCACTGTATACAATGGTCACATTTCGTCCCGACATTAATTACGCCACGGCTAAGAAGAGGGCGGCTAGGCAGTCTGGAATACTTACCGGTATAGGGTGGGCTAGCGTCGCTGTTGTCGCTTCGCTTGGGGTTTGGACAGTACGAGCCGCACGGCTAACCCTCTTGCATCGGTCGCAAGCCTGAGCATTGAGTGGAGAATAGAACATCAAATTCCCTGGTGCGCCGGAACAGTGGTTCTTTCGAAGTGCGCCGTCACAGAATGCTGTAATGTTGGATTGTCGTGTGGCAGCGTGCAGTAGAGCGGCGAAATGTAGAAATATTTTCACAATGGGAAAACATAATAGTAGAGCAAGAAAACATATGCCAGTGGGCGTGTACTCGGATAGTTGATTGAAATTTCCATCCGTTCATGAGGCTGGCACATTAAACATAGTAGACGGTTGATGTTCAAAAAATAGTATCCTTGATTGTACAGCTGGCGCTCCTTCTATCATAAGGAAACGATAGGATCGTACGCAGAGAGGTTCCATAAATAAAGCAACGATAACAGCAACAACTATGACTTTGGCGGCTAGCGACAGAAGTAACCCAAAAGAAGGAAGGGATAATGTTCGGTACTGCAAGAGAGAGGGGAAGGGCGCGGGAGATAAATATGTCGTAGCGGTCATACAAACAGCAGAAATGGATGATTGGGCATATATACGTGCGTTGTCAAAGAAATACGGATCGGAGTAAATTGTATCAAGTTGTCGTAGTCTTCTTGGGTCTTCCCCGCTTCCTTTTTGCAGGGGGCTCAGTAGCATCGTTTGCAGTGCCCTCACCACCCGACTCGGTAGGCCTGGGATGCTTTGGCGGACGGCCCCGTCCGCGTTTTGGGGCGGAAGACTCAGCACCTGGTTCGTCCTCCTTCTTTTCCTACAAAAAAGGTAAGAAAAATAGGACATCAAGCAACGCGACCACGCACCTTGGGAGGTCGACCACGGGGTCGTCGGGGGGCGGCAGGGGAAGCCGAAGAAGAGGTAGGCTTATTCTTACTGCCTTTTGGACGGCCGCGACCGCGTTTTACAGGCGGTGCAGGGGCCTCAGCAGGGGCAGACGCTAGGATCAGACTCCATCGATGAGACGCGGCTGGACGATAAGGACAAGTCACGGAAACTCACCGCCCTCGGCGTCAGCAGGCTGCTGCTGTTCATCGAGTTCGTCTTCGAGCTTATCCTGAGCTTCCTCCGGGGTATCGTGGGGGGACGCAGACATGAGGACGGGGCGTAATGCTCAGTGCTCGGGAAGGCGGGACGCAGAGGGTCAAGAAGAGAGAAAGTGGGGGAAAAGGACCAAGGATGGTGGAACGGCTTTAATGAACAAATTGAGTACCGAATATGGGAGAATTCGAAAATGAATTGTTCGTCGCGTGCATTTTGTTGGGCAAGCAGGGCATGGGATTATTATGGGATTATAGGATATATCAAGGATATATCCATTATATTATTATTCTCGTTGTCCAAGAACCCCTGAATTTGGGGGGTGTTCGTCACGTAATACCAGTCGACTCCTTTTCTGTCTATACAATCGCAGTGAATCTGTTAATTCTCATAATTCTCATAATTCTTGATACAAACTTGATATAATCACCCAATTATCGCCATGCCCTCAATCCATGAATCCACCTGCTTTTCACTTGCCTATCCATTCAGTCAGTTTGCCTTTTAATCCTGGCAAACCCCGTATACACATAAGGGACGTCCCAGCTCGAATCCCCCATATGATATGTCTGCGCTGGAAAATGTAATAGGTTGCTTCCCTGGCGTGCGACGGAAGAATCATCGGGAGGGAAGAATCGAACAGGTGGTCCGAATGGTTGTGTTGCGATCTAAGCAGTGTAAGCGATCTTTCCAGATGGTCGGTCGCAGATTCGCTCGATTCCCGAGCCCGAAACTGGAAGGTGAGCCGCTATATTTGGAAGTTAGTACCCGGATCCCCAAGCCGCGGAGTTCGGAGTTTGAAATGGAGGACAGAACACGACACGGTCTGCTCGTCGTCATCGTCCAAGTCGGTATCTTTTTCGTCGTCCACGTCGTCGCCGCCAGCGTGATGCGCGCCATTTTAGTTGCAACTATATTCTGCCGTGTATCCTTTGGCAGGCTTCTTCATTCACTTCCAGAAGACACTTATGCTTTTCCTAAATACAAAGTCTCCTTCCTGAACAATCTTCCCATCCTCAACCAGACTGCTGAACGATGGCTCGAGCATGGCCTCGACGGTGGTGAAGCACAGTTTCTCGACCAGCCGTATAACGTGCAGTCCCAGTCGATCGAGTCGGGGGATGCAGAGGTGCGTGAACTCAATTTGTGAATGGTAGATGGAACAGTGATTTCGTTCTCGTGTCGCACAGGAAACGACCCTAAAAATTCAAGAAAGATATTCCCTAGAACACATGAAATTAGGGCCACGCGATTCTTACCTATGTCTGATACCGCCGCCACTTCTCCCGCCTTCCGAGTCTCCCTTGCCCCCTTCCCAGGAAGAGGATGTCACACCCGCACGCAGCTGGTCTCTCCTTCAGCCGCTTTCTGGGAGCTGTCTCTACGTGCGTGAACGACTTTACACCCATTAAACTCCGTATATCAATATCGTGGAATTTTAGCACCGTCAGGGCTGGTTCACCTACTCCTACTGCCACAACAACGAAATCCGCCAATTCAAGGAACTAATGCACGGCCACGCGCATGCTACAACTCCAGGTAAAAAAAAAAGTCCAGATTCATGCCCTCTTCTATTGGATTTAAATAAAAACGGAGAAATTCCGCTTTTTCTTGAGTTTATTTCTGATATTTTCCCGTCATCACATTGAACTTCGTTCGGCGTTAGTGGCCCTATCCAAAATCTCGTATTTCTTTTACTTCTAGGGTTCTGATCCGTTTCTTTCCCCTTCCTAGGTGGTTACAAGCCAGAAGAGGACCCCAAGGCATGTACCATCCTCCCTTCACATTATTACATCAAAAAGTGACATTCGGCAACAGTGGGAATCGTACACTCTAGGCAAAGCACCACCTGCAAGCACCGACGTTGCTCTTCGGGAAGGCACAGTTGAGCTGGCGCGCGGAGCAGGGTCGCGCTACCTTGTCCAAAGATGGGGTGATGGCACAACTTGTGACAAAACAGGCAAGAGTCGGGAAGTGGAGGTGCAATTTCACTGTTCGATGGCCATGTCGGACACCATTCTGTTTGTCAAAGAAAGCAAGACTTGCTCCTACGTGCTAGTTATCAACACTCCCAGGCTCTGCGGGGAACCTGGCTTCAAGTCGCGGAGAGATGTAACTGAGCAAGGTATCATCAGATGTCGGGAGATCGTGCGTGAGATGCCAAATCCACTTCCGGCTGTGGATGCATCGCTAGACTTTCCCCACAAGCTTATGAGGGTGAAAGCCGAGTTGCCCCCCTCCCCGGTGAAAAAAGTGAAAGGCGGCGACGAGTCGTACGATGAACTCTTACGGAGGGCGGTGGATGTGCTGCTTGGTTCGGCGGAAAGCTAGGCGAACTTGAGCCAGGAAAGGTAGTAGTGTCCGACGACGGAGAAGTCGTCGTGGAAATTATTGAGGACTCGGACGATCTCGATGGTGGGCAAGGCGATGGCGCCCTTGCGGACCGGCTGATAGACGCCCTTCGTGCGGCCGGGATAGAGGTTGCCACTCAGGGAGAGGAGGAGGAGGAAGAGAGGGTTCGTGATGAGCTCTAGCTTTGATGTACGTCTTACCGGATGGATTTGCAGTACTTTATATTACTGATCAATTGAACTGAAAACGGAAAAGTATCCCTAAAAGCCAGACAGGTATTCTACATTCAGAGTGAACTTGAAGATCGATCTCACTCGCCTTGTGCTTGATGCTTAGAGATCTGGTTTCATGCGCGTAAAGCCCTCCCGTGAGTAAGATGCCGTTTCTTATGCGTCATTATCAATGCTGAGGCCTGAGGCCTTGAAACGTAGGTTTTTCACGGTCGCTTCATCCTGAGAGCCTAAGAGCATGAACTTCAGAGGTCAAAGAGCCTATACTCTCTCTCTCGGCGCTAGAAACAAAATCCTGCTCAATTTTTCATGACACCTCTCACCGCCGCCGCGAACTAAAGGCGGCAAAGTCTTCTTCAAGAAGGTTGAAACAAACATCTTGTTATTCTTCATATCACTCTCTGGAGGTGGCCTCTGGCTATGCCAATTGGGAGTAATAGTAAAGGGGATAATGAATCGCGATTCAGACAATGGTCAGTTTTGGTTCCCTAGACACGCCACGGTCCCCGGTCGTTGCCCGGTTGTCGGTGCCTATGGATTCCGTCATCACATTTCGTTCAGTCACAAATGATAACAGTGCAAGCAGTAGGATGCCGCATGCGCAATTTAAACGTCCAGAACTTCGTTGTTTTTTTTCTCCCTGTATCAGGGAAATGTTCACCTCCACTGATCTGTCCCGAAGCTCGGATCACAATCCTTACGCATGGATTCGAACAAAGATGTCAACGGTACTGTGCGAGCTCGCATTTGCCCGAGGCTCGTAAGGTAAAGCTGAGGTCGTCTACTATTATGTTGCGCCACTGATATCTTTCCCAGGCTTCTTTAGATTATTCTCAAAGGAGGTAGGAAATCGCACGAAACAAGATCTTTGTGATATTCTTAACGTCGGTCTGTGTGTGTGCGTCAAGTGTGCGTTCCTCTGAATCGGACCGATCATCGGCTTAAAGGCGTCGAATCCATTATCCATTCAGAGTCCGCTCTTCGCATAGTGCTCGTTGAGCTGTGCGCCACGGAAATGAATTCAACTTCAGGTAAATGTCCGAGACGATGGGGGGAATGCAACTTAGGGCAATATCCAGAAAATTGCCACCTCACAGATATTTTTTGCGGGGCTACTTCCCTCCGCGGCTCCGCCTCCTGGTGGCTGTGGCAGCCTTCCGCATCCTCAAAGTAGTAGCTACTACTGAACGGGGTGTTCGCCAGAGCTTTGAGCAAAGGTATCCCTGACGGTGACAGTACCCTTCCATTAATCCTCGTGCTCAATTATTTTATCGACCATTCATGGGTCTTCCATCCTTTCATCCGATACGTAGCCTTATTGCGGCTATACAAATTTCCCCAGTCGTAACGCTCTGTTCGCGTGGCTTCGCTGCTGTCATATGGTGGTGTGAATGCGCATTCTCGTGGGTGAGTGTTCATCATCTCTTCTGATTTATATGGTTACTCAAATTCTTCTCTATTGGTTCGAATTTATCATTACAGACCCAAATACTGCCAATAGATAGGTGAGGACCACTCCGCTTCACTCGCGTAGTCGTGGATACGTCAACGGCCTGCACTTCAGCACACACTCTCTTTCGCTTTTTACGCACATGATCGATGGGTTAATGTACTGTTCGTCGCATGATTAGACGGTAGCTTTACCATCCGCAAATGGCGCTAAACCTATTTACTCCCAGCCTCACTCGCTCCGTTTGACTGAGAGCGGTTTCGGTGATATTACAAGATACGCCTTGAGAACGCCAAGAATCGGCTTATCTACAAGTTAAACAAGAGATATGAAGCGGTTCTGACTGGGCCTGCCATGATCATCTTACCAAAGATATTTCATTCTCTGCCTTCGGCATGAGTACCTTTGGATCGTTTACGAATCTTTACAAAGAAGACATTAACGTAGTCATTGCAACGACCAAGAAGCGTTGCGGCGGCTCGAACCAACAAATCTCAATTTCATTGCTTAACTTCGGCTAGTATGGCATTACCTTATCATCGTCGTACATGCGCCGTGCCTGTTATAGATTAGCTGTATTGTATAATTACATCACAAGCAAGCAATGGTCTATCGAGAGAGCATAAGAAACAAAATCTGATAATGTGGCGGTGGTTTTGAGTCCCGTAGGTATCTAAGCTAGATTGCACATATATACCACTGACTTCCTGCTAGAAAAATCTCCTCTTTCCTTGCTTCTCGTTCACGGTCACCTTGACATGAACATGCGCTGCCCTCTCGCCCCTCTTCAAGTCGCTGCACAACTGAATGCTCTTCAACCACTCGTCGCCTTCGTCTTCCTCGCCATCATGATCCACACAGTCGACTTCACCACATAATGAAGGCTCGCAACCACACAAAAGGCGGCTCCCCTTTCCACGCCCTTTCAATAGGTCTGTCAACGTGCAGCGTGCGCTAGGCTCGACAAAAAGCATCCGCCGGAGCGCCGGCCTCGTTTCACGGGGTAGCAGTCGGAATATACTTTCTGCACCTCCACCGTGGAACGTCGTGACACTGTCGGTACGAGTACGCTTCTTAGTGGTTGTATTTGAGCCGTTATCGGCGGCGAATGGCTGTTTTTCCTTCTTTTCTGAAGGTTCAGTCTCCTCCTCCTTGACACCGCCCATTACTTCGACCTGCACGGCAGAAGTTCGCTTCACTGTTCCATCAAACGTCGTTGCTCGCGCCCTCTCGATGGGACGGGGCCGCGGCGTGGCAAGCACCTCTTCACTAGTGCTCACTCCACCTGTCGTCGGAAACACTTGAGTATACGACCGCGGACTGAGAGGTAGCGATTCTGTCGACGACCCTGGCCGATCAAACACCCGCACTGAAGGATCCATATCTACGCCGATATCCGATGTAGGTAGCCGCGTATGCGGAAGATGCGGGGATTGAAGCGTGCGGTGAGGGCTCATTAGGGGTAGTGTAGCTGTACTCTGGCTGACTGGTCCATCAAATGTGGTAAACATGAGCTTGTCTTCAGATGCGACGACCGAGTTGGTAGAGGCAGAAGAGTGAGAATTCGAGCGCGACTCTCTTGGAATGTTTGATTCCGACTCGGAACCATCATCAGACGCAGCTATTGATATCGTCTCTGGGCTGCATGTCGATGGTGCAACTATTGACGCTACTTCCGAATCGCCATTCGCTGGTGAGCCATTAAGATTAAGCTGCGGAGGAGGTAGAAGAGGTTGTAGGCTGCCATTGCCGTTCAATGGTGAATGTAATGTCACTGCCCGCCCCTGTAAGTTATGCGCTCCGTTGACAGTTGGGGTGACGGGCACCGTCAAGCCTCGTTTGGGAGTCGGTGTAGGCACGACGCTGAGATCTGGGTGGGCATTCACAAAGGCTCTGAAGCTCGGGTCCTGTTTCGGATCCGGGATTTTCCAGGGGAACCTCCTAAGGACCATACACAAAAAGATAATAGCCACACTCCATACGTCGCTCTTTCTGGGGTCATATGAGTCGCTAGACAAGACCTCCGGAGCGAGGTAGGGGTCGCTCCCGACCACGCCCGTAGCCGGTGTATGTGAGGGCTTGCCGGGATAATGGAATACAGTGGCAGTGCCAAAATCGATGAGCTTTACGACGTTGTCGGTGGTCATGACGCAGTTATCTAGCTTGAGATCACGGTGGGCCAGCCCGAGTTCATGGAGGTACTCGACGCCGTCACAAATTTGCCGGAAGACGCAGTATATCTCGGGTCTGCACATTTTGCCGGACATGACGACGGAGAAGAGGTCGTACGGGGCGTATTCCATTACCTGAGGGCACTGAGAGGCCGAAGTGATAATAGAAAGTCGCGCTCACCTCGTAGTAATGACCGTGATCAGAGACAATATCTACGGTCTCGATAATGTTCCGATGCTTCAAGGTAGAACCAACGCAGAATTCCGCGGTAACCTTTTTCTGATACTCCTTCTCGCTCTCGCCAGTTCGCTTAGGACGAAATTCCTTGACAGCAAAGATAGTGCCTCCGTTCTTCGTGCTCGCCTTGATGAGCCGTACGGTGCCGCCAGCGCCGCTGCCAAGAACCCGACCCCACTTGCCGTACTTTTTTGAGAGGTGGGCTTGAGTGGCCTCTTGTAGGGAGTAAATGGGGTGGTGGTGCTGCTGATGGTGGTGATGGTGGTGGGGTATATTACTGCCCGACGCAGGCGGCGGTTCGTCTGGCTGTAAATAGCTTTCCTGGACTGGCGAGCTACGAGACGATGGTGACGGCTGCGAAGACGAAGGCGACCGTTTGCGAGAAGAGGCCTTGTCCGTGCCACCTGAGTGCTGAGAATGGTGCTGGTCGATATGGTTATGGAGTAGGCGTTTGAGGTCGTGAAGAGGCCCGTGCTTTGGGGGCGTAGATGCTGGTGATTCAGCAGGACTGGTGAAGGTCGACGAGGCCTTGCGAGCAAAACGAAAGCGAGATTCATTACGGGGCGACGGCGGCGGCATGAACGAGCTCGAAGGCATGGTGGTGGTGACTGGAGGAGGTGGAGTTGGGAGACTTGAAGAGGTACGGTCCGATGCGCATCCGTTTTCATTACTAAGTTTGATGACATTTGTATTTTACGTGACTATCGGCGGACCGATTCTGTTCCGGTTTAATCCCGGCCGGCCGTCACTCGGCCTCCTCCTCCCGCTTCCGCTTCATCTCCCGGCTCACTTTGTGCTGTGCCGCCTCGTGCTTCGCCAGCTCCATCGGCACCTTGCTTACGGGGCTCTTGGCTATCTCTTGCTTTAATTCGTACATCACCTCGTCGTCGTCGTTCGTAAGGAACGTAATGGCAGTTCCTAATTTTCCCGCTCGACCAGTGCGACCTGTGTTTCATTAGCACTAACGTAGAAATTCCAAAAGAGATCTTGTACCAATTCGGTGCACATATGCTTCTATAGTGTTGGCCATTTGGTAGTTGATCACAAGACTCACGTCTTGGACATCAATACCTCGTCCAGCTAAATCTGTCGCCACTAGGACATCGCTTTCTCCATTTCGCAACGACTGCAGCGCCGCCTCACGCTGTTCTTGATTCTTACCGCTATGCAGTGTCGCCGCACACCAGTTTGCTCTCTGCAGATCCCTTGCCACCATGTCTGCCGTTTTCTTCTGGTTCACAAAAACGATGATCGGGGATGCGTACTCGCCGCTATTCAATATTTCGAGTAGTTTCAATCTAAAGATCATTGCCGTTAGTGAAAATGTCTCTGATTAGAGCTTTGCCCACCTCTTTTTCTCGTCTCCGTTGACAAATTCAACTCGTTGCTCGACCGTGTCAACTGCTCTGCCGGCCTCACCAATTGTGATCACTGCCGCCCTTTTTAAGTATTTTCTTGCGAGCCGCTCGACCGCTGGTGGCATCGTGGCCGAAAATAGCGTCGTCACTCTTGTCCGACCTATCCTGACAATGCCACCGTCGTCGTCGACCTCCATTTTGTCAACCTCGCCATCCATCGCGCCCTCCGGCAGCGCATCCAGAATATATGTCAAATCCGTCTCGAAACCCAGGTGCACCATACGGTCCGCCTCATCCATAACCACGTACCGGCATTGTCCCAGGACCAATACATGCCGTTCAATGACATCCTTCAGCCGTCCTGGTGTTGCAATAATTATCTCAGCGCCTTCCCGTAGATTGAATTGCTGCTCTTCTACTGCACGCCCTCCCACGATAGAAACGCATCGATAATCAAGGGGACTGGCGAATTTGCGCGTCTCGCTCTCAATCTGCTGCGCCAGTTCACGTGTGGGGGCAAGAATAAGGGCATACGGTCCCAGATGCCGATTCTCATCCGTGAACGGGGGGAGCGTGCTGATAAACGCCAACATGGGGATAACGAAAGCAGCCGTTTTTCCAGACCCTATGTGATGGATGCATTAGCAGGCATCAGTAGAACATATAAGTGGAGAGCACCTGTCTCTGCGATACCAATAATATCTCTGTTCATTAATCCAATAGGAATAGCTTGCCTCTGAATTGGACTAGGTTCTTTGTATCCAATCCTCTCGATACAGTCCAAGATCTGACCAGGGATAGCACTTTCGGACCAGCTTCTCAAGGGGTGAGGAATTCCACCTCCTCTGGCGCTGATGCTGAAATCTTCTCGGAATATTCTCCAATCTCTTTCTTTCATCTCCGCAAGACTCTTGTCCGACCAATGTCGCTCGTCTACAACGGCCCGCCGCTCTCTAACGTCACGGACGTCAACGTCCATTCCAGCTATGTGCCCTCGGCCAAACATGACTTGCGCGCTCTGTTGTGTGGGAAGGGGGGAGGCAGAGGTAGCGGTATCGTCCTGCGCATCCCAGTCAAACACGAATTTACGATCATTCATCTTGCGGATTTTGCGTTTCTTCTTGTCGACACCCAGATATCGTGTACGTAGAGCTTCAAGTTCAGCAGTAGACATAGAAGGGGTGGTAGGAGTAGAGGATGATGGTGTCAACGTTAGGTTACTGGCAGGCGCAGACTTGCTACGGTCGGCGCGAGGACCAGTGGGAACATTCTGATAGGAAGAAGACGGAGGAGGCGGACGTCTGTCTCTGTCTCCATCTCGTCTTCTTTCATCGTCTCGCCTTCTATCATCACCTCGCCTTCTATCGTCGTCTGTAATTTTATCAGCACATAATGAAAATGGAAAACAAGTAACTCACGTCGACGTCCACCAGCGTTACCGTGTGTGCTAGATTCTCTACTAGCAGTTTCCTCGAGTCTTTCTCTCTCCAACTTTTTCCGTTCTGCTCGTTCTTTCTCTTCCTTGATCTCTGCCGCACGTTTGGCGATAGCAACCTTTGCGCGTTCCTCTTTGCTCAGAAATCTAGGCTGCAAGGTGTGTCAGATGAGAAAACAAAACAAAACACAGTGACAGACCCGCGATGCAGCTTCCTTTTCTGCCTTTTGCTTCTGTAACAGAGACTCGATGGAAATGGGCTCTGAGCGGGTCGTCATCGTCGATGTCAGTCAAGAGGAGAACCACGTGCGTTTTCGATCATTGAGTCGTATTTTTTACGGTTCCGATCTCCTGGATCACGATTATATCATGCCTGCCAAACTACTCGACGAGGAAGGCGACATCACTCCAGAGTTTGAAGCTGCTCTCAGAGCAATATTTAACAAGTATGCTTCCCCTTCATCCAATACTCTTTCCCGTGCGCGAATTCAACAATACTTCCTCGACACCAATGGCGTCGCTTCCCCCGATTCGCAGATAGACGAAATTATGGAATTTATGGACATCGATGAGAACACTGGGAATCTTTCTTTTGGTGGATTTATGCAGATCTATCAGCTGCAGACGGAAAATGATGAAGCGGAAACGTGGAAAGACTTGGTTCGTACTGCTGATTGAAAGACGCTGATATGACCTTTGAGCTAAAAATTTCCAGGAAAAGCACGGGTATGACAGAGAACTCAAGAAAAATTAAAGACCCTTGGGCGTGCATCGCGCATCGGCAAGTACGCTATCAGAACCATACATTCTGCTTACTCACCTTCAGTTGCATTCTCGAACAGTTATATAAATGGAATCGGGCTGCTGTTCTTTTTGTTGTTATTATGGGAAGTTTCTTTTAAGGGGGAGCGTTTCATTTCCGAGTCATTTCAAACTTTATCTCAAGAGTCAAGACCGGAAGCAGAAAAATGTACCTGCACCCCCATCCGAAACTCTAGGGTTTGCTTACTATGGCTATACAAAAAGTCTTTGAAATAGCTCGAGAACAGACACGCCTGTTCTCATGCCAGTACGAACTTCAAATGTAAGTAGTGATCTCAAATAACAGACTTGAGGAGACGCCTGTACAATTTCACTTCTAGAAATTCCAGGAAATTCTGGGCTTTTTCAAATATTCGTTATCTCGTCCGATCCCGAATTTGCGCGGCTGCAAACCAGATCTAACTCTGTGTTGCATTTGCCCCGGCTAATACAACTCGACAACATTGACACCACGCCGCAAAGCGTCAAGTCGTGCGTCCTTCACGAGAACGTTTTCTTATCGCGGTGGGAAGATGAAATTATTATTATTAGCGCTGCTCGACATAGCTCGACATCTTATCACGAAACAACTCTTCGAGTCCAGACCGCTGTTGCACCCTGTTGTACCTTGCCCTAACCTTCAACGTTGGCAACCGCGGCTAAGCACTTCATAAAAATAGCCTGATGACCTCTGATGACGAGCCCATTTTTAGTCTTCCGGCTATTCGGAGGCTCCCGACTTTCGGCCGGTGACTCCCGGAGGCATCGGCCTCTCCGCCCAGCGCCCGTTTCCCTCCGTTTCCCCGCTAGGCCGGCAAAATATCTCCCCGTTCCCCACAATTTTGCCATTACGACATACTCATCGTACCTGACGCTCCCGCGCTTCCCTCCCCTATCTGACCCCAGCTCGCCCCTCGGTGCCACCTTATTGTAAGGGACCTACAGGCATCTACACAGTGGGTGTCCAGAATGAATTTAATAAGTCAGCCAAACCGGCAACATTTTCTAAGAGCTGGAGACTTGTGCCAAGTGCTACTTTCCCCGCCGCCACTAATCCAGCGGGGACGTTGGTGGGTCGGAGAAGCTTAAAAGACTGTAACGCCAAGAGGTTGACGTTAGAGCGCTTCGAAGTCCTTCGCTACTCGGACTTAGCTTGAATTGCGCGCCAAGCCACATGTCGTCATAAATTCCACTTCATTCATTCTTCTCCCGTCCCGAGGTGCCAAGACCACTTTATATCGACATGTGGATACAGGTGGGTGGCGAATTCACGCGTGTTTCCCGACTAAATTCACTTGGCGCTTCGGCTTGAAGTCTTGCATAGGGTGATTTGAAGTCAAGCTCTCTGACGCTTCAAGCGGAACCAGCATCAGCAAGATACATGTGAAGCAGCTTGATCCGAATTCAATTCAGTGAGTCCTACCTAGTACGTGGACTTCTACCGCTGCCAGCGCTAGAACATACCGATGCGGCCATGCGTTCCCAGCATTTCTTTGGAGCATATTTGTGTTTCGTGACATCACGTTGGGCCGAGTGCTATGATTCGCCGGTTTCTATGCTGTCGTGGCGTCGCATGTGCGTTAAGAATGCAGTACATGTTACGCCAGGAAATGGAAAATTGTAGCCTTGAAGTATGCTCCGAGTCACGTTGACGGAATCAAGAGCACGACTCGGACATGCTATTTGGGTTGACTACAAAGAAGTTGCCGCAGCATGTGTTGCATCCAGACACTAGAGATTCGCCAATCTACGCAGACAAGAGAATTCAAGGCGAGTATTTTGAGACTTACCTCAGGCCGCCTAGAGTTGTTCAATGTCAGGTTATACCCATGCGGTCAAGAGTTCCGACTCCAGCATGTATATGGAGAATGGATAGCTTGCGGCCCAGCTCAAAGACAAGAGATGCGGTATATCGATGCTGAACTTCTGCACTTCGATGCGAGACGGAGCTGAAAACGCCGCACTGCACACTGGATTCGAATGCTTCCTGATCGACGTGTGGACCCTGGAAATACTACTTATCGTATTTACTTATATGAATACGATCCGCATAGCGTCTCTGTCCGCGGTACATCCAATCCTTCGCAAGTTCTCATGAATTGCCAAGGGTCAGTTAATGTTCTCGTCTGATGTGGTTGCGAATCGTAGCTGATTCAACATAGAGATGCAGTCCCACAGGTAATTAGACAAGGCTAAATATTTCATGAACCGCAGCAATCTGATCGGAGGCGAAGTGAAGCAAAAGAAGGTGGTGTACCGATTCGGACTCCTAAGGCATCCGGAGACGCGGGAAATCTATGCCCGGATACCAGCTCATCGAACCGAAACGGACAGTACGACGCAGTGCCGGGAAAATGCTGCGGCAATACCTGTGGCCATAGGATGGGCGTTCCGATATTTCTTTCGCAGCAGCTGGACCGGAGTTACAATGTGTTGTCTCGTAGAGGCGATGCATGCCAAGTACCAATACAAGCTGGATGTAAGAACTCGAGCCACACTGCGGATAGGTGAGTAAAGATGCGGCTATAGTGCGTGGATAATCTCGCTTGTTAGGCTTGGTATTGATGCTTGGATGCAGAGGTGAAGTGGAGGCGAGCATACGCGTTGATGATTTTCGAAGAAGGCGAGCATCCATAGATCAAGCAAACGAAGTAAGTATGTCAGGACAGTGCATGGCTCCAGCTTTGGGGTGGTAAATTATAGTATCCGCAGAGGAGTATAAGTCCAGATTTCAAACCATTCAATTAAGAAAGATATAGTAGAAACACTGCTTGGCTTTAAGGACCCATTTGAAATGGAAAAACCGAGACGAGAACATGATTCAACAAGCAAATGTTAAATGAAGGGTTTGTAGAGAGGACAAGGCAAAACAGCGAGTTTACTGCCAGATGTCGTTCCTTATAGTTGAAACCAGGCGTTCTAGAGAATGCAGATCCAAGTTCATGGAAGTAAGACGCTAAGAATACAACGAAGCAGTGTTAGGCAGTCATGTTCCAGTACGTCGAATGATAGAGATCCCGTATTGTTTGATTGTTCGTTACTTCTTGGATTCGTCGCCAAGGCTCATCATATCCATCGTCTTGGTGGTGGACAGGTAACAATAACAATCCCAATGCCTAGAGTAAATAAGAGCGCTTGGCGACTCCGCGCGCAGCATTCTCATAAACCTTGAACTGCGGAGAGACCACCGGGGGTTTTTTCATGGCAGATACCAGAAGTTTTTCGCCTCGAGGAATGTCTTCGAAAGATGAACTTCGCATCATGTAGCCAGTCAACTCATTATTTACCCTTGCCAAGGATGTCTATTTCGAGTGCAGGCTGTGTTTGACGTTCGCAGCATAACTTAAGTGTTTCTTGGCATGAGCCCGAGAGTTGCCCGAGAGTTAATGAGTCTCCCGGTGTCGCCGTGTTAGTATCCGGCATGGATACGTATGCAAGATTCAAGGTGTTCTAAATTTGAATGATCTTGGCACCGAAAATACTAAAGGTTGAAGGTGATATGCATACCTTATCTCCTGGAGCGGAGTTCTTGATATGGATCGCAAATCATGGTGCTAAGAACTAACCCGAGCATCCGCAGGATCAAGGCTGACAAATTATGGGGCCAAGGGGACAATTGTAGAGCGGGTTCAATCAACGTTAACAATCCGCTTGGCTGCTAGCTGTCGAGGTTGCGTTTCACCTGGCGCATACAATTTTACGGCAAGGAAACTTTGGTAGGAAATACTGAGACGACTCACTGGAAGCTGGAAGATACTTTGGTCCGTACGAACGGTTTTAAGTCAGTCCTGCTAATCAACTAATCACATTGTGAGCGGGTGCATGCTCTTGGTCTCTCCCAAAAACCCCTTCCCCTCCCAGACAGACGACGGGTATATGGCATTTGATGTGGGGTGTTCTTGGTAAAAGAAAATCCGAAGAACTTGGCACTTGTCAAAGGGATCTATTCAACAGACGCAAGCTTGAAGTGATCCATACTCGCTCGCAGAACTCGGAAACGGTCGTGACTGGGTAGACTCGCGTGGAATATTTGTTGATCATAATGCCATGAATGTATTGTCTGGGATCTGATCGACGTGAAGAGAAGACTGCTGGCACTTATCAAGTTGAAAGGACTGATCGTGGAGTGACCACAGACTCCGGAGAAGCTGTGGGTAGGCGGGAAATTAGCGAACGGAAAATTTTACGGATTACTCAAGACCCCGTATGATAGTAACTCTTGGCGGGCAAAGGGCCAAGTTATTGAAGTACAGATTCAGAGCGTAACTATTGCAAAGCTGATAGACCTCGTGGTTAGCAGATGCTTGGTACAAGAAAAGGGTTAGTGTAGCTGGCAGAATAGTTGATGTTGGTCTCGATAACGGAGGACTGACTCTTGCTCAACTCTATCATGTCGTCACGAATATGCCTTGACCCCAGGGCCTTGGAAATATTTCCTGACTCCTTGTTTGACTGACACAGGAATGACTCGGTCATGACCAACACTGGTACGCCCTGCGTCGGGGAAAGCAAGGGTCAGCAGAAATAAACACAGCCTATAAGCAAGTACAGTCGCGAGTAATCTTCAGTAAAATGGTTTAGTCCGAGTAGCTAAATATGAGCCGACGCGTACATGGTGTCTGAAAACAAGATGTGGACTGTCAGATATGGGCCACTGCCTATTACTCCCTGATCTACGTCGCAAGAGGTTGTTCAAAGCATCAGTGACCAGAAGCTTAACAGCTACGTGAAATATCGTCCTTCGAGGACCCCCATCACTTCAGGGACCCCGTCGTTCGCTGAAGTTGAAAAGCAAAGCGCTGGCAGCACAGCCACGTCCAGATATGGTTTCCATGCGCCACAATCCCGCCGCCTCGTCGTGATTGAATATTGAAATGCCAATAATGCTTACCGGTAAGTACCGGTTTACCTGTATCTTCAATTTATCCCCATCAGATATATGGTTTAACGTAAGGAAAAACACTAAGTCCGCCTTTTGAAATATTGAAGAACGATAAATTGATATATTTTGGATCTACCCAAGCTTCCTGCATCCCCGGTCCACCTAGAACCGCTGACCTTCTTCTGCTAGTCACGGGGAATGAAATATCGCACCCGCGACACTGTACACGTATGCGCAGTGAATGCTGTCGCGTTCTGGGCTTCTGACATTCAAACTTTTTGCTCTCTCTCAGGTACACGTCGTAACGCTGGATGGACACGGGGCACGGGCTAGATTCTAAATCATACCACTTGAAACCTTGAACGACGGCGTGACTACATATCTCGTTGTGGTTGGCGGCTCCATGTGCATCCTATCAACAGTCCAATTCCTCGACTCGGAAGGCCGTCAGGAAGGCATTCCGAAAGCGTGGACATTTTGTCAACTGCTAGGCGCAGGTGACCTGCTACGAAACGAGTCTATCTTACCGAGATGCCTCGCGTCGCGGGCGAGAGGAGCACTGAAGGAGACTAGTTAACACGGTCCCGACTCCCGTTTGATAAGTACCGGAATATGAATGGAAAAATTCAGGGCAGAATAATTGAAGTTGCTCGGTACTTTACGAATATTATTATGCCAATTAGTACCTTTGATGTTCTACGAAGATTCAAAGAGATTCATTGACTCTGATTTCGAATCGCATGGCTCGTATTCCCAGAAATGATTGTCTGCGGAGGGGCGATGAAGCAAGTACGAGTAAGTAATTACTGGCGCGCCAGCCATGAGAGTGTGACAGAGGAACGACAGATAAGAGACGTATAGCAACTGTATATGTAAAGTCATCACCAACTAACGCGTCGGTCAGTGTTTTGATAAAAACCTGCGATCCGAGATGAGAGGAATAGAATATAATAGCATGCGATCGAAAGCGTGTGGGTATGACATACCTATGGCTGATTGAATACTAAAGGCACCGTTGGATGCGAAGAAGACATGTCATCTTGGTGCCATCTCGGGCTTCAGATGAGAAATTAGGGAGTTCCCATCATGATTCAACTGCGAGATTGACGTTGTTGAGAGATAATTTCCATATTTCAACACCCTCCCAGTCCTCTTTAGCCCACTTGAGGCCACTCTTGTTGAGAGCTTTAGCGGTCTTTCTGTACGGAATTTGCTCAGTTTTGAAGCCCCAGTGGGAGCCGGCTTCTGCTAAGACGCGGTCAACGAGAGCTGGATCACGGCGTTCAAGACAAAGAAAGATGGGAGGAGGGCGGGAGGAGCCGGACGCGAGCGTATGGAGAGTTCGTAGCAGAGGTTGAACGAGATGTGGTGCATAGATGGTATCAGCGGTGATGATGAGGTCAAAGGATGAAGTAATGAGAGGGTCGTGCCATTGATTCGGCTGGACGGTCCAATCAAGCTGGCGAATAGAAATTTCTCCTGAAGATGAAGAGAAAAGTGGGACGTTAGTGGAGATATTTCGGGGAAGAATTGTGGTTGTTATGGTGGGAAGATCAGTGGCAACGACGGCCCATCCGAGAGAGCTGAGGACGAGACTAGATGGACGTGAGAGAACATTCAGACGAGAAAAAGGAGACAAACGCAGAGAGCCCAATACCGCTGCCTAGCTCGATGACCCGCATACCGGGCTGGAAGAGACGTGGATGGACGACTTGAGCGAGATAGACAGAGAGCACCTGCGCCCCGAGCCATAGGGCGGTTCCATTTGATGTTCCATCGTCAGACTGTGCCAGTTGAAAGGTAAGAGAAGGCGAGAATGAATAGGATAGCAAGGGCAGGTGCTTGGTAGCATGAGCAGGGAAGGCAGACATGAGGCGTTGTTTGGATTACAGGCGTTAACCATCGTGACCGTTATAGCTTTGGTTAGCTTAGGTTAGCTTTGCTTCCTTTGACTGTATTCTGCCTTGCATTTCACGACCACGATACCACGGCCTGTCCTGCTTCACCGCCCACGTTTTCTTCCTCTTCCATCTGCTGCGCCATCGTCGTCCTTGCTTTGCTTACCATTGCATCATTCAAGCTCAATTCACATTCACTTAAATTGTCCATAGATACTGATCTCAAATACTCATGAAGGCTTTCTTGTCGCGCCTGCATATTGGCAGTAGCAAGGACAAGGAACGAGATTCATTACCCATTCCGAAGGAAAAGCTCCCTCCATTGCGTCCTTGGCCCCCAGAGGAGTCCCAGAGGACAGCCTCTAATACCCCGACTTCCTACGCTAATTTCAAGCCGCTTCCCGAGCTTGTTCCAGATCAATTCTCGTCCCAGCTCACTCCCAGAAATCTCAGCGACGACCCTTCACCGACGACGTCGACGACGCCGACGCCTTCTGTGACTTCTCCCACCCCCTCGCGTGCTGAAGACCCTCTTCCCGACTTGCCCCTTCGTGCTATTTCTCCTCGTCAGGATATCGATATTTTAGGTCGCGGCCAGAGGAAACAGAACGGATCGGGTTATCCCAACGGCAGCGTGTATACAGCTACTGCTTCCGAGGTGCAGAAAAAGGTCGCTTTCATCTCGCCTCCTCCAACGCCTGCCAACTTTGATCGCCCCCTCCCTGAGTCACCTCCAGCAGCTCCCCTTTCCGCTCCAATTAAGACAAACGTATCGCGATTCCAGGCTACACACAAAGAGCCACGAGGCCCCACTCCCTCAGGTGCCTCATCGTCCAAAACAGATCTAGGCTCCTTGGGCAAGGGCAAAGCCGCCTCCACTCGCGCCGTCTCTCCATATCTTCATAGACCTGACGCCTCAGCTCCATCGCTCAGGTCTTCCTCGCCATATTCCCAGATGACGGAGAACACTAGTGGGAGCAGAATTCTCGCCGCTGCTTCTTGGAGTGAGGTCACGGAAGAAGACCTTGTATCCAACCTTGGTTCGAGAGAACGTACGCGTCAAGAAGTATTGTTTGAAATAATTTCCAGTGAGGAAAGGTGCGTCATAGAAATGTTTCTTAAGCTTCTGTTTAACAAATGCGTCACAGATATGTCCAAGAACTGGTAAAAATGAAAGACACATTTATTGACCCCCTTCTGCATCCTTTTTCCGCACCGTCAACAAATACCCCGCTGTCTGCAGCGTCGACGCCTAACCTCGATTACGACTACTTCCGCACCGATTCACCAACAGAATCTATTGACCATCTACCTCCCATTGCGGCACGCTTCATGTCCCCCACACCTTCGGCTGAAGCGCACTCACGGACTCCTAACATCGAAACTGAATCATTAGATAGTGACGAGGAAGATGAGGGGGACGATCAAATGGGGAGGGCATTCAATACTCCGCGGAAGAACGGCACGACAAGCCAGGCTTCAAAACACAACCATCCACGCTCACCCTATCGCGGTACGGTCACACGGACTGCTGCGAAACCCGGCACGTCGGTTCCGTTCCCAACACGATCCCATCAATCCCTTCCTCCCCCCGCACGGGCCAACCAGTCTACCCAGTCATTAGGCAGGCAATCCATAGTGGTCGAGCGGGAGCGGGAACGACACGTCAGTCATTCCAAAGCGTCAAGCCCCACGGTAAAGTCAGGGATGTTACGCAAATTCAAGAAGAGCGAGACGGGTACTAACCCTTTCGGTGATGCGATTGCGCCACATCAGTTGCCCGAAGATCTTCGGATTTGTCTGGAGGTTGTCGATAGCGGCGTTCTAGATGGTCACAAGCGACTATCGGAGAGTTTGAAGAAGCGATATGACGACCAATACCCGCTCGTAAGGACGTTAGCCGACGTGTTTGTGTCGAATGTGAGTTCATCAGATATGTTCCATGCAAATTTACTGATCGGCATCTTTGGAAGGCGGATATTTTCCACGGGTACGCGACTTATGTCCTACACCTCGAACGGGCTCTGGGACAGGTTGATAACGCTCTATCCAACGTGTCGAATAAGAAACCAAAGAACCAGGACGTAGCGGATTGGAATAAAGTGTGCAAGTTTCTCCAAAAGCTTGAGGAGAATTCCAGTGAGAAGGGCGAAACTGGTCTGGCGATAACACTTTCAAAACCTTTCCAGAGGCTGCTAAAGTACCCCCTCCTCTTCCAAAATCTGCTGTTCCATACGGATCCGAGTACGTTTGAGTACGAGAGCACCCTGCAGATGGTGGCCGAGGTTGAGGCGATTGTGAGGAGTATAGAAGATGAGAAAATACAGAAGGAGGAGAGGGACAAGACCAGAGATGTCTTCGCAAGGATCGAGGGACTCGATAAGGTACGACAGTTGGCTCTACCAAAGCCATCGAGAGTGTTGGTGGAGGAGAAGCAATGCCCACCGTCACTGCAGGGTCCGCCACTTAAGGCGTCGTCGCCAACACCGGGCGGAGTGAGAGGGAAGAGCTCATTTAAGCGACTGAGCGACGTGTTGGGAAGTCCGGGGAAGAAGGATATGTGGTTGGTAGTGTTTAATGATGTCGTGCTGCAATGCCAGCGGACGGGAACAACGAGTCTACCATTGGCGGCACCGACTAACTCCCGAACGACGAGTATGCCGGAGATGCAAGGAAAGGCAAAGTACGCCACAACAGGGAGGCGAAACTCTCATACTAAACCCCGGAATCTGTACAAGTTCATAAAGGTCTGTCTGTCTACTCTAAAGCAGTCTGATAAATGAAGGAAATTGTTGACATACTTACAGATAGAGAATTGGGCAATCGGGGACGTCGCGAAGCCTAGAGAGGGTGTTGTATCAATGGAGGAGTAAGTTTCTCTTACTCAACTGGTTTAACGCCTCCGTAAACTTATGTATAATGAATTTAGTGTCGCTCGCACTCGTGCACAGGTGCATCAGCCTCGAATCGTCCCTCTACCGGCCGACGATGAAGATGGAGGTATGGACTCGGATGACTCAGATCGAAAAAGCAAGATGAGCTTTTCTTACTGGGGAGCGGACAAAGTAACGGTCCAGAAACCCGTCATCAAAGGCCGCCTAGCGGTGGCGAACCCACGACGAGGGGGCACACCTTCGTACGGCCGCGAATCATCTGCCAACGCGAAATTTGGCTCCCGATTGGTGTCAGATGGGTCTCCGACGGCGCGCGCACCCAGTCGACGAACGGGAGCGACGACACCCGCATCACGGAGACATGACGATATGAAATCTACGGTGACTCGCCCAGAGTGGAATGCGAGCACGAGGAACGTGCAGCATAAAACTAGAGTGCGGAATACGTCACAGACAAGTGCAGCTGTTAGCTCTAAAAGTGCTGTGCAGCCCAAGACTGTAGCGTCGCCCGCACCATCCGAGGACTCTGGGGTAGGCCTATATCGTCAGATGCTTGCGAAAGATCCGTCTCTGAATAACACTTGAAGGCTCCATAACCATCTTGTTTCCTACTCTCTTATGTTGTGCGTACCTGCTCTGGCATTCCCTCATCTCCCCGGCGATCCCACCCTTCACCCTCATTGCATCCTCATCATTTACTATTAAACTCTCATACATTATATATACCGGTGCGGTGGGTACAAGTATTTGCCTTGACTCTCCTTTGAATGCTTTTCGCTTACATATCTGCTATATCGATGTTTACGCTTACGATACGTTCCCTCAGTCTTTTCTCTCTCTTGGTAATTTCGTCAATGGCCAAATACCCCACAGGTTCAATATACGAACTATCATATATATTTCTCTCCTTCTTACACTCTACTTAGATTTGGGCTGTATCACTATGCTGCTTTGGGCCTCTTTCAATCACTACCTTCACTGCTTTGGTATGCCGCGTTGTGGATACTGACGCTTCGACCAGATGGGTCCGATGCGCAGCCCCAGTCGCCGCGGGGTATCCAGCTACAAGGGTGGTTGAGTCTAGAAGTGTAATCAAGAGGGGCAGCATTGACTTACCGCACAGCAGTTTTGGCAGCAGCCTCGCTCGGGAAGAGACCTGGTGATGATGAGGATGGCACGGGAACGAAATGTGATTTGGAACGCACCATCAAAAATGTCCCGAATGTAATAAGCTTCCTTCGTATCAGGCGTGCCCTCCAGCCAACGTTCAGCTCGCTTGGCAAAGGCCTCATCGGAAACTACAGACGCGGCATGATCTTTTATACTGTAGAGAAAGGTGCATAAATATTGTGGAGGGCAAGAACCAAGACGATTCGGGCATACCCATCAATCCACGAGTATCCCACACCATCGGAGAATTGCTCCTTCTGCCGCCAGAGGATGGATTTAGGCAAGTAAGGCTGGGGTGAAATAGATGCGTTGAGAAACATTTAGCAGCACGTGTCAACTACACGTACCTTGCCATCTGGTGCACAATCAAATGCTTTTCGAAGGATATACTGGAAACCCATGACATTCTCAGCAACTGTCAGTCTTTGCCAGACCGATAAAAACACACTTTTTCCATCTTTGGACACCCGTCCTCGTCGAATTCTTGGCTGGTACCCTTGTTGAACATCTTTTCTTTTGGGTCGATGTTCATAGCGACTTCAAGAAAGGCCTTATCGAGAAAAGGCACACGGGCTTCAAGTCCCCAGGCCATCGTCGATCTTGTAGATCATTAGCTATTTGAATGCATCAATAGGCAGGGACGCTGAACTGACTTGTTCGCTCGAAGGCAATCAGAAGTATGCAGATTCTTCACACGTCGCACGCACTCCTGGTGGAATGCGGCCCTGTCAGGGGCGGCGTGGAAGTAGAGATAACCTAGCGAGTGCATCAGTGATCACTCTCTGTCGTAGGCGGACACAACATACCTCCTAAAATTTCGTCGCTTCCCTCTCCGCTGAGGACCATTTTGACACCCATGGCCTTGATTTTTCGGCTCAAGAGGTACATTGGAGTGCTTGCACGGACAGTGGTGACATCGTAAGTCTCCAGGTGATAGATCACTTCCGGGATGGCGTCTAAACCTTCCTGAACCGTGAAGACGTACTCATGGTGCACGGTTCCAAGATAATGGGCGGCCTTCCTTGCAGCAAGAAGATCAGGGGAATTTTCGAGGCCGATGGAAAACGAATGCAGCTGGGGCCATGATGTTAACGTGGCTGAAGAAACAAGTCAGTGTCTAAATGTCATATTGAGGACCAGATGAACCTTCTTCTGTTACGAAGCCATTCGGGGTAGGCGGCCCACTGACAGCCTCTTGAACTTTTCGTTTCCGAGCGTCGAAATGGGCCTGTGCGACTTTCTCTGTCTCTCTGGCCGCGATAGAAGCAATTAAGCTGCTATCAAGTCCGCCACTAAGCAAGACACCATATGGGACTTCGGACATCAACCGTTTCCGTACCGCAGCTTCCAGAGATTCACGGAGATGTGTGAGATCGGCAGGTGTTGTTGGAATTGTAGCGGTGGGACCCTCATCGTCCCCATGCCACCAAGTCGGGTGGTAGTATCGCGTCGTTGTGCCGTCGCGACTATCGTAGACGTGACCGGGGGGAAACGAAATGATTTTGTCGCATTCGTCAACAATGGCTTTGAGTTCGGATGCGAAATATACTGCTTCGGGACGCTTGGAACTCCAGCCTTGATACAGGGTGGTGATACCGATAGGGTCCCGTGAGGCAATAATGCGACTGGGGGTGACTGACTCGTCGAGAAGAACGAAAGAAAACATTCCGTCGAGCATGTTGCAAAGATCTTTGCCATGCTCTTGATACTGTCAGCTGTGTCAGAGGAAATTGCGGCCGGATGGCAAAGAAAATCACCAGTGGAATGATAACTTCACAATCAGAATGAGTCTTGAACTTGTATTGCTGTTTCAAGGATGAACGCAAGGCGATATGGTTGTAGATCTCGCCGTTCACGGTCAAGATCAGCTTCCCATCCTGGCTAGTTAAAGGTTGAGCACCAGTATCTTCCAAGAAATGAGATATACATCGACAAAAATTAAGGAACTACTGACCAACCCCGACAATGGCTAGTCGTTCGTGCACCAAGACACTTTCTTTGCCCACAAAGCAGCCCGACCAGTCAGGGCCACGATGGCGGATCCGCTTTGAGAGTGCGATGAAGTGGGCGCGTTCCGACGCCGGTTTTTCGAGTCCATAGACAGCACAAATTCCACACATGGTGTACGAGTTGTTTTCCGAGAATACAAGTGACAGACAGGGAGCAAAATTTGGATTTGAGAAATTTCTGACTCACGTTGCGATAAGATAAGGGAAACTGACACATCCATATTTGTCTAGTGCCGCCGGGTCTGCTGTTGTCCGTCTTTTTCGACCTAGTTGCGCCGTTCCACCACCTTGCACCACCACGTCTCGGTTCTCGCTCTCAGACTTTACGGAAACATGACTCCCAAGGCCTCGCAAAAGCGGAAAAAGAGCGCTTTGAGTGTCGTGGACGCAAAGGCAGCTGTTGATCTTGCGACCGCGCAGACCTACTCGGAAAACGTGTTTCTATTCGTGCCCAACATCATCGGTACGTTTTAATAATGTCACATGGATCATGCGGCGCTTACAACAGCACTGCAGGCTACTTGAGAGTCATTCTTGCGGCCGTGTCTCTTCACTATATGAGCTATCACCCCATCTATTCCAGTATCTTGTATGGCATCTCAAGTATACTGGATGTTGCAGACGGCTATGCTGCCCGCGCACTGAACCAGTCTTCGAAATTTGGTGCTGTTCTGGACATGGTTACGGACCGGTGAGTCCTTTGCGCGAAAACTTGAAACCGTACTGAAATGACGATAGATGTGCGACATCATGTCTGTTGTGTTATCTAGCCTCCGCGTATCCGACCTACGCCGTCTTGTTCCAGTTCCTCATAGCATTGGACTTTTCAAGCCACTATATGCACATGTACAGGTGCGCTTTTCAGCCTGATTCAACTACTCGTTCTTGATATTCGTCCGTAGTTCCATAATCACTGGCTCGTCTAGTCACAAGCTGGTTACGAGTGATGTTAGCCGAATTCTTTGGCTCTACTATAATGACAGAGTGAGTACTGACTTCTCCTTTTGTGACTGCATGCCTTACCACATTAAAGCGCACACTCTTCCTGGTCTGCGCTGGGAACGAACTATTTTACGTTGCGCTTTATCTTGTCAAATGGATCGACACGCCGATAACACTTTTGCTTCATCCGAGCACTCCATCTTTCCTTGTTGGGATGACCTATCAGCAATTGGTTGCCTGGCTGAGCGCTCCCGTTTGCATACTGAAGAACATCATCAATCTGGTTCAGCTATGGAAGGCATCTAAAATTCTTGTGGGTGTTGATTTAGCGGAGAGGGCAAAGGCGAGGAAGGAAAAGGCGTCATAATTCTATTCCATTCTGCTGGATTCTAGTCATATTATTTATATATTCATCTCGAACAATCTTCACACATTTTATCTGAAAAAGTCGGGGAAGTGTAAACACGTGATCGCTTTCAAAATTTGAAGTTAAAAGTCAGCGGGATCTCCTTGTGTTACGCTCCGGCTAATGCAGCCCCAATCACTCATCCCAAGGTCCAGGTCTCTCATTAGGACAGTCAAGCGCCTCCATTTATCTTCTACTCCTCGATTGGCCCGTTCCTACGCGAAAGAACGCATTCCACGTCAAAATACTGGAACTCGACTGGTATCGTCGTCGTCTTCATCATCATCACCAGGAGAACCCTCATCGCTGCAGGAACCGCCAAAGGATCCCTCTCCAGATCCCCCGCCTCCCGAAAAACCGGAACGGCCCTCTAGACGTAAAACTAACAACAGCACTGCGGCCCCAGCTCCACCTATCGAATCCATCGATTTGCCGCCAGGCTTGGATATTCTATGGACCCCGACAGAGCTGCCAGATGGTGAACCTATAGGTGCAGCTTCTTTGCCTCCGCCAGAAATCCTGGAGGAGGCCCTGAATAATCTCCATATCACTCTTCATCCACAAACACAGAATCGTGCTGTATATGCATCTCCTCAAGGACCACCTACAGAACCCACGCTTGCACTATATTGTCCAATAGAGGGAGGTGACTATGTGGTTGATGCTACCGTGAGGGAGCTAGCACGTAGGACTGGCTCTGAAGTCGTTGTTCTTGACGCAGTACAGCTCGCAGCAGGGGAATGGGGCGACTTTGGTAAAGGTGCGTGCTGTGCTTTTTGAGTCCCTTCCAGACTTGACGAAATTTCTTGAAAAGCTGCAAACTTTCTTCAACTACCGAAGAATCCTCTGCATTTCCGTGCTGCAATGACACCACCTTCGCGTTCTTCTATGGCTGAAGAAGAAGAAGATGACGACGCTGGCCCATTCTCATCCGGGCAAATGACCGTTACGCTCATGTCTCCTTCCAGCGCCCGGGGTTCAGCGGTAGTCTCTAGTTCAAAAATTACACCGCCGAACAAAACAAAGATGTTCTTCGATGCACTTGTCAACATACCTTCCGATCAGCCTGCTTCTACCCCTCGAATAATTTACGTTCGAGATTTCCCCACATTGGCACCGACTTCATCTACTTGGTACCGTCCTCTCCTAACAGCTGTTCGTCAACGTAGACGCGGTCCAATATCATCCCCCTCATCACCTATATGCAATCCAATGACTATCATATTTGGTATCACACCACCAATAACGCCGCCTGAAGTCCTTGTACCTCCTTCCTCGCCAAGTCCGAATATCCTGAGTCTACTGATGAACCGCAACCCTTCTGCTTCACTAATCACCTCTGCTCCTAAACCCGGACGGACGGATTGGAGTGAGGATGAAGTCGCGGACAAGGCTAGGGAGGCTCGGCTGCGCCGACGACTCAAAAAATGGGAAAAAGGCGACGCTTCCATCCTAGAAGAACTTCCAACATTGGTCAACGAAGATAACAACGAGTCGGATTCGAAGAGACCTGAGGTCATTGTTCTTGGAAGTAATATGTCAATACCTCTACCCGGTCTTCCAGGGCTATCAAACCGAAGCAATTCAGACTCTGCGGACACTAGATCACCGTTTTTCCGGACTTCGATCCTCGTTCCCAGTGTTCGTTCAATTCCAGATGAACGAGATTGTCGGATAGCGCGGAGAAGGGAGATTAATGAATTGACGATACGCATGGCTGTAGGAGCCATAGGCGGCGTTCTTGACGCTGAAGGAGCTGAGAGTCACCTTACAAGAGAGACAGAGAAGGATGAGGACGGAGAGAACACGGTGGACGCAGAAAAATCTGATCTAGAGTCCGCGATTGATCACGAGCGAATGTGGGATGACTGGGGGAAACGGGTAGAGTTATGGATGACTGTTCGGCACATTGCCGACCGTGCCGTTGGAAGCGTCGTAGCAGATCGTTCAGCAGCCGCTCAGGGTGAAAGACCGTCACTAGAGCCTACATCTGTCTCCTGGGACGCAGTCTCCCGTGCTTGGTCTGGCCATCGTTTGTCTAGGAATCTCCGGAAATCGTGGATGAAAGACGCTCTCCCCGTTACTCGAACGAGAAACGACCAAGATGAGGATGAAGACGAGCCAGATCAAGAGGAGGAGAAATCTGAGTCCATCGACGAAGTAGTGGATAGACTGAAAAACGATCCTGATCTTGATGGACATGAACAGCGCTTGTTACCATGCATTGTCAATACAGGTAAATGCACACTGTATCACTGTCTTCACTCATAGCTGACCTCTTTTAGCTACAATGCCCACAACCTTCAGCCAAGTTCACCTTCCAACAAATACAATTGACTCTGTAAGGACTATTGTATCTCTTCCATTGCTACACCCGGAAGCCTTCCAGCAAGGCATCTTGAAAGAGCATACCATCACTGGATGTCTGCTATTTGGACCTCCGGGAACGGGTAAGACTCTCGTCGTTCGAGCACTAGCCAAGGAAGCCGGCTGTCGGATGATGGCCGTGTCTCCTTCAGACGTCATGGACATGGTGAGCCGTCTCCTGCAATTCTTTTAAGGGCTCTCATCATTGTCATACAGTACGTTGGAGAAGGCGAGAAGCTTGTCAAGGCTGTTTTCTCCCTTGCTCGAAAGTTGTCACCTTGTGTTGTTTTCCTGGACGAAATTGACGCTCTTCTCGGCGCTCGTTCGTCAGGCCGAGATAGTGGCAGCTCTATCGCTTACCGTGGCGTTATAACCGAGTTCATGCAGGAAATGGATGGTTTGAAGACACTGAAGGACTCTAATGTCATTGTTATCGGTGCTACAAATCGACCGTTTGATCTGGATGACGCCGTTTTACGTCGTCTACCACGCCGGTTACTCGTGGACCTTCCGGGTGAAAAGGAGCGGGAAGGTTTGTGGCTCGTCAATTTTCTGATCATCCTATCGACGCGCTTATGCTATTACAGAGATACTAAAAATCTTGTTGAGACACGAGGCACTAGATGCTGATGTCGACATCAAGGATCTGGCCAAAAAAACAGAGAGTTTTTCTGGATCTGATTTGAAGCGTTCGTCGTCTATTGTTTTAGTTCTTTCTTCGTCAATCAAATGTTTACACAGATTTATGTGTTTCTGCTGCTGTCGACGCTGTCAAAGAGCACGTTGAATTACCGTGGTTGGTATCAAATGCAATGGCGAAGGTTGCACAACCAGCTGATAATTCAAGTATTCCAACTGACGTATCGACTGAAACGACTACACCAAAGACCAGACGGAGAAAAAAACTGACCCTGAAGAGTCGTCGGTGCCAGTATCTGAGGAGAGTAGTTCAGAGCCTGTGGAGACCAACAAGCCGGAGAGTGAGGAAAACAAGTCGGAGTCTGCGGAGACCACGCCCGAAGGAGGGAGACTGTCACACGGACATTATCTCATCGCCATTTTGCTAAGGCGCTCAAGGAGATCACGCCGTCTTCTTCTGAAGCCACAGGGACGCTGGCAGCTCTGCGCAAGTGGAATGAAGAATTTGGGGAAGGAAGGCGGGATCGCAAGCGACGGCAGATCTGGGGCAAGGGCCGCTTTGGCTTCACTGATCCCGCTAACTTCGCGGAGGAAGATGGCAGAGTTCTTCCCGCAACCGCCCTTTCAAAGATATCCGGCGGCACTGAGAGTAATTAATTGGGAGTATTGTATCGGATTATTTGACGTCTATCATGATATCATTAGAAAGGCCATACTTAAATACGCCTTACCATACAATACAATGCACATTTATCAACGCGCGAATGTTAACTACTTCCTAGAGCTGCGTCTCGATGGTTGACTCTTCTTGGGACTTTCGTCGTCGTTGTCATCACCTTCATCTTTCACATCCTCGTCTTCATCCACTTCCATTCTGACAGCCTTTCCTTTCCTTGTCCTTTGGCTACGTTTTGGCTGGGACTGGGATTGCTCCTGCGAAGCATCCACGTCTTCCTCTTCATCACTGTCATCATCACTTTGTGCTGGGGTATGCTTTGCCCGCCTCCGTTGGTCATCACCCTCTTTAGCTGCATCTTCACCGACAGATAAGAGCGGTTTACCGCCATTCCGTGGCCAGTCAACGTTGCAGGCAGGACATGAACTGCGATGCCTCCGTGTTTGCGTGAAACAGTATGTATGCACTCGAACTTTGCAATTCGGTGTGTGGCATGCAAAGCCTTTGGTGACCATCTGGAAATCCCGGTGGGCTGAAGTGGAAACGACAGAGAAAGAAGATGAATACCTCCTGACAGATAGTGCATTCTAGAATATCATCGGGATATGTATTTTTCAGATATGGCTGTAGCTCCAGCTGCGTGCGCACAGAGAGGGAGTATCTCCCCCGCCTATAAATGGCAGTCAGGAAGTTGGGAAGACAACAAAGGATTGCAGCTCACTTGCTCTTGAGCAGCCACCCGTTGGCGACTAAGCTTGTCAAAACGTCTTCTGCCTGGGACTTGGACATGGTTGGTTTGACTTGACTAACTTCGCGGAGCGCAGCAAGAGACGACACTGAATATGCTTCACGCGGTGCTAACATGATTTGCTCGACCTGTGAACGCGTCAATGTAGCTCACTAGGACCTGAAACGAGCGCACTCACGACTGCCTTGAAGAAAGCAATCTCTCCGGCACTGTAGTCCGTAGCCAACTGAGCCACCTCGTCGTCCTTCAAGTTGGCCTGTTTGATTACTGAGCTCGAGCAATGGCATATGGACTGTATTTACACGCACCAGAACATACATCTTCTTCCCCGTCAACTCGTCTTGTACGAGGCGAAATCCAAGATCCAACGCGTCGAGTGATTTGTTTACTTTGGCTACAAAATCGTCCCAAGAAGCATCTGATCCGGTGTACTGTATGTCGACATGCTCATCTGCAGCTGAACTGAGCGCGTGAGCATCTGCTCACGATGCCGTGATGAAAAACATTACCTTTAACGACTTCGATACTGCGTTCCCAAAGAATTTTTGCGAGATTCTCAGATAGAACACCTCTGGAGAGCACCGCCTGAAGAAAGACTCGCTGAACGTCGTCTGCAGAGACCATGATGCACTCAGACGCGTCAACTTGATGGGGGTAAGAAAGAAACGCGTCTGTAATCACCGTGTGACAACATGTCACATTCAGAACCAAAATCGCAGTCAATTACCCTCAGCAGACGCCGAGCATATATTCGTATACAGATTTTCAAAAAATGTGCTAAGAAAACTCTTGTCCTGTATACCATCAAAGTTTGGGAACACGTAGCGTCTTGCTGACCATCGCTGCCGCCCAAGCCCCGAAAATTATGCTGACCATATGCAGCTCGCCCCGACCCCCTTCACTGCCCCACAGTGTAATGGTTCCATAGGGAATCCCTTCTTGACCTTCTATCCACCCCTTTTTGACCCAGAACGACAGCGTGCCCACAAGAACCAGCGATGAGGGGATAGGGAGGCCTTCAAAGTATTTAGCCTTGCCTGAATTGTCTTTTGGAACAAGTGCGACGGTCGCATTGAAACGGGCAAGGCGAGCGAGTCCACAGCATATGAAGCCGGTGAGGATGACGGTGTCAAGGTATGTTCGCAGCCCAACGACGAACGCCAACAGGGCAGGGGCGACTCCAAAAGAGATCTGCGCGCGATGAGTCAAGGCACAAGACCAATAATTCAACGGCATACCAGGTCAGCCAAACTATCCAGCTCCTGCCCCAACATACTACTAGATTTCCTCCACCGTGCCACCTTCCCATCGAGGAAGTCAAATATAAGCCCTGCTAACGGACACCAAAGAGCAGTCCAGAGGTAGTCTGGATCATTTGTAACGAGATATCTTGCTGATGAGAATATCGAAAGCGATCCGCAAACTCCATTCATTATTGTCACCAGATCCGCAAGGCGGAAATTCCTACAGAGAGAAGTCGTCAGACTATGGATGGTTAGAAAGTCAAGGGCAGATATCTACCTAACAAGGGAGAAATGGCCGTCAAAGTCTGGGTATCGGTGAAGAACATCGCAGTCATCATTGTCCTCGTTAACAACATGAGCATTCATGGACTTGGGTTTTCTTTGGTTCATGTCCAAAGAGGAGGTGGAAGACAAGATGGATGGAAGACTTTAAATACAGACAAGTACAAACACACCGTTCCACGAGGCTCCCGGCTGTCACCTGTCGCGAAAACAATACGCGGAATCCATAGGTATCGTAATTAATCTAGCTGTCCACGTCCATAGCCTCCGACTTGACGACCTTTGACTTCTCCAGTTCTATGCTCCGCGCAGCATATTGATTTGGATGAGTAACGCTTTCGCCATCTCCTACACCTTCACCTTTCTTGACCCCACAATGTCCGTGGGTGATTTCGAAAACTCGGGTGCATCCTACGTGAAAGTGCTCCGTCTTCTTGGTATGCATGATCTCAGGGAGATCTGTTGACTTCAGACCCAAGGGCGCATACGCCGTCAGAAGAGTGGTTTGCAGGTTATCGGGCGTGAAGTATCGATACGGGCAACCATATTCATCATTCCCTTGTAGCAATTGCATGCAGCTATATGAAAGCTTCAGGAAAGGCTGGGAGAATAGCGTACAGGAACTCACGTTTTGGCAGGATAGTTAGCTCGTTTACCCTCTAAGCCATACGAATGCCGAATGTTGTACTTGTATTCCTTGTTAAATCTGTCTTCCGTGACCTTCCCTCCCAAGAAAGATTTCCTCCAGAAAATGATGGCCTCTTCGATGGTGACTCCAAGAGCCTGCTCGGATGAGATCATGAACAGGTGGAGCAAAATACATCAAGCAAGCACGTACTTTCAAGAAGAGCCCATAATTTAGTCGACCAAAGTGTTTGAGATGATGATCTTTCATCAAATTCGAGTGCATAACACGCATGCACAAAGGGAAATGGTTCTTGGACATATCGTCAATTGCTTCGGCTTTGATGCCATCGCCCGTCGACTCAGAGGACATTCCATTCCAGTCTGATGCAACACCAGCCAAAAACCCCTGTGACAGATTGTTCAATATTGGGACCAGACGTGTATCCTCATCCAGTCGTGGTAGTGATTTGGCGGTTATCTGATGTCCATCAGAACAAACAAAGTGTGAATTTAATAAGGATGCGCACGTTCAGAGCTTTGTTTAATTGCACTTCGAATTCTTGGAACACGATACTAGCCAGTTCGCGTCCAGGGACGTAGGCCCAACCGCCCTTTAGAAAGACCTTCCGCCGTTCGATCAAATCCGGGACACGCGTCCATTTCACCTTCGAACAAACGTTAGCCTCTACTCCCTTTGAAGAGCCAGACTCCACACCTTGTAAAAGGTATCAGCCACAAATGCAGCTTGCCTATCCGACTCAGATTTGAGTCCTTGATAGGCAGCCTTAAGCTGCTCTTTATACATTCCTTTTTCAGAATCCTCGACCTAAATTATGGTCAGTGACAGAACAACTAGAAAGAAGGTGGAGAAATTTTCGTACTGCTATCCAGCGAAAATCTCGCGAGTTTAAAAAATTCTTCCGTTCCTTCGAGTCATCAGTGTCGTAACGTATCTTGAACAGTGTCGATTCTGCCTTAACAAACCGTCGCCGAAGTTCCTCTCTGCAACTCCTCAGCTTTTAAAAGAAATTATAGCCACGACACGTACGAACGGCAGAATGCAAGCCTCAAAACAAAGTGCCCTAGGTGATCTTTCCGCCTCTCTGAATCCCTGTCCACCTTCTCGGCCGATGTGGCGTTGAGTGGCAGATACTTGAGACATTGCGACGCGGTCACTGCTTTGGTCTCCTCCCATGACCGATTACGCGCCGCAGACGACTCAATTTCTGCGAGGATTCGCAGCCGATCGAGGGCACATCCTTCGAATTCTTCAAGAGTCACGTCGAAAAGAGGAGGAGTATCGTAGCTACGAGAGCATAAGTCCAGGCTGGTATTTCCAACTAAATCACACTCACAAGTTGAGCCTGTGAGGGTATACGAGGTCGGAATGGCTGATGCCAAACTTTGAGTCTCCTGACGTTGATGTACTAGCTTTCTGGTTTCTGGCTTTCCACATTTTTGTGCCGGCTACAGTCGCAAGAAATTTGATAGGAACAGAAAGTGAGGGAAGTGCTGGGAAGTGGAGACAAAGTGGAGATGAGCTGAAAGTCACACACACGATGTGTCACGCGTCTGTCACGGACGATTTCAAATCAGGGCCTAGCCGTAGTCGGCCAATCGTAGCATCCTTCCATCTTTAAATCACTTATAATGTTTCTTTTTTCTACATGCAGAAAGATTACCTCGCGATGAACACGCTGCAAAAAGTACATGCAGATGATTCGTTATATTTCTTTAGTGCTTCAGATCCAGACGAAAGGCATACTTCATAGCCACGGCAATCTTATAGTACTTATACAGCAGTGAGGTGGGCGCATCTGAGCTCATAAGGATCCGGTCCGCATCTATCAGCTGGAGTACTAGAGTTCAAAAATATAACGGTGACATCTGCTAAATAATACATGCGTAGGTTATACAATACATAGATCCTCATTATATATACATATGATACAGTATCATACTTCCCGGGTACTAGCTTGAATGTTTTGGACTTCCCCTGGGACTCCCTCTGGATCTTGTCTGCCTCAGGCGCGGTCTATCTTCCGCTGGTTCTTCCTCCACCTCAAATACCACCCCCGGACGATTTTTCTTGCCACTCTTGCGATAACTGTCTGCATTTTGCTCACGCCATTCTCTCGTCGCGACCATAGGATCTCGAGTGGGGGGAACTTGCAAAGGGGTCTGGCTATGCATGGATGCCGTCGGAGAGCCTACGACTGTATTTGGCTATCGAAAAATCAGCGGTGACTCTCAGAAAAGTGCAATCATACGCACCGCGGTACCATTGACGGCCTCTGCCGACGCAGCTGATACAGTACGATGCCGCCTGGATGCAGCCGCGAGGAGCTTGAAGGGGGTGAAGTTGGTCTTCGCTGGGCTTTTGTTATTGGCGTCACGGATAACAACAGTCCTGGACACAGAGACTGGCGGCGGCACCTTGACTCTAGATGCCAACGGCTTAGCGCGATGATCAGACGTAGGCTCAGCGGATCTTGATTCGCTTTTACGAGGACCGCTAGGCTCTGAAGGCTTCCAAATCTCGTATTGCGAAGGCTGCGACGGTTGTGGTGGCTGAGGCGTTTTCGATTTGAACATGCCAAGAAAGCCTTTCTTCTTAGTTTCATGGGATTGAGAACTCATCGACGCAGAAAGCGATGTGCGAGACGGCGTTCTCTTCAAAACAGACGGCGCGAGTGAAGACGGTGTCTTGAGGATGGAATCTTGCGATGGATTTCGACTAACAGGACTCGGATGCACAGGTACGGCAGGAGATTGGGAAGTAGTATGTCCTGAGCGCGAACCGGACTCTTGACGAGAGTTACTTGGGCGGGGAGCAGAGCTAGTATTCACTTGAGGCGACGCTGATACATAATTCAGTGATAGCAATGCAGGTGGATGGTGCTGCGATGTTGGCGTAGAGGAAGGATACGAGGGATCAGAAGTCTGTGTGGTGGAAGGAATAGGTAAAGCGTTATCCGGAGCTGCGACGAGATTTGAAGTTGAGGTTGAAGGCACGCCATATCGTTGACTATATGAAGTGTACGTTTTCCCGGAGGTTCTATTTGCAGCAGACGATGCGGGAGTTGTCGTAGAATGGGGTGCTTGAGGTGCCGTCCTCTCTTGTGTACGGGTAGAGGACTGCGGGGCTACCGTGGGGCTCATGGCGGATTGTACTGTGGGGTTCCAGATCATACTATTCGCCACACGGCTGCTTGATGGATTCTCCAGGTTAGCGTGTCGGTCACCCCCGACCGTTCCTGACGACCCTACGAATTGAGCACTAACGCTAGTTGTGTTCGCCGGTGTATATGTTGGGGTCGGTGCTGTCGAAACAACGTCAAGTTTGGTTTGGGATGGACGTAACGTGGTTAGGTCATTAGAACGTGATATCGTGTGCTGAGAAACGGTGTTGTCACCACGTTCGTTGCTCTGACGTTGGAGGGAGGACTGCGTAAATCGGTTGGGTGCTTGGGAGCTCGTGGCAGATTGTACTGTGGGGTTCCAGATCATATTGTTCGCCACACGACTGCTTGATGGATTCTCCAGGTTAGTGTGTCTGTCACCCCCGACCGTTCCCGATGACCCCGCGATTTGAGCACTAACGCTAGCTGTGTTAGCGGGTGTATATGTTGGGGTCGGTGCTGTAGAAACAACGTCAAGTTTGGTTTGGGATGGACGTGACGTAGATAGGTCATTAGATCGTGATATCATGTGCTGAGAAACGGTGTTGTCACCACGGTCGTTGCTCTGACGTTGGGGGGAGGACTGCGTAAATCGGCTGAGTGCTTGGGCTTCAGATATCGACGGAGGCGTCACTTTCGAGGAAGAAGGATGTATAGACCTGGTCGAAGGACTTGGAGGTTTTGGTGAATACGGAATAGGCGTAGGGGGATGCGCAGCAACGTCTGGTGCGTACGGCTTGGATGACGGCTTGATTTCATCTACCTCACGCGGGCGTGATTCTTCAGTACGAACCTCCACTGGCTTGATAGGGGTGGAAGTCAAAAGCTCGGCTAAACGTGGGTGTCTGTATACAGGTCGAGGCGTTGGCGTGTCACGAGCTGGCACTCTTGTGGTAGTAACACTGGGCTGTGCAGAAGGTGCAGGTGTTGAACTACTGGACAGACCGTATGTCTTCGTGTCTGACTTCAGCGCAGAGTTACTGGTCGACCTAGACAGGCCTACGCCACGCGAAGCTGTTTCAGGAACAGATGGAAGCCCTGCAGCGAATTCAATACCATTCAGTACATCACCGGTCATCGCGGCAAACGCATTCGTGCCCACTGCCGTATTTTGTGGCAACAACGAAGATACCGACAAATTCATCGGTGCAGGTTTCGGTGTACCAGATGCCTGCATTGAGGCAGAATTGCTCGACTGAGGCGAAGGACGAACAGGAGGAGCCTCCACAGGAAACAGAGGAGGTCTCTCAGTAGCAGGAACTACGTTGACTGCGGAACTGGAACTATCATGCCTCATCCGGCCCACATCATTCACGGAAATAGCTGAAGGAGAATGTCGTTGGCCGTTGTTATCACCTTGATTAGCAATGGATGAAGTTCCTGAAGGAGATCGAATCTGAGCTTGGGAATTTAGCAGCGCATCCCTACGAAACTCGGATGCTAGAGGGCGCGTGTTATCAGGCCGAAAGGACTGAGATGTTTGCGTATGCGAATATCCAGCGGCAGTAGACGGACGGTGCAAAGATGCGCCAATGGCGGCATTCGAGGACCCGGAGGAAGTTTGGATAGAGGTAGCGAGGGGTATCGGAATGCTAGGCATTTTGTGTGGCCTCATGCCCATTGACGTAGATGAACGTGGTATGGAAAGCCCAATGTTCATATTAGGTACAGCACCAGGTATGCGGGCATCGACACGCGTAACTGATGGTACATTAGCACGATTGGCACTGAGATTCTCTTTGTTCACGTAAACCGGGGAGTACAGTTGTTGCTGATTTGTATCAACAGCGCCCGTACTGTTCAATCGTTTGTGTTTCTAAGCCCCATCAATAACAGTGGTGATAATGTTGGGCTTGGGACACACCTGATGCGACTCATCAACATCATTCTGAGAAGATATGGGTTTATTAGAACTCCCGTTGGTGGTGTTACTAATCTGGCGTTCTTGTGAAGTGATGGGTACAGAAGATGGATTGATTTCCCTGGTTTGCTTTTCGGTAGGCGAGTTCTTAGGTGATAGTCCCCTGATATTGGACTGCGAAGTACTTGGTAATGCTTGGATTACCGTTGCGACAGGGTATGCTTGCGCTCGGCCATCTTGAGTTCCAGATATGGGTTCAAGACGGACTACCTATACAAAGTCGCCATAAAGTTACACCACCTGATGTAATGGAAACCCCTTGCCTTGTCTTTCTCATTCGCAGTCAACGGAGGAACATTTCTTGCGGTAATGGAATCCTTGCTTGACCTAGCCGCAGACTTGGAAACTCGGAATGTTGAATCTAACCCAACACTGGTGGTTGTGACTGTGGCAAGTGGTTGTGACTGCGTCGATGAGGTTGTGGGTACATATGATAAGGTTTGTTGGACGTTTGATTCCGAACTTCGAAGACCGGACAACGGTTTGGGTGTTGCCGACTGAATTGATGGTTGGGGTTGAGAGGTAGAAACGGGAGTGCTGGGTGCACTGGGCACAGGTGTGGGTGCGACAACGTCAGTTCTCGAGATCTGAGCGGGCAGTTGTTCCGGTACAAGCCTTTCGGAAGGCGTCGATCTGGACACGGGTACGAAGGTAACCACCTCGGTTTTATCTTGCAGCTCACGGGTACCCGATGTCTCTGGAGTGCGTGACATCCCAGAGAGAGCTACTGTAGGCTTTTCGATACCAGGAGGAGCTTGTACAGCGTTAATGTCGGCAGCGTTTGACAGTTTATCAACGGAGGGAAGAACTGAGTGCTGGGTCTTTCGCTCATTGAGGACGTTGGTTGGATTGACTGGAACCTTCATTATCTTCGGGTTCAGCAGGCTGAGAAATTGGAGATTAAGTACTTACATCTTTGCGAAGCGCGTCACGAGTTGGTCTCTGAGAGCCAGGAGTGGCTTGAAACGACGAAAGCATAGAAGGAGACACAGGACGAATGGGAGGTTCGCGGCCCAAATTCGATGGAGCTATTTCATGGACCTTCATTCTCTAGTAAAAATTTCAACGTAATCTCAAGGAGGACACCGAGCAACTTACCACAATTATTCCTTCGTCCGTAGTTCGATGTCGCCGGTGTCTGTGCCCCAAATGTAGAGGCTTAGAGCTATCTGAACTATCACCCTCTTCATACGAACGCGTTGGGACTGGAACTCCACGGAATTTGTGCTCGGGTTCTCGTGTGGGTTCTGGTGGTATTGCTCTACTAGAATCGCGAACTCTCGGGCGCGTTCTCTCTCTCTCAGACTGCCGGACTTCGGAACTGGGATGTCTTGAACTCTCAGCCTTCCTGTATCGCTCCGAATCACTGTGCCAATGTCTATCCGTCTCCAGCATTCTCTCCTTTCGCCTATCCTCTTTCTCTCTCAACCGCTCTCGTTCCCCGTCGTCTTCCCTCCTTCTGTCCCGGCTTTTCTCCAGCTTGTCGCGTGCCCTTTGACCTTCGTCGTCTGTATGGCTCGACTTTTCTCCGGGTCTTCGCGAAGATGAACCTGTTGGATCATGGAATTCTGCTGCTTTCTTGGTATCTTTCTCCCGTTCTCTCTCCTTCTCCCTCCCTCGGCCATCTCTTTCTCTGTGTTTCCTAGACGAGGCCGATGCAGCTATCGGGATCCCAACCTCGGTCGGCTCGCTCGGTTTCTTTGCATCCCTCCCTCTGTCTTTCTCTTGGTCACCAGCCCTGTCTCGGTGCTTGCGAGGTAAAGTATGTCCAGCATCTGGTCCTAAGGCTGAGTTTGGAGGGGCAATTACACCCGCGGTGTCAGTCCGACTACGTGAATGACCGCGTCTATCACTGGGTTTCTCAGTGGGGGACTTGGCTGAGTCCTGGGGAGGCATCCAGAACTCTGGATGCGTGGGATTCGAAGCAGTCTTTATGCGAGAATGGCCCTGCCTGATCGGCTTGGAATTCACCCAAGAGCTGACCTCAATGTTCGAAGGCGGCATTGGGCCGCTGGGTCTTGAAGGTCCTGGCGTCGTAGACGGTTGTCTCGCTGTCGGTGCAGGGGTTGGTGGCTTAAGAAACGCAGGATTGACATTGTTCGCCGTTGTAGGACGTGACGCGTGAGGCTGGACAACGGGGGGCGGTGCAGGATAACTGAGCGGCGCAGCTGAACCTTGGGTGACAGGTGTCTCCCTGATCACAGCGGTATGAGACAGATGCAACACGGGAAATGACTGAGGAGATGGTCGTCGAGTGCTGCGTTGCTTGCCGTCGTCCTGGGCGATTTTTTGCCTAAGGTCGGTAGGCTCCGGCTGCCTCGAGGTTTTCTGACGAGATGAATCGCCGCCGGTGGGCAGCCAGGTCCTGTGATGTTCGGATTTCTTCACAGTCGACTTTGGCGCTGGTGCTTCTGGGACATGTTTGCGATGAAAGAAACTCTTCATTCAAGTCTCCTGGATATCTTGGACTGGACTGCCGCTTTCCCTGCGAAAAAAAGACGAGTCGGCAAAGAAAAAGTGAGGAAAAGGCAAAGTTGGTGGTATCGACATGAGGCGAACCCAAATGAACCCCGCTTTAGGCGACATCAAGCCAGCAAGCCGATCACAGATGTACAGGGCCCGTAACGGTCCCGGCGACGTCTGAAACGTTTTTTCTGAGTGATCTTTTTGGGGCAAAGGCCGTGTATGTATATATAATTCTATACTATGTGGATTACAAAAGGATTAAGTACACTATAGCACATTAGGCATCTGTGAGCCTACTTCGTTCGAGTGTCATTGAAGAGCAAAAAGCGACAGCGACCAACTAAAACGAAGAGGCGGCGCCAATCGAGAGTGAAATAGCACTCGGATAGCCAGAAAACCTGACAATCCTAGCGCCTAACCACCGGTTTCAAAACGAGCGCAGTAGTCGACCACCCTCTAGAAGCCCTCTGTTACACGATGTTGACTCATTACCGACAGTAGACAGCGGAAAGGCTGGCGAAGACCTGGTAAAAAACGAGGACTTCCTGTCGAGACAATTTAAGGATCGTGGCTGAGAGTGAAAAGGAAACCCAGAAAACGGACCAGTTTGTACCCGGAAGATGCCGGGAGACGGCATTTGTCAGCAATTGTGGCAATTCGAGAGTCACTTTGTCAGGCTCAACACCCTACGTATCTAACATCCAGTCTCTCCAACTCTGCCATCGTCGTCTTGCTGTAAAGGTCCTTTATTAATCAAGGCCTGGGACCATACCTTAGATTTACCTGTTCCAGGGCATGGTACGTTGCTATCTTGTGTTCGATATCTCACATTTTGACCGCCGTCTGGTCTTTATTTACAGACCGACAACATGGATGTTCTAGACGAGAAAGTAAACGGAGGTCCTCCCCTTGAAGTCAACGAGGTTATTTCTGTTCGAGATCGTATGTCGTTCCGCGCATCTTTCTTCCTTGCGCATATCTCATCTCTCACATCGTGGCAGATGAGGCATTCGCCGCTAAACACCTCCCTGACATGGGCTACGATGTCAAAGACTTTCAAGTTTCTCATTGGCGTGTAGGAAACTGGAAGAAACTGGACAAGAAGCTCACAGGTCCAGAGTTTGAATGTGGTGGTCATAAATGGTGTGTCGCCTATCCGACATCTTTCTGTTGCATCATTCTCAGTTTGATCATTGTGTTTCAGGCGTATACTGCTCTTCCCATTTGGCAACTCTAATGCTCCTCCAAATGACACCGTATCCGTCTATCTTGACTATGCGGACCCTAAGAAGGCGCCCGAGGGCTGGCATGCATGTGCACAGTTTGCACTCGTTATATCAAATATCAACGACCCTACGGTGTTCACTGTTAGCCGTGTGTATGAGCCGTCTCTTCTGGTGCTCAGAGCTGACTTTGATACTTATAAGATGCCCATCATCGATTCATCGCTGAAGAATGCGACTGGGGTTTCACCCGGTTCAGTGAATTGAAAAAGCTCTTCTCTAAACAGGAAGGTCATACTCGACCAACAATCGAGGAAGATTCTGCGGATATATCTGTCTTTGTGCGCGTTTTGGAAGATCCCACCGGTGTGCTGTGGCACAATTTTGTCAAGTGAGGATGCGCGAATCCCATTGTTTATTAGGACTTATATCCTTTGCACAGTTATGATTCGAAAAAGGAGACGGGCTTCGTAGGTTTAAAGAACCAGGGTGCGACCTGCTACATGAACTCGCTGCTCCAATCGCTCTACTGCACTCGGTATTTTCGTCGAGTATGCTACGTCTCGTTTTAGGTGTTTCCGCTTATCAAATGCTGTCCTTTAGGCTGTATATCAAATTCCTACGGAGGATGACCATCCAACTGAGAGTGTCGCCCTCGCTCTGCAACGTGTGTTCTATCATCTTCAAACTTCCGATCAGCCCGTAGGTATGTATCTGGTTTACTTTCTTCGAGTTCTAAGCTCCATTGTAACGACTCGTTTTAGGCACAACTGAACTGACGAAGTCCTTTGGCTGGAAGTCACTGGATTCTTTCTTGCAACACGACGTTCAGGAGTTCAATCGTGTCTTGCAAGATAAGCTAGAGTCTAAGATGAAGGTCCGCCCATCTACTGAAACGTTGCGGGTATCCTTCTCAGCTCCTCCTAGGGTACTCCCGCAGAAGGCGCTATCGCCAAGCTCGTTTCGGGAAAGATGAAAAGCTACATCAAGTGCGTTGGCGTGAATTATGAGTCATCGAGGACCGAGGAGTTCAACGGTAAATTCTTTACCGGATCATTATTGACGTGTTAAGCTGATTGTGCGCAGATATCCAACTTAATGTCAAGGGCATGAAGAACCTTTATGAGTCCTTCAAGGATTACGTAGCGGTCGAAACTCTGGACGGAGAGAACAAATATCAAGCCGAAGGTTATGGGCTTCAAGATGCAAAGAAAGGCATAATCTTCGAGTCCTTCCCGCCCGTTTTGCACCTCCAACTCAAGCGTTTCGAGTACGACATTCAGCGTGATGCCATGGTCAAAATTAACGATCGCCATGAATTCCCGTTTGAGATTGACCTCGCAGAGTTTTTAGATCCTTCGGCGGATCGATCGAAACCTTGGTTGTACAAGCTTCATGGAGTCCTAGTCCACTCGGGTGACCTTCATGGTGGACATTACTTTGCTTTGATCAAACCTGATCGTGAAACGCGGTGGTTAAAGTTTGATGATGATCGTGTGACACCTGTTACCGACAAGGAGGTCTTGGAAGAAAACTACGGTGGGGAGGTGTTGAATGGTATACATCAGGGACTGCAGCAGCGAAATCAGACACGTGCAGTGAAACGGTTCACAAATGCGTACATGCTGGTGTACATTAGGGAGTCGGCGATTGATGAAGTACTGCCTCCGTTCACGGAGGAGGATACCCCTGCTCACCTTAGTAGGTTCATTTTTCTAAGTGCAAACCGTATCTTACCATTTATAGAGCGACGACTGGATGAGGAACGGCTACAGATCGAAGCCAAAAAGCGAGAAAGAGAAGAGCAGCATTTGTTCTTGACTGCGAAAGTGAGTACGCGGTCGTACCTTGGCTTTGAGGTCTGATCAAACTTATAGGTCATAACCGACGACACTTTTGCTCATCACGAAGGCTTTGACCTGGCTACATTTGATGACAAGAACTGGCCGCCCTCTGATTTGCCGAGCTTCCGTGTCTTGAAACAGGAAACATACAAAGTCTTTAAGGCTCGGGTCGCTCAACATTTCCATTATCCGGAAAATCAGATTCGTCTATGGGTCCTTGTTAATCGACAAAATAAGACTGTGCGCCCTGACACTCATATTCCTGAAAACGAGCCGACATTGAGTAAGTTTGGAAACATCACGTCTATGACCTGTATTTCTAACTCACAATCTTCCACTTGTAGCTGTTGAAGTGATCCGTAACAATATGGCGGCGAGGCAGACCGATCTTCGCCTGTATCTGGATGTCATTCCTGATTCAAACAAGGTACGTAGCATGCCGTACCTTGTTATAATATCTAATTCCTGGTAGACCGACATTCCTCCACAATCCATTATGGTCTTCCTGAAGCACTTCGATACGTCAAAGCAAACGCTACTAGGTGCCGGGAAGGTTTATATGCTCCGAACGAGCAAAGTCGGCGATTTGGTTGCTCTGATTAACGAACGGATGCGATGGCCGGCAGGGACGCCAATCAAGTTGTATGAGGTATGTTTGCGTTGCTGCCTGGTGGTGTCGTCGTCAGTCATCTCACTCCTCGCTCAGGAAATTAAACCCGGCATGATCGAAGCAATGAAACCAAAGATGACATTTGCCCAAAGCGAGATCCAAGATGGGGATGTAATCTGTTTCCAGGTTGATCTACCGGACAAAGAGTGAGCCTGTCACTCTCATCCGCCAGTATATGTCATTGACATCCTGAAAGAATTCACGACCTTGAGAGCCAAGGTCTACACTCCAACCCCATGGGATACTACGATTTCTTGCAAAATCGGGTTATGATCATCTTTCGACCCAAGATAGACGAATCCGATCCAGAATTCAATTTGGTATTAAGCAAGAAGCACAACTATGACACAGTAAGATTCTCATTATCCGTTTCGCACCTCATCTTACAGAGTTTTGTAGATGTCTTTGAAAGCCGGCGAATATCTACGCCATGATCCTATCAAATTACGATTCACGACAACTCACGCTACTAACGGACAACCGAAGTCAGTTCTCAAGCGGTCTTTGAACCAGAGCGTAGGAGAAATCATGACGCCGTATTACACCACAAGTACAGTCATTCTCTATGAGAAGTTGGACGTCAGTATTGTTGAGCTGGAGACCAAGCGAAGTCTGAAGGTCGTATGGACTGGTATTCACAACAAAGAGGAGGCGTCCCATTCCTTCCTGCTTCCTAAGACCAGCTCCGTACACGACTTGGCAGAGAATCTTGCGAAGCTCGTAACATTGACGCCTGCAGGCACAGGGAAAATCCGGGTCTTCGAGATATCGAAGGACGGCAAGACGCAGAAGGAGTTTACCGGCTCAGAAATGATAGGGAACATTCCTGACCCAGTGGACCTATATGCCGAGGTATCGCGCGCGCTACTTACTACCCAAGTAATTACCCTTCTCACGCTATTTTTTCTAGGAAATACCTCGAGAAGAACTAGAAGCCGATGACTCCGACAAGGTCATTGGTGTCTTCCACTTTTCGAAAGAAGTTTCTCGTACACATGGAGTACCTTTCAAATTTGTCGTGAAGCGGGTATGTTTATTTCTACCTTTTTCAAGGACAAAGAGGATTTATGATATCATAGGGCGAGAAATTTGCTGACACGAAAAAGCGACTACAAACACGGATAGGCGCATCTGATAGAGACTTGGCTAAATACCGATTTGCCTTGATCCAAGTGTCTACGTTCAAGCAACCATCATACATCGAAGATGGTACGCTTTCTATTGTTCCTCATACAAGGTTTAGTATTGATGGCGTCTTCACTATAGATGATACCATCTACGAACATCAATTTGCACCCGAAGATGTGCTGGGCCTTGACCATGTAGATAAAACCGGGAAAACGAGATCTGGTGCTGGGGAGAAAGCAATCGTAATCAGAGGATAAATATGGATCTGTCTTGCGTTTTCGTTCGCCAGGGAACCTTTGCTACACATCTCATTCACGCTATTTCTCTCCCTCCATCATTGTACATTTCTCGCTCACTTGTCAATTACAGTAAATTTCTCAACTTTTGCTATGTAACATGGAATTATTATTGCGCCAAAGTCCTACTTCAGTAGGGAAATAAATAATCAATGTGCTACCCTTAATAGCGTCACTTCCGTTTCTTATTCTTCTTAGCCTGTCGAGCAACTTGGTTAGTGGTGCTCGTGACTATAGTCGGATGACATACGCTCTTTGAAGGAGATTTTTGGGATCCTTCACCATCGCTGGAGGCAATACTTTCGGCGCTGTTGCTGGGGGGTGGCGGTTGGAGACCATTCGTTGACTTTGGGCTTGTCGTACTTATCGACACCGCCGATGTTTTGGGGGATGTAGATGAAGGGGCTGCCGGCGCCGGTGGGGGAAGTGTGGGAAAATGGTGTGCCTTCACGCCGTATTTCATTTCTACCAAGAAGTTAGTATCTGGAAGGGAAAATCAGGATATACACATGCCCAAATCCGCCTTGTTTTGCGGAATCTGCTCGAGTGTTGCCCGAATTTTATCGTTGGCGATTATTTCATTGGCAGTTCCAAATATCATCTGGCCCCAGCCCTCCAGGAAAGAGTTTGCCTCGGTAACTACCTCCATAACTTCGCCTTCGAGTTCTCTTTCCGCGGCAAGCAAGCTGTTCCAAAGTTCATCGCCCACGGAGCCCTTTTGAAGCAGGTTTTGAAGTGCAGGTTTGTCCTCTCTAATGCGAATGACTCTGTGTACATCCGCGACTGCTCGACGGACAAGAGCAGCTTTGAGTAACGCGTCCGGAGTTGGCGGGTCGGTTTTTTGGAGAAGTGTTACATAGGTATTTCGTTCTGGGTGCGAAGGAAAGTACGGTTCAAACGTCTGCGCTACGCAGTCACGTAAGTCCTATCACGTCCGTCAGAAGAGTGGATGAAAGAAATACCTGATGTGTGTTTGCGGTAATAGTGACTGAAGATGAACAAGGCTCCGAACACAACGATGATATATGCAAAAGGAACGAGAATGGAGGCCATTATCAAAAAGCGTCCGCGTCGTTGATGGCGTTGCAATTAGAGGGACAAGGACAGCTGGCGGTAACATATACGGGCCACTGCCAACGTGTAATTCCAGGATTATTTGGCTATGCTTGCTTCCCAAGGCAACAGCCTGATGACGTGGTTCGGAACGCACGTCCGAGATACCCATATGTGCAAATATCTCCGTTGTATCTCCGGTCCTTGTTTTTGCAATTACCCCGGATTATAACGGGGCAGTCTGGCACGGTTTGGGGTTAACATTGAAGCACAATTCCAGTATAAAAAGGGCCCCCGCATCCCACCGCAACTTGTACCGCTACCACCACCTTCTCTACACCTTCTCTGTATCCAAAATGATGCGCCAGACTTGTATCCGGATGCCAGCGCGTCCTATCGCTGCTAGGTTCTCCTCCAGATCCCTCTCCACACAGGTAACCCCACTTACGACCACGCCGTTCGACGCGCTCACTCATCGTCGCAGTCTCTCAAAGACGCCATAAAGGAGACCATTCCTGCTAAACAAGAGCAACTCAAGCGGATTGTACGCTGTCTTTACGTTTCGTCGCGACCCCAAACCATCTAATTCGTCGTTCAAACTTCAGAAAGCCCAACATGCAGGTACAACGATCGGAGAGGTCAAGGTACGGGTCCCATGATGCTATCCATCAGTCATGATCTCAACGTATCTGTCTTTTCTATCAGGTCGAGAACGTAATTGGTGGTATGAGAGGTCTGAAGGCTATGCTTTGGGATTCATCTGTGCTGGATCCCGAAGAGGTGACGCATGACCCTCCTTTGACAATGTCCTCGTTCCCTGACAGGTATTCACATAGGGGATTCGTTTCCATGGCCTGTCCATTCCCGATTGTCAGAAGCAACTTCCTGCTGCTCCCGGAGGCAAAGAAATGATCGCTGAAAGCATGCTCTGGCTTCTGCTCACCGGCAAGGTTCCGTCTGAAGCCCAGACGCGTGCTCTTTCTCGTGACTTCGTTGAGCGCGGAACGCTACCTGCCCATGTCGAGAAACTGATTGATTCGTGAGTCTTTACCCTGCTGTGCTTGTCTAGGCTAACGTTTTCGATATGAAATAGCTTGCCCGCAACGCTGCACCCAATGACACAGCTGGGAATGGGTGTCGCCGCATTAAATCATGACAGTTTATTCCAAGCATCTTACGAGAAGGGAATTAAAAAGTCCGAGTATTGGGAAGCAACCCTTGAGGATTGTCTTAACCTCATCTCGCGTCTTCCCGCCCTAGCCGCTCGCATCTACCGCAATGTTTACAATCCCGGTAAACCTATGGAAAGCCTTGACAAAGATTTGGATCTTGTCGGTAAGCCGAGTGTATAGCATATCCTCGACGCCTCTAATCTCTTTTGTAGGAAACTATGTCCGCCTGCTAGGATTCGGGGACAATCAGAGTCTAACTGAATATTTACGGTTGTACATTGCTCTCCATGGTGATCACGAGGGAGGAAACGCGTCCGCGCACACCGCTCGTATGTACCATGACCACTGCCAAGGTCTCCACTGATGCGACTAATTCATTCTAGACTTGGTAGGGTCTACCCTGTCGGACCCGTACTTGTCTTATTCGGCGGCGCTCTTCGCCCTGGCCGGCCCCCTCCACGGGTAAGCTCTCTGCAGCCGGAAGTGGACACGGCCTGACGCTTTTTCTCTGTAGCTTGGCGAATCAGGAGGTTCTTCGATGGCAAATGGCTATGCAAAAAGAGATCGGCAGCGATGTCACTCATGACAGGATCAAAGAATATTTGTGGAAGACCCTCAAGAGCGGCCAAGTGGTACCTGGGTATGGTTGTATGCTGTCCAAAAAAGTCGAATCTGAGGGTTATTTGTTCAAGATACGGTCACGGTGTCTTGCGGAATCCGGACCCTCGCTTCATAGCCCTCCAAGAGTTCTGTGATTCCAAGCCTGAACTGCAGGACAGTCCAATTATCCAGCTCGTGAAGAAGGTACGCGAAGGACCGTAAACTAACTCCAAATGCTAAAGGTTCCGCTTCACAGACCTATGAGGTTGCTCCCGGCGTATTAAAGGAGCACGGCAAGGTATGCGGCAACTCTCCTTTTGTCGGGATAACAATGAAGCTTATGAAATACAATACTTAGACCAAAAACCCTTACCCCAATGTTGATGCGACGTCTGGTAAGAACGCATTTTCTGTTCGGCTCTGCCCGAGTACTGATTCCATGAACAGGTTGTGTTTTGTATCACTACGGCCTCACTCAATTCAAGGTATTTTTCCCGCATCCATTCAATAATAACCGGCTAACGTCTTTCAGTACTACACTGTGATCTTCGGTGTCTCCCGAGGTTAGTCAATTGTTTTGGTCTCAAACAGAGGGCCGTAATCTGACTTGGCATCAAGCTCTTGGTTGCATAACGCAACTCGTATGGGCCAGAGGTGGGTTCAAATCCCAATACATCGCGCACATCAACTGATCAATTTCCGCTCTCACAGCACTTGGTTTGCCTCTGGAGAGGCCAAAATGTAATTTTTTTGTTCTTCTTGTTTTGAGGTGTTCTTATCTTCTTCGTAGCTCTCTCTCTGGACGCCATCGAGAAGTTGGCGAAATCTACTTGAACGACATCATGTAACGTATATACAATGAAATGACAGCGACGGTGGTGTTGAATCGCCACCACATAAGAATTACAATTACATGACCATCGATCTTAAAAAGAGAGAACGAGAGTCCGAGGACAGGTACAGATAGGTACATAGTATAGGACGCAAAGATCTGATGGTAGTACTTCATAAACCCAGTAGGAAGCGATAGATAAGGGTATCAGGATCCAAAAGTACTGCAAGGAGGATAGTCACGGTATCTAGCGCTAAAATTTCCGTACTTGCTGAGGGGCTTGTCCATGATGGTGAGGGGGCACCTGCTGTTGCTGCTGCATAGGACCGGGCATCATCTGTTGAGGTGGACGGGCATGCGCCCCTGGCATATGACCAGGGCCCGGTGCCATGCCAGGACGCATCTGAGACGGAGGAGGTCGGGCATGTGGGCCAGGACCTGCACCCACAGGATAGCCTTGAGGAGGCGGAGCTCCATATCCTGGCCCAGGAGGTCCTTGTCCTGGAGGAAATCCACGCTGAGGCATTGGTTGACCTTGAAATCCAGGCCCTGGGTTTACGCGAGGAGGGAGCGTGTTGGCGTGTTGAGGAGTGGGTCGCGGCTGTTGCTGAGGAGGTATATTCGCTGGTGGTCGTGGCGATGGGTTTGTGGCAGGACCAGGATCGCGAAGAGATACAGGGGAGGGTCGGCCTCCGTTTGTTATTGGTGGCTGTTTAGCGGGGTTCTTCTCCGCAGCCTTGACAATTTCGTCGCTGCAAAGGATAAACATAAGACGACATGCAGTAAATAAACGACGAGAAATTTTGGAACATACTCAAGAAGATTGAGAGCGGCGCAAAGAACGACCCATTCAACACAATCCTCGTTGCCTTCGCCCAAAGTCTGCCACACAGCCTTCTCTTCCGCAGTCTTACCAGTGATGCTGATCCTTGTTCCGCCACCGTTAGGTCCGGGAGGGTTCTTCTGTATCTTTCCAAACTCAATACGCTTGGGGGGTATATTATGACCAGCATAAGCAAAATAGAACATGCTCCAGAATGCCGCGTTAGGGTTTGGCTTTGAGATCTGGAATAATGGTAGATCCGCTGAATCTGGGGAAGGCAGCGATAGCTTGTATATGGGAGAGATGACGCCGGTATTGGCAATTGACCATTTAAGGTTGCGAGAGGCTTCACAGCGTACAACACGCGAGCCTGACGACGACGAATGACCGGGATCTGATGCTGATGCCTTCCCGACATCTTTGGGACGAGGAGGGAACAGCTTAGCAACGCAAAGATCACCTTGCGGCGACGGCGTTAAGAGATAGTTCTCGGAATTCTATGGAAATATGACAACGAGGTAAAAATCAGAAGGCAAAGAAACGCACAAAGTTTGTGTGCAGATAAGAGTACAAGATATTGGAAGGCTGGCCTATTAAAGGTGAGCCAAATTCCTCCAGGTCGAGAGCTATTAGGACCTACCATGAGGAGTAACAATGAGGGTAGGGAGGTGATCAGGGATAGGTGGATGGGTGGGTGAGGTATAGACTGAGTATATTGCTGCAAAGGGGTCAGTTGAAGGGCCAATATACAGTATTGCAGGGCGGTACTTGCCTGCCATTGCGTCGCGATGATGATTGTCAAAGGTTAAGGTCACTCTCGCAGCAGTTTCAGGAATCCGTCACGGTCACGTTCCGTAACAGGTGTCACGGACCTGCTCCATCGACTTTCCATCGATCCAAGCGCTCAACGACGCCAGCAGTCGCACCTTTTACTGGCATACGTTTGTCTTGTTTTCTGCCATGAAGGGCCTCAAGAAAACATTGGTATGAATCCCAACTTCTCTCAGCGCGTATCTTACCTTCAATGGCGTATAGCTCAACCGGAAAGGCTCTCAAACGTCGCAGGAAAGCTCATCCAAGAAAGAATCCAAAGCAAATCATTCCTCTGCGCCTTTACCGCCGCCGCCGAATACAGCAAAGCCGCTCCCTGTTCCCGGTGGCTCTGCCGTTGCCAGTGCTCTAAATACGCAACCGCGGTCTGCTTCACCGGCTTCCACAACTCCAAGCGTTCCAGATCGCAGACTGTCTGCTGAGGCGCCGGCACCTCCCTCAATCGTCGTCGTCAGCTCCGATAATGGACATGACTCTGTTCATCGACCTCCTCATTTCGGCAGTCAACAAGAGAGACATCCCCCTCCTGATGCAACACCACCGCGCGCAACTCTCAACCGTCTCCGGGCTGGTCCCAAGGATACTATACCAATCGTCGGGAAACCCCCGAGGAAGCAGAGAAGCAGTCGTTTTGTCGTCACCGAGAAAGTTGAGATTGAACGATTACCTCCATTCATGGGTTCGGTTTCACTTCATCTTTCCTTACACCCTTCATTCATTTTTATGCTTAGAGACCGCTCCGAGTGAACGTCCTCAATTATTTATACGAAAGCTCCATCAATGCCGCGTCTTGTTCGATTTTAACGATGCAAGCTCCGAGTTGAAAGGCAAGCAGATTAAGGCCCAAACCTTACACGAGATGTTGGAGTACATCACTACTCAGCGGGGAGTTATTACGGAGAGTGTATACCCAGAGGTTGTTAATATGGTTGGTCATAGCCACTCAGTTCAGCTGTGCCAAGCTCATGCAGGGTTTTCCAGTTTGCTTCCAACCTCTTCCGATCTATACCCCCGCCTGTAAATCCAACTGGCGATGCTTTCGACCCCGAAGAAGATGAACCGGTTCTCGAACTTGCGTGGCCACACCTTCAGATTGTTTACGAGTTCTTTCTGCGTTTCATCGAAAGCCCCGATTTTAACACTAATATGGCTAAACGCTACATCGACCAGCCTTTCGTTCTCAATCTTCTTGAACTCTTTGATTCCGAAGATCCTCGGGAGCGAGACTTTCTCAAAACTACGTTGCATCGCATCTACGGGAAATTCCTCAACCTTCGCGCCTTTATACGACGGTCCATCAACAATGTATTCTTCCATTTCATCTACGAAACTGAACGGCACAATGGCATTGCGGAGCTACTGGAGATTCTAGGGTCCATCATCAACGGTTTTGCGTTGCCTCTTAAAGAAGAGCACAAGACCTTCCTTACCCGGGTGCTGATTCCGCTACACAAGGTGAAAAGCCTTTCGCTGTACCACCCACAATTGGCGTATTGCGTGGTTCAGTTTTTGGAGAAGGATCCTGCTTTAGCCGAAGAAGTTATGATGGGCCTGCTGAAGTACTGGCCAAAGGTGAACTCACCAAAGGAGGTCATGTTCCTAAACGAAGTCGAGGAAGTTCTGGACGTGACAGATCCGGTCGAATTTCAAAAAATTCAGGTTGCCCTTTTTCACCAACTTGCTCGTTGCATCAACAGCCAGCATTTCCAGGTGGCTGAGCGAGCGTTGTTGTATTGGAACAACGAGTATGTCGTGAACCTGATGAGTGACAATCTCGCCATCATTCTACCAATTGTCTTCCCTGCGCTGTATACCAATTCAAAGTCCCACTGGAATCGGTGAGTGTCCCATATGTGCATTTAGATTTTCTATTAAATCATCAACAGAACGATCCATGGAATGGTCTACAATGCATTGAAGTTGTTCATGGAGATCAATCCTGATCTTTTCGATGATTCAATGCAACAGTTCAAGGAGAGACAGTACAGGCAAGTGCCAGAGGTCCATGTTACGACTTGTTTCTTACCATTTGACTAGAGAGCAACAACATGCTGTTGACCGGTACAACGCTTGGCAGAAGATGCGGGAGAAGGCTCTTCACAACGCTCCCGGAGGCAAGATGCCTGCAAACTACCACGAAATTCCGCATGTGCCTCCACCACCCCCGCCAACCGTCGACGACAACGACATCTTGGATCTATCCATGGAGCTTAACGCGGCCTCGATTGATGATGTAACTGGTGATCTAGACGAACATGGGATTGAGCGGGTGCCTATGGCGGATCCTGGATTAGACGTATGTCGATCTCCCTGCGTACGCTGGGCGCATCAATCTTACTTGGGGTAATTTAGCGAACATATCCCGACGTCGGAACTACCGAACTTACATCAAATGGGCAAGGTCAAAGTCCACATGTGCGGCGCAAAAGTGTTCTCCCAGGTGCGTGCCTCTTCTTCGAGGAGTCAGCCACTGTACTCAGCGAAGACTGTGTCTCTAGTTGATCCCACTGTGTTACGTGACTTGCAGGCGCATAGAAGCCTTGACGATGTTGCGGCGCATAATATAAGCAGTGGCGGGATAGGGTCGTACTCGGGAGCATCGAGCTACTCATGAAAGGTTGCGGTGACCGGGAACTTTGGCAGCACCATTCCCAGTGACCCTTCCATGAACATTGCTATTTCACCTGGTAAAAATTGATACCTTCATGACGTTTGCCTTTATTTTAACTCCCTTGGCTCCCGTAATTCTCATTCATTGACTGTATGCTTCCTTTGAGATCCCTTTGGAAAATTTGTATTTTAACTGTGCTGACGGCCTCGCATAAAGCTTCTTTGGTCTCCCTTTTTTCTTCTGGCAGTAGCTTACACGCAGTACATTTACGTTCCTAGAATCATAGCTGTTTTTAGTTGGATGTGCCCTGATGCAGCTGTGCCACTGCAATTAAGCGCGCGCGAAAAATCAAGAAGACGCCGGAAAGCTGTAGAAGGCTGTAGTAGAGTCACACGGGGTGACATCAGATCTGTCACGTGTACAAGAATGGCTATAGAAGGTTCTGTACGTTTCTGCATTATTCTGTAGAGTTCTGGCGGTCGATGAAATATAAAAACAAGATTCTTGCGCTTTACTCCTTCACTTCTTGCCTCTCGCATTTTCTTCATCCTCTCCATCTCATAGGTTCGTCACTCGACAACCAACATCAATTGCATCCTTAGACCTTCCCTAGACGTATATTCTTAACCATGTCGTCGTCAAAAGCTATCGGTATTGATCTGGGTACCACCTACTCGTGCGTGTCTCAAATATTTTCCACGTCAATTTTTTTTTTCTAACATCCTATCATCTGTAGCTGTGTCGGTGTCTGGCAGAACGATCGTGTTGAGATCATCGCCAACGACCAAGGTAACCGGACGACACCCTCGTATGTCTCCTTCTCCGACAATGAGCGTCTCATCGGCGATGCTGCCAAGAACCAAGTCGCCATGAACCCCCACAACACGTACGTTCTCTCTTCACCCTTCTGAGGATCGATACTGATGAATAACACACAGCGTCTTCGATGCTAAGCGTCTCATTGGACGCAAGTTCCAAGACGCGGAGGTGCAGGCCGACATCAAGCACTTCCCTTTCAAGGTGTTCGACAAGGGTAGCAAGCCCTACATTCAGGTTGAATACCGGGGTGAACAGAAGGAATTCGTATGTGGTTTCACAACTACAACCATGTATCTGTGCTCATTTTCTTCTAATAGTCCCCTGAAGAGATTTCTTCCATGGTCCTTCTCAAGATGAAGGAAACTGCTGAGTCTTACCTCGGCACTACCATCAACAACGCTGTCGTAACTGTCCCCGCCTACTTCAACGATTCTCAGCGTCAGGCTACCAAGGATGCCGGAACCATTTCTGGCATGAACGTCCTTCGTATCATCAACGAGCCAACGGCTGCTGCCATTGCTTACGGTCTTGACAAGAAGGTGACCGGCGAACGCAACGTCCTCATCTTCGATCTCGGTGGAGGAACTTTCGATGTGTCCCTTTTGACCATCGAAGAGGGTATTTTCGAAGTCAAGGCCACTGCTGGTGACACTCACTTGGGTGGTGAGGACTTTGATAACCGTCTCGTCAACCACTTCGTCCAGGAGTTCAAGCGAAAGAACAAGAAAGGTGCGTTTTCTATGTTTCTATCCTGATAACTAACTGATAATGATCTCCCAGATCTGTCTTCCAACCCTCGTGCCCTTCGTCGTCTCCGTACCGCTTGCGAACGTGCCAAGCGTACTCTCTCATCCGCCGCTCAGACCTCCATCGAAATCGATTCTCTGTTCGAGGGTATCGACTTCTACACCTCCCTCACCCGTGCACGTTTCGAAGAACTTTGCCAGGATTTGTTCCGAAGCACTCTCGATCCTGTCGAGAAGGTTCTCCGCGATTCTAAGATCGACAAATCCAACGTGCACGAGATCGTCTTAGTCGGCGGTTCCACTCGTATTCCTCGTATCGTTAAGCTCGTGTCCGACTTCTTCAACGGCAAGGAGCCTAACAAGAGCATCAACCCCGATGAGGCCGTTGCCTATGGTGCCGCTGTCCAGGCTGCCATCCTCTCCGGTGACACTTCGGAGAAGACCCAGGACCTCCTGCTTCTCGATGTTGCTCCCTTGTCCCTTGGGTGAGTACTTTCGCCATTTCGCTGACAATGCACATTTCTGATTAGTTTTATAGTATCGAGACCGCTGGTGGTGTCATGACTGCCCTCATCAAGAGGAACACCACCGTTCCCACCAAGAAGTCGGAGACTTTCTCCACCTACGCCGACAACCAGCCTGGTGTGTTGATCCAAGTGTTCGAAGGTGAACGTGCTCGTACCAAGGACAACAACTTGCTCGGTAAATTCGAACTCTCCGGTATTCCTCCCGCACCTCGTGGTGTCCCTCAAGTTGAGGTGACCTTCGATATCGATGCTAATGGTATCTTGAACGTCTCCGCGTCAGATAAGACCACCGGCAAGTCGAACCGCATCACGATCACTAACGACAAGGGTCGTCTGTCGAAGGAGGAAATCGAACGCATGGTCAACGAGGCGGAGAAATACAAGGGTATGTACATTCTTTTCTGCACGAGTAGTTCATCGTTAACTCTGTATTTTCTAGCCGAGGATGAGGCTGCCGCTGCCCGTATCACTGCCAAGAATGGTCTTGAATCATACGCATACAACTTGCGTAACTCGATGACCGAAGAGAAGCTCGCCGACAAGTTTGAGGCATCTGACAAGTCACGTCTGGAGACCGCTGTCAACGAGACGATCTCATGGCTCGACGCCTCGCAAGAAGCCTCCAAGGAGGAGTACGAGGAGAAGCAGAAAGAGCTGGAGGCCATTGCCAAGTGAGTATCTCTGTCGCACAATATGCACCGCTGTTCCTTACTATCCTTTTTCTAGCCCGATCATGCAGAAACTTTACGGTGCTGCAGGAGGTGCTCCTGGCGGTGCTCCTGGTGGCTTCCCTGGCGGTGCTCCCGGTGGTTTCCCTGGTGGCGCAGGCGAGGATGGTCCCAGCGTCGAGGAAGTCGACTAAATGCGTCGCGTTGCTGGACCTCTTGCTTGATTGCGTGTTTCTTTCGGACTAACGATCTCTACGGCAAAATTTTAATGATTGCATTTCATGTACGCTACGCTTAGATAAAAAATCAACATCTGTATTTTACGCCGCAAACCAGTCTGACCGCAAAACGTTAAATAAACTAAAGAAAGTGAGGTACGTCAAAAAAAAATTTAAGGGTTGCTTGATAGTGCGGCTATTGCTGCTGCTGCTGCTTTCCTTCCACAAATGACGGATATGTGATGTGATGTGTATGGACCTAGTCGAGAACGATGTCGGGTATGTCTTCGCCAGGACTCAGTTCATTCGCAATTCAATCCGACTATGCATGAGATCCCCAGTGTCGTGAAGTAAACAAGAAGTCCTAAACTATTTCTGCAGGCTGTCATACTGGTGCAAGCTGCTAGCAATCCTGGAACGACAGCTCTGGTATCCACAAGCCCTTGGATTTGATTACGTCGACGACCGACAAAGAGCCCTCTTTTTCCATTCAAGTATGATGGCTATGATGATGGCGTATGTTGTAAACAATCTCGGTGGCATTGTCCATGCGAGTCCCAGTGAGGAGATGATCGACGCGTCGTCGTATAACGATCCATGAGCTATCCTGAGAACGTTTATGACTGGGCTAAACATCTCTGGGCTTTCCATTCTAATTCTGCGGATACTAGCGACACGAACTGCGCCCTAAATACCCTCTCTTCTTGAGGCTCAAGTCAAGACAACGGTTCCTCCCAATACGACAAAGCTGTATGGTTCCTTCATTGAGAATAGTCACGCCCAAGTCCTGCGGAGTGACGAGATCAGTTCTGGTTGCATCAACAAGTCGCAGAAGGGGAAATGGGCGGAACTAGTGGCTAATTTACTCGTAAGCTTCCTTCGGTATTCGACATAACTCTACAAGCTCACTGGTTAAGGATCTTCTCAGTGTCAGGCTCTCACAAGGCCTCGAAGCGACTGCGCCTACTGTGCGCTAGAAGTGAACGTACTCGCGAAGCTAACCATTACACCTGCCCTTTCACGTACCCGTTCTCCTCCTAGGATGAGTCGTCACAGCTTGGGAAATCCGTCCCTAACTTGTTGTGGTGAATTGCGGTGAGAGGGAGCTGCGGACACTGCGATGTGCGCAAGTGGTGCGGCCTCGAAAGCTAGACTGAGTGCGTAAGTAAACTGTCGTGGTGGAGTAAGAAAAAGGTGCGTACCCCCCGAGGTGTGGGGTGTACGTATGATTCTTCAAGTTTCCTTTAATTAATGTAAGTATTATGTCTAGCACTCAAGGATTCAAATAGCCGGGTTCGATTGCACACTCGGAAGATTCACATTAATTGAACTAAGGACTAAGTAGTTCCATTAGTTTTCAGAGCACCTGCTAAGACGGTACCGCCCGCTACAGGCCGGGAAAGCTTGTTATCTCCAGCTTTCACAAGAAACTCTGCACTAGCAAAGCCATTCAAGTTAGCGGAGGCTATATATCAATTGTCAGAGAACGCCATGGAGATGATACCATAATACGAACTGATATCATTCATAGCGTAATATGTCGCATTTATTTGCATGGTATCCACCTTCAGACTAAAGAAACCGCGGTAAAAACCTTCACTCCATTGTAGATCGGGGTTAGTTGCGACAAGACCTTGTGAAATCGAGACTGTTGCCGGTTGTGATATCCGACCGAACGAAGATGATGAGGTTACCGCTGTGCCTGCGAACTCGACACCAATGGCGCCTTCCCCCGAGATCGGATTGTAGCTGTTTTAATTAATAAACGGGAGTCAACATATGGATGGATGCACTGACTTCGTGGTGTCGTTCGGGTCTGTGTAAAAGGAAATAAGGAAAACAATATGAGGCGAGTTTAGTATACAACTCACAAGCAAGGTCAGAAACCCAGTTTGCATGGCTATCTCCAGCAAGGACAACTGTGTTACTGATCTTGTTCCCGTAAAGATGGTCGAGAATACGACGTCTATTGGCTCGGTACCCATCCCACGCATCCTTAAACGGTCTCAGCCGGTACCGGAGACTGACGTAAATCAAGAACATACCAGATCAACTGTTGGCGTACAGCAATATAGAGTTATCACATGAAAATGAGAAGGGCATGCTCACATGTGCCATTGTCGTTCAACTGGGTGAAAACTATCTGTTGCCTTTGGAATGATAAGCTACGCATTAAAGACGGTCACCTGAAATGTTCTTACCCGACAATGCGCCATATAGCGCCTCGTGCCTTCGACTCGGAAAGTGTCTGGAAAAACCCTACCGCACCAATCGAATGAATGGCGGATGGCGTGATGTTCATCGATAGACGCACATTTCTCTTGCTCTGCTCCCATAAGGCTCCGATTTTCGTAGGAGGATATGGTATTGACGACTATGCCGGAAAATAAAATGTGAGACTATACGACATGTTGATGGACCGTACATTCTGACAAAATGTGGCGGTAAATGCGATGCCACACTAGTAACTCGATAAAACTTACCTGTATTGTAGTAAACCTACATACGCATCCGATTATAAGTAGTTGTTCCGTAAAGTTTGTCGATCACACTTACATCCGTCAAATCCCTGTCGTACTGACCTGAATGTGACATATGAGCAGGCGTTTGAAGAAACATTACTTATGAGATCGCTTACGAGTATCAAGCATCGTCAAATCCATGAGTCTTCCTATTTGGAAATTCCTCCATATACGTAGCTTATCGTCAGAGACCACCTGTCGTATAGGCATCCATTCATGGTACGCTCGTACAGCACTTAATTTTCTGTCAGTGAAACACGCCCCCGATTGAGAAAAAGAGCAGCCGATCGAGGTATCATTAGAATCTGCTGTACCAGCTTTCCAGGCGTTATCAGCGACCTAAACAAGAAAGACGTTGAAATAGTGATCAACCGTCCATGTTGAGGCAAGCTTGCCTCGTGATCATCCTAGAGCATGCTCCGCATCACTAACATCAGAGGAGCAAGATGACAGCACATACCCTGATAACAGTCAACATCAGCCATCCCTATAGAAAATGAAGGCACATACCACACAGTAATCCATGGTCCACTTAGGTGGGCACTACGAAGGCTCTCATCAGTTCTATACTGGGCCAAGCGTTGGCGGTAGTCAAAAATGGTCGCCAGCTCTCTACCCAAAGTTTGTCGTCCAATCGAAGCACTAGTGACGTTAAGAGTGAATAGAAAAATCACATAAATACACTAACCCATTCCCCAGAGATTCGTATATCTAATTGTTGGTACGGTCTGTATTAGAATTTGATAGGACGTATTAAGAAACATACATAGTCTCCAAGGTGAACAAAGATGTCGGGCTTCACGATTTCGGCGGCGTATCCGTACGCGTTGAACCATCCTGGCATCATATCAGCGGAAGGGACAACCACATTACACATCATATCTACCAGCTTGATATTGAGAACAAGAGAACACAGCCAGAGTAAACGGGTTTCCCCCATTAACCCTGTTAGCAGCAGCTATGTTCACGACATAAATTAAGAGCAAATCCAGATTCTTGGAGACGTACTATCAGAATTAGGTAAAGTTCTTGTGGTACCAACAGGGCTAGTGTTCTTGGGATCCGTGCAGTCAAAGAATCGGTAGAAGTATTTCGTGTCAGGCTGCAAGCCAGTCGCTTCAACTTTTACTGTCCAGTCCACATCATAACTTGTGAAAGCTTCTCCAGAATCGACGGGAGAACCGGATAGATCGGCCGACTTGAACACTTGATACGACAGACAGATGGGAACGCTTTGATCAGGTAATTCCGATGATTCACCCGATGGCAATGGCACTGCCCGTGTCCACAACAACACAGAAGTGTCGAAAGGATCACCCTACGACATTGTTATGTTTAGAATATTTCACGCTTTATAAGTCGGAAGGACGAACACTGGCCGCTGCAATACAATAGAACTGGATTGTAAGCAAAGATGTCCAGGCACAAGCTTCTTACCAGCATGTGTAAAGTTCAATCCGCCACTCCAAATGAATGGGCTCTTCATATGATCGTAAGTGAGAGAAAAAGATGTTTGGGCCTCATACATTGCTAAAATCCCCCCCATAGAAGGTAACATAATGCTCATCTTGAAACTTCCCCGCGTCTTGTATCTGACGACGAACATGCTGAATCTGTCGCTTGTGCAGATTGTCGATATCATGACTCAGCTACAAAACGAATGTTCAGTCAAGCAACTGGCGAATGTTCTACGTGATAATCACCTGGGGTACGTCCAAGAAAGGAGACCTGTACGCCAGGTTCCTTTCGAGCAAGCGGGTAGCTGTTGCTCCCAGGCAAAGAAACAGATTGAAGATGAATATACTTAGCATACCAATGCCTCGTTTAGTAGCAGCAGCCTGGTTACAACGCGTTCCTTTTATCCTCAAGGCCATACTGGCAACGACGCCTGTGCCCCTCCTTATCGCCCTCAGCTGATCAGTATGAGAAGCTGATCTAGAGACAGAAGGCGCACGTTCGTCCGCCACTCGGGCGTTCTATTACATGTACTTTAGACTGAGCAAGTGTGAAGGAAAAAAATGGAGAGCAAAACCGTTTTAGTGGGGTAGCTTGCGAAGAGGCCTCAGTCGACACAACAGCTTTTGGGTTATTTCTCATATGTAGATATGGAGAACTTAAGTTTCGAGATTCGGTGAATTCCCATGTTACATCGAATACATGCGGTCAGGTCCAGATTGACCGGGAGCAAACACACGAGGCGACAGCATTTACAGGACACACTGGCAGAATTAAAAAGAGGAATATGACGTGAACGTGTGTCTGACGATAGACCTGCTGATAGAGCGAAGACAAGGAGCATGTAGCAGCGGCCCGGGACCTGTGTATGCAGCTACAGAGGATAGCGGCCGTTCGATATCGATAGTGGGACAAAGCTCTTTCGAGAATTGCCAGCAGTTTCAAATTCTTCAAGCGTTCCAGAGAAGAAGATAGGTGCGGGAAGAGCGAACGGAGCTGTGGCGATCAAGTGCAGGCGAAGAGATGGAGAAGAAACGTTTCCCAACGGCCGCGAGAGAAATTCTGAAAGGCAGACTCCAGTGAACAAAGTCGCCGAAATTGCAAATACGTCTTTCGCCGGGCCGGAACACGATCCTTGTGGAGTGCGCCATATTTCCCACGGACCTTCGCGAATTAGGAGGACTTGAGTTCATATTCACCACAGAGGCTTGTGATGCAGTTGCTGCAGTTTCCAACTATTTCACATTTAGCGAGACAAGCATGATTGTAAGATAAGAAACTCCATAATGTTGTTTGATGGTCCTCAGGTTAGTTGTTCCGACTTCTAGATAGTTAGTACTTCATCTCTTCGGTGCTGTGATATAGTTTAATTCGAGGTGTGTTGGTGGCAAAACTCTCTATGCTTGTATGCCTCTCTACAGATAGTTTTTTCCTTTCTTGTCCAGAAATAGTAAAGAGGACAGAGGGGTGGCGATTGTGATACGTGTTTCCTATTCTCAAAACTATGCTGCAGAATCCCACTGCTGCCTGCAGGAAGTGAATTATCAGAAAGTACAATTTTCCCGCTTCTTTGGCAGAGGGCGTATATCGGTGAAGTTCGTGGCAATCACGCGGTTGATGCTATCTCATGATATAGTTGCGCGTAAAAGGTCTAGCCTTTGTCTATATGCTTGACACAAACATCTTCTGGTCATGAAACTCCGGCGTGGTTCGGTGCAGTATTCCTCCGGCCCAAAGAACGAAAATACTGATGTTTTATTGGTAGATACCGTCACACCAGGAAGGACTCATTGCCTGACAGAGAAATGAACATTAAGCCTCATTGAACAATGTTAAGGAATCCCGAGATGATGATGGCATTTTGGGCACTAAATAAAATATTAGAACCCAGTCACCGTCGAATTACGTAGAAACCCCCTTCTCCTGGTTCCGAGGCGGACATTGACGTCTTGAGCAACTGCTAGCGTCAGCGTGGATTGTACGATCGGTCAGAGTGTGCTTGTTTCATGTTTCACTTCTCGCCAGGATGGTTCGATAAATGTTAAGAAAAACCTGAAACAGCTCCTGCATGAAAATCATGCAATTCACGGAAACACCGATGATGGCCGTCGACTAAACAAACTTCTTGAACTTCAGCACTCCTGCCGGGACACTGCTACACTACTGCCTACCCGGAGCTGACACATCATGGTCAACTCGGCATTTGAATGAGATATTAAGCTACTCCCAGATGGAGAACAAAGGTTCAGAACTGTTGAGAAAATTTTCACGGTAGTATTATCTTTGATCCTCAGATAGGCTCTGACTGGCAAGGCTCCGAGGAATCCGAGAAAGAAGAGTGCTGAAGCGCTCAAGTTGTCATCGTCTTCCAAATTTCGCGCGTTTATGCATGGTCCGAAAGTTAGGCTGTCTCTGAATATCCCTGATGCGCATGGTCCTTAATATAGTTCTATTGGAAAGAAGGAGTTTTTGTTTGAACACACCTTGGAATGATCGCTCGCGACGTGAACCGTCCATTCAATCCGGGCCCCGGCAAAAAAGTATAAGCAAAGTTCAAAACCGAATTAGCATGGCACATTGGCAGCCTCTGAGAAGCAGGTCAGACCACGGGGAAGCGTCTGCATGACCATTCTATTGGTGGTTTGATTTCCAAGCAAGCGGCCATCACACGAATATTCTTAGTGAGGGTTGTGGAGAGAACTTTGTCTCAAGGATGACCCACTATCCCCTTTGCCTACCGTAAAACCCAGAAAGAGATCCTTGTGGCCAGAGAGACCCATATTTGAATTAAGTAGAGATGATTTCGAGTGAGAAAGAGTTACCGAGGTAGCCAAAATAGGACGCGGATAAAGTAAGCCGGGAAATCGAAATCTCGTTGGAAATAATCCAATAATTCAATAACCGCAATAGCATCCTAGAAAGGATAACAGAACAAACAAGTCGCATAATGATTCGTGAGACTGCGTGCAAGACAAACTCTACCATGGTAGAGGCAGATGCGTTCCAACGACAGCGGAAAGAAGTAGATATTATATCTGTTGAAAGGAAGTGGAAAATGTGAAGCAATTCGTGGATACCAACTTGAAGGGTTACCAGAATCCAGGGTGTCAGAATGAGGATTTATGTAACGCAGATGACAATCTCCCTCTAGCGTATCTTCCTGTCCGAGTTCACATGCCACCACATGAGTCCGTCATGATTAGGCTTACACAAGATGCGTCCTCCTGTATTCATAGAATGAAAAGGAGTAGCCAGGCGATGTATCATAAAATTTAAAGGTTCTAGTTTTCATTGCCTTCTTCAACGCCATCTAGCACGCACCAATCAAGGCTCACCGGTCACGGCCCGAGGCTTTCCGTCAATGATCTTCGAGAGGATTGACAGAAGACCTAAGGTAAATTCATCATCAGCTCATTGCCGAAGAAAAGGACATAGCTCTGCTTAGAATCAGAGACGTCATAGTACGTACATGAGCTGTGACGAGACCTGTCATGCCATGCCAGACCTCTACTCATTCAGGCGCCAAGAAGAGTCGAATGTCGTTGCTATTTATGCCCAACGTTCGCTACTGATGGTAGAGCTAAACGCCCTATTGAAAGCAAAGGGTCCGAACGCGGGGAGTTATATGCACCGGTGTCCAACACTTGAATATCGGGCCGACAGCACATGGGATGATGAAAAAAAAACGGACCCAATGTTCCTCGGTAAACATAATTCAATACTGGAGTTGATATCCCCCGCTGTGCATTCGAAGTATTTGGATCGTTCTAATGAAATGAGGGCATCATGGTATAGAGCGCACACAAAGCGCGAAGCTTCGATATCACGCCAGATCGATAGCGAGGGCAGAGAAACAATAAAAACCATGTGTATTAGCGCGCCAATTACCAGTCCTCCACTGACCTTATGGGCTTTAAAGGCAGAATTTTTGTAACAACAGAAATAACGTTACCATATGAAACGCATCAGTGGTACTCAAGACGCACTAGAAGCAGGGGCAGATAACGTTTTGGTCGTGCCTTTAGGCTGGCAGGGTCGGGGTCCGAAGGTTGTCAGGAGAAGTTTGTCAATATCGCGGGGCATCTCCAGAATTATTACCGGTGTACATACCCAAGTAGGTCAGCGGATGCGAAAATTTGATGCGCGGAACACTTTCGGGAGGCACTTTCGACAACCCACTAGAAGGCAATAGAGTCGTCAGCGTCCGCATGAAAATGGGCCATCAGAACGATCGCCTGCGTGAGAACCGTGAACATGGAGCACAGCACACGCCAAAGAAACTGACATCAGGAATTGAATTGTTGAATAAGGCGATGAACGAAAGACGCCTGTAAAACAAGATGACTTCTAAACAGGGAAGATTCAGGTCGCCAGTCTAGGTTGCTGGACCTCAGAGCGGAGAAATACGTCGATCACAGTATGTGGGAAGAGTACGTACGTCTCACTTGGCAGTGTGGATGAGCTTTGTGTTATTGAACTGTGCGAAGGGACACTCTAAGAATACGAAATTGACAGGCTACTCACATGAGGTGCGTCGCTATTAAAGTGGGGCCAGGTAAATAAGGTCCGATTGTAGCCAGCCAGGACGATGAAACTGCGCATTGATATCGATCGTCATTCCAAGAAAATCATGCTCGTATTCCCAGGACGGCTCCGCCAATTTCATCTTCCACACCTAACTCACGTATAGCTGTATTGGGAAGCGAACGTTTCCCGCGATCAATAGCCTCCAAGTTGACAATGATGTCCACCAGGCACTACAAGGCACTGCTAGTACCCGCGAAGTATCCACAAAATGACGTAGGATCCGGCCAGGGAAGTAAAGTCGAGACTATTAGCATTTTGACGGTCATCATTATACGGAGAATTCGTCGAGTCGAGCGAACGGCTAAAAACCTGAACACGGACGTATTCAATTAAGCAGCTGATCTGTTGCGGTTCTTCGACAAAAAAACGTGCACCTACTGCTGAGATGTTGCATTGATTCGAAGACCAGTTCATTGGTTGAGCGTAGCCTAAGCCAAGCATCCGGTCCCCCACTCCGAGCATGACCTGATCATGTCACAACCGAGTCGCTCCCAGTTGATCACATCACCCCGAAATCGGACCGCATCCAGGCGGACGTTTCTCTATTCAGCGATTCATGGAGCCTTTTACATTGAATACCATTTCTTGCCACTCCGCAGGACTCTGAAAGAGTTGAATAAGTTGAGCGAAGTTAAATGTATTGTCGGCACTCCGGGCCGGAAGGACAAACGAGGATGGCTCTCAATGTCGATGGATCCGGTAAACGCGTGTTATGGCGATAAGGTTGACATGCGGTAACGAGTCCTGCATTGAGCCAATAAGTTTATTTTTCTATGAGGTTATTTTTTAGCGCCACTGGATCTGATTATGAAGAAAACGGGAACTGAACTGCGTTTGAGGAACGATCTACTCACACGGGCTACGCCGTTTCTCCACCGCTGACTTCACAATTGCCAGACGAGTGGTGTTACACCTTGTGTTACGATAAAAGTTACTTACCTACAGCCTTTGTGCAGAAATAGTTGGTGGACCTTGATTGATTCATTACGAAGTGGATGACGACTCAAAAGCCAGGCTCGGTCTTTCTTGTTCGAGAGCATCGGAGTATTGATAAGTTGCTGACAAAGGTAGTCGATGCCTTCAATTTTGTCTTCCTCCCCTGCAAGCATCTTCCATGAACACATATTCAGGGATTGGGTTCGATAAAGAAGTTCTCGCTACGACTTCTTCCAATGCAAATGTGACGTCCTAATGAGCTACACGATGAGCGTATTGCCTGAACTCAACACATTCCAAATCTGCCATCAGCCGTGAAGCTCGGGGTTCTACTACGGAATTCACAGGGAACTAACGAGGCCCAATAGTTTGGGTATAAGATCAGTAGTGATACCGTCACACCGAGGATTCTGTTGAGATTGACATTTGTATAGACACCTGAAAGTGTGAGAGTTTTTCTTACTTCAGATACTGGACTGAAGCATGGAACTTGCTGTCAAGGCGAATGCGGTTTAAGTACAAGTTGCCGAAAATGCCGTTCGGTTATCAATTGCATCAATTTGTACATAAACAACACGTGAATGATGCCCGGACGAAGCCGCCCGAAAGGGCAACTGCTTCTTTCCCATTCAATCGGCATATAACGCCGTTTGCGCGATGTCGTCTCTTTCCATCATACCCACCGTTCCTACTAATGAAGACGGAAGGCGCCCCAGACTTTCTGAACACAAATATTTCTCCGGTTCACGATGATACTCTCCTCCATTTCTTTGGTCGCGAGCGTAGCGAGGACTCTGACGAGCAGGCGCCAGAGGCTGAATCATCTCGTCGAAATTCTCGCGTAACCTTCAACAAAGCGTACGCTTCTAATACGGCAGCGCGACTTTTCACTTATTCCATTCCCCAGATCCGGTGCATGTGTTCATTGCAAGTCATTGAAGGTCTGCACCAATTTTTGGTTCTCAATTAGTTGCTTAAAGTATACAATTAGGTTCGCTGTGAATTCAACCCGGGCGAAAGAGCTTGTCAAAGGTGTCAAGCCGGGAACTATGAGTGTGTCCCCCGAACCCGCAAGAAGCGGAAACCTGCCCCGTACGCTGCTGTTTTTCATGTCTGATACTTGTTTACCTACGGCAACACAGTACCCACGAAGATCTGCAGACGAGGGCAATCAGCCAAGATCACCAAATACAGGCTTTACTTCTGCAGTTCGACAAACTCAAAGCTGACAACAAAATCCGGGATCGAATGTCACGGGCGCATTTGGAATACCTGGCAGGAAACCCCACGTCTGACCTCGGCGGTAGGTTCATCGCACGATTACACTTTTTCAAACATTATTGAACATGCCTCAGTTGCTTCCAAGTATACCCATCGCCCGGATAGATTCGAATTATCTTTTGGCGGCGATAGTCCGACCGAACATATCATACAATCCTTTTCCCCAGGTAAGATTCGGTCTTTACAGAAGGATATTTAGGCTCTAAATTAGCATCCAATTTAAGTGCATGAACAGAAACACGACATCGGTCACTCAATACCTCCCGACATTGTGAAGTACTGTTCCCTTACATCGGATGACATTCGGACGCTTTTCAACCTGTGCGTTGTTTATCCGCATAGAGTATGCGTTCATGTGCTGAATGTTTCCTAGCTTTTTTGAAAGAATTAATGTTTGTTCTGCTTCTCGATAGCAGTTATAGTACTTATCTGCTTTTTGATTAGCCCTTTTTCTCTATTCTCGACCCCGAACTTCATACTCCCGAATCGCTAATATGGGCTAGCCCATTTCTTTTTACCGTTAGTGCGTAACCTTTTGTTCTACCTCTGACAATCATCCTAAAGATCGCTAACAGTATGTGCTACCGCGTCTCGGTATTACCACTTGCAGCCAGAGCTCTATTACCAAGCTCTAGATTTCGCGCGCGACGCAGCCGGAAAGGCTTTAGTGGATGGCATTAAGAGTGTCGATATATGTCAAGCCTACCTCATAATGGCTGTTTATGCTGCTCCTAGGAAGAAGTGGGAAGAAGATCGCCGATGGGTTTTGATGGGTGTAGCTATACGGTATGCTCCAGGCCTTCGAGTCGAAGTTCGGTCTCTCAGAGTTGGTTATAGCATGGCCTTAGAATTAGGACTTAATAAGCCGCCGCCGCCGCAGTGTAGCGAGCGCGAGGCTATGGACAGAACCAGAACATGGTAAGCATTTTTTGCCAGTGCTTGTGTTCGTTGAATGACGTGGCTATTGTCAGGCTTAATTGCTACTGCGCTGACGCCTCACACGCAATACAGTTTGGGAAAATACCAATGATCAGTTTAGATGATCATATGGCGGTGCACTCTGAAGGCTGGTACAAAGCTTCACGCAAGAATTTGCCCTTTGATGTGCACCTTTGCGCTTACGTGCAAATAATTGTAATCATGGCTCAATGGCGTAAATGCATTGGTGAAGGAAATCTACGACAACGAATCCGCGATGTAGGTAGTCCATGCATTCTGAGTCAAGCATTTCATTTCAATTTTATACAGGGCTTCGATATCGTTGCAGCGGCCATAGAGACGGAAGAACGTCTCGACCGAGAACTGCAACTTTGGGTTAGTCGATACGACGAAGAGTACAGTTATAATCGTAAGTCTGTCACCTACTTGATATTCAATGACTATTCAACCTTACGAGTGCTAGCCCTCCAGATCTGCGCGTATCGTGGGAGCACTACGCATATGTATGATTCAATTTTTTTTACCCCTTTTTCGCACGCTGAGCGATATTCAGGATTACCGCGTACCTGAGATTGGTGGTCCTGGCCGTCGCCTTTCAACACGCTGCAAAATCCGGACTCTCTCGAGACTCCGAGGTGCTCACACGGTCCATCGATGCTGCAAGATCTGTCATTCAGATTACAGTGGAACGGCTTTATCCTACTGGACATCTGCGCTACGCGATGGAAGCCAACTTCGTTTATGTTTCTTTTGCAGCCGCTTACTTGGTTAATGTAAGGGTTCCGTATCTATCGCTACTTCTCTTCTGATGGCTCCGGGGTTTTAGCTTCTGAGAGCCAAATTTTTGTCGCTTCTATCACAAGAAGTTCAAGAGGAAATCATATACAGCGTCAATAAACTCATCAGAGTACTAGCATCTGATAAAGTGGCCCTGGATGATCGCCATGCTCCTGCTTTATACTCTCGTTTCTTAGCCAAATTAATGGCAAAAAACGTACCCCACCTTCGCTACACCGAATCCGGTGATAATTTAAACTCCTCATCCTTTGGCGGCGGGGATTTTCAGGTGCCGCCGCCGAATGAATTTTCTTGGCCCGATATCCGTTATTCAGATTCCCCTCCAAGCGCTAATGCGGAGTCAAGTGACGGCATACCTCGTCGTACCCGCGAAGCGGATATGGATTTTAGTTTGAACAACTTTGGTATGGCCCATCGAATTTCGTCACACTCGATTGATGCTGATCTGCAGCTTCCCATGTCAGTGAGGGCCGTATCCCAAGATGTTCCTACGACGACATATGACACGGAGACTTGGCCTTCCTGGAGTGGGCCATGGGCAACGCAAGACACTGCGCTTTACAGTAACTGGTCCCAGTTTAGCCCAGGCTGGAGACATTGATTGTTTCTGGTGTGATTTCAGAACATTTACATCGTTATATCTCTCTGTTGCTTATGTGCACTTAGCTACTGTATTTTTGTCTCAATTCTGTGGATCACCTCTACTATTTTACTTTTAATCATGTCGGTCAAAACCATGCTATCTCTTTGCTATGTAGCTGTTATATTTTTATATTTTTAATCTTTGTTGTAGTCGTACTAATCGTTTTGGTGTAAAGGGAATTTTACTTTCGTTAAATGTCTTGCTTATGTCGACTGTACTTACGTCAGACAACAGTAGTAAATACATCCCGCAAGTTCCTCTTGTCGAATACATCTGCGAAGCCGGAGGTCGCAGGCATGACCACTGCGAGAGCAAGAATTGAATCAGTGGAGTCCGTAAATCTTTATTCTCTCGATGGAATGTCTTCGTGGTGACCACAGCACTGCAGAAAGGCGTTCCATAATCTGTTTCGCTCCGGCACCTCTCTTGCGAAGATTAAGGATGCATCTTTAGCGGACCGTTTATTTCCTTTCTCTGACGATGTCCTGGAGATTCCTGGGCGGAGCATTGCATGGAAGGTGCGCGTGGATCCATCTTCATCAGCAATCTGCCTCACCTGCATAATAGCTCTTCCTCGTACAAAGCGAACCCCTCAAAGCTTTAGTAGAGGCTGATTCCTCTCCATTGCTTGATTCTTTGGGCGATACTCGAAAGCAGTATGCGGCGTTGTTACTGGAGAAGATGCGAGCACCGGATGGAAGCTACGAAGACGGATTCGTCGTACCAGGGTCATTGCCATCGCCAAAACGTGAATCTAGACTGGAAGTCAACCTCGACAGGAACAATCCTCTGAGTTTACATACAGAGGTACGTTATGCGTGCTTGATTCTTTGCTAACATCCTCAAATGACATGACAGAATCCTTGGACTGAATGGTTTGCTTCCGTTGAACTGCGGAAAACGATTCTACAAGACGTTGAGCGAACGTGAGTCGTGACTATACTCGATACCTGCGTAACTGAGACGGTGGTTAGGTTTCCCGACATTGATTTTTTCCGACTGCCTGATGTGCAAGCCCAACTAACTAACATCCTTTTTATTTACTCCGTCATGCATCCCACCATAGGCTATCGGCAAGGTGACTTCAGCTTGAATGCTTGCACCGTTCTGCCTGACTGTTGTGTTGAGGTATGCATGAGCTGCTGGCACCGCTATATTACGCTGTCGAATATGATTCGATATCCGAAGACGACCAAGAATATGTTCACGATTTCAAAGTACAGGAAATGTGTTCTAAACCTTGGGCTGCAGCCGATGCTTGGTGTCTCTTCAACGCAGTCATGGAATCTGCCTCTCAATGGTATGAGTGGCGGGAGCCCCTCCTCGACGCAAAAGGACGATCTGCGCTACCCTCTCATGTTCATTTGCATATTCCCGGAGGTCCCGTCGATTTAAAGCCTTACGTACCACCCATTGTTCAGACGTGCAACAACATACAGGCCAACTTCCTACGGACAACGGACCCACAACTATGGCAGCGACTCCAAACAACCGGCATAGAGCCCCAAATTTACGGAATGTAAGCTCAGGTCAATCATCTCAAAATCTTTGAATATTCATAGCACAGTCCTCTGGCAGTCGATGGCTGAGACTTTTGTTTACTCGGGAATTTAGTCTCCCAGATGCAATGAAATTATGGGATGCACTTTTCGCGTGTGATCCATCCTTTGATCTGGCTCCATGGATCTGCGTTGCAATGCTAATACGTATCCGCAATGAATGTGAGTTTGCTGTACTTTGTGTTTTCTCGCTGACAACGATATATGACAGTATTGCCATCCGATTATTCCACCCAGCTCACTGTCCTATTGCGCTACCCGTCAGTGCCACGCTCATTCGAATATGGCTCCCCGGTGCATCCAACAAGCCTGCTAGTACGGCAGGCGCTGGCTTTACAAATGTCGCCAACACCTTCAACGGGGGTTCTACTGGTATCTGAAAATCGCAATCTATTGAACATATCGATGGACGTACCAGAAACTCCACCTGCTCCTCGCAGGCGGTCTGCACCACTTGCTCGAAATAGACCACTTTCAACTCCGGCGGCTTCTGGGAGCAGTAACGCGGTTCAAGGGCACGCCCGACAACAATCGTCTCAAAGTTTAGGGTTTTCCGAGATGCTTGCTCGTGGAATCTTAGAACGAGGCGAAAGCTTGGGTATTAATAAGACTTTAATGAGTGCTGTGTCGGAATTAAAGGTAAGGCATATCTACCCGTTACACCATCCGTTCTGAATACTCATGTATACAAGCGCAACATCCCTGAACTTGCCTCATCGCTCATGCGCGCGCCAGCCAATGCATACCAAATGACTGATGAGAATATAGGAGAACAGCCACCTTGGGAACATCGTTCTCGGCTCGAGATGGAAAAGGAATTATCCGACCTTCATGCCATGAACAAAAGACTCGGTGATTCCTTGGGATGGATCGTCGATGTCCTACTTCAGGATGAAGATCAGGCAAATGCAGAGCACCTACGAAAGCAACGACGGCAGGCCATCGAGTCCCTTTCGTATGTTAGAGACATTCTGATCAGTCAATCGACGGATGACATTGAGGAGGAGAGGCTGTACAGCGAAGAAGAGAATGCAAAACGGAAGCGGGAAAAGGCGAAGCAGGCTGATGTGGTTGAGGTTCTTCAGCCAAAGATACCTACCCCGGTGAAACCCAACCCTGCGAGAGGTAAAGGGTCGCGCTCTTTGCCGATTGCCAATACGCCGCCAGCTGGACGTATGTCGTCATCTTTGAGCCAGAATACCAGCTCTGCCCGGCTAGCACCTTGGAACTATACCCGGTCAAACTTCTCGTCGCCTACATCCTTACCTGAGACGTTATTACCTCGGCCTCCACCCCCCACTTCTACGACAATACCAAGATCGGCATCTGACGGCCGACGAGATAAGACGTCAGAAGTACTGCAAGATCCGCTGGGGGCGCTGCATTGACGAAAGCACATGTTATTTTGGATGAAAGGGTAGCAATAGTGTAGGGTATTTTAGAACTTTGTAGACTTACATGTAATATTGTCTCATGCGGTCGCTTGGGAGTTAGTAAAGCCGAAAGCCGAAAGAAATCACGGGGATGTGATTGGTTGAGGTCTTGGTCGGGAGAGCTCGTCACGATCGGAGCAGACATTCTCCAACCTACGTCCATCTGGTCCGGGCGTTCCCCTTTTCCTCGTCCTCACCGCCCACCATGCTCAGCAGGCGTCTTACCAGATCTTTTCTACGTTCTCAGTCCTTTCATTCGTCTGCTGTCGCCAGGAAAGTCGTTGCGACCAACCCTGTTAAAGCTGAGGAGGTCAAGGTATGGCCAACATGTCCTTAGAGCTCCTCAATACCCTATCAACAAGCGTTTTGCAGTCATGGTCGTCCGGGAATTACCCTCTCATTGAACATGAATACGACGCCATCGTTGTGTGAGTGTTCCCCGCGTACAAACTTGCAACCCCGCATTTATGTGATCTCAGAGGTGCTGGCGGTGCTGGGCTGAGAGCAGCATTTGGCCTCGCAGAAGCTGGCTTCAACACTGCATGTATCACCAAACTTTTCCCGACGCGAAGTCATACTGTAGCAGCCCAGGTAGGTTGGCTCTTCGTCACACATGCATCCGATTCTCACCGTCAGTCAGGGAGGTATCAATGCTGCGCTTGGTGTACGTTTCAAGTCATTGCACACAAGTTTCTATTGATGTTTGGTTGTAGAATATGACAGAAGATGACTGGCGATGGCACATGTATGACACAGTAAGTAAAATAGTCTCTGTCGACCGCTCAATATGCTCATTCTTCTTCCAAAGGTTAAAGGCTCTGATTGGCTTGGCGATCAGGATGCCATTCACTATATGTGTCGCGAGGCGCCTAGTACTGTTATTGAGGTATGTCAGATATGAAGTCATCGACAAGCTGAAAACGTTGACCAATTTTCGGTAGCTGGAACATTTTGGGGTCCCATTCTCTAGAACCAAGGAGGGAAAGATATATCAGCGCGCCTTTGGAGGACAGTCATTGAAATTCGGCAAGGGCGGGCAAGCCTATCGTTGTGCTGCCGCTGCGGATAGAACCGGCCATGCGCTCCTCCACACGCTTTACGGACAATCTCTTCGTCACAACACCAACTTCTTCATCGAATATTTCGCTTTGGATCTCATCATGCAAGACGGCGAATGTGTTGGTGTCATCGCCTTGAATATGGAAGATGGCACTCTTCACCGTTTCCGAGCTCACAAGACGGTTTTGGCCACAGGAGGATACGGTCGCGCGTACTTCAGTTGCACGAGTGCTCATACTTGCTCCGGCGATGGTAACGGTATGGTTGTACGAGCAGGTCTTCCCCTTCAAGATCTTGAATTCGTCCAGTTCCACCCTACCGGTATTTATGGTGCTGGATGCCTCATCACGGAAGGTCAGACTTTTAATACTTTAGTACATGGACCGCTATAAACGTCTCATAGGTTCCCGTGGGGAGGGAGGCTACCTACTGAACTCGGAGGGTGAGCGTTTCATGGAGCGCTATGCACCCACCGCGAAGGATCTTGCGTCTCGTGATGTCGTTTCCCGAAGTATGACTATCGAAATTCGCGAAGGACGAGGAGTCGGACCTGAAAAAGATCATATCTACTTGCAACTGAGCCATCTCCCTGCCGAGGTTCTTCACGAGCGATTACCCGGTATCTCCGAGACTGCAGCTATTTTCTCTGGTGTTGATGTTACTAAGGAACCTATTCCTGTCCTCCCAACTGTCCATTACAACAGTCAGTGTCACTATAGGTTTCTAATATTGCTTCTTATCTATTTTTTTCAGTGGGAGGCATACCGACGAAATACACGGGCGAAGTTCTCACTATCGATGAGAATGGCAATGATAAAGTGGTTCCTGGATTGTACGCTGCTGGTGAAGCGGCGTGCGTATCGGTTCACGGTGCTAATCGTTTGGGCGCTAACTCGCTTCTGGACATTGTTGTCTTCGGTCGGGCGTGCGCACACCACATCAGGGATACGTTAACTCCTGGAACACCCCACAAGGCTATTCCTGAGGAGGCAGGAATTGAGAGCATTGAATATCTGGATAAGATCAGGTAAAGGGCATTCTCTTGGTGTCTGCACATTGAATCCTGACTTTGGTCATAGGAACTCGGACGGGCCTGTACCAACCGCTAAAATCCGTCTTGATCTCCAAAAGGCCATGCAAACCGATGCGGCTGTGTTCCGGTCTGTCTGCCCGCTCATTAATAAAGCCATGACATGCTAAACGGGTTGCAGAACCCAGGAATCACTAGACGAGGGCGTTAAGAAAGTCAGTGAGATTTACAAGACCTATAGCCAAGTTGGAATCAAAGACAGGAGCATGATCTGGAACTCGTATGTCGTCCACCAACCCTGAATTCTGTACTTGACTAAACTCCTTTCAGCGATCTAGTTGAGACACTCGAGCTACGAAACATCCTTCAGTGTGCAATCCAGACCATTACCTCTGCAGCAGCTCGAAAGGAGTCGCGTGGTGCTCATGCCCGTGAAGATTTCCCTGATGTACGTGTTCTTTCCACATTGATGAAGACATCAGACAGATGAACCACGATTTCCCTTAGCGTGATGACGAGAAGTGGATGAAGCACACCCTGTCATTCCAGCGCGATGTGAACGAACCGGATGTCGAACTGACATATCGACGCGTCATTGACACCACGTTAGACGAAAATGAGTGCAAGCCTGTACCACCATTCAAACGAGTGTATTAGGAACTATTTTTACTTTTGCTGTGACGTGTTAACTCTGCAACTGCATGACTGCCTTTCGGATATATTTTATTGACATTGAAAGCAATAAAAGTCGTAAAACAAAAACAAGATAGATCAGTTCAGAAACTATGTCAAAGGTCCATCGAGATCGAGTCGGTTGAACAGTGCCTCAGGAAAGTATCGAGCACGGACGGATCGGCCACCAAAATACCGTCCGTCCATCTCGCGTACAGTCTTCCATGCTCCTGCAGGACCAGCAAATAAGACGAAAATGCGCACTGCATCTGCTGAATTAGAAGGAGAAGGGTTCACGAGATGGACCACCACTCTTTCAACTGTTCCGTTTTTGGAACATTCGTCGCCTGCATTTATTAGCCATGATCACACTCCGCAGAGAGAGACTCACCGATTTCTTCTCTTAGATCGCCGTCATCAACATCCTCAGGACCAACCATATTCGTGAGAACCATCACCCTGCTCGGTGTCCCAAACCGTTCCCTATCCTCTCTCGTTTTGGCATCTTCATTGTCGTTGATAATCCGGCCCCGATTGGTCCCCGCGGCAACGCCCTTTACACCTTTATTTTTCATCTGCTTCACAGCCAATGCATTCACGATTCCAGAGCCGTCTGCACCCAAACCTTGTCCCTCCTTGTGACCCCACTTCGCCATTAGTCGTGCAGCGAACCCGTGCGGGTCGGGTCTAGAAGTCCAATTCATTCAGTAAGATTCATATCCATGTGAAAGATTAAACACGGCTTGCCGCTTTGATGACCCTGCCGAGTCTTCAGGAGGTGAAGGCGTTGTCGGTGTAGCACTAGCCAAGGCACCTAAACGTGCAGCAATTGCCGCCGCGGCTTTGACTTTTTCGTCTATAATAGCTTGGAGCGCTGCAGCCGGGGGTCCCGGAGGAGGCGGTGGAACAGACGGTGGGGCGAAAGGATTGTAGGCAAGTTCAGGTGGTGAAGGAGGACGGGGTGCCAGTACTGGTACTGGAGCTGGAGCTGGCGCTGGTACTGCCGAGCGACTGCTCATTGCCAAACGTCGGAGATACGCCTCGTCGCCTGTCTCAGTCACAGGAGGAGGCGCGGGAGCAGTGGGACCCGGAATGTCTTCATCCTGAGGTGGCGAAGGCGCTCGAGGGGGCTGAGGCCTCGACAAGGCGAGCCGGCGCTGGTATGCTTCGTCGCCAGTCGTGTTCTTGTCGACGGTAACCGTTGGTTGAGCGGGACGACCAATGCCATGTTTCTCATCATCGCCTCTGGACCAGTGGTCGTAGTGTTCATCATATCGACCTGTTGAACAATCGGACCAAGTTCGCTTGCTACGTAAGTGAACGTACCGGTTTTACGCGGTCGCTCGTCTTCGGACGATCCACCGTCGCTTTCTGTATAATCGCTGCTCCGTCCCCGCTTGCGGTGCTGTTCAGCTAAACGTACCCGTCTCTCGATCTTTTCCTTCTGCCTCCAGACTTTGAACTCGTTGTAGTCGTTTGGCTTTAGAAGATCATACGGTTCCGTCGGATCCCAGATAGCTACGACTGGCTGGTTTTTATGCTGAATGATAGTGAGGATCGAAAAAAGAAAGTGCATCTCAAACCATGCACCTTTCTGCCTTTGCCTTTCCCGCCCTTCTTCTTCTGTCCGGCTGCTCTGAACCCATTGACATCCTCTTCGAGCACCATCGAAGGTGGCTTGACTTTCTTGCCCCATGTCGGGGCGGGTTCTTGTACGGGTTCCGAAGGCTTTGGCGGCTCGACCAAAACGGGGGGCGCAAAGATGACCGCCGAAGACGAGACGGTTGCAGAAGCGAGAGCCGCGCCAACGGGGAGCCTGGGCGCCGCCGGTTTCGATTTTTGCTGATTTCGTCGTACAGGCGCGAATGCAAGGGCAGCGGACCACCCTTTATCATAAGAACAAGGGGAGCATTTCAATAAGAAGCTCTAAACAGTCAAGGGCGTAGTAGATGAGGAATACCGGCTGTGGATTTTGCGCCTTCTGGCGCAGCTGCAGGGGTTGCTTGTGGTGTCGGTATGGCTACCGGCTGTGGTGCTGGTTCGTTATCTGGTAGTTCGAGAGTAGAGGCTGGCTGAGACGCAGAAGCTGGCACGGCAGCACCAGACGAAAACTGGATGCCACCGTACAGGCCGCCTGCTCTGCTCGACATGGTGGGAAAACAAAGAAATAGAATATTGGCGATACAAGTACATTATTTTCTTATTTGCATAATAAATATTTAATTCATTCCTGCTCATGGGCGTGCAGTGTGCATTTACGCCTTCTCCGCCGTGCGACCGACGCTTTTCCAAGCGTCATCTAAGGTCAACTTGTGAGCGTACAGGATGTCTGTAAAACGCTTCAAAATGCACCATTTCTGTTGGGATCGTCATTCAGAGGAGCAATATGTGTGGACTCTATGATCCCTGGGCGCGCTTCAATGACGCCGGCTGCCTGCCTCATTGCCTGGGCAGCAAGTCGGTCGCCTTTGAAGTGAGCACCAGCACCAGCACCGTGCGCCTTGCTGGTAGGATCAGAGACCTAGCCGCCCCATGAGCCATAGTCAGCCAATAAACGGGGGAAGAAACAATACAAAATTGGTGTCCATTGGATTAGCATTGTTCGACGATGCAGTCGGGTTTGCAACCCCAGGATGCATATCGGCGCCCATAGCGCCTAAAGAAGTGTCGTTCAAGGACATTGCAGCTGGGTCCGAATGTCTCGCGGAGCCCTCTATATAGGATCCCAGTGGAACATGACGCCCGGGCTGACGCATCTATGACGCCTCCAACAGTCAGGCGACAATAAAAAAAATTAATTAGTGGTAATATGGTTTATCCGCGTTCAAAAAGTATCTCTCTCGAACGGCCCGGCTGAGTACGTGAACAGCAAAGTCGCCAGCGTCAATCATGGCCCATTCGTTCAGCATTTTTCCCTTGAGATTTGGCGGTATGGGCAGTGGAGGTTTCACCTCAAGCAGCTGGAAAAAATTGGTTTACAGAACAAGCTATGCAGTTACGAAGTACTCACTGTTTTTCTTACGACACGAACTACTGATTCGATTGCTCCTCTGTTCTCTGTTCCCTCTTTCACCTGGCCCTCTGGTCAACGCACTATCGAGTATTGACTCCACAACCACTCACCTGAGCAATGACGACCCAATTCCAAAGCCCATAAGGCATATCATACAGAGACTCGCCAGCATTTGTTCCCCCGCGCCGTCTCCGTCCCTGGGGTAACCGGTAAGGAAGAGGCGGGCCCGGACTGGGTAACCTGGGTCTCTCCACGGTCAAAAACGACGTATCAAGATGAGGCAGAGGCGCAAGCTTCGAATAGAGCTCTCTCACGGGCTCCGGCACATCCGACGGGATTGGCGGAGCAGAACCCGACACCTGTGGCTTCGGGACAGGTGCCTCTTGGTTAACGAACCACGGAACCCTCGACGACTCGGTGAAATATCGAAATTGGCGCGAACGACGCGGTGTGAGTCGACGAAGAGTTTGCATGGGTAGAGAAGGAAAGAGTTATTTATTGATTATTTTTGATACCTGGGGTACGCCGAGAGACGACGTCATACGAAAAATTGAGAGCCGCTTATATACATGTTAACCTGACGACGTCCACTGGTTCGTCGTTGCATATGTCTCTATGGCTCCCCCGCCCCTTGCTTGCTCGTTCCTATAACCATGTCCTGCGCATACACCCCGGGCCATCCCCCGTCTTCCCCCGCGTATATCTCCGCGCAGCAGCCCCTTCCTCGCGTCCTCGTTTCCAGAGCACGAAATCCCCCGACCAGCCAGCAGTAAAACCCAGCCCACCCGTAAAGGCCACGCCGCTGCTCCCTCGCGTCTGGAAAAAGTCAAGCACGAGGCGGCCCACTACTGGCATGGCTCCAAGCTTCTCGTCTCCGAGGTCCGTATTTCGGCGAGGCTGCAGTGGAAAATCCTGCATGGAGAGGTCTTGACGAGGCGAGAGCGGAGGCAGGTATGCTGTTTGTAAACTTCTACCGTGAAGAGTCCATCGCTGACTTTTGCGCTTCAGCTCAGACGGACAACCCAAGATCTCCTACGGCTTGTCCCGTTCGCCGTCTTCATCATTGTGCCGTTCATGGAACTGCTACTCCCCGTCGCGCTCAAGCTCTTCCCCAACATGTTACCGTCTACGTTCGAGGACAAGTTTGCCGCTGTGAGTGATCCCATGCTGCGTGTAGCTCTTTGACTAACAGACTATTACAGCAAGAAAAAGAGCGCAAGCTACTCCGTGTCAGACTTGAAATGGCAAAGTTCCTCCAGGAGACGCTGCGTGAATCAGGTTTAAAGGCCAATGCACACATAGTAGGCAGCGAGGCATTCAAAGAATTCTTCCGCAAGGTGCGAGAACTAGCTGACACTGGTATAACTGTGTTCAATTCTTCTAGGTTCGTTCCACTGGCGAGTCACCGTCCGCCACGGATATCATCAATGTAGCCAAGCTGTTTGACGACGATCTCACCCTCGACAATCTTTCTCGTCCTCAACTCGTCTCGATGTGTCGGTACATGGGTTTGAACGCGTTTGGAACAGACAACTTCCTTCGAGGCGCTATTCGGTCGCGGCTATTGCATATCCGTCGCGATGACCAGCTTATTGAATCGGAAGGCGTCGATGAGCTCTCCACAGCTGAACTTCAGGCAGCCTGTCAATCGCGCGGCATTCGTACTTCGGGCGTTTCTCCTGCAAGACTGCGGGAGGAACTTACGACGTGGATCAATTTGCATCTGCATAACAGGGTCTCTGGTGTTCTCCTCGTCCTGGGAAGGGCTTTCCACTTTGATAGAAAGGCCGGTGAGAACGAGGATGGAAAGACAAACGTTATCAAGAGTCTGGAGAGCGTCCTGAGTGGTCTACCTGATAATTTGGTATGTTTTATATTCTAACTTCAATTTTGTGCTCACGAAAGTCTTCAGTTGAACGAAGCCGAGCTCGAGGTTGATTCCGACAAGGCCAGCTATAAACAGAAACTTGAGGTTCTGCAACAGCAAGAGGAACTCATTGAGGACGAGGAAGAGCAAGAACAAAAAGAGGAAGACGCGCGCCGTGCAAAGAGGGAAGCAGATGAACTTGAGGCGGAAACTGCCCGTGCCCTTCTTCCTGATTCTGAAGTAAGTTGACCATGATATCTTTGTAAATAATATTGACCATCGTTTAGCTTATGCCGGAAGGCATCGAGTCAGAAGACGCTCGCATGACCTCGGAACAATTGAAGGAACTTGCTGAAGCGCTGTCTGTCCTGTCGGCAAAATCTAGCGTTTTGAAAGAGCGCGACGAACTGAGGGCGCTGATGGAAGAGAATCTCTTGGCCGAAGAAGATCCCAAGTCACCTTCTGGGGCACTGACGAAACGTATACGGACTATGCTTACCAAGATTGATTCTCGGATGCAAGACTATGATTCACGAGTGGGTAGTTCGTTGCAGATGATCTCTGCGGATGCGCAAGGGCGGATTTCTGTGGCAGATCTCGAAAAGGCATTAGCTGTGATAAAGCATAAGCCGGACGACGAAGTGGGGCAAGCGGTGATTCAGAAGCTTGACGTAGACAAGGATGGGTTTGTAGAGTTGGAGCATGTACTTGGACTGGTGAGGGAAGAGGGTCTGGGTATCGTGGTGGACGACGAGGCACAGACGCTTATTGGAGAACTAAAAGATTCGAAGCCGCGGAAGGAAGACATTGTTCACGAGGGATAGACGTTGGAGTTTAGAGTGGTTATACTTATGTATTCAAGTAATACTGGGGTAGTATCCTATAATGCGACTAGTGAGAAGAAATGAGGTGCCAACATCCAGCTCTAGATAATAGTAATGAAGGCACTAGAATAATACATTCAAAAGTCGTGCCATAAAATTTTTAAAGAGACGATGGTTCGTTAGTTGGGAACTGGGACGGGCGTTTTGGGGGCCCTCTGTGTCGCTTTCTGCGGCGACCTCTGTGTCGACATCATATGTCTCTGCCCAGAACCTGCCTGCTTGGAGGGCGAGGACGCCGGTGAGGGCGACGCTGCAAATGAGGTTGCTCGACGCCAGGTCGAGAGTGGCGCTCCGTAGGATGACAGGGATGGCGTCTGTGAGTTTATGGGGCGGGAGAGAGGTGAAGTCGGAGTATACGACTAGGAAGGGTTTAGTATGCAAGTTACAAAAATAGTGCCACGCCAACCTGGTATCACAGAGTACAGATACATGGCTACTGTGGTGCCAAACAAAACTGCAAGCCATTGTCAGAAGGGCAACGCGAGCTTAAATGTGCTGGGGCTCACATATACTGCCGCCGTCAAACATGAGATTTCCGGCCTCGCCGTCTCTGAGGCTGAGGAGGATGGTGACTGCGCCGGTGAGGACGGTGAGGGCCATGGCGTAGTACATCTCAACGGGCGCCTTTGTGAGGATGGAGTAGTAGGCTGCGGCGATCCATAGGTTTTCGTCGGTGACGGGGGATTTCCAGAGGGTCAGGGCGTCGGCGATCCAGTGCGTGAACAGCTGGCCTGGACGGGGGTTGGCGCTGGGTACTGAGAGGGATGGAGTGTACGCACCGAGAAGGAAACTAGTCACACAGACAACGATGCTCGCCCGTAACCCCATCGCTGCTTCAACCAGAGGTACAATTTGCATGTGATAATTCCATTTCTATTTTCAATTACTAATTACGGTAATTCTATATCGCGGGAACAAAATCTCGAGGAAACACCTGTCGCACGTTTATGTTGATCCTCGTCGTACTCATGTAGCTACCATACCGTGCCCAGTCCGAATCCATACATTCAGAGAGATGCGGCGGGAGCGTGTCATCTAGTATACGCGGGACGCCTGTCGGTGGTCAGTACCCTCTTCGTGCTGGACAAGTCCAAGGTTTACCGTGGTATGCCCTTCGACAGGCAGGACCAGACATGATCACGACGTCTCCAGACCGAAGAAGAATCGGGACAGGTTCAGTGTCCCGTGTGAGTCCTCCAATCAGAAAGACAGCTGCGTTGCCGAGACTGTGGGCCATTAGACGCAAGTCGGAATGCAGGACGCGTACGTACGATATGGATACGAGCGGGGCGGTGGCGCATACTTCGGAGCGGTCAACGTGCGCCATCAGAGTGTCCTGGAGGAAGTCAGCCAAGGCCTTGACTGAAAAGTAGACACCCACTTTTGTCTGGTAGAAATTCACGATACCAGCGTCCGGTTCTGCTGGACATAAGTACCATCGAACAAATTCACAACTCAATCACACACCATAACTCTCGTTCCACGACTTCCAAGAAAGATACTCATCACCCCACTCCATCTCATCCGAAGCATTATATATTTCGTCCCAGTCAATTATTCGTACAGCCTCTTTACAAACATTGCTCAAAACATCGTCAACACGGGCCTTACCCTTTGCAAAGTCATATTGCTTGGTTCCCCAGTGGTAGAACCATCCGATGTTTGCCCACCGCAGTTTGCGCAGGAGATGGGAACAGGGCAGCGGCTGGGCAGTCGTTGATGGAGTCGGGGAGGTTTGGGCGTTTCCACCATGGTCTTGAAGTTGTCGGGGCTTGCTGGGGTGTTGTTTACTAGCTGTCGGGGCCCGGTGCTCTCAGACGAAGGGTCCGCGGGCCGTGGTTGTACTATCAGATCTTGGTCTGCATTCCAAAGACCCTCTTCCGGAAGAAAATAGTGAGTGTCGAGGTTTGTCGGATTGGGATGTCGCGCCTGGCTGGATAGCGACCAGCGAATGAGATCTTGCTGCTCCTTGTGTGACAGAAAAGAGGGAAGAACGACAAGACCTGCAGAAGCGTTAGCATTCGACAGCGCTTTGGATGTGCACTGACCAGGTATCGATGGTATCGCGTACGCCCTTCTCGCGCCTTTCAGTTCTCTGAATTCTACGGCTTCCGAGCGTCCGACCCAGACCCCAGCCTCGATTTCCTCTGATCTCGCGTCGTCTAGTGTGGCAAGGTCCAAGACATTAACGAGGCTGGGAGGCGGAAACCGCGCCTTGTACATCTTCTCGGCAGCCCTAAACGGTGTCCAGTCTGCGTCAACTGCATTGTTTCTATTCTTCGTTGTCTTTTGGTGCAGGCGCTGCGCCTTCTTGTAGGCGGCGCTAGAGGTATCGTGAAGGGAAGGCATCACTGGTCGGCATCTCCCGGCCGCTCCTGAACCTTAAACTGTACAGTTCTGCCCTTTTCCCACGCACTCTCCTCCTCCAACGCCTTTTCGCTCTCGGTAATTATCTTTCACAGTCGAAATGGAAAACGACCAGGTAAGGGTTTCTGGTATTTCTCGCATGTTCTGGTATTGACTTATGCATGTAAACAGGGTTCTCTCGTTGATCTCTACGTTCCCCGCAAATGCGCGGCTACCAGTGCGCTTTTTCTGGCCTTGGTTTTCGAGCGTGGACTCATGTATCGCTAGACCGTCTGATCACCTCCAAGGATCATGCATCCGTTCAAATTAACATTGCCGACGTTGATGCTAACGGTCGCGCTTTGGGCACGTCCACGACGTTCGCCCTGTGTGGACAGGTGCGGTCGCAGGGAGAGAGCGATGATGCTTTGAATAGGTTGGCGACTCAGGCAGGCCGTAAGTCGTGCTTTTTCAACGTATACGTTTTGATCTCATTTCCCACCGTAGTGCTTAAAAACGTCTGGTCTTACCAAAAGTGATTCTCGATTCACCATTGTTTCTGTACTTTGAGATTACTTGTCGAATCACATACATAACACCATTTCCAGTGTGATAAGCCTATAAATAAATTCGAGTTTAATTAATTTCTTTCCACCCACGTGGTTGGTGGCGATGACGTATCCCAAATTGGTTGCTGCGCTGCTGTGCAGTTGAGTGATGTACATCATCCCTCCCAATGGGCGAAGACATTTCTTCCTCTCTTGAGAGCTCCATTTCTGCATTTTCTACTAGCTCAGTGCGTCGCATCCGTTTTCATCAGCGCCATCTAAGCCTTATATTGCAACAGTCCGATTCTATGGTGGAGATCAAGCGCACTGATTCTGTTCTCGGATCTTCTGGAGCCCAGCCCCTGGAGGAGGATAGATACCGCTTGGTGTACTCAAAGAGCAAGGTCTATGTCAACCCAACGGCGTATGCCAGGGATAACATTCCCGGCTTTGTGGCCCTTGTGAAACGAGTGCGTGCAACTCAACCAAGCTCGACTAACGCTCAATTGCTGCAGGAGGCCGTCAACCCGACATATCTTCTCGCCTGGATTCCGGAGACGCTGTTGCATGAAAGGGCCGACGAGTGGGACAAGTTCGTCAAGATTGAGGAGAAGGCCCCCATTGACGACGAAGATGACGGTGAGCTCCACTGGTATACCTGTGTTCGGTTTGACTTGATGGGCTGTAGATGTCGTCCTCATCGACCTCCCAACACAGCGACCCGAATCCTATGCATTCTCCGTCCCCTTGACCTCAATATATTCTCTGGTCCTCTACCCGCCATCCTTCTCGTCGTGGCGTGCGTCGTCGGTTCAATTCAATTCTCCAATGTTAACCTGAATTCATCTAGATGGCTCCGTCGGGATCAACCTCATCAACGGGGACACCCTTCCTACCTTGTATTTTCACGACGATGAATCACGTTCTTTCACCATGCCTGTGCCGCAACCGCAGCGGAAGCGAAACAGCGTCACATCCTATCCGCCGGCACCATCGCCTTCCGTAGCACTAAAGTCACCTAATCCCAATTCATGGGGCGGCGAGGACCTCCTGACCCGGCTGCGTTCATACGCCCATGTTTTGCGATCTACCCTGCAACCTTCACTATTTCTCATCGACCCTTCCCGAGCGGACATTGAAGCACACTCAACCCAGGTATTCGACGATGATGCTGTAGACGATATCCTCGCTCAGTCTTCATATGCCAATTCTCATTCTCCCGTCCCGGCTCACCGGCGGCCGCGCCCACTGTCGACGAATCCCTACTCGAACCGTTCCTCTGTTCTTCACCGTTCCCTGGCACCCCCAGCCACGAATACAAACGGGCAGTCAACCTCCCAAGCCCGCGTTGCCCTCCTTCAGTCTTTCTCCAATATCACCCGAGCTACGCGCCATGCCGCGCAGAATATACTATCGCATCCTCTTGCAAAGCCCATTGTACCCCATCTACCCGACCCTGTCAAGAGTCTTGTAAACGCGAACGGAGAATGGGAATGGGGAAGCTGGGTCGAGAAAGGGGGCGTAGGCGAATTCGAGAGTGCTAGGGTCTATCTAGCGCGTTGGGCGAGGATTGTCGCAGAAGAAGGCGAGCGCGCTCGACGGCGTGAAGCCGATGCGCTACCGTCATCGTCCAACTTGGCGGAAGAATCGTCTTCGTTGGGTATTTTTGAGCTGCTCCATTCAACGTCGAATCTGCCGACACCCAAGACGTCAAGGAATCCTACTCATCCTGTTAATGAGCTTATGTGGTCTCAGTGGTTTGCTGAGGATGGCCGGCCGACTGTTCGTATCGAGCATATGAGACGAGAAATATTTCGGCGAGGTATATCGGCTCGTGGGACGCTGAGACAGCGAATATGGCCCTTCCTATTGGGTGTTTTGATTGGGATGTGACGTCCGAAGAACGAACGAAGAACTGGGAGGCGAAGAGGTGAGCTTTCTGCAGTGTTCTGTTATTTTTCTTATGCCCATTTTTCAGGAAGCAGTATCAGAACATCAGGGACGAGTGGTGCGGTGTTCCGGAAGTATTCGACAGACCAGACGTTCTGGAGGTGACTTTTACCGACCTTATGCCTATAGCATCGAATGCTCAAAGTCATATCCAGGAACGCCATAGGATCGACGTGGACTGTCGACGTACTGACCGGAGTCAGCCCTTGTTCTCAACACCACCGACCACATCGTCGTCTACGCCAACTCCGGGTGAAGATGATGATGAGAAGGAGAGGGCCAAGCGGTATTCCACCATCTCACCCAATATGAACGACATTGGGGCGCAATCACCCAGCAATGAACATATAGACCGGCTGGCCGCCATCCTCCTTACGTACAATTTTTATGAAAAGGAACTCGGTGTGTTTAGTTTTTCATTACGGAAAGGGACCATCATGCTCATCTTTATAGGGTACGTGCAAGGGATGTCGGACCTTTGTGCGCCGGTATATGTAGTGATGGATGCTGATGAAGAATTGACATTCTGGTGCTTTGTTGAATTCATGCAGCGGATGGTAACGACATTTTTTTTCTCAATCAGTCTAAGTCTCATGGGAATTTTAGAAGCAGAACTTCCTTCGCGATCAAAGCGGCATGAAGAAGCAGCTCTTGACTTTACAACAACTCATTGGCATGATGGATCCAGAACTTTATCGTCATCTCGGTACGTTTAGTCGGGTTAGGTTCTAGCGCAGAATTGACAAGTCGTTTCAGAAAAAACAGACGGGTTGAATCTGTTCTTCTGTTTTCGGTACGGGAAACTGTTTATGCGTGTCGAGATTATGGCTCATGCCGTTTTTACCTAGATGGGTTCTCATTGCGTTCAAGAGGGAGTTTCCCTTTGATGACGTTTTGCGCTTGTGGGAAGTCTTGTGGACGGACTATTATAGCAATGACTTTGTTTTGTTCGTAGCCTTGGCTGTCTTGGAGTCTCACCGGGACATGATTTTGCGCTATCTGGTAGAGGTGTGTGATTTCCTCAAATGTCTTATCGTCGTGGCTGACATTTCTTCTGCTAGTTTGATGAAATCCTCAAGGTAACTAAACTATCAGTCAAGATCTTATTTTACTGAATTGCGTTTGCAGTACTGCAACGAACTGAGCATGACGATCGAACTGGACACGACACTGGCACAAGCTGAAGTGCTGTTCCTATCTTTTGCCCAGCTCATGGCAGATATAGACCGAAGGCAGGCAGAAGAGGCATATTCCTCCCCGAGTCAAACGGGTCTTCGGAATCGCGGATCGAATGAAGTGCAGCTTCCGGAATTATCGAGTAATTTGAGAGAATTACTACAGGCGGGACGGGCATAGAACAGGATTTACCAGGATGTATAGTTAAATTGCAATGTATGTCTAAGCTTAGTAACTACTCTCAACCACTTACTACCATGACTGCAAAACGTGGACGCTCACCAGAACTCGACGACGCCAATAAACGTCTCCGGTTTAAAGAAGACGATGTTGCGAATTACTTTGAGTACTTCAAGTCAATCAGCGTATGCTTCAAAATACCGCTCGACCCCGATGTCCAGCTTGATTCTAGCGGCACTGTCGACCCCTACGACAAGCATCTTCCCAAGTCTCTGCAGCTCACCGCTCTCACCGTCGACCCTGGCAGGACGGACGAGTTCAACAAGCTCTGCTTCAAGTCTGAGCACTGGGCGTCGAGTCGCGATATCGGTTCCTTCCTGGGCTTGCTTCTCATGCATGTCGGGGACTTCCATGGGTCTAGGAGTCGGATTTACGATACCGTCTGGCCCGTCGTCTCAGACGCCCTCCATCTCGCCTACGCTCTCGTTCACGGTGGAGATCATCGGTATGTAACTCCTGTCGCAGAGACCCAGTTCTCCATACGGACGAAGCAGCCCCAGGACGTCAAGTTGAGGGTTGATCCTACTTTCGTGCTCGAGAGATCGGGCGCATACATGCAGGACAGGGCTCGTTCAACTCACTCGGATATCGATGTGTGTAAATCCCGGGCCTTTGTGGAGTTGACTTGCTAACCCACCGTCGGTGTAGATTGGAAGCTTTGTGTCTTTTGCGTTCCAGGACTACGGCAGGTTTGACGCGCGCGGTTTCCTGATATACCTCCTCATTGTTCGTGCGCAAGTGGAGGACCCGCAGCTGTGCTTTCCCTGGCCGGAGGCTGGGTGCCAGGGTTGCACTGAGTTCAAGGACTGCCACGAAGCTTGGAGGCTACTTCAAGGCGAGATGTTGCCTGCGCCGCAAGATGCTCCGGACGCCTCGCAGGACCCCGGAAGCCCGGGACTCGAAGCTATTGACGAGCTCATCGGTCTTTGGCGCAGCTGGATTGAAGAGTGTGGCTCTGCAATGGGCGACATCAAGAGGAAGGACTCCCGTAGACCTGAGCTTGCGCCGCTGCGTCGCGCCGTAGGTCAAGCTTACGATAACAGCTGCAAAGATTCTGGTAGTCCAGAGGAGAAGGCTGAGGTTCTAGAATGGCTAGAAAGCGCATGGTGTGGCATAGTCCAGGTGAGTGAAGTCTTCGAGGTTATATATAACAAATCTGACTGTTTTAAAAGGCTTGGTCGCAAGGTGTACGCGAGGACACGACCGCAGGCGTCTTGAGCAATATGGCGGTATTCCAGTATTTCTTACGCTCCAGGAAGACCCAAACCGCCGTCCTGTGCACGCCTATGCCTAGTCATATAGCGGTCCCGTCTCTCGTCGGTGCATGCATACACGGTTACAAAGATGCGAAATCTCGCCAGGAGTACCGACGACCTGTTGAACTCTCTCTCCAACAGAGCAGGAAAAGGAGATTTGAAGAAAAATATTCAAAGACAACGAGGGTGTTGCATCAGGTTGAGACAGGTGCTACAACTACTACTCGCGTATGTCCTTCCTACTTTCACCTTTCGAGTCTCGTTAAACATGCGATCACGTTTAGAAAATCCACCTAGACCATTTACATCTCGCTTTCAATGCACCTCACCTGAACCTACTTTCATCTGGCATGACTGCGTTTACTAGAGTCCTTACTCAGACATGGCTACCGCCACAGATGAAGATTATCCACTCTGGTCTCTGTCAGGAATGCCGACTACTGCACCTACGACAGCTTGTCACGATTCTGGACCAGCATTGGCTTCGCCGATTACCAACGGTGCTGTGATCTTGTCTGAATATGTCGCGTGTGGAGCACTGGGTACTGTCTGGGGAGGGGGCCTCATCTTTGAAGGCGATACAGAGCAGACCCGTACTGCCATTATAGCGAAAACTGTGACTAGTAAGGAAGACGCTCTGTTGCTATCCCGAGAAGCTATGCTATACGAGCAACTCACTGGCTTGGAGCTGGACCTGCCGACTGTGCGCCATTATGGTCTCTTCAAGGACTGCGATGGTATGACAATCCTGGTGATGGAAGATGCTGGTGTCGAAATGGATAAATTCGATGACATCAGTCTAAGTCTAAAGTACGCGATCTTTTCTCTGTGGTTGTAGTAAAAGACCAATGAGTTCTAGGACGAAGATTTATGATGCATTTTGTCGCCTTCATGATGTAGGAATATCTCACAGAGACGTGGAGCCAAGAAATATCCTGCTGACGCCGTCTGGAGAGGTCAAGGTTATCGATTTTCATGTGGCTTCCGAACATAAATGCCCAGGAGACGAATGTGACGATGGTGAATACATAAAGTCGATACTTGGACTCTGAGTTAGTGTAGAAGTTGTAATATACTGTCCTTGGAACTTGTAGAATTTCAAAGACAACAGAGCTCGTGACGCTTGAACAAGTTTAACTTTCGACCACGATGGCCAACCTGACCATCCTACGCAGCTATGCAACGAAACTACCAAGCAGTCTCCCACCTTCTGTTCTATTTAGCCATACCGACACGACGCTCACCATCTACGACGCCTTTCCAAAATCCATCTTCCACTTCCTCATCCTCCCACGCGTCCAGACCGATTCGCCACTGGACCTCTCTAGCCTGAAATCACTCCTCAAACGCAACAAGACGCGTGCCAAAGAGGTCGTGGAGAGTCTGAGCGAGGCTGCGGCGGCGCTGCGAAAGGATATCGAGGACGAGATGGTCAAGCGGTACGGTTTCAAATGGGGGATATGGACTGGCTTTCATGCTGCGCCTCGATGGAGTGAGTGCTTGAACCCAGGTCTCCTTTGATTCTTGTTGAACTCGGGCGCGCACAGGCATCTCCATCTCCACGTCCTCTCCGCAGACCTCTGCTCGCCAAAGATGAAGAATAAGAAACACTACAACTCATTTCATCCCAAACTTGGCTTTTTCTTAGATATTGACGAGGTCCTCTCTTGGTTTGACGCTGAACCATCTTATTTCTCTTCAGTGCGTGCACTGTTCATACAAATCGTTTCAGTTTACTAAACGCACCTAGATGGCCAAATTGGATCCTAAAAAATACGAAGCTCTTTTGAAAGAACCTCTACAGTGTTGGCGCTGTGGAAGTGAGATGAAGAACATGCCTACTCTGAAAGCACATCTCCAAGAAGAATGGGACAAGCAGGCGGCCCAAGAGAAAGCTAAACTAGAGAGGAAACGCAAATTTGAGGCAAGGCAGCATAAAAACGACGGCGATGAACACCAGGATAAGAAACCGAAACCAGAAACCGATGATGTCCATACCCCGTGATGGGTCTACTAAAACACGATATTGTACAACGGAATACCTATGAGTTTCTAACGTCTTACGGAACTTGTCTACAAGTTACTATTGTAAGCTCCTTTGTTTACTTGGCGGCGGCAGCTGCTGCAGCGCTTGCCTTCAGTTTTTCAGCTCGAGCCTTCTCACTGGCACGACGAATAGCCCAGGTCAATTCATAAGTCCTGACTGCATCTGAAAAGTAAAGCATCAGAACGCTCGAGCTCATGATTGACCGCACCACACTCACCATCGTATGAGCTCAATATCTGTGCCGCATCTGGATCCTCCTCGATATCCTCGATAATGTCAATCAAGTTGGATACCTCAGAGAAGAAGGGATCGTCATCGGGGAAATTAATGGTTTGTTCGTGGTCGTCTCCAGGCCTGCGTACGTAAAGTACAGGTTGCACATATGGGTTAACAAGCCTAGGATAAAAACATTGTCAGCTATTTGTGCCCAAGAATAACAACAGGTATATACTTACTTCAGAGAGTATCCATCAGCATACACTTCCAGCTCACAGCTGTAGTTCTTGCCCTGCAACGCGGCGATGTGAGTGAAACTGCCAACGGCTCCACTGTCATACTTCCTGTGATACACATGACCATGTAAGCAGTTGGCTCATCATTCATGTCCCGAAGGAGTCTCACCATGTAGCAGCGGTGACACGAGGAATTCTATTTTCAGGAGCAATCTTACTCTCATCCACCTTCATCGCGGACAGGTGACCTGCATTTTCGTCCCATTCCAAAGAGTGAGCAGAAACGGTAGATATGTCGACTTCGCCTCCAAAGTAACGCGAAAGATCACAGAAATGAGTCCCTTGTTCCACGATTGGTCCTGCACTAACCGACCACATATTTTAATGCAAAGGAAAAACGACATGAGTTTATGCGAACTCACCTCTTAGACTTGTCCCACCAATCTGGCTTGGCAATAGCCTCGTATGCACAGGCATAACGAGCGATAGTAGCCATGACAGTGAGATTATTCTCCTCAATAATCTGTTTCATCATCTGTACCGCCTTGAGGTATCGCAACATGTAGCTATTGGCCGCGTAAGTTTGATTGCGAATATCTGCAAAAGCACCCGTACCCAACGGAACAAATGGTTCTGCTGTCGCTGATAGTCTTCGCGATGGTAAAGGCATCTTGGATCTCCTCCTCAGGGCCTGTCGCGATGGGTTTCTCAATGAACATAGCAACGCCGGGGAAATACTTGAGTATCTGCATCTCGATATCGCGGCCAGGTTTCAAGGTCCCACGGAACATGGGGGGACTTCCGACAATGACGGCGCGGGGCCTGTCCTTGGGTGCCATGTTCTTGACAAAGTCATCGAGAGTCTTGAAGACACGGGTATCCTGGTACGCAGACACGACGAAGGAGTCACATTTCTTCTGAAGAACGGCAGTCGCACGTTCGATGGCGGGATCAATAAGGGCTACGACCTTCAGGCGAGGTCCAAGTTTGCTGTCAAACGGAACGTGTTGATAAGGGCTGCACGGTGGGTCGGGACGTACTGTTCAAAACGGAAAGAGTGGTTCCAGGGACCCTCGTCAGAGCCTACATCGAGATAAGAATCAGATAAAGAGTTTTTCGTGCCACGAGCATCAGCAGCCTACCGAACATGATGTTTCCGGCTCCAATGAAGAGAACATTGAAGTCATCGGAGCCCCCAACATGGATCGCCCTGTTGTTTTGTGAAAAGATGCAATAATAAATAATTAGACGCGAAAAAAATACGGACTTGTCCATGGGAATGAGCCTCAATGGATCGATGGAGGGGCGGCGAGAGCCAGCAGAATAGTTGGAGCCTCTGCGCTCCGAGCCGCGTCGCTCCGAGGCTCGACGAGTGGTAGGAGAGTGAAGTGGAGAAGAAGGCATTGCGAAAAACAGATGGTGGTGGTTGAGTGACAAGAAGAATTTGACAGAAACGAGGCGAGGCAGAAATATGGGGTGCCCAAGTCACATGAATGACATCATAGCAGAAATTAATTAAATACTGCTAACAGTTGGTATCCATTTACACGATTTCGTGCTAATTTCTGTATGTTATCGTACAAACAACGACCAAGTATGAGTTCTTTTCTCCTTAGGTAGATGACGGCTCAAGAATGTGCTGCTGCTTGTTCCTCTTCTGCGCCAGCTGCGCTCGTTTCCTCTCTGCTGCCTCCAGTCGGTCAGTCATCGCCTTCAGTTCTGCCTTCAGCTTCTCGTTCTCCTCTGCCAGCTTCTGCACGTTCGATGCACGCTTCTTCACCTTCTCCTGGTCGACGTCAGGACTGTATAGCACCAATCATCAACATCGGGCCCATCTCCGCACGGTACGGAAAGGAACTTACTCGCTGGACCCGCTGATGATGCTCGATAGGTCAAAGTCCAGGTTCGATGACGTTGGGATTTCAGGAAGGAGAGGGGAGGCAGTGACGGCCTCATTTTCGGTATCTGTGCCCAAGTGAATTGATGCTGCATCCTTTGCTGGCGCGGTGAATGATGTCTGATAGGTCGTTGTGGCTGCCATCTCTCGACTACTGAAAGCATAATAATGTCAGCCTGAGATGCTCTACATGATGAGCAACGAGAGGGGTACCGACGTGGGCAGATCGTCTCGAGAATCAAAACGGGAGCTCATTGCGAGAGGCAGGCAGTGGAGAAAAGTAAGGACGGTCTGACAGCGCTGAAACTGGATGTTGGTAGTAAAGGCCAGTTGGAGAGCTTCATTGGTGTCATTGGTAACGCGTCACGCGTTCGTCACTGATCACTGATCGTCTGATCGCCCTTGTCGACTGTCTCGTTCATGACATCCGTCTTTTTCGATGCTAAATGCGCTGAGCACCGGACACTTGATAATTTTTTTTTCCACCGCCTTCTTTCTCATCGCATCTTATGCTGTGCTCGTCAGCGCATTCCTTCCTCTGACGGGTATTCATGTAATACATCAGCAGAGCTCAAAGTTACGTGTCTAATCTTTTTTTCAGGTAATCGACGTTCTGGCTCTCGACACACATTACAAGTACTTTGTTGTCTTCCTAGTGCCGACAAGCGCCTACTTTGTGATTGCCAATTGGGTCGGTTGGCAGTATTATCGCAACACTTAAATGAAGTACGCGCAGTCAACTTGATGGAAATGCTTATGCCTGATCAATATTTCATTCCCAAGGCAATTCCATGATGCATGCGATAACAAAACATGATGCAAAATGCATATACATAGCGCATACATAAAAATAAATACGTCAAATAAATACCGCTCATGGAGATCGACTGGTAATAGACTGCTGAACGGAACCCTTCGACTTTCTCCGCACATTTTGAAGTTCAAGCCACAGTCGACTAGGTTCCTCACTGCCAACGCCACTCACAGTGTTAGATGGTGCGGGCCGGAAAGCCGGACTACGTCCTCGGATACTTATCCCAGATTTAGTTGAGCGAGCGGGGCTCGGTTCGCGCGTTCTACTGGATATCATGGAACGTGCGGGACTCGTTTCTGATCGCGGTTTGGAAGGAAGTAGGCTCCTTCGCACCGCAATTGGCCTTGACGGGCTAGGTTCCCGGTCCACTGCAGAATCTACGAGTGGCGTTCGACGCGGGAACACATTTCGAAATGGTTGTGAAGATGCTCCTTCAGGACGTGACACCGTCGGTCGACGTGGGGTGCTGCTGGCCGTTGGCAATCGAAGCTGTCGTGCCCGTCTGTACAGATCAACATTAAACCTAATTCTGCAATGCTTGACTTCCGGTACTCACGCAACTGCTTTTCGGGCAAGCTTTGTACGATGCGCTTGAACCCAATTATCAAGAAATCTTGCTATAAGAGGATTAATACAACGTAAAATTGTTGAATAAAAGCGCACGTACTGAGTGTGTTCTTCCTGTCCACCTCGCGAGCTTTTCTAGCAAGCTTTGCCCGAGGCATTTGACTAGTCCAGATTTTCCAACACTTCGCCTTGATATGACTTGCATGGAACCCAATGGCAGGCAATGACTATTTTTTTGTATCAGCCGAAAACTGAGGACAACAAAGATCTTTTCGCGTACCTTGGTCTTGGCTTTCCATGCATCTAATACGTGACGTAGTGCGTTTTGTTGATTCCGAATGAGGAGTTCATATTCCTGTCCATTTTGATCAGAAAAATGAACAGAACTTGTAAGAACGACGCGCACAATTGGCCGAAGTTGGTCGTCCTTGAATTTATCTCTCCACTTATCCCATGCCATTTCCATGGTGGCGAGTTTAACTTCATCTTCTCGCCGCTGTAAAAGAAGCCTTCTGTGGCGAGCTGCCCGGGCTGCAGCAAGCCATTGATGGAAAATGCGCCGAACATTATCTGCACCGATATCAGCGCCAGAGTTAACTAGAAGTGGATGAAATGAAGACCACCTTCTCTTTTTACGTCTCGATAGCTTTCCATGAGACTGAGGTCCTCGACGTGACGGATACATATTCGCTTCCACTTACTAAATGCAGCCCTTTCCGTGCTGTCAGACCGACGTGCTCGCAAAGAGAAAAAGGGTGCTCACTGGAGGATGCCGACTTCATGTCGCTGAGTCACCTCAAGTTCCTGTAGCTTGACATCGATGACACGGTTGGTCCATTGCGTTAACGCCGATCGAAGGATTCTCTGCAAAAAGATAAGCCGGTAATAACGCAATCAAGATGAAAACGAACGTGTTGGATCCTAGTCTGAAAGAGGGTGCACTCTTTATGGCGTCTCGCACGCTCAACCCAAACTGAAGAAAACACGTCAGAATCCCCACAGCTCCTAACACCACCTCTCGTACCTATAAATAATTTTCGAAGTTTTTGGACTTTGAACACTTGTAGCTGGTGTTCTCTTTGCTTGTCGCGATATTTTGCTCTCATAGCATTCCAAGCGCGCCGCGTAACAACGAAGTTGTCCGTGAGACGCGATTTTTTCATCATCTTGAGCTGCTTGTGCCATCGCATACGCCATATCAAAAGCATTCGGGAACGAAGATGAGACGAATGATATTGAACTGCGAACAGATGCGAGTTCTGATGAGTCGACAAAACCTGTCGCCACGTCTGGAAGGTTTTGCGAGCCGTGAGTGTTGACTGCGCATAGAATGTAGATGCGATCTCTGGAGGAATATTAGCTTCCATAGAAAGACCAGGCTTCGGACGGACCGTTTCGAGCCCGTTGCTCCCGCAGCTGTTGTTTCCATGCTGACCAGGTACTTTTGACCAGTTGAGCTGCCCTTGCCCCCTCGAGTAAATGCCCTCTTTCACGAGCTTTCCACACCCTTGTGACAGCACGAAGAAGAACATCGTCTTGCCTAGCAAGATGCTTATCCGCGCGGCTTTCCATGTGCTAGATCGAAGTAGTCATAAATGAGATGAGACGCGATATACTTAAGACACATACATGTATCGATAATTGTGCGGCTTTCCATCGTCGCATGGCACTTTTTATCACAACGAGATTGCGGTATTCCTCCGCTGAATACAGGTCATTCCTACCGAGAATAGATGGTCGAGTTAGACACGTGCTTGGCAGATGATTTAAACTCACATTTGTTTCCGCCAGGTTTTCATGACTTGTCTTTTGACTCTTTGTCCGACTTGTTGCGCAATTACACTTTCCGCCGCACGCAAGTGTGTCATCTGTCGCCAGCGAGTCCAGCATCGCTCAACGGCATGCTCGGCTCTAGCGTGTTGTACCTCGTCGGCAACATCCTCCAAACCGTCAACTGCAGACAATTTGGCTTTCCAACGTTTAAAGATGCGGAGTGACAATCTTTCCTTGTAATGCTGATCGGAAAGATGTGACCGGTACGATTGACGCCATTTAGCCCAGGCGTCTTTCCTAACCCTTTGTTCTCGCTTAGTACGGACAATCTTCATCTTTGACCGCATCGAATTTCGCCAGTTTTCATTTTGTTTGCCAACAAGACTGCGTCTCCAACGGAAAAAAGCCTTCTTCATCTGGTGTTTATCCGCCATTGCATCGGCGGTTTGGCACGTCCTCCGATAAGCATCTAAACGACTGCTCCAAACTTGAAGAGTACGACGCATAACAAGATTGTCGCGAGCGTCTTGGATTTGATTATTGGTAGTCTGCGCGTGTATATGAGCAAAGAGTAAGATGACTGTGATGAGCCTACCATAATCCATTGGAAGCCTTGTTTCCAGACTTCCCAGTATCGTTCAATGAGTCTAAGCTGGCGGAAAGCGTCTGCTTCCTGTTCGTCACGTAACATGTCTATTTTCTTCCATACGTCATCTTCTTTACTGATGACACTAGCCTTAACGGGTGGAAGGGTTGGTTTGCGGTACGGTACCGGCGTAGCACATTGGGGTTTGGGCCTGTTTCGAGATAGTGGGCTCTGATGATGTTGCCGGTGTATCAAATGATCATTGCCAGTAGCGTTGTATGCAGGGGGCGTAATCATGTTATCGCCGGCCATATCGGACTCTGACGATCCGAAGAGGCTGAGGAGACGCTGGCGGCGTTGGCGAGGTGGTGGCATTACGTGGGATGGTGGTGGAGAAGTAGATGGTGGCATTCCAAAGTCGAGACCGAGAGAGTTGGCAGTGACGTCGGATGGGGGTGGGGGTGGAGACTGTTGTCGTCGAGCACGAGCCCTAATCAGGACTGGGTGATGGTAAACGGTATCTATCGCGCTTTCTTCTGCTGTCTCATCTTGCTCGGATTCAGTATCGTGAGAATGTAGCGTAAATGAGTCATCGTCGCGTGGAGGAGGCTTGGAACGGATGATAGCACGTTCTGGCGGAGGTCGCTGGCGGGTAGGCTGACTGCTGCCAGTGTGAGCAGCCATAGGCTTGCTTTTCAGGCCATAGCCGTGCTGATCCTTCACCATTCCCCATTTGTCGGCCCAACTTCCCCCCTTAAGGGTACCCAGTTTCAAGAGCTTGCCATAGTAGACGACCTCGTGAGGATCTAGCCCTCGCTCCTGTAGGATATCACTGTACGCCTTGAATACAGTGAGGAATGCCGTAGCAGATGCGCCTGCACGGTCGATGATGGCGTCCAACAGATCAACATCCTCTTGAGATAGGCCTGTGAGCTCTGGTACTGGGGGAGCGGAACGCGACGAGAGAGATTCCGTGATAGACTGGGCGAGTTCAACAGCCTTGGAAGGAGGAGAGGATCTTGAAGGTCGAAAGGCCGGCATGGCAGCGAGGTAAGGACATACGATAACAGGCACCTTCGCTGGCACTAACGAGGGACAGCGAGTATGTAACAACAGTTTCCCTCGTGGGCCATCCTTGTTTAGGGCAAACGCGTGACATAAGCGTGACCGTAATCGCGCCGTCAGGGCCGCAACCCCGACGGCTATGCCCGATCAAGATCCGCAAGTAAGTTAAGATTTCTCATTAATTTTCTCCATTAAGTAACAGTGAGGGGTCGGGTAATACTACAGCGTTATACACGATACATGATGCGAAAAAAGAATCAGAAGTGTACGGGTAGCGCCGCAGATGCTTGGGACTCTGTCGGGCAGTATGGACATTTGACTCGCCTATACGTTTAGCAGAAAACTTGAGAAACGAAGTTAAGGAAGGCAAAGACCCACTCACCCTCCGGGTTTGCTCAGCTTGTGGAGGCTGTCTGCCGCTATAACATGACCACATAACATCATCATCGGCGGATTTGATTCAGTGGACTGTTCCTTGGAGACTGGACATGTGAAGATTGAATGGTATCTGTTCTCTGACGGAACGGGTATCTCAATCTATTTGAAAGTTAAAAGAAATGCTGCGGTCAAGAAAGGTATGATATATACATACCGGTAACTCGTCCGTTTGGCTCCATTCACTCTTTCGCTCACGCATCACACGTTTTCCCTTTTCTATCTTCGCCAGGGCACCACCTCCACCAATCTCCGTTACCACTTTGAGCGGTACCTGTTTACTCATTCCTAAACTGGCGCAATATTCCTTAGCGAAGAGGGGCTCTAGGTCCCAGTGAAGCGATGGCGATGCCAAATCAGCATATGGAGAGGTCTTTAGACGGGACAACGGCATGAACGCGAGGCAGGCCATCAGGCGCTTGAATTCATCTTCGTGATGATCATAAAACATTCGCATTGAAGAATTTGCGTATGCGAGCGCCGGACGTGGGTCTGGGGGATGTGAAGATAACAGAAGTCGAACATATTGAGACCGATGTAGATAGAACTCTAGAGGTGATGCCCGTGATTTCAGAAAATCCCGATTTTCTCTCGCCCATCTTGGATACAATCAGCACATGGATTGATGTGAGGAACAACGTGAAACCATACTGGAGTGCCGGACCCGTGTCCTGATCCTTCAGGGCTTGTAGAATCCTATGAAGGTCGATGAATTGCTCACGCAAGGCACTCGGAATATCTGTGTTAGACTCCTATCATTTTATTTTCAATATAGTGCAGAAGATGCATGAGTCTCAAGCTCACCTCTAGAAGTGTCTGGGCCGTGTCAAACTGGCCAGTGCGTAGGAAGTGTAAGACGACGGTTCGCTCCAGTGCAGCCACGGACTGCTCAGATGTGAAGAGATTCGGATAAGACGGTAGTGTACCAGTGAATTTCTTCGGAAATTTGAGCATTCTCTCGGCAAATGAGACCGACCACGCGTACCTTTTCCAGGGCTTTCCCAAGCCGAGACATCGAGGAATAAATCTCCTTCTGTCGTTCATCGATGTCCTTTTTCCTTGCTTCCACGGTACGCGATAAATCCACGCAAGTATCCTGAGGTAGGACATCTTCTACGCAAAGTTGTCTGGCAGCGCGGAGAGAATCCAGCAATGAGTCCAACGAGTCGAAAATGGAAGCAGATTTCGCCTTGGCTGAGGAATCTCCAGTCAGCTTTTCTAGTTTGGTGAGTTCCTTCAAAGCGGCTTCCATTGTCTCCGCGATGAATAGAATAGAATGTCGATGACACAGGACAAGAAGGGTAGACGACCTGGCGAGAGCCAATCGGTATGTCGGCCCGATCACGTGTACCCTTTCGATCAAATTTCTCATTTCCTCAAAAAACCCTGTCCTTTAACTTTCAAAATGTCCCGCTTCATCGCTGGCGATTCCCTAGGGAACATCAAGTCTTTGGCGTGCTCTGCTTCTGGAAAAATACAGAGTTGACCGTGTTCTCGGAAGGCCCCAAAACGTCTGAAGAAAAGCCAAATGCTATCCAAGCTTTGGCCGTCGACTACAAACCAGAATCAACTGTGGTATATACCTTGTTTACGTCTAGAAAGTCTGCTAGGATCTCATTTCACCTGCTCAAGAAAAGGTGGCCGCTGCGTATGGAGATGGCTCTGCCTCTACATACTCCCTAGAGGATTACACTCTCACCCCACTGCACCACTGGAAAGAAAGTCGCCTGAAAGCGAATCAAAAATATGTCGGATTATCTATAGCGTCCCAGTTCGTCTATTTTCTTTGTTTCAGAAGTCAACTTGACGCGCGACACAGAGGAATATTCACCTGCACTTCAAATGGAGCGTTGAGAATGACCCCGAAATCTAGTACAGAAGCCGAAGCGCGAACTGCACTTCTCCCTACCCGATTGTATTCATGGAAATTAGCAGCGGATCAAGAAACCTTTGCATATGGCGGTGACGAAGTTGACCTATCGTTATGGAATACCGAACAAGCGTTCCAGCAACCTGCAATGTCTTCCACCGCAGACGTCATGTCTAAAAAGAGGAAACGAAATACTGATCTCTTTCCTGGCGAGATGTGGCGAGCCAAAAATGTGAGTTGGACTTACTCTCCCTATAATCTTAGATTTATTGTTTCTCGTCTAGGTCTCCAACGATTCGCTTAGTCTGCGGCAGCCTATACGAGTCACCTCCCTCTCATATTTATCTACAGAATCCCCACATCATTTACTGGCCGGAACTCAGCTTGGGCATCTGAGACGGTACGACATACGAGCAGCCCGTCGGCCTGTAGCCGATTGGACAGGCATAGTCAAAGTTGGAGGTGTTCAAACTGTAGAGAAAGGGTTTTCAGACCAGTTCGTACTTGAATATCTTCCTTCTTTCAGTCATCTTACTTTTCATTGCCAGTGAGGCTTTTGTTAGCGACAGCGAGAACAGCATGCTTTCGGTTGATCTTCGCACAGGCCGCGTGCTTTACGGCTATCATGGTTAGTGCCGCGTTTTAGCTAAGACTAGATAAGTATGTTTATCACTCGTAATACAGGTCTATCAGGCACAGTTACATCAATAGCGCCCTCACCCTCGGTAATAGCGTCAGCATCCCTGGACCGGTATTTTCGACTACACAGCACCGTCCCTCCGCCATCTGAAATTGGTCACAACTCGGAGGACAAAGGACAGGTTTTGGACAAGGTTTACACGAAAAGTATACCCACTGTCATCGTTTGGGATGGAGATACGGCTGCTGTGTCAAGGGCTGACGCGTCTGCTGGCAATGAAGACGATGCTGTCTGGGATGCCATGGAAAACGTCGATGAACGTAACGAGGATGGCGACAATGAATTCAACGATAAAAGGCGGCGAAAAGTATCGCGCAAGTAAAACACATATCGTAATGTATAATGCCTGTAGATCGTCGATATATCATTTAGTTCGTCCCTTAAAAAAATCTCCTTTACAAGGAAAATACATACCAGCAGTCGGTCGGAGGTTGAACGCTCGAGCCCAGGAATCGGCATGATGTTTGAACCAAAGGAATGCGGTTGCGACAGATCCGTTAGTAAATTAGCCGGGAAGGTCACAAGAACTACAGTTATGTATTAGTCGAAGGTCCATCCCTGTCTCCGTCAGAGATACCCTCCAACAGCCCTCGTAAATCCGCAGATGACAACAAGTTCCTCCTCAACGCGCCAGCATACATATTCCACGCGACGTCTCTAAAGGAATCGTACTCCTCTACAACCTGATCCTGCACAGGTCGAATCAAGACTTTGACGGTCCGGTCATCTTCCAGATAAAGCTTCAAACGGAGAACATTAGCCCTCAAATCTCGCTCGCATGCAGCTCGAAATTTGTCGTTTAGTTCCTCCGCGGCAGCCTGGGATGCCCATTCTTGTGTAGTCAGGGGGGCACCAGCAGTATCCTTTGTCCTCCAAGCAGTGTTGAACTCATCGACACGGTCTACCCACTCATGAAGTGGGGCGCACAATGAGTCGGCACATTCCGATATGGCCTCTTTGCATGCTCGTCGTAGTTCATGATCAATCCCCTTCAAATTCCATTAGATACAGGCGGGGACATCAGTGTGACAGAGATGTTACATGTTTTGCACCTCTGATACTACCATCACCCCGGGGCATGCCCAGAGTGGAGAACAAGGCATCTGGAAGAAGCGCCGTCGTTTTATTCAGCAAAGAAGACAACGTATCTATAGCAAACAGTCAGATTTAGCGCAGCGACAATTCAACGGAACTTACCGGTTACGCCAGCAAAATTGATACTGGGATCATAGTCTCTTTGTACGAGGTCTAGATTGTTTGTAATTTCCTTCATAATGAGGAGATGGCGGATCAGAAAAAGCTGACCATCAAGACGGCTGGTTGGAGGATTCTTGAGTTTCAGCGCCTCAGAAGCTGAAACGAGAGACTGTCGACATAGACTGAGAGCCTCTTGTGCGATATCTTCGAAGATAGCCGGCTGCGTTAAGCCGTAAATTGGATGTGAAATAAAGTGTGAGGTACCCGTACCTTTACAAAGTCATGAAGCTGCGACAGAACCCAGACAGTTTTCTGTAGTGTGGGAAACCAGGTGTCTTGTTTATCCAGCGATGGCGTCTTGAATATTTGACTGATGCTCTCCTTTTCTTTTATATCTGATATTGAGACCGGTTTTCTCGCATCTGGGCACATTACAATCGATCATCTGTTGACTACAATTGAGAGAAACGTACCCAAGAGCTTATCGGGATAGGTCAGGTCCTCTGGTTTCAGCACATAGTATCGGATATCTGACTGAATCACAGATTGTGCTTTGAAGAATAGCCGAGTTTGAGCATCCTGAAGGACCATCTGCAGAAGCTGGCTGATATGCAACCGGCTGAGACCATGTTTCTTCCTCGGCCTATCCAGGTCTAAATTGAGCTCGTCATCGTCATCTTCATCATCCTCCGACAGATCAGGGACGTCAAGGACCATGAGTGCCTGTAAGACTGTGCACACTTCGCATAGGGCCGTGAGCCTGGGCTCGTGCAAAATTCGAGGCCGAAGGTCATCGTAAAGATAGTCGCAGAGGTTTTCTAGATACTGGCTAGTGTCCGGTTAAAAGGAGCAAACAAGGAATAATGCATACTTACTACAGCTGGTCTTCTCCCGAGTTGAAGAACTCCCGGAACAGATTAAATTCATCCAGACATAGTTGTTTTAGATAGCTGCATCCCGACCTAGTCTGAAGAGAGAATAAGCAAGATGGTTGAGATGATGTATGAATGACACCACTCGCCAATTCTACAAGCTCCGTACGAGTGGGATCCAGTCCTTTTATCTCTTCCATTAGACGAGCTACCAAAAGTGATTTACGCGCACTGAAGTATGCGCTGTGACATTCTGATAGCAAAGATGAAAGTTCATCCTTGTGGGCATATGCCCGACGTTCCAACTCTCCAAGGAGAGGAGCTAACTGGGGCGAAACACTTCGGAAACGCGTGTAAAGCAGATGCATCTGAGCCGTCGAGGAAACGTCCTTCTCCGACAATCGTTTCGAAATGTCTGCTGATAATGCGCGTAAAGATCCTACGAAATACATCTTGATGAGCGTCATGGCGCGTGTCATGCATTGTTGAAAACGAAGTAGATAGACCTCGGCCTCCCGAAAATGACGCTACAAAGGAACCTAAGAAGGTTGTATGTGCAAAGGCAGTCAGAGACTCACATGGGCCTTGAGATAATCGATACAGATGTCAACCCGTTCCACCATATACAAGAAGTCTGCCTGAAGCACAAGAGACTCCCCGGGGTGATTGAGCATCCTAGTGGCGTGCTCGAGCTCCTGGAAATACTCGAGGCGCGCGCCAATATCGTCAGTCAACGCTAGAAGTCGATCCTGAAGAGACTGGTCAGCATTCACCAGAGCCAGACAAGGTTTGCACCGCTCACTCGTTCCTCCAGCAGACGCTCGCATGCATCTTTCAGACTCTTTCCGCCTTCCTCGACACCACGCCAACCCTCCAGCATCCCATCGACTTCTTTGTCGATTTCGTCGACGTGTTCAATTAGTTTGTCGCATGTATCCAGGTGCTCGGAGACGCTAGCGACGTGTGCCCGAAAATGGGCCTCCTGGCTATGGGCAACGGAACGGTCAATAAGGGCAAACCAGTCGTAGAACTGTTGTGGCGTTTGCACGGGCTGCTTGGGGTGTAATGCATGGGTCGACAAGGCTAGTCGTGACGAATTGGGTGTACCCGGCCGTGAATTTGGAAGCAGTAATTTGTTCTTGGGCGTCGACGGTCGTGAAGGGGTCTTCTCATCGGTGCTGAACTGAAGAAAATGAGAAGGTAAGGCCTCGAAATATCTGTTCTGTGACGCACCTTGACAGGTAGAGGCGGTCTCTCGCTCGCGGCCTTTATGATGCCAACACTCCTGATTTCGACGTCGCTTAAGGGTGCTCTTGCTTCCCATTCCTCGACATTTATTGTTGGTCGGACTGGCGAAGGTGCATTCAACGGTAAAGGGCCTCGGCGTGGTGCCGTTCTGTTGGCCATGACATAGTCTAATGAAGGTGAAAGGTGGCTGTGCCAGATTATTTCGTTCACTTCGTCAACATATAGACTCACAGGTCTAACTATGATATAAGTGTCTAACTATGATATAAGTAACTGTATTTATACGCATCAAGCAGCCCGGCCTATAACGCTACGCCAAGTGTGCGCTTTTTCGAACCCATTCCTTCCAGTTTGATCTGCACCAACACAATAAGTGCACTAGAATGAAGAATCAAATGCGCTGCTTACAATCGATAAGCGTGTTCTGTATCTCCTCTCGAGTAGTCATCACAAATGGTCCATATTGGAAAACGGTTTGATCCAAGGGCTCTCCCGCGACCTATTTGCCAATGGCGATAAGATCTCAGACACGTTGGCATCTAGGAGGAACACCAACCAGTATGAATTCAGTATTATCATCTCCAGCTTTTACTGAAACCCCAGTCGATTCCGGCTCACTCGACAGAGTAATCGTGTGGAATGCATCAGTAGCAATGGTGTCGTTTCCAACGATAACAGATCCTTTCCAGACTACGAGACTATGTCAGAGAAGAGACATGTGTTTGCTTCTTCACTCACTGTAGATAAAAGCAGTCCACCCAGAAGCTGGAAAGTTCAGCGTGAGTATAAGCAACGACACACAAGGACCACAATTCCTACGGATATTCTGGAAGATCGTAGTATCCTTCTTGTCAAAAATGACATGGAAATACCAACAGCCCCCAAGGGGTCTCACTGGTGATTCGACTCCATGGCTCTTGCCACTAATTATCTTGATTCTGACATTACCATCTACACCATCTGGATATGCAGTAGGGATCCTATTGAGAATCTTATAACGTAGTCAGAAGTATCAAAGACATGCACGTACTGCTCAGGTCCCAACTCCTGGTATGATGGATCCACCATTTTATGCTGGAAATTCAATGATGATTAGCACAATCAAACTTGGTTAGAAACTGGTGATATGCACCTCTTTCGGAAGATCTATCCATAACTGTAGGCCTCGGGGGTCGGGAGCACCGTTGGCGTGAACGGGCATCTCAGCGTGTATGATACCCTTTCCAGCGCACATCCACTGAACCCCACCTTGTTCTGGCAGAAGAGATCAGCCCAAGTAACTCGCCCGGCTGCAGAATGACTTGCCAATAGTACCCTTGTGCCCTGCTGAGTCCTCATGACGGCTTGTCCTGTGTAGCTGAAGGTGAGACATTGCATCGGAAGGGGAGCATTTGGTACTTACCCCTCTAACATGTACGTGACTGTGGCTTGCCCACGATGCGGATGATCAGGGAAACCCTACCATGAGCCCTTAGTCCAGGAGTAGCACTAGAAATCGTGTAATACTCACTGCTCCTTGCGATACATGGAAATGGTCAAGCATCAGGAAGGGTGTCAAATTCCTGAGAGTCATAGAACCGATGCTTCGCCTAACCAGGGCCCCAGCCCCCTAGAAGAAACAGATAAGAACTTGTATATGTGGTATATATCAAGCGCAGCACACCTCAGGCGTTTCCACGGCCAAAACTTTCTTTGCTACACTTCGAGATATTGAAGCTAAAGCCATTGCGTCGGGCGTACTGAGAGTATGTGGGGGAAATAGAAAGGATAGGAGAGTGATGATTGTCACAGAAAGAACCGGAATTTTATACATGCAGCATAGCCAGCCACAATGCACTTAAATATGAAAGCATTGATCAGCAAGAGAAAAACATCCCTGATAAGGCTCGATGACGATCACATTACACGAATCTGCTGACACCAAGACTCAGATATTATTCAGCCACAATACGCCAACAACCGCAACTTATAAACTGGAAATTTGAACTTTGTGCTATCATACATAATTTTGTCATTACATTGCTCACATCCTATATGCCACACAGCGATGACGTATATAACCGAATCCTTCAAAAATTTACCGTTGACTACTTGCGTGAATTCTGTCTTACCTCCCTAATCTCTTGGACTAGCAGTGCATCGGGATCCCGACCACGAACCTCAGGGAGTAGAAGAGTAAAGGCTAAGAATGACATAAGTCGTAGCCTTCATGGTGAACATATGTCTACGTACCGGCACCGGCAATGCAACATCCAACGAAGACTGAAACCACCGTCAGAGATGATTTATCTTAAAAAGTATGGATCTGACTTACTCCAGAGAACAGCGGGCGTCCCAATGTCTTTGGTTAGAGTATTGAATGCAAGGGCAGAAATAATAGCGCCGGCCTTGCCGCAAGCAGCACTGATGCCGTGAGCGAAGGCGCGGAAGCGCGTCGGGAAAACCTCAGCAGGATAACACTGATCATGGCGCGATCAGCATAACACATAAAAAACGATTTCAAGACTCACGTAGGTTGTTCTATAGAGAAAATTGGATGTCTAAGTTCAAGTGGCCGAACCTTCGGAATATTCAACAACGTACGTGTTTGCCCCAAAATTAAAGAAGAACTGGGCAAAGAGTCAGAAGCGAGGCAGAGCAGTCAGGGGGAACAAACCCTACCTGTAAAAATGCAAAGCAAACGATGAAGCCAGCACTGCTTAGCGAGTTAAACTTTCCAGCTAGGATTCCCACTTATACAAGACGGTATAATCAGGCCAATGTAACGTGCAGAATAGAGAATTACTCACAAAACAAGGCAGCCATCAAGAAACCCTGAATCTGTATCCATTTCCGCCCAAGCTTTTCAATGGTAAGGACGGATACATAGTAGCCTATCAATTTGAGTAATAAATCAATAAAGGACCTTAGAATGAAGAGGATGTCTACTGACCGGGAACAAAACCGAGAGCGGTAATGATGATCCCGCCAGTAGAAACTTTGAAGAGCTTTTCCCAGGGTGTTCCACTGCTGCCGTCAAATCCGATCTGCTGAAGGACAACGTTTTGATTCAGGTTTATGCCGTAAAATCTATAATAGCGTCAGGCCGAACTAAGTATAACGAACTAAGATGACGCGTACGCTATATCAAGCAAGAACCAGCAGACACATGTCCCGACAAGATGTTTGGCATGTCGCCATTCCGAGAAATAGTGGAGGAATTCTTTGAAGTGAGCCTTCTTAGTCGCGACGATGTCAGGATCTTCCACAGAGCTTTCTGTTGAGCTGTCCTTCTCCTTAGTATCACCGGCGGCCTCGGCTTCTTGTTGAGCCTTCTTGATCTGCTCGATATCGTCGTTTTCGGGCTGTTTCTGGGACTCGATGAATCGCGTGGATTCAGGAAGTGTTAGACGCTGGTAGAGGGTTCCGAAGGCAGGTACAAGCGAAATGCCGACAATAATGCGCCATACTACAAAGAGGATGAGATGCTAGTGCGCGTGCTGGATGACTGAATGGAACATGCCTCCATCTACTTTACTAGTTTCTCCTTTGGTATCCATGACGGGCTTGTACGCTGCGAGGACAATTATAGTTACCAAACTGCCTGCGAGGGAACCCCATCCCTGGTTGGCGAAAATGTATGCCAGAAGTGTACCTCTCTTGCGGATGTTAGCACGGTCAGAGGTGATTGACGCAGACATGGGATAGTCCCCTCCGACGCCGATGCCTAATAAGATACGGAATGCGCCTAGATAAATGAGGCAGTTGTCCGGAGATAGGGATCCTGAATAATGTGAGTTTTCAGCAAGATTGGCGATGTATTGAAAACGCGTACCAGTAGGCGTAGTCAAGCATAGGATAGTGGCGAGGATGATGAGCATGAGCTCCTTGCCATCTGTGTCCAATGAGCCAACCGGCACTCCGTATTCAGCGACTTGTACGTACATATTGCTTTTCTTCCTAAAGCGTCCGCAAGATACCCTTTATGCCAAGAACTGTAAGAACAATTTGGAGCCTGAAAGTGGGATAGATATCCTCACCAAATGCAAATTGCCCAATGACACTTCCGATGTTTGCGCCTGCTTTCATGAAACCTTCTAGGTTGGCGGGGAGCGGATTCCCGTCATAAAGACGGTACTTGAGCATTGTGGCCACAGGCTAAAAGTATGATGAGAGCGACAACGTCCTGGTATGGATGAGATACTTACATTGATGATGAAAAGATCGTAAGCTTGGAAGACAATATGTCAACTGGCATATATATGTGCACGTCAACCATACGCACCATCTAAGAAGAATCCAACCTGGTAAAAACGTCGTCAATTATACTCCAAGCTCTAATATTCCGACGGTACTCACTCCAGCAATTCCCAGTAGTTTCACCTCGGTATAAGTAAGGATAAACGGCGGCCTTCCGTCTCGCTCGTACTCTTCCAAAGCGGACCTGTTGGGAACACGAACGGGCTCCGCGTCTGTCGTACGAGCATCACTAGAAGCGCCAGGCATGATAGTCAGCTATGAGATCTGTTTCCAGCGGTCAGGACGTCGGAATATTTATGGGTAGTGGCGACGACGCACGTTCTCTAAGCCAATACCCAACCTTGTGATGGTGGAGGGTGGAGCGACTGTTTCGTATTATTGGTCGTGTGCCGGTAAAATACATGCCTGAAAAATGACATCGGCAGGATCGGCAGTTGATGGGATCGGAACCGATCCGGCTTCCGCACCACTGAGGTTCATGGACCAGGACTACTTCCGTCTCTATTTTTGGCACAGAAACCTCGTGCCGCGGTTCAGCGCACATGGGTCACACTGATTCTGGCCTGACATTCCGCAATCGATGCCTCAGAGGCCATACGGCTCGTTAGCTAGTAGATTCTTCTCTTCCTTCCCCGCACTCCAGTCACTCTTCGCAATCAGAATATCAGTCATAATAAGTATACATGGACAATCTACAGTGAATCCCAAATTCTCTGCAGCCGAGTCCGAGGTCCTAGTGCTGCTTGTGCGGCTACAAATCGTTCCTCCTCTTCGTTTATGGACTCCAGTCCCGTTACCAGATCTACATGTTCGGGCGGAATCTGCTTGGTCCTGTAGTAGAGCTTGTACCCCACGTAGAAGACGATAAACACCGGTATGCCGATATAGGACGTGATAAAAGTGTCTGTCTTGAAAGGCATGAATGTATCATAACCCTTGAAGATGGTTATGATACATGTTGCAACGAGTGCGAACCAGCTCCCAAAGGGTTGGAAAGGCGCTTTGTACGGCAATTTGTCGCGGGACATGCCTTGTGCTTTGAGAGCTTTCATGAATGCCCTGAAAAACGTGTCAGGTCACCCCAAATATAAAAATGCCATAACAGTCTTACAGGTGAGCGATACAAATGCATATCCATGTTATTGCGCCGAATGTAGAAACAAGGTTGACGAACCAGGTGAAAACTAAAGAATAATAAGCACTTGGACAGGCTGTTAGCCAGTCTAGTCTCACCTTTGGCACTTGATGAGCTAACATTGAGAAATACCAAACCACAAAACATGGTGCAAAACACCGATGCAACATACGGAACACCCAGGCGATTCACGCGAGTGAAAATTTTGGGGGCCTTCCCCTCCGCAGCAAGAGCATAAAGAGTACGCGAACCGATATACAGGTCGGAATTGGCCGCGCTCATGACGAAGATTAGAATAGCAGCATTGATGACGTGGTTTAGAACTCGAATGCCGACCAAAGTAGTCGCTGTGCCAAAAATGAGCATCTTTCCTAAAATTGTTGCAAAAACAGACTCACCAACTACAAAAGGTGAAGCAGCGGCTAGTGGGGGAGACCACCTGTGAGACTCCGACAATACACAAGAGAATAAAGTACGGACCTCCAGTTTTGGCGCTTGTAGCGACGAACAAATCATTTGCCGTACTGGGAACGATGAGACCAATAACGAAAACTCCTCCCACATAGAATACGAGGATACGCCAGAACGTGCGTCTGATAGCAATGGGAATATTGCGACGAGGGTTTTCGGCCTGCACACATTTAAGTTATGAAGGCAAAATGGTTAAAGTATAACAACCGACCTCTCCGACTGTAACCTAAAACGCCACTGTCAGTATGATGTAGAATCAAGACAATGAACGGCATACACCAATAAGTTCTGTGCCGATGAAGGCGAAGAGGGCATTCGTCAGAGTAGCCCAAAATCCCAGGAAAATTGACAAGTGCTCGTTATGAACTTGGGACAAAAGATAGTGTCCCATAGGCCCATCTGGATGCTGCCAGTAACGGAAACCAATACGGTCATGTTGCGGATTTCCACCTAGCTCAGGTATATCAAGTCATGAGGGCGGGATGATATAGGTCCGGAACATACCCAAGTCAATGATGATACCCATCAACAACAACCCAATCAAAGATATTACTTCAGGCCAGTGTCAGATCAAGAGTTGGATGACACCGGAGAAACATCCACCTTTGATACTTGAGAACCAAAATTCAAGCTCTCCAAATACACGAACTCCGAGCATATTCACAACAAAAACTAGGTGTGAAGGTCATTTCTGCTATTCCCGTCTGAAGCGGACCTTTGCTTACTGAAAACAATAAAAATACCTGCTCTAGTTCAGTGAAGTTTAATCTTCAATATGTCCAGACTTACTCATCCATATGGCAGTGTGAACTGCTCTAGTCCAATATTGTACGACCACTCCGGCGGCGTTGATATTGTTTGGCGTTACTATAAGCTAAAGGCGCCTTGAGTCCGCGAATAGGCCGAGAAATCTCAGACCCACATATTTCATAAGATAATTATAACCCAACGCAAACCCCAGTGCAGGATCAACAAATCGAGTTGCATAGCCAGAAAAGCCTTTTTTGTGAGGTAGATACGCAGCCATCTCTCCGAGGGCGATCATGACCATATAGCAGATAATTCCGACAAACGAATACCCCAGTAGAAGACCTAGAGGCCCTCCCCTTCGAAGCGCCGTACCCGACCCACTGCAGAAACATCAGCTCAACTGCCTGCCAGTGGAAAGTAAAAAAAGACACAAACATAATCAGCCCTGTTCCAACGGCGCCGCCGAGCTAAGAAACGATGTTAGTTATAATCAAGTCCGAATAGCGATGAAAGTTGAATGCCAGCGTACAGCAATCATGGATATCTGTCGGGCCTTGAGACCGCGATGAAGAGTGCTCTCGGGGGGCGGTTCGTGGAGATCCTCCTCATAGTAGCCGTTGTTCTGGTTGCTGGCGATAGAGCTGGCGGATGTGTCGCGGATATCCTTCTCGACTTTTTCGACGTCGACCATGGCTGGAGAGCAGAAGATGGTCGGAGGAAGAAATGCAGGGCAGCCGAAGCTTTATGTAAGGAACAAGAAGCCTAGCGTTTGAGCAAATTGAAAACATCATCATCAGGTCAAAAGAACTCGAACTTGTCGCCGACTGCCAAGAGCTGATCGATCACAAGATCATTACAGCCGCCGTGGCCAAACGCTCCGCCTTGCTCGTTGAATGCATTGATTTCACCGCCAAGCGACTGGTTGCACAAGCTACCCATATGGATCCTGGCATCCGGCTGCAACTGTTATCAATGTCGAGGAACAGCACCGATAAGTACTCTTCACCAAATTTCTATACCATTCCTCAATCATACAAATGACGCTACTAGACGCCAGCCTTCCAAACGCTCACGAACATCATCGCCATCTCATTGCAGCTAATACGTCAGTTTCAACCCTCACACCGGTTACAATTTGTGTCTGATTTCACGCCTAGCAATTTGTCCAAACCGTTCTGCGGGTATCCCACTTGCAAATCTTTCAGATTGCGCTGTAAGGGGAACGATAAGCACAAGGCCCTCGACGTGGTAACAATCAGGACGGACCATAACTTTCTCGTAAATTGACAGCGTCTGGATTGTTCCTCTCGTCCAAGCCTGCACGCAGTAATTTCTTGACGCTCAGTAGGGCGGTGGGATCAAGCCCCTCAAGCTCGCTTTGCAAATGGCGCCGAACTGCAGCATGGAACTTATCAGCGGGTGATGACGGAAATATTTTGCTTCGGCGATGATGGGGTTATGATCAGGATCCGGATACAACGTTAGTATTGAAAGTTACGTACTTGATGAAACCACATCGTACAAGCTCCTCCGCAGTCTGCTTTTTACCCCAGAGAAGTGCCTCGTTAGCCTTCGCCACCCCCACTGTGGATGGAATTTCAACACATGGAAAGTACGGCGCGGAGTCGGCCATCAAACTCACTCCGATTTGCGAAGGTGACGCTGGCACCTCCTTCCGCAACAATTCCTAGATGCACACCATCAGATAACACCGTTGCGACGAGCCCTTCAATTGACTGACCTAAGAATGTGAATGGTACAGAGAGCCATGCTTCCGGAACACTGTAAATAAAATCGAAATGCCCAAGCAAGGCTGAAGAAGATTTGTAAGGCTAGCATCAGCGAATTGGACAGAAATATATATGGCCGTATAAGCCCTTGGCAAGGCCCGAAATGCATGACAACATCCGAAATAATTGCGGCAGCCTTATATGCCCATATGAACATTGGAGGAATAAAAATCTGCATGTATCATTATGAGTATTTCTGATGCCGGTAATGCTTATTTGACACCATACGCAGGTATAACATGACCAGCATCATAAAACGAGCTATACCTTCTCAGGTGGCTAGGGCCCACTTCATATACTACGAATATTTTGAATTTTCACTCTTGGAGGAGACGAAGAAACTTGAAATAGTAGATTTATTGTTATTATTGTATTATTATCGCCGTAAACAGAATACAAGTACGTCTAGATAATACAGTTTATACAAATGGCCTTGGAGATCCAGACCATTAACCAAAGGGTGACATTGTTTGGAGAAGGTTGCACCTAATGGCTTAAAAATTTCCGTAAGATGCTATACAGAGCTGATTCCAAGAGATTTAACTCACTGATCGTGACGGTTGACTCACTTGACCTAAGTACCTTTCAACACGACCACTTCCTCCTCCGACTCTGCACTGATATGTTACTTCAGAAGACCTTGGATGTTTGAAGTGGGCGTACCGATGCCTGAGAAGAGTTGCGTAAGCAAGGAATTTGTGATGGCTAGAGGCGATGATATCCTGCCCGAGACGTTGGGGCTTTCAACTCTGTTGGCCACTTCGGACTGTATTTATGTTGAAATAGCTGACTAAATTCTAGTTCCGGCTCGGAAGAAGAAGTCCGCATCGGAGAAGATTGGGTCTAGAGAAGTCTTGTAGGGTCTGTGTCTGATGGATGGACCATGCGGAGAAAACCACATGGGACGAATGGACGCGTAGTACTCTATGACGAGAAGGAAGCAGACATACGACGACATGTCACACGTTCAACATTGCTGCCCCAGCATTGATCTGGTGATCGCGAGATCTCCGACTCGGATGCTCGTTTTGTCACGCCATGAACCCTGTCTCGCATGGTTCTCTTAATGACCGAACTTCCTCTCCCTTGCTGCAGCACTCCCGCTGATACGGGCTGAGGGTGTGGCTGAAAATTCAGTAGTGCACTACTACATCTGAAGGACTCACTTCCGTCTTCACGAGAATCTCTGTGCAGCCAGTATCTAAATACGGGGTCAAAGTAAATCGAGGCAGGCTTCCGCACACAAAACGAGGGCCACCAGACGAGGCGATGAAGCCACCAAGGAAGAACACTCAGAGGAAGGCGATGGAGACGACGGTGAGGGCTTCCCGAAGAAGACATTGGCAAGTCTGATGGAACGGCAGATCTGGACGTCATAGATATAGGATTTGCCGGCTCGCAGTACATTTAAATATGTCGTCATTTTGGGCACCTCCTTGACAAGGCGAATAAGAATTCCGCCGGACCGTGGTCGCCACAAGCCCCGGAAATTTTTTTCCCAATCTGCTGATGAGCGCAGGATGGAGTTTGCTGGAGATTAACTCGCCCGCCGAGATGCCTGCAGCAACATATATTCGTCAGAATGATGTCTTAAGGCGCGTTAGTGTAGAACATGATATTGACCCATCACCGGGCCATTCAAAGCAGCGACCAGGATCTTGGAATGGGAATACAGCTGTTGAGACATTCAGAATAGATGAATCAGTATTCTCCATCTTAGAACTCACGGCCTGTCCGCAATCAGTTGTAGTGTGCGCCACATTATTTAAAAACGAGTTCCGTAGCGATCCGGATACAAAAGGACGAGCGCCCTTGACATTAGTACCACTAGCACGGCCTTCATTAACACCTCGTGTAGCACAAGTAGCTTACGAGATCCGTACGCGCAAAACCACTTCCCGGTAGCTAGGGACTGCCGCTCAGCATACAACGACTATTCTACTGATATAGGCACTCACCCTGCCATACCGTTACAAGCACATCATCTCGGCGATCAATATCCCTGAGAGCATTCGCAAAAGCATCGTAATCTGTATGAGGGCAATATGAATGACTGCCATACGTTGGCACAGACGTGCCTACCTTCAACTATGATGGCATTCAGACTTTTCGGGCGGTTCAGAGTCACCGTAGCTATCCCTTGAGATATTTCAACAATAACTTCACTCATTTCGATGAGGAATGGATCGGGGGACTAAGTTCGTCAAACTACTGCGGGAGGACGAGAATAAGTTGCGGGTAAAAGGTTGCCGAGTACCCGGTCAATCTACGGACGAAGTGGGTCCTCAGCAAGAAAAACAAAAGTCTGCGTATATTCATTAGTAGTACAACCCAGAAGATAATCGGTACAAAATATAAAACTTCTTCATGATGCATTACGCCCAACTCTCTAAAACCTTCTTTGCTCCATCGACGAGTGTTTCCTCTTTTCCCTGGGGAGTCGGAGAATCCTCGACGAGCTGCTCCAATACAGGTTTAATGACTGCCCGGAGCTTCGAGATATCCTCCCCCCCTTTGTACCTTCCTACTTGCCAGAGCAAAGAACAAACGTTGATGCGAACCTCTACTGGAAAGTTGACGGGGTTATCAAAGTTTCTCAGAATGGCAACGAGCATCTCTGCTGCACTTCGAGGGGTGGGTAGTTGACCGCGTGTAGAAGGTGTAGTGAGCGTAGGGGAGCTGACATCACTGTTCGAAGAAGTGGATGCAGATGGAGGCTCTGTGGGGGGCGGCGAGGGCAAGTCGAAGGGTGCTAGAAGAGCTGCCAAGACAAGAGGTCCTGGTTTACCAGTAAGTGCAAAACATACACAAGGAAAAAACGAGACTACACACTTCCAGTCTTCTGCGTGCTAAGTAAACTAAGGGCAACAACACCTTCATTGACAAGAAGTGGGTATTTGGCGCTGTGCGCAACAAGACTTGCGAGAGCCGAGGTACATTCTTGCGTAAGGACACTTTGGATAGCGGCTTGCCGCTTTCGCTGCTTTCGTTGCGCAGTATCGTCTTCAATTGGACTGTGAGGTCCCGGCGCATCAACGGCCCACAAAGACTTGATGACGTTTACCAAAACTCTTGTTCCCTCACTCTTGACAGCCACAGTATCTGAGCGCTTGAGAAGAGACACGATTTGCGACAGTCCAGTAGGCGTTCCGGCGGGCCCCTGGCTTGGTAGCGCTAGAGCAAATGTGCTTTCCACTACAAGACGACTATTTGAGTCAAAGTCCGAGACAGTATCAAATCACCCATACCATTAGCCCCACACATATGCTTGACCACACCAATTGCGCTGAGTTGAACAACTTCTCCCATCTTGTCGGTCTTCTCATCCCATACCCCACTCCGTGAAACACTCTGTACAATGCCAGCTTCACAGAGTGGCATATGAATATCAGGAGACAATGATGCTTGCGCCATATGCTTGAGAAGCCCGATAATGCCATGTTTCAACTTGATGTCAATTGCGGGTGAAAGAAGATGGGAGGAAGCTAGCACGGGCGCCAACGAGTACGGCGGCGATAACAGCACTTTAGCGTGTTTTTCTGAGTTCAGGTATCAGCTATCGATTGCCTTGTAAAGGGGATTAGAAATTACCTCGTCGTGCCAGGTTGCCTAAGGAAAGGCTGGCACAAATAACGAGATCATCCCTATGAGGTGCCGAAACATCCTTTCCATCCAAGCTCATGAAAGAAACATACTGCTTGATCCAGCCCACCATCCTGGAGACAAATTGGCCTCCAGGCTGGGCGGGATCAGAGTCAGTCCACAACAACTCGTCTTTGCTATCCTCCCCTGCAACTTCTACTACGGCTTTGACAAGTGCAGCCTTGCAAATATCAAAGGCCTTTTCCATGCGGTTTCTTTCACCGTCTGTTACAACGACCGAAGTTCCCCATGAAGCAGGATAACCGCCATACTCAATGAAGTCCAATATCGTCCGGAAACAAGGAACGCCACTGTGTTCGGAAGGCAGATAAAACCCACGAGCTAGTGAGAGGCGAACATCTTCGGCGTCGAGTGACAAGGATTCTATTAGGGAGCATGATTCCTCGAGTACATCGAAGTCGCTGTGTATAAGTGTGTTGTATATCTGGGAAGCTGGCGAGAAAGGCGTCTGTGGCGATGACGTAGAGGGATGCCCAAACGCCATAAGAGGAGGCGTCAAAAAGGGTAGAATATCGGGAGAGAAAACTTGGCGGATTTCTATATGCAGGAAAATAAGATAAGTACGAAACTGGGTATGCCAATCAAGACTTACGTTCTTCCTTGCCGTCTTGTAGTTCTGTTAGGGTTCTCCAAGCCCAGTTAGAGAGACCGCTGCGTATAGTCCATGATTCCTGTACACTTTCCAGCGTTTGTTCCGCTGAGGAGGTCCCTTGCCATGACCCAGGTGGGTAAATGGACGCCGACAGCTTTAGTACAGTGCCTGCGACTTGCATGGATATCAGTTTATCCTTGACGGCATCTTCACTGCTGTTTAATTTAACAGATCTTACACAGCAGATGAGACTGCGCACCAAAACCAAGACTAGCATTGAGAAGTACCCCAATCGCAGTCCTGACAACCTTCAGATGATCAATAGAGAGAGGTAACGGTTCGGTTTGCGGAGGAGGAGGCATCAGTCTCGCGTAACCCTCCAACAGGGATACGACAGCCTGAAGAAAGCCGGCGCTTAACAGAGCGCCACGGTTATCATCTAAAAAGACGCGTCAAAAAAAAGCCAGAAGGCTGCAAGAATGGCCAAGCACCATGATCCCTGCATAAATTTGCCCCAACACGGAGGATCTCAAGAACAGGTTTAGTGTAAAAATCCTTCGGAATGGAGGAATGGGCATCATGCAGCTCAAGCCCTAGAAGGTCCGTGAGAGTTTGGCAGAGGGAAGTTCTGCCTAATACTGTGTGTATATCATCTGTTGACAGAGTTCAAACTGTTGTGACACCTAAGATGCAAATGAAACACACGATGTTCGTCTTTGGTCCGTAACGCGTTGGCAAGATCACGAGAAACGATAGCAATTTGTTCCCAAGACGTCCTCGAGTTTGATACACGGACGTCCTCGAGAAGATGAGACAATTCGATCTCTAGGTTTGCTGGAGATGGTGAAGGCATGGGGAAGTGGTGGTGGTATGAAGCTGAGTTGTGCAACACCTAACAGCCGGAAGATCGATCATGGTGGCTGTGCAGCCGGACCGAATTTAATTGCCTGCATAGTACACAACTTAATGATACAAGTTATCCGAGTCTTTGCTTCTTTTCCTCCAATTCAACGCCAATATGGAGGGGCATTACCATGAGACAACACAATACGGCGCGCCTCATCCAACGCATGCACGACGGCGTCCGGAAGTGGTCCCTTGAGACTGTCCTCGCAGTTCTGTCTCAGCTGGCTAGCACTACTCGCCCCCAAAATGACACCGTCTTCTGGCGTCAATTTAGAGTGGTGCTGACACCAGCGAAGGGCGATCTCCGTTAATCGAAGGTGATGTTCAGCCTATCAAGGATTGACGAATGGGAAATGCAAGTTTAGATAACACCTACCGCAACACCTTTCAGGTATTTCAGAGCTTCAAATTGACCTTGTTGAAGATAGCGAGCTCGGTATTGATCACCCTGTCGGCCTGGCCCGAAACGACCCTCTGTTACGGGAGTATCGGGTGATTCGATCTTTCCAGCAAAAAGTCCTCCCCTAGAAGCACGAGACCAAGTCAAAGGCTTCTCGTGAGATTGTGCTGATGAACTCACGCAAGCGGATTGTAGATGACCAGACGAAGTCCAAATTTTCGCGCACACGGGAGGAGTTCGGCCTCCATCTGTCGCGTAATAACATTGTACATCCTGTGCATTCAAGGATTCGTTTCAAGACATATATCAGTCACATTTCTCACTCACACTTGATAAATCTTGGGAGTAACATATCCTTTGGCCCTACAAATTCCAACTACCTCAGCAACCTATGGATTGAATCAGCTCATTTCTATGAGTAGATCACGTAAGACTGACCTCCCAGGCCGCGTAGTTACTAAGACCAAATATTTCACTGACAAGAAGGTCAGTACATCTTCCAATAATTCTGGGACCGAACACACAAAAGCCCTTCGCGATACAGCTCGTCTACTGCCTTCAAAGTGTCCTCGAAGGGAACACTTCGATCTGGAGCATGCAGGTAGAAGACTCGAACTTTTTGCCGATTTAGCGCCTTCAATGAAGCCAGGAAAGTTTCCCGTAGTGCGTGGGGAGCGTGATCGCCGGGTTTTACAGGATACACCCTACATCAAAGAGTCAATGGGAGCAGCAATCGAGTGGTGACAGTCCTACTTGGTGTCGATGGTAGCATCTTGGAGATCTAGCTGGGACAGCAACTATACACCGATTCAATGGGGGGTCGCGTAACAGTTTCGGAAGCGCTCAACTTGTTCGGTAGTTCCGCCACAGTATGTCCTTGCAGTGTCTAATTCCTTGTGCCCAAAGTCGAAGAAAGTATCTAGAATGTCTTGAGCTTCCTTTTTGTCAGTGACACGAACGGCGGAAGATCCAGGAAGCCCCAGAGTCATGGTTCCCTGGTAGAACAAGTCAGGAGCACGCAGCCAGTCAGATGCGATAATTATGTACAAAAATGAGCGGGATACGGGTACGTGCTAACATGCTGAGCGAATACCTAAGGTACAGAGATGGGAGTTTGGAAGATAAGATCAAGAGGCATGATCAAAAATAGGTACGATCACGTACACGGCCTTCAGTTTGAGTCAACTTGTCTCTTGCAGTCATTCACTCGTCGCTCGCTCCCTCAAATAATTCATATTTTACCGTTAAATAATGGCTGGACCCAGGAAAAAGCTCAGGAAAGCGGGGAATGGTCTTCCGCCGCCGCCACCACCGCCCGAGGTTGACGATGACGATCTTATGAACGACCTCATGGCTCAGCTTGATTCTCGAGACGGAACTGTCCGTGCTGAATCTGCTGCTGTACTGCAAGATATGACGTTGGAAAAGGACATTGTAAAAGAAGAGAAGTCTCAAGGGAAACGCTCCAAGGACCGGTTCAAAGAGCGACAGGTTGGTCCTTTCTTCTCATCTACCGCACCAGCTCACAATGCACGGAAGGCAAGGAAGGCGGCTACTCTGTCGAATGCTTTCTCACCGGATGATCCAGAGGCATCTCGACAATTAGAATTGGAGGCGAGACAGGAGGAGGAATCCATCAAACGAGTATGCACAGAATTGAAAGTCCAGATACACGAGGCAAGTGTTACACTACTTCATGATTATTGGACTGAATATCCTCCAGATTAACCCAGACGGACACTGCCTTTTCTCAGCCGTTGCGGACCAGCTCAGTTTACTCGGAATCCTCCCGCCTGTTCAAGCAAACTATGTAACAGCCCGTCTAGCAGCATCCAACTATATGCTATCTCATCCCGACGATTTCCTTCCCTTTCTGCCCTCGACCAGTGGCGAAGACGCAGCAGGTTCTTACGACGAGGGCCTGATAAGTCCCCGTGAGTTCGAACAGTATTGTACAACAATTCGTGATACCGGTGCTTGGGGCGGCGAACCCGAAATTCTCGCACTGAGTCGCGCCTTCAACGTCCCCATACATGTCGTGCAAGGAGGTACACCGCCCATCGTTGTTCATAATCCAAACGGCGGGCCTGGAGAAGACGATCTAAATGTTAAACATGCCGTTCGTATCAGTTATCACCGGCGGATGTATGGGCTGGGAGAGGTAATCATGTTGTCACCTCACCACGCATATACTGACCCTATACCCCAGCATTACAACTCTCTCCGTCCGTCGTCTGGTCTAACAAAGATGACTCGAGTCATCGAAAACATTCTGTCATGATGTTCATAATACTGGGTATGGTGTGGAATTACAAAATAATCAAAACAATAAGTCATCCTCTTCACCATGCCTTCCTCTGTGATCGGCGGCAGTCATGGGCTTGGGCTCATCCGCCAGATAACTGCCAAAGGCACCGCCAAGATTAGAATATGGGTCATCGTTCGCCGCGCCCCTTGGTTCCTCATCGTCGTCATCGGGCACTATCCCTACCTCACTCCCGTCATCGGCTGGGTGGCTCCCACCTGCATCATCATCCCCATGTCCAGACTTGCTGGGAGGGGCCGGTGGCTCTGCAACATTAGCGGTTTCAGGTTTTTCCGCGCCTTGAGAATGTGATTCAACAGGTCCAGGCCCCGGTACGGTGACGAGAGAAGGTGGAAGCTGGCTACGAGCCAAAGGAACAAGAACCGCTCGTGAATGAGCGTTCAGCGCCGGACTGTCTTTCAGAGCTTTACCAGCAGCATTTCTGATGAAAGTCTGTAATTATAAGTCAGTCACAATTAAACTTCACTACCAAATGAACGTACCTCTGGATTCTTGTGGTAAATGCTACCCAAAGTGCCCGTGTGTAAAAGCAACTGGTCAAGGGCTCCCCTGTCCATTCTATCGGAATCGGTTGTTATTGCAGGTTTCTCGGCCAGGACGATTTCTCCCGCAGCTGAAGGGTTGAGAGCAAGCATCCGCCAATACATGAAGCCCCGATCCCGGAGATCAGGATTATCGATGTCCTCTGTGACCCATTTGAGCACTTTATGAACCAGCTCCTTCACCTTATCCATGTGGCTTTTATATGCAAACAACTTGACAACTGCAGTCAAAAGCGCGAGTTGGACCTACAAAGAAGACTTCTTTAACCTACTGGTACCTAAACAAGAGAAAAACAAACACACCTCGACGCTTTCGTCAGTGTAAGTATAACACAGATCATCTAGCAGTTCATCCGCGTTGTCTATAATATTGGCGAACTGGCCGATAATCCACACCATTGCAGCCTTAGCCTCAGGTTCGTCTAGGACATCGAGGTTTTCGCACAGAGTAGGTATGATACCCTCGTACTTCCCAGGGTACCGTCTGAAGATGTCTTTGATGACGATCGTAGCTTCTTGCACGACGTATGTCACTTTAGTCTCGATGAGACCTAGTAATGTCTGTATGCAGCTGTCTGAGGCGGCCTCAACTTTGATAGCTAATCGACCAATGGATCGTACAGCCTTCCGCACGAAGTCGATGTCAACTTCTGAAGCGTATCTAGACCTATATTGAGCCTGACGCGCATGATTGTGTCAAAGGTACTGACTCTTGCAGTTCATTAAGGACTTCATTGGCATTTTCAGCCCGAGCTAACCGATACATGATCTCAAGCTTGGCAAGTTTGACATAGATGGGATCGTTGTACTTGCAAAAGAACACCCGGACGTCGTTCTTCAGAACAGCTGGTCGTCGTTGGATGATGAGCAATATGTTACGCAGAGCAACGTACTGCACTTCTGGCCCAGAAGACAAAAGGGTGACTAGATAAATAAAGCATATAAGAAGAGGCTTCAAACACTGTCACCTACATACCTAGAGGCGGCCCCATTTTCTTACATATATGATCTATAAGTTGTCGATTTTCCATGTAGTTCATGAGGTACAACAGGGCTTTGATAGTCGTGAGTACAACAGCTGAATTGCCATGTTGCAGCTGTACGATGATGCGTTCACCCAGCATTTCGGCGTCCGCACACCGTTCTGGGACGTATCGTAGAAGAGAATCAAGTATGTAAATTTGACCCCACCTGTTAAGATCTTAGAGAATGAAAACGATCCGAGGAAATACATGACATACTCAGAGCTTTCCCCTAGAGCTGCTAGAAGTTTGTTCGTAGTGGCCAGATTCAGCTTGAAGATGACACCATCCTGGCGATCACCTATTTCTGATAGTGCGGCAACCGCGTTAGCTACGACGGTAGCATTGTTGTCCAACATCAAGTCTCTCAACAGCTCGACAAAGCCTCCTTTCTCAGCTTTACGAGGATCTGCTGCATAAAGCTTTGCCACGCATATGGCTGCAGTTTTCCGTACGTAGGCATCGCGGTCTTTTAGAGCGTGCCGTAGATTGTCGGAGAGTGCGTCCGTCACGACTGGTATAGGAATATAGGACATGGTTCTGATGGCGAGAGCGCGGATGAGCGGATTGCGATCGTTGCAGTCCTGAAATATTCTAAATTCAAGTCCTCTCAGAGAGCAGATACCTACCTGAAGGAAGTTGGGAATGACGAGGTGTATTTGATCTGGTTTCGACCGACCATAGCTCACAAGGAAGAGATACACCACTGAAACGATTAGAGCGTGCAAGGACCGGGATCGCGATATAGCTCACTTTTCTTGATCTCAAGCAAAGGAGTCCCAAGACATTGGACGACATCCGTGAACAAAGCTGACACTGCAGAAGGAAATGATACATTTCAAGTTGGCCAGACGACGGAAGCAAGTGCACCAACTATCATTGCCCATGGTGATATTCGCGACAATCTTCTTCAGTACAGTTCTTCTCTTCTGGAACTTCTTGTCCTTTGCCTCTGCCGCATGTAATTCGGCTCGGAATTCCTGGAAAATGCTGCTCAATGGTGAGTTACTGGTGAGGTGAGGCGCCACACACTTCTATTTTTCCTCGCTGGAAGAACTTGGCATCCTGACCGGGCTGCGTCATGTCAGTCTCCTATGAGCGAGCTCGTCGAGCTGAAAGATGCCGATGTTCGATGTAGCAGTCCAAGCGCGGTGCGTGACGAATCGTGACATGTCTCGTCTGTACCGACCGCCTCCCACCAATCAACGCCCCCGAGACACGCTCGACCAAGCGTTACATTTTTCGGTCGACTCTGCTCTCAAGAATCTCAAGAAATGCAGGAATCAATTCAAAACGATTCTTGCTACTTTTCAAGATGAACTTCATATTCTAGAGCGCTTGTACTACAAGGGAAAGAACCAGCACCGCTCAGCTTTATTCTGGAAGCGTGTGGCAGAGACTCGCCGATACGGCAGCCGCCTCAACGAACTAGACCTTGTTAAGCTAGTAGATGGCATGCAACATTCATTCTTTGATACGAACACGGACAATATGTGAGCTCGACTGGGCTACCTGTGATATATTTTTGACGCGACGTTCCAGGAAAAAAGCGCTTAAAGGCGCATGGACGTACTATCCGGACGCCAAATTCGTTTCATACATGCGAAACCGATTAGAATTGATATCCAATCTTGCTTCAAAGGTCGTTCTATTTACTGAATGACTGTACTGATCGCTGAGTGAAAACTAGACACATGCACGACTAAGTCAGGCTTACAGGCACGTCCATGTGGGTATTTGGATCGGCGGCGCTAATTTTTTGAGCAGGTCGCTAAGTCTCGCTATGCAATCGGGGGCGTTCATCCAGTACATTGTCCTTCTGGTTGCTATCGTATCCCGGATGGATATTCTCACTGTCGAACTTCTGGCGGGAGTTCAACATGTATCTTCTACTGTTCGACACCTGCATGACATCTTGGAAAATGTAAGCGTAGAAACGATTGATTCTTCTTGGTGTTTCATGTGCCCATTCACAGTTAGCTCCCCCCACATCGCCCGAGGTAGTGTCTCAAGGTCTTGATATAATCAGCATGGATCCCACGCAGCTGGATTCTGGTGCCTTGGACTGTTTGATCTCGGACACGATTAAGTCGGAAACAGATGCATCCAGGATACCTACCCTGCTTCCATCAGTTACTCGTATGGCCATTTCTTCTTCCTTCTTCGGATCGTAGCTTATCAATGTATCACTCAGACGACTCTTTCCTTGACAGAGACCGCGGTATTCTCACACAGACGGGGAAACCGGAGGTTAACAAGAGAAAAAAGACGAGGAAGAAAGACGAAATTGATGATATTTTCGGCTTCTAATCCACTCCGTATCACTTTGGGTATCAAACCTGGTTCATTTTAGTGACTACCTAAGAACAAAAGGTTCCCAGATTCTGGACCAAATCTGTACGAAAGATAGTGATGAAAAGATTTTTAAAAAAAGATGAGATCACATCAACGAAACGGAAGAGCTGTTATAGTCCAAAACTTGCACGGGGAATCAACGGTATATGCTCGTATTCTATAAAGTCCATGAGGCCGAAGGAAAGGAAACAGTGCAGAACCCCCTCGAAGGATATCCATGACAATTACACCAAGAAGAACGTAGCAGCGACAACGATGATAGCAACAAATGCCCTCGGTGAGGTCAAAGTACCAGCACCATTCTGCGCGGATTGTGAGGATGCAGGGTTCGAGGCGGCCCCAGAGGTAGCACTGGAGGCAGCAGTTGGTGAGGAAGACGCCGACGCCGAGGACGAGGAGGTACCTGCGGCATTCTGAAGTGCTGCAGCTACGTCAACGGGAATCATCAAAGGAGTGCTGGACGCCGAGCCGAGGTCGACTGAACCATCATCCTTCATAACTTCAGGGTTCATGGCCAAAAGGTTGCGAGTATACAACACGTTCTCCATGACACTCTCATGAGCCCAGGAGGGGACCTGAGCCATGTCAATGTTCTGACCCCAAGTACTGGCGGGTTTGCCAGAGGTAGCGTTGGCAGTGTAAGCGGCATAGTTCTTGACAGCGGAGCTCTGTAAAATTCCAAGTTAGCTACGGCATAAGATATTATGTTAAACCTGTACATTAGCAGCAACACTCTGCATCATTCCAGCGACAGATGTTGTGGCCATGGCAGCGTTAGGTGGGTTACTGAAAGCGTAGCCGAATGAGTGAACGTCAAATATGCTAATGGACTCAGCAGCTTACATGATAGCAAACATGCCCTTCTGACAATGTGTAGGAACACCGCAGTAGTAGAAGAGCGGGTTCGTGTCATTGATGACTTGGGTGACTGTAAAACAGTAAGTATGAGCATCCATTGAGAAAGAATGAGGTATACTGACAAGAGAAGTCCTTGAGCTGAACTCCGGAAGTGAAGGGACTGTCAGATGTCTTGTTGCAAGGAGAAAGCTCTGAGCTCTTAGTGACAGTGTGGTTGTTCGCGCCCCATTGGAATACGACTGTGTCTCCAACAGAAGCGTTCAGAGCGAAGGGAACATATCGCAAAACACCCTGTGACGGTGCAACAATAACGGTGTGGGTCGCACCGCTTCCTGAGCTACCAGAGGTCGACGTAGCACTTGGTGCAGTATATGTAGCAGCAGATCCTCCGAACGACGCAATGCATTCTGTAGAAGATGAGAGCAATGAGCTTATGAACACATGCATGCAGGGATCCCTTACGCTGAACACAATTATCGTATGAGCCCCAATTCTGGCTGCCAGAACCGTAGGTAGCGGCCGCAGTAGTCATCGCGGCTTCAGTGGTCATCACAGCTTCAGTGGTCATCGCGGCTTCAGTTGTCATTGCGGCTTCGGTGGTCATCGCAGCTTCACTAGCCATCATGGTAACGGAAGATGCCATCGACATCAAGGTTTCAGAAGCCATCGCAGCTTTGGTTGTAGCAGCAGCCGCTCCATAATAGCCGCCATTCCCAGTCGCACCCGCGGCACCAGCTTCGGCTGCAGATTGACTGCTGAATATTAGCCGACGCAGTTAGAAAGAATAAGATGATGCCCACCTCTGAAGCTCAGCCGAATCGGTCAGAGGTATGCCGTTTGGCGCTGAGACTCCGACTTCTTCACCGACTGAACTGTCAGGCCTGGGCAGAGCGAGCGTAAAACCGGAAAGAAGGGCGGTAGCACCGATGAAAGGCAAAATGAAAACCATGGCCGAATAACGAAAGAATAATCCGTAGCGGTGTGAATGTCGTAGGACAGTAAACAGAAGAACCTCCCTGGAGGATTAGAACAAAATTCTCTATCGAAGAGGTGATCTGTTGTCATCATCAGTACGCGTAAAGGCAGTGGCAAGAACGATACATGCCTCAAAACCGAACGAAAGAAAGGATGCCGAGTCAACTCGACTTCGAAAAAGACGAAAGTAAATGGGAGGGAAAGGAAACGAAGATACGGGAAAGATGACGGCGGCCACATTTATATGATGTCCTGAGAGAATCCATGGCAACATGATTCCCATCCGCGACCTAAATATCTCCTACAACCCCTGTAAAACGCGGCTATGAATAGTCCTGATCCTCTCACTGCGATTGGTCAACCCAAGTTGGTGTTCCAATCTGCCAATCCATGACGGCCATCTCGGATCCCGGTTGCTACCTCGTTTTTCAAAGCCACTGTCGCATTTCCGCCTACTACACAAAGGGGTCTCTCGCTGTACATCAATTGTCACTGGTATTCAATAAATAAGGCTTACAAAACGAAGAAAGAGCCATGCTATGGATAAATCGCCAAGAGTAAGGTCCATTCCCTCTCCCACACTTCTGGTTTTGTACACGCGGTTGCATCAAGGTTGCATCAAAATTTAATAGGTTGCCCCATCATCCAATCAGTCACCTCACCGTGACCTCGTTGCAGGTCCTGACGGTAATCCAATCCGGTCTCGCTGATAATGAGATACAGTATCAGTAGGATGATCACTCGTGGTCCGTGGTTTGACCGCGCTGCGTTTGGCGTCTCGGAGCGCCTTCAAACGATCTGTCGCTTTCGATGGCAGAACATCATTCGTATAATTAGGCTTACGCGTTCGTTCCGTTCTCGAAGGCGTGGGAGGAGTGACAGCTGCTGTATCGTAGATGTCGCGGAGACCTCTCGGACGGGGCAGCTCGGTAATTGGGTTCTCAGCCACCTCGTGTCTATCATACCGAGAAAGCGGTGTACGCTCATGCTCGTCAAAGAGCCATGCAGGGAGATCAGACGGATCGCGAGCCTTTTCAATGTGATAGGCTTTCATTGCACGCGTGAGGCGCGATTCTTGCCCTGGAGGTGTCTCTGCAAATCGTTCCCAATTAAATGCACATCATAAATAACTGCCTGATGCTCACCCTCGCCTGACATGATCGTGACATTAGTAGCCCAGGCTTTGCTGACGCTAACAGTCAAAGTACTTGCTGCTGTAGCAACCCGACTCCAGACGGTGGCACCGTCGCCAGTATCTGTCGAAGTGGCTTGCGGTGGATCATAGCCTTCGACAGCATCAGTTAAAGTTGTAACTAAAATACCGCTGAGAAATAACGCACTGTGTTGAGTGGCATCTGATTGTATAGGTCGTCGGGTACGAAGAGACTGTCCGGAGTGCCCGGTTGACCGTTGCTCATCGTCGTCAAGACTCGCAAGAGAAGACGAATAGCTTGCGGTAGGCTTCATGCGATCGAATAATGATGGAGCAGGCGAAGACGCTGACGACTCGCCAGACGAATGATAAGAGGTGGCGCCAGATAGACGGTCGAAGGGCTGATTAGTGCGGGAAGTTGCCCATTGTGACTGTGGCAATGGTGGCGGGCGAGAACGACCGCCTTGAATGGATGGCGTGGATTTCTGTGGGCGAACTTGTCGCTGCACAGATGGCGCTCGATAGTAACCGTCCTCTTCATCAAGTCGGTAACGCTCCCTGGAGCGCGAGCGTCGCGGGTTGCTGGGCAGCCCGCCAGCACGAGAACGGGTAGACATAAAATATTTTAATAACGAATAAAGAAAATGGTCAATGAAAGGTAATAATACGCAGACCAGCTGGAATTATGAGAGAGCGACCCGAGACGAGGAGGAGAAGAACATGTCGGGCACAGCCACATTACATCCTTGAGAGTTGTCGGAGGTCGGACCGGTTTCCTTATAACGACTTCCAAAGTTCTGACAATCGTTTGCTGCCTTGTTTTCGTATATCTTTTTGTGCTTCCATGGACCTGTCAGACTCGACACAGTCAAATTGGTGACCTATCAGGCCTTCTAGTGGTCTATTCTTCTGCAAAACCCAGAACTTCTCAAAAGCAATTCTTGATATCTGAATTTCCTCGCCAACTGGGTAGCTGTGCCGGGCTATCACGGTTACCCAGGTTCTTGGCCTGTCAATAGCTCGTTAGTGTGCTAATCACTCTGGGCTCCTTCGGTCGCATTTTCCTCGTATCTTCGTTTTGTGGAAGAACACGTATGAAAGGGGACTGCGGCTCCATCTCAAAAATGCATAGTTAATGTGTCGTATACCCTCAAACCTTTGCCGGTTCTGTGATGTGGTACGCAGCTGTCCTATTACTATGTGTGGCCTGCTGCATGGAAAAGGACCGAGTCTTTTGTGACCCTATGTCTCCATGCCTTCGAAGTCTAGTTTCCTTGACTTATCACTGTCATCGGTCCTCTCTTCCGCAAGTATGGCGTCATGAGCACCATCGCATGGAGAGGCAGTGCGTTTCTGCTAGAAATTATGAGAGAAGCGCTGCTTCTCGTTTCATTGTGTTTGGATAGAAACCGCGTATGCGTGTGCACGACCTAATCCCTTCTCCGTTCGACCGTATCTGCTCAAAAGGGGTGATACCGGGCTCATCAGAACAACACGTAAGTACTGTTGTATGCCTATTTAAACCGCTGAAGGGGCGGGCTTCCTAGCCCGTCTGGCGGCGTCGCTCATAGACAAAATCGATATCGGGTACAGTCGTGATTGTAACGTCTGGGAATGATGATCACGGACAAGATACACGATAGCTGGTCGTACACCCTTAGCAGCATGTACCAGATCTCTCCTGACGGACCGACCTATCCAGCTTCAAGTCCAATGTCAGGTGCCGAAGGGTTCTCTCCGACCTTCGCGTCGTGCTGAAATCAAGCAGATACCTTGAACGGGAACGTAGGTGCGCCACGGTCTCTTGCGATGACTTGGGCGACTTTGTCAGTCCATGTTCTTCTTTGTTTCCTCTTTCTGCATTGACTCTAGACTGCCAGAGAACTTCTCGGCGTGTGACTTCTTTTCGCCTGTTTGTCGTTTGTCAAGTTTCCAGGCATATGGATAACACGAAGGCGCATGACAAGACCACAACAAGGGGAAACATGTGGGCCATGCTGTGGGCTTCTGGAACGATGCTCAGATCGTTTCACGAAGGCATTCTCCTATGTGGTAGCTGTTTGTGGAGCAAGCGTTCACCCTTGTGTCTATAGATGCAATGCTTGCCATTGGCATGTTCAAATCCACTATAGGATGACACGAGAAATCTGTAGGTAACGAGTATTCCGAATTCTTCATGTATCAATGATGCTCGTTCGACAAGACTGGTCCGTATTCTGGCGCTTCACGGGGAACGGAATCAACTACGTTCCGGTTGGCCCACCTTGAGAGAACTGTGTTAGCGAGGGTCGCAAGACTGCAGGACATCGGTCCGAGCTCCGCAGAAATCATATACCTGAGAATGTACTCTTGGGCTGTCGAACGTCAACCGCAGTAGACTTCTGCTAGGAACTTTAGAACTAAGTACGGCGAATAAACTGCTTCATTCTCGGTTATATAGTCTAGAAAGCCGCCCTGCGCTCTGTGAGCCTGATATCTAATTTTGTATGTCGCGTGCGCGTCGAGTCTGGATTTCAAGGATGATCGATGATCTACTGAAAGAATTGGTATTGCATGACACCAACCGCGAGCGCTATGCCTTTCAGTACTCGCAGATGAAAAATCCCGACGGTGAGTTGTCCATCGAGCGGCAACTTAGTACTGAGGCCCCTAATCCGAATCGCTTGAGCCGACGGCGCCGGCGACGGGCCGACCCGAATCAGTAGTGGGACACTCTGAGCAGACGGGTCCCCCCGCTATTCCGATATGAGTCCTATATGAGGTCGCTGCCCAACGGAATCAAACAGTGACCCCTTTCCGCCATCGCTATGCTCACCGTTCGACGTGTCGCCTGCTCTACAAAATGGTCTCGTCTGGCCAGCACCTCCGCGTCTGGAGACAAGTATAAAGTCGTTGTAGTTGGCGCTGGTCCGTTTTTTACACATCGATTGCGTCGATTTCCCATGCTCACACTCGACTAGGTAGCGCTGGCTTATCGGTTGCGAATCAGGTGTACAATCGCTTCAAATCTGCTGGAAAACCACTAAACAGTGGAGATGTTGCTATTATTGATTCTGCCGAGTTCCATCATTATCAAGTGAGCATTCCTCCCGAAAGAAAAGACCCACAGTCTAATATAGTAGTAGCCTGGATGGCACGTCATCTCCCTCTCGATACTTCTAGCGTCTAACTTCGACTAGGACCTTGGTGGGTGCTGGTCTCAAACAAAAAACCGAATTCCGCCGACCATTGGCGTCGTTGATTCCCAAACACTTGACCCACGTAAACGAGAACGTCAAGTCCTTTTCCCCCGAGACCTCTTCCGTAACGACGGCATCCGGGCGCAGTCTCACCTATGAGACACTCGTGGTCGCGACAGGCCTCCAGATTAACTGGAATGGCATTCAAGGTCTTCCTCAGGCACTCTCTGATTCGACATCTGGCGTCTCATCTATCTATTCGTATGACACTTGCGACAAAGTCTGGGCAGACATTGAGTCCCTTCGGTCTGGTAACGCCGTATTCACCCAACCAGCTGGGGTTGTCAAGTGTGCTGGAGGTGAGTCCCTCGGTAAATACTTAGATATCATTGCTAACGGGCGTTCCCAGCTCCTCAAAAAATCATGTGGATGGCCTGGGATAGGTTCAGAAAGACTGGCAGGAGGGAGAACATCAAGATTGATTTCTACACTGGCATGCCCACGATGTTCAGTGTCAAGAAGTACTCGGATGCTCTAAATGCCCTTCGTGTTGAACGCAACGTCGGTGGCCATTTCCAACACAACCTTGTCGCGATCGATCCTGCGAACCATAAAGCTACTTTTGCCAAGAGTGATGGATCAAAAATCGATGTGGACTACACTATGTTGCACGTTACGCCTCCGATGGGACCCTTGGATTTTCTCAAGGGCTCGCCCATTGCCGACAGTGCAGGATGGGTCACCGTCGATCAAGGTACCTTGCAGCACACTAAGCCAGAGTACGCCAATATCTTTGCCCTTGGAGACTGCTCATCCCTGCCCACGTCTAAAACTGCGGCGGCGATTACCGCACAAGCTCCCGTTCTTACCGAAAATCTCTTCTCTCTCATGGACACAGGCAAGATCAGCAACGCAAGATATGATGGCTACACCAGCTGTCCGGTGCGTCGCGTCTATTCTTGTATCTGTAAGTGGATTGACCTATTTCTAGCTTTTGACCGGTTACGGTGAACTAATGCTCGCCGAATTCAAATACGGTCTTGAGCTGAAGGAGACATTCTCGTCCTTCGTCGATCAATCAAAGAGCCGGAGGTAATTCCGCTTCATCCCCTGCTGAGTACCATACTAAGAATTTTACTTCAAGGTTGTTCTACCACCTCAAAAAGGTACGACATAGTCGCTGGACCGTGAATAACAATACACTGAAAATTACACAGGATATTTTCCCCGCTTCTTATTGGAATTTCATGGTAGGTGTCCGTCTTTCCTCGTGGACCTCTCCTCATACCTGTCTGTAGGTTCGCGGACAATGGTTTGGTACCAGAGGGATCTTCAGGCCCCGCTTCTGAAACGTAGCGTAATTTGGTACACGATGTCATTACTCGGGGTAATACGTAGCTGACTAATGTTGATCTTTCCGGGTTTGTTTTCTCACGACGTCGTGTCACAACTGTGACTGCGCATCTTTCCCGAACACCACCACGAGGATATCTTGTTGACAGGCTGAGCCAACATGTCGACGCGGCTCACTACGACTCAGGTCATTGAGCAAGGACGCTATCTAGACCCAGACTTTGAGGCGTCGTCGCTTACGGTATCTCAGCTCATGGGCGTTCTTCTTCATCACCATGTCAAATTTCCAACACCATACTCCAAACCAAAGCTCGTTCAGATCTTCAACGAAGAAATCAAGTCAAAGTTGTCCCCTCTAAAGCGTCAGCGTTTGAAACAGGAAAGCAGTATAGCAAGTGACTATGGGATAACAGACGGTGTAACGGGGCAACCGCTGACTAGTGGTAGTGAATCAAAGGTGAGTGTGTCGCGTTTTGATTGTATTCATTTCACCAACTCTGTGTCAAGTCCACTGCACCAGCGAGGAGGTCTTCCAGACGCCTTTCTCGGGCTCCAACTCAAGAAGTGGAGTCCTCTCCGCCTCGTCCTGACCCAGTACGTTCATATCTTTATTGTTATTTCAACTTGTTTTGAGTGTAGAATTCACAGCCCAAACGTCGTCGATCCTCTGCACAGCCGAATCTTGGCGGTCCGTCGCGTAAATCCACTGTCACCAAGGCCCCAACGTTGGTGGAAGAGAGTGAACCTGAGGAGGAGCTACCGGCTCGTAAAGTCGGAAGAAGTAAGAAAGCTGTGAGTGGCGTATTCTATATCTCTGAGTCGACGTCTGATGCATCTGTGTTCTCGCAGTCAGAAACTGCAGGAGCGTCGAGTCGTCGGGTCTCTCATACTGTGCGTGGCACATCTTATCTACTGAATAGCAACCAACGATCAAGCAGGAAGACAGCGGCTGGGAAGACAATAATGTCTTCCAGTCAGGTGCCGAATCGTCGTCGCCAATGCGTCCTTCGCCGGTGCGTCCGAGAACGCGGCGTCCGCTACGCCAGTCGCGAAAATCTTCTTCGGCCCCTCCCCAAATGGTCCCTTTATCACCACCACCGCCTGCTGTGGGACCAAGCGGTTTACAACGATCACCTCCCCAATCCCGGTTTGAACCCCAACTACCATCCATCATATCGGCAGGATCGCGCCTATCGGTACCAAGGTTCTCCACCCCCAGTCCTCCGCATGGGGAGGCTGAAAGCGAAACCAAGGATGAACTGATCGAGGAAGCTATACCCGATGTTCACGAGGGCGCCGGTGAAGCAGTCATGGCCATAGACGATGGTGCTGACCTTGAAGTCGATGAAGAAACGAATGCTGGCGAGGATCTTCCAGCGTCTGCTGTATTGCCTCTTCGAGGGCAAGATGTGGTTGAACGTCTTCTTGCCCAAGCCCAGAGGCCACCTCCACGCGCTCCGCTGTCACCTGGGATTCGATTGCTACTTTTAACATTCTTCGTGGGGCTCATGGCGGTGATCTGGAATTTTAAATTGCAATCCGTATCATTTGGTTACTGTGACCCTGGAAGTGATACAAACCCTTTACTGGAAGAAGCGAGGGTCAACCGGACGGCCATCGAGTTATGCAACCGCGAGAACAGGAGTCTTCTACATGAGGATGTCGAAGGGGATTTAACGCCGTGTCCATTACCTTTCATACTCCCAACGTTCTATCCTGATTCATGCACTCCATGTCCATGGCATGCCACATGCACCCGAGACAGCGTGACATGCAATACCGGTTACATGTTACGTTCTCATCCGCTGGCATTCTATTTGTCGCCTGTATCCTCTCGGAACGACATAAATCTGTCTCTTTCATCGCCACCCAACGATCTTATCTGGAGATTGGTTCATGAATTGGTCGATGGGTTGCCTGGTTTACCAACCATAGTTCTGCCTCCCTCTTGTGTGGAAGATCCGAGACGCCAAAGGAACATTGGGACTTTAGGCAAATACATTGATAACGTCCTTGCGGAGAAACGAGGCGAGATTCTTTGTGCGGATAATGCTACTGACGTCGCCGATGTTGATGGTGGGAACGCGAAGAAGTGGGGAATGCCCCTTGATAGTCTCCGAGATCTCATGCTGAGTTTGACACCGGTGAGTAATGCTGTCATTGTATTTCCCTATCTAGATTCTAAGTATCTTATAGGCTCACCTCATTAAAAACTTTGACGACCTGTTTACTGAAGCTATTCAGCAATTGGTAGAATGGGGTGGTGTTATCATAAGTGAAGATTCCAGGTGCGCTCATGTATCTCACGTTATGAATTTGTTTTCCAACACATTTGTATTCATCTCCAGCGGCGATCGGTACATTGCACACATTACTCCTAAACTCTCTTGGGTGTGTACCGTGAGAGTCAAGTCTCGGGAAACATGGATCGCATGGCGATTGACGCTGTTTGGTGCGTTCCCAGTGCAACATGGTATCGAGCGCCGCTAACCATTTCTGTTACCGATAGGTCTACTTATCTCCGGAGTATTCGTGCTTTTGGCCAAACGCAGAAGAGCTATGGTTGAAGAGGAAGCCAAACGCGTAGCGGAGCTTGTTGACTACGCTCTCGCAAAGCTCAAATACACGGAGCTAGGCCATCACACGGATCCCATAACCGTACCATTCCCGTATGTACCTTCCGTCCGGCTACGCGATGAGGTCATGCGTCTCGAACCTGAGTGGAAGAAAAGCATGCTATGGGACCAGGTAGAGAAAGTCGTTGAGAGCAATGCGAATGTTCGAGCAAACATTCAAGAGGTGTATGGCGGCGATGAAATGAGGGTGTGGCGGTGGGTTGGAAGTCACCCATTCACAGGCGGACAGACCCCAATCAGATTTGACGTTGGGGGACAACCAGCTGACGACGGCACGGGCGTTCGATGATAGTATCTTTCAATCTTGTTTACTTTTTCTATCGCATTGTCCTTATCTATGTAATAAGTAAGATATCAGGTAGTACTACTGTTCAATATACATACACGGCATGCGCCGCATCGATTATCCTTCCATATTGAATGAAGTACTTCCGTGGACGCCACGAATGACGTGTTATCGTCGACATTGAACGTTTCACTCAACTGAGGAGAGTTGTCTTGACCACAGAGTGACAAAGGGACAGCCTGTGAAGGATCTGACAGGTACATGCCGACTTTCAGCGTAGTCAATCCCCGAAAAGATCCGTTATTGTGTTACACTCGTACAACAAAGAAGTTGACGCATAAGGCAAAAAACTTATCGAGAACTGCATCATACCATATATTTCTGCTGTTCCTCCGGACCAAGGCACGCTACGAAATGCCGGTCCATGGGCCTAGATATCTGATGACTCCACAAACAGGGTCAAGACCACGGAGATCCCATCGACATACTCATGGGCACACCAGACTGTATTTTCTCAATCAGCGCCCGCTTCATAAATTGCTCCTCTGCTAGTATACGGGTAGTCTGGTGTGATGAATGAACTTTGATAGCCTCATATGGAAACAGAAATTATCATACCCTGAGAAAACGTTCCAGGTCAATGCGGCCGCTGCTCAAGGCTCTATGGAGATGGTAAATGGTGTCTTCGATGGCGTTGTCTTCTGCCACCAGGTTAATGAGTCTGAAACGATGCGGCGATTCACAGAGATGATGAGCGTCATTGAGGGGACGTGAGTTTATGACTCACTGGTTGTGGACTATTGTGGTTGAGCAAACAAGCTCATCAACTTCAGGGTCCCCCTTCCGACGAAGCTCAGACATATTCCGTTCCGTCTGATCAACAGTGCTTCTCATACGACCGCTCACATTACGACAAACGTCTCGAACAGCTTCTAATCTGGCCATTTCATCACGGATGGCGGGTTCGCCGAGGAGTAAATCAGATTGTTGCGCACGAAGGCGCTCAGCATCGAGGGACAACGCTTGAGCTAATGAAGCAAGTTCAGAAGTTAATTTCTGGTGAACTTGATCGTGAAGCCGCAAAAGTTCAGGGTTTGGAGGTCGAGGCGGAGGGGAAAAGGTTGATGGGCTTTGGACTGGGCCAGACGAGGAGATATCTACAGACTCTTCATCCAAAAGGTTGAGAACGGGAGGAGGGGGGCTCACGCCTGGGTGCTGCAGAGGTTGTGTTAGAGCGTGGGGTGGTAAAGTGTTAGTAAAATTGGGGGTTAAATTAGGAGGGGGTGCGATGACGGGCGGGGAGGTCGTGGTGGAGGACCCGAGGATCGAGCATCATGGAAGCGGAATTGACTTTGAGGGGGCGAAATAGAGGGGATAGGCGAACTTATTGAAACTGAAGATGATCGGTCTGCAGGAGGACTCCTCGGGACTTCCAAATCGACTCTTGGGTGAGACGGAAGAGAAGGAGGAGGGCGGCTCTCCAATATCGTTGACTAATTAAACGTCAGTAGAACAATTGATATTCATGTTTCATTGCTACCTTTCCTACAGGTGAAGAGAGCACAGGTGAGGAACGGCTTGGTGAAGGTGAATGTGAGGTAAATCTTGAAGCATATCCTGGCTTGGGAGGTAATACAGGACGGTTGGGTGGCTGCGACGACGGCTGCTCTGGTCGTGGACTTGTGGGTAAAGGCGGTGGCGGCTTCTGCGCATACTGTGGACTTCCACTTGGGGGTCTGGCTACTTGTTTGGGTTTGGCGTACACTGGCGGCTCGCGAGAGAAGTAATCTTGCAAACTTTCGACCAATCCTGATAGACTACAACCCTAAAGGAACGATTCCCGGGTCGGCGATAATCAATTGGGGTACACATTGATTCCTACCTCACTCTTACGACTCCAGTTCTGCGTGTATTCAATATTGCACCGTCCGCTGACATCGATATACTTCCCAGCCTTGACTAGCATGTCGCTGGTGGGCACGACGTAGACGATGGGAGGCTGGGCCGGATAGTCCCTCGTGAGCCAGATCGCGACAGGGATATTGTAGGAAGCACCACGATATGAGATAGGAACAAGTCCATGAAGACAGAGCAATAGCTGGGTCCGACCATCGTCATAGGCTGGATGGAATTGAGTCAAGCACAAAGAGATAGACATTCACGAACTGTAGACGTCCGACTTGGGTCTCAGTGAAGGATAACGCGACAAGGCTGCATCCGTGTCTGAATATACGCGTTCTTTGCTGGGATAAGGCTGTATGTTTTGGCGAAGCCATTTCTGAGTCAACGTATACTCCATACCACGCCGGCTGCATCAGTTGCCCGCAAGTATAATTCAAACTCCGACAGACTCCGACAGAATATCAAGGTCCGCCCATGGTCCCAGCCCATTCCGACTTTCAAGTCTGTTGTTTCCAATATGTCCGTCACCGTCCATGCGCTGTCGGTTATTGTTATCTCCACTTGGATTCCGTCCCCTGTCGAATCCTCGAAACCAAGAATTGGGTCCAGGGGACAAGGCTGACTGATGCCAATTCGGGGTTCAAGTCCGAGGGTGCATATTCTGGGGCCCGACCTACCATACTGGCATAGAATCGGGGAGGCAAAATCTGCTTCCGTGCCCAAATATATCTCGAAGATCTGCAACGCTACGCAGCCACCAAAGGAAGCATTTTTCCCATTCCGTGGAAATACTTTTCTGTGCGACAAATGTTGTATACTACCCTGGAGAGTGTCAGCGCGTCATCTCTCACCAATACAGCGGGTCTCGGAGCACATCGTCGTTGCTGTTCCTTGTGAGTCATTTCGCCAAAAGAGGCAGGCTGAAGGCTGATTTTGCCATCACCACAGCTTCGCTCTAGGTGATTCCGCAAACTTCCGCAAACTTCCAGACCTGTCGATCACACGAAAAAAAAAAACACCACTTCTAGGTCGTATTTTTGCCCATATTCTTCGCTCGTTTTGTCAGAATCTTGCTGGCTGCTCAGGCGATTTATTCTTGACACAGGACGTCAGTTTTCTGTCGTCCTCATTGGGTGCACGGACTTAATCTTCGGTCCGATGTGTATTGTTTGAACGCCAGTCTTGTCTTGATGGGCGGTACACGGTGTTTTCCTTAAACATCTCCCGATCTCGCATCTGGCAGGGACGCCAAAATACACTATCTCCAAAACGACGGCTCTTAACTTCCCAAATGGTCCTTCATCGGATCTTAACTCTAACCACACTTGTATTCGTTTTATACTGATGATGCCCCATCGTAACCCGTGAATAGTCCCCGAATGAACGCCAGTTCCTCTTATATAACGGCACGCCTCTTTTGTTTTCTTCCCCTCTAGTTCTCCCTTCCTCTGACCGCTGTTCTCCTTGTTTCCCCCCATATATTCATGACATGTCCCTCCCTTCTATTGCCACTGCGGGCTCCAGCAAGACGCGTAAAACAGACCATCCAGCCAAGTCTCTTACCCCCCAGCGGAAACACCGCAAACTTTTGAAGGACGGGAGTGGCACAGAGGTGTGGCCAGAGGGTATAGAGAAGGTGTTCGTCGAGGGTACAGCCTTTTCCCCATCATTGCACGTGTCTGTGCTCAACTTGATCGATAGGTCTCCGCCAGTACTGGCAGTCACCTTGGGCGACCTACTCTCGCGGCCGAAGTCGTTGGCGAAATCAGTTCTTGGTTGACTATTTGCAAAGAGCCGGCATCACAAGAACCAAGAAGCAAGTCGCCAGTCACATACAGGTGCTACGAAATATGTGGAAGGGCGAACAAGGTATCTTTCGACCGTGACATCCTGTGCACCGAACCATATGCTCACTCTATTTATGTCAGAGTTTCACTTGGTGGCGGGCGGCGAAGAGCTCTTCCTTGAGGCCGGTTTATTGGGATCCGTTAAGACGGAAGACCAGCACGAATTGACTCTAATTCCCCTGGAATTTGATGACAACGATACGGCCTCGTCGCAGTCGTCACCGAACTTCTCAGATTTTACCTCCGAATTCCCGTCGTCCCCTTCGGGCGCCTCTCAATTATACGTATTTGATTCTTATTCCCCCGATGTCTCAGTTGCCTCGCTTACATCGTCTCCCGAGCAACCTATTTCACCTGTCCTCTCGTCCTCCTCGAGCCAACGGTCGCAATATGACGCGACGTTGCCGTCGGAGCAGGCGGGCCCTTCCCGACTCCACCCTTCCCCTTTCACCAAGCCGGGTCCGATGGGTGTATGGCAAAACATGCAGACCCCGCCGAGTATGAGTGTATCGTCATCACGGGGTTTCGATAACCGGGTTACGAGACTGGAACTTTTGGCCGATGGCATGGCACCTTTCAGTGTTAGAGTCGACGCCTTGGTTCCCCGCTCGCAGTCTCCGGGTCCAGTGCCTGCCCTTTCACTAAAGGTCAAACTCAGCCTCGCGTCTATCAGCGATATCCGGAGTCCTCCCACGCTCCACGGTTTTGCCGGAACCGTCTGTTTTTCCAATGTCTGGGCTACGTATGGCAAATGTGCTACTAAGGTTTACGCCAGTGGTGTGTGTATATCGGAAGAACTCGAGGCTATCCAGGTCAATAGTGTCGATGTCGGAGTTGTGAATGCCATGCTTCCCGACTCATCCCTGACGCGGTGTCGGTGGTTAGACGCATGTAAGTGATCCCCGCTTCAACTTCCGAGTGGCCTGCTGATGTTTTTAAATAGCTGTCCAGACCATTCTTACCCAAGAGATTATCGTAGATAATACGACACTGCTTTTTGTTGTTTACGACCTGGATCGGAATCCACCAGGTAGCTTGCCCCGTGCCGAACTTGTTGGTTTCCGGAAATACCAGCCTTCAGGCCGCGTTTACACTTCGAATGCACCTCAAACTTATTCCCCTTCTCGCCTTTCGTATTCTCAGTCCCCCTTTCCCACATATAATGGCTCGACCCCACCATCACTGTCTGGCGCCTTGACGCCGTCCTCCATGAAACCGGTAATATCTACATCGTCATCTTTCTAAACTAGCTTATCAACTTTATGGATTCTTTTTACTTACATACGGACTAAAGGTTGTGTTGTATTATATCACTTTCCCGTCGTACTTAGCATTAGTTTTGTCTAATAAACTAGCTTAAATTTTATTTTGAACTAACGGCCGCCTTGCAACACGGTTTACCGCAGTGGAAATGTACCACACTAATAGTGTCTTAGGGTGGTTTAATAAGAAGCGCAATGAGGAAGCCCATCTCCCTCATCGAAGAACGCACTGAATGAAAATGATTATTATGTACATCATTGACAGTACGCCTGAGCTAGGAGCTTCTGCGCTTCTGCTCGAACACTCGCATCACAGTAATTATCCCGTAACGCATACAGTTCCCACAGAGTCGTGCCGAACGGGTTGCACAGCTGTGGATCGTCAATATCAGGACGATAAACACCATCAAGACTGCGCTCTTCAGTGAAGAGCAACGACTGTAATTTCTCGTCTTTGAGAAGTAACCCGCTGACGAAGCTTAGCGTGCGAAGGGTGACAGCAGGAGGCCAATGAAAGGCAGCGCCAAGCAGGCGCTTCGCGAATGCGGCCGAGCGCCAGGATGGAGCCGTGGTACCTAACGTCCGCGGAGAGAATATAACGTTGAGCGCTCGGAATAACTTGTCAGCCAGCGATTTTTCCGTTCGACCTGGGCTCCCGGAAGGTGTAGAGTCGATACTAGACATCAAGCTAAGCGGCTGGAGTAAGGCGTATAGGTGCGTTATAAAATCGCCCAGATCAATGTTCAAAGCTTCTCCTATGAATCAAATTAAAAGAAGTTTTAGCATGGGATTCTCGGACATTAAAGAGGATGTCCTGACCTTGGCCAGACAGAAGGTCAAAGGCAGTGATAATGCAGAGTAGACGATGATGAATGAAAATGTCATCTGTGCTTTCTTCATCTCCTGGTGTGGTATCACGTTCAATAAGACCTTTCAAGACTTGTAAGAGGTCCTTGAAGAAGTCGACATTGACAAGGTGGGCGAATTTCGAAACACCTTCCAATGCCGCTGGAAGGAGTGCCGTCGTTGTAGGGAATTTGAGAATGCTAAAATAAAGAACGAAGAGGAGTTTCAGGGTCTCAGTTTGCTACAGAACGTCCGTTAGTTAGTGAACATCGAGTTTCCACGAAACTAAGCGTACCGTATTAGATCGTTCCTCGATGTCAACTTCTGCTTCCGCTTCACGGAATTCTCGTTCGATTTCCTTCTTTTCTTTCATGATTTTTTTCACTTTTTTGCTAAGGTGTGGGGCATCGCCCGGTTTCCTTTTCCCGGGGCCTGGGCGCTTCATTTTCCCCTTCGTAGGCGCGTCTTTGTCAGCTTTTGAGTTTGATGCCCGCACACCAAGCTCAGTCTTCAAGCGAAGGAAGGGCAGACAGGAGAGAACTTTCGGGTTGACGTTATAGCGTTTCTCTTTCACCATGCGATTTATCAACCGAACCAGTTCCAAAGATGGTTCCCCAGTCAGGTCCGCACGAAAAACTTTGATGATCGAGTCAAGGCATAGATCTGAGGACTGGTCGAAACCATTCGATTAGTGTTTCTACGGATAAGGGGAAGAAGCAACAAACCTGGTCCCAAGACTTCTTACTCAATCGTCCAATGATACATCCCATGAGATTAATTCTGAAATTGAAATGGGTCGCTGAGGTCAACAAAGTACACATGCATTGGAGCGCAACCTCGGTGAGTTCACCGCGTGCTACGAGAAGATGAGATCCGGTCAGTTTAATATTTAATATCATAAAAGACGTTATATAGCTAGTCACCTTTTGATTCCGCCTCTAGCACTCGAAGATACGACTGGTAAACACCAACCAGGCCTTGCTCCCAGTCCCTAGTCTTGGCAACCTGCTGGCTAACGTTCTCGGCCTTTTCCTTGTCGGTAAGGGAGCGTATGCGATACCCAGGAACGATGTCAACAAAGACGGCTAGTTGGGATAACATTGCAAGTTTGCGAATTAACGGATCGTTCGGAACAGGATCAGGATGAGTGGGGCTGGAAACTTGCTCCAAAGAAAAGACGTGCAGCCGTCTCAGGAGACCTAGCTATGATGAGTTAGAATGGAAACATGTAGCTGCATGACGACATACACTGGACTCAGGATCCGAAATGATGTCCTGGCATATACCAGCTATTTGGTTTTTGGCTTCTTGTATTCGCGCCTTTCTCGACGTCCTTGTGATAACGTCAACAATGGCGGCACGTCCAAACCGTGCACCAGTTGAAACATCGTCGACTTTTCGAGACGACTGGGCCACAGGCGGGGATTCCTCTTCTTCCTCATCGTCGTCCTCCGAATCCTCACCATCAACTATGGTGGACTTTACGCCAAGTTCCTGCACTCTACCATCAGTGAGCTTGATTGGTAAACGCTGAACGCTTTTTTGTTTTGGCTCTTGAAAGGCTTGTGAGACGCGAGGAGCTGTCTCGTATGGCATTTCGGCATCTGAGTCTGAGGCTGACAGTTGGTGTATATCGGAGTCATCATCAATACCAGAGGTCCAAGAGCCATCGTCCTCAACGTCAGAATTGACAGCTGGTAGGTCGTCGTCATCGTTCCTCTGTCGGCGGGGTTTATTCATCTGGTGTAACCGTACGGTTTCCTTTTTACTCCTGTAATGAAAATGAGCCTGCAGTTTGTCAAGATATGTCGGGAAAATGACCGAGAGATTCCAGCCTGATCGAGACGACCTAAAAATGCAACAGAGCTCCCATAGCCATTCAGCAAATCCATATCCTGGTCAGATAAACTTGAATCTTCGTCCCCTTCGGGAATGGGAATGACGAGACGATCTGCAGCCTTCTCTTTTCCCTTCGCCTTTGTGCTTTTGGTAGGCTGTTTCGTGGGTTTCGACTTGTTGCCATGATCCAGCTTTCTTCGTTTGGATGGTTTCTGGGAGTAATATAAGACACAAACTATTCACATATACAAATTAATTCACCTGTGAAGGGGGCCCCGACCGCTTTCCTGTTTTCAAGCCCATGGCAGAAGAACAAAATATTTGATCATTTCATTTTCTCCCAAAGAAGGGTTGATCACGTGCTTCACCTCGACCCTTCAACGCTCCGTCAACGTTATTTCTGTGTTCGAAAGGTTCAGCATTCTCACTTTGGCCATGGATGGGCCACCGCCACCAGAGGAGGATTTCTCTGCTCTCCCGATATCCGAACGTCTCTCCCACAAGAATTGGAAAGCTCGCGTCAGCGCATACGAATCCCTCGTCAAAATCTTCCAAACTACCGCGTCCGACACTGATCCTGCATTCAAGCCTTATATTAATAACTCGGATCTGCTGAAGAAGATAGCAACTGACTCTAATGCGGTTGCTCAGGAGAAAGGCGTAGAGTGTCTGGTGGCATTTGTCAAGTACGCTGGTGAAACTGCAACGAAAACGAGAGAGGTCGTTCTACCCGCTCTGGTGGAAAAATGTTTTGGCTCTTCGCGTGCTGGCACGAAAGCACAAGCTCTGGAATTAACGCTGCAGTATGTGGAGGTTGAGAACGGCGGTTCTGGGGTTGTGGTGCGTCTAATATCAGTTCATCTCGTCGCGGTGATATCAAGCATCTTCTGCAGGCTGATATCATACCGGGTCTTGGAGCTAAACAGCCGAAGACAGTTTCAGGATGTGTTCTAGCTCTTAAGGAGATCATACGGTAAGTCTCGCTCGCAGTCATCTCTTGTGTTTCAAGCTAATATGATGTGACAGGACATTTGGAATCCAGGCCGCTCCTCCTCCTCCGATTTTGAAGATTTTGCCTAAGATATTCTCACATTCTGACAAGACCGTTCGCGCTGAAGGGACGGCACTCGCACAGACTCTATACCAATATATTGGTCCCGGCATTGAGCCATGGTTGGCGGACCTCAAGCCCGTCCAAGTCAAGGAGTTGAAAGAATCTTTCGACATCATGGACAACGACGGTAAAGGCAAAGGAACCTTGAAACCTGAACGATTAACTCGGGCTGCCGCGCGGGATGCTGAACTTGCAGAGGTAGCCAGTGGGGGTGATACCGCCGACGCCGTTGAAGAAGGTGAGTCTGGTGTTCTAAGATAACACGCATGGTTTTGAACACGCAGTAGAGCCGGCGGAAATGGATCCTCGTGCCTTCGCTGAACCGGTGGATATTGTCCCCAAGTTGCCTCCTACGTTGCAAGCTGGGCTTACGTCGTCGAAATGGAAAGAACGGAAAGAGGTTCTCGATGAACTTTCCGCTCTCCTTTTGGCCACCCCTCGAATCAAGGAAGCATCAGAACTCGGTGACCTCGCGAAATCTTTAGCAACCTGCATACAGAAGGATGCAAATATCAATTGTGTTATGACAGCAGCTGCGTGCATGCAGTCACTCGCTAAGGGCTTAATGTCCTCGTTTGCCAGATACCGAGAGATGGTTGTATCTCTAATGTTAGAGAGGCTGAAAGAACGTAAAGTAACTGTTACTGATTCAATAGGCTTAGCTTTGGACGCGGTTTTTTCCACGGTAAGTTGTATATATCCCTTACCGACGACACAGACTGATGCTTCTTCAGACCACTCTAGCCGATATTATCCCTGACCTTGGAACAGCCCTATCTTCCAAGAACCCGCAGGTCAAAGAAGGGACCCTGAAATTTCTTGGTCGATCATTGGCGTCTGCCACTTCTCCAATACAGCCTCCGCAAGTCAAACCATTAGCGGAAACTCTCGCTACACTCCTAGAAGATAGTTTTGAAGGCGCTAGAAATGAAGCCGCCAATTGTCTAGGCACGCTGATGAAGATGGTAGGGGAGAGACCGTTAAACGCTGTGGTGGAAGCAGTCGCAGATGTCAGGAAAGCCAAGATTAAAGAGGCATACGAGAAGGCCACGGTGAAATGCAAAGCTGGTGGTGCAGGACCAACCAAAGCAAAACCAGTTGCCCCACCGCCGGCAGCTGTCGTCAAGAAGAAGGCACCTGCACCGAAGTCTGTCGTCGTAGAAGACGAACCTTTAGAGTCACCTCCGCTCAAGAAACCCTCGGGAAAGCCTCCGGCACGACTTCTGGTATGTCCAAATGTATCGTCGAAAACTTCACGACTTAATTGTGTATTAGGCTCGAACGCAGGCTTCGGGTGGCGCTCCCGCCGCTGCGGCGCCTCCTCCAAAGAAAGCCCCGCCGCCTACCACCGCAAAATCAGCGAAACCGCAAGCACCTAGCGCACCTGGAGCACTAGATACTTTCAAATTCAAGCACACACCCGAAGACGCGGAAGCCCTTGCAGCCGACGCAATACCTTCTTCACTATTAACAGATCTTGCTGATGCCAATTGGAAAACCAGATTGGCTGCCCTAGACGAAATGTCGACTTGGCTCGACGGCGTGATTAACGATCTGGATGCGGAAGTTTTGGTTCGAGCCTTAGCAAAAAAGGGCTGGTCGGAGAAGAATTTTCAGGTCTGTGTTCTCATTGTCTGGTTTGCATTCGCTGTATTGAAGAGCTTCAGGTGTCAGCCAAAATATATGGAGTATGTACCACCCTGTCCGAGCGGTGTCCTTCATTTGGAAGGTCTTGCGTAGCACTATGCGTCCCTCATATGAGCGAAAAACTGGGAGATATGAAGCTGAAGAAACCTGCCGGCGACGCTCTTATCTCTTTTGCGGAGAGTACATCTTTACAATTCGTCTTGAATCAAGGTAATCACTACATCGGTACCAAGCAGGCATCGAACTGACCCATCGACTAGCTTATGAACCCTTGTCAAAGCAGAAGGCTCCGAAAGTCCTTGCTGACGCCATCGGCTGGGTGAATGTGGCTCTGACCGAGTTTGGCATCAGTGGACTGTCCCTTCGCAACCTCATCGATTTTCTCAAGGGCGCATTGCAAAACTCCAATGCCACCGTCAGAACAAGCGCCACAAAAACTCTCGTAACTGTCAAGTTATTCGCTGGATCAAGTATGTCACTAAGTATCCACAGAATACAAATCTGACTCATACTAGGCATCAAGGATTTACTGGAGGACCTCAATCCTCAGCTACTCAACACTATAACCGCAGAATTTGACAAGGTTGAAGGTCAAGCACCTCCAGATCCTACTCGGACGTCGGCCGATGCAGTCAGTGTGCCCGCAGCCTCCTCTGGTGGGGGAGCAGGACCTGTCGACGCGTTAGATGACCTCTTTCCCCGAGTCGAAGTGGACGGACTCCTTAAAGGCACCACAATTCTGGCGGATGCAAAGAGCGATGCCTGGAAGACAAAGAAAGAGGCACTTGAAGCGTTCCAAAACATTTTGGACCAAGGCAGCAACAAGCGAATTAAACCAAACATGGGTAGACCCACTAGTGCTTTTGTAGTTCAATCAGCTGATCAGCCGTATCACAGGCGAGATATCCCAGGTACTCAAGGCGAGAGTCACCGACACTAACAAAGCTGTTCAAACGCTTGCACTCGACATTGTGGGCCGTATTGCTACTGGTATGGGCAAGCCGTTTGAGAAACAATGTCGATTTTTCGTTCATCCAGTAACGACTGTTCTGTCTGATCAGAAGGCGCCTATCCGGACAGCCGCTCTGCTGACATTGAGTGCCATTGCCAGTGCGTGCGATGGTCTCGAGTCCATGGTTCCGGGTATACACAGTGGCCTTGAAACAACCAATCCAATGCAAAAAGGCTCATTGCTTCACTGGATAGCTGATTGGTTTAAAGAACACCCTCCTCCGTCTTCACTCGACCTGAGCACCTGGGCATCGTCGATCGTTGTGTCATTAGACGATCGAAATGCAGACGTTCGCAAGGCTGCACAAGCTCTTCTACCATCCTTGATTGCGTGTGCCGGATTCGACTATGTGATGCAGCAGACAAACTCTCTGAAGCCTGCTTCTCGTGGAAGTGCAATCCCGCTCATACAAGGCGCTCGTTCAGCGGCTTCCGCTGCCCCTCCTACAACTACAGCGTCGACACAGCCGCCTAAAGGCTCCAAATCTCTTCCCAAAGTTGCAGCACCAGAAATGCTTTCATCCAGCTCTCCTCCTGATTCACCTGGTATGTCGGCTCCTCCATCAAGAGCAGGTAGCAAGATTTCAGGGGTGAGGCGCAAATTGCCTCAAGGAAATCGCCCAGAGTCTCGAAGCGACACTCCCGCGGAACCCATGGCTTCTCGTGCATTGAAAGCTCCATCTGGTGCATTAAAACGTCCAGGAGCATCTTCTGCTCTAGCAAGGCCTCCTGTCGCCCAAACTCCTACAACTTCTTCACCTCTTTTTGGCACGAATCCAGACAACAGAAGGGCTAGATGCGGGAGGGACTCTCACAAGTGGGTCAACGAAGGTGGACCCACACGTAAAGACCTAGCGGAACTTTTACAGAACCAAATGGAGTCGCACGCAACGAAAGAACTTATTGGACGCTTGTTCAGTCATGATCACAATGCTGTCAATGACCATGTAGCTGGTCTGACAATGATGTGCGAGTTATACAACAGCCCGCAATTAGGTGACGACTCGGTAGAAAGCATTTGCCTCGCGAATTTCGATCTTCCACTGAAGTATGCATCCATCAAAGCCCATGAACCCCAGCCCAATCTCATATCCAAATGTCTTGAAATCGTCGAGACTGTTTTGGCCTTCCTCCGTATGGCTAATCAACAGCTCACCGATAACGAAGCGCTGTGTTTCATACCAACCATCATTTTCAAAGTCAGTCCGATCATTTCACTCGAATTGCACAAGCTGATCCATTTACAGTTGGGCGACGCTAGGGAACAAGTACGAGTGAGAGTACAGCAGATAATCCAGGATCTACCCAAAGTCTATGCGTATAGCCGAGTTTTCCAGCTTCTACTGGATTATGGTCTGAAGTCCAAAGTTGCGAAGACACGACAAGGAACCTTGGATGAGATGGGTAGTATACTCAGAAAATCAGGAATGGGCGCATGTGAACCGTCCAAGGCGTTTCCGGTGATCGCTGCAATGATATCCGATAAAGATTCCCAAGTCCGGAAATCAGCTCTTGGTGCTCTGAGGTGAGCTTTTCGCTTTACTTTACTTATCACATGCAAGTACTTACTGGGGTAATAGTGAGGGGTACATGCTCGTAGGCGAGAAGGTTTGGTCTCTCATAGGACCCTTACCTCCCAAAGACAAGACTCAGTTGGAGGAACGCTTGCGTCGTGTCGCCGGCCCTAGCAGTCACGACAATGTCGAGCCGTTAGCGCCACCTCAAATAGCTCGTCTGACTGGCCTTCCTAGGCCCGGTTCACCTGCTACTAGCTCAAGAATCGTAGGTGTACAACGTCCGGCATCTCCCGCGACAAGCTCAAGATATACAGGAGTTCCCCGCCCTGGCTCTCCTGCAACGAACTCCAGAATTGGAGGCCTTCCTCGTCCAGCCAGCCCGGCTTCCAGACTGGCAAGACCTACTTCTCCGATTGGTCAGCGACCCTCATCCCCATCTATATCTGGCCCTGGGTCAAATACGCCGTCTCGTCTAACGCGTCCACCAATCGCCGCACCTCAGTCTCCAACGGGGCTTGCTCGACCGAAGAGCTTGCTTCCGTCACGGTTGGGTCGGCCTCGTCCTCACTATAATCCCCCTGTCATTGCTGACGAATCTCCGGCGGAGGAAGCCGAAGAACATGTCAACGGATCCGGCATACCCGCCCATGCTACTAATGCAGGGACGTCGCCATTAGAAGAACCATCGGACATCACCGTCACTATATCCAGCATCCTAAGCAGCGATCCATCAAGAAGCGTGGACGCTCTTAAGAAGGTCCAAAGAATTTTGTCTTCTGGCCCGGATGCGTCCCCCTTCTCTGCTCAGTATCGCGAACTTGCAGAACATGTTGAAGGATTGGTAGAAACAATCACCCTGCAGATGGCTCATATTTTTGAGCGGCCGGATGACCTTATTCTGGATGAGAACTTCAGGCTGGCCAAGCACCTTATTCAGACACTGAACAATTTTTGTGATCATGCATTCCTGGCCGAATCTCTAACCGTCGATATACTCACCTCTTTGCTGGAGGAGCTTACGCTCCGCCTCTTAGAGACCGACGACAGCTCTGTCAAGAAGATTAAAGACCTCTCACGTTTTATCAACATGATAATATTGCGTCTGTTCGCCACTGGGCGGAGAATGTCCATCTTTAGGTAAAAATCCGAAGTACTTGTCCTGACTGTATTTATTCCGCTAACAACTTTCGTTCCAGGGCCTTGTTTAATCTTCTTCTCCAAGTAGTAAAGCCTTTCCCAAGCAACGGCACGGCACCTGACTCTAGGGAAGCCAAAGTTGCAGAACTGGTTCTCAAATGTGTTTGGAAATTGGCCCGTAACATCCCCCAAGATCTTTCTGAGCAGAAACTGGATCCGGTGGAATTGTTCCCTGCTATCGAGCATTTCTTGCAGTCCGTACCGCCCAATGAGTGGCGCGCGCGCGCCACCAACAAGGTTCCCTGCGGGGATATGCCTCTGAGAACTGTTAAAGTCATAATCCAACACGTTGTCGGTGCGTTCCTGTCTGATACATAGGAAACTAGCTACATATTGACGATGCTTTTCAGCACACTATGGAGATGACGTGTATGATCTGCTCTCTGCATCATTCGATGATCCTTCGGCGACCATCGTATATCCATATGTATACCGAATCTTGAACTCAAGTAGCCGGGCGAACCCCGACGCACCCCGCCAGAATGGTGAAGAGTCTAGCGCACCTCGCCCGGTATCGATGACATCCAGTCGGCCTATGTCTCCTCAAGAAACTGTATCGTCTCATCGGCATTCATCTCCCAGTCATAGATCAAGTCCTAGCGGTTCTTCTATGAACGGAAACGGTATCCCACCCCCACCAACAGAAGAGCCCGATCCGGATGTTCAGTTACTGACCATAATTGGCCATATTTCAAGTGAGACTACCGGGGCATTGCATAAGGAGGGGATCACGGAGCTCCATCATTTCCTAAAGGCATACCCGCACAAGAGACCCAGGGTGGAAAAAATGCTTGAATCTACTGGGGCCGCGTTTCGGAAGTACATCAATCGTGCCCTTGCGAGCAGGGCAGCTGAAGACCAAGAACGGGATGTTGCAGTTACAGATGCCTTTGACAGTACGTTGATTTTCCCCGATTTCCGTGAGGAGCGTGACCAATCGTTTCTCAACAGAGTTAGAAGCCAATCGTCCAGGAACATCGGCCTCGTCTCGCACTGTTGAAACGTCTCCAATGTCGCCGACATCGCCACAGCGGACGAGTACAGAACTTCCAGTCAATCAAGATAGGCTGTCGAGACTCCACGATCTATTTCATTATCGATCTAGTACGTTGAGCAATGGGTCGTCACAGGGGAATAGTGCGCCTTCGGAGACGAAACAATCATTAAGCTAGAACTTTGCATAGATAGTTGACATCGTCAGTACCTTTAGTCCTTGGACCTTCATTCACTGTACTACTTTGCATTGACTCGGCCAATTTGCATGACTGTAATACATATTACGATATCATATTTGGATGTGTTGATCACAAGGGTCTTGAAGGCCGGAAACGGAAGTATGACATCGGGTAGATTGAGCCTTCGCCCCATCCTCATTGCTGCCCCAAAATCTCTCTCCTCGTCACCGCCATGGTCAAGGCAGTAGCCAAGCACCCCCGCCTCTCCTACGATGCTGCCATGCTCTTCTGGCGCATCGTAACCCAGATATTCTTTCGCGAGATCCGACCCCGAGGTGCATTCAATATACCACGTTCAGGACCTGTAATATTCGTCGGGGCGCCTCACAGCAACCAAGTATTCTTTAACTCGCTTTTGTAATCTTTCTACCTGCTAAACTCTTCGTATCTTCAGTTTCTCGATCCCCTTCTGCTGAGTCTCGAAGTCTACAAGGAGACACATCGCCATGTCCAATTTCTTACGGCAGCAAAGAGTATGAAAAGGAAGGCAGTCGGATTTTTCAGTCGGCTCATGGAAAGTAGTGCGTATCATCAGGTGCAGAGTACCGAGTTTCGCTTTCTCAATTTTGTCTCTAGTCCCTGTCGCCCGCGCTGCCGATTCCGCCAGCCCTGGTACTGGCAAACTGCGAATCTCTCCTGATGATCCATGCCTTGTGTTGGGTGACGGAACTCGGTTCCTATCTGAATTGTCGCCAAGGATGCAAATCATGCTTCCAAAATCCGTCAACTCTTTGGTCGCCGAAGTTGTTGAAATTATATCCGATACAGAGCTGAAAGTGAAACGCGAATTCGGTGGGGAGAAGGGAACAGCAAAGGCTCGAGATAAAATTGCTGAACTCGAGGCTGCAGGAGAGAAAGGAGGACTTCCATTCAAAAAGCTCCCTTTTGTGGACCAGCAGGAAATGTACCGATATGTTTATGAATGCTTACAAAACAACGGAAGTATTGGTATCTTCCCTGAAGGTGCGTCCTTTCCTGCACTTATGGTAGTACCCTCGTAACGACTTATTCAGGTGGGAGTCATGATCGAACGGATCTACTTCCCTTGAAAGCGGGTGTCTCTATAATGGCTCTAGGCGCTATGGCGAACAATCCCAACGTTCGAGTGAAAATCGTTCCTGTGGGATTGTCTTACTTCCATGCCCACCGTTTCCGCTCCCGTGCAGTTGTAGAATTTGGCGGCGCTCTAGATGTTCCTGAGGAACTAGTGGAGATGTTCAAACAAGGAGGTACTCAGAAGCGCGAAGCTGTGGCTAAATTTCTGGACCTCGTTTACGACGCACTCAAGACTGTCACAGTTCGGGCTCCCGATTATGATACGCTTATGGTAAGCTAATCCTGCGTTAATCATGAATATCGTATTTGAAGGCTTATTTCATCAGTTAATTCAAGCGGCACGGAGACTCTATAAAACGCCAGGCCAACACCTGACATTAGGTCAGGTTGTTGAATTGAACAGGCGGTTGTTGGAAGGATACACCCATTTCAAGGATGAACCTCGCGTAGTGAAACTTCGAAAAGACGTACTGAAGTACAATCGCCTTCTCCGAGATCTTGGTCTCAGGGACCATCAGGTCAGTTCCAAGCCGAAGTCGCATCATGACCAAGGATATTTAGGCCCATGTGTAGGTACCCCGAGCTGTTAAGGCTAGCTGGGCGACCTTAGGTCTTCTAGGATATCGGGTCGCTCTTCTATTAGTTTGGAGTGTTTTGGCGCTACCAGGGACAATACTGAATGGCCCAATGTTCATCATTGCGTCTGTCCTTTCTAGAAAGAAAGCTAAAGGTACGAAGTACTTCTGCTTCATTTACTAACAGTACTGATTCATGTCCATTACAGAGGCTCTAGCTGAATCCGTCGTCAAAATTGCTGCTCGTGACGTGATAGCGACCTGGAAAGTCTTGATATCTCTGGGTGTTGCTCCTTTATTGTACGGTTTCTACGCTTTTGTTGCCACGCTTTGGTCCATCCGCGCAAATCTCCCCCTCAAATGGAGAATAGCCACGCCCTTCATCGTGATTTTATCCTTGCCATTTATGAATTTTGCGGCTCTGAAATTTGGCGAGGCTGGGATGGACGTTTTGAAGTATGTTCTGTCTTCCTATCTTACCTTTCACTAAACGTTGCCCAGGTCTTTGAGACCACTGATTGTGGCACTTGTCCCGGGACAACAGCGATCTCTTGACAAGTTGAAAGCTATGCGTACTCAATTGTCAAATGAGGTTGTGGACGTCATCAACGATTTCGGACCCAAATTGTATGATGATTTCAACGAGGTCAGTGCAGTCCTGGTATATCATGAAACATCTACTTATAGCAAGTTCGAATGCAGACACGAATGTTGCCCACCTCAAGCGTACCCTCCTCTAGTGGGAAACCTGGCCTATGGAGAAGAACAAGTAGTACTGGTGCTGTCGATGCTCAAGGTCTGGGTCTCATTCATCCCATGACATGGATCGATGAGCGTCTCTTCGGATGGAGTCGGAGTGCTCGTCGTGGAACTAGTGCTTGGAGCGGAGGCGATGAAATCAGTAGAGTTGGCACCCCTGAAGACTCGGACGAAGAAGATGCCGGTGACTACGATAACGTCCTCGGTTACCTACCAGGGCAAGATGACCCCTCTAAACCAGGCTATAAAGCACGAAGTCGTACAAACTCGTACGCTGACCTACAACGAATGCGGCTCTCCCCTCTACAACCCATGGCAGCGCCCCCGAAATTTTATCAAAACGAGGCGACAAGCCCTTCATCCCCTACGACAGAATTGGATGGAATACATTTCCGTAGGGGTCGCAGAAATCGCAAGTCTAGTCTATCAGATGGCGTTCCAGTAGAGCGCATTGCTTCTGTCGACCGTGGAGAAAGCTTCAATGCTGCAACAAACCATCTAAACGACGAGATACGGCAGAGAAAGGAGGGTGGGTCAGAACACCATGAGTGACTTGTCGCCTCAGGGTCCAGCGGTGTAAATACTTTAATTAGTAGTATATTCATGTCTTTCAACGGAGTTCACCTTTTACTACAGTTTCACTTGGTTCGTAGAATCTCATTCAAGAATAGATCTTGTACTAGGTTTCTAGGACATCGAACTTCCTTGAACAGTTGAAGCCACAGGAGTACGGTCGCACAAATCGCTGGAAGGAGGCATTGGCTAACTCTGAATTTATCTAATCTCACGCTCTTGAAATCTCTTACAATCTGAGCGACCCATAGAAATCGTCAATGATGATACATATAGTCACCGTCATTCGTAACATCATGAAAGAAGAACTAACTCTTGGTGAGAAGGTCGCTGTGTTGAATTTCGCCAGTGACATCTGGCGGTTGGACGCAGGCACTCCCGGGGATTTACATTAGTTGTGGAAATGATCATAGCGGTCCCGGCGCTGTTTCACAGGGACAAACGGACCGCTGTCGTTGGACCGCCTATGGTCGCAGTCCACCCTATAGGCGTCTTATCCTTCGGAGACGGTCTTGCTCATGTGCTGAAGGAGGTGGAAGATTAGAGAAGAATCGTTGCATCTGTCTCTACCCCGCGTTGTCCGAGACTCACTGAAGACAAGGCAACAGAATGAGTACGATGGAAGGGGGTCAGGCTGCTATATAGAAGATAGCAACGTCCAACAGAAAAGAATACTCGGTTCTAGGTAGAGTCCATAGATATTTCAGCGCTTGATTTTTGTTTGACATATCATTCAGGCGCAATAGGATGTGTTGCCCGGATGTGGCACCTATATGATTGTCCGTCACGCCTGGCACTTCGGAGATGAAAGGCATCGTTGGGAGAAATCAGGGGATGGTTTCGCAAAGTCGGCTTCAACGGGTACAGCAAGAACCATTGAATGGCACGGGAATCTTTGAGGATATGAAAGCACGGCGCTCTGACTGCAGCGAATGGATGGATGAAGCCTGAAGCGTTTATTTTGATCTCACTTCGGTCCAGGTTCGCATCGTTCAGATTCTAGAGCACCACGCAGGGGCGTACAAGCTTCAAGGCCCCAATGATCTTCCCAAGTGTCAGTCAGGGTCAGTCTCGTCAGAGATTACCCTTACTTCGAAAATATGCCCAATCAGCTTGTTTTGAGGTACACAAGCGTGCACGATTCGATCCAGAAGCATTGGCCGCATACCGATCCTCGCATTAAATTCGTCTTTACGAAAGGTGTAGAGCCTGTAGTCCTACGGCCAGTCAATAACGGAGGAAGAAAACCACCATCGGCAACCCGAATTTCTTGGCTGGGCATCAGATGATCTAGATACGGGTGCATGGATTAGTGTGTTCACAGCGAAGAAGTCATTAGACTCGATCTTAAAAAGGCACCAGCCATGTGGTCCTGTTCAGTTGGCAGACGACGGACACAAACCAAAGTGTTCTAGAGACTGCTATAGATCCCGTTTCTTTCCCTCCGTCAAGACTTCTACACCAGTCTCTGTGATTCTATGGCGAAAACTTTAGTTTATGGATGTGAATAACGCGATCTAGAACATACAAGAGGGTATCTTCGAATTGCGCGCTTTTCTTCCCATCCACGGTCGTAGCAGTCCAGTTGTCAGGCCAATGAACATCGCCCCAGTTGTGCCCCAAGTTGATCATCTAGAAAGAATATCAGACTTCATCGATTTGAAGACAGGATGAACTGACGGGTTCTATTGTGAAGACCTATGCAACCCGTTTACTGGCGTACACAAAAGAATTGGAATACATACCATGCCTGCCTTCATGGTTCCGACGGCTTTGTTCTTGGCATAATGCGGTATATTTGGAGAGGTGTGGAAAAGGTCATTGATACCGTGACCCGTGTAGGATCGCACCACTGCACAACCGTTGGAACGCGCGATGGGTTCTCTGAGAGCGTGATGTCAACAAAAACAAGATTTACAGACCCCGGAGGCACTTGCATAGTTTTTCCCAAGTCACGGAACAGAGCACCTGGCTTGCAGAGCTTGATGGCTTCATCTAAGCATTCACGAGTGGTGCGGATGAGCTTCTTAGCATCGTCATCTATTTCACCTACTGCGTATGTTTCATTCAGATCTCCGTGATACCCTGGAACCCGGGATAAATACACTGAAGAGAAGGAAGAAAGTTTACTCGCCATCATAGTATAGGGTGACATCTGTAAACGCCGTGAGCAATTATCGCCAAACTGATGAAATGAATGAACATACCGATATTTATGATATCGCCGTTCTTCAGTCTCCGTCTGTCGGGAATCCCATGACAGATGACTTCGTTTATGGATCTATAACACCCGACAGGCTATAGCACCATTGCTGATGATCGATGGAGTAACTTACGTGCACACGGACTTTGGAAAGTTACGGTAATTCAGAGGTGATGGATACGCGTTGCGCTCGATGCAGGCGTTGTGAACGATTTCGTCTAGCTCGTCTGTCGTAACACCGGGTTTGGCATGCGAAGCCGCGATATCCAGGACCTCGCGAGCCAGCTGACTTTGGTTTGTTTCAGCGGTTGACCAGGAATGGGCGAAAGCATACCCTGCAGACCGTTCTCATCTTATCTTGCTCCTCTTTGGAGAGTATTCTCGGAGGTTGGCCGGCAGCCCTAGCCTCGGCCATGGGTCTTCCTGTGCGGCAGAAGACACAGTTAAGCTTACAGAGTGGTCTTCATTTGACGAACAAAAGTCATGACCCTACCGTCGTCAGCGTACTCTGGTCGGGGGATGTGATCCGGGACCGTTCTTTTTGCAGAGAGCGGATACATAGGACGCATGGAGCCGGTGTATTCATAGCTTGGGAACGGGTTGTACGAACCGTCTGGAGCACGATGAATCGATAAAACACGGACGACGAAACACAGCAACACACCTTCTATGGCATCGCCCGCCGCGTCCTTTGCGGCAGCAAGGGTATGAATGATTTTGTGGGTTTTCTAGGCAGGCGACGAGTCAATTGGTGGGTCCAGACGCTGCATCGAGCAAGGACTTGCCCCTGGGATAACATAAGGATGGTTGCCAGGATAAATTACGGACAGTGCTCACATCCAGCCTTGAAGCATTCCTGGCCGCAGAAGTAGGAGCCGCGAATGCCTAGCCTGGGCGACGTGAGATTCTGGTAGCTCGCCGCATGGGTCGCTTACTTGTTGCAGGTCGGACATTCCAGCTTGGAAGGGGGGTTGCCGTTGGGACATGTGGTGCTCTGGCAGAGGATTGCTGGCTGGGACATGGCCGCGAGAGCAACGAGCCTTGTCTGGACCGAAATGGCAGGAGCAAAAAACAAAAATTTATCTCAAGTCCGAACGGATCCAGTTCAGGTCTCCATCTCCAATTTCATCTCGCAAAAAGGCTTCAAGCTGAATTCTGTAATTTATTGTAAATAACCGGAGGCTACCATATTACTCGACGGAGTACCACTACGGAAAACGAAACTGGATAATACATACTGTGAATTGAATGAGTATATTAGATGCTGAGAATAGATCAAAATGCAGTTAAAAAATTAATTTATGTGCGTGAAGTGAAGCCAGTCGGTAAATATAACGGATCTAAGTAAGTAGCAAGTTGTGATGCAAGATTGGAAAGCAATATATGACAGCGACGATGCAAGAGAGGATTAAGCGCGGTGGAGCATACAATTAGTGTTCGGGTGATATTGGTGGTATTATGGGAGCAGTTGTCGATTACGGCGTCAAGAAACTGAGGCGAAGAAGGGTAAGGGTAATGATTTTCATTGCCGTATGACCTGGAGTGAATACGAGAGCGAGGTGTCGCTGCAAGCACGACGGAGATCCCTGAAGCGGTCGATGCCGACGACTCTGACGAGCTGGCGCTCATTCTTGATGACCCACGAGTCAGGAGGCAGGCCACGGGTTGTCCTGTAGATGCCCTGACCCGGCATATGCTCCTCGAAGACGAGCGTGATCATTCCTGGAAGGAGACACTGCAGCAGGTAGAGGATATCGGCAATGGGAGGACAGATCTTGCGAACGGACTCGAATATGTCACTGTGGAAGACCATCTGCCACTGGACGCGTCGGTCGGGCGAGAAGAAGGAGCTGGCATGGACAGGGAGCTGGAGCTTGAGCGGGGGGCCAGCAGGGTGGCCGGTAGTCGAGCTCCAGATGGAGGCGTTCTCGAGGGTAAAGAGCATACGGCTGTCGCGCTGGACCTCTCGCCATTTGTGCTCGACCACCAGCTGCTGCTTCAGATGCTCGAACCACGGCTGGGCACGCGCATAGGTCGCTCCCAAGGCGTCCGCCGTCGTCAGCGACATCCGAGTCCGTCTCGCCCAATCATCCATGTTCTTGACATCAGGTGAGAAAACGACTTCGGCAGGCTTCGGCGACATATTCAGCAGGTACGCGACGGGCTGGAAGGCTGGAACAAAATATCTGCTCTGCAAGGCAGCGATGAAGATAATAGCGCGTTCTGCAAAGCATGTCAGCGATGCCGCCGCAGGTCCAAGGGTTCCAACGTTCACATCGAACGTTCACGCACGAGTTAGAACAAGGACCTGGCGGTACACAGGCGGTAGACGATAAAGCAGGTGCCAGCAAGGCAAGCAAGACGAAGAAATGGCAATTATGTGAAGAGGAACGACGACGACGACGATGAGAGGCCGACGCTGTCAGTGCGAGGAATGGAAACAGGAGGATGGCATAATTTCCCGGGGGGGTTATATAGGGCGCAGCAAAGCGGGAAAGAAAAAAAACAATATTTATCCACTAGCATTTTCTTCACCGTTACACGTGTATTTTGCGCCGATGTCGTCTTCCCTTTTCTGGACGATCGGGTTGCCATTGAGTTTTTCTCACATCGGCTTTCCCTTTCTAGGCCAGTTCCTGGCCCAAGTTACGGCAGATTAGGCTCGATTCTTCTTGATTACATCCAAATCCAGTTCCCTAATTGGCGCTCGGAAGCGCTTTCGCTAATTCTGCTCGCATTCATGCCTGCCATTGAACCTATCATAACAAGCTGACATGGCCCTTGTCTCTCGGATTGACCATATCCATTTGGCGGGCCTTTATATACTGACCATTGCAGGGCGGAATGGTCAATAAATACAATACTTTTTCCCCAGCAACTAATTTGCTCGGAGGCAGATCTGGCCCGATTCGCGTACCGTTACCTTGCCAACCACATTGCTGTTTGAAAGTTACATTGAGCGGGGAATGTCCTTCCGAGGCACAAGGGTCAGGCCGCTCAGGAAGCGCTGTATATTATTTTTTATCGCCCTAACGTGGCGGCATTTTCTACTGAAGGGATGCAGATTTAAATGGGATGTCGGACGCCGAGCAACAATACATTTTATTCATTGCATTGCCACAATATACCGTTGCCGGCCTCTCAAATGTCCAGATTCGCCCGTAACGTTTCCAGATGAGAGCGCGCCCGGACTGTCCTAGAGCGTGAGGCGAGGGTCGCGGAAATAGCAGTGGCGTATCACGTGACCTGTGACTCTAACATTCCTTTGAAGTACTCCCAAGATACAAGCACGTCCGACTCGATGCCGGCTCATCTGTGGCCTGTCGACCAACCTTTCGATATATGTAGTGCTTTCAGTCGCCTGCTACAGGATGAGCAAGTGGGTCTTCTAACCTTCTCCAGTGGAAGCCCGAGACTCATTTACGCTACCATGTCAAGGTGTCAACCCCCCTTGCTGCGATCCTTGCTCTCGCGGAATTAATGGAAAATTCTTCTGGTGCGTACTCAAAGGGCCTTTAAGGTCTAACGTTTCCTCAATTTCGATATCTCAGCGGGGACTATGTTTGAATTGGTGAAAGAACTCAAAGCCGGTGCCGAGGATCTCAAGAAACAGTCATCAAATTACATCAGCTTGAATGCAGGTTGCGAGCTGTTCATTGAGTTTGTCACTTTATTCCCTCATGACGCGTCCGTAAGTGTTCCCTTTCGATTCCTTTTGTTCCGTTCTTACCTGGGCGTTTATCAAGAGTTTCTCAGAGCTCAAGACCGAATTGATACGGCAAGGGCATCAGTACGTCACCCAGGCGCTTAACTATCGAGCAAAGATTGCAGAGCTTGCCTTCGACTTTATAAAGGATGATTCGGTGGTTGGTCCTTTTCCTATCAGGAACATTCTTTTGTGACGACATTTCGCTTGACAAGATACTCACACATTCGTATTCGCGAGTCGTGATGCAAACGCTGTTATGGGCTCACAAACGGAAGCGAATATCAGGTAGAATGGCCCATCAAAAATACGGTCCATCATCAGCTCATATTTAGCATAGTCTTCGTTACAGAGGCAAGACCCCGTGGCCTAGGGTACGTTGATGCTTTCTCCGGCTTTTTGCTAACGTCTTCTCATTAATATTCCTCAGCATTAAAACCGCAGAAAAATTAACGGCTGCCGGGATTCCTACGACCGTGATTCTTGATTCTGCAGTTGCATACTGCATGGATATGGTCGATTTTATTCTCGTTGGATCCGAAGCTGTGGTAGAGAGTGGCGGACTCATTAATGCTGTCGGCAGCAACCAGATAGCAATCATTGCAAAAGCCGCGAATAAACCCTTTTACGCTCTCGCAGAAAGGTACCATGTGACGATCAACAAACCTTTTTTCGCTAGCTTCTGACGTCCTTTACACAGCTACAAGTTCCACCGGCTGTTCCCATTGTCGCAATATGATCTACCAAGTCATACTCCGGACCTACTATCCTTCTCTCTACCTAAAGGGCGGCACCTTCGCAACTCCTCCGTTAATCCGTCTCCGAAACCGTCTTCTGTCTCCGGCGGATCAACTTTGGAGTCATTCCTCGAAGATGCCTCGGATCCTGCCGCAAAGGTCACGATCAGCCAAGAACAAATCGCCCGAAATAATCCAAGTGTAGACTACACCAGGTCTGTCGCCTGGTCTTCCGATTTTTTCCTTTGTTAACAGGATCACTTAGACCCGATCTCATCTCTTTGGTGTTCTCGGATGTAGGCAGCTTGACTCCGGAGGGAGTAAGTCAGTACCTTGTCGGGATGTTTGCAGGGTGATCGGGTATAATTACAATTTCTTTGCTGCATTCTAAAGCCTCCGCCGTTCTGGACTCTCTGAGTGAGCGAATGATTGCCTTCTGAATGCGGGACACTGTCTACAGTAGGTGCCGTACTTGCCTTCGGGTAAGACCACGAGTGCAAATTCGAAGTGATGCCAGTAGCATTGGGGGTGGTCCCTTGGCCCCTTGGGTATTAGCCGTCGATCAGACGAAATCGGCGATTGACGAAAAACAAACAATACTTGGGGTAAAGAATTACAGTATCGGATTGTCACTTTGATAAGTCGACGTCGGGTACCTGTTTCGTTCTGTTCCGACATACGGATACCATAAGAACTCTGAATGCGTGGACCGACATCTTGTATTAACTTTTTAGCAGGGTGAAACTGATGTCACCACTTGCAATCGAAGACGAAGGTAGCATGAAGCACGTACCCGATGGTAGGACGGATCTCGACTGCAGGTGCGGTTCTTCTTAACGAGTCCTCAAAGTTCTTTTGATTTCGCGGGCCGAGAGTGATCAGAGCCCAATCGGTGTCCTTATTTTACTTTTTGGTTTGAGGCTATATAAGTTCTACCGTCCAGACCTTTACTTTGAATCAACGCCTCACCTTCATCTTTACAAGTCTTTTATAACGAGCTACATTGCAACGAACATGTGTAGATGGAGGCAGTCAGTCGGGACTGTTTGCTATACTAGTTGTATCCCCTCACGCCTCGTTACAGAGTCCAAAATACGTACAGCCAATGCGGCCATGTTGTACGCGTAGTAGGTTTCAGTGCCAACGACACCCGCAATTCCTTCTCATGTCTTTTGATTATAGCCCGACGAAATGGTTCGTCCCTCCTAGAGAGCAGCGTTATCGTTGCTTGAAATTTTTATATTTAGATTTATTGCGACGACCGATTTTGCAAGTTTTCTGCCGCTCATCCTTCGAATTGCGGTTCCAACTGTTCAAAGACCTGTTGGCAACGGTAAGTTATTATGTTTCCTCGAGGTTCTACGCCACGCTGAGACTCCGTTATTTCAGACGACAGTTCCCTGAACAGTACAGTGAGCTCCATTTCAAAAGACTTGCCTCGGCCAAGGGTTGACGTCTGTGGTAGATCCTTTAATTAACAGCAGTTGCCCGAGTTGCAAGGCAGCAACTAGCGGTAGCAGACGATACTGAAATACGGACGATGGATGGAGATAATAATTGACGAATGCTCAGGACTATTTATGTTGAAATATATACCAAATCGACGCTGGGAGACTGTTATTGAGAGTGGTATATCATGTTAATACCGACGAACCACTCACTACAAAATTCAATGACATATTATCCTGTATTGCGACCGAGATGAAATGCAGGTGATGGAGCGGAACAACCTGATTTGGGAACTTAATTTGGAAAAACGATTTGTGTAAAGCTTGAAGTTTGAAGGGTAAAAGTTACCTATCTTCCGGTTAGCTCCCTACTTGGCACGTTGACACGCTTCTGATACCAAGATGGTGAGGAAATCGATGTATATTTGGACAAAGGCCCTCATTGTTGGCAAGAGGATAAATAACGTGGTCGCTGAGAAGGAAGAAGCTGAAATGACACGATATGCGAGTCTCCCGGGTTTGTGGTTGCTGCAAGTGGAAGTGTCACATTCCGTGTCACGACTGAAATTTGAATTACCTTCCTCTCCAAGGCCCAGTATGTCAAAAGACACACAAGCAAGCCAAACATTCCAGGAGGCCCCTGCGAATACTTCCAAATCCCAGTGGCTCTTCCCCCTCGAGGCCTTGCAGTCGACTCCGTCCACTAGTTCTCTAGAAAAGCAGCTATACGACCGGGCAAGGGGGGTCGAGTTCCTTTACCGTCTTGGGTCCTCGCTGCAATTGTCAGAGCTATTCCTAAACTTCGGTGCCGTTCTGACTAGGTCACAGGCCAGTACCGGCAATGTTCACTGCCGCAACATGGTTCCACAGGTTCTACATGCGTTACTCCATGGATGATTATCATCGACAAGTACACTCGTTTAATTACTTGCGTTGCTTGATGTGGACGGGGATCTAGGACGTCGCCGCTTCTTGTATATTTTTGGCTACCAAGACGGAGGAATGCGGTCGAAAGCTTCGTGATGTTGCCCGCGTTTGTCAGTCCAAAGTGAGTGGGAAAGACGTGGCTGAAATTCCAGATACTAGCAAGGTTGGCAACATCTCGGTTCTTCCCGCTTAGTACTGACCGTGTTTACAGGAAGTAGAGAACTGTCAGACAGCAATCCTACTGACGGAGGAGGTGCTGCTGGAAGCTCTCTGTTTCGACTTTGTGGTCGAAAGTCCCCACGCTGAATTAGTAGACTTGTTCAGCTCCCACGATCCAGACATCCTAGCACAAGAATATGCTTGGACTATTGCCCACGACTCGTATGTATTATTTCCGTTGCTTTTCCGACTTGCTTGACGTTTTTAATAGTTACCGCACTCCACTCTGTTTATTATTTCCTCCCCGCATCATCGCTGCCGCATGTTTCATTCTTGCCCAGCGTGTGGTGGATGGCCCAAACTCTCCTTCCCTGGATTTGCGCATATCCTCTACTCCACCATCTGCGTCTCTTCCCACACCTCCCTCTAATAAGCCACCATCACCGGACCGGTCTAGATTTGCCTTGGAATATTTTGCGTTCAATGAAGCGGAACTTGCTTCTCTTGCTGGTTTGAGTTTCGCCGTCAAATATTGCATATCGGCTGAGGCATTTATTAGATACCCTTCGCGTTCTGATTGAATTCTACTCTGTTCAAGATAAAACCATGCATCCGCACCTCTCAACTATAGCCACCGTGAGTACAGTGTGGTGTTAGGCAACCTATTCTGATTAGTACCTTGGGAAGATTCCTGCCCCAACGATTACACTACAGCGGGCTAATCTGTACAGTTCCTTTTCACGATTGTCCGGTGTCAATCTCGCGGAATCTTCCCATCCAGATACTGGTCTAGGACGAACCCCAAATTCATCTCACGGAGGACAAACTCCGGAAGTCAATGCTAATTCTCAGACGCCGAATGGCAAGCCAGTCGATTCTAGCTCGTAAAATGGGGTCACGTTAGGCACCCGCGATGGACCCTGGCGGACTTACAGACTGACAATTTGTTACTACCACGCCCAACCTTAAATCTTGTCCTCGAGGATAGGCCTTGTCTAGTAGCCTTCATTTGGCTTTATGTGCTGTGTGTTTGTTCCCTGAAAAACTGAATTGGACCACGAAGACGCTCTAGTTCTTGTAATAATTTCACTTGGCTGCGGTCGCCACGTTTCAAGATTTGGAGATAAGCGAGACTCCCTGAGCCACTTTTGGCGAACGATCGAGATCGTCAATCTTAATTATCAAACGGAAGCAAAATGCGGAAGACGCGTTATGGACAGATATAATACACTAAAAGGTACAGGGTGTGTTTAATAGTAGAATATTCCAGGTTGAGGATCACTAGAAATATGTTGGAACGACATAGCCTCTGTCTGGTGCTGCGTAAGGTAGTTCGGTAGTTCGCTCATGACTTCAGGAAGATTGGCCATCCAGTTGTGGATATTACTGCTGACTGCGGTCGGTTCAGGCTTATTGATCGGGGACGTCGTTTCAAATACGCCTGCATCAGACACGAGTGATACGTTGTCCAGTACAACACCTGCCGATGCAGCGTAATCTATGATTCTCAAGTCAGACGTCACTTCGGGAACAAATGATAAGGAAATACAGACCTGAACTTTTACCGGTCCAATTGGATTCAGATTGATGATATTCTATTGGGTCATCACTCGGCTCGACAACAATTGGAGGTAAGCCGACAGGTTCTGGAAGCTACCTAAGATTTCAGTTCCAATGAAAGATGGCTTCTGTACCGTTACACACCTTGGGAAGCACTAACGTCCTTGTTATTCTCATGGCGGAAGCAATCCAGAATGTTAAACACTCCGCAATGCTTGGGTCGCTCGAGTCGAAGTCATATATTGGACTGAAAAAGACTCCCGTCCATCCTGAGAATATCTTGTAAATGCGGCACATGACGACCGAAAATTCCAGTGCTTACTTTGAGAGAATGTCCCAAACACCCATTGATCGTATGTAGTCAAGACGAAGAACTGGGACTCGTTTGTCACACACACGTCCCACAGCTAAGTATCGAATCAGGGTCGTCTGCTTTATCGAAATCAAGATACCAATACGTACCTTTCCCCATACACGGTGTTTACTCTCTAGATAGTTTGTCGCACTACCCTGATAAGGAGGAAACTTTAATTCATGTCAGGAGGACATCAATCGAAAGCCTTCGAAACATACATACGTTCTGACATTCAACGAACTCCTTCAAATCGGCAGGAGACATTATCCATGGTGGTTGAAAGGCGATCACCACAGACTTCCTAGTCATCATCTCGAGGGCATCTGGATCGAGCGGAGGCCTCGTCTTCGAGGCCTCGAGCTGGGGTGAGGTCCATAGAAAGTACTGGAAGAGTTCTTTATCACGATCCTGCTTAAGTTTAAAATGCCATGCTTTGGTTTGATTTGGGAAGGCGAGGTGAAGCAGGCGTTGAGTGGTCGTTAAAGGGAACGTGTCTATTGAGCAGGTGAGAATTATATAGATGGATGTTCCCGCAGGTTGACGGACCTAGCCAGCCAGCAAACCTATCGGAAATGAGCTTCGGAAGATGAGCATATGGAGCCTAGAGTGCTCACCTGTGGATGTCAACAGCTGCAGTATGCCATATGTCTGCAATGGCAAAGTTGTACGCCGCTGGGCACGGCAAAGTTAGGTTCTCGCCGGTTTCCTCATCCAGATCATTCACTTTGAGAGGCCTGTCTGGAAAGACGCGTTGCGCCCCTGGGACGAAATGAATTCAGAAATATGTTATTGGTAGAAATACGTACATTGCGTTATTACAGACCCTATGTTCATAAATGTTTCACAATCAATCATCTCCAACCGTCTGTACGGTTCAGGACGGATGTGAAGGCGGTTCATGTGGGTCTTGTGGCCGGGAAGAGGTACCTGTGGAGCGTCCGCGACATAAGGCATCTCCGGGAGGAGACATTTCGCAGTATACTGCCGGATGTTGTCTGTGCCACGCAGGACAGTAGGACCGGCGAAGAAACTGAGCATGCTGAAAGTTTGTTATTGGAGCCAGCAAAATAACCTGCGGGGATCTTATAACGCCTCGGCAAAAACAAGGTATCAGTAGCAAGGATACCGGTCATCTTCAAGGACAAACGATGCGCGAGTTAGAACAAGGCGCGCAAAGTACAAGGTATCAAGGCGCCAACAACGTTACCTATAAATGGAGAAGCAATTACCATATACGGCGCCTGCGACGCCACCGGTTGCAAGTGTACAAATGCTCATCTCATGCTCGACAGCGTAGCCCAGAACGTGCACAGGGCGTCTACGATGATGCTTGCTTCGCAGGCAACATCTGATGTCAGAGATAAAAAAAGTGCACACTACAAGAAGCCTCATGTTGCGGGAATTAGTGATGGCGTTGACAAATAATTCGGCAAGTGGAAGTGGCCTCATTAGAGCCCGATGAACACATCAACCTGCTGTATTACTCGTACGTTAAATAATAAACATGAGATCAAGGATCGTATAGGAAGGATGGATCATTGCCCGAGTCGCCCAAAGACATTTCTGCAGTCCGAGCACTTTGTAGGGCTGACTCTGATAGGATTTCTCACAGGAAGTGACATCATACGTATGCAGTTGGGGGATCGACAGCCTGTATATCATTTATCAGATTTACGTCCAGGATAAGGAGGTTAATGTCGCGCACCGATAGGATGGGCGTGCCGACTGCTGAAAAGACAATTTGGACGCAGGCAATCTTGCTGTCGCGTCGCCATAGCATAGAAGTGCCCACACTCGGTATGGTATCGTCCGTCAATGACCTACATAGAGAATAAACCCTCGTCGCCAACCATTGAAAGAGAGCACGTACGTTATGGCACATATTATGGTAGTCTGAAAGGGGGGCCTGTTCTAAGAATGAAGGTTGTGATCTTGAAAAGCCTCATTATATCCTGCAGAAGACGGGGCATGCCAGCCTCATTCATCACGACACTATCAAGCGAGGCCGTCGGAATCTGCCGTCGACAGGCCCAAGCTCTTCTTGGAAGTAGACTTTCCATTGAAAGGCTTGGAATCGTTGCACGCCTCTAATCAGCTGGGGTGAATGAGAGGTTACCTCGGAGGAGTTGTGCTTGGCCATTTCGGTTCCGAAACATGCGCAGGTTGTCGAATCTCCGAGTCAAACACCAAGACGCTCGACTATCTGTATAACTTGGACCCCGACTTAATTAAGCGCCAAATGATATTAGACGCGCATGCATACCACGAGGTAGGAAACAAAAGGTTAGACTTACATTCAAGGAAGATCTGATGGAGTAAGGATATGCATCGTAGTGCGGAGCTCTGTGACTCTCGGGGACCCCCGATATTAGCGTAGCGGCTAAGAACCAAAGCAAATGAATAACAGTCCTTTTGTGCAACAGCGTTCAAGGCCTCGTGCGGTAGGGTCGAGCAAGGATGAGCGTCTTGTGATCGGCCAAGGACCACTAGATTAGGATCGGTAACGACACATGACGAGGGAAAATGCATGAATTAAAAAGGCCCAGAAGACGTGCATGAGTCGATGCGTAGAATGACGAATCACACAGAAAGAATATCGAAACGTTTACATTATTCGATACACATATCATCAAGCTCCACGACTGCGAATTTTGGCAACGAGTTGGACAGAATTCCGGACCTGTGAAAAGGTTAGCCATTAACAGGCGGAGGTGATACAATGTACGCGCCTCGTGTGCAAATACTCTACGCCAGGTTTCACTCGCTAGTCTCCGCCGCTTGACGCCCTTCTTCTCGTGTCGTGAAGCCTTGCCCAATTCCCTTCGCACATTGTTTCGTTGCAGGAGGTTGGACAGCATAGCGTAGGAGTCCATGATATTACTCCGAACCCTGACTGTGCGGCCTAAGGAGAAGAAAAGGGTGAGAGGCATCAATAAGCAAGCGAGAAGTTCCCAACCAGAGTAAGCCGTCGGAGGAGAAATATCCTTGGTGCTGTCATATACAGACTTTGCATGGGTCTTCCAGATATGCTCGGGGGTAGCACCAACGTTGTCGCGGTCTGGCATTTGTTCTAGGGCTGTCAATACCGGTACCATGCCGCTCTGGAATTCCGCCTTGGGCTGGTAGTAGTGGGTCCTGACCGAGTCGCCATTGCTGTTGCCATACTGCAGAAGAGGCAGCGATGAAGAAAACTGACGCAGAAAACTGCGCTGTCGCAGGCACTGCAGGCTAGGCTGAAGAGACCGCGACAAGGCCATGGAAGAGACGGAGAAACGGAAAATATTGATGTTTGTTTGTCTGATCAGTTCAACTGTACTGCTCTCATGTCCTCCGACGTCCTGCTTGAGGAATTTGAGGTATTCTGCTTATTTCATGGCTGCCATTGAGTCTTTCTAATATTTATCGCAGGTCCTGGAATCCATATATCCTACAGAACTGACCAGTTCGTAGCATTTATCTACCTGACTTGCCCACCCAAATCCATCTAAGGCTCACACAAGAACTTTCCGAAACGGATATCCAAATCGATGCTGAGCCTGATGACATAGCTGAAGGGGCAGAACCTTGTATGTGCCATCGATTCACATTTATTGGCACAAAATAATCGTCTTACCGTAGTAAAGTTATCCCTTCGGGTACATTATGGCGCGTCCTACCCAGACGTCCTTCCAGGCCTCTCTCTGGAAGCTGTGGAAGGAGAACTTGAAGATGACGAAGTCGCAAAGCTCATTTCTGAACTCAATGACATCGTAGGTCAATTGGTATTTACTCTAGCTCGACACTACTTAGACCGAACACTGCAGGGTGAGGAAAACCTGGGAATGGCAATGACGTTCACTCTCGTGTCACATCTCCGTGAGCAGTTGTCTACACTCGTCCGATCACGAGCCGACAAACGGAGGAAGGAAGAGCTCGAAAAGGAACGGCTTGCTCTTGAGGTACGACCTTATCTCCTTCATCACCACTACACCGTTTCACTTCGGATGCTATAACTGTCAGGAAGAAGAGGCTCGGACTCGTGGAACACCTGTAACTGCTGCATCCTTCAAGGTCTGGAAAGACAAATTCGACGCGCAACAGGCCAGAAAGAAGCAGCAAGAAGAAGAGGAGCGTATGAAGGGGCTGACACCGAAGGAACGTGAGGAAGTGAAAAGAATGTACTCACGATTGAGTGGTGCGACAGCTTTCCCATTAATTTCTACGATTCCCGATTACATGTTGATACCACTGCAGGGAGACAACTATTTGAGAAAAACCGTAATCTCGAAGAAGATGCTCTTCTCGAGGAAGGTACTGTGTCTGTGGATGTCAGCCAGTATGAGAGGTCGCACCATGATGATGATCAAGACGAGGATGAGCGTGTTACATTTAGCGACAGTGATTAGCCCTAGTATTGTGACAAGACATGGAGTAATTTTGTACCAGTAAAACATCACATGCATGATATACGTTAGCCTCAACGCGCGTCTACAAACCTTGCATATTCCCGTCGTCAACAGCATTGCCATCAATGATGCCTCCGCCTTCCGCAGGCTTACAACCAAGATGATCTATGCCCTGTTCTTTTATCCACCCGTCTGTATCAACTTGTAAAGGCCGGCATTTGCATGTATCTCCGACTACCATCTCACCGGCCATTCGCAACCATTCAAGCACGGGCTGCGTCGTCCACCTATCCACCTCTCGCCACGACGCACCAGACTGGAACCATCCCAAATGACCACCTCCGGGTGTCAAGGCCATGACCACAAAGCCATTACCCCCACCATCCATTGGAACCGACTGTACAATAGGATCATCTGCAGAGTTGATGGATAAAAACGGGACATGTACATCTTTCACCGCATGATGGCTAGACTGTCCATCATAGTAAGCTTCTGCCGATACGTAGGGGAAGGAGGGTGGAGGGCCTGAAGCAATCCGCGAAAAATGATGGTCAAAGTCTCGCAATGTGGGATTCTTCAACGCGAGTACCGCGGCCATGGCTTCGAGAATCCGACCACTAGGTTTCGCCACTAAAGCATTTTGATGCCGCTTAACAAGATTGAGTAGGTTGGTGCCCAACGCTTTCGCGTAAACGTGTTTTCCGATGAAAGTGCTCAGGAGCCTAAAGAGATTAAAACCGTGCTCAGAAAGCCAAAGTCCAGCCCCACCAGAACGTAGGGAGAACTCCGTACCGTTCATTATTCTGGGCCAGGTCCCATGGCTGCGAAATGAAATCATTTAACAAGCAGGAAGAATCACACACGGACAAGTTCTTACACAAGCTAGAGCACAACCAGAGGTCAACCTGCAATGCGGACCTTCTTCCGAAATGTACCTAGTCATGATATTGGCACCCAAAGAGAATCCGAGCCCGAGCAAGGGGGCCTCAGGGTATGTGTGTGATATGTAGAACAAAGCCTGGCGTAAGTCATCGGTGTGACCCGCTGAGTATAACATCGAGCTAGTAATGGGGACTCCAGCGCCTAGACCTCCACGATGAGCGTGGAACTGCGAGGAAGACGAAGGAATGTGTGACGCACACCCGCGGAAGTTGATGACAACGGCACGGTAACCTAAGCCTCCTTCTTCGACTGGGGTACAAGCGGGGTAAAGAACTGCTCTGACATAGGCTTCATACGAACCTGGGAGACATTTCCGGTGATAACGGGCCAAGGGGAGAGCTGAGAAAACTAACCACCGGTTAAACCATGCTGTACTACTATTATCGGCGTGTCAGGCTTGAGTTTGAAGGAATCCACGGGGGCGAAATCGAGGCCACTATAGACTAGAATCAGTGGCCATTAATAGAATGGAAGGACAACGATAAAACTTACAGGGTTCCTCCATCAAGTAAGCGAATATACTGCCTTCAGCACCGAAGGAAATCAAACGGGGAACGACGGGTCAAAAAAAGAATTCATACCTATTGTAGTACATTTTATCTGTCATCGTGAAGTCTGCCATAACGCTATACGCAGTTTGAAGATGCCCACTTGGTTTCAGTTGATTAAATGTAGATACACACTAAGTAAAGATATTCTTACTTTGCGAGCCACCAGGTGGATTTGTATTCAGAGAAGAGGCTTCTGCATCTCGAGAGAACCAGTGCTTTCAAAGATAGTTTATCGCTATCCGCCGATGAAGTACCCTTCTTAACTGCAACATGACTGGGGTGATGTGGGAAAACAACGACAGGCGTCCGAGCCTTTGGCGCGAGAAGCTGAGTAGCAGCAGTGAAAAAGGCACTCAATGCAAACAGAAGCGGAAGAGTAATGATGCTGTAGAGATTGTCCAGCTGCATAGTTAGCAAGCAAGGTACGTCGAAGCAAGATGTTGAAGGAAAAGCCAGCTCAGCTGAATTTCAACGAGTGATGGCTTCGTGCACATCAATTGATGGCCAGGACTGTCTGTCAGAAGTTATGTCCCCTCCATGTAGTAACCGTGTTGAGAAGGTTCCAAAGAAACCCCAGGTCGATTTTAACTGAAGCTGGTAGCACGGTCCCAGAAAATCAGGTCATACCGCAAGGGTAGGATTTTCGTAAATTCGGTATTTTCCGTAGCCGCCCTGGATATTGTCTTTACCATGTAACTGCCAAGAAATCGTCCTAGGTAAGGATACGTCTGAGTGATTGTTCTTTCGCCTGCTTGTGCTGATTGGATACAAATGGATTTCTTTGTGATATATCGCAGAATACGCCTGAATCTTCTTCTAAAGAGTTCAACAGTTTCGAAGCAACACTGGCAGCACTGCTCGTCGTCAGTACTGCACAGTTCATCGAGTGTGGCACCTTCATTTCGACTACAAATACGCGTATGGCACCAATTTGGTCAACGTGACCGTGATTCTGGTCTGCGAAAGAAGTTCTGAAATGAAACGTGCCGTGATTCTTTCCAATCCACGTACAGCTACGCAAAAGACCAATGCCGACAGAATGACTCGTCGTTTTTCATTGACTCCGAGTCCAATGATATCTCAAGTGAGCCCACCCGTGGGCGGTACCAATGAGATGTCGTACCTCAGTGACATTCGTTATTGAAGATAATTTCATCTGAACGGGGTTTCAATTTCAAAGCTTGAATGGCTTGAAACCTTTTCCTAGAGTTACTCGACTTTTAATAGCGCAAATTTTGGGGGGATGGCCGCTGCAGCCAAGAAAGTACATATGTTGAAACAGAAAATAGGGAAGCTGTCCCCGTGGAGGGGTTGTAATGGCATGTGAGTTGTTTTAGCGTCCGACACGGAGCATTTGCTGATACTGTTTAAAGTTTTTAACGACGCTGCACAGAGCACCCGGATACTTGAAATACTTGTGAAAGGTACTGATCCACAAAATGATCTGCGACTCGCTGGCGTGCGGTCCGACGTGACCCGACATCAAGGAAATCTGCGAAGAAGCTCAGCTTTGCTCCACGATGAGTATCCTAGTTTCGTGAATTTGCTCGCAAGGCGGCAAGCTGGGTCTGACTGTGTCGAGACGATTGTTGCACTGTTTCTGCAGAATACAAGCAAATTTTCTGTGACAGAGAGTTGCTGGATTCAGCCAAGTGGGCAAGGTTCTATTATCGCGTATCTGCTGTCGAGGATGTGTCAAGGCCCTCGAGATCGTCACGATGAAGTCATGCCAGCCTCGCGTTGCGCCTTTCTCGAAGCACCCGTCTTCGCTGCTCTCTCCTTCACCCCACTGTCAACTTTTCGTCCTGCGTCTCAATGTCGGCGAACAAAAGCAACTTATACAAGAAATATCAGTGTCGCGTCAGTCTTGTTTAGCGGCATGTTTTTCCGTATTGACGCCGTTCTTTCAGTACTTTAGCAGCACCGGCCAGCCCTTGCATCCACCATGTAGGCAGGGTGATAATTGTCGGTGAGCACCGGTTCAGAATCTGTTGGCTCTCCGTCTTATTGCCCCAGATTTGTCCATCCAAATGATCCCAATTGGCCAGGTCGTCCATGTAATAATCCAATTACGTCAGTCAGAACGAACAGTGCAGGACAGCGAACCTCTACAGGAGCCAAGTCTTCTGCACCAAGGGCAACATCGCACAGTCCAGCTACATCTCGTTTTGGCCCCCCTCTAGTCTCTCAGACAGATCTCTATCGTCAGTTGAAACTGGAATCAGATAGTGACGAGACAGAATCTCTTCTGCGTCGCACACAGTTCCCAGGCAAAGTTTGGAACCATGAGTCTCGGCGTAAAGAACTTGACCGCGAAAGCTCGCGGGGACGTACAGCTGGTAGAAGCAGAGAGAGACATTACCCTCGGAATAGATCTGTGAGCCCATTGCGGTCTCGAGTCAAGGAGAAGCTGCCAGTCGGCAAACTCCAATCGAGTCTCGACAATTCCACTGCAGTAAGTCTTCTTGATCCTCTATTCGCTAGGTTTATCCTGAAGTTGCTGGTTTGCCATGTTAGACCCCAGACATTGGCGCGAGTTCAAGCGCCCAATCTGGAGTTCACGTCAGATCTGCAGAGAAATTCGCAGACCAACTAACTGTCGGCAGAGCCCGGACAGGACCTGGATCCCAGCGAATGGTGGACTTGTTTCGCGATCTTGCCAAGTAAGAATATCGCTTTCATTATCCAGGTTAATCCTGACATGTATTCTTAGGGTTTCGAATGATGTCGTTCAATCAACCGCCGAATTTGAAAGACAAGAAAAGAAATTAAAATCATACACGGAGATTTCCGCGACACTTTCCAAAGTGTCCAATTCAGCGGCAGCTTCAGTTGCGCCTAATCTTGCAGAAATCCTTCTTAGCCATGCTCAAACTCAGAACCACATCGACAAGGGTTTTGCGGCCATCGGAAACATTTGGCAGGAAATTTTTGGTGTGGTCATTTCCGAGGTTAACGAAATCGTTAATGCATCCGTCGAGGATGCAGTTGATGCTCTGAAAACTCGTATGGAACGCACGATGAACGGAAGGGACGCGCATTCGGGATCAGATGAAGATACGATGCGTATGGACGCAGTGTCGTTCCCGAAGGATCCACGCGTTCCGAAACGGGGACGATTGGCGGATGAGGTGGATGCGCGCTCGCAGACCGTCAAGCGTCTGAAGCTTGCGACGTGGAGCCCTGTCTCCAGCTCTGCTGAGCCTCTCTCCCACACAACTATCAGCGTTGGGGACATCATACATCAAATGAAATTGAAATTAAACGAGCAGACATCCTCGCTTCAACACCTTGCTAAAGAAAACAACGAAGTACGTGCACTACCACTTGAGACTCGATTTCTGCGGTATTGACAGGGCCATGTGGATAGCTGAAAAGCATGCTTCAGAACAATCCCCGAAACCCGAACCCGAGCCTATTGTCAAGCTCTTCCTCGGCAGCGGTCGCGGAGCCTTCGTTTTCCTCCAATGCAGCCATCAGCAACCGGCCTAAGGCATCTGACTCGCGAGGCGATGAAAGCCTAAAGGGCCTGATACCTTCTAAGCCGTCGTCTTCCCGTCGCGGGGAATCGTATAGGTCCTCCTGCGATGACCGTAGGGATCGACATCGCTATGAAGGCAAGAGCGGTACTAGTCGCCACGATTCGCGTTCTCCAGGATATAGCAGTCACCGGGATAGAAGAAAAACTTGATAGCCTATATGCTCGTCCGAGCCAATGTTTTTTACTCTTCAACACGCATACATACAATGCAACAAAAGTTCTCTCGTTAATCGACCAGTAATCTCTTCGACGTGCGTAATCCAGAATTTGTATCAGTCAAATTATTTCCCGTAGCACACCAACGCAGCATTATTTCGTATTTCACTATAATTGTAAGATTGGTAAAATAAATAGGCTTAAATACAAGCGCAATCTCCTTTCCGCGTCCAAAGCCTAAGTAGTAACCCAGTACTACTCAACCACATGCAAGTAGGCTACGCCCGAGGTGTAGCAAAACAATTGCTCCACTTCAAATGTCGACCTGATCGACCGGAACTCTGACGTTAAAATTGCAGTGGCAAAACGCGAGTTGCCGACGGAAAATCCGAGTTTCCTCCGCAAGGTACAACTCTAATGAGGCCTTGGATTGATGGTGGGGACTCGGTCGCTTCGGTGGGCTTCGACACTCGAGCGGTCAGTGCCCGAGACACATGCATCGAACCACCCCTGGTTTTCAGGGGAAAAATATATCGCGAATACGCAGTGACGAATAAAGGGCTAGATGAATTAAGGTCAGAGCTTTCATTAGTCCACTCAAAGATAATATAGACATACACAGGATAGAATAGAGCCCCAGCATGCAATAGGGCAAAAAGAAAAAGAATGAATTCCTTATGGATGGCCTGCAAAGAGAAGAAAATGTATAAGACACAGTATAACAGGAAGGATGTGAATTAGATGTACAGGTCGTCTGGTTCCAGCAAATCTTCCACTGTCGCCATCTCAGCATCCGAGGGAGGTGATTCCGGAGCTCCGTGAATTGGCTGATCAATGCGAAGGATACTCTTGAGCGAATTCCATCGGCCGATGTGGTCTCGCGGTAGTGCAGTAGAGCCGAAGTCAAAAACATGTATGCACATGTCGTTGCGCGTCGCGAAACACATTCGGCCCGTGGTCTCATCCCACGAAAACGCAGTGATATCTTGCCGATTGACGCATTCCATGATATGGGGTGAGATATTGAAGGTACGGTATACGTGTTTCGGCCTCCACCGACAAGACTGCTTCGAGGGGATGAGATCTTTGCCACCAAAGGACAGGAGATCATCGAAGCGCTTTTCGGGATTGAAATACCGTCGAATAGCGGTAACGTAGTTGGTGGCTCGATGGTTCTCGTCGGGATGTAGCGTGCATATGATTGCGCGATTCACGCCAGGAATAACCCGAACGACATGTTCGGCGTTAAAAGTCGTTTGAGGCACTACGTTATTGAGATCATAACACCACCATTGATGGGATATCCCAACTGCAGAATGTAGAGAGGGGGATATTGTGTAGTGAATTACTCCATGGGGGCTGGCAGTTTCAAAATATACGGAGATCGGCGGTGGCGGATGGGAAGTAGGATATTCCTGGTTGTATATGTCGGAAAGTTGAAAACTGTCAACTTGTTTGTGTTCCACGACAATACGGTGCTTGGCGGAGCCGCGATATCTTCCGGTCGCTGGTGGTAGGGAGTATATTTCCATTACATGAACGTCATTTAGTCCGTTGATCACCGTCCGGATTACCAGAACGTCACCCTGCTTTGGCAGCACTCGGACAGCGCGTATCTGATGGTCCTGCATGATATCTCAGTCTGCCGTCTTAGAAAAGATCGGGGAACAACTTACAAATTCGGGATAGGGAGTATCGTTGTTGCATATGAAAGAACGCGCTTCCTGCGTGTCAAGATTGATTACGACGACCTCATCGGGGAGGATGGCCAATGACAGATACAGCGAACCGCCAGACATGAATAGGACAGGATCATGAACAGGGTCGCGGAAGGTGTACGGTCGCAGCAGTAGGAACGGCGCAGATGTTGTGATTTTATCACTTGGAGCTAGGGCGTCCGGATTGCTTAGTCCGTAACGGTCAAGTTCTTCCAGAGGCATCGGACGTGGTAGCTCGATCATTACAAGGCTCTGGAGGGACTCGAGACTGATGTAGGCAAAATGGCAAGTGTATCCGACGCGTCGAGTCGATGGATCAAGGGTATCGGTCCTGAGCATTACCGTGAGCTTGAGGGAGCACTGCGAGGAGACGAACACGTACCCGTCAAGACTCTTTCCGACTTTAGTTTTCACGACGAACCAGAGCATGATACCTGGCTTGTCGTTGTACACCATAAACCGGGCCTGGAGATACTCTGGCCGGGCCAGAGTAGAGATGCTGGCCAGAGCGAACATCCCGTCGTTACTGGGAAGTTCGACATTGGAGACCATGACGCGATATCCAGCACGATAGTCAAACGACGAGGAGACGACATATTGCCCCCCAGGCAGAACAGTCATGTCAAGTATTTTGCAGCCTGACCTAACGCGAAAATAGCTGACTGGTTCAGGATCTGGCTTTTCCCAATTGCGGTTGACTGAAATGGCTGTGGCGACCATCTGTTCAACTTTGAGGTCGGGGGGCTGGACTGTATAGGGCGTGAATCGGGGGAGCGGTGGCGTTGCGATATCTAGTCGGCTGAGGAAACGCCTCCATATTGACGGGTCTTGAGAGAGCAGTAATAAGGGCTTGCTGGTCTGAATTTCTGTTGGTCATTACTAGTTCGGCCGAGAGCAGCAGCAACGCACCTTACGAAGAGCCATGATGTCCTTAATAGAGAGATAAGGAATTATACAATACAGCAACACGTCCATCGGGAGCCTGTAGAATAAACAGGGAGAACGGCGGGTAAATGCCCAGGAGAGAAGATAGTGAATAAAGAGGCTTTCGGTTTGAGGCATTGAGAAGGACGAGAGGACGAGGACAGGCAGCGGTGTTTGTTGAAATAAGGCATGGCGGACCTTGTTCTTTCTGTGTTTCACAGCGACCTTGTTTTGTGGCGTTGACAACCGTGAAGGCGATGGCCAAAAAGGGTACAAGCATTGCCTATTCGAGAAGTCAATGGCCCCTGCGCTCAATGGCCAACGAGCTACACAATAAGAATCTCTTTCAAAATTTCAAAGAACATGTCCATTTCAAGGCCCCAGCAAGGCGCGGAAAAAAGAAAAATATACATGATCCGTGTCGTAACTAGAATTGCGCTCTGGGTATGTGCTACAGTGCCGATTATAGATAAGTGGTAGATGTATAGCGAATATGCGGTTGGAAGGAAAAAACCTATTCAATGGAAATTCTCTGTCCCAGTGCAGATCCACCGAGATATGAGCCCTGTGGCTGACCCATGCCTGCAGAATCGCCACTCGGTAAGTAGTTAGGCTTCTCAGAAAGAGCTGGAATAGAATCACCGTTGAGAACTCCCATCTTAACATTGTTTTTAACGGGCGTATAGGACTGACCGTGAACTTTGGACTCCATCAACCCCTTCTCGAAATCTGCGAAACAGCGAAGTCCAACCGCAAATGTCGCAAATAATAGAAGAAACGCGACAATAGCTGGACCTTGTTTTAGAGACTGGTCTATTTGACAGCTAACGATACTCACTGAATATTGTTAAAGTTGCCCTCGTCGTCGCATACTGAGCTCGCGATGCCGGTTCGTAAAATCGTACTAGTTTGTAAACTAAAATCAAGTCGGTTGGGTGTCGTCAGCTGCGAGTCGTGGAACAGACTTACTGACTAAGGAAACATGCAGTCAGTAAAATTGTGGCGCATAAGGGTAAAAGATCTTACAGTAGCTCTCTGCTGCCAACATCATCACTAGAGATATCGTCATGATCCTGTTCGAGTCAGCATGAGATCAGAAGGTGAGAACTGCCCGTACCATTTTATCTCGCGCTGAACCGCAACACCGCATAGACCGAGAAGGATCAGGACGATGGGTATGGCGATGATGGTGATCGCAAACTCGGCCGAGTTTCGAGACAGGACGACAATAAGAAGCTAGCGACGATTCAGTGCTGTCCATTACGATTACGTATAGAGCAGATGAGCTAACCTGCATGGTGACGCCGGTGAAGAAGAAGAAATCGAACTTTAGAAAGCAGATCATGATCTGGTACCACTGATACATGGCTGAGGACAACATCAGTTTCATTGGCCCGAGAAAAGGCGCCCGACGCACTCTTCATTTTTGGATTGGCACCAACAACATGGAAAATCGCCCAGCTTTAGGAGGGCGTTAGTAGTAGGCCAGACTGGTGAAACGTCAACCTTACCCAAACTCTTCATAAAGCTGCTTTGTACAGAACAATATGGAGAGCCACGACGCCGCAATGACACAAGGCGTGACGATGAGATACGGTTCTACTCGTCGCCATAGGGAACCAGGTCCATCACAATTCTACGGCGTCTATGAGGTTGGACGATGACAAGCAGGCACGGAGGGGCTGACCAGTTCATCGAACGATGCAGCGCAATCTTCGTCAGGAAGAGTCACTAACGCGGTCCTGGTCTGGCGCACTTGCAGTGCTGAGAACACGATGAGGGCGAGGTGGAATACTGCTGTGTTGTCAGTGACTAGAAGTGTGAAGAGTGTGATGACGGACGCAGAATCCCTATAAGCTGTATAACATTTCGCATCCGTAGCGCGTCGAAAGCCATGAATAGCTCGAATATCCTAGTCTGTCGCTGAGATGAAGATCATGGTGGCGTAGGAATCGGTACGAACTCTGCTAGTGCAAATAGCGCAAGATAACACGGCAACGTCTGAGGAAGGATATGAACGAGATTCAATATACTTAGACTACAATTCATCGTACCTTGTAGCCGCCCGTAAACTCGACTTCGTTCTCGACCTATCATATCGTTGGATCCTCAATTGTTCCCTCAACTAGTGCTGGAAATACTCACTAGTCTAAACACAATCGCAATCATAACAAGAACTACCACGGCCTCTGGAAATGAAGAGGAAGATTAGCGAAAGCTAGGTTGTTAAAAATGAAAACAGTGCACATACGAAATGAAACTGTTCAGCACGGATCAGTGAGTGAATAGGCCATGACAGCAAAAAATACTTACTAGTAATGATAAAAGCCTTTTGGGCGCGCGAAGCGAGGAGAGGCTCGATGGCCATGGTGGAGAGATGGAAGGGATACGCTGTGTGAGACGCTGAAATCGCGCCAGACGGCTGTGTAAAACTGTCCCTTTTACCGGTTACCGCTTCTGCACAGCTTTGATCTCGCAAATCGTGCCAAGCTTCCTCTCGAATTTTTGCATATAACTAAGAAACTTTGTCCGATTTCAGGATGTTTTATGGGGTTTTATGCCTAGGAACACCTTACCGCTATAATTAATTGGTTGTTGCAGCAAATGATGTTAGCCGGATATGTCTTTGATATAACTACGAAGAATAATACTGAAACTCAAAGTGAAACGGAAAATGAGCTAGTCGGCTTCGACGGGCGATCCTTCCGTCTTGTAAGGTAGATAATATGTCAAAAATCTCAGTCATAGAGGGCAATGGGACTTGGAAAAGTTCTCCGGTCAGGCGGCCGAGTCAACTTGCCACTACGCCACCACTGCCTTCGCTCCTCCCTTCGTGCAGACATGTCCAATTTGTCTAATTTACTCGCCATTCCTTTCAAGAATTCATATAACCTTGATCTCAAGGAACCCGCGCGTCGCTATCTACAGGATCATACCTCAGCCCACCCGGATTCCTTCAAAGTTGACATCAATCGTTGGCAGGAGCTTCGAAGAGATAGCGTCGGAGGAACAGTGCACAAGGATGGCACGGATAAGATGAACAAGTGGGCCATTTGTCGCATTTTTCTACTTTATTGACCGCCATGAACAGCTATCATGCTCAGCTCTTGTCGATACTCACTAAATTACCCTCCGATGTCGGTGTGATCGCTTCAGCCTTGAGGCCAACTAATAGTCTATCTTTCGCAGATCGGATTAGATATATCCTACGCTCCCGTTTTCTCCCCGAATGCAATTCCGGTCACTCTACGCAGCCTCGCCTTTGAACGTGCTGCTGTATTGTTCAACCTAGCCGCTCTCTATTCACAACTTGCCAACAATGAGGATCGTTCGCACCTGGAGGGAATCAAGCGTGCTATCTCTTACTATCAGGTCAGTGACACGATGGTGTCGGAGTGTAGGATGTGATTGACCTAGGTACAAAAGAGTGCAGCAGGAACGCTATCTTATTTGAGAACATCAGCCCTCGCGGAACTCAGCGATTCCCCCCAAGAGGACGACATCCCATTTGATCTCGACAAATCATGCATTCACAGTTTGGAATGGCTCATGCTTGCCCAAGCACAGGAATGTTTCTGGCAAAAGGCTAAAATCGGTGAGCAGTAATGTTACTGGATTGTTCGACGCCCAATAATCCAGTCTTTCACCACAAGATGGATTCAAGAACGCTTTGATTGCTAGATTAGCTGCTAATGTACGTGGATATCTGGCTGACCCAGTCGCGTGCTCACTTTCTTTCTCTAGACGTCTGCCACTTATAAACTATCCATCTCCGCTATTCGAGATGCCTCTCCTCCAGTAAAATCCATATTTCCTTCGGTACTCCTCTCTCTTTAGACTTACAAAGCGCAATGTTAACGATCCACAGTATTGGCTGGCTCACATCGAAGCCAAACAACACCATTTCGAGGCAGTTGCACAATACAGAAAGAGCGTGGAAGAGCTTGAGAATAGTAGGTATGCAACTCTGTCACGATGAACTGTGGAACTCTTTGGTCATAGCACCTCAGTTACGGCGTTGAAATATCTCGTCTTCAAGAAGCCCACAATGAGGCGAACAAAGCCCATGATATAGCCCGTCGCGGGAAAGTTTCGCAGGCTGTAGTGCAGGATATACACGTAAGGAGGTTTATTGATACTTAATTGAGTGTCTACCTGACATTTCTCTTAGTCCCTTGTTAATGCCGTGAAAACTGCTCTTGCACGCGCTGAGCGCGACAATGATCTCATATATCACCAGGATATACCAGCAGTGTCTGCACTTCCTCCTATACCCCACGCAGCTATTGCACAAGTGACAATACCCGCAGGATTGTCGAATCCAGTGAAAGGAACCAATATGATCTTCGGAGAACTCCTCGGTTGGGGTGCCCAGGAGGCTATCAGTAAGATCGCTGCTTTTGAATGAATGTTCTTTCTCGCTGAATCTATGTAGACATCTATAATGATAGGAAAAAGAATCTCTTGCAGGATCAAATTGTAGAACCTGCACGAGAGTTGAAAGACAAAGCGGACGAGTGAGTTACTAGACATTTGTTTGTTCGTTTTATGACGTTTTCTCCAGGATGTTGACCTCCCACAGTCTACCTGCTTCTATAGAAGCCCTTGAGCGCCCTGTTGGATTGCCTCCAAGCCTCTTAAAGAAAGCCGAGGAAGTACGCCTCGAAAATGGCCCGATGAAGATTGAGTCGTGGTTTGAAGACTTGCAAAGGCAGGCCCGACATGACTTTAATATTCTAGAAGAGGTGGCATTCTTCCTGTTGGCTACCATTGAAGAAGTCCTAACGCTAAGTTAGGCCATGGATATCTTGGATACGGAAGCTTCCGAGGATGAAGCTGCTCGTAAAGAACTCCCCCTGAATCGGCCACCCTCGTACGAAGCCAATATCGAGTTGATAGAGAAGGAGAAGCGGTATCGTACTATCCTTGATCAAGCTAAAGCCAGCGACGACACCGTCAGACGTAAGTGGGATGAATGGGAAAACAACATCACAGATTTAACGCTGAATGAGGTACGTGGGACCTCGCACGTTCGAACTACAAGATGTTCTGAGACGCCCTGTGCCGTAGTCGGAGCTAGAAGCTATGGTACCTTCTTCCACGGCGTCTAATAGGAAAACCCCAGAGTCCGCCGTCACTTCAAGATACGCTCGGCATCTTCGAGTATTGCTTGAGTCGCTTGATACGCTTCATGCTGACCGAGATCAGTACGTTCGACGCGCAGAAGCCCTGGCCCAAGCAGACGACATATATCCGAGGATAGTGAAGGCTGCTTCCGGAATCGAACGTCTAACCAAGGTCCAACCGGCGACGTTTGAAGATGTCCTGGACGAGGAGCTAGCAAAATATGACAAATTCTGCGAATACATTAAAGAAAGCGAACAGAAACAAGAAGATATCCTTTCATCTATAGAGGTACGGAACTTGGTCTTCGTCATCGCACTGTCACACAACGATATTACAGGCAGATAACGAGAAATTTATAAAATCTCGTAAGGACGATCCCTCAGTGAAGGAGCGAGAACACGCCCTTCAGTCGTTGGATTTATCATATCACAAGTATCGGGAGATCACAAACAACTTGCAAGAGGGTAATCAAAGTAAGATATCTTATATATGCTATAATGGGGAAGCAATAATAACGTCATATACAGTTCTACAACGACTTGTCTGGGTTACTTCTGCAGTTCAAAGACTCGTGCAAGATTTGGTGTAACCATCGACAGCAAGAGATTCAGTAAGTAGCTAATGTACCACGCGCACATGGGCAGTCGTTGACCCATGCAACAGTGCTCTTTCACAATCATTAGGATCTATGTCTCTCCAGGAAAACGATGACGCCGGGGACTTTTCGGAAGAAGATATCAGAGACCAGCCAGAGGCGGTAGAAGAGCCACCTGCACCTAGTCTTCCCGATCCTCCCAGCCAGCCTCCGCAGAGTGCTCAACCCAAGAAAGTCTTCGGAAAAATATCCTCAGGGCTACCACCTCTCAATTCTAGTGAGTGGGGCTTTGAGGAGATAAAGCTACCTCCGGGGCCAAGCAAGAAGAAGTCGAAGATGAAGGCGTAGTCGTAGTATGTGAGCTTCAGTTCATGTATATTCGTAGTGTATCTCGACCCAATATGTATTTGTAGAGTACCTTCCAGCAATGACACGCACCAGATGCAAGTATTGGTCTGAAATATTTGTTTTTGAATCGTTCACATGCTAACTGCATATTCTTAGATGCGATGATATTCTCGCTACGATTCCCTGCCCTTCACTGATAAGGCATTGGTTTTTGAACTCGACTCTCAATCGTCGGCATCTTTCAGGACTCCTGGTATTTAGAGCCTTTCGTCTCCTTGTGTCTCCCTGTAAAATTCTTTACTGTACCATTCCTTGGACAGACAATGCGGAAGATTCCTAGGTGACGCTCTCGTGCTCTGACATATAGAACTTCGAACTGCATGTATTCTTTCCCCTTTTGCCAAATCACACACCGTTGCAGACCTTTGCTAACTAGGAGGCAGGGGAAGGACGAGACCTATTCTAATTAATTTAAGGCTAATCTTTCTTTCTTTTTTACGAAAGAAAAGCGAGATATCCGGAACTTACCTTCTTTTGTTCGTAGCTTCCAGACGCGTTCCAGGAGAATAAAGTCCCCCAGAAGTGAGCGCGGCTGAGAACGGGCATGCTGGGAACTACTTTCGTTTCTAATGATAACAGACACGCCGACACGGAATAGTCCAGGTGACTCTATTATGTCTTCCGCAAAAGCACTTCAGCCTACAAGCGAGACAGCAACGGAAGTAAACACGCTAGAATATTGAACGGAATCGGTTACGATTAAGAAGAGTCCCGACCACGGCGATAGTCGTTGGATGCATCTATAATTTTCCATTATTGTTCAAGGTGACGGTCGGATTAATGCACAGGGACATGACATCGACAGTCCTGCTGCGTCGGACAATGCGCTAATGGAGCACTGTGGAGTTAAGGTTACTACTGCGCGGCGCCCCTCGCGCCCCTCCAGGCAGGAGCGGTACTGATGGAACATGCATAGTTTTTTTGTCGACAGTGACAGGTAGGCTCGCGAGACGGTTGACGATGCTACCGATCAATATTGAACGGGAGGTCTAGACTAGGCTACATTTGTTACCGCTACACTCCATACACCCCTTGACAGTTGAAACACGAACGGTGATACACAGAAAGTTCTTCGTTCTCTACGTCAATGGGAAAGGCGGAGGTTAACCAAAGGTTGACACCCGGATGATACCCACTTAGTCCCGAAGCTTATTTGAGGCGGGCGATACTCGTCGATGGTCTTGACAAAGATGGGAATGTTGCATTTTCATGTCAATTGAACAGGACATGAGTGCCCTGTGCTAACCGCTTTACTATTCAATACATTTTATTCAATACATTCTTGGTCCTAAAGTTAATTACTTCTTTAGTATCATAGCAAGCTGAAGGACGAAGCTGATACTACTTACGTCCAGTAAAGCTTTCAAAATGATATCCCACTTAAGATAGCCTCAGACACTCCTCGACTGACAAGAATCTCCTCTAGCCAAAGGTTCTCAATGCTCGTAAACGCGTCGGCTTCCCATCCGGAAGCAGACATCCGTGTGCCCTTGAGAGAAGTTATACGCATCTCCCCTCTTTGCGCTACTTGGCGACATATCTCGACGATCGTTCGTCGAACATTCTCCTCATTCTCTTTCGAGACGGTGTCTCGATGGCCTAGCAGAGTATCTTTCCAAGGCTTCAATGACTCTTCAGAAATGTCATCCCATGCCAAGTGGTATAACCGTAATGCAGCGAGCAAACGAAAAGAAGGATATGCAGATCCTCTCGATAGGTGCAAAGTCCAATCTCTGCACATGCAGTAAATTAGTTGGCGTCTTGGTCGAATGAGAGATAAACCCGCCCCCAATAATTCTCTCGATCTAGGAGTTCCTGAAGATGGTTTCCTTTGTTCGTTAAGAGAGAGTCTATGAAGTCAAAAACGTCGACCTCTCCGTCGACTTCTCCGCATATCAGTGCTTCCGAAGATATAGGAAGGACAAAACCATATTCGACAAAGAGTGTTTGATTGGAATGTGCGCCATACTTTAGGAATATTTCTTCATCTGTATCCAAGTGCTTGTCGGCGGGGGATATAAATATCATGTCCTCACCGAACCGCTGACGCGGCGGTACATCCAATTTGTCGGCGTTCGAACGACGCGGCGACATGTGAGGGAGATGAGCACTATGGTTGGCAAAGTCGAAAACAGGGCACATAGTGAAATTGTCGGGATCGGACTGCCTTGCTTTTAGACGTTGGTAGATACATCTTGTGTTGACTTAAGTAAAGAAGTCAGTTCAACAATGCAAGAGCGCGATGCAGACATGCAGATCACACCATTCAGCCATGCCCACAAGTAATCTGTGCTACTTATGCCTTTCTAAGAGTCGTCAGAAAACGCAATGTATATTTATTTAAAGCAGACCGTTTGCTGAGAGACCTTGTCAAAGTCTGAGCGGAATCGATGTAGCATCTTGTCCAAAGCTCTCATTGCACTCGGAGGAACAAACGATAGAACTTGAGTATTTTCTTCGACTATCCATGTCAATGGATGGAACCCAAAGTCCCGAGGTAAGACAGAGATGTATGGCCCAAAGTGCGGGTCCATGGAGGGATTTTCACGGTGCACGGCCAAATGCAGAGACACCATCTGGATGGCATCCAATTTTTTGGACGGATAGAGGGGAGAAAGTGTCCTTATGTTCATCATCGCAGTAGCAGGAACTCGAAAGAGTACTTCAGACGGGGAGAAGGGCCGCAAGGCGAACAAGCCGCATCCTAATGCTATCTGAACAGCTTACTTGGATAGAAAAGATAGACACAGACCACCGATACTCTTCCGCCTTTCTACTGGTAGCTTATCCTTGCATACTTCCATCCCCTTTTCGCTTAGCCATTGAAGCAGTCGATCCCATTCCAAGTCCATCGATGAAGTGAGGGAGGGAAGAAAAGTGCCGGCGGCGGATTCTTTACATCGGATTGACGGACCGGACATCCCGTCGGATTTTTCGGAGGGGTATCCGATTGCATTCCCGCGGCCATCTTGTGTCATTCTGAGCAAAGTCCTGTCGTCTACTACTTTACCCCGGCTGACCAACACTCTCAACAACACCGTCATGTCTGTCTTCAACGCCTCTCGCCTGCTTGGAAAGACCGTTATTGTCACTGGTGCCAGTTCAGGGATTGGAGCGGTACGATCCCTTATCAAACCGAAGGTTATCGGACCTGATTATCTTTCCCTCTAGGCCACCGCGGTGCTGTTTGCCAAGGTATAAAAAAACCGACATTTTTTGAATCGACACTGATTCCGCCTCTATTAGGGAGGCTCGAATGTCATCTTGGTCGCCCGTCGCGCAGACGCGCTCAAGAAAGTGGCGGACGCATGTACTGCTGCTCACAAAGAATCCGGTCTCCAGCAGGGAGGAAAATTTGCCTCTGTTCAGCTGGACGTCTCGGATAAGGCGCAGGTTGCGACGCTCTGGGATAAGGTTCCTCAGGATCTCCGAAATGTTGATATCTTAGGTAGAGTTCTATCATCTAATTTCTGTCCCTTCGCACGCTCATAAGGAATGGTAGTGAACAATGCCGGTTTCGTCTTGGGTGTCGAGCACGTTGGAGATATCAAACCCGAAGACGTCGAAAGCATGTTTTCTACCAACGTCTTTGGGCTTATTTCCATGACTCAGCTGCTCATCAAAGGTATCTTTATTTTATAACTCTAAAGCAATAACTTCGACTAATGAAACCCAGATTTCAAGGCCAAGAAAGCAGGACATGTCATCAACCTCGGATCCATTGCTGGACTTGAACCGTACGCAGGAGGAAGTATTTACACCGCTACAAAACACGCCGTCCGCGCCTTTACTGGCTCGATGAGGAGGGAACTTGTCAATACTCCTATCCGAGTCACTGAAATCCAGCCAGGTATATATTACACATGTTTTGTTTCACTCAGTTTTCACGAAGTAACTGTGTCGCAGGAATGGTGGAGACTGAATTCTCCATCGTACGGTTCCGAGGCGACACAGCTGCCGCTGGAAAAGTGTATGAAGGCCTGGAACCTTGTAAGTTCATATATTCTATTTGTCGTTTCTCCTGTGTTCTCACATACCCAGTGACGGCTGTCGACATCGCGGAAGAAATCGTCTGGGCAGCTGCTCGCCCCCCGCATGTCAACATTGCTGAAATGCTTGTGTTCCCCGTCAACCAGGCAAGCGCCACGATTAACTACCGGGGTCCGAAATGAACTCTAGGTCGAACGTGTAAGTTGAAAGTAGAAATCCAAGATATGTAACTGTCGCTTTCATTATGAAGGGTAATAAGAAAGCAATAAGATATATAAGCACCAACAGATTCCGGTCAGACATTTTCACCGAGCTACCCTTTAGTCCTAGTCATGACTTACTCCTCTTGGATCTTGAACGAGTACTTCTGACAACCGCTGGCTCGGTCTCCTGTGGGAGATCACTGTCGTAAACGAACTTCTGGACAACAACACTCTCCGGAATGAGGTCTTTCAATGGCGAAGAAGCGTTCGGCAAATTGCCCAACGTGTCCAAGGGTATAGCCTGTGAACCTGTTCAGTATTACACGTATCAGCAGGACGATATTCACCTTCGCTGTAGGAGCCAGGCAGCTCTTTTTGATATCGCTCTCCTTCGGCACATTGATATTTTGCAGCTTGAGCTCATCGACAAAGATTGCGGTAGAAAGTCCCCGGTCCCACTTAACGTGCTTTTTCCCTCCCGCATCTACTTCATCAGCCAAGCGCTTCTTCATCGGTGGAGGTCGAACAGGGGTCACATAGTCTTCTTCCTCCCCTGGCCCTCGTCGATGTCTCCCAGCCCGCACCGGGCTGCTATCAAGCTGATCGTAATCATCGTCTTCCTCCAGTGCACTCAGATTATCCTCTTCGTCCTCCTTGTTCTCCTCATTCAACCTCCTGGCTCGTCTCTCAGCACGCTCCTTCCTCAGTCTTCCTTTTTCATCTGCCTCCTTCTGCGACACCGTTCGGGCCTTCATAATAGGACTCTCCGGACGCGCCCCTTCCTTCCGTATAATCTCAGTCTCCAGCATGGCAGCAAGGTATACCTGGTTTTTCACTGTATTTGACGACGTCAGCTGACGCAGAGCTATCGATGTCATACCAGCAAAGAGGGGATCCTCAACTCTAGGCTTACGCGGACGCGGTGGAGGAGCATCGGGAGGACGGCTGAACAGGTCAATGCCAGGATGGATAGACTTCCGCACTCTGGTGGTCCGACGAACACCCGGGGGCGGTGGTTCCGGGACCGGAGGAGCCACAGGAGAGGAGGTATCGACCAGTTGAGCACTTTCTGACGACGGCTCTGCACTGGGAGATGGCGATGCATCAGTGGCGGCGGAATTCTCAACGGAGGGAGGGCCACTCAGTTGCTGTACAGTTTCAATGTTCCGTGGTGATGGAGGCAATGCCGGTGCTGGTGGTTCCGTTGGGCGCAGACGACTGTCGTTCTCTGACACTAAATGTAGCTTCAAGTTCCTCTGAGCGGGTTTCCTGGTTGGACTAGACGGTTTTATACGACGAGGAACCTGTCGTACAACTGTAGAAACAGGTCTAGAAGGAGAAGATAGAGGATCGGGTCCACGTTTACGCTTCAAATTAGTCGTTGTTGGCATGGAATGCCCCAGTCCTAAAGTTGAACCTTTTTTCGACGCAAGCTAGAAAGATGCAAACTAAGTATAGAGACACCTCAACCTCAACCTCTAGACTTACAACGGAAAGATCGTCTTTTTGCAAACCAGCTGTTCTAGAAGATTTCACAGCCTGAGGTTCTGCGAATCTGCTGGCCGAAGCGACCCCTGGCCTTGCATACGGTTTCTTTCTCGGAATTTTACTTGCACTGACGCTGGGCTGCCTCAAGTTGGACTTGAACGTCTGTGATTGGGGTGCTGCGGGCGTCGGCACCGTGTGTTCATTACCAGATTCACCATCGGTTGTTGTAGTTGTGGGGGCAGCTGAGGGTGGATCGGCAGTTTCTTCAGGTATGGAAGACGGCAATTGTGGGCGACTTGCCGATATTGGGAATGGCAGTTTTCGCGGTGGCCCAAGTTTCGTAGACGTCGTCGGATGACTAGTAGGCTCAGCAGACCCACTTCTCTGCTTCCCCTTCAGAAAAGTTGCGGTCGGTCGTGTAACCGCTTGTGGTTCTACTGACCTACTTCGCTCAGGCGACTTCCCCCCAAACCTGACCCCACCCCACTTACTTGCCCTCATCGGGGACTCGGGGGCCGTTAGAGGAACTCTGCGGGGAGGACTGTCTGTTGGTGGTATATTAAAGAGAGACCCAGAATTATCTGTTCGAGGATTGGAAAAAATAGCAGCTCTCTCGGGAGACAATTGTCCCTGTGCGACTGCTTGCTCTAGAGGTATTCGCCGAGCGGGCGTTCTATTCGGATCTCCTAACGGAAGGCGAAATTGTGGTCTTTCGGGAGACAAAAGCTGAGCTTGTCGGGTTGGACTTGGAAATCGAATGGGACCATTAGAGCTAGCAGGTAAGGTCGCGGGCGGGGGTAAGACCAAAAGCTGAGGTGTAGAAGGGGTCATACTCGCATCACCTGGCGATGGACGAAGAACAGACGGTAATTGCCCAAGGAGGTTAGCAGAACTCGGTGACAATGATGCTAGCTGTCGCCTGGAAATACCAGGAATATCACCAGCCCTCCTGCGCATTGGAGACCCGTCCCGCCGTCTATCTGGTCTGGTACGTGGCGTTATCGGTACCACGCTTTCTTCGCTCTTCTCAGACAACTCGCTCTCCCTAGGAAATACTGTTTCCTTTGCCTTCCCCTTGCCTTCGGTCTTCCGCACAGCTTCGTTGTAATCAGGCGAATGAGCCACAGGTAGTCTTTCCCTGACTGGCGAAAGTGCATTAGGTAGAAAGCTTCGGCGAGGCCGACTAGAACGCCGAACAGGGGTTGGGGGATTATCCACAGGCTCCTGAACCGCAGTGCTGGTCGACGCAATCGGAATTGTGGGATTCTCATCAATAGGAATCAATGTATCTACCACGTACTGTTCCTCGTTAAATGTTTCTGGCTCTAGATCAGCATTGGCTGACTCCACGTTACGGAGAGGAGAGGGAGCTATCGCGGCCTGTTTCCCTTTGAAGAACAAAGAACCGGCAGGCGAACTGTCCAGTAAAGAGGTAGCGCATGCTGGTACAGACGGGCCGGCTGGCGTATTAGAAAATGAGTCGAATGATATCAAATCCGGTTGCGAGATGTCCCTTACAGAGGAAGCTGTCGGTATGGGACTCGGAAGATGGGTAAGAATAGGAGAGGATGATGGCGGTAGTGGCACCTGGCTTGGAGATTCGGGACCGCCAAAAAGACTTCTCAAAGGTAGCATTGGCGATTCAAGTATGTCGACAGATGGAAAGACGGGGAATTGTTTTCCCAGTGAGGCATCTCCATCGATACCCTGAGGTGGGGGAGACGGATTATCGTGAGCACGCATTCTTCTTGAGGCGAGGACGGATGACGGCTCTGTATAGAATTCAACGTGAGTATAGAAGAGAAATAGATTGTGCTCACCATCATTAGGCATCTGCGCGTTTTCTGGCGTAACCGGACGTGATTCCTGCGAAACCTCCCCGACGACTGTGATGAAAGGCTCTTCTTGCCGTGAAACGTTCGGAGTCTCAGGAATAGGACTGGAAAGACGTGGCGAGCGACGCAATGGAGCCGAATGCGACGGCGGTCTCAGCGATTCCTGGCCAGGAGCGTTATTCTGAGACAAATTGGGTGCACTGGGCATCGCCGTCGACGGGGAAGACGTGCTTGATTGTTGACTCTGATCGCCCATTGTTCGAGCAGATACGGGGCGGCGACAGAAGGGTCACAGAAGCGAAATGGAGATACGGATGGGTGGCATGTAACGGCGGTAGTAAGGAAAGTCAAAGTCGCTGCGACAACGCGCTCCGTTGAACTCAAACACGTGACCAGTAAAGATGACCAAACGGGGACTATTACCGTATACGATTTTCTCCGCCAGCCAGACGTGTCCTAGTACTACTATAGTACTGTACTACTACGTTCAATGCGCTAAGCAAAGTCAGGTATCCCTCAGAATGGCTGAAGATGCACGTGTTCTGCCACGATGGCTCAAATTTCTTGATAATGTAGGAGCCTTTTCTCTCTGTTATACTGTCCATTAACGCTTTGTAGACAAATGAGATCGTCACCACCCTTAATGCTTGCTTCATTCTCTATACACGATCCCCTGGTGTCATCTATTTTGCTAGTGGGGCCGTCTCCTGCTCTCTGTCTGTCAAGCTCATCAAAAGAGCTATCCGACAGCCCCGGCCGCCACCGACGACAGGTGCGAAGAAAAAGGTTACCTACGGGTGAGCTCCACCACTGTTGTCCCATGTGTCGTGCTCTGACGAAGTGATCAGAATGCCAAGCACCCATTCCGCGACTATTACTTTCTTTGCAGAGTACACAAGTCTGGCTTGTGCCTATCTGCCCGTCCATCCGAGTCTTCCTTCTTCGTGGATAACGCGTATACTTCCTCCTATCATCGTCCTTCCTTGGGCTGCCATGATTGTCATGTCAAGGATATGGCTGGGCCATCACACGTTGCCACAGGTGGTTGCCGGCTGCTCGTACGGAGTAATATTTTCATATACATGGTATCTCATGTGGGTCAGTGGCCTGAATGAATACGGTAGATGGGCAACCCAGACGTTCCCATATATCCTGCAATAATTAGTCTAGAATAGGGGCAATCTCATTATGGAATTTGTGATGATACGCGTCTGTGACGTCACGTGTCTACTGCCTTCCCTTGACATCAACGACCACGACAACAGCGCTATGGACGACCAAGATCCCATTTCCCAATTCTTCCCTGGACAAGAAGACGTCGACCTGTACGCTGTTCTCAATCTTCCAGAAGATGCCACTATCGACGCTATAAAGAAATCCTATCGTCGACTCGCTCTCATTTACCACCCCGACAAGCACGCGACTGCCACCGAATCTGCCCGAGCAGAGGCTTCCACCAAGTTCCAGCAGGTGGGCTTTGCCTATGCCGTCCTTAGCGATGAGAAACGTAAGGAGCGGTATGACAAGACAGGCAAGACGGGTGAAGGTCCTGAGTTGAGTCCAGGCGAGGACGGCTGGGAGGCCTACTTTGAGGACCTTTTCGATCGCGTTACCCGAGGAAAGCTCGACGACATGAAGAAAGAATATCAAGGCGCGTTTTTAGCCGTTGATTGTCCGCTAGTTCCTTATTCGATCGTTTAGGCTCTGCCGAAGAGGTAGCAGACCTCAAGTCGGCTTATCTCGATACCAAGGGGTCTCTTGGGGAAATAATGACCTTTATTCCTCATTCCACACACGAGGATGAATCTCGCTTCATCGTCATCATCTCTGACCTCATCAGTAAGAAGGAGTTGCCCTCCATGCGCACTTGGGAGTCCAGCATCAAAGACGAAAAGGCCAAACTCGTCAGGAAGAAGCAAGGTGAAAAAGAGGCAAAAGAGGCAGAGAAATTGGCAAAAGAACTGGGAGTCTGGGACGAATTTTACGGAAGCGGCAAGGTGGGCGAACGAAAAGGCAAGGGTGGAAAGGGCAAGGGCAAAGCGAAGGAGAAAGACGAGGAAGAAGAAGATACCTCCGCGCTTCAGGCACTGATTCTCAAGAAGCGTCAAAAAAGCATGGACGGGTTCTTCGACGGCTTGGCCGCGAAATATGCAGAGCCAGAACACAAATTTAAGGGCAAGGGGAAGAAACGTGGAAAGGCTGGCGATGACGATAGCGACGACGCGCCGAAGAAGAGATCTAAACGCGCTGCTCCGCCACCGCCACCAGATATTGACGATGCAGAGTTTGAAAAACTGCAACAGCAGCTGTTTGGGGACAAGGCCGCCAATGGGAGTTCAGGGGGAGAAGTTAAAAAGAGCAAAGGGAAGAAAACGAAATCTAAGTAAATGTTATTATTATCTTGATTGTTCATTAATCCTATCACCGACTCTTTTTCACCGGAGGCTAACTAGAGTCTGATTGAAGGGCCTGAACAGCATCATGCCTATCGGTCAATCTCATCATATACGAGAACAAGGAGAGTTGCTTCGTCGGGTTCTCGCTTGCTTCTCGAAGTCTGTTTTCATTCGTGAGTGAAAAATGACAAGGCCAAAGCTACTTGAAGAACAAGGCGAGGACCTTCGTCGAGGCCGCCGTACTGCGTCACCTTCCTATCAACTTCCGATAGCAGCTACCGAGAAAGCGGGGGGACCGTTGGAGAACAAAGACGGGAACACTGACCATGCAGTGCATTCCGTGTGAGCGAACTTGAAAGCGAAGAACATGTTGAAAAAAATTGAGGGGGGAATGAGAACAGTGAAATATATCATCATGATCAAGGAACGAGTACTACCGCGTCGAGGGGGTACCTGACGGACACTACGGTCAGAGTAATACGAGGATCGTATTTACAACTCCGGATCCGAGTCGGGGCGGGCATTCAGGTTCCAACAAAGTCCCAACACCGCAGGAACAGTCAGCGAGTGGTGCCTTTGATAGATAACCTGTACAGCCAGAGTACTGTACCGCCCTTCCGAACAGGACACGTCGCTGGCCTGCTGTACGCGTTCATTGAAGAAAATTAAGGGAAAAGTGATCCGCTAGGCACGAGTCTAGACATCGGGTCCCTTGCGGGGTGATAGGCAGCCCCACCAGGCCAGTTCGGTACGTCAATCGAGGAGTCAGAGCCAACAAAATGTTCTCCCCCTACATCCATGTGCCGCATTCCACAGGCAGTAGGCATCTTGTATTACGGTGATTTGGAGGCTGAGAACCAACCTGGAACTTGATTACAAGTTGGAACGGGTTATATTCAATGGAGAGAGGATATAAAGCAGGATCCATTGGCTGGTGGTATTCAGCATCGGTTTCAGTATCCGGCAGCAATACCCACCTACTACTACTCCTACTCTTACTACTCTTACCATGATCCGATTCGACTCTCTCTCTTTGGCTGTTCAACAGGCAATGTGCACTCCCATGCACCAAATCCTGCCTGCCTCCCAGTCGACCGGTGCCCTGTACCTGGGCTCCTTGGCCGCCGTCCACGAAAAAGATGCCCTCGTCGAAAAGAATATCACCCACCTCGTCCAGGTGATGGATGCGCCATGGCTCCCCCTCTCTGAAAAAGACGGTTTCAACTGCCACCGGATCCCCATCCTCGACACCTCGTCGGCGGATATCAAGAGCTATTTAGAAGCGGCATGCAACTATATTGACCAGAGTCTTCGCTCGGGGAAGAGCGTTCTGGTGCATTGTCAGCAGGTATGACGTGTTGTGCTGGGTCTGATCCGATCTGATCATTTTGCAGGGTGTGTCCAGGAGCGCTTCGATTGTCATCGCCTATCTTATCCGCAATCGGGGTATGTCCTACGACAGTGCTTTTGCCTATGTAAAGCGAGAGCGGGCATGCATTGCCCCCAACTCGGGCTTTGTCCAGGCCCTCAGGGAATGGGAAGCAGCTTTCCGCAGGCCCACTGCGGGCAGGCGTTTCACTTCGTAGATGATCTTTCCGGCAAGTCAGGCTGTTGGCTCATCGTAATATTATCGGCGCTGACCCACGTCCTTAGGCCTCGGGATAAACTTATCTGGACTATTTACATTCTATTTACTACTATACCAGGGGATTTGGGCATTTTCTTGCGTCGATGATACCTTTTTACTTTCGGTTTCGGTTTTGATTATTCGTGTCTAAATTCTTAAATGCCTAGCCGGCAATCAAAGGCTATTTCTTCGGGACATTTACCTACTTAGTTTACCGTTCGATTTGCGGGGCGATTTCCGTAGTTCAAGTATCCAATTCGGATCGGCCAAAATTCTATTGCTCCCGCTCTTCTTCCTTATTTCGAATTACCCACGACAAAGGCGGGACACAGTCATTCACCGTTTTACTCACGTGAGCGCGGTAGGTCAGGAATGTAGTCCATACGATGGCCTGCAGGTCTAGAGCACTGTCAGATTAACACATAAAAACGCACCGAGTAGTGTCGCACCGTTCGAGAACAGTGATCCAGACTGCTCTCTTTCTAGATTTGACAATACATAAAATATCTACAATTTATGATACACTTGAGTATGCCGCATGCGCGAATCCCATAGATAGCTGATACAGATATTACAAACCGTCAGAGCAGAAAATATTATAAATATCGAACAGAATCAACACCCAAGCTTCGTCGAGCATGGATGATAGCAACCAGCTCCTTCATACTCTCCTCTAAAATCACGACATTGTCCAGCAATCGAGATAGTGTCACTGTGGGTATACTCTCCTTCACCTCCGCTTTGTCATCCTCGACAAAGGGATTGGGCTCCTGTTTATCCGCGAAACCTGAGCTAAAGACATCATCCTCCTCGGCATTCCAAGTCCTCTTCGCGGGCGTCCATGGACCCGAGGAGGGTGCAGGCGCTATAAGAGGTTCCACGGTGATAGAACCCGTCTTCTGGTAATGAGCTCCAAAAGGGCTCGTCAAGAGATTCTTGTTTTCAGAAGCCTTGGGAGATGTGGACGGTTCGGACGATACAACGCTCGCTTTGGCTTTGCTCTTTTTGGGTGTTAAGAAAGATACGAGGGCAGACGCGGAAGAGGAAGCTGAAGGCTTGGACTTGGGTTTCGGGGGTGGCGGTTGCGGGATAGGATCAACCGGCTGTACAGGTCGCCCTTGATCACTAGATATCTCAATAGCCAAAGACAGGGCATCATTGAGATTCTCAGAGAACAGTAGTCCTTGCCGACGCTCGAGCAGAAATTTGTCAAAGTCATCAACAATCTGACGGTACTTCTCTAACTGGGATACGAGCCCATGGAAGATCGTGTGCACGATAGGTCTCGAGTTCTCATCCATGCTTGAAGCCGGCAAACCCTGGGCTTCTGTCTCGAGTCGCTCCTCGATCTGAAAGTCTACTGAGCGGTCGTCGCCATCATCGTATGTCCCTAACCAGTCCTTTCCTTCTGCGGGAAGCGAATCATTGACGGCAAACGTCAACCAGCCAGCCAGCGATCTGTCCGGATGCATTGCGAGCGTCGCTAGAACACCCGTCAACGCAATGTTAAATTCAGGCGTATTTGAGAAGAATCTCCTAAGAGACTCAAGGATAAGGTCAAGGATGGGGTCGTGGACATTGAGTCGATGCTTGCTGCTCGGTCCTGTTTCAGGATCAGGTAACTCGCCAGCGCGGAATGCGGGCTGGCTTTGTATCGAGATCAGGGCGTCACCAAGATAGTGGTCGTAACCCGTACTGAAAGGGTCAGCATTATGCGAGGGATCAACTCGGGATACTAGCGTAAGGTAAAGGCCCATTTCCCGTTCGTGGGTGGAATATGTTGTTTCTGGCTGGTAGAATAGAGGACTGGACGTTTCCAAAGGAACGCTAGGCTCCTCTGAACCAGGATAGATGAAAGTCTCGTCGTCATCTTCATTCTCTGCCGACGGTGTTGAATCAACCGCGCTTGCTATCAAAGCAGGATGGGGAAAACTAGTTGCTTTGGGATCGAAGATGACAATCATGATCTTGTCTATACACAGCTGAGGACGTTGCAGCAGTAATGACTGGAATAGTTGGAGAGCGGATGTGGCTGTTGGCTGTGACTTTGACCGAAGGTTCGTCAGCAGGAGGTCCTTAAGAGTAAACCGACCCATCGAGGTGAAATATTCTGACTGCTTTTGTGCATCAGGTGCTTCCATCTCCAATAGAACCATAGCACTACTCTTGCGCCGCCTCAGCTTCTGCTGCTTGGTCGTATTCGAGCTGGCTTGCGGCGGAGCAGGGCTGGCGGTCAGGTTCAACACTGAATTCGGTCGCGGCTTCAGCCGCACCTCGTCGTTGTCCTCACTAATGAGAAAGTCGACGAGAACATCGGCAAGCTGACCGTCTTGGAGAGTTCGAATCATGACCTCGATATAAGACATGACCGCAACTGCACTACCGTCAGTATCCGAGCATTCTAACACTGACGGATACAAAACATTTTCGAGGAATATTCTGCGGACAGCATCAAGGATGGAGTTGACGATGGCTGTACCAACAAGAGACGAAGCATCCATGGAGTCATGAACAACATTTCGCCGAAGAACATCCTGCAAAAATTCCAGGAGTTTCAAGAAATGGTCCAAACGAGAGCGGAAGTCTGGATTCGTGGCGTCTTCTACTCCCATGGCGAGAGATTTGGCTCTGGCAACTTCCATCATTTCCTTCTCATCCTCGTCCTCGAGACCTGTACTACCAATGACCATGACATTCTCCAGGGTACTTTTAGGAGGAGGGTATTCAAGTTTCGTTGGAAGGAGGGAATAGACTGCTCCGAGACCAGCCCCAAGGACCTCTGAAAAATCACCGTCGAGAATGTACTCCGCCAACGCCAGAGCGGCATCCGTGATTGGGTCCGCTGGAGATGATGCTGACATGGAAGACGAGGAATCGTCACCAGTTAGACGATGCACGGGCTCTCCCGGGGACATAGCAACATCCATGAGAAATAGTAAACCTGCGCGTGCAAAGTCACCTATTTGACCTTCTCGATGAACGAAACGCAGTAGATAGTTGAACAGGAGAAACTCGTATTCTGGTTTCTTCGCCAATAATGAAGCCGGTGCTGATGTCACGGTTGCTTGGGAGGGTGATGGCGATGGAGATCTTGGTGGTGAGTTTCTGAGGTCCTCATCCTCTTCATCCTCATCTTCGTTTTCCTCTTCAACAGAAAACAATGGCTCAGACCGATACCAATGTTTATCGTGGAAGAATATCATCAATAGCTCGCGGTAGTTTCGAATACGACTGCAAAGAATACAAAGAAGATTGACCACTATTCGCAGAAAGGTTAAAGGGTAATAGAAGCGTTGAAAGTCGGATGACGTACAGTCTTCTTCATATTCGGATGGTTGACTCCTCACAGCATTACCCGCAGCGCCCATGACCTTGTTGCGGCCGTCCAGCTGCTCCTGGATATCATCTCCAACGCAATTGCGCAACAGCCTTAGAACAGCTCTGTGCACCGCAGAGTGCACAAGGAATTGCTCATCCAATAGTACGACCATGTTCTGGACGGCCCGGAGAACTTCAGCTTGAATGCCAGACGGTCGATCTGTTTCGCTCAATCGAACGAGGGTACCGAGTACATCTAGAAACGGTAAGATAGTTAATCGTTGGGTCTCCAATAAATATTCACCATTCTTGAGAAGGTACTCCAGACATGCCCCCGTCGTACTGAATGTATGGTTGAATTACAATCATTTGGTATAACGTATGACACACACCCTTCTTCGGTTCGCGTCGATTCAAGAACAAGAGTATCAACAAGTGATTGAAGGTGAGCTGGAACATCCGTGGATTTTATTCCTCGGCTCAATTGCCGTTCGTCAGGATACAACAAGGTATTCTGGCAAAGATGAGAAGGCCTCCAAAAGGAAGTCAAGACGAACGGACCTTGATGAAATTCCAGGATTTGTGGAACTCCTGCGCATGGTCTGTAGGTGGTTTTGGTGCCGACTGTGTGCCAGTACGAAGGAATTTGGAGAAGTAGTCCATCCCAGCTCCTCCTGCTCCGAGGACGGATATTGCCCGTACCGTCCGTGTCACAGTACGTGTGACCGTTTGGATGATTGACGTGACCAGGCACGTGATGCATTCACAGCCACTGATGGCAACGGATGATCGCCCTTGACGTTTTACCTGGTAACGCTTGCCATCTCGAATTGCCATGGATATGTATATATTTTGAACTCGCCGAACTGTGCCAGGTGAGCTTTTGCTTGATTTTTTACCATTAAAAACTGCGGCACGTCGGTCATTCCTATATCTTGTCCAACGGATGTCAAAGAAAGAAGTTACTGGTTGAAACTCTCAGTCCTGCATCAGTCCGTGACTATACGGACAATGCAATTCACCGCAGTCGGCGTTTTCCTTTATCTTTTCATTTTTCCCTTTCTAACAGTCGGGCGAACTGATCCATCTGTCTTGCTCATCCCTCTGTCTTTCAGCATTCATCCTCTCATTTTAACACCTCGGTCGCTTCCGAAACACCTTCGTTTATATATATTGCAATGCCGGCGCACAGAATCACTTCCGACCTTCCTGAACACCCTTCAAGAAATCTCACGCTCTTTGACAATTCTGTATGTGCATACTCGCCATTCATGCTCACAGTGACAAACCCTGATCGTGTTGCACCCGCAGCCCACCAACGACCGACATGTCGATGCTGCGGCCACCTTGCGCAATCTTCGCCACACTCGAATATTGTCCATGACTATACCCAAGACTTCCACGACCCTACCCGTGTCACATCTACACAAACTTCCCTTCATGTCCGCAGGAAGACCTTCGCTGGAGATATGAATGCCGGTACTCGCAGCCTTCTCCTTGACTTTGAAGAAAAAGTCGCGCTTCTTGAATCCAGAAACAAGCACATATCTGTGGAGTTGGAAGCCACTCGGGATGCCCTTGTCATGGAACGGGAAGAACGTCAAATTATCTATCACCTGCCCGCCGAGCGACCAACTACTCCCGACCGTCAATCCAGCGACCAGTCGGCGATATCATGGGAGAGGAAACTTCGCATGGATATTCTGGAGGTCCTGAAGAGAGTCAGAACTCAAAACACTGTGCTCTCGCGTTCAGTCCGAGAATACCAGGGCCAGTGTGAATCTCTGTCAAGTCTCCTCGATAAGGAACGTGGAGAGCGACAGCGCGCTGAGAGCGAAGCTGCGCGATTATCGCAAGTCAACTTCAAGCTCTTCGAGCATAATAAATTGCTCGTCAGCAGAGATCTGGCATTCCAAACAATGACGTCTTCTTTCGAACCTCGACCACCGACGGAATTCAGTCAAAGCTATGCCATTGATTCCGCGTCCTCTGAAGCCCACCGATGTTCCCTCCGTGCCCAGCTCAATTCTGCGACCGACGAGCTTCATGTTGTCAAACTTCAACTTGCTGCCTCTCAGGAGAAACGTGCCAATCTCGCTGAACGTATCTCGTCCCTTCAGCGTCAAATGATCCAATGTGTCGACTTGTCGACACAAGCACTAGAAGTGGAGAGGGACTTGCGAAACGAGATTTCCTATCGTGCTAGCTTATTGTCAAGTGAAAATGCTGAACTTCAAGACAAAGTTCGAGTGTTAGAAGAGGAACTGCAGAGAGGCGCTTCATTGAGCACTCCGACTGGCAAAGGTTCACTGAGGAAGCGCCCCTTGCGGATGCACAGGCTCTCAAATTTGGCCACCTCCACTATTTTGAAGGTGCGTTACAGGACTGGACCATTCAGGTCTTTCATTGACAAAGCACAGATCGACCTTCCGTATGCCTGCGATCCTCCTTCGACGCCGCAATCAGCAGATTCGTATGTTCTTCTAACTCCAGATGCCAGACCTTCATCTGCCACGCCTTTCGTCCATACCGATTCACCTACCCCTTCTCCTCTTGGGATATCTAGTGATTTATTTTACTCTGATGCTCACCAACCCCTTCAGTCTTCAGCGTTCACTCTAAATGGGTTGACACCGCCTCTATATAGGAAGGATGGTCGAAATTCTGCCATTCTAGCTGCCACTCTTTCTCGCAAGCGTGCCCCTCTGTTGTCGTCAGTTTTGAAGACGGAGTGTACGCAATCTGTGAGTTGAGTACTTTCCGGATCTTTTCGTGACGTCTGCAACTGATTTACTAGGTTAATGTAATCAACACGTGTACCACCGACCATATTGTATCCAGCTCATACCATGTCAAGCCGCATATACAGCCACGAAAACAATCGGATTCAAAACGAGCATCTGCGGTTCTTGTACGCTTGTGGTTTTATCGTGTTCTTTGTAATTCTAACGGAAGGTGTAGGCTGGTATCTCGCTCAAACAATCAGGATGGGAAATACTTGAACCTTCTATCGTTCGGGCCCCGTTTTAAAGTTTGTTATTCAGAGATACGCAATACACAGTATGCTTTAATTATTGTGGACCCCCTTTCGGGCTCGGTTAGATATGTACTTATATCTACGGTAATCTACCTCATTAGATATGCGTGCTCCTTCAACCTTCTGATGGATTCGTCACGTCTCATACCGAAAGGGTATCATCTAATCGACCCTTGGAGTACACCCGATATGAAGTCCGACTTCAAAATCGCGCAGTCGTGGTCCATCTTATACATTATTATTTCATCGATTTTGAGCTGTCGGTTTTCGTACGCGGCGACAACCCTTCGGCATCTGGTCAGATCTGTCAGGACCGTTCAGTTCTTCAGTGGGTGACACCGGACGAGCCTTTCAAAGTGGATGTCTGTCAGCTTGGCAACGTGTTCCGCAACAATCCTTACGGTCGGTTTGGACTCCCTTCTCGTGACAGATATGTGACAAGCACACAGGGATACCTTGGCCTGGATGTCCTTATTCCTTTGGTAGAGAGCATGACGCGAACGATACCGAGTGAGCGTCCGAGTACATCTGAAGCTCTGGCTACCCTTGAATCTATAATCCTCGAATCTCACCCCCTTCGTATCTGTCGTCCTTCAGCTTAGTCTCCCCTTAGGCAGACTTTTAATCTCTTGACAGGCAAGCAGTTGAGATTATACCCTCAGCTGGGTTAAGCAATAGGGCGCTACTCAGGATATTCGATCTCTTTGACGAGTACAGAGATAAGTTTCTATCCGGACTTCACGACAAGGTCTAGCTTTGGAAACTATTTCTATAACTGAGCTCGTTGTCGCTTATCTTTAACCACGTATTTGGACTTGTTGTGTGGCACGATCGAAAGCGATATGAGGAAGGGGAAAAGGCGCGAATATTCCGTAGCATAGCCCTTGCCAGTGATATACATTATATGTCATTTCCGAAAACAGAGCACTCACGGAGGCATACGTTGCAAAGCGGAATCCTTCACCACGGATGCTTCTTCGCGTTTAGCTTGTCCTTCGGCATAGCGTTTCTTGCAACCACGGCGACAAGATCTTCGGGATCCATGAAAGGGATCCCAGCCGATTGTCGTTACAGTAATAACGCGCTCTGCGGCTGTTTTGTAGGTCCACCAAGTAGCACATCACACCCTGCACCTTATGGAACGCCATGTTTGAGAAGAGGAATAAGCGCATCTCAATATACAGAATACTACCGCCTCAGGGTAATGGTCCTCCGAATTCGGAAACTCCGTGACTACGGAAGGTCCGGACCGATAACATGTGAACGAAACATTAAGGTCTCGCTTCTGACGGTTCTGACCACAACAGGCTTGACTCGCCCTCCACCTTATCCTTTCTTTTCCTTTATCTCATATCGCTAAATTTTGCTCAATTATCTCAAGAAACACTCACCTATCTTGGGCATCGAAGACGACGGTGACGGTGACGGACAGAAGCAAAGGTATGGTAAAGCCCAATTGTCCCCGCCATCGACGCTTTCCAGTAAGATTACCATTACCTGTTCCTTCTGAAGTGGCCTGTCATTTACTCCGTGCCGCTAGCCCTTTTCGCCGATTCGGATGCTCGACGGGTTGACTGTACTTATATATCAATCCATCAGCTCCATTGATGACTTGATAAGTACTGTTAATACTGAATGAGGCATTTTGGATATCTAATAGCGTCTTCTTTTGGAACGTGCGTGGTTCGAATGGTGCGCGAAACGAAATTTGATTCCCGTGGGCTAACTCATCTTTACTTGCAGCGTATGACGTTTCCTCTTCGAGCGCCAAAAATTGTTCTTTGTGTAGGTGTGAAGGATTGTTTTAAGGCACACAAACCACCGCGTATGCTCCCCATTGTAATACCAGAAATCTGACAGCTGAAATGCACAACACAGCTATCAGAGCCTGTGCAGAATAACGCCATGCGTCCATATGTGGTGAAATGCCGGAAGAAGTGGTCGCGTTTTGTGTTTTTCCAGTTTGACCCATCGATACCGTGGTTATTTCTGGCTCCAACATCTTTTTCACGATATCTATCTCTAGCCACGTCGCGCAGCTATGGTAGCAGCACCAGCGCCGTCTTTCCTGGAGCTCCCCGTAGATATTCGTTTCGAGATACTATGGCATATGGATCTACGTGAGGCGCTGCCACTGCTTCATGTAGGTTGTCATTGTACTATTGCCGTCGGTCGGCTCATGAGGTCCTTTGCAGTCTGCCTCCGAGCTCTTCAATTCTCGGAACTGTGGAGCCATATCCTTCACGCGACGCGCAAGATATCACTCATATCATGTCCCCCTCTAGAAGATCTATCCTTGCTAGCTTGCAGCACTCTCAGAAAGATCGCGTGCCACGTTATCTTTCTCTCGAAGAACTGGTCGTTACCTAGTCCTAAAGCGCGGTACTGGAGGCGAACGGAAACGGGACACTCTAAACCAGCGAGCAATGAGTTCGCTCTCACCAGCAGCCTGAAGGTTCTTGATTCCAAAGCCTGCGCGAAGCTTTTGTGTATGCCACGCCAGCGCGACTAAAGATCGATCACTGACGGCAAGCGTAATGTACGAATGGGAAAAGGATTGCCCCAGGGTTATTCCCGTACGGAAAGTCTGTTCAAATTTGACCAAACTTCGGTCAACGTAATCCACGCAGATTCCTGTGGTATAGGCAGTTCTGTTTCTCATCAGTTATCACAGAACAGGAAATCCAAAAGAGAAAACTCACAACATGCTGTCATAACAAGACTTTTCACGTTCGACCTGACGATCCACCCCGAGCATAAGCTGATCACGTCGCGCTCCTATGCTCACGTACGCCACCCCGCCTAGGCCGGATCAATACTGTTCGTAGTAGGAATCGGCATTGCCTATTTCACGCGCGGGAGCTGGGCGGCTGAATGTGTGTTTGGGACGTGGTAGGGAAGGGCGGTGATGTATCTTCTGTGGGGTTTATGGAGGTCGTGGACGCTGTCCGTGGGGATAAGTCGTGCCCAGGCGGAGGATTGGCAGATGAACATACTGTTAGGGGAGCAATGGGTCCAATATGCGGAGGAGTCTCAGTAGTTAGGCGGGATCGTCTTTCGTCTTTCGATTGACTAGACACATACCAGTAACGGAACGTCAGGGTGAAGAGGGGGGGGAACCTTGGACGCCACATCATCACACCAGTCACGAACTGTATCCTTCGTCTGGTTACTACCGATGTGTCGATCTGCCTCCGCCTTCCAAAAGGAAATGACTCTGAAGATATCGACTTTTCTACTTCGATATGAGCCGCCCGATCTGAGCTTTCTATCTCGTGAGCAAGCTTCCACACGTTGCGCATGCACCGCCGTAGCCGAAAAACGTCTATCGGTTTGACTAGGTTGAAATCATACATTTCAGGCAGTTCAGTGACCAAGTCCTAGACAACAAACAGGTTTAGTTACATGGCATGAATGGATGGCAGTGAACAAACCTTATCCACTGACTCCGAACAGCAGACAACCGTAGTACAAAAGCCATCTACCAAAAGTCCTAGAACAATGGGGGGCAATGCCAAAGCGCGGAGCAAACCCATTGCTGACTTCATCGCCATCGACAAGTGAACCAGGTGCCATTTTCGTCCTTGCGGACCATAACTTTTTACGTATTCCACGATGACGACAGGAACCTCGGAGTGCATCGTCGTCCCAGTGTATATCGCCGGATTTGCTGCTACTGAGAGCTCATTGGAAAACTGAAATTGATCGTCATAGTCGTAATCGGAGAATGCTGCGTCGCCGAACACAAAGTCAGGTTTAACGATAAATGCTGCATCTGGCACTATTTGCTGATGATGTATTGGGAGACTCGTCATCAATAGCATTACTCTTAACGCTGCGATGCATTGACCAGGATGGATAGCATCTTATAGTGAATATGAGATGGTGATGTAAGGATGATAGAGAATCAGACACACTGAAATTCAACAATACTGGGACCTCTGAACCTTATGTCTGTCCATGCTGTTCTCAGAAACGAATTGAGTAGGATCGACCATCGTATCAGACACGGCTTTTCTTTGAACTCGGTTCCAAAGGTATCTTCAATACTGGCGATGAAACAGGCAGTCCGTTGTATGTCCACTATCAACGACATCTGGTCTGGTTCGGCAGAGGATTTGATCAACCCGTCGGTACGGAGAGAGTTGTATACTTGCAGATGCTCATGACGGAAGCGGGCGAGGGCGGTCCTTTGCCGTGGGTGAGATACTGCTTGCAGCAATTAATCAAGGTGTCCTATGTAACCAAAGTAAGATTGAAATCACGCAGGATTTGAATGTACACCCACATCTAATTGAGCCGGAATATCACAACAGACGAATAGTAACAACCAAGACTTGGACGAGTCGGAAAGTTTCCGATCCAAGTCATTCAATTGTGAGACAGAGTCATTCAATTGTATCTGTCGAGACAGCATCCATTGATGTGCATCTGTTTCATGGTTGAATCTATTTGTCATAAGCATGCTGCCAACAACGGGTGTTCTAACCTGAAACTGACCTGTTTGATTGGTCGTCGATAAGGGCTGGAAAGGGCCCAAGATACACCAGATTATATCCCGGAGACCTACATGGTATAGGTCGAATTTTTGTATCCGCAGCTTCAGCTTCAGATATCTGCTGCGCATAGGAACGCGAGTTGAGAATGGTCATGCGAAGAGCCAGAACATCAAAAGATCTGTCCATACGAAAGATCGGAGATCTTCGGTCACCAAAAATCCTCGAACAAAACTATGTGGCCAGTGTCAGGAGAATGCGTGGAAGAGGCCAACAAAACAATCGTACCTGATTTCCGCGAATGTAGCTTATCACCATCATTACTACAGCGGCTTCATGGACCAGCAAGCCAAAGACAGGCCGGAGTTCCTTGCGTCCAACCAGCGCGGATTGCATAGAAACCAGAAGGTGTTTCAAGTGAGGGAAAATACCTTCGTCCAAGAGGGAGGGATGCACTTTCACATATTCGGTAATGAAGAGAGGTACACCCCGGTATGATATGACCACATCTGGGGCAGTAGTGTATGTAGTTGGGAGGGTTTCCTGTAGACATAGCACAGGCCACACCGGTCTGAACCTGAGGAAGTACAAGTTAGCATCACTAGGTTTGCAGAAAAAGAAAAAGAACAGACACTAACTCAAGCTGGAATTCATTCTCTCGAAGGACATCCTCCCAGACGGATTGAAAGAACGAATCATACGTTGCCGCCCAACTAAGCATAGGAAATTGCTGGTTCGTCCCCATCGTCGAATCCGCAGCCGTTAGATCAATATCATGTGCAAAATTGACTGCACGGGCAACATGAAGTTCATAGGGGAAAGTATCGGGTGCAACATAATCATGCCATTTGAAGCGGCATACGGAGCGTGTCCGGTAGCCAGTGCACGATGCAGATGCCTGCAGTGTCAGAGTGTGTAGACGAGGGTCTGGGATGAAAGGGAAAACATGTTCTCCCGTCTTGTCCTATGAAAATGGGGGTCAGATTTCAGTATCCAATAAAAGGGCATCTACATACTACGTCTTCAAGCCACCCTGGAATCGGAATGGTGAGCATATCTTGCATTGAGGGCTTGACGATCTTCCCCCGCTCCTTAGTTCGAGGAGGTCCAAAGTGGGCTACACTGAGAGGATCCGGCTTCAGGCTCTCCCTCTGTAAAGGAGCCTGCGGTTATGTGTTTAAGTTAATTTTTGAAAAAGGCAGACAAAAGGACGGCAGACCATAACACAGAGCCCTGGCGACACGGTGGATACTTTTCGAGTACTGAGGTTGAGAGCTCAGATCGAGATTGCTCTGAAGAATAATCGGACATGATGGTAAAATAATACGAGAGAACGTCAGGCTAATGAATCAAGTACATTGCTGTGTCTCGTTTCGACTCGCCCCTTTCGAGTACTAAGTAGACCTCGTTGTTGTTCGCATTCATCGCCGCTCGAAGCACCGGGCAGGCGCCAAAATATACCAGACTTCCACTAGCTCATTCCTCGAAAAGCTCCAGATTTAATCCCAGTGAGAAGTCCAGAGAGGTCCTATGACGGAAATCTAGCATCATTGTCATTCAAGTCTTCTTCCGTCTGCGAATCTAGGCTGCTAGCATTGTCAAAATCCTTGTCATTGTCATCCAAATTGATATCGATATCCAAAGCATCTGACATAGTGAGATCGACCATTTTAGATGCCTCTACAGAGGATTTGCATCGAGGTATGAGCTCCATGGAGTGGCCGATGTCAGTTGCATGGTCTGACTAGATTCGGTGAATTTTTGGGTCAGGAAATGAAGGTACAAACTGCATCGCGAATTAAAACGAGATACAACGGGACACAAATTCATAGAGCTTACCAAGCCATGTTCTGGAACTGAATATCGAGAAGCTCCATGCGACTTCACAGTAAAGCCTGAGGTTATTTCTTTCGGTGGTCAACCTACTGGTCGTTTTTTGGGCGTATCAATGTGTGCACTGTTCACTCTTGCCTCAGCCATCGCCTTCTGTTTGTAACCTGTTCCCCTTCGGTTGACCAGGTGGCTGTCTTCCATCTAGATCCATTTTTTTCTTCTTGCCTTTCGGACCAACTTCTGCTTCACGCTGTTGATCCAAGTCCAGGTTTCTGCTAGAAGGCTCTTGGGCTCGACTCTTCCTGGATCCTTTTGGTCGTCCTGGTTGGCGCTTGGTTGTGTTTCTGATTTTCCTTGCTCCTTGGGTGGGCCTGCTCTGAGATCATTGACAAAAATAAATGGTGGCTGGTCCAGAGGCATTTGCGTGAATCCGCTCAAACCCAACGATGAATCAACGGTCTCAAGTGACAAAACTGGTGTTGAATGAGATGCGTCGGGATCTAGATACGCCTCGCTACTCTTTTCCCGGGAAGCGAAGTCCAGGCCAGTGTGGTGACTATTGACCACGTGAGACAAGCAAAACTCGTCAGAAGGAAACGCTCACCATGCGGAATAACTTGTAGACGATTCTGGAACCAGGCTATTGAGTGCTTCGTCATCGAAGATGCTCCATTTGTCTGCAAACTCGTCGTCCGATGACATGGCTAGTGAGCAGAGTTTAAGGCTTTGAGGAACGGTTTGTGAAGAATGCTAGCTTAGAAAGACCGCTAAAAATCAATATGGTACTCAGAAACATGCGGCTGCTTACCTCTTCTAATAAGATGTGGACGCATGTCAGTACGCGTCGTCGCAGGGCCTTTTTGTGCCTCGAGAACAAGTTCCAAATCTGATGGGTGGCCGAGACTCAGTGTGAGGGAGGAAAATTTTGTTTAAAAGTGTATATTATGGCCAAGTGAAGTGTACAAGACAATATGTTTGCTATTGCGGCAGTCACACTGCCGGAAAGAGGGCAAAAGGAGAGTTTCAGTGCGAGGCGAGGACATGTTCCTTATTGGGCTCCGGCTCCGCACGCGAGACTCACATGGTTCACGTGTTAGAATTTGATTTCGATATCGGTATCGGTATTGGTCACCCCTACCGGTATCGAGCCGGAAATCTAGGATCCTTGCGAGAATGCAAAGTAGATCGAGGTCATTCAGGCATAGCCACCAAATATATCACATGTACCAGAATTTTCCACGACTGCCACCTCACGCTAATCGAATCGATTATTTGCCCTGTACCGTCTTTCTATATTTACCGGCATCAAGAACTTTCAGAGCTCTTCCTTGGCCATTCTTGTACGGCTTTTTACTTTCATCTTTTGTGTAAAGTTGTTACTCTTCCTGCAATGCGTCGGTGTCGAGTGTCGACGCGACTTTGGACCTGGAGGAAATCCGAACATAACTCGCCATGCCAAAAAGCGCCATCATGAATGGGAGGCTCGTCGGGAACAGGATATTTCACTTATAAGTTATCCTACTCAGAATCCTTCGAGTAATCACCTAACAACGCCCCCAAGAGTAACCGCACCACCTGGGCTATCATCTCACCCCTTCCTCGTCAGTCCTCACAGTCATTTCTCTCGCAACAATGTTGTCTCAAAAAACGACAATTCGTACCCAGACCTTTCAGGCGACTCGTCGCAGGCATATTACGACGATTATCACTATTATGACGAGTAGAGCATCTCCTTGTCTGTTCCAGCTATTCGCGACTCATGGGAATCTCATGCCACCTTGCCTCACAAGCACTTGGCAAATCGCGACGACGACGCGAAGTATACGACACCTCCAGACTCCCCTGTCCTGACCGTATTCGTTTCGCCAGTGCCAGACGAACCCATTCACCTCGTAGGCAAAGCTCCCATCTTTCGCTCTGCAGTGACCAGCAATTACTCGGACGAGTACTCAAGAGTCAAGACCTGTCCGCCCTACCCTTCTCTCGGAAGAGTCTCCGAACTTGGAAGTAAGGAAGATCTCGTTTCGTTTGCCCGTCCGCTTGAACCTCCAGCTGATCTGGAAGGGTTCTCGTACGGAGAAATCATTGCGATGATCGAGCTGTCGGTGTCCTTCGCCGTCTTACTTCCCTGCAGTCATAGTACTTGCCCGACGCCCCTATCTCCTTTTGGTCACTTATGTATGCTTTGTTATTGCGTACTACCACTACTAGCACCTCATGCCTACGAACAGGTATGGCGTCAGTGCCGAGCTCTACCCTCATGAAGTGAATTAGAGAGGTTACTATAACTTTCTTCTCGAGCAGGGCTACCAGTTGCGTCCGAGATATCATCCAAACAAGGTACCATCTTGGAAACATGGTAAAGAGGTGAAACCGGAGGATTGGTTTTGCCTCCCAGTACGTTCATAATCTGGATTTCGATGATAATCTGAGGGTTTTGGCAAGGGAAGGGCTGTTGTGAACGATGCGTCCACCCTCAAGACTAATTTCACAAGTGGTCCTCAAATCAATCTATCCCGAAGAATTGCCGATTCTTCGAATATTCAACTCACCGGCCCTAACATCTCTACCCAACAACTTCGGGCAGTACTTATCCTGGACGAGGTATACCTCGAAGACGACCCGGATCAGCGACTCATAATCGTCATGCCTTTCTTGTGCTGGTTCTTCAGTCCGGCATTTGAAACCCTCCACCAGGTCCTAGATGCCTTCCGGCAATCTCTTTCGGTGCTACCGTCTCCTATCTTCACACCTGACTCTAATATCGTCTTAGGGCCTGGCGTTCATGCATGAACATCACATCGCTCATAGGTGCCTGTTGTGTTCCCTGTCAGAAAGGCAATGCCTTTCGAACTCTACTCAGACCAGTTCCTTCTGCACTGCGAGCCAACTCCTTGGGGCCGAATTTGTACGTAGGCGCCCGGACGTGGGGACCGGAACAGGGTTGGCAGTGGTTTTGGCATTGATTTTGGTTTGCGATTGCCATTCAGTGCAATGGTACTAAAGTCCCTGCCACTGGGAGCGACAAAAACCCAGAAAGCGGCCAGTTCTTGCTGTCGACAGTGAAGATCGATATATACATTTTGACTATTTTGAATACACGTACGTACAGTGCGCACTCTTTATACAGCTAGAAATATCATATGTTGATGGTTACAAAAATGTAATCTATAGGATCGACCCAAACATTAATTCACTCACGACAGCGCGTCACCCAATAATGAAACCACTATAAGCACTTCCTTCGATGAAAAACCAGCAATTACAATGTAGCGAATGCTTCCTGTATCTGCATCACCTGATACTCTGTGTCAAGGATGTTTGTAAGGTTGCCGTGGAATACACCTTACCGACTCACTTAAGAGAATGCAACTTTCTGCCAAGATGATCATATCTTGAAATCCGGCATTAAAGACACCGAAAAGTTCCGTTTCCTCGTTGTTGGCAAGGTCATGTGCCGAGCGAGACGTCCTCAACGTAACCAATTCCTCGAGTAGGACTTGACCCGCGGATACCCAGACCGTCTGACAAAAGACAGTAAGTGGGATGAGCGATAGAGAATCAACGACGAAAAGTCGGACTTGCCCCAATAATCGGATTGATGGACGAGCCATGCGGCACGGTACTGGTCATTCGAAATACAGCTCGAGCAGCCATGAGAACCTTATTGTTAGACTCCTTGTCGACCTTCGCGAAAAGACCGTACAACTGCATGATAGCGGCGTAGGTCAAATTATGGGCAACAAAGAGTGTCCTCCTCTTGACAGATGTCGGGTTGGTCACTGCATCTGATGACAGAAGGAGCTTCGTAGATCCTCGAGTAGGGCGTCCAGGGCCGCAAACGACGCATAGAAGTCAATTGTCTCCTGTTCATCCATGTCTACATTGATGTTAGTATTATCGTTTAAAGTGATGACGGAAGACCGAGGGCCACATACCAGGCTTCCAGTTTCTTATCAAGTCGGTTGCACGCTCCCATAGGAGGGACGCTTTCACGTGAAGCGCTTTTGTTGACATTTCATTGCCGCCTGACGCAGGCGCACCTTTGAAATACTTCTGAATTGTATAACTGCAAGTCATACTCGAAGGAAACCCTCCCTAAAAAACCCGCATCAGAAAAGAGGCATATGAGAGAGAAGCCAAGCGCACATTCTCATAATCGTCGACTTCAAGAGGCCACGGGGTATCGACTTGAATTCCGACGATGTCGGAAGGGCACTTAGAATTGGGTACAGATGCCAAAGCGACTGCCCAACATTTATCCAGTATCAAACCTGTCCAGCAAGCGTCCACCCGCTCGCCTTCTTCGATGGCATCTTGTGGCGAGGGGAGAATTGACATCAGGCCGGTGGAGGTGTTTCGGTCGGATCGTATTTTCGTCAGTCCAGTACTAAGGCCAAGAGAAACGGCGGTCGTGACATGGTACTTTCCTTCTAAGAAGCGCCCGGATGCTAGGAAGTAATACCCCAATAGAATCTCTGCCTGTATGGTTTGCAAAATTTTCTGAGGGTGATGATTGTTTGAGAGTGCACCAGATACATCCGTCAGCGCTCGCTCAAGGAGCGTCTTTTCGTGGAGGTCGAAGACGCTGTATGAGATAGGAAAATTCCCAGTAGGTAGACTGTCGTCATGAGTGCTGGTAATGGCCGGTAGTAGTATGCAGAAGGATCAAGGGCAGCTGATCGGAAGCGGGAAACGTTCAAAAAGAATCCGTATTCTGAGGCGCAATCGAGAAATTTGTCGATCCTATACATGTGTATTCAGCTTGTTATAAGTATAAAGAAGGTAAAAGAACGAACAAGACGGTTTTGATTTCAAGAGGGGGATCTGGTAATGTCCACCAACCATAACCTAACGGAGGAGCTGCGAGAAGGCGATACACAGAATATTAGCCCAGGCTGAATGAAGACAAGAAACGTACATACTTGAATCCGAAAAGGATCCATCAATTGAGTAAGGGTCACTGAGAACGACGGATTGGCCCAGCGCTTGTGGATTTTCAAGCTCGCGAATTCGAGTCTCAACTCGACTTATATTTTCCTCAAGGATCTCCATCTTAGTGCGACCCTGACTGTCCTTATACTGACAATCTTCGGATCGGTTTGCTCGACTGCACTGTCCGCAAATAGGACGCGCACCGTCGCATCGCTGCAAAGAAGTGACTTGAGAGATATGAGTGGACAGTAAAAAAACCAACCATCTTTCGTCTGCGGCAATGAATACACGCTTGACCCCAGTGGAGAGCAGAGCTGCGAATGGACGAAGGAGAAGACATAATAGGGTTTGTGCTGAGTTAGAGGTCGGGTGGTAGGTAGCGGTGTATACCCAGGGTGTCTTCCGATTTATATCCTTGCAAAAGGATGTAAGCCGACATGTACTCAGGACACAGGGCATAATATGTGAGTACGGAGTATTAGCGTCGAAAGCAAATTGCGTCAAGGAGCTTCACGTCAGTCTTCCCCTGTGGCTGTGTATGTCCCCGAGCCGAATACGGGATACCAATATCCGGAGGAGGGGAAACAGAGAAACTAGGCGTAACTGATTGGAAAAGAGGTATGTTAGACGACGTTGCTTTGGATTGGACGTCCCGTCGCAAGGAAAAGCGAAGCAATATTCTGTCAGGAGTAACATACAAAGTCCCTATCCACAGGAAGGGATCTTTCTGTCGATGAAATAGAAAATTAAATCAAAGATAAAAGATGAACTTTACAAAGATAAATCTGACGTTTATGCGCTTCGACTTGGGTAAATTCCAATCAGTCACATCAATGATTTACTCTGGAGACTGCCGGGAATATCCGAGGCACGATGTCGGTTATCAAAGGACATGCTGCAATATAGCCGGTGGCTCGGGGACGGATAATTGGCCAGGAGACACGGTCGACGACGATCCGGTCATCCAGGCCTGCCCAGTTCTCGAATGACGTACCGGAATTCGGCGGTTCCGGTACCGCCAGTGTTTAGGTGTCACCATCGCCAGTACTTAGAGTTAATGGCGACACCTAAACACTGACAACACGGGCAGCCGTTCATTCTCATCAAGAAGGTGGCGAGGTTAGATATACGGCAAAGGACACCACTTTGAAGGATATGGATTTTCTCTCCGTATCCAGATTCCAGTTACTTGAGTGGCTGACATTCTGTCCCTGTATCAGTGGCCAGCCCCGCCATTTAGACACTCAACTACCAAATTAAATGATAACCCGATGTGTCACTCCTCTTCTCTTGGCCCTGGTCAAATTAAACGGAGCAATAAGTAAAGCGCAAGCTTGGTAAGGTTACGAAACGATTTCCCCCACCCACGAACTTACGGGTGTAACGTCGCGAGTTCAGCTCGGAGACGGACCTACCGGAGAATTCTGGAGGAAACGATAATGCCGACGATGCATGGGTACTTATTCTTATATACCGTACAATGAAAGACAATTGTACACACTGAGAGTGCCATTCACAGACACTGGTCTTTGTGTGAGGATGAATACCACCGTTGTCTGAATCGTCATAAAAATCCGTAACAATAGTAACAACTTGTTCTATCTTGTCAACCACCAAAATCAACTCTACAGGAAACACTAAACGCTCCCCGAAAGTCTCTATCTCGCTCTATCTTTTACCGTGCCAAGCCGCATATGCAGCCACGAAGAAAAAATCGGAATCAAAATGGGCATCTACGGTTCTTGTACGCTTGGACCTTTTTTTGTGACTCTAATAGCGTGTGTCATGGTGTAGGAGGGCTAAATCTCGCTCAAATAATAATAATAATAATCAAGATTCTATTGACCATTAATTGATCGGGGGCATGATGTGATATGAGAATGCGCAATACATAGTCGGCTTCAGCTAGCTCACTCCACTCCTTGGTTTCCTGTCGGAGAGACAACGTATTTCAAACTTTGCTCAGGACATTTCCTTCTGCGCTGAGAGTCAACTCCTCGGGACCGACCTTGTACGACGTTAGTTCTAGTTGCATCAGACGTTAGTTCTAGTTTTATCTTGATCCAGGGTCAATCACCGTTTTCTTCCGCACAACTGTACAGCAACGACGCGAGGAGATGTCTGATACGAAGGATAAGGAGGAAAATGGCCCCAGGTGCGTGTACTATCAATTACCTCCAGCATTGAAGCTAACTATTATCTGCCCCCATGGTCTTCAAGCGTGTGCTGGCACTGTTTCACGCCAGACAGTCGCTGGATTCCAGAGTGGGCCATTCCGCCAGCCTATCGACATCACCTATCCCCCACCGACCTCTTCAGGCGAATGTCTTGCCTTTCCCAACCCACCAAACACGCCGTGCATTCCTCCTGACCTCGCTTCGCCCACCATCATGTTTGCGCCCCGCTTCCAGGATGAATCCGAGGCTTCCCTTTACCCCCCGCCCATGGTCACCCGTTTCATGCTCCACCGACTTGCTGAAGCATCCAAGGTACTGACAGACACCTTGGTCAGCACTCATCGTGGACGTTTCTTGGACATCGAGATGACTTCACTGCGTATGCATCTCTTCAACGCTCAGATCGTACTCCATTATGTGCGGGATGTTGCTGTTCATGCCGACTATGTTCAGGATAAGGAGTTGGCGGTCGAGATTGACAATAGTAGTATAGCATGACATGTAGACGTTTGTGAATGAGAAGCCGTCGGTTTTGTTGCAGTTCTAATCACGTCGCAGAAATCTTGCATTTCAAGCGTAGTAATACAAAATCAATATGTCTAAGGTACGTATTGAGATGAAAGGACTTGCACTTTTCTATAGCGCTCTCGCTTGTCCATGTGGGGTCCATAATATGTCCTGAGTACGGTATCAGATGACAACTGCGGGAGATGTATGTAATTGGAATAATAGATGCATTCCGAAGATGATTCCGCATAGACCGTTCCACCCTGAACATTTGCGTGTGTTCATCAACACGGCGCAGAGGGGTAAACCATTCAACATATACTAGCGGATGTGGGAAGCTGCCGAGTTCCTCAGGAAGGTTGAAAATAGCACGGACTTGTGCCACATGCAGACCTGCGGAGAGTTTAAATACGTGCAAGTGAAGAAGAGTTAGAACACACCGTTCACTCCCAACAAGTCCAGGTCCTGTTTCTTATCCAATGGCAAGTCTCGCCGTGCCAGCACTGTATCAAACTGAGCTGGCACATACTTTTTCCTCCTAGTTCCCGTTGTGTGAGATGGCGACGCACGAATGACATCCAGGGTAACAGTTGTCGAGACTTCAGGTACCGGGGGTATACAGATCCGGAAGCGCTTGTAAACCTGGTATTTTGCTGGCCGAGCATCCCAGAAATCGTCTTTGAGCAAGCCACGGTCACGAAGAAAAAATTCCAGACAATGTACAAACTGCCTAGTCCCGTACTGGTTCTCCAAAGTGGCTATATTGATGCCAGTGAAGGATGGTCGTTTGGGTATAGTGTACGTTGATTTGCCATGCTGTAAGCTAACACGGGATGCGATCTGATCCCCATTAGTGTCCTTGGTAAGCTCCGTGTTGATCTCAGCGTGTGCTGCTGCTTCTTCGTCACCGTCTGCCACATCTACATCATCTTCGACCTCGTCAACTTCATCCCTACCTGCACCTTCTAGAGCCCAGTCCAGGAATCGAGTAAATCTTTGGACTGCTTCTCGTCGGGTCAACCACTTCGTCATTTGCTGGATGTATCCCTTCCGATTTGATGCTCGGTACGCTCGTTTCGCAAAATCAATATGCAGTCGTTCTGATGCCTCAGTATTGTAGCCTCCTGTGACGCCATGGGACCGAATCATTGCAGCATAGTGAACCATTGAATGGACTTTAGGGATATTGAAGTGCTCGCGAACGCCATCGTCAACGAATATGTGTTTGTGGGCATGGAAGGTGTGTAATGAGTCTTCAAGCTTCTTCAACGACTCATCCGTGTGTAGTTCCAGGTGGGAATAGTAGATAAAATCAAGTGCTGCACGAACACAAATGATGACATCAGGTTTGGCCGTTCCTGCCAGCGCGCCCAGGAAAACCTTCTCCATATTCTTGTACTCCGTTCCTGTCCATTGCGTGACCAGCGAAATTCCCTTCTTGAAGTGGCGTAAGTCAGGATGCCGTGGCATAGCCATGTAACGACGGTCAACCTCGGCCTTTGTTGCATCTGCAGCCTTCGTCGACCATTTGACAAGGTGATCCTTGAAGACGCCTTTGTGGAGCTGATGTAGAAGGTCAGGAGTGAAACAATGGAAGATGTTGCATCGTGGCAGGTCTGTCCAGAAGGGCGTAATGGGGCGTAGGCCGAGGTTTTTAAACTGTGTGTGATTTCCTGTACGTGTTGCTTTCAGAGCGTCAATCGTTTTCTCTGGGTCACGTAGCACTGAATGCAAAGGATCACCCAGCTCCTTGGAGGTAGCAGTGCATTTTGGACATCGTCGCTCTCCACACCCGGCTATTAGGCACTGCTCCGGGTAATCGGCGACGTAGGCAGCAAGGAGAGGAAACACGAGCCGTGTCCTTCCATCACTGCAAAGCATCTCAACACCGTTCTGGCCGGCCTCAATGAGAGGCTTTAGGAGTGTCCGCATGCAGTCGTGGAAGAGCTGATATCCTTCTACAGATCGACGATCCTCGGTAAAGCACTCTAGCTTGGACACAGGTATGTAACCAATCAGAATCGTGGCTTGTTCTGACAGCTTCCTTCGAACAGATGCATCAATGTTACCAAGGGTAAGGTAAACTGGCCAGGCAGACTTGTCCCCGCTAAAGGTGGAGAGCTGTGTTTTATCGGATGAAAGTATGATTGCTGCGATGGTCGCCCCCTTCGGCAACAGCTTCTGAATACATCCATCATTAAAATCTTGCAATAGGTTGTACAGACATGGAATACGTGCCTGCATGGCCCACCACCATTTCCCTGTTGCCATCTCATCAAAGGCCTGATGCTTCATCCCTTCGTCGGTATACATCTTCTCTGGTGCGTAACGCATATGTTTTGCAAATCGGGGATCCTGCATGAGCTCCTTGATACATGCGACTGGATCACGCTTCCATAACTCGATGGTCTGCACCACAGGAGTCCCATCTTTATCGAGTACGTTGCCAACAAGTTCAAATTCCTCGCATTTCCACTCAGTACCTAATGCAGATGACAACTCGTCGATCTTGCTCAGAAAGGTGCGCTTGTCCTTAAACGATGGTTCGACCTTCTCTTGGATCTGTTTTTGTATGGTAAGTGATGTTGATAACATTAAATGCTGAAATCGTACCACTCCCAGCTTTGCGAACCTGTCAATATCTGCCTGGCTAACCCCGGACATCATCAACCATCGTGCAAGTTCCCATTCCTCGCAGGATTTGAAAGGTGCCCACACCTCTTCTCCTCGCTTCTGCTTCTCTCTTCTAATCCTTTCAAATGTAGTTTCGCCTTCTCCAGCACCTTCAATCTCGGCACCAGCATCAGGATAATCCACAAAGACAAGGCTGTCACGACTCCAAGAAGATGGTTGGGTATCACCTTCATCCTCGACGTCTTCAATAGTGACTCGGCATCGCTTTGATGGTGAGGCCGTCCCTGATGGTGCAAAATCAGATGCAGGCAAGGGTGGATCAGGCGGAAAGATAGGCTCCTCAGGGATTGAAGGAGATGGTGATGCAGCACACGCTTCAGCCTTTCTCGTAACTGACTCTGGCTTCTTTCTTTTGCCAGTGACTGGAGCATTCCGCTCATCGAGGATATGACCGCATGAGGTTGCTGACAGGTGTGAGCGTAAGCCTCTGCTGGAGCGAGAGGTGAACTGATCCTTGCAAACTGGACATTTGAAGATTTTTCCGGACATGATGACAGTGAGCAGGCAGATGCGGAGACCATACCGCCACAGCAAAACTGATCGTGCATTCTGGTCACGTTTTTTTTGGTTGACTGTCTCAAATTTTGACGTTTGACTCTTTGCACCTGTCTACAACCATCTGTCTCTCTGCCATGTCCAAGCGGTCTCAGGCATCTTGTGGGCCATCTACGGATTGCCAGCCTGCGTCCAAGAGGTCTCGTCGAAGCCGTGATGATCTTAGCAGCAATATCCAGCTTCCCAACCGCACTCGAAGCAAGGAAAACCGTGTACTCACTGAGAAGCAGGCTGCAAATGGTACATCTTTCAGTCTGATTGATCTCCAACTAATACTCGGATACAGATCAAGCCTGCAAGGATGCGGAGATTGCTCAACTGAGAAAGCAGCTAGCCCGCTCACAAAAGAGTAATGAACAGCAGCGAGTCCTTCTTGATAATACCAACCGTAGGTCACTCATTGGTAGCTTGCTCAGTACTAATGTCATAGCTAGGTACCGAGGCTCGTCGCAAACAGCAATACTATGATGACTATCAACGACTTCATGGACGGTCGCCTCCAGAAAGTGAAAGTGAAGACAACGTTGATGGTAACGGAAGTGATTCCGATGATGGACAGTCATCCTCTCACTTTTTTCCGACATCTGTATGACTGTTATCTTGTTCCAGTACCTTCTCTGTCACACTCACATTGACTCCAGCTACGTTCAAAAGGTACACAGTCTCCCGAGCCCCTGATAATTCGCACCAAAGGTTCTGCACGACCAACGGCAACTATTCCTCGACTCTCATTTGTGGCTGACGGCGATGAGGTCAATGTTCGTTACCATGGTGAATCGACGATGATGGCTCCTCATGATTGTCCTTCCTCCCCTGCCTGTTCACCTTCTGCCTCACCATCTTTATCCTCTCATAGTGCTCAGCTCACTGCTCCTCCTACTGCTCCTTCCCACACTGAAGTTGGTAGAGAGCCTCAACGCAGTAACGATGCGACTGCGACTCTAGCGGCACCGCCACCATCATTGCCTCGTGTTGGTTCAGACCCTCCAACAAGCTCTGTAGAACATTTAACAGACAATCCTTCTGTGCCTGCTGCTACACCTCTTCCACCATCTCAGATTACTGGATCAAAAGGTGATAAGCTCAGTCACTATGAAGGCCGGACGAAGACAGCACTGCGTAAGGCTATGCGTGGGTATGAAGGACGTCTTGGGGCCATCAACATGTGTCCAGAGGAAGCTACGCAGTCAAGTTGGGCTCAAGAGGAGTGGCGCATCCAATTTGAGAGCGATGAACAACCAATCAAGCTTAGCGACGAAATGCTCAAGCTGGTATTTCACACTTTTCTATTCAAATACTTTTGCTGACGCTTCTTCTAGATCAGAAAGCGTGGCGTGCGTGTTCGAAGCTTCGTGAGGGACCAGATCAAGCCACTCATACGCCCCGCATATGGTTTTGTTGCCGGTGCTGAATCCGCAAACGCTGTCCGAGAGAACAAGCAAAAATGTGTAGAGCTCATGACTGCACTCGGCTTCTACTACAAGGTGCGCCAACCAGAGGTGTGTTTTCACTGCAGCATACTCATTTTTACATTACAGGATGCTACAACGCGCACAGGCTATTTTAATAGTCCGATTCTCTTTGACGCCATCGGTCATGCCTTTTTCTACAACAAAGGTGCTCCAGGACTCGCATTCCCTGAGCGCTTTAACCCTATCCCTGTTCCAGCCTTGGCATTCATTTTCACTGTGGTCAGTCCTCAATGTTTGTTTGCCTCAAGCGCACCATCTAATGATATCTTGATTTGCAGATTGAACACTGTCTAAATGAATGGTCTACCGGGAGCTACAAGGCGCTGATCTTCAATGAAACCGAAGCTAGTGTGCGCTATCATGAGCATCATCTCCATGCTGTGAAGCAGTGGACAGAAATATCACCGGACTTGACAACAGTCTTGCGGAAGGCCTGGTATACGAAAGCAAGGTGCTTACTGATTGGCATGATGCATTGTATACATATCTGACATCTTTTTCAGGAAACAAATGGGAGCAGCAAGCCTTCGGACTCCAGCAGTACCGCTCAAATTGTCTGATTCTGCGAGGGACCTGGCGTATGAAGAAATGAAGGTGATGGCCGCGGCACTTGACGAGGAACCACAAGCCGAAGGCGAGGCCGAGGAGGAATAGAATGATATAGTATTGCGCCATACCCTGAAATGTGATGAACAATACTTCGAAATAGCTCTACTGTATCAATATAGTAGTAGGATGAGCATGATATATATGAATACAGAGGGTTATTGTACATGTGCCCGATGAATATCTATTGCTATGATGTGCTACAGAGGTCTGAGTGAGAGGCTACGATTGCTACATAAAGGGGACCTTTCGCATTTGCAATAGGAGATACAGATGCTACTTATCGCTATGTCGAAAGGTCATTTTTTCCTGATGCTTCATTGGACGTTCCGGGTGCCTTGGAATGAAGACTCCGAGAGACGCTCGCAGAAAAATGAATCCCAGATTCCTGGATCCCCTTCTAAAACTACGTGAGAAGGTTGCGAAAATCGTGGAGTATCGAATGTACCTTCGGCATCGAGATATGTCCATCACCATTTACACTTTGAATGTATGGTCGCACATTGATCGATGCGAGCACAGTGTTACAGTAGATGGGCGAAAGAAAGAAATAGAGCCCGACGTAGAGATAGTTAGTCGGATACGCCATTAACTAGGATAATACTAAGCATGGCTGTTTCTATAGTGGGAAGTTGTTGATTCATACCATGACTACAGTAACAATGGCTGTAACAGCTGGCCAGGTCCCAGTGTTGATAGAGAAGAGGATGAGCCGGTGCATCATAGAACGCGTCCTTGGGATGGCAATTAGATAGGGACGATAAAGAGAGATTGAATAGTATACCCCTTCATCATTATGCCAATACGAAGATACCTTCGCCAGAGGAAAAAGCACATTGTGATTGCAATGAATAGGTCTACGACGGCGCTGACGATAAGATATGCGACGGCGATACTCTTAATAAACGTCAGAACATGACAATTGTCTATACCAAAATTCTGTATCTCACTTCGCTAGTAGAGGTTGTGAATTGCAGTTTGTCAGTCGACGGAAGGCTGTGATGAGACTGTCAGTACAAGGTAAAGCTGTCAGGAGTGAAAGTAATTTTACTTGATGACCATGAAGACTACAGTAAATCATTAGAATCACGTATCCACGCATGACACCGCACTCACTAGTTCCGCCGACTAGATGGTGTAAATTCTTTAATATACGCTTATGCAAAAGCCACCGTCACTCACTGAGTTGGAATAATATAGCGGGTGCCTATGAGGATCATTATTTGAGGAATTTATGGGCCGAAAAGAAGAAAAAAAGAAGGCTCTTACGAGGAAAGTAATGATAGACTTGCTTTTATTACTGACTGAACCGACATTAAAACACCCGAACATCACTGAAGCAAAGTCTTACACATCCAAATTCGATACGCAAAAAACCCTTGTGCCGGTGCGGCTACCAGAACCTGCGATACCAGAAGGACGATGGTTATGAAAGAGACACGAGATATTGGGTAAGTTCTCTACCGTGAAGAGAATTTGAATCTGTGATGAATCAGAGGAGGTAAATTTATTCATGACGAGTGAACACTGACTATGTACTCCCTGCTCGGCAGGGGCGCCTTAGCATGGATAAACAATCTTCGAATGGGACGCACAATCTAATATGATCTGTACTTGCTGTTGTATTTTCGCGTATCATCTTGTACACTTGTGATACACGTACTCAGTCTAAATGCCCGATGTAAAGTCGTAAACACTTACACCCAGAAGCGACGAGGCCTTGATGCACGGTATCCATTGACCTATACAAAACGTCAAGAAAATTGCAGAAATCCAATAAAATACATGACCAGAGCCAGACAACCTACGGGAAGAGCGTCAGGAGTTAGATGCGGTCACTACTGATTTTCTTACCAAAACCTTGATACCGCAATTATCGTTCTGTGGTTGTGTGCTGTCATGGAGAGAATGCAACCGTTAACGTCGGCGTTCGTCGGTTATACATGGAATCGTACTTGAAGAAATACAAGAAACTGGGCGACAGAACAGAACAGATCTTTATCAGTCGTTTGTGGCTTCTGTGGTCAAAAAAACCGACATTTGCATGCAAGAGATTCCTAGCATTGTATCAAGCTACGAAGAATTACAGCAGACACACGTTCGACTCACCCCAAAGTGCCATGGTGAAGAACACAGCTATAACCTCGATACCAGAAAACACGAAGAAGTCCGGCACTGGGGAGAGGTGGACGACAGCAGCAGACATCGCATACGGTATAGAATAAGGCAAGGACTGAGGGTGTGTGTTCTCAGATAGATGTTGAACTTTTTGAGTGGGTCGGCGGCCCTTTCTAGACCAGCAGTTACTCGATAACTAGGCTTTAAGTTTAGACGTCCGATTACACTGTCATGATAACGTCGAAGATGTTGACATAGACAGGTCCTTTGAATCATGATTGTGATATCCTTGTTAATCAATTCCTTGAGACAGGCGCTGCATGAGATGCCATGTCCGTCGTTTCATTGAATATGAACTTGAACATTCGTTATGCCTGAAGATAAGACTTCTATGAAGAAATAACGAGAAGCCGGAAAGTATCTTTACCCTTGAATAAGACAGACTAAATGGAGACCAGGAATCGAGCTGCCAGCAGTCAAAGTAAGGATCAAATGACTCGTCGCATGGGAAAAAACAAGTCTATTTTAGGTTTGCAGAAGGTCGCGTTTGCAGGTGGGTCAAACCTTGAATCAAGTACTCGAAGACACGATCATAGCCATGCAACGCTTCTGTCATGTCGTGGGTTTAAGGGGGCCCAAACAGCGATGACTACCACAGTGGGATTTGATGTCGTGGGCGAATCACTAAAATCAGTACCTCAGAGCAGACGTATGCATCTATGCAGAGCGTAAGAAGTTGTATTTACCAAAAGTTCCGTCCAAAAATTAAGGTCATGCTACTAACATGACGGTGTACAGGGTAAAGAAAGACTGAGATACGGAGTGATTATATGCACTAAGCATCGGCCAGGTATTGCCAGTTGAAACGGTGTTAGATCATTAAATACTCTTGCAGATGGTGCAGTCAAACGTAATGGAATCGCGGAAGATAGCGGCTGTTCGTGACAAGTCAGTGAAAAAGAAAACCCCCTTATGAAAAACATACGCAAAACGATCAAAGCTATCAAAAAGCTGATCACGATAACATAGAGCAAGGTGTACTTGATGACCTAGATGCATAGATCTTAGTTACAAAGTAAACCAGGGGACACGGATGGACGTACAATCCATCTCCGCTGCCTCTTCTGTTTTGTCGAGAACAGGGGCGCTCGTATTTGTTTCGAAGGACGCAACCAGACTAGGGAAGAAAGTTAGGAAACGACTCGTAGCAAACGAATGCATCACGTACACAACATCGTAGAGTGTAGTTGGTTGACGAAAGGTATGAGAAGTGGAGGCGTCAAAATTATCATCAAGATGTGAGCAAGCAAGAAATCTGAGCTCCACAAGGACATCTCGACAATCTTGACGATGTACTCTCGAGCAGGCTGTGACATTGCTGATGTTCCAAGACCTCGTCCGTACCACTTGCCAGTCCACCATGCCCTATTAGTCTCGTCGTGCTTGAACTCCCTAGTCAAGAAAACCGCAATAAGAATTCTTTGAATTGCCCGTTGGACGGCAACGATCGACAGAATACCCAAAACAGCATGAGACGCGTCCCAAAGTTCCAAGAACCACTATCATTTTGATGAGAGATTTATCTTCGAAAGGTGTAAGGCAAGACTTACGAAGAACTCAAAGAACGCGATGACGCCGAAGAGAGCGGATCCATGGGCCAACGCAGCCATTACCGAACCAAACCTGGCCCAAGATTCCATCATGGGACCCAAAAAGAGGGAGATGAAGAACAGTATGAGCAGCACGGCGGCATTCCAGACGACGGGGCCGACGGCAATGAGGCACATCCTTATCAGTGGGCTCGGGTTCTGGTTACCATTTGCATCTGGGAATGACTTGACAAACATGTACGCGTTCACAAATATGATCGCCGTGCAAATGGGCCATATGATTTCTGAGAAGATGACGGTCCTCCATCCAGCACGGGGCACATCACCGGCAAGTTTATCGGAGGGATGTCCAAGCTTCTTCTTCTTGTAGCCGGTGATCATTGTACGTGACAACCTGCAGTATCCATACCAACTGCTGGTTTTGGTACGAGAATTACCCCGAGACATCCAGCGCAAGAACTCCCGATAATCGATAATGAAATCGGCAAAGGAGAACTGATGAGGGTTGAAGAGGAACGGAGCGATGCAAAGGGACAATACCGACGCCCAGAAATATATCAAATGTGGGATCCAGATAGCCATGGTGGCGTATAACAGCAGCAGTAAGTTTCGCATACCCATATAGATACTGGGCCCAGCAAAACGTGAGTACAATATGCTGAAGTTGATTCGGCTAGTAGCGAAGCCTCGACCCGTGGCGATATATCGGGCGCCTCCGAAAGTTAGATTACTGAGGATAGACTGGCAGTAGATCTGCGTGGAGAATACTTCGAAGATGGGGGAAAGGGAAAGGAAATGCTTCCCCAACCGAAGCAAAGCTTTGCCCGTACCCCTTTCGACCAGCTCTGCAAAGAAATCAGCGTCAAGTATATGGGAGTGCCAATTGACGTACCTTGCAAAAACAACGGCAAGAAGGCGATGAAGAAAACCAAGAAAATGGAGATAACACAACGGCGGATCCAGTCAAACACTGGGATGAGGTTATAACACCCGGGTTGACCACCCAGAACGTTTCCTTGAGAGTCAACCTTGCATATCAAAAGCTGCTTGTTGAGAGTTCCGAGATACATGACTATGCGAGGGTAAGCGAAGAACAATTAAAACGGAAAAAGAGAGCGGCTTACGCGTGACCATGAAAATTTTGATGGAATAAATGACAAGAATGTTGTTAATATGGAAGCCCGGATGTCCATAATAGAACGTGAGGAATCGATCAATGGGAAGCTGTGTTCCCAGATAATAATACTCTCGACTGAGCATCTGTTCACCCATGCCAGTCCCAATCTTGGTCTGGAAGTTCAAGATGGTGCCAAAACCAAGATCACGGCCTTTACCACACTGGTAGTACTCCGAGTGCTTGATACGACCGCCCCGACCAAATGCGTTCATTCCGGCGAAGATATCCTCATTGAGATGGAGGCCCTTTTGAGCCTTGGAAACTCCTCCTCGAGTGGTCATGAATGTCGCGTTCAAGAAATCAGGATGTCCATAATGCAGCTTGCCACCGATCCATGCCAATGCACGAGCCGTCATGGTACCGAATGTCTGTTCCTTTCCGGCGGCGATATCACCGAGCACACCAATATTCTCGGAGAAAATGTACTCTCGTGTACCGACGATGGCCACGGGCGCCTTGGTGAACTCTTTATGTCCCCACTGCGCGTACGGACTTTGGCTGGAGACCGAATATTCTTCAAACTCGCCGAGAATGTTCCGGATCTTCAAACATTCCTCCAAGTAGTTGTCCTGGTTGGCATCAATGAGCTGCAAGTATTCGCCGCGGTAGAATATAATGGCGTGGTTTTGATTATCAGATTTACCATCACCAAGAATTGGGTTGCCGGGAAGTTCAACGCGGAACTTTGGTCGTCGACGACCAGTTTCTCGTCAAGTTCGGAATGTCCATCAATGAGGGTAGAGAAAAGGCGAGGGTCGCCACCCTTGGGGCCAGGCTCTTCATCGAGATAAGCAATCTGCAAGTCAGGATAGGCGCGGAGGAGGAACTCGGCGTTCTCTTGCTCCTCCTTGTTGAACTTGGCGTACCGCTGCATGGAAATCGTGAACTTGAACTTCCGTCTGGCCATACGCTCGAGCTCTTTCTCCAACCGCTCTGTGTTTCCGCCGAACGCATGCACAATGTCGGGATTCTCGACTCGATAGAGGAGCTTGATGGCTTTGGAATAATTCATCATGCCAGACACAGTACGGTACAACGTCTGAGCACGTAACGATGCCCATATGCGTGTCCTGAGAGTGTACTCAGGTGATGATGTCTTGAACCCGATGCAATAGAATGGCAGATCGTCGGTTTTCTTCTCATTGCTAACACTGGAGTCACCGTCCATCTCTTCTGCAAGAATCTTGGTGTCCTTTACGAAGTTGTCCCATTCAACAGGATGAAGTTGCTTCGTGTACTCCAAGATCGTAACCCGGGTGTTCTTGTCTTCCTCTCGAATGATCTCTCGCAAACTCAGCAAGATCTTTTCGGAATAATGAGGAACCAAGACAGTGAATGTAGGCATGGCATCGACCGGCAAGGGCTCCGGGAGTGCAGTGGTCAGCGAAGAAGCGAAGAAAGAAATTCGACGCTCTGCCTCTCCACCAGCAGGGAAGAAATTGCCTTTGAACCCTGCTTGGTTGGTAAAGAAAGGCGGTGCACGAAGCGTACGCCTTCCGCTAGCATCATCGACCTGATGGTAAAGCAGACGTTGGACATGATCGATAGAAAGGAGGTGCTCGCGATACATGGATATGATAATCGCATTCCAGATTTGAGAAACCAAAACCTGTGATGAGATGTAAGGGCAGTTCGGTGCGTAACATGCCAGATACTCACCTTTGGCTTGTATTTCACTTCCATCTCTCCTGTCGCCAATAATTTAGCATATATCCGTTTAGGTAACCGCGTGAAGATATCCTTCCACGGCGTCCAAATGCTCAAACCCAAACTGAAGCTCCTTCCGATACTGAAAATGACGATCCAGATGATGTACCACAAGTACGTGTCCAAAAAGAACAGTACCAGGTCCATAATATACATAATGGCGAGTGTGAATGGAACCTGATTTGCGCAAAGAGAAGTCCCGAACAGTTTGTCGTTGCATCCCTGTACTTTCGTCCTAGCCATTACGGCAACAGGAGACGAAAACGATGACGCCAAGAAGAAATAGGATTCGGCAAACTTGCAACCGAAGATGAGCACCCACATGGAAATCGATGCGGCGCGCGCACCACGGGCCAGACTTGGATAAGATGCAGTAAAAGTCTGAGACGCCATATACTTCCGTGACTTCCCTGCGACCCGGTCACCGAACATACGGCCAGAAGGTATTAACCCGAATACGAGCGTGGCGACGACGGCGATGAAGAATTGGACAATGCCTAGAATGAGTGGGAGCTGGCTGAGATTGGGGAGGTCGTCTACCATGGCAATGTAAAATGTGGGACCGCACGTCAAGGCCAATATGACGAGAAGGAAAATGAGCCGAGTAGTGAGATGAGACGCGTTGTTCCAGGTAGTGGGGATGTAGGAGAATTCGGCAAGCGTGGCGACGATCATGATAGCTGTGGAAACCGCCCCACCAAGGGCAACTGCGGACCAAGTCATCTGTGGGGACGGCGACGACTTGTTCTTAGGCGCATATACTTTGGGAGAGTTGAACGCAGTGTAGAAGTAGTAGACAGAGATGTGCAGGATCCAGATACGATTGAAGTTTACGAGTAAGTGTAAAAGGGAACGCCTTTCAAAGTAAGTCTTGAAGAAAACGCGGTTCCACTCAATGCGGCTAAACTTCATGAATCTCTGAGCCGGGGGGACATCTACGAGACGGGTCTGTGGAGTGTGGTCATTAGGACAGGAAGATAAATATTATGTTGAACGTACATTGTCATTGAGGACTATCTTGGCTAGGCCTTCGGGATACCAAAAGAGTTGATTAATATCGTCGTAACCAATGATTTCGTGGTGGTCTTTCTCCCTCCGTACGAACTTTCCGTCAACAACTTCATAGCCTTGGTCTCGCATAAAGCGATACAAGGGCTTGATCACCGTGCTGAGGTACAAACCCTCGGGAACCGGATCAATCCTGTTCTGACATTCCGGGCTTCTGTAATAGTCGTCGGCACACTTGAAAATGAAACAGAGACACTCGGGTACGAAGCGGACGTTGGCAGCCTCTCCCCAGCACAAGAGGTAGAGTGCGATCTGGCGAAGACGATCATAATGGGACATGTTATTCATGGCATTACGCCAGCGGTTGAGGGCAGAGTCAAGGGACTTGGCGGGTTTCTTGCCCTTCACTGACTTGAGCCGCTGTAGACCCGGGTTCTGGGATTGACCGACAGCATCGTCTAGATTGAGCTGTGCAGCGAAATACCACTTGCGGTAATTGGCATGCTGTCCACCGATGTAATCCGCATGGAGAGTGAGGAGAGCTTGACTCGGCGACATGCGAGATGCCCTGGAATCTAGCAGGTGCATCGTAAAGTCGAACTAGGAGCGATTGAGCGTAACTAGACAGTCAGGTAAAGAACGGGCGCACCATATTACGCATCGAGTCCCTTTGAAAGCCAAACTTTTGGGTGAGGTCGAGAAAGATGTCCTCTATTTCTTCCTTCGACATGGGTATCTGTTTATCTGCAGACCAGGCAGGGTATGGCTCACTGGTGCCAAGACCAGGATCGGCGAAGGGGGAAATACTGGGTATGCTTGCGTGAGATTCGAGGGATGGAACATAGCGGCGACCATACACGTCTTGTTCAGAGCCATCTGGGGTGAGAAAAAAAGGTTGAGTACTTAGCAACGAATGATGAAAGGGAAAACAGGATTTGTTGGGCAGGGGAGAACCCAGCAACAATGCTCCTGTGTCCATTAAAGAAAGGTTTACACACTATTTTGGTCGAAATAACCAGGAGCGGCTGCTAGACGAGTCGTGCTGGAATTGTAGGATCCGTAGTTGTCGCCCATATCTGAGTCAGTGTCGTAGCCGCTCCTTGCCTGAGGGAGCTGAGGTCCTGGCTGCGGATACTGAGGCCCTGGCTGCCGCTGGGGAGGGTTTGCGAAGGGATTAGAACGGGGATCAGGAGGGCCGCCATAGCCTCTAGATGACATGACGACGTGAAGACTTGTAAACCAATCTGGAAGATGAGATAACCGGAAAAAAGAACGTTAAAGAACGGCAGAGCGTCGATAGCAAGGGTACGAAGGAGACGGGAGGGAACAAGTGATGGTATCAAGAGAGCGATTCTGTAAGAGAGGGTGGCTGCTGGTGGCTGAATGCGATCCAGCGTGGAAACAAGAAGCGGAGTTGCCGTGGGAACATCACCCGTTTTCGGACATGTAGCACGCGCGCTGGTTGCTTATTGACATGTTGCACGGTGCGACGCGTTCCAATTTTATCCAGCAGCGTTGTCGCAATTTAAGCTAGAGGGCTCCCCCAATATCTTCCGCGGCTCTGTACATGTAGATGTTCTACCTTTCATGCGTTTTTCTCCAACTTTACTCATTTTTCCTAGTAGATGTCCAAACCGATCATTCTGGCGCGCCGCAGAGCGGAATCTTCTAATGACACCACGGTCTCAAAATTTGTTCTTGCAGCGCAGCGCACAGTTGGCCCTTACGTCGAATGGGACTTTCCGGAAAGGTTCAATTATGTACCACCGCCCGTTTACTTCTGTATTCGGGCCCTCATATCCTCCCCGGAGCAAGTACACCATCTAGGTTCATACTCCCTCAATTATAATCCCCCTGCCTCGAAGTCCGATTTTGACATTATCAAAGCCTTGATCCCTTCGTACAACGATTCTAGATTTACCATTTCACGAGTCGATCCTCGGCTATGGGCTACCTCATTCAGCTGTATTCAACCTCTCTACCAGAATCTTTTGGGCGATACCCAATCCCGCTCTCCGATATCTATCTTCCTCTCCTGCAACAAATTCCATCGACGCCTAACTTCACATTAATTACTATTCTTGAACTTCCTGACTGTGAGGAGCTTGCCGACTCCAGTATATCTGAACTCAGACATTTGAGTAGTCTGTGCGCCTTGGAAGCCAGCGGGACAACGGTGACTGACTATGGAGTTAGTGTCCTCAGCAAAATGGTGGGATGGTACGACGATGGCAGACGTCGAGGTCCTTGGCCGTTGAGAATCCTTCGTCTCAGAAGTTGCCGAGGCATCACGCACAAAGTATTCCATTATGTCAAGAGCTTCCCACTTCTCGCTGTCTTGGGTATGTCATTGACGTCCTAGAGCTATAGGGGTGACACTGATCTATAGTATCTGTCAAAAGACCTGCGTGGTACCAAATGCACCGTCTCTTCTTGCACCCATCCCTGGTCTGTATCCAGTAACCCAGACCTATATCACCCGACGCCCCTCCGAACTTCACTTACGATTCTATCATCCCTTATGCCTCCTCCGTGCAAGATGTTTTCCTCGCCTTCAGTCTTCAATCTGTACATCGACACCGTGGAATATGCTCACCCTCATAGGTCTAAATTTAAGGATGAGAGCCCCCCAAAAACCTTGAATGGCAAAGGAAGATGTCGAGAGACCGCTGTCGGCCTAGAAAATACGGCAATCACGTTACTACCCCACAAGGGCATCCCGGATAGCAAGGATAACGTGTTTGTCGCTCAAGTGGCTCCCGAACAGTTGCCTGCCCGACGCTCTCGGAGAAAATATTCAGGAGGAGTATCGCCAGGTATGTGCCCTATATCAGCATGGAAAATACCCCCGAATTGACACAGAACAGCCAGCATCGAGAACACCTCATATTTATATGATTCTGATATTCTCAATCTTTTTGATGGAGATATCGGGGGCGCTGATGAATTATCCTACTCGGAAGATGAATTCGAGAGTGACGGTGAAGAAAGTGAGCACGATGCGGATCTCCGTCATTTTTACTCTTCAAATCCAGTAAGTATCATCAAGTTACTGCGCGCTCCCTTCCTCATAGCCATTGATTATGAAAGATAATACCACAACCAGGAACCTCGCAACCATCTCCAATAAGTGTAAATCAATCACCCGTCACACCGTTGTCAGTGCATCCATCGGACTGGATGGCCAAAGTCACAGCTGCTGAGATGGCCGAGCAGAATTCACATCATGCGGCTTTGGCATTTTATCTTGGTGTCCAACGCCATAGTCTTTCTCCACAAGAGCCTGCAGGACATCGAGCGGAGGAGATTTATCCAGCTCAAGAAAGGACGTTTCGATTAATAGGATTGAACAACGGCTCTATGTTCTATCGCACTCCTCCTGACTGGAGCGTTTTGGAAAACACATCAAACCCAGAAAAGGAAGATCCCTTGCCGGCGAAGAGATCCAACACAGAGAAGGCAGTGTTCAAGATGGATACCGCGAAAGCCCGCCTGATGGCCGAATGGCGGACATCGTTATCCTCCACTTCTGCAGAGAAAGGACTCGATGGAAACAAAAGGAGGAGGCTTTCTTCGACACTGGACGGCATCTCGCAGTTCCAATCCACCGACAAGCCAGCGTCGGTCAACCCATTTCGCCGAAAGAAATCTTCGTCGTCAGAATCTGCGCAGGCTGTGGAGTGGCCGCACCGTGGACGCCTGGAAACCATTGTGCCCACGAAACAGAAGCCCACCAGACCGATATCAACCTACGACGTTCCGGAATTACCGAATGACGCAAAGGAACAGTTGCTCGCTGATGTCCGAGCAGAACGACGGCGTTCGCTTCCTTCAGAGCTTGGTAAGATTGCCAGCGGCAAGGGTGGGAAGACGGTGCGTAATAGGTCCGAACTTGTAGAAAAAAGTGGCGCAACCGTGAGAACTAGCAAGCCTCGAGAAAAGGCAAAGTTTGACATGCGAAAATGGTTAGGAAAGAGATAGTCGTTGTACAGGTACATACATGTTTTACCAGCATGTTGACCGTATGTTTTTATCGCTTTCTGGTGAGCGGCGGAGCTGGTGGGAATGCTTACGTGAGCACATCTTTCTGATCACGAATTCGAATTCCACAGCGGCGGCTTAGTTGGCGTTCCGCCATGTCCGCTCACCTTCAAAATTCTTACAGGCGGTCAAGCGCGTTAGGGCGCGCTCTCCTGCGACGTTCCAACAAGAATGCATATCGTTCCATGTCAACATTCCCTCGCCGGCCGTATACCTTTCACATTGGCGCCAGCTGGGCAGGAAAACCTACGTCAGGGAACGAAATGAAGAAAATACCTTTTTCTGAGGACAGCCCTATAGGTATATGGCGAGATCAAATGCTTTCACGCACAGTTCCTGGTGCCATACCAAACGAGGCGACAAAATGGGCCCCAGATGCAGGAGAGGACTTTTTCTACGTAACAGAGGTGTGTTGTGGCTATTTTTCATTTTCAAGAGAACATGACGAGATTTTCTTCTCGAACAGATGAAAAATTCCTCTGTAAGTCGCCTATAGAAATGAACCTACGTGTCGCCGACTTGTATTCCTTCAAGGGCGTGTCCTTTGGTGTGGCCGACGGTGTTGGCGGGTGGGTGGAGAGTGGAGTAGACCCTTCGCTGTTCTCGCAGGCTTTCATGTATCATGCCCACCGATATTCGCGGAATGCCTGGGCTGGTGAGCCTGAGATCGACCCGACCCTCGACTATGCTGAACGCGAAGAGGTAGAAGGGTGGGAGTTGACGCCTCTCGAGAGCATGGCGCTCTCATACCATGGCGTACTGAGAGAAAAGCATGTACAGGCCGGTACGTGGAAGGCCTTGTCCTAGGCCTCCTACTTCTCACGTGTCTTTTGCCTAGGTTCTAGCACAGCCTGTCTCATTCATATGAATGCATCATCGGGCCTCCTGCGAGCTGCAAAGTGGGTGTTCTTCATATATTACACTGCTTGCCGGCTAACGCATTTTTGTACTATCAGTCTAGGTGACAGCGGTTTCATGATTGTTCGCTCTTCATCCGTAATCCATAAACAACGCGTTCAAACGCACTACTTCAACTGCCCAAAGTTAGTGGTCTTCATTACTCCTGACAACTTCTGCTCATTAGAATGGATCGGACAGACAACTAACCAAATTACCGACCAAATCCACCCGCCGGTTCAAACGTGCCTGCGTGGACTCACCGGGAGAGGCTGATACTTACGAAACTACCCTCCGAGACGGGGACATTGTCGTTGCCTATGTTCGTATCCTTTCTTTTGTTTCTCCATCCTTTGTTCATTGGCAAACGCAGACAGATGGGCTGGGCGACAACGTTTTTCCAGACGAAATAGCAACAATTACCTCCTTAGTAGGTCGGGCAGGTTTACCTGAAGATGTTCAGGTCCAGGCTATGGCAGATCGAATGGCCAACTACGCAAGGCTGTGTATGCTCAACAAGGGGAGGCGTAGTCCTTTTGAGAGTGCGTGTCTATTGTTGTTATTGATAGTTGTGTGCTCATTTCAGTGCAGGCGAAGCCGCCAGGCAAGGGATGTTCTTCCAGGGAGGAGTAAGTTTCTTTAACTGCTAGGAGACTCCACTTACTCATTGAATACCCTAATCCAGAAGCTTGACGAGTAAGTCGTTGATATGTCTCTGCTTTCGCTGTGCTAAGTGTCCATTCTCAGTGTAACAGTTGTTGTCGCCCTAGTTCGCGAAACATCATAGAGGATTCGTATCTTTATCCCAGCTAGTCGATACTCAGGACCATCGGTTGGATACAATAATATGTAGCGTATATTTAGTTGTCATTGTAGCGAAACATACATTTTCCTCACGTTTGATATTAATACATCGATAGAGCCCTATTACAGCAAAACGAGGTCGATGGTGTCAATTTTATTACGGTGTACGACTTTCGGGCTGGGTGGCTCGTTTTAGTCGGGTGTAGTTGTCCATAATGACCTTCCACTCCCGAGATAATATCACATCCGGAATCCGTTCACCAGCGTCATCCAACTTTCCTGCCCAATGCAATGCGCGTTCGTAACATTCGAGAGCAGACTGCTGGTCACGACTGGATATTTGTTCTTTCAAAATGCCCATCAAATTCCAGGCCTCCGAGGCGGTTCGGCGAGCGTCCCGCAGCAATTCAGTTGCTGGAGCTAGCAGGGGTTTAGTTTGCTTGTATACCGGTGAAACATCATCTATACGAGCGGTCTGGGAGCCCGTCAAGGCACGTACTACACTCTCGGATGACTCTGCCGCTGATGAAAGCCATTTAATGGACTCTTTTGGTGACTTGCCTCGTGCGTACAGCACTTCTGCCTGATGGACGGAGAGAACAGATGACCGTTGGAGTAAAGTCGAAGTGTGGAGTGATTTGGATGGGGAAATGGACGAAGATTCTGGCTGTGCCATAGAACGAATAGCATTCAATGCGCTGTTTTCTACTACTTCCGCCTCCTGAAGATTCCGAGTGGTGGCATAGAAGGCAGAAAGGGAAACAAGTACAGAAGACAGGATGCGTTGGGCCGATGCAGATGATGGAGTGATAGTGGGAACCGCAGGCTTCGTTGTATCAACCAAAACGGTGGGGTCATTCTGAGTCAACTGAATGGCCCGCGCCCACCAAGCCAATGCATCGTCCGTCTGGCCCAGTCGATTGGAAAGGTCACCAATCTTGAGAGCTACGGATGCCGACGGTTTGCTGGCCCAGACGCGTCCGTACTGAGATTTTGCTTCGGCCCACGAGTCCCGGCCCATCTTTTCGAGAATTGTAGCATGACGCGTCAATAGCGTAGGCAGTGTGCTCGGATGAAGTTTTTGTTTGCTCTCCTTCTCTTCTGCAATATCCAGTACCTCTCGTAGGTACTTTTCGCCGTAGTACAAGCGGGCGTCGATGACTGTAGACAAGTCCGTCAGACCACTCGAGGAACTGGCTTGGGCAGCGGGGCTGATACCCACTGCTGGCGCCCAAGTTTGCGACGCCCATGCTGCACGAACAAGGTGTCGCCCTCGCATGCCGAGACCAGGGTCTGTGCCTCCCTTGTCTGCATCACCCGACCACCTCGGAGTCTCTGCATCCCATTCCCATTTTCTGACCTCCTCATCGTCTGCCCTCGGTGCCAGTTCCACACGTTCTATCCACTGATGATAGGCTTCATGGGTACCCAGTGCGACAACTCCTACAATCACTAAGCCTCCAAAGGTGAATTTGAGGGTGCGCTTTGCGACATCAAGGACGAAGAGGGCCGGCTTCGCGAAAAGATGCTCTGATTCGACAGGTGGAACATCTCTACGGGGCGTGTTGGACTGGAACCTGGCAGAAATGAGAGTCGACCGTGCTACGGTCGTCGCGCAGCGGGCAGAGCGTGCATATTGCGCGAGCATAAGGGAATGTGGCTATGCAAATGAAGATAGACACAGCCACATATTCGCACCAAATTGGGAGACTCAGATGATGAATCCCTTGCATGTACAACCATGATGCAGTCACGCAGCCTGTCATTCATCACCGGCATTTCTATTTCTCTCTCGCTCTTGTGGATTACCCTGTTCTCTTCCAGTTACAGTTAATTATTCGTGGTATCGGTATCACACATGGTGCTGTATTATTTTTGCATCCCATCAGATCCGGTTTTCCTTACCTTGGCCCGAACGAACGTTGATAATTAACGGTTTTTCGTCTTTTGAACCCCTTTGTCTAGTGCAAAACTCCTAATAGCATCTCACTTATGTGGCCCTGCATACCGCTCGATGTCCCCCCAGATTTCACCGTTGCACCGCCGAATCTGACCCAACTAGCGCCTCTCTTGGTTCGGTGTACGACTCCCACGCACTTCTGAAAGACCGTTCTTTCATCTTCTTGGCTTGATTATTCCACTTCTCTGGTTGAAAACTTCTTCGGAAGAAGCTCAACTCGGTCTATCACGCTGTCCCGAACCAATTGGCATCTTGCATTCAGCGTCCTGAACATACCAAAGTTTTATCGATCATCAAGTGATCGCAGTTAGCACCCATCTAAATGCGCTAACTAGACGGCTAGATCCAATATGCGATGTGCATGAGACGCCTCCAGGCAAGATCTCCCCGTCCCCTATATAACAGCATGGCACCTGGCTGAAAGCGCTTGCTGCCTTCCCAGCTCCCATCCTGGTTCCTCATGCAGTTTCTCAGGATTCTGTGGCCCATCCTCTTGGGGGCTTTGTTCACGACAGTCCAGGGGGCAAGAAGGAATGCCAAAAGGCAGACCAATCTCTCTCAGTTTGTGTCGACGAGCGGCAGCCAATTCATCGTCAATGGCAGGCGTGTCCTTTCCAATTTCTTACAGATGTTCAACGATAGCTCACTATCATCCTTAGCGAATTCAAGTTCGTCGGGGCCAATGCCCCTTGGCTTCCAACTCTCCTTACCAGTCAGTCCTAGTTCTTTATCCCCAGCTTATTGACGCTTAAAAATGAGGGTACAGAGGACGATATCAAGAACACCTTGTGCAACATGTCGGACGCCGGGATCAAAGTCGTCAGGACGTGGGGCTTTAATGGTGTGTGTTCTAGCCTTCCCATACAATACCCGTCTTACGCGGAATGAAGACGTTACGGAGATCCCCGAAAACAAGAATCAAACATGGTTCCAACTCATAAACAAGGACGGAACTGTGACGATCAATAACGGTACGAATGGGCTTCAGAAACTCGACCTTGTACTCGAAGCTGCACATGAGTGCAATATTCTTGTCATCATCTCACTGACGAACAACTGGAATCCAATTGCGAACTCAACCACAAGTAGGTACCTTGACATCATCTTCCTACGTTCTTACCCACAGTGAAATCTCAGACAATACGCGGCCGAGGAACACTCTTAGTAACGATTTTGGTCAGACTCAGCCCATTTGATCGAAGAACTTGATGTAACTGCCTGCTTACAGGTGGTATGGACACGTACATACGACAGTTTGGTGGAAGCAAGCATGACGAGTTTTACACAAATGCGACGCTACTCGCGGCTTTCCAGAACTACACTACCCAGATCGTGACTCGTTATGTGAACAATCCGACTGTGTTCTCCTGGTGGGTCCCTTTTCTGTGTGAATGTATGCCTTATTTTTACGGCCGGATCAAACCAGGGAGATCGCCAATGATCCAAGGTCTGCACCCGTTGTTAATTAATTCGCACTTGTATTACTTAACTCCGGCGAAGATGCAATTCATCCGTTGAAGCGAGCCCTTCTTGCAAGTCTACGACCGTAACGCAATGGCATTCAACAATTGGGCAGCATATCAAGAGTATGGATCCCAATCATATAGTCTCCTCTGGGTTCGTTTCCATTACTCTCAGACCTTTCGTTCTAACTGTCGTTCCAGCAACCAAGGTTTCTTCTGTATGGGTTGCCAAAAGCTCTTCACTCCGACACCCCCACCACCTGCCCCGCAGGTATCGGCAGCCCCGGGCGTGCGCCGCCGTCGCGCGACTAAGCCCCAATTTCTTACCAAGCGTAAACTCATGAAGCTCAGGGAAGAGAGACGAAGAATGAACCGCGCTTTGTCAGGTGGAGACGTATCAGGTGTCCGAGTCCGAGGTCGATGGGTTGCCACTCGTGGGTATTCACCACTATTTTTGTTTCGCATTGATGTTGATCCAAGGAAAAAAATATAGGAACCCGGCGCCAAGAAGAGGACGAAGTTGGTTCTGCCTTCGACGGTTCTGCAGGCGTCGATTCTGAGGATATCATGAACATCCCCGAGATCGGATACAGCACATTCCAATTCTTCCCTGACCAGAATACTTACATACAAGGTCCAGCTGACTCGGGCTTGTCGAGTTTCCAGAACGTACTGCAGGAGGGCTTGGACTGGATCCAACTTCAAGCCGAACTGAGCTCCACGTGAGTGCGGTATTTTTGGTGCAGTATCTCAAGACTGAAAAGCGGGGTGCAGATCTGGGAAGCCAGTAGCTCTTACAGCATTCGGTTTGGTATCGCAAGAACATGCTCCTGACTTCGTACCCTTTAATACCACCGTGGCACCATTTGCTGCTAACTCCCAAGGTACGACCTTATCTCTGAAGTAGAGGAATGCGCACTTATTCTTGTGCTTGTCGAACTACAGGCACCAGCAATACAACTACCAGCAGTCAAAGTGCCAGCAGTCAAACGAGCAACTCAACCTTTGGTGTTACTGGCGCACAGCGTAACCAGGCGTATTCCGCTTGGCTCGATGGTAAGGGCCACTTCGATCTCCACGCATGTCTCTGACAGCCTGTGTAGCGGGTATAACCAACGGTTTGGCGGGTATCATGCAATACCAGGTAAACGTCTTCCTGTGATGTAATCATTCAAACGCTTATTCTTGACCATCATTACAGTGGGGTGTCACGAACGTCACCGCTGCAGCGGGAACCTCGTTCTCTCCGAACGAGGATTCCACATCAGCGAGTCCTGATGAAACTGGGACATCCAGCTCCCCCGATGATGGTTACAGTATTATTGACTCTAAGTAAGTACCAATCTCAATCAGAGGCTCAATGGACACTGACACAAGGCTCTCTATCAGCACGGAGGACACTGAGTCGATTATCTCCGCAGCTTCTTTGCAATTTGCACCTAATACGTGAACGATTTAAATGAACGACTTCTTGTACAATGATATTCGAAAGGTCATTGGACTAAAGACTCTTATGTATAACGCAATTTCAATGTCTTTTTATGATACATCAGATATGAAATTGCCCTAGTTATTACTGTGGTTACTTTCAGGACCTGTGTAACGTTTTGAATTAAATGCCAAGTTCATCTTGTAAATTCAAATCGCAGTGAAGCAGATTCGTTGGTTGTTCGTTGGTGCGGCCAAGTGCTAGACTGGGTTTTTACCTCAAAGCCATTTAACATATGCTCTCAGCGTGCTTCTTCATCTCGATGCTCTTTCGAGCTATATCTAGATCTACTTGCAACAGTAAACTCAATTGATACCTACCTTTCAATGCTTAGTACCGGGCCTTGAAACAACACGCAGTCAACAGCTTAGAGTTAGTAAGGGACGTGGTACTTGCCAAGTTGTAGACAAGTGCCCGACTTCTCTTGATTTCCCAGAGACGTTAGCAGCAACTGTCGTTCTCTGGAGAAGGTTAAGTGCACCCGGTATCTACTGTACTAATTTCCAAGTACTTACGTTTGTGCATTCGGCAACTCGGCCCGATCATTAGGGGGCTTAGGGCTGCTGTTCCCTAGTCACGCGTGACGCGCATTGATGAAGTTCTACATTGACAATTTACCAGTGAGTCGCTCACTCTCCTTCTTCGCCCTCTGATCCTCCAATGTGTCAAAGATAATATTTCCTTACGACCGTATATATCCTGGTATGAGAACCTCCTTGGCCTCATTCTCCGTCTCACTCTGCCTGCGAAGAACAATATGCCTACATGTGCGATCTCAAAAGGACCCTCGACGCAGAGGTTTATACTATGCTTTCCTTTATCTGGAGTGAAGTAAAACGTGTTTCGGTAGGGTCACTGCGTCCTCGAAATGCCATCGGGAACTGGGAAGACCGTCTCGTTGCTGTCCTTAATCGTTTCATACCAACAGGTGCCGGTCTCGCAGAACCAGCATATTCCCTGTCCTAACCGAAAACAAGTTTCATCCAGCGCGACGGAAACTCATCTACTGTTCTCGAACTGTTCCCGAAATTGAAAAAGCCCTTGCCGAGCTGAAGAGATTGCTTGCTTATCGAATAGAGTGCGCCGAGACTGAAGAGGAGAAGCAGAAAGAAAGAAGTTTCACAGGACTTGGGTTGACCAGTCGTAAAAATTTGTGCATTCACCCAGAGGTATTTTTCCATTCCCCAGACTCTTCTGTGCAATGACAGTGCAAAAGGTTTCTAAGGAAAAGAAAGGCAAGGTAGTTGACGCTCGGTGTCGAGACCTGACGAATGCTGCCGTCTGCGAAAAAGGGAGAGCGGATCCGGGCTCTGTAGAATTATGTGATTGGCATGAGGTATGAAACTATCCTTAGCCTCCGTTTCTAGGTGCACGATATATTTGACCATAGAATCTGGGCAAACTTGAGCCTGGAAATCTGATTCCTCCCGGAATATCGACCTTGGCAGACGTTCTTCAATACGGGCGCGACAATACAACGTGTCCTTACTTCACAGTTCGAAGAATGGTGAATTCTTCAGTCCTGACCCCGATGTATGGACCTGACGTCTCCACAAAGCTACCATTCGTAGACGTCATCATATACTCGTTTCACTACCTCCTTGATCCCAAGGTTGCCGAACAAGTCTCTAAAGAAATGTCCAAGGATGCAATAGTCGTATTCGATGAGGCCCATAACATTGGTAAGTTTGCACTCTCGGGTCATGCCAAATTGATAACCATGTGCCAATCAGACAATGTGTGTCTCGAATCTCTCAGTATAGACTTGACGCGACCTATGCTGGACTCTGCGAGTCGCAGCATCGGCAAACTCGGTGAAAAGATAGAAGAGTACCTATACTGCCGTGATCAGATGCCGCGTTCCTGAAATAACTTTGCTTAGGATTAAAACGACCGACGCAGCAAAACTTCAGAATGAATATGCAAAGCTTGTTGAAGGCTTACAGGATGACCCGCAAGATAATGACGGCACGGATGGATTTATGACCAGCCCTGGTAAGTTTGTTCTCGATCCCTGTCTCTTTGATATTCAATTGTGTCAGTTCTACCTGAGGATCTGCTCAATGAGGCTATACCCGGGAACATTCGGAAAGCTGAACATTTCATCGCTTTTCTAAAAAGATTTGTGGAGTATTTGAAGGTGAGTTTTGTTCCGTAATTTTCGGATCTTATGATTGAACAAAAAATTCGAGACGAGGATGCGGGTTCTCCACGTAGTAGCTGAAACGCCGTTGTCGTTTCTGCAACACTTAAAAGATATCACATACATTGAACGCAGACCATTGAGGCGAGTATTTAGTGGAACGGATTGTGATGGCACCCCGCTGACTCTTGCCTTAGGTTTTGTGCTGAGAGACTACAGTCCCTTATAAGGACCTTAGAGCTCAGCCGTCTGGACGAGCACGCATCGCTACAAAAAGTTGCTAGCTTTGCAACGTTAGTATCGACTTACGAAAAAGGTACGAACAAGTCAAAATCTTTCCGCAACTTTATTCAAAATAGTCTTCCAGGGTTTCTACTCATTCTGGAACCCTTTGAAACCGAAAATGCCACCGTACCCAACCCTATCTTCCACTTTACGTTCGTCTTTACTGATGGACGTCCCATCTTCTGGGTCTTAGTCTAATATGTTGGTCCTAGGTGCCTGGATCCTTCGCTAGCTATCAAGCCCGTATTTGAGCGTTTCAGCAGTGTGGTAATAACGTCGGGTACCATCTCGCCCTTGGATATGTATCCAAAGATGCTGCAGTTCTCTCCTGTGGTAGAAGAAACTTATCCAATGACGCTGACACGAAACGCTTTCTTACCTTTGGTGAGTACCGCTCTCTGCGGCCTTCTTTCTTGATGCTGATCCAGCCAAAGGTCATTACCAGAGGCAGTGATCAGGTGGCCATCAGCTCCCGGTTTGAAGTTAGAAACGACCCCGCAGTTGTTCGCAACTTCGGAAGTATCCTCGTCGAATACAGTAAAATCGTGCCCGACGGAATCGTGGCCTTCTTCCCAAGCTATCTGTACATGGAATCTATAGTAGCGGCTTGGAATGATATGGTAAGCTTAATGTCTTGCAGTTCAGATTACTATTAAACTAGCCTCTCAAGGGTATCTTAAACGAGGTTTGGAAGAACAAGCTCATCTTTGTCGAAACTCCGGACGCTAATGAGACAAGCATTGCTTTGGAGAATTATAGAAGGGTACTTACTCCTCGTTTACGTGGTTCACCTAACGATCTTATCCCATCAATATGTAGGCTTGTGACAACGGGCGTGGAGCTGTACTTCTATCCGTTGCCAGAGGCAAAGTTTCAGAAGGCATTGATTTTGATCATAACTATGGTCGTGCTGTCATCATGTTTGGGTAAGATGTTTATTATAACACACTCATTTCCTCTCCTCTGACGGGTTTTCAGCGTTCCTTATCAGTACACGGAATCTCGAATTCTGAGGGCCAGGCTAGAATATTTGCGTGATGCTTACCGGATACGCGAATCGGAATTTCTAGGATTTGATGCTATGCGGAACGCGGCGCAGTGTGTCGGTCGTGTCCTTAGAGGAAAGACCGACTGGGGTCTGATGGTGTTTGCAGACAAGGTTTGTTGTTGACCCGTGTTTTGCTGTCGGTCAAAAGAAATTGATACTCTTGCAGCGGTTCGCTCGAGCGGACAAAAGAGCCAAGCTTCCCCGCTGGATCAACCAATATATTACGGACACTGCTTCAAATCTTTCCACCGATATGGCGTTGACTCTGTCAAAACTCTTTATGCGGACCATCTCCCAAAATCCAAATGAGAATCAGACAGGTATCTCCCTCTGGACGCTCGCAGACGTTGAAAAGGCCCAGGCGAAGCAAAAGGCTGACGCCCTAGCCATGGAAGTGGAACGACAGGCGAACGCTATGGATGATGAGGACGAGTTTGGAGATGGAGGAATCAGCGACCGAATGTTGGCCGACTTTGATATGGATGCGTAGGCTGGATATCGTTACACTATAGTCATACAAATAATTTAGTGCGTTAATACGAAGCCGAGTCGTGAATCTAGCGAGAAACGAGATTGTCCGTATCATAAGCCTTCCTCCACACACAGCGCACATTTGCCTGTGACCTGACCGTCCAAAAAATGAGCGCTCAACGACAAGGCCGCACGGTAGCCAAGGCTTACCTCTGCAGTAACTCTTCTTATTGGTTGCCCATAATACCGGCGGCAAGAACAGGGACGCTGATGAGATCCACAATTCGACGGGTGAGCAGCACTCAGATAGCAACGGGAGGATCGACAGTCGATAATATTTTGGCCAGTCTTCGTAAGGTGTTCGCACTCTACTGAACGCTTGAATAGGAGCTCTCTGTAGCACATCTGCACGAATATTTGATGAAATTCAGCATGTACGAAGGAAAGAAGCCTCACATTCGTCGTCGGCGGAGGTAGGCCAGATCGCGGGTTTTTGAGTTCAATCGAGCGTACGCTGTTTAAAAGTATATCAGAGATCGTCAATCATCAATGGATCGTCGTTCTACCTGGATCTGAGTCCGGTCGTGAAGAAAATGGCGAGGAAGAGAATGTGCAGGTCTCCTGCTTGAATTCTGCCCTCCCTTAAAGATGACGAATTAGGCCTAACATTTACGGTCCGGCTTGATATCTGGTAAGCACAGGTTATAGCATAGAACAAAGGAATATTCCGTGGCAAGAATGGCAAGAAGGGGGAGGGTGAAGCCAGAATTCTGGGTTCAGGACATCGAGATATGGACGCCCGTGCCCCTGCAAGTCAATTTGATCAGATGCACCCGATTCGATGCCCTGACAGGGGTCCTTGTAATTGTAGCCCTCCTCGCGGGCATGTTTCTCTATAGCAAGTAGACCATTCTGGTTCTCCGAGTTAATACCTAAATCTCCTGGACGTTATCAGTGATTCCTATGCTGGATTTATATGGCTCGAACTGATCAGACCTACTAAACCTGGAACATATAAATGCCACTAATAACTAAACGGGGCGAAGAATCCTATATTCGCCGACGTTACGGAAGAGAATACAAGTGCTCGAAACAAAAGCAGGTTTCTCCCGTGTACGTGAGACTGCAACCTATATGTGTCACCTATGGACCCACTGACAACGAGAAGCGTATTCCTTTTAGTGACCGCCCAATATCGAAGTATCACCCGATGAGCGCCAGAAGGCAACGTCACACGTTACATAGTAAATTAAGATACTCTCAGCAAATGTTCATATGCCTAGCTATGCCTGAAGGGGACAGCCATGAGAGTGTGCGGAGGGAACACGCGCTTCGTCTCTTTCTGATTGATACCCTCAGCGTTCCGCAACATGTGCGTGCAAACCTACCACGAGAAACATCTCCTATTCCTAACGTAGGGCATTCCGTTACCTCTATATTTGTAGAACCATTTTTCCCGCGCTGGATGCGAGGGCAAATGCGCAAGCTGGAGGGAAGCAGGTGAATCAAACCTCCTACTCGTTTGGGCCTCGAAATGTTCCATCACAGCCTAACGTATAACTATTGCAAGCGTCTATTCAACCACCTTGTGGCGTCCGGGGACCAAGAGAATGAAGAGAATACGAGCAACCATGATTCTTAGATCTCAAGACCTGGTCTTCACACACCTCTTCGCTTCTACTTCATTGTCATGATGTTGGTTTGCTTCGACGTCGCTTTTCTTCCCAGGTGCACGCGCAGAGCTGGAGTAAGCTGGGAAACTTAGAACATCACATAGCGAGTGGGTGCAATGACTGGGTTTCTATATACCGGCAGTAAATGTATTAAGAGCGCCCACCACACCTGAGCCACTAGAAGACTTTCTGGTGCGGCGTATTAATTGTATATACTACACCATGCAGTTACGAAGGCTGATCGCAACTTTCCGAACCAAAAAGCGACAGTTTGTAAACACCGGACGTGACTCTACTTACTTATCATCAGTTGAACGCATCAAGCGTCAGAAAGTAAAGCTTACGTTTATTTGGATTCTTCTTTCGCTTTCTTTGAACCATCAAGCTCCTTCTCCAGTACTTCATCGATGTTCCGTATTGATTCTCCCTTCACAACTTTTCTCACCTGCTGGGAATCTAGAGTCTCGTGTTCAACGAGAGCATGGGCGAGCTGAAGGGATCTTATAAAGGGATACGTTACGCAATGGTATATGTCCGCTTACCTTGTGAAGCTCATCAATTTTTGCCTGAAGGAGTGCAACGACTCGAGCCTCTCCGGTCTTAATGATGCTAGAACATACAAATATCAGTGCCCGCAAAGTCTCGGCTTGGCCTGATGGCACCATATGCCCGCATCTTCCATATGGTAGGTGTTTCGGGTCGAAAACTTACTTTGTCACTTCATCCTCAATCTGTTGCATCCGAGCAGGGCTGGTATCCTTGTCATTGAAATAGACTGGACCGAGTTTAGAAAATCCCCAACGCTTTTGACCTCTTGAGTCTTGCCGCAAATGAACGAGAACCGCAGCGTACCTTAACCATAGACTGTGCTATTGAGGTAGCGTTTTGGATATCCGAACTAGCTCCACTAGTAACATTTTCAGGCCCGTAAACTGAAAGAGAAATCAGTTTCACGCGTGTGGCCAATATAGGAACTTCATACTAAGTGATTCTGCGACTCTACCTCCCATGGACACATCGATGGAAGCAAGGTATTCCTTCAGAGTGATGGAAGTCCTATCATTTTCGGGAAGCATAGAAGTCTAGAGATATACATATCAGTCTTCGCCCCATTAAATAGATAGCAGCCAAGCCTACATAGCCTAGGGCATGTCCCCGAGGCACGCAAGTAACCTTGTGAAGGGGCATTGCACCATCCGTATACAATGCGACAAGGGCGTGCCCACCCTACGAGATCATAAACATGAGAAATCAGCAACCAGCCTGTGAGACCGACCTCGTGATATGCTGTGGCAAGTTTGTCCTTCTCAGCAATGTATTGACTCTTTCGTTCCGCGCCCATGAGAATACGGTCCTGTTGTTGACGCCAAATTTAGATTCTATGCCGGTAATGGATGCATGATAAGACCTTAGCCCATTCAAAATGACTGAGAGACACTTCTTTGGCCCGTTCTTTGGCGGCTTGAATGGCAGCTTGACTAAGAAAATCCAAATTAAGTTCATGTCAGTGACAAACAAGCACCTGATCCTCACTTTACCATATTCTGTAGATCAGCACCGGAAAAACCTGGCGTTCCGCGAGCTAGAACTTTGGGGTCGGCATCTGAAAGATTAAATTGATTAGCTAAATCATAACTACTTGTTCTATGGATTGTCACCTTTGGCAGTAGAGACATTTCGCATGTGATGCTGGAGAATCTGTGCACGCCCACGAATGTCAGGGAGTGGTACAGCGATGTGTCGATCGAATCGCCCAGGTCTCACGAGAGCTCTGCAAAGATAACAATGAGTATGGTTACACGGGTAACTGAGTCACCTACGGGTCGAGACTCTGAGGAAAGTTGGTCGCGGCAATAACAATCACACCTTGACTCTGTTGGAATCCGTCCATCTCCACAAGAAGCTGATTCAATGTTTGCTTCATGTACTGTTGATCTCTGGCATTCCGCTTCCCACCAACCGCGTCGAGTTCGTCGATAAATATAATAGCGGGTTCTTTCTTACGAGCTGCCGCGAACAGATCACGAACACGCTTAGCGCCGACGCCGACAAACATTTCCTCAAAATCGGATCTTTGGGGTGCTGTGTTAATGTTCGAGTCTCGGGGACATGGTCGGCCAACTCACCCCGAGGCAAAGAAGAAAGGTACGCCGGCTTCTCCTGCAACTGCGCGCGCAAGCATCGTCTTTCCAGTTCCGGGGGATCTAGTGAACTAAATATGAAATCCCAATCGCCATGGGAAAAGAACACCTACCCAGTGAGCAAAACACCCTTTGGTAACTTTCCTCCAAGGGTTGCAAAGGAATCAGGGTCCTTGAGGAACTCAACGACATCTTGTAATTCCTATATACAGGACGGCTCAGTTCACTGTCGGATCAACATAGGAGAAAAGAATTACTAGCCTCTTTAACCTCATCTACACCATGAACGTCACTGAATTTCACAGTACTTTCTTGGGACGGTTGATATTGCGCCGTTCGAGGACCATTCTTGATAATCCCTGTGTTCTCGAAAAAGACCGACAATATGACCAGGAAAACTATGTGATGAGAAGTATACGTCAAGAACTGCCTTAGGCAGGGGTGGATATCACATACAGAAGGAGGACACCAAAAGGACAGCGATAAAGCGAGCTAGCCGAGGTATCCACGCACTTTTACCTAAAAGATATGAGGGCGTGGAATAATCGTACTTAGGTGTAAAACATACGTTCGACAATGGAAACTTGAACCGGGCCAATAGACTCAAAAGCGGAGGCCAGCTTTGCAGGGTCCACATTCGAGAAGAGGGATGAAGATGAAGCTGATGATGTTGCATGGGTCGAAAGAACACCTTTGGCGATGTCCTGGCTAGACCTGGGAGCAATCGGGGGTGGAGTGGTAGCGGGTTCCGGTGAAGAGTTCGCATGTGGTTCAGAAACGCCAATTTCAGGCGCAACGCTTGCATCCGCTTGCTCCTGAGGTGTAGGAGCCTGGTGACCCACTACGGCCGATGAAGACGCTAAAAGCGAATCCCGGCGACGAGCAGCTGAGTAAACCGAATTCTGCTGACCCGTGTTTATCAAACACGTCAAGTAGATCTGAAATGCTTCTTCTGACCGCAGGAGGGGAGACGTAGAATCCTAGGAAACTTTTAGATTTGGATTGAAGTAATAGGACAAGCAGACGCACAAATTCACACATTCGTTCCCATCGATTGATAATAAGCTCGTAGGAAGATTTGAGCTTCGTCTCCAACAAAGCATCAAAAAGCGCTAGCTGCTTGACGACATCGTGAGGGTAGACGTTTGCCTCCGCCTCGAGCTTCGTGACATGGGCCACGACAGTGGGTGACGGTGCTGGTGAGCCTTTGAACCGATTGAATATTGAACCAAGAGTGAGATTTCGAGATTGCGCAATGAGATTAATGGTCGGTGTAGGAAGGAATGGTCTCCTGGACGCCAGAGAGGTGGTGAGCAACGTCCTCGTTGTCGGACCCAATGAACGTTGTATGCATATTCGAGCTAGTAACGTCGAGTGAGAGTATGCTACGAACCGCAAGGGGCTCTGTAGCTGCCAAAGATATTCAGTAAATGACTGGCAGCAGTAAAAACGGACTGACCTGTGGTGGTCGTAGCATACCCGGGCTTGAACGCGCGTAATGCCGCCAGACGCTGACGAAAAAATGTCGGCAGGCACGTGATCATACACGAATTTCTTCCGCTCCCATGAAGGACCAACGACGAGGTCAGTAGTTTTTGTCTCAAGGAATGAAAGGAGATCCACCCTTCTTTATAGCGATATCTTCCGTCAAGAAGGCCATAGGAACGTGCGATGCTGCTCTGGATCTACTTTCCCAGTCCTCGCAGGCAGAAGATGTCCCCCCACCAGAACTGGCGGTTATTCGTCAAGACTTTCTGTCTTTACTGCTGCTGATTTACGGATCTACAACGAAGCTTTCACTCGCTATAAAGCCCAAAGCTCCCACATATAGTGCAGCACTCTCCCCGTTAAAGGACATATCCGATCATATCTCTGCACTCGCCCACTGTACAAATATGTTGCTACCAGAAATTCACGGGGCCACTCTTGTCCAGGAATTCAATAACGTCTGCATAGATGTAACCAAGTCAGTTAAATCTCTTCTCGCTATTTTTGACGCGCCTGAAACGCGAGATCTTGAATCGGGGGATGAATACCTCGTTAAAACCGGTGAAATCCACCATTTGATTGATAAAGCACGTTCGTCATCCGGAGACGGGCTACCGGTTGATAATCTCTCTGCTGTTCGAAAAAAATGGCTTGAGGATAGTGGACCTTTGGACGATGGTTTGAAGGAGCTCAATGACATGATTGAATATGGTGGAGAAGACGCTGAGGATGATGAGGACGACGAATGGGATGAATTAGGTCTAGGGTCCGTGAAATGCGCTGATGAAAAGGAACTTGAACGGACAAAACAGGTTACTTTCTCAATTATCGTTCTGTACAATTTGACTGAAAAAACATCAAGGTTCACACCATCATCCGTTTATCAACACTGTTACACAAACGAATTCTGCGAGATTTTCTATCGCCATCACCGTCGTCTGCCCTTCCAATATCAGATCTCGACAAACTTGCACCATGTTCATCAGCCCTGTTGTCGGCCTCGGACGACCTTATCTCTTCTTTTTATCCCCCCCAAGATCCGTCTGCAATAGCCGCTGAATTTATCATCTTCCAAGAATGCCTCGATCGTCTCAAATTATCAGTCGACTCTCTCGTCGATAACCAGATGCTACAGGCGCAGTTTGATGCTCTTAGTATCACAAGCAATAATCCAACTCCAAATCTTACCAAGTGGTATAAGACGTGTTTCGAACAAATACAAAAAACCTCGCAGAACCTATTACAAAGCCTTCCAGTCAATTCAGAAACTTGATGCATGTGTGGGATATCCTTCAAACAAGGGTAAGTATTACCGACTCTTTCCAGATTCAATTCAATTATTTCGTCTCTAGTTTCATGCAAGTCCCCGTTGACATGTTGTCCTGGGCTATAGTTAGTTCACAAACGCCGCGAAGTCCGTATACTCATGCGAAACACTTGCTCAAATAGAGGTGTTCCATACATGAGAGCCTGTCGCCCCGTGTAGCCGAATTAGCCGACATTATCGTGTAGTGAGGACGCTGCTTTCTGGATCCTTTCCTAATGGATGCATGACTGCTGTCACTTTAGCAAAAAATAAGTACCAAGAATTATCGTTTCTTATGATTATCATTCTCTGGCGCTTCAGGTTGCCTCAGGCACTTAATCATCTGTAATATGTAAAGGTTAAGTAAGGCACGCATCCGCGGTGAGGCTAGTCTCATAAGCCTGACTCAACGATCCGTATGACGAGAAGCCGTTTAATGGATGTAGACGGTGAGGCCTAGGAAAACGTGCCGGCAAAGTTTTAGATTCTAATTGCTGCGCCTACCTGCCTGGACTATGAAGTTGCCTGGATATAGGTTTCAAGTTGACCCTTTGTCGCATGCGACTAACCTTCCGGAGTACGTGTAGGCTCTCGGAGATATCAGTGCATTAATGTAATGCAGCAACATTCATTCTTGGATGACCTTCACATTTCACCTTCCTCGCGGCCACCATCCACGTCCCTTGATGGTGTCTGAACGCGATGCCGTTTGTCCCGTTCCCACTGCTCTTTCCATTTAGCGCCTAGCACGTTTGGATATACGGTCGGGCTTCTGATAGACCGTAATCTCTCCTCAAATCGTAAAATCTTCTCCATGTCACCTTGCAAATCAAAGTGATAATTCTATACAATATGTGAGACCGACAGGGCAAGCTTGACATGTAACTCACGGCTTCTAGTTCGCGCTTCGCCCTAGCTTCCTCTCTCAATTTATTCAGCTCTTTCCGTCTTTCGGCATCGCGATTTGAGGCGGTGCGCGGCGTGTTTGTGGTAGGCTGGAGAAAAATTATGATGATACTTGGCTGAGGTAATTGACACTCACCTTGAAAAGAGAAGAATACACTGAACTATTACTCAAATCCAAATCACCCCCGCTCACGAGTGGCGGCTTTCGAGAAGCCGGCGTAAGAGTATTGGTCAAAGAAAATTCGTCCTTGGGGGCTGTCGGCGCTGAAGACACAGACTTGGCCACCGACGGAGTGGAAGGTCCGGCGACTCCAAGCTCCTTGTTCTTCTTAATCGTAGGAAGTTTCTTCTTCGGCGCCTGCGTAGGATGATCATCCTTCATGAGCTGAGAATCACCGCCAGGTGTATCGTTGGTGTCTTGGACCTTGGGCCGTTTCGAGGAAGGAGGCTGGGGAGCGAGCAATACTGGTTTCGGGATTTTTCGCTCGTCCTTCATCTTGATCTCTTTCACCTCTGGCTTTACTTTCGTCTTGCCTTTGCCCTTCCCAGCCGCTTTTACGCCCTTCGCCTTTCCCTTCTTACTCCCTTTCACGGGGGCCTCATCATCATCGTCAATAAACTCTTCGTCATCATCAAAGCCATCTGGAATGGCAGCAGTAGTCTTGAGGAGTTCGTCATCATCATCCTCGATGTTGACATCGTAGTCATCGTCCTCGTCGACAAATCGGGTACTGGGCTTCCTTTTCCTAGATTTCTTCGTCGCAGTTGCATCCAACCGCCCGACGTTGGGTGAAGACTCTGGAGAATGCTGGCGTAAGTGATGCTCTGTGGCAGTATCCGGTTCAGTGCTGAGTATACGGGCTCTCTTGGGGGAATGAGGGTAGTCCCGAACGCCACCGTCCGATTCGTTTTCGTCGTCGGAGAACGCTACATTCGCTCGTTTGGTTCCTCTACGCTTTGTCTTTGACTCTGATGGCTACGAAAATAAAGTGAAAGAAAATGCAAGAGGCTCTAGAAATCGTACCTCTGCCGCAGACATGATAGCTTTCGTCAAGTTGGAGCATGCACCCGGGCCGAGAAAGCCGATAATAACTCATTTCAGGTCCCGTATTCGTAAGTACATAAATACGTATCTGAACGTATACTATTTCTCTCATGCGCTATTCCCCGGCAAGCGCGCCGGAGCAAACATTCTATCATTAGCTTGCAGCGCTTGCTCTACGACCGCTGGAATGTTGGTAGGAGCCAGACTACCACTTTGTTCGTCAAAAGTGATATTATTGAGCGCCGCATTAACGATTCTCTGATAAGTGTTCCCGGCAGTGTCCCTATAGGTGAAGGTATTGTTGCTCGTTCCATTCCCAGTATTACCGGTCGAAGCTGTTTGGAAAAAGCCAGCTATAGTGCAGAGCAGAACCACTGGTAAAAACCACAAGAGAAAACATTATTGAGGACGTACTAGTTATCTGATGATTATGAATTGTGGTCCCTAACACCAAGGGGCTTGCCTGTAATGTCCGATCGTATGAATGGTCGACCTCAGAAGTCCCTGGGTGTGAGCGCACGTCAATAAAATGACGAAGGTTTGACTAATAATACCCACAGCTGGTAAATGCAGGGTTCAGAAAGGTCATATTGAGCGCAAGAGGCTGTTCAACGACATGAGCACAGATATAGTGGGGAATGTGATGTCTTTGCATACATAAGAGAATGAATCGGAAACAACGGAAACACCATTGTGGGTGGATCTTGTGTCTCCCGTAGCTGTCTGTTTTATAAACTATGGCAGTCAAAATGTCAGGAGTGAGTAGCGCGTTAGGAACTGATGATCGCATTCCCACCTGGGTTAAAGCGTCGTTTGTGTAAACTTGGAGGTTCGAGTAACTCATATCCTGGGTCCAAACAACGTGTGTAGTTTTACCGCTCCCCCTTATAACGTCAGCCTCGATGTGCACACTGTGTGTGGCCTGGACGGTGATCTCTACGTCAAATTCTGACTGGGATGCACTTCCGGTAGCAGACGTCGTCGCGAATGGCTCGACAACATATTTCGTAATCTTGCCAGTCGTTCGTTTCGATGAGGAATCCGTGATGACCTGCAGAAGACCTGAAACAAACCAATTCTGGTTCGTGGTATGGTCTGCTTCCGCAGACGGAACGTCGATGGTAAAGTTATGAGGATTACTGGCCCTTCAAAGTCAATTTCTTGCTTGACCGCAGCACAAGATAGACCCACCCGTCTGAGAGTAAGGGTGCAAATGGAGTCACATCAAGGAAATAAGTGGGAAGCTCCAAGGCGCCATACGAAGTTATTGGTCTGCAGAGTCGCTTAAGGAAAGACAGCGCTTGGAGTTTAGTCTGCTCACCTCCAGAACGACGGTATGATACCACCGGTAAAGATGACAGGATATGGGAGTGCGACACCGGCTACCTGGCCATCGATAAGTAGACGGACCTCTCGGAAAGGCCCTTGGCCAAATGTAGTGCCATCAGGAAGACTGGAGATAAATTCATTAGCGGCATTGGTGTACTACATATGAATTAGAAACGTTGATGGTCAGGTGAATGTGATAAAATCGTCACCCAGAATTCCTCTTGGCCATTACCGGATGCGAAGAGCTCTGCATATATCTCCACGGTATTGGTGGGGAGAGTGACGTTCAACTATTCTGATCATTAAAATGAATTCGTGATGCTCATCTGAGCGGCGTACCGAGAAGCCAGGTGGTACTGAAGCGTCATTCCCAGTATCATTGGCCAGGGTAGAGAGCGGCACAATCAAGTTAGCTTTGTCGGCCGGGGGATGCTGCTGAGAAGAGGCATAATATGTCGCGTGGACCACGGCTAATTAACAAGCATGACAACATCAAATAACAACCCAGACGAATTAAGTCAACTCACATGAATATATACCATCCAAACCCTGCTCAATGAGATTATCTAACTGGAAGATGAAAGTGCCAGCGGTTTCGAATAGCGGCATGTACTGCGAGACATCCTTGATGTAAGTCCAAATGATTCCATCGCCTCGAGTGGGTTCTGGGGTAGACGTCCTCCAGACTATGGAAACCAACAGTCAGTCATGCGAGCGCCACATCAAATTGCGCCTCACTCTCGACATTTTGGAACGTAAAAATGCCAAGCCGGTCGAACTGAGTTCCATTGGAAGTTACCGTCAGATTGAGAGTTATAGCCGACCAAGACCCAACGGGCCCACAGTCCGTGGGTGGCCTGTGTTCTTCATCAGCGAGTGAGCTGGCAGATCATCCAACAAAACACGTACACTAGCTCCACGATTTCAGAGCTTGAATTATCTGTCATCGACTACCCCACGCATAATAAGGATGTAAAGCTACTAACTGGCCGAAAGAAAATGCGAAATCGCGCCTGAATATGCCATATGTAAGACCAGTCTGGAAGAGAACATGAAGTAGACTCACTGGAGCACTTGAACTGTGCATTGCTTTACATCAGAGGGTACAATGGGGGGCTGAGCAACCTGGAAATCTACGAGAACAGCAGCGCGAGCGACAGCTGTCAAGGATACGAGAAGCAACAAGAAGATCATGGTGGACGCTATGAGAGAACACCTAAAGAGATCATAGCTCATTTAAAAACCTTCTCAGGATCGTGTTCCGCCGTCAGAAATATACGGAACATATTGGCGTAAATGGACGAAGAAGACATCCGGTCCATGCGGTATGAGAACGACCTAGGATCAGCCGGGAGATAAAGCACCTCACATGCTACCACAGCAGCAACATGTAAGCATGCACAAAATGGATGTGCAAAAAGACTGGTATTAATCCGAAACGAAACATGAGGTCCTGCGGGTAACCCAATAAATAAATAGTCGATTCACTAAGATTCTATCAATAACCATGTGGTATCAAGTATGATAATCGTACCGTCCCCAGGATGAGTGACGTTCAGAACTCGTGACGGAATACATCATCTGTTGTTTTCTTTTTCTGTGCGGGGTCCTCTATCTCTGTCCCTCTCTCACTGTACAGGCCACCTTCTGCATCCTCGGGAAACTCGGTGGAGCCATCTTGGGAATACACGCTACCCTCAGGAGCGTTAAACGATTTCGCCTTCTTTCTCTTGGATTTCTTTCGTTGTCGTTCCTCCGATACCGAATAGGCATCCTCTGTCCTCGCCCACCGATCCTTCTTCTCTTTCTTCTTCTTGCTTCGTTTGGAGGAGTTTGTGGCGACAGCGGTGTCCTCAAAGTTGGCAGGATAGTGCCATCGCCCACCGGAGGCTGTGCTCGAGTTAGCACCTTGTCCGGCACCGTAATAGTTTTCATCCTCCGGCCGCCATAGATCTCCATTGGCTTGCCTTTGTCCCTCGGAAGGTAGGTCTATGCTTGATCCCGCCTCCTGGCCCTCCTCGTATGGCTGCCCCTCTAGGGTTGACTGCGGCAGACGGTCATTGTAACGAGCTGCCCATTGGGACTTACGCTCCTTACGACGGATCTCGGAGGTGTCCACAAGACCATATCGTTGCGCCCATTTTGGTGTTCGACGATGGTTCTTGTTATTTCTTATGTTCTGAGACAATATTTAGAGGAAATACTTGAGCGAGATGAAATATTCAAACCTGTATGTAAAAGTTGTGGCCATGACCTAGTCGCGATTACTACCAAGCCACTCAATAGCGATGGATGACATACCTGGAATATATCCACATATTGTCAACAGCAAGTTCAGCCAAAAGTCTCCTCCAAACCCAAATCTCGCTGCGACGGCTGCGATAGAGAATAAGATTAGGCTATGCAACGAGTTACAAACCATTGTGATGACGAACCCAACGGTGGAAACAGGGTTCCCATGATAAAGAGGAATACTGCATAACCATGATGTCGCTTGGGCTTCAGGTCTGATGCAGTGTTCGGGACGTACGCCTGGATTCCAGACATAGTGGTGGTAGCGGTAGAAGATGCAAGTGACGATTTCCGCTAAAATGAAATTCAGGGGCAGCTGCGAGCACGTGGCATGCGAATTCGGAACCCAGATTCTTCCTTCAACCATAGGCCAACCAGGCCCAAGGCTCTGCCTTTATCCACCATCACACCGTCCCGTTCGTTGGCCCAGGGCATTCTAAAGGTATCCTGCCGTTGAAGGGCCTTTATTGTTCCCTTTTCTTTGCTGACCAGCTCTCTATCTTGTCAGACTCGATATCACGGCCGCGATTTGAGCTAGATGGACCACGAGGAACCTGTGCTTGATTTATCCGACGTCGTTCACGACCATACCATTGACGACGACGATGCCACCACAAATCCCGACAACAATGACCAGACCCAAGACAGCACCCCAAATGCTATCCTGTCGCCTCTGCAGAAGTCCAATAGCCACCTACCCACCTCAGAGCCCTTCTCCGTCGAGGTACTCGAGCGTGAAATAGCCACCTTGCTCAACCAGAACGCTTCCGCTGCATCCGCTGCATTGCTCAGTGCCGCCGCTCAGCAACATCAAGCCAGCTTGGGACAGACTCGAGATGGAGAAGCTGACGGTGGGAATGACAACCTCACTAGCTTGGCTAGCATAGATCTCAGCGGATTGGCTGCCGTTCTAAACGCAGCACACGCTCAGGCCGCGGAGAATGAACGTGTGGCTCAAGAACTTGCTGCGAAAGATCCAGAATTCGCTCGACAGCGAGCTGCCGCATTGGCTGAGAAAGGACAGAAGAACACACGAACAGCGCCTGCCTTTCATTCGCTGACTGCCGGGGAGTCCTCCGAAGGTCCTCATAAATCTTCCGGGCGGGGGGAACGCGGTAGCCAACCGCCAGACACCGACTATCTCTATTCAGATGGCCATAGCGACAGCGACGCTGACGGGCCTAGCCACCCTATCCCGCCTTCTCGACCTGACAATGATCCACCGACGTCTTTACCTGGGGAATTTACTGACATAAATGATATCCTGACGCAGCTATCGGGTCAGTACGACCCAGAACTCGAACATCGTAATACTCACGGCCCGTCCTCACCTGATTCCTCGCCTGTCGTCTCACATGCTCGACCTACAACGGATTCTCAGCCTCGCCCTCCAACTCCACCACCCGTTCTAACGCAGGTGAACCGAACCGTTGTCTCGCAACCTGTCGCCTCCACCTCTGCTGTCACATTATCTAATGGCAGCAACAAGAAGGGCAAGAAGACTGAAAAGGAGAAAGGGCCCAATCACATGTATCCTTGCGACCATGAAAACTGCAATAAGTCCTTCACACGACGTAGTGACCTTGCTAGGCATACACGGATACACACTGGTGAACGCCCATTCGTTTGCGACTATACCAACTGTGGCAAAACATTTATTCAGGCATGTGGTCCTGATTTGTTCGGCTGTCGTGTTGTGCTGACAAGTTGGAATATTCTGACAGCGTTCAGCTTTGCATGTCCATTCTCGGGTACACACTGGGGAAAAACCGCACTGCTGTGAATATCCGGCGTGCGGCAAAACCTTTAGTGACTCGAGCAGTCTAGCCCGCCATCGGAGAACCCATACTGGCAAACGCCCGTACAAATGTGAAGATCCTAACTGCGAGAAAACATTCACGCGACGGACGACTCTAAATCAGCATATGCGTACCCATGATCCAAATTGGACACCAGATCCCAACGTGTATGTACTATAACATGATGGAGCCGTCCCTAGACTAATCACGACCCTGTTTTAGGAAGTACAATTTTAAGTCGAAGAGGCGTAGGGTGGAAGATAGCAGCGACGACGATCAAGCCCTTGCAGAATCAGTACGCACAATATCTGCACTGTTTCACGCAGGTGGTGCCGCCTTGGCTGCTCCTCCACCACAGACAGGTCCCGAAGAGGCGCTGGAAGTACGGGTTGCAAGCATCAGTGCCGAAATAGCAGCCGCTATTGCACAAGCTCAGTCTCGTGGATATGAGGAAGAGGAAGAAGAGGAAGACGAACTGGAAGATGATTCTGGTGATGAACTAGAACGACGTGACACAATCGGACCCAATACCAGTGGGATCAGGGGATTGGGCGAAGGGGAAGACCGGACCGCATTGGAGGACAGTACAGATAGGGAAGACGATGACAGCGACGCGTTTCCGGCACCTCTACGGACGCGACGGGGCAAAGATACTGTCACGACGGGAGAGAAGAGGAAAAGGTAGTAGGGTGGGGAAATTGGTATGGATATGGAACCCATCATTGCTGTAACATGTCTATGTAGTATATAGTAGTTGTAATGGAATGATTAGGCCCGTCTTGGCTGGAGACGGAAACGAAGTCAGTGTCGGTTCCCCGGTTAGCTCCGTGTGGGGAAGACACGTGATAGCAATTGATCTGCCTCTTCTCCTATTTAAAGCAACTTGACAGGGAACGGATAATCTACGTCCCACCATTGCCCGATTCCATCCGCACGTATATTAACGACTATATCGTACTGCCTCTGCATTCTCTGCCGCAATGTCCAACGAGGAGCCCCCAAGCACTGACCTCATTACCCTCACCCGGTATGTCCTCCTTTTCCCCTTGCTCGACGTCGCTCATGTTCTTGGCAGCCATGTCCTCAACGATCAGATGCGACTAGGGCCAGCAGCGACGGGCGACCTTACTTTGTTACTGACCGCCATCCAGGTCACCTCGAAATTCATTGCTACCAATGTTCGGAAGGCCCGGCTCATCAACCTGTACGTCGCTGCGCTTGTCTTATCCCATCTCTCACGAGCATATTTAGGGTCGGTCTTGCGGGAGAAACCAACGTTCAAGGCGAGGATCAGAAGAAGCTTGATGTCCTCTCCAATGATATCATGGTCAATGCTCTCCGAGCTTCCGGCAAGACCGCCGTTCTGGTGTCGGAGGAGCTAGAAGACGCCATTATCATCGAGGAAAAGAACCGTGGCAGATACTGTGTTGTATTTGACCCCCTTGACGGTAGCAGCAACATTGATGCTGGTGTTAACATTGGAACTATCTTCGGGATATACAAAGTGGTGAGTATTACTACCATTGCCTCCTAGGGCACTACTGACCCCTGATGACAGGCCAAAGAGGGCTCCGCTAGTGTTGAGGATGTCTTGAGACCAGGCAGTGAAATGGTTGCGGCGGGCTATACCATGTATGTCGTGTGCACCCCCGGTAATGCGTCCCTCATACCGTTTCCTAGGTACGGATCATCTGCCAATCTTGTCTTGTCGACCGGACAAGGCGTCAATGGATATACGTTGGATGCCTCTCTGGGAGAGTTCATTCTCACTCACCCTGACGTGCGCCTCCTCGATTGAATTTCATCTTGGTACTTACCCGTGAAATCACAGATCCAGATTCCCCATCGCGGGAAGATTTACTCCTTCAACGAAGGGAACGCCATGTATTTCCATCCTCCTGTCAATGCCTACCTGAAATCGATCAAATACCCCGCACCCCCTAAAGCTCCGTATAGCGCTCGGTACATCGGTTCTATGGTTGCTGATGTTCACCGTACATTCTTGTACGGCGGTATTTTTGGATACCCCGACGATAAGAAGAGCAAGAGTGGTAAACTCAGGTTACTTTATGAGGCATTCCCCATGGCCTTTTTGACCGAGCAGGTGTGTAATGTATCAAGCTTCTCTTTCTTTGTGCTTATCCTGCTGTTCAAGGCCGGAGGTATTGCGACAACTGGAACTCAACGTATCCTTGATATTGTGCCTACCGGGATTCACCAGCGATGCTCAGTTTTCCTGGGAAGCAAGGATGATGTTCAAGACTTGATGAAGTTCTATCACGATCCATCGTTAAGCGAATCATAGATTTAATAGGAGAAGCAAAGCATATTATCATATTCGTGTATCATTACAGGGAAGATAAATTCTGAGGTTGCGCTGGAGTGGAAATCGGACTCTGCAACTACTTGATTCCCATGATATTCAACGGATGTCCTAATGCGACGATACCGGTTACACCAGTCGCATGAATATACAGAAACGTAACCGGGTACTTACTACGGCGCGGTTGGAATCGACGGAGTACCGTACAGACCCCGACCAAGGCACCAATGGGTGCTTCACGATAGCAGATATAGATTTTCTATATATCATCAAATCAAATAAGAACTTGGAAGATGGCGAAGATAATATTTCCAAGGAATCAAGTTGAATCCTTCAGGCAACTCAACTCGGAACCACCATTAAGGGGAAACCATCCCTTCCACAATTTTCTCAGTCGTCTGCCACAGCTCCCTCGCCACTTCCGGATCACAGGCTGTCTTGGAGGCCTCGCCGAGTTGTGCAACAGGCTCCAGATACCCTCCCTTATATCGCGGATCGGCATCGACTTCCGGCGAAGCAGCAGCGAATACGGAGGTGTATGCACCAATGTCGGGGTGCATGAACAGCATGCGCATCAACAACTCTGTTACGCGTGGAAAGGGCGATACGTAGGAAAAGGTATTGACATTCCCAGGATGCAGAGACATCACAGTGATGTTGGCGCCGTCAGCGTCAAGGCGTCGCTGAAGTTCTTTGGCGAAGAGGACATTGGTGAGTTTTCCTGCACCTGCAGTATGTGTTGCATTCAAAATTCAGCTCATTGAACGGATGAAAGAATGCCTACAGTATCGACCATAGTAGGGCGCTGGATGATCAGCATATTCGTTGTTGAGATCTTCGACACTCCTGAACCTGGTAGTCTCCGGCGCATATAAATGGCCACCGGAAGAAACCTGTTGTAAGATAAAAATGAATTTGTCAACGTAAATCTGAGCAAGAGAAGAGAAGACGAACCACGACAATTCGGCCACTGGACGTGTTTCCAAGTTCAGCTGTGGTTTTCATAACTGGAAGAAGACCTGTCGTGAATATAAAATGACCGATGTGACTTTTGGGGAATGTAAGTAAAAGTCGGAGGGCGAACTCTAGGCGCAAAAGGCACACACTTTGTGAGCATATGGTCGGCGATACCTATGATACAAACAGCTCAGTAAGATTATACCACAGGAATGAGTGACAACACACCATAGTGGTATTCAACTGGATCTTGGATCAAACTGAGCGAGAAAGTATTGAATGGTTTGAAATGATAGTAGTAGAACAGACATAGAGTACATACAGGGCGGCGTTGTTAACTGTGCTGCTATTAGAAGACGAATACTCGGTGGACGATATACCTACTAAGAATGTCCAGGCGATTCTCTAGAGCTAGGAAGGCTTTTGCTGCCTCCGAGGCACTGTGCGGATCGAGCAAGTCTAGGTGAAGATATTCCACCTTTCCCGTTATGCCCTCAGCCTTGAGGCGCTCTATGGCATCGGCCACCTTGGTAGGATTTCGCCCAGCAATGTAGACCTTGGCGCCACGACGCGCCTGTACGCTTTCTTAGTAAGTTGTGGCTCAAGAATGACATAATTGCATACCAAGTGCTTTACGGTGCTGAACCCGATTCCTGTGCTGGACGGCCACCGAGTTCAGTCCTGAGAATTCCATAGAAGGTTTCGTACGCACTTTCCGCCCGTCACGATTGCGACCTTGCCATCTAAGTCTGGTAGATCCTTTGAGGGATCAAATGTAATGCGACGATACCTATCCCACTTGAAGACTGCGAGTAAGAAATACACCATTCCTGCAAAATTCTTGAACTTGGCCAACATGATGGGCGTGAGGAGAAAGTGCGGGTTCGACAAATCTTTTCTTGATGATCAATGGACATCGCGGATTCATCGAGTCGTCGCTTACTTGTTCCTCGAGCACTGTACGGTGCCACAAGGCTCCAGCGCGGTCAATTATACGGATAGCGGTTGAACCAAAGTTGGTCGGTGCAATCCTCGAAAGTCCCTGCGCATGCCTGCATACGGTATCCTGGGCATACAACTTCCCAGGGTGCCGGAGACTCAATAACTTCGGTTGAGCGCCCAAGGAACAGATGAAGGGAATGATCACGGCAAACACCGACGAGCACAGTAAAGGTACAACAATCTTTCTTTTGTTTACAAACAAATAAATCTCTACTCTCCTCCGCAAACTAGATATCATGTCTATGTCTACGTGCAAGCCTAGATCTAATACACGGACACAATAATATAAGTGCTCTTCATCTCTACGTTGAGCAGAGTAATCCGTGTTGAGACGGCTTTATGCGTCTATCCTACCTGATGAAGATATGTATAGACTTGCTGCTTGTTGAGAACAGCTCATGCGGGCGGTGGCCATAAAGACCTGATGAGATTAGAACAAACCTACAACTCTACCTGAGTCAGGGTCTAAGCCGACTTCCCAGAATCCTGTATACGGCTCCATTAGCAATTCATTGCGGAGAAACCTGATGCTCACCTGGACGTGTTCCAAGGCCAGGCATGGTTTGCATGTCTCCGAGGATAGGGTACAAAAAGCCTGCACCAGCCGACAGCCGTACTGCCCGAATAGGAATCGTAAAGCCTATAAAGATAGAGCGCATTCGTCAGACGAAGAGCAATCAAGATAACAGAACACACCTGTCGGCACTCCCTTGAGTTTAGGATCATGGGAGAATGAGTACTGGGTCTTGGCCATGCAGACTGGGAAGCGATAAGGAGACGCCATTACATGACAATGGTAAAACTCACTAGGAAGGCCTTGATAGCCTTGACGGGTATAGGTATCAACTTGTTTCTGCGCAAGCTCACTAAGCTCAATACCATCGGCGCCATAGATTTCTTTGGATATAATAGAAATCTTTTCAGCGATCGGTAAATCCAAATCATAGAGATATCTGAACTGCGAAGGGCCTTCGCAGGTGGCGATCACAGCTTCGGCTAAAGCACGAGCACCAGCGCCACCTTCAGCCCAGTGGTTGCTCACAACGGCAGCATCGGCGCTTCCAGCAAGAGCCTCATCGCGAACGAGAGCAAGTTCTGCTGCTGTGTCGGATCTAGATGCCCAGGGTCACTAAGGACCTCAATCATGAGAATAAAAAGTCACTCACGCAAACTGGTTGATGGCAACCAAGACCTTGATGCCGAATTTCTTGGAGTTTTGGATGTGCTTGACCAAGTTCTTGCATCCTTCCTTCAACGTAACAAGATCCTCCTTGGTATATGTCTCGTGAAGAGCTTTCCCAGGTGTCACGTCAGGTCCGCCGCCATGCATTTTCAGGGCACGAGTGGTCGCAACAATGACGGTTGCATCAGGCGTAAGGCCACTAACTCGACACTTTATGTTGCAGAACTTCTCCATCCCCATATCAGCCCCGAAACCACCCTCGGTGAGGACATAGCCTATGCGATCAGAGGAATCGCCTTCTTCGGTGCCCGCCAGCTTGAGCGCGACGCGATCAGCAAGAATGGAAGAGTTTCCATGAGCGATGTTGGCAAAAGGTCCCGCGTGGACGAAAACTGGAGTTCCCTAAAGCCATGATAAATAACACAACTTGAAACCAATATATGTTTAAGACCTGTAGAGTTTGCATCAAGTTCGGCTTGATAGCATCCTTGAGAAGAACAGCAAGTGCGCCTGAAACGCCAATATCATCGGCGGTGATAGGGTCCCCTTGTTTACTTGTGGCGACCACCATTGCTCCAAGACGTTCCTTCATGTCTTCAAGACCAGTAGTGAGTGCCAGGACAGCCATGCATTCGCTCGCTACGGCAATATCGAACCCAGTGACACGCTCGTGTCCCTGCTCAGTGGAATTCTGGCCGATGGTGATCTTACGCAAAAAGCGGTCGTTAGTGTCGAGGACCCGGTTCCATGTGATTGTATCCAAATCAACATCAAGACGAGCAAAGCGAGTGATTTCTTCGGGTGTCAGGGAATTCGGATCGGTCTTATCGATGCCCAATTTTTTAAGACGCTTGAACATCAAGGGCGCAAATTCGCGTTTACCCTTCTTCGTAGGAACTAGACGGCTGAAAAGAGCCTAAAATAGACTTGAGCCGCCTTTCTCTTCCTATATTTATGAGCAAACCTTGTCTGATTGGGTGGCCTCATGGAATATACGAGCGTCGAGAGCAGCCGCTAGATTGCTTTGAGTTCAAATATACGCAAGTAGCACTGAGCAGTAGGCATACCGAGTAAGTTATTCGCTGCTGTCACGGCATGGATATCACCGGTTAGATGAAGATTGAACTGTACCAGGTAAGAGAAATGTATACATGGAATGCGAAAATTTTTTTACCTCGTCCATGGGAATAACTTGACTGTAACCTCCACCTGCAGCACCACCCTTAATTCCAAAGGTAGGTCCTTGACTTGGTTGACGGACACATGCAAACGCTGGTCGCCCCAATTCGGCACCCAATGCTTGCGCCAGACCGATTGTCGTCGTAGACTTGCCTTCCCCAAGCGGCGTAGGGGTAATTCTGTATAGCAAATTAGCTGCTAGTGGTCGCGTCGTTGCAACCAGACATACCCGGAGATTACGATGTACTTTCCATCCTTACGATGAGCAAGGCGATCCAGAACGCTAAGTTCGACTTTAGCTTTGTATTTGCCGTAACTTTCTACTTCGTCCGGAAGCAGTCCCAATTCCTTTGCGAGTTCAGCAACAGGTTTTGGCGTCTGTGCCATGGCAATTTCGATATCGCTGGGAACTTTCTCAAGAATGTTGAGCTTCAATGGTTTCACTTTCCTATCCCTGGACTTTTGCCACAGTTGTTCAGCAGACTTCAAAGTGTTTTCCATAAGCATCGCGACGGTCATAGGGCCAACACCGCCAGGTACCGGTGTGATAAATGAGGCAATCTCAAACGCGGTGGAGTATTCCACATCCCCAACAAGACGTTGACCGGACTTCTTGGTGGCATCTGATGTCTCGTTAGTACGATTAATGCAATACATTCGGTACTTACCAGGAACATAATTGATGCCAACGTCAATAACGACGGCACCAGGTTTAATCCAGGATCCTTTAACATATTCCGGTTTACCGATGGCGGCTACGAGGATATCGGCAGTTTTGACCTTCGATGATGTTCAGGTCTTGATAACGGAGTATGAAGATGCACACATACAATTGATTCAATATCTCTTGTCCGACTGTGACATTGGGTGACCGTCGCATCTTTATGTCTGAGCATCGAAGCCACGGGACTGCCCACAATATCACTACGACCAAGTACGACAGCATGAGCACCAGAAATCGAGACGCCGGTTGTTTCCAGTAGCCGGATGACTGCAGAAGGCGTGCCAGGGGCGAAGATAGGATCTGAAGCCCGAGATGAAAGGTGGCCGATATTGTACGCGTGGAATCTATGGCATCGTTCAAAGATAACAGACGAATATGCTTTGAGTGTCTACGCACCCGTCTACATCCTTCTCGGGGCTGACTGCTTCCGTCACCAGTCTTTCGCCCTCGGGAGAGACGTGTTCGCCCAAAGGAAGTTGCACCAGAACGCCGCTAACACTTTCATCGTCATTGAGACGCTTGATAGCCTCCACAACCTCGTCGACGGTAGCCTCAGCAGGAAGTGTGACATGCTTGAACTTGATTCCAACTTCCCCTGCAGCCTTTGCTTTCATCCGGACATACGTTGATGAGTCCGGGCGCTGGCCGGCCTGAATGATGGCCAGCTGTGGCTGAAATCGCGGGAACGTCTCCTGCTTCGCCTTGATGCGGGCTGCTACTCCATCGCGAACAGATCTGTAGAAAGAGGAATGAGTCGAACACAGCGGCGACAAATACCGTGAAAATAGCATACTTGGCAATGGCTGTACCGTCGATTTTAGTTGCAGAACCTGCCATCGTACGACGAGTGAGACGAAAAGCGAGTTGCGGACATACGCGCGCGAGGTGCCCCTTTCGGAGAGCCGTGTTATTTGCATCAGTTTGGTAGAATAGCCGTAAATGCCGAACTTTGGCGAGCATATTGGCAAGCAGGCTATGAAATGACAGAAATAAGCATATGCGAGGCAGAGAAAGAGCGTAGAGCAGTAGAAATTTCAAGAAGACCCAGAAATTCCTGGATTTTCTTTTGCAGACTGACTCGACAGGACAAAGACGGACGGAAGAAAAATCATTTAACGAAAAAAAATCGTTGCCTGTAGGATCCGGATATTCCCACGATGGTACACAAAAATTACCCAATTCCGGTCATCCACCAGCTCAACGACGATGAGCTCGTATTCCCTTCAGCTCTTTCGTTCCTGTACGGCTTCACTGTCGTCCAGAACCCTTGCACGTTCTGCAGCTTTCACACATTCCTTTTCGACCTTTCGCGGGCGGCGTCATTATTCCGATGTCAATAACGGAGAAACAAAGCCAGAGGCAGCGGAAGAGGGGAAGGAGGAGGTGAAGGAAGGGGAAGCGGCACCCGCCGAAAAGCCCCAATGTGCAGAGGAGCTTAAAAAACTGAAGGCGAAGGAGGAGGAAGTCGTTGACTTGACCGTATGTTTCCGGTTGTCTTGGCCAGCGCCGAAGCTGACGAATGAGTCTAGGGACGGCTGCGGTACCTACAAGCAGACTTTCTAAACTTCCAGCGGAATGCTGCTCGAGAAAAAGAGCAGACACGGGACTTTGCTATCACCCGCTTTGCCTCTGACTTGCTCGAGACGGTCGACGTCCTCACGCTGGCATTGAAGTCAGTGCCTTTGTCTGCCCTTGAACCCCCGACAACAGAAGACAAGCCTGTCTCCGACGAGTCATCTGCTCCTTCATCACAGCCTTCGCATGAAGCATCTTCTACAAAACCTCCCGAAGCTCACCTTCGCGAGCTCTACACTGGTGTCGAACTGACCCAGCGGCAGCTTCTCCAGACGCTTTTCAAATACCACGTCAAACCTTTCGATCCTACTGGCGACGCGTTTGATCCTAATCGTCATGAGGCCCTCTACCAGGCGCCAATACCAGGCAAGGAGGCCGGGACAGTCATTGATTGCCAAAAAACTGGATACACCATAAAGGATCGTGTTCTTAGAGCAGCGCAGGTTGGAGTGGCACAGGAAACGTCATGATCCTAGGGATACATCTTGATCCTTATGTTGGGGAATGGTGGTGTTATTCTATTATGATGTACCCAGGATGCTAGAACATAGTATAGTTAGTACCTGCTAATCAACGAATCTCTACTCTGAACTGCTCCTTCAGTCGAGAGACCACCTCTTGTTGGACCACATTTGCCTCCTCATTCGACAGAGAGCTATAGGATTGTTGGTACATACACCATATGCACACAAGTCAAGACTTACCGATCCATAGACCGATAGTTTATTCGATAACAAAGGCTCGTCCGGTTCGTTTTGGGGTGAACAAACGAGTCAATCTGGTTCGGTGGTCAGTATCGACGTTCAGCTGCAAACACAAGCTCTCACCTTCTTTACATCCTCCACTAGATCCCCAGCGACATCGCGAACAAGATCGCAGAAGTCATTTTCATGGACGCTGATATCTTGGGCCGTCCAGAAACTGACATCCTTAAAGCATGAAGGGTACTTGGAGTAAGGCTTGAATTTGCTAATTTCTCCCTGCTTGAATTGGGATAAAAATCGAGCATCGGTGGACCAGAACAGACGAATGTCAGGAATCGAATAGAGGACCATCGCAATTCGCTCTAGACCCAGTCCAAATGCCCAACCAATCTTATGAGGAACATCTGGTAAGACATGAGCAGCTGAAACAACAAGGAAGAGGTCCGAACTCGGTATACTCACTAGCGGTATCTAAAGTGGCCTGTCGCACCACGCCACAACCCAAAATTTCCAACCATTTGCCTCCAAAGAATACCTCGACCTCAAAACTGGGACTCGTAAAAGGGAAATACGTCTCGATCCAGCGCACCCGCAAGGGATTTTCTTTCGTCGCGCCGCCACACCACCGAAAAGATGTAAAAGCATGCTGTTCAACGACAGCTTCAAATTTTTCGCGATCAGCTCGGAATGACGAGGATCATGCATTGGCTGGGCGGGATTCGCGGGGGAAAGATGGGGTACGTCCTCAATGGCAATGTTCGACCGGGTCAGATGGCTGGACAGGCGTTCGTTGTCGTCCTCGATCTCTTTCATGCCCGACGCGTCGGCGGACCAGATGCGCGCGCCCTCCATCTGGTGGAACACAGGATAATGCGACCCGTCTATTTCATCGCGGCGGTACACGTCTGCGGTCAGCAGCCACTGGGCCTTCCCTTGCGCAAAGACTTCGACTTCGTGCGCTGAGGTATGGGTCCGCAACATCAACCCTTTATTTATGTAGTAGCTGTCGGTCACAGCCCTCCCCGGATGGTCCTTCGGGAAGGAGAGTTCATCGAAATTCTTGAAGGGAGTGACTAAGGGCGACAGTGAAGATAAATGAGCATAGTCCGGAAAATGTGACTCGATGAGAGAGCGCAACGTGCTCAACGGATGGTTAGGCTGGCTATGAAGGCGTAATGGAATTTTAGACAAAATAGCCGGTGTAACATTTGTTATGTCGTCCGTCGCATGGCGCTCCCCAAGGATATCGAGATATTCTGATTTCAGAGCATTAGTGCTCTGCCAACGTCGTCCGGAAAACGCAAAAAATCGGGGAAGCCGCAAATTTTGCATATGTCTAATACGACGCCCTTCGTAGATTGCACGAAAGAGTAAGAACTTAGCGCATCTACGCGTACGCGGTAAAGAACAAGATTTTTGTGTTGATGCATGTTGCGCAAAGGCCCCCAAAAAGGTATGAACAGTTTGACCCATGTATTTTCTCCAAGGTGTATCGTAAGTATCCTAACTAATCTACACTAACTATTGGTAAATCATAGTTCGTAACGTTAGTCGTAAAACGTGTCCGTCTCTACTTCATAAGTGTTTGAAAAAGAAACAAGAGCACGACAAAAGCAGGAGTTGATGGGTGGAATAAAAGAAAGAAACAAGCAAGCAAGAGAAATAAAAACACAAGAAACAGAAAAGACATCAACCAAAACCAAATGTTTACCATCCGCCAAACCATCGCCCAGGAACTTTTCGTGTGGCCCTCGGACGAACAACCCTTACAGTGGTGGGTTCATCTTCCTCTTCCTCCTCCTCAATCTCCACCTCCTCTGTGATCACCTCGACAGCAGTGGTGCGAGGAGCAGAGCCAGTGGAAGATTCAGCTCGCTGGGGAGCCGGAGAAGCAGCGAAACGGGTATTGGCAGGCGGTGGAACTGTGACAGTCTGAGTTTGGGTAACAATCATGGTTTCGGTTTCATATTGAGTTTCGGAAACAATAAGAGGAGGGAGTTCTTGATACTAGAAGAAACAAAAAATCCGGTCAGCAATCGTGTTAAAAAGGCCGTAAGATGGGACAATGGCCAGGTCACGGAACTGCACGGCCCCATACGGAACCAAAACAGTGAGTACATCACGTGGTGGTGAACGCGATATGATCGAAAGACACGATCTAAAATGATCTGTCGCAGGACGCGCCTGGTGGTACCAGAAGACGGTCTGACCTGGCCATGCCAAAGAAAAGGACGAGGGGGACAAATGAGAATGAAACACCGTTAGTCCCCCAAGCCCGGACGAAGGAGGGATTATGGGAGTACAGATGGGACTTATACGGACTATATATAAAGCAGAAAAATGTCGATCCTCCTTCGTCTCAAAGCTCGGAGCGGCGCGGGAGGGGCGGCGGTACCTTGGCTTTACGCCTTCCTGAAGGCTCGTACACGTACTCCTCCTCTACCGCAGGTTCGTCGTTGCCAAGGGCACTATAAGATAAGATCAGATCCCAGAAACAAGTAGTACCAGTGGCGATGGGTAGCTTACATGAGTTGTTCCATGATCCAACTCTCGCGACGAGAAGCATCGTGCTCACGTCGGTTGAGGCCTTCCTCTCGCCTGCTGATATCCCTCTCACGCTCTGCAACCTTGAGTTCCCGATCTAAGATCTCATCGATACGAGGACTTGTCCAGCCTGGAGGTGTCAAAGAGTCTTCCCTGACAACCTCCTTTATAACAGTTTGAACGGGAGCTACGACAGTCTCTACGGTTGTTGCCTGAGTGCAAGGAGGGCAGAGGATGGGGGACGGGGATGGAACAATGCCGCCTGGCGCACCAGCGAGAAGCTCAGCTTCTCGACGGGCAACCTCTGCCTCACGCAGAGTAACAGCGGCTTCTCGGGCAACAAGCTGTTGCGATCGTTTGGGTGAAAGATAGTTGAGAATACCAGTCGAGGTTGGATCGGCTGGATTTGCAGAACTCTGGCTGCTGGGCATCGATAGCATTACAGCAAGGACGGCCAAGACGAGCGAGAGAACAAGAAGAAGGGTGGTTGATGAGATTGTTCGGTGGTGATGGTGAGAAGACGAGCGTTCACGATGGTGACGCTCACCATGATGAGACGATGAGGGTTGGGCCATCCTGACGCTAGCAAAGATGAGAAAAGAGCCAGGCAAAAAGGATAAATACGAACCTTACTGACGAGCTCGGCGACAAGGATGTGGTTTGGGTTCGTAGGATAGACGTGGTGGAGGTTGGGGGCGGACGGGAAGATGGGTGACGCTTCGTGGTGGAAGAAGGAGAGCAAGAGACTCTTGATGGGAGGTGAAATTTAATTCCCTTATCCAAGTAACCAACATCACGTGAAATCACACGTGGTCAGCACGTGTTTCCATACAAAGCTGTTCCATTGTCTTCGTTGTTTGGCAGTGAACAATCACTTTCATCTTCATGGATTTTCGAAGGCGCCTAGCGAACCAGGGCAACTCAAACTCCCCCCGTAGCTCGGGGTCGTCGTCGGCAGCGTCCCCTGCTCCGTTACCCGTGACACCCCGGAAAGCTCGTGTTTCCATCGGAATCCACCATTCACCCGCGTCGACGCCGTCAATCTCGTCGTCGGTACCCTTTGACTGGGAGGCAGCGCGCGCACGACGACCGGCTCCTTTCTCGACCCCTCAACAAAATAAATTCAAAAAACCTAGGCCCAGTGTCTTGGGTACGCCCAGGAGAGCATTAGTGCGCCGAAAGAGCTTATACGAAAAGTGGCGTCTTCTTCCTAGTTACTTGAATATATCTCATATTCACACAGAATAACATCTCTTCCTTCGCAAATTGCCTTTGAGATTGCTCTCTTCCCCCACAATGTCCCTTTACCAGCACCAAGGACGTCAGCGTCAGTTATTGGAGGATTGTGTCATCTGTTCCACCTCTGTGTGCGCGTCAGCCAAGTCCGGCAGGTGCCAGACTCTGACCTAGGATGGGAGGATATGTATCGTGAAGACGAGGGCGTGTCGTGGTTCGACTGGGTACATATCCCTTCACTTACTTTTCCGCCTACACTGACTTTTTCATCAGACAGTTCCGTTAACTTTTCTCCTTATCGCCGGTTCATTGGCAAATTCCATTTACCTCTTTACCCGTGTTCGCCTCTACCACTTGCACCAACAGCCGGATCCTGTCTCCTCCCCAAATGCTAGATATGTTTCCGCAGAGCTGGATTTTGAGCCCCTCGAACCACCATCCATATTGTCGCGATTCCAGTCCGGAGTTTGGGCGGCTTTCCTGGCGTTCTGGCGGTTTTTGTTAGGGATCGCACCAAAATCAACTCCAGGGAAACGGATGTCCAGAGTACAACAGATTGATATGTGGAGTCCCGGAGACTTGGAGATGTTACTGTTTTGCATCTATTCTCCTGTACATGCATTACTGTGGTGTGCGACGGGTTCTTCAAATTGGATGGTCATGCTTCTCATCATGGGCGTCGTGGGACTTCAGGTACGATTCTCAAAGTTGTCGCCAGTGTTATTCTAATTCTATATCAGTTGAATGCAATGACTGCGTCATACAAGGCTCTTATAAAAGACAAGGAAATCATCGCCGCTGAGGTGATGCACGAATATAACGAAGGGGTAAGTCGACGCCTGCTATCTCACTATCTGCCACTAAAGTCTGTGTAGTTTGTGTATCCACGAGTCAATCCCATCCGCAAGGATGTGGCTATCATGACTCACCAGTCGGAGGTTGTCAACGCGTGGGAGGACTAGGGACATTGTTCATATTTCAAGCATATCGTATACCTCACGCAAGCACTGCAAATTTACAACATTTTCTAATCAGACTCGTAGTGTCGATGGTTACTCTCGAACGAATTCACAAGCACGAATCCAGTAATGATTATAGACAAGTGTCACCCAGTCTAGCATCAGATACTAGATTAGCTATACAAGTCAAGTATGAAGGAAACCCACTTTTTGTGTAGAACGTGTACATTCACTGTCCAGGCAGTACGGTATTTGCCATAGCCCCCAGGTCGGGGGATACCCTTAGCTTAATGTGTCGATTTATTATAGCATTCCTTACATATGCTGTGAGTGGCCAATCTACATCGAAGCGTAGGTACGCCTTACGTTTCATTACTTCGATGGCATCGTTTCTCATCTTTATATCTAGGACCTGCATTCCCCCCTCAGCTATAGTCGCCGACATAATCGATCTATTCAAAGGTGTTTTACCCTGGTGGTCCCATGCAAACTCGCTCACCGTCTTGTGGATATGTAGGAGCACTGAATCCGGTATCCCTCGCGCTCGCGTCAGAAACTGAGTTAGTCCACCGGCATACATTTGTATAAGCAATCGTCGTCCTTCTATAGTGGTTGGGTCTTCTCCCACATGTCAACTTTGTCTTGCATGCGGTACAGGATTGGCGTCCACGGTGCAGGCATATCTACTTCGTTACCCACAAAAGCGCCTAGGACATGTACTGCCTCTCCGTCACGGACAACATGCACGTCCGCTAGGATGGCAACCTGCACTGGACTTATCTTCCTCGTTTCTAGGACTGTCTGTCTGTAACCTAGGCTACCAATGGGTATTACTTGCGTTTTGTTCGATGTTGAATTTGCACCAGATACTAGACACTACAGGTCTAACATCGCCTTAAGTTCTTCCCAGCTGTCGTTATTCGATAGATACACCGTCTTGTTGTCCGCAAATAACACCGCAATTAGACGGTCTCTATCATTAGTACCGGTCTAGAGTCAAGTCACGGAGCATTTGGGCGAGGGGTTCAAGCCAAATTGAAGAGGAGAAAGGAGAGCGTATCTCCTTGTCTAACGCCTCTTGTCACACGAAAGGGGGTACTTTTCTCACCGTTGATGATTACTACTGAGAACCCAACCCCTCTTCCTATCCAGACAATAGTTATCACTGATGCGAACTATGAACCTTTTTGCCGAACGCCTTCGACTAAGCCTAACGACGGTGAAAAATCGTGCCTTTCGCTGAACCACTCGATCCCTATCGCGATCGCCCACTTAGTTTAGTTGTGACAGTAAAGTCTTCATCTGTCAACAAAGGTCGGTGCCCTTGATTCCCCCACCGCAGCCTTGGCAGTATTACTGAGAATGCGCAGCCAGGAAAAGAATTTCTGAGCATTACGGTCTGAAAGAAGGTACTGTTACATTCTCGAAGATTACTCATCACAAGTTATCGTCAACCTCCAAGCGTTTTGCTGATTGTAATCAGGTCACCTCGCAGCAGTTAGTAATGAAGAAAAGTTGCGTTGCGTGGGCAGGATTGCGTACTTGTAAGTAACACATAATGTTTTTGTCTTTGTAATGACCCTAAGAAAAGGTCAAGACTCAGGGCTGGCCTCGGTAAATCGGGTGATGTGCACTGTGCCCGATCTACCGTGAGTCCGTCCTGCGTGGTCCCACGTCGCAATTAACATGGGCTTGGTATGATATTTCGAAATTGCATTCTAGTTGCCTCCGATATTTTCTTTGTCACCAGAAATATATCAAACAAACTCGCGTATACGGCCCTAGAGAACCGATTTGATTTTGTCCCCAGTCCTAGGATAAAAGGCTGCAGGTACTATCGATTGTAACCATTCCACAAGTATCACAATGGCCTTACAAGCACTCTTCCAACCTCTCCAGCTCGGACCGATCACGCTGAGAAACCGCGTCTTTATGTCTCCCATGACGCGTGGTCGCTCCGTTCCAACGAACGTTCCCAACGACATCAATGTCGAATACTATAGACAACGCGCCGCTGGAGGTGCAGGCCTAATCGTAACAGAGGGTGTAATCATTACCCAGCAGGGGTAAGCGCGTCATTGTCGTTTCTCCTTTGCATGACTGATAAAGCAACTTGAAGGACGGAATGGAAGAATGTTCCTGGTATCTGGTCATCGGAACAGGTCAAGGGATGGAAGAAAGTTACCGATGCTGTGCACACCGAAGGCGGTACGATTTTTGCCCAGGTATGTCTCCTCGTACAGTACATATCATAAATGGAGACTCATTCGTATTCCAGCTGTGGCATCGTGAGCGCATAAATTCATTGCACGTTACTTTTCGTTTTAACACTGATTTTTCTCAGTTGGTCGTGTTAGTCACCCTGAAGCTCCTGAGCAAATTGCCTCTGGGGAAGTACGTATATCACATAGAATACTTGTTGCACAGCTGATCTTTTAACTTTCTCTCAGCCTGTCTACGCGCCCTCTGCTATTTCCGCTCGTGGCGGTAAATTTCGTCATCTTCCCGGCCAGCCAGGCTATGTCACTCCCACTGCCGTCAAGGACCCCCGCGTCCTCATTGCTCAATGGAAGCAAGCAGCGATCAACGCTAAAGCAGCAGGCTTTGACGGTGTAGAGATACATGGCGCAAATGGGTACTTAGTCCACCAGGTTTTTCGGTCGTTTCTTGTGTTCAGTGTCGGTGTTAACGCTTGTTAGTTCCTTGATAGCACTTCGAACAAGAGGGCCGATGAATGGGGCGGTAGTGTCGAAAATCGCTCCAGGTTCGGCTTGGAGGTGACCAAGGCATTGATAGAGGTCTGGGGTGCGGATCGTATCGGTATCAAACTCAACCCTACCGGAGGGTACAATGACCTAGGGTAACGGATCATTCTAAACTACAAGCATATTGTTGACATTGACATCGACAGAATGCCTCTTCAAGAGACGTTGGACACCTTCAGCTACTTTATCTCTGAAGCTGATAAGTTTGGATTGGCATATATCAACCTCGTCCGATACGTTGACATCCTGGATCAAGTTGTTGACGGTACACAGCATCCTCTCTTCCGGTTACCTTGACTGACTGAAATGAACAGGCGCGAAACGTGGTATTAAACACGATATTCTCGGGTCGTACATCCCGCTTATCAAACGTTCTACCGCGTTTGTGAACGGCGGATACACTGGTGAAGAGGCGGCCGAGTTGATCAGTCAGGGTAAAGTGGCTGGAGTTTTCTTCGGTTTCCCTTGGATCGCGCATCCCGACTTTTCCAAGAGGCTACAATACGGAAAACCATTGGACGGTCAGCCGGATTTCACAGCGCTTTATGGAAGCGGTGCAGATGAAGAGAGTGAAAAGAAGGGATACACTGACTACCCTTTTGCTCATTACGATTAGGGCACGCAGAATGTACTTACATTGATTGTAGGGCCGCGGTCTATATATGGGATCGTGGGAACATGAGAGTGCACCACGCTTGCCCAAGACCGCCATTCACTTGATTACTCAATGACTCGTGTAACGAATTTCGGGCGAAAACGTACCTATCTTGAGGCTGGATTTGCTGCTACCCTAGCAGAAACTGCAGACCCTGCAGTTCTTGCGGCGATGGACGAACCAGCAACTGAAAATGCACCACCAATGAAAAAGAAACGTTCAAAACAAGAAGGCGATTCTAAAACAGCGTTTGGCCGTAAGAACAATACGCACCTGAAGCAAGGAAAAAGTACGTACTCAGCTTCTGCTATATTGCTTCGTATTCATGTACCTTGCCAGCAAAAGCCAGTAGAGCAGCCGCATCTGAACGCGACGCCGCGACGCCCTTACAACCTGTTTCGCTTGTCGTGAAAGAGGACATGCGGCTAGAAACTGCCCCAAGACGAAAATCCAAGATGCGAATGGGAAGACAGGAAGGAACGTCGTTGGTGTCTGCTATAGGTCCGCTCCCTTGTTTCGGACATTGTCAAATGCTTATGGAACGGTATATCAGATGTGGCTCGACCAAACATACTTTATCCAAGTGTAAAAAACCTTCGGATCCATCGAATCCTCTCCCTTTTGCTTCCTGCTTCGTCTGCAGTGGCCAAGGGCACCTAGCGTCAGCTTGTCCGCAGAACAAGGGGAAGGGAGTCTACCCCCACGGAGGGTGCTGCAAGATTTGTGGGGATACCTCTCATCTTGCGAAGGACTGCGAGCTCAGGAAGAAAGGTCGACATCTCTTACACGATTTGGGTTCATGGCAGCTAACATTCCATCTCTTAGATCTGACCCATAATCCTTCCGTTTTCGTTGTAGATAAAGATGTCGGTGTTGGTGCAGACGAAGATGGCTTTCATGTCTTCAAGAGAAAGCACTATGAGGTGGAACAAGATGAAAAGGCTGCTCGACGACAAGCGGTATCTCAAAATCCTCCTGTACGTAAGAAGAAAGTAGTGCATTTTTAGATCTTGGGACGGGTCTTGCGAAGGCCTTCTCCGCCTTTACGTGTTTCTTTGCTGTATTTGCTTTGCTGCAGTGATTCTTTAATGGAAGAAATATCATGAAGTGAGATTCACACATTTCACCGAGATCGCGTGTTGATATTCTGTCCAGTAATCGTCAGTTACCTAAATACACCTCAGTGCAGTGGAAGGTTACTTTTTCTCATAATTGATATATGGTAACTTCCATATGGTATGATTCGTCATGACCTTCTTCAAGATTATCGCTGCAAACTCGGTCACAGCCTTCCATTCCCACGCGTTTCTCTTGGAGACTATGGCTCCTCTAGTATGTGTTGTTTCGCTTTATTTTTCCAGGCAACTATCAACTCTTTGTCCTTAGTTGTCGTACGAACTATCATCAAGAGGCAATGCGTTCAATAGATCTGTAGAACTTGGAACCGACGGTTTGGATGGTCAGGATGTTGTTCCCTCGCCAGAGCAAGAGGACCTCCTGCATCATGTTATGGAGTGCGTCTTTCCAATGAAGGTTGAACGGGTTCTGATAGTTTTGCAGACCATTCGTCGATGCTGCGATCCAGCTGAGAACCCTTGATAAATGTGTGGAGCGTCGTCGTCAATCGCAAAAGCTTGCCTTATCAATGGGCATCGATGTGGAAAATAACGCTGAGGACAGTCTTCCCGAGCTGGAACAAATTAACGCCATTGAGAAAGTGGCGAATGACAATATTGCAGTGGATATAGCACTGCTTGGAGCTCTCCACGAACCATCGGTTCTGGCAAAAATGAGCGAGCATATCGACAACCTTCATCGCTGGATCGAGACGAACGGAACTCATGTCGACCATGTTGTTGATGCGCTGATGAAGCACTATAAATCTCTAAAATTCCCTCCGAATTCCGCATCGACACGCATTGAAGACCTGTTGTTCGAGGCATCAACTATCAAAAACAAACTCGAAGAGGTTGGTGGTATTTGTTTCACCATGCCTTTCTGATGGTTGAACCAGAAAGTTGAACGCGAGAAGTCGTCGCAACAGTACTCAGACTTATTGCAAAAACGGGCAGCAACTGTGATAAGGTCGGCCTTGGAGCCCGTACTTATGGATTTTCGAGTGAGGGAGGAGAGCATGTTTCAAGAGCGTAACGAGAGGTTCTTGCAGGGTTTGCGGCAATGCATGGTGCCGTCGACTGGGACATCAGCAATGGGTGATGGTGATGATACTAGTGGTCACGGAGATGAAGGTCGTGAGAGCTGAGCGTTGGCTGAGCGCTGATTGTAGTATCAGACGTCGAACAACTTCTAGCAGGATGCTACTGAGAAGTTTCCTGTATAATTTTGATGAATGGGAGACCAATGTTACAAGAGTGTAAGATAAATTCTAAATTCTAAATGCTCTTGCATCGATGTCGGTGATCGGGTATGTACTTGGATGGAAGCACAGCCACTAATGTAACGCCCTTCACCTCAAGTTTGCCCACTTAGTTGTCCTATTCCTCTCCCTCTCACCCCATTGTCGCCTCTATTTTCCCATTGTGTTCTTTTTTGAGCAGGAGAAAGTCGCGAACTGTGAACGATGTCAATGACAGTGTCACCAGAGATCATCACCAGGTGTGTAGACTTACAAATCGCGGTTCGCACGAATGCTGAGGACTCGCAGTGCTCAACCAGACAGTAAAACTCGTCGGTATGACCGTCAGCTCAGGCTATGGGCATCATCTGGTCAAAGTCTGCTCGAAGAGTCGCGAATTCTGGTCTTGTCGTCGTCCGCCACATCGACATCGATACTAAAGAACCTAGTCTTACCAGGGATTGGCCACTTTACCATTCTTGATGATGCCATTACCAGCGCTGCCGATGCTGGTAACAATTTCTTCCTTGAAGGCCCTTCTTCAATAGGGAAACACCGTGCATCCGAAGCTGTACGCCTCTTGGCTGAGCTCAATGATGGTGTAACGGGAGAAGCTGTGACTTCAGAACCCGTAGCTGCTGTGGTGTCGTCGCTCGACTTTCTCAGTAAATTCACACTTATTATCACCCATAATCTGCCTCCAAGTCAACTGCAAACCCTCTCTGACACATTGTGGTCTTCGCCAACAGCGCCCACTCTACTGGTGGTCTCTTCGTCTGGTTTCCTTGCTGAAATTTTCATCCAACATCATCCACACCCCATCATCGAATCCCACACCGAGACGCCTCCATCTCTGCGAATATACGATCCATTCCCTGCTTTACTTGAACATTCCAAGTCTCTCAAGCTTTCTGAAATGGACCCTACGGAACACGCCCATATTCCATATATTCCTATCCTTATACATGCCAGATCACTCGTCCCCCACGTCCCAAAGACCCAGGAAGAGAAAAACGCGTTCAAAGCTCTCATTCTCTCACTCAAACTTAAGCAGGATGAGGAGAATTTTGATGAGGCGCATGCTCAGGCGTACCGCGTCTGGACACCAATATCTCTTCCTTCCACACTCACACTCGACATTTTCCCACATCTTGACACCAAGCTTGCTCCGCCTGCCATCTCAGGCACTGTAAATGCCCTTTTGACGGCACTCAAGCGATTCACGGAGCGGGAGCCACACGTACTACCTGTTTCTCCTGCGTTGCCAGATATGAAGGCTTCGACAGAAACATACATTCATCTGCAGAGGATGTACAAGGACCAATTCAACGCCGACAAGGAGGTGTTCAAATCGTTGATCCCAGCGAATGCGGGCGAGATTCCAGATGATCTTATCGAGACGTTCATCCGGAACGCACATGGGGTGCAAGTCATTGTGGGGGAACAGTGGGGCGCATTCGATAAGGATGTGAACCGAGTTGGTGAGGCAATGGTGACCAGTCCGAAAGACACTAGCGTACATTTGGCGTTGCGGGCAGTCAGAGAGGTTCTGGAAATCAGTGGTGCTGGTGAAAGTGCCAATGCTAAGGTATCCGCAGAGGAGATTAAGTCACGCATTGCCGGGATGTTGCCGCCCGGCACGGAACTTGGTGAGGAAATAGACGAAGCCATCGGAGAGATGTAGGTTTTCCCGTGATGCTTATTTCTTCTGATGCTTACACTTATTCCCTGCAGTACGCGATCTCCTACAGCTGACCTGCCTAATACTGCAGCCATGCTGGGTGGTCTGGTTGCGCAAGAAGCTATCAAGATGATTACAAGGCAGTATGTTCCCCAGAGTGGGTACTGCGTTGTAGACTGTATAGACATGCGGACGGGCATTGTTGGACTGTAATGCGGTGTATGTATATCAAGAAAAAACTGTATTATAGATGAACTTGGCAATGGTGATTTTTATCATTCCGGCACAAGGTACACCATTCTAAATGACAAGCGCTCGCGTGGTTGGCGCCCTGCTCCAAATACTGATGGCGGCTCCCCATCGTCCCCCATGATGTCTCCCACTCTTACAGCTTCGTCAATTCGTATATTGCAATGCCCAACCGACACGGGACGCCTAGCGGTCCTTGGCCTTTTATTGACCTCGACGATCCGGTCAGTACACTTCCGCACTGTGTCGGTAATGCTGTCTCAACAAAATATCATCAACAGATAAATCCAGAACAGCTCCGTACAGCTGTCACTCCACGACGACAGACTCACGAGTCAGAGACTGAATATCCCTTCAATAATGAAGCTGACGACTGGCGACTGTATCCTCAGAGTCTCTTCCCGAACTGGACGAAGAGTCAGCAGAAAAAAAGCGGTATACGCGATATTATACATCCGCACCGGGGCGGGCATGTGTGGTCGACATCTAGGGCGTCTGCTTGTATGGTATACAGGCTGAGTATCCTGAAGGAGGGCCGGTTCCATGCCCAGACGAGTCGGGAACCTGGGTGGGTTGTTCGCGGTGACACGGACAGTATAAGTCTGTTCTGGGCTGCACTGACGAACCTTGTATGTGTTTCAATAGTCTTATTTTCCTGTTCTAATATAAGTACTAGGCGCCTCCAGACACCCGTACTCAAACATTCTTCGTTGACACTTTGAACGGGCCGGTGTTGCAAATGCTCGGAACACGGTGGGTCTCCTTACATTGTTTTACTGTCAACACTCAAAAAGGGTCATAGATTCACTATCGATCCCTTCTTCTTCTCTTCCTCCCTTAGCTGGATACCTTGTCGGTATCAGGAACAATTTGTGCCTGGACGAGGCGATCGTGAGGCCTGAAACCTTTATTTCGGGTTCCGGCACTGAAATCATTTTGAAGATATAACTTTGACGTTGGTGTTTGTCCTTACCCGGTCAAATCGCATCCACACATCTGCACCTACGCCTGCTCCATCTAGTAATCCTGCTAGCACGAGCACGATACTCGGGGATACTTCCTATGACTTTACTATACCCTCAAATTTTTTCAACGAGCAAGCTATCATTGATACCGACGAACCTTTACTTCTACAAAGTTCTAGTAAGTATAAGCCTTTAAATGCTCTGTCTTATAGGCTCATGGCACGCAGATACACTCCTGGAGCATGATTTGATCGGTATACATGCCGTTCGCCGTTCCTTCGACAATCCAAGTCCTAGTACTGTGATAACTTATTTACCGCCTGCCTCTCAGCACGGCATTACAACGGCAGATAACCTGCATGCAAGGATCATGGCAACAGGTATGGAATTCTCATGGATCCTAGGTAGACCATCTCACTAACTGTAATGATAGGTCGCTCCGTTTACTGGACAGAACTGTATCGCGTCTCTGCAGATGCTACCTTGATTGTCCTTGCGCAATTATGGTACGCGCTTTACGCGTGGGATGAAGCCCTGGAAGCCCTTACAACAGAAGTCGTCTGGCTCGAAGCCCACACGCTTTCGACGCTTCACATATACGAAACGCCCAAGCCTACCCCGTCCTTTGATCCTGCCCCCGTCCCCACTGACACACCTCAGCCTCCCGCCCCACCAGAGATCAATATGGATGCCCACGAGCGTACGCACGCGTATATACACCAGTTACACGTCTTGCGCGCGCATTTGTTGCACTACGAGGAACTGCTGGCGGATTTCAGAAAAACTGTAGCCTTCCTGGTGGACACCCCGCATCCAGGCATTCCCGCAGACTTGCCTTCCCAGGTGGTCGTCCAGAAGGAATGCGACACTCTTCTCACGGACATCAAGAGGCTTGAAGCCACTAGATCTATGCTGGATGAACGTGTAGGAAATGCTATGGGCTTAGTCAGTGTTGACTTTGACCTCGGTCTGGTCGCTCTTTCTTACCTTGACAATACAGGCGTTTAGTAGTGTGGAAATCGAAGACAGCAAACGTATGCAGCGGCTGAGTGAGGCAGCACTGCGCGATAGTGCTGGTGAGCAGGTCTCTTCTTAATCTACGTTGGAACTAATAAAAGTCTCGTAGCTATGAAGCAAATTGCGTACATCACTATGCTTTACCTCCCTGCATCACTATGCGCGGTAAGCGTCTGACGCCCAATTTACAGCCCAAGTAATCTGACAACGAAACAGGCCATTTTCGGGATGAATACGCGTGAGCTGACTGGGGACCCAGCCAGCATCCCCATATATTTTGCCGTTGCGCTCCCATTGACCACCTTCACGGTATGGGTGATGATGCTTCTCTATCGCTCTGAAAGACGGCGGAGAGAAATTGAAGTACAGGAAGACGCTGCGGTCGCGCCTGTGCGAGTGTTTGCGACGAAACTGTTCTATCCGATCCGTGTGTTCATCCGTGCATTGTCGTTCACTCCGCAGAAGAAACGACCAATAGAGGACACTATAATTATGAGCGCGCGATCCAGTGTGAGGACGACTAGTCGTCGGCCCACTGTAGTGAGGAACGAGGTCGAAGGCGAGGTCTCTCGCAGACCGCGTCGAGATTTGGAGGATGATGATGAGAGCCAGCTCAAGGTCACGTAGTGTTGATTATTGCGTAAAAGTAGGTATTAGTAATAGTAGTACAGACTTCGAAGAACATTGTGAATATACTAGTCCGGACATGAACTTGTAAGCTGCGAGAAGGGAGCAACGACAGGATGCAGTGATGACTGCGATGTGATATCTCATACCCTGAGTTGAATAAACAAAAGGTACAATGTGCTACTTTGATACGGGCACAGACGATGCACTGGGCGGGGCCTCCATGCGCGCTACAACCGTCTCCGATATACTATTTGCCAACTTAAGTTTATCCCAGACCGTCCCATAGATCTCCTGCTCCTTCTCAATCATAGTCTGCTGAAAATCCGCCCTCATTTTGTCAATCATCGATTGCACCGTTTTTCGTATCTCGGGTAGAACGACCGACTCAACGTGTGGGCGGAGATACTCTGGTGCGATGGGCACAGGCGGCACTACGGGATGGGTTTTGTAATCATGGATAGCGGCGGAGATTGCGGCTATCTGTCGGTTGGTTTCAGCTTCTCGGGACTCCAATGTGTCGAATTGCGCTCGAAGCTATGGGTACATGAGCATAACAAAATCAGGGCAGAGGAAAATACATTACTTACCCTGTGAATTTCACTGACTAAAGCAGCATTTTGCCTCTTCACTTGCTCATGGTCTTCGTCTTTTCCAGTCTCCCTGTTGATAACATCCGCCATCTCAACGGCGACCTCCGCAAGTTGCTGCTCTGCGGTGTGAAGCCTGATGCTCGCCGATTGGCGAAACAGGGCCTCTGGGTCTGTCCCAGCACTCCTGGCTGCTTCAAGCTCATCATACCGGTTTTCCATCAGTCCAGTGACTTCAGTTTGGATGTCATTATCGTGATTAAGGAGTTGATTTTGCAGGTCAAGTAGTTGATTCTCTGCTGAATCAATACTTTCCTGTAGTTCGGCAACGTTGAAAGTGGAATCATCAAGTGCACCGTCGGACAATCGACGCCGTTTCCGGCTTGTAACTGTAGGTGTTTCTTCGGGACCGGACAGCTCCTCCTGCTTCTTTTTTACAGAGATGTTCAATCGGCTAATGTTCTTCGTCATTCCGTCAACCTGCTTCATCATATCGGTAAACTTGTTCTCGACGATGCCTTGTTCAGGCCGAGGAGCCATTGGCCAACTGTCACATTCCTCAATCTTGGTAAAGATCTTTTTGAAGTCGGCGGATTCATCGTCCTGTTCCTTCTTGAGACGTTCGAGTTCTGACGCGGTGTTATTGGATGGAGGTAGGTTATTATATACTCGTTCGAGTGCCTTGATCCTTTCGCCGCGTGCCATGATAGATTTACGCAGCTTATCGTGGGTAGCCAAGATACTTGATAGAGCATTAGCGGTGTTATATAGACTCTGTAAAGACACGTACCCTATCCTTTGTTCCCAAATTTTCTTTGATTCATCGTTTGACAATTTTGACTGTTTTAAACCAAACTTTGGGGGGTCTGGTAAGGGTGGTATAGGAACAAGTGCCGATGGTGGCGGCGGTGGTGGTGGTGGTGGTGACTGGGCTTCGTTAGGCGGCGGCGGGGGCGACATGAAAGAGGTCGAGGTTGCAGAGATTGGAGGTGGAAAAGAAGAACTGGCAGCTGATAGCGGCGGCGATTTCACCCAAGTATCGGAGACTATACTATGCCTTCTTTCTGGTCGTGAACTGGGACCTGGTACAGGCGACGGCGACCGCCTGGCACGTCGAGTAGAGCCGGTAGAATCCATGCTAGGGCGTCGACGGGGGTCCCTTGTGGGCGATGGCATTGTTGAGAAGCGAGACGAGTCAGAACGTCTTGTTGGTGGGAGTGAATGCCACTCTGGGTCGGATGGATGTACGAAATAGCAGTTAGATGGTCTGCGGCAGCCTTTACCGATGGCAGCACCGTCGTCTCTGTAGTACTGAACTGTCTTTCAAGCTGGAAAGCGATAAGGTTTAAGATTGTTACGTACGCGACATCGGATACGCCTGGCCATCGACGCTGAGAGCAAGCTTTGTCGGACTTTAAACCCTTGCTTACACCTTCTTTATAAGGTCGTGCGTAGAACAAACGCGACAACAACTCAACGAATTCGTCTTCTGATTGCTTTGGCTATGTTTATTGGTCTCGGTGTATCATTGTTCTCCTTTCGGTTGCGCTATCGTCACTGTGTCTTTTCCTACTTAAAATCGGACACGCAACCGCTATTCCTAGATGCTTTAGGCTTTCTATGCTCGAGTCTAGCCCTAGTCAATCTGGAACTGTCGCACCTGTTCAGGATTCATCCAAAATTGATTGGTTGACGGTGGAAGGGTTCTGAAGTGCCCATGGGGTTGCGTATACAGGCAGCACTTCAAAGGCGAATTTGATGGATGCGATTAGCGATCATCTGTTTTTAGGACATCGTTTATACAGGACGAGTTCCTTTTCCCAACATTCCTGTAGGTTGTGTTTACGAATATCATTTGTCTTTTCAATGAGCTAGGTGCTATAAACTCGAGAATGGTTTACTGTTCGTTATTCGGATAACGGGTGTATTAGTCTCTCTTTCCTTGAGTCGGACGCCGCCTCGCTCGCGTGAAATGGATGGCCAACAACGATATCACTGTGCGATCTGATGGTGATCTGACGTTACGGTATCCGAGCCCCATGGTTGTGGTGCTCTGCACACATAGCCATGGTAGATGGAGACAATGCATGTCGTTGAACTTGTATCCGTCGCTTATATTCGATGTCGATACCGAATTGTACGTGCCTGATCGTCCTAAGTAATAAGCTTCGTCTATTGACCAGTAGGTTTCTTTATGGATGTTTTATTGTTTGAATCGTACTGCTCACTCCGACTCTACGCCCTCGACGATGGCTGATATAGATACGTCGAATTCAACGCCACATTTAGTATAGGATCCTGGTTCACGGGTGTTTCTCGATGCCCCGGGCATACAAGAAGCTTTCGCATCTCTGCCGTCTACTTTGGGAAGACGGCCGGATGTAAGGATAAACGCATATCCAGAACTATGAGTTAAACGATAGACTTTATTATCGTCGCCTGCACATAGTGGGCAATCAATCCTCTCTCGAGATTATCCTCCCCTGTTGCGAAAAATGACGTTCCTTTACGATGAATGCCCATATCGATGTTCGGCGGTCGAGCGAAGGTTCCCTATGCGAATTACCTACCCCAAAGATACACGACTCCGGATATAAACCTCTCAGAGACGCTGCGATCTCGTCATTTTAATACGTCCGAAGCTGCGACTCGTATGCGGTTACTTAGTCTATAACTTTCCGCTCGGCACGGTCACGACATCGCCTTCCACGTTTGATTACCTGAACTTCAGCTTCAACCCGGAGATACTTCAGACAATCTGCCGTCGATGTGGTCATTTCTTCGTACCTGCAACGCTAGTCTATCTCGCCCCGTGAGCGGCAAGGCCCGCTACCTTGATCCATGGTCGTTTCCGGGACTCTTGATCTTTTCAAAAGCTCTTGGCTACTGGCAGAATCCTCCTCCAGGAAAAAACATGTATGATGAACCAAATCAGCGAATACCATGTTCATCTTGATTCCGAGTTATGGATCACTACGGCAGAGTAATGGCAAAGGAGTATATTTTCCTTCCTTATCTTGGAACACCGTATCACTGGCGCAAAAACATCTCTTCACGAATCTAGTATTTAGTATCAGTCTATATTATATAGCAACCTTCATATACAATTTCAGGTATTTTGCTGATAATTCCACAAATTGTCGTACCATTTCCAAATTCCTCAGGACCTTTTATAGTTCAATACCGCAGCGGCCAGTTTCTTTTCGAAACAAGTCATAGTAATCTTCTTGAATTCGTCTAGCTTGGGTTGTAGTTGCGATCTCATCACTATTTCTCCCGCCTGGGGATTCGACAATGGATGCGCCATTTTGAGCTCCTTCATTGCAGCCACAATCGTGTTGTACTCTTCTTCTTGGCGATCACTCAACATCTCGATGTCACACTTCACCTATGCATCGTTTGAATTTTGAGATAAACAGGAAGAACTTTACGTACCATCTCAGCGTTCCCACGTATAATCTGGCCTTCAACTCTGGCGATTCGGGTCTGCAGGAATGTCTTGAACTGGTCCATCACTTGAGGAGCGATATCCCTGACTTTCCGCTCGCGTGTCCTGGTCTTATCCCCGTTTTCTTTGAGATACTTGATGGCGTCTTCCACATGATCTCTATTATCCTTCACCCACTCGTAAAGTGTCCCAATATTAGCCTCCAGTTTTTGCAGTGTGGCCGGTTCCGGAAGTTCAGCAAGGTCGCCTAGCGTCTCAGCCATTAAATGCCCCAGTTTGTTCTCGAGAGAATCAAGATCTTTGTATCTCTCCAGTTCTGAAACGTCTTTGGTTTGGTTGCCATTCGGAAACGCGTCTGATACTAGCTGGATTTCGCGGCGCCGTGCGGCACACTCATGGATCGCCAGCTGTTGCTGGATGCCCTGCACAAATAAACTATGCGAGTGAATATCAGCAACCGATACGTAAGTACAAAGAGACACTCCCTTACGTGGAGATATGCTGGAGATACACGTCTTCACTCGAAGGGACGGGAGGCCTGTACGGTAGAGCTTCGCGGTCCGTGGGCCATGGTGAAGAGCGATCGAGGTCAATGTAGTGGAAATTCGCAATCAACTCTGCTTCTCTCAGTGTAGTTGGGAGACGAGGTCGCTTGGGAGGAGATGGTTGAGGGCCCCGTTCGTAGAACGACCTTGCCGTTTCCCAGTCTTCGTGTCCTGGGTGTGCATACTTGCATGACGTCCCATATGGGCATGGTCCCAGTGCTGTGCCGTCATGAGTGAAGTACTGGGAGTATTTTGAGCTTGAGAAAGCGTTTGAGTAGAAGAAATTCTTACTGAGCATCGGACTTTTTCCGTGTACATGGTTGTCGTGAAGGGTTGTTGGTAAGAAGAATATGACTCCTCACGAAAAAAATAAATAAGCGCCGAGAAGTTGTGAGAACTTCTCCGAAGAAAAGAAGTCGCATGTTTAACTTTCCCCAGAATCGATAGGAACCCATGTCGCACTGCCCGCTGTTGACGAGGTTGTAGAGGCCATCAAGCATCTCAATGTCGATGAAACCGTTAGTGGCATTCTGCAACTTCCTTTAGGCGAACATGCCTCTCCCGAGGGCGAAAGACTAGTGACTGAGGCAGTCAGCCCGAGAAGGATGTAGAAGGGTGCGTGGACACTCAAAGCGTATTCGTCTGTAATCTTTGAACGATACCCATAGATTCCACGCGTACAATATCGGCCACCTTTCATCTCGCGCTTGCTATCCTATCTTCTCCCCTGGCACGCCTTCTACAGTCATCCGACTACTCGACGTCCCGATATCTAGTGCTCACGCTGTCGTACTTGGTCATGGGCAGTCCCGTGGCCTCAATGATGCGGCGGTTCACAAGAGGTATTGGGTGCCGAATTGGGGCGACCAGTTTACCTTTGGAATTAAGGGTAGTGCTGCAGATGGGGGTTACAGTCAAGTTATTCCCATAGATAAGAAATTAAAAGATCGCTGAACCTTTACTGCGGTGTTTGCCGTGACCGTTCATTAAGTGTTGAAACCCTGACTTTACTTTAATTCGTCTCATTCCCATAGGAATACAGTTCGTTCCAAACGATATGTTAAGTAGAATCCTAAATAAAATAACGACTTTAATCTATAAGCTCAACCGTCCTATGTGGGGGGAGCGTCTTGGGAAAACACATCTACGTAACGGTTACGAATAGGTCGCTTCGAACCTTGTGACTTTGGTCGTCCGGGCATAGGAGACGGCGGTGGCGGTCCAAGTCGAGCACCAGGAGGTGTAGGAGGTCCGGAATCCCCTTCGGGTGTAGGTACCAAGTTCGAACGAACACGTGGAATTGCCCGTCGATTTGGTGGAGCCGTCGAAGACTCGGCGGCAGAAGCTGGCCGAATTGGCGGCCGTCCGTTCATTGATGAATCCGTCGGAGACGCGGACATGCCTGAGTACATGCCTGGGGATGTTGTTGCCGGCCTTGACGGCGGAGGTGGTGGTGGGGCAGATTTAGCAGCTGCATCAGGTCCAGCCTAGGTACAACAGGATGAGAAAATTCCAAAGAAAAGCGAGATCACTAACCTTTTTGTTCACCCATCGTTTCAACTCCTTATCATAGTAAAATGATGTTTCTTCGCCTAGACTGGCTTTGACAGGTCCAGAAGATTCACCTCGTTTCCACCATCGACCGAACCAAGATCCGCTACTACTTGAACTTGCAACTGGCCTAGGGTCTGCTATAACATTAGTACTGTAACATAAGCGAAACACATAAACTTACCGGGGCGCTCAGGAGCAGTCTTCTGGTCTTTCTTCTCCTCAGATTCGGTGTTCTTGTCATCGACAGGCACGCGGTTCCTAGGCTTGGAGTTCCCAAACCCTAGGTCTTCCTCTTCATCCTCCTGGTCGGGAAAATTATGAGGCGGCCGCGAAGTTGATGCTGGCGGGGGGGCAAGTGAAAACGCAGTATGGTCCATGAGGGATATAAAGCCATCTGCCGACGTAACAGCAGCATCGTTCACTTTCACAAAGTTCGTAGCAGTTGGTGTTCGTGAAGACAGACCATCCCCCCACCAAGTGACCTCTTGTGTGTTTGGATCATCATCAGCCTCATCTGACGATGGTTTGGGCGTTGCAACATCGACCTCGTTCATAGTACCCAAAGGCTTATAATCTGAGAGGGCTTGCCCGAAAGAATGGGACGGCGCAAACACCGTCGTTGTTGCGGACGCAGACGATATGCGTGGCATAGGGGGTGATTGCTTTCGGCGAATTGTGTCCATTGCTGAAGCGGCCCGGTCTGGCGGCCGATATCCATGAGTCGACATTGCAGATCCAGTACGGCCTGGAGGGATAGGAAGGTTGACCACGGACGAATGGGGAGATGGATCCGCGGATGGAGCCGCAGACGAGATGGAGCTATATTGTGAGAATGGCCCCATATTACCGCTACGGTCATCGACTTTCGACGCGTCTTCTTCGGTCGCCGTTGCAGCCTCGGCGTCACCAGTGACAAGTTTTGTGAAGCGCCCTTCTAGCCATCCGCCTATCGAATCCAGACTTGGTTTACTCAGTTTCCCACTCATCCACGAACCACCTTTGTCCGCAAGCGACACGCCAGCGATACGATCCGATAATCCCTTCAGCTGTTCGATGAGCGTTTCGTTGAAGTACAGTGAAGGTCGTGTTACACTAGCCAAAATGGCATCACAATACCTGATGAAAAGAAGATCGGCAAACTGACAATGTCAAAAAGGAGGGACTCTACCTGTTAGCGAGTTGCACATAACCGAATTCAGCCAAAGTAGCCGCTCTGATAAAACGGTACGCTTGAAGGTGAGGTAAACCCCCAAAAGGCTCTTGGCCTTTGGTCGGCGAAGCCAAAGATAGCGCAAACTCGATAATTTCGGAAAATATAACGGGGTCGGGATCTTTATGGAAATTCGGCCACGCCTGGGGACTGCGCGAACCTGCGAGTATTAATCGTGCCGTAGGATGTCCAATGCCGCCTACCGGTGGAAGAACGGTGCTACCAGCTGCCGTCTGTGAGGAAAGCAGGTAACTGGAATGCCATGTCAAAATAGCCACGACCATCAAAGCCTTCAACATACCAGACGTGTGCAGCTTCAACCCACTGGTTAGCCAATAAGTGATCACCGAAGGCCAATAGTGCCGATGATGTGTCACTATTTATTGACGGTGACAGCATCATGCTGACCGTTTCAGCCCACTTTGAGAGACAATCGGTGGGAATACTACCGGCGGCCACTTGGGGAACTGTAAAGTTAGGTGTCATGGGCGTCATTTGAGGCAGCACCGGCAGGGGCAATGACATGGCATGTCCCGTCGCTCTTGAGAGCAAGTTTTGGGGTATCATCTCTTGCACTGTTGAATCATTAGTATTAATGGCGTAACACCAATCTAATCAACTTACCAGACGAAGCACCTTGCCCAGAATACAGCCTATATGCAGCTCGCAAGCCTTCCCATCCATTGACAGACGGCAGCAGAGCCTCACTGCCACGGACTTGTAAACTATTCCGAGACGGATCTTCTTTCACACCTAGTTCGGTCCTGAGGAACTCATTGACAACTTCTTCCCACGCATCCTTGTCTATCCCACTGGCAATGACCATAGCATGCGCCCATAACTTCTCATCCAGAGCGTAATGATATGCCTTTTTCCGTTCTCCTTGAAGAAGAAAGTCTTGTATCTTATTCAATGCTGAAGAACGAAGAGTCGACGTGAAGATAGTTTCTTCGTTGCGCACTGAAGTTACCGAGACACCGGTGTATGAAGCAACGGCTGTAGACTCCAATGCTGGCGTAAACCCCGAAATGACGGTCGAATCAGACGTGGATTCGCCGATAGCTTGATCTAGTTGAGGTACCAATGCAGAGCGTACAGTGGCGTCGATTTGGGGGCTACAAAGTGCATGAGCGCCACTCGCAAAGCTCATTGTAGTTTACTACTTACGAGCCTGAAAGCCGACCGTCGTTCTCAACCATGACCTTCAATAACTTCACGAGCACAAGCTTTCCGGCCGCTTGTCGCCTTTCAGAGCTATTCGCATGAAGATACCCAATCCCCTGGTTCATTTCCTCGACTCGATCCGTCAGATACTTGATGACTTTGGCTTTTCGGGTCTTCGCTTGGTTTGAAGCGCCTGTCCGGACTAGCCCTGTGGTAGGACTACCAGGATCCGAAAACAGAGGTCCTGGAAAAGTCACAGATGTGTCCAAAGCTGATTCAGGAATAATCTTGTTGAGAAGTCGGATTTCAATGGCCGTGGAATTTCGCGAGGAAAGTGCCACATCGAACCCAGTATTCAGCGTCGCCGCCCCATGGAAGCAGCTAACAACCTTGCCACCGAAACCAAAGCTGAATATCGGTATTCGAGCTGACGAACGACCTAGTGGGTCATTTGTTCCCATCAGGGATGGTGAAGGTGCATATGGTGCATGTGTTGGGGGTTTCATCTCCGGTGTGCTCAAGGTCTGAGGCATTTCGTGATTTGGATAGTCGTACCGAGAAATAGCAGAACCATAATCCGTTTCACTCGTTTGCGCACGATTATGACGGATGGGGGCATACGGATCTTCTGCGTCAGCGGATGATGATGACAAAGCAGAACCGTTGGACATTGAGCGACTTCTCAGTGGCTCCCCGCGGGGCAAATAAGAAGGTGGCGGGGGCGGGGGCGGTGCTTGCTTAGCCGTTCCAAGATAGATTTGGCTCGGAGGAGGAGGCTTGAATACATGTCCCGACGAGTAGGCGCTATCATAACCACTAGAAGAACGCTTTTTAGGGACATACATATCGGCAGGAGGCGGAGTCCGAGTGGATAGAAGATTGACAGCAGGCGACGGTGCTCTGGCAACGCTGGCGGAAGAATCCTGACGGTAGAGATCAACAGGTGCCTTCTCCCCAGATGAGTTGTCAACAGCAGGGGAGGATGTTCGAGGTAAACCGGCGGATGAGTAAGGTAGGTAGGGGCTGAAGGATGGGGTCCCTCCTGCTACAACGGGGGAACCATGAACAGCAGGAGAAAACGATGGATGCATGCTGCCGGGACGATATGGATCGGTAGCAGTAGACGGTGTTGCGACAGGAGGATGTTTGATGTTGTCAAATGAAGGTGAAGTCCTACTTGTCGTATTGACATGCTGTCCTTGCCAGTGAGGAGCATGAAACCCATTCGTTTCATCGCGGCGGTCGATATCTGTGGGGAATGTTTGCGTAGAGGGGATACGAGGAGACGTTGATCCGTTTGCACGAATACTGGAGTGTTGTGGAGAGGAAGGCGGAGGCGAGGAGGTCGAGACAGGTGGAACGGGAGCAGGAGATTCATGTGACAATTCGAATGGTGACGACGAGTTCCAATCCAGACCCTCTGCCTGACTTATCGTACCATTTGCGCCGGCATACGCTTCGGGATCGACGTCATCTTCGAGAAGACCTCCATTAAAGTTAAGAGGTTGAGAAGTCGACCCATTTTTATGGAGTTGATTATCATAGGAAGCAGGCGCGTATTGTTGACTGTCATTGGTCCCTGAATGTGCGTCCGGTTGAGGAGGATGGTGCAAATTAGAGTGCCCACGTTGTTCAGGCAAAGCAACATAATTTGATTGGCTGGTAGGCGGTGTAAGCGGACCAATGTCCGGAGTGCGAGAAGGACGGGGAGGTAGGTGAGAGTATGCCGGAGTGCTGTAGGCACTATGAGGTGTCGTCCGGCGCGGCGGCGGTGGCAGAGTGGGAGGAGGCGGCAGAGCGGGAGGGGGGGATGTCGAGATGAATGCGTTATGAAGTTGAACGCTCGGCCCGCGTGACATAGCTCGTCGTGGTTTCGTCATTGGAAACGGTGGGTCATACGCATTGGATACCTTTGGCCTCTCAATTGGTTTCGTGGGTGAAGTCGGTCGTGCGGGTACATTGGCTGGTGGGAGTGAAGAAAAAGTGGGTGTTGTAGTTGCATATGCAGCTGAATTGTACTGGGTAGTAGTAGTTGGTGTATACGACGAATACGAAGGCTTGAATGAAGACGCAGGGGGGTCAAATGCAGAGGTGGTCGAAGGGGAAGCTGGAGTATCGTAAGCAGGCAGAGCAGGCCGTGGAGAAGCTGCAAAGTGCGAATAACTAGACTGCGTCGTTGCAACCATAGACTTCACTGGCGGCGAGTAGGCGTCATGCGAGGCGTTGTACGAAGGTTCCCGTGGCTCTACCGTGGCAGGAGCTGCCCGACAGCGTGAACTGATGTACAAGCATGCGATACAAAGAAATTAATACCTGGCTGCTGACCTCGCTTCTGTGCTGGCTCATCGAAGGAGCCACGAGCCGGTTCGTGTCCGGTTACATTGACTGTCGAGTTGTGCGAGTAGGGGGACTGCAATGAGCTGTACTGTTGATTCTGTGCCGTATCGAGCCATGCACTCTGGTGCCCAGCATTGTTTGGCACGTTTCCTACTGCCCCCGGCGCTGCGAAACCCGTATCCAAGTGTTCAAAGGCGCAAATGTATCGTTGGTACCAAACAAGTGCTCTGCCGATTGTGTAACTTTCGTTTCAGTCGCCTCTGTTCCCAGTGTCGCAAACGGGTCTAGGGAGTCGTCCGACCCAAAAAGTGAAGCCGCTGCTTCTGCACCTTCCATTGTGCAGCAAAATGGAGGAAAATGAGAGACTACCTAGGTAGTACAGGTGGTCGACAAAGCAGTCGACTGTGAGTCTTTGAAGCTTGGAAGATCCCAGTGCACACCATACACACGTACTATTTGGCCCACTTTGGTTCGACCCACGTCACCAGTGCCTCTAATGTTCAGTTCGGTTCAAGTCGAGTCTTGAAATTATGTGTCCAGAATGAAGCAACGCAATGACTCAAAAATTGACAATTATAATTGTGTGCTATGTATATAAACCAGATGACAAGGATGAGAGCAAGGACAAGCAAAACGACTAAATGGCCCAGTAAAATACGACAACTAACAAGAAAACCAAACTATCGACAATATGGGAATAGGAATATCCAACAAAATGTGCACAGGATAGGATGAGTAACATGGGAATAGACAATGCAGATAGACACAAAGCAGAGTTGATGATCAGAATTAAAATGAGCGTGTGGCGTATGTTCATAGAAAAAAAAGGCAATTATAGGATTGAAGGAGTGCGGCCTGAAAGAATGACTTCGGGTAGGATAACGGCAAGCTCCCCAGATTGCGCAGTAGATTTATCAAGTAATTTCTCAACTGTCAAGCAAGAGTGTGAGCAGTCGGCGAGAAAAGAACAAGAGAACCTGATGCGTACTGGAACTAAGGTGTTTATTGTACGCGCTGGAATACTTTCGCATGTTCATCAACTGCGGACGAACCATGCCTATTAATGCTTCTCTTTGCTCCCCTTCGGCAACTTGCAGCGCGCGCTGAAGGACGTAATCTATACCCGGCGAGCCATGAGTAATGGGTGGAATACGATAGATGCGACTTACTGGCAAACTGATCCTTCATCATCGTCAGGACCGGATTTGCGCCATCCTGCTTGGGCATCATTATCTCCTCTATGAGGATATGTCGGCTTTCGGCATCTGCGCAGATAAGGGCCTTCTCGCAGACATTTGACGCAAATTTGTGCCGAGCCATCTGCAGCATCTGGCCTCGTAGTTTAGCTATTACCTGGGTCCTATCGTGCGGTTGTCCGTGTTCCAATACAAATTGGATAACATAGTTCTGTCCCGCGAGGCCGGTCAGTCTGCGGTGATGGACACAAAATGACAACATACTCCGAACTGATCCTGCATCAAATTGTTAGTGTAGTCGTGTAGTTCATCCAACAACGGGCGAGCCAGTTCTTCTGGCAAATGTTCAAGGCAACGTTGCAGTACACGACAGCCATAAGCGTGTGTGGATAGCTCGTGAACACTCCCCCTGAAAATACTGACAAAGCCTAGTTTGTCCGGAGACACGCGTTCGATCAGTTTTTGAATTACCTGCGTGGAGGATCAGCACAAGAATTTCAAAGTGCGGATTAAACGTACATGGTTCCCATTTGCGTCCATGACACATTTTAAAACATGGCCGTCAAGTTCCCTGACGAATGCCGCCTGTTGATCTGGTAGTATATATTCTATAGCCTAGAACAAGTCAGGGCACGACACAACGGACATCAAGGACCGTATACCTTTTGAACCACTCTACAACCATACATTTGTAAAGAAAGATGAAGAACATGTCCCTCCATAGTATTGGCAAGTAGTGTCTTTTGCATCTGCGTTCCATGTTCGAACAGTTTCTGAATAACCTGGAAAGTTTCGTCAGCCGCGAAGAGCCGATTAAAACACATCGTGTACCCACATAATTACCAAAGACATCTTGGACTAGTTGTAAAATATTGGCAGGCACAATTTCTTCGAAAACGAATTGCTTCTCCTCGCTAGTTGCAGTCTCTAATTTCTGTTGTATGAAACGCGACCCATGTTGGTCGCCGCTGAACTCAACAATGTAACCATAGATATCCTATGATCGTCAGAGAGAACTCATGTTTCTATGAGAGAATGCCTTACCCACAGCTCCCACTTACGGGCTTTGTTTGACCGGAACTCGTCCAACACCGGGCTACGCAACGACATTACTGGATGTCCGCCGTCACGGCGGCCAAGGCGCATTCCGTGGGGGTATATGGCCTGAGCCGTGGGACCGTAGACACCGCCCATCATGGAAGGCCCTTGCGAATTATAGTCGATGCCATGACCGTAGGGTTGGCCGTGAGGGGATGGGCTCGTCCGAACAGGAGGGTACATCATGGACTGCGACGCTAATTGCTGTTGAACAGCGTACTACGAATTTAAGTCAGCCACAAACCCCAAAACCAGCGAGGATAAAACACATACAGATAGTTCACGTTTCTTCTCATTCGATGTTGCCGGATGATTATTAGGAACTTGCGAGGATACCATAGGAGAATGAGTGGGAGGATACATCATAGCTTGGGGGGCTGGATAATAGAAATGGGAACCAGGTGGGCGGTTTACGGAATAGTCGTAGAACATCGCGGTTTGCTGGCGAAGATCAGCCATACCACTAAAGGCCTGAGGCCCAGGAAAAATTGTGGGAGCAGCGTTTGTCAAATGTGGGGAAGCGTACAACGACGGATCCGACGGAGCAGCGCCGTATGCATAAGGGTATTCGACATACGAGTCTCTACCGGTTGCATTAGGATAGAATCCGCTATAGTCGGGCTGAGGGAACGAGGCATACGGTCCACGACCTTGAGGCATAGCAGTTGGACCTCTCAACTGGCCGGGAGCTGGCTGGGAGGAGCCATCGAGCTGTCGAGTCTGTACAGTGAAGTCATCCTCGACAGCCATGCCGCGAAGACTTATTGAAAGATCATCTACGCTAGAAGCACTCTGCATAGAATCAAACCCTGCGGGAGCACTTGGTTGGGCAGAATAGTTGCTTGTACCGAAGGCTTTCGTCGGCGATGTCGCAGAAGCATACCGAGAAGAATTCGAATCTTTGCCCAAAGCGCCGTCGTACCGCTGGGGAGAGAATCGACCTTTCTTCGAACCGGCAGATCGGTCGTCCTGACAGCGATTCAAGTAAGTGAGAAAAAAGGATAAAGGAAGGCAGGAAGGCTAATTGCTACGACATACAATTCTTGGACCCGAGAATGGTGCCGATTGTAGCTGTCTTTGCCTCGGGTGATGTAGATTCAACGGCGGTTCCTGCTACAGACAAGTCGTTGGATAATCAAAATCGGAACTTGAAGGTCATGCATGACTAACCAACTGAACGAATTCCTTTTTCTGAGGACTCCCACCGTTAGCATCGTCCCAAGCTCCGCTAGGTGACCGCGATGCTGACCACCCTTCCCCAAAGTTACCCCGAAAATTTGGGTCTCCTTGCGACGCCGAGAGATCGTTCCCACTCGCAGCCGATGAAACCGAGGGATTTCGTCGCGATGAGGACGTTCCTGAGTCCCAAACCTAAAACCCAGAATGAATCAGTCTGGAAACGAAAACGTGAATCAGCAATAAACTTACCTGCCATCCCGCATTATTGACAAGTCCCTTGAGTCCATTGGCGCCAGGCATGCTAACACTCAACATGTTCCCACTCGTAGTCGGTGTGATCTTCCTCGTCGGTGCCAGCTAGTGAAAAGGATGAGCGCTACAGGACTACATTGAAGCATTGCAACAAACGTTGGTCGGGGGGTTCGTAGGGGAATGGGCTCCGGAATGTGTTGAAGACCCAGACGGCTTGCGCGAAGAATCCCCATACATCGACGAAAATAGGCGCTATATAGTAAGTCTGTGCAACTTAGAAGCGAACACGAGTCCAGCAAGCACGCACTCACTTCGTATGGAAAGAATGGGGAATTACGACACGGGGATGGGCGCGGAATAGTCGACAGGGAAGATGCGACGATTATTTGTTGGAAAACACGACGTAAACCTAAGCGAAACCCACGGTGGCCAAAAAGAGGGCAGATATTAGAGCGCGGTAGGTGCACAGGAAGGCTACTAGAGCAAAACGAAGGGAAGAGACGCGACTTACGAGGCGAAGGGGGAAGGGAGGCAGCTGGGACCTGAAGGAAAGGGACAGGAGAGAAAGCAAAGAGCGGCACGTCGACAAAGGACGCGAAACTGAGCCAAAACTCTGGCAAAGGTAAAAATGAACCGTTTCTCCTAGAAAATATTAAAAAAGTAACACCGGAGGCAATATAGAAGAATAAAATAAAATCTTGGCTCGCGTTTCAACGGAATCAAATATGGAAATCTCGCGTGGCACGGGGAACTTGTATGGTCTTCTTTTCCAATTCGAAGCTAGGCGCGTCAGTGACGTAATAATTGCAATGCTTCCGGACAATCCTTCCCGTCAATCCTTCAGCCGTTTTCGTCACATTTGCTCCTTGACTTGACTCCGGCAACAACGCAAGAAAAAGACATAAAAATCCGCATAAAAATCGTATTTTTTCTTCGGTACAGGGCTGTACTTCCCACCTGGCCGACGGATCCGACCCATTTTAGTCCGATCTTATCACCATTATATTCTGTCAAATCACAGGCCGAAATATGTACCATCTGTGGTGCCCAAAATATTACGGAGGGCTCCAACCGGTTGATGTCCCGTCTGATGGGAGCCTATGGAAAGGTTGGTCCCGAAAGTGAGCGAAGATTGCGGCTTGTACATCTCAGATGCACAGGCGATCACGCCACGTATACATTAAAAATTCATGCATGGAAAATGCTGCATTAGAGAAAGATAATAGATGCTATATGAGAGATCAAGGATATGGAGAACACAGAAAGAAGTGGAAGGTCCGCCACGACAACGGTTTGTGTACTTTACCGAGAGTTGAAGAACCACGACGCCCGCTTAGCTACAAAGACATGATGAGTCCTGAGTCTATGACACTAGCAAATGCACATACCTCCGGAACTGTCAAAGCAAACGGCGAATGCCAACGACGGTTTAGTGTTGTTCGGGCCAAGATACGGATGTTCACTCACCCTGTTTCTTCGTTCTGAAGTCTGGCCAATGGGTTGGCATTAGAGCCACCACCTCCACTGATGGGCACAGGCACTGATGTCGGAGGTGCAGTCCCTCCCCCACCTCTGAGAGGCTTGGCGATACGACCGAAATTCAATGAAGACGTTGTTGCCGCCTTTTGCGCTACACAAATAGAAAGACATAAGAGACACGCAATGAGGGTGAAATTACCGCCTACCGCGAGCTTGATCTAGACGCTCCTTAACAGCCTGAAGTTGAGCCTCGAATTTCTGGTTCTGCACGGATAATCTTCGGTCAGCGTCTTGAAGGAGCGCCTCTAAGTTCTGTATCCGTTCATTTCGCGCAAGCAGCTTGCGTTCCGCAATTCCAGCTTCCTTCTTCAGGGAGGAGTTCTGATCAACAAGCTAATCGTATATCAGTCACACGATCTACGGACGCCATTTGCGTACTAGCGCACCTGTTTCTGCACCAACGTCAGTTGCTCCAGATTGCGTTCTAGGAAAGCCATCTTCTTCTGTTGGGCTTTGCTGTTACTGTTCCGAATGACGTTGTTGTATTGCTCCTTGATTTCGTCTAACTGGATTTCCAACTCAACGACCTGAAGGTACGTACCGTTATTACAAATACAGATTGGACTTTCTGAAATTGGTGCTCACCTTTTCACACCGGTTTTGCAAATCTCGCATGAGAGACTTCTTCACGCCGTCGAATTCCGCTAATTGAACGTTGATGGCCTTGCGCGTGCGTTCGAGATCTTGGGCACTCTCGGCAAGGTTCTTACCACCTTCAATACCAGCGGATGTTACGGCAAAGGCGCGCTGGATACAGCCGCTCTGGTCAATGGGGTAAGTTAGCCGACGAAAAGACTGACCTTAAGTTCCTCGTTGACACTCTTCAAACTCTCAATGGAAGCATTTAAACTTCGGACCTCGTTCGCTCTCATGTCAAGCTGTTGTTTGAGGTCTACGACTTCGCTCAGATGAGCATCCCGTTTCGCCGCATATTGTGCCTCGAGTTTGTTCTGGGTTGTAAAACGACGTCAGCTGATGTTGCAAAAGGCGAAGATGAGAAACATACCTTGAGATCAACCATAGACTCTGCAATGTCAACATTACTGGTTTCTTCGTCATGAATAGTCTTCTCTGTTAAACATATGGATGTCATGAACAAATGTTTCAAAGCAATTTGGTTTTGAACTTACCGAGAAGTTCTTCGTACTCAGTTTCCAAAGAGGCAACACGACTTTCTAGTTCATCTCTCCTGCGTGTGATCATTTCGTTTTCCTCCTGACTCTGTCTAAGCCTGTCGACGGTCTCTCTAACGAGGCTTTGCCCTTCGGCCAATTGCCTTCTAATAGCCGTAAGATCATCCGCTGTTAGTGAGGAAACAGGGTCGGCTGCATCCAACTTCGCGAGAATCTGCCGCAATTGATCATCTTTCTCGGAAAAAGCACCTTGCTGGAGTTTATTATTAGAATGAGCGCCAGAATGAGTAAGCGATTGGATAATGTACCGTGTCGAATTTGGCCATCATGAGCGCCATCTTTTCCTGTTTGCGTTTCTCTTTGTCTTCAGCAGATGATTCTTTCTGTGCAGACTTGAGTTCCCCGATCTGTTTCTTCAGTTCGTCTAGTTCATTCTTGCTATCCGCATTCTGCTCCTTGAGGATATCTATGGTGATGACACCCTCTTTGTTGTCGTAGTCTAATCGTTCGACTTGCAGTCTAAGCTCGTTGATCTGACTGGACATTGACTTGTTCTCCTATATCACAAAGAACGGTATCAGCTTTGCTTCTTTCTGACTTTCGGAAGTACAAACCTTGTTGACGGATGCTTCCTGTTCTTTCAAAAATGTAAGCTCTTCTTTCAACTCTTTGATGAGCTTCTCTGCCGCGACTAAAGCACTCTCCCTCTCAGCAAGTTGGTCACTGATCTCATTCTCTCTCCTCAAGAAGTCCTCACGCTCGTCCTTCTCTAGACCAACCACGGTGGGCGTTTGAGGGCGGCTGTCGTCAGATCGCAATCCCTCTATAGTAGGGTTGACGGGAATAGGCGTCAAACTGCGTGATGAGGGAGCTGGGGTCGACGGGGTTGAAGATGAAGGGGTCTTCTTCGTAGGTGCTGCTGCTGCAGGGGCTGCAGGTGTGCTACTCTTACCTGGCGTGGCCCACTCAACCTCTTCGACATGTCCACCAGAACGCCAGATAGCAAGCTCTGCTTCGAGAGCGGCGATATATTTCTGGTACGATGTGTTAGCAGCCTGCGCTTTGCCGAGAAGTCCCTTGAGCTCCAAGGGCGAGAGTTCGGTGTTGACACGGGCAGAATTCTTGATAGACTTCGCTCGGATACCGAAGCGTAACGTAGACAGAGTCTCGGGTTCGTTATAAGACGAAGGAGAGCAGTTAATGATAAGGGTAGTGCGTGAGTTTCCTCCAAGCGACTCTTGAAGGATACGCGTGAGTTTGGAGTCGCGATAGGGGATATATTTGACCTGTTCTTTTGTTAGGGGGCACGAATAATCGAGAGACAAAAATTGAAAACCTTCGCATCGGTCAAAGCGTTGATAACCATGCCAAGAGCAGACAAAGATTTATTAATTTTCTTTGCCTCCTCCAACGTCTGGCCAGAAGCGCCTGTCTTCCCAACCTTTTCCGATCCTGCTAAATCGACGAGGTAAAGGTTTCCGGTCTTCCGAGCACCAGTCTCCGTATTGCGTTGTTCGATAGTGATGAGGAAGATACTATGAGACCGAGACGATTCGGCATTCATGTCTAGGTGAATAATGTGCTAAATGCCACTAAATGATGTTCAAAGTGACCTACTTGTTGATGATACAACTCGTGCTTCACCACCAGTTCGCATGATTTCATACACCTCTCTCGCACTACTGACATAGTAGTCGGATAAGTTCTTGACGTAAACACCTTTCGACTTCTCCTCATGGACTTGCAGATTATCATTCTGAGCTAAGAATCGAAATGGCGTCATTAGTACTACAGAGAAATGAAGGCAGTACGGCGACGTACGAGCCAGTAAATCACGGATTTTCTCCAAATAAATTTCCATGTACGATGCTTTCACGAGGTATTCCAGGTGCGCGTCACTCTCTACGATGGACTGGAAGATCTGTTCAGTTATTCGAGGAATTATGCCCTTGAGCTCATCGGAGTCAATGTCAGCACCCTGAAGATGATGAGTTATCGCTGTTCATGAAGACACCGGCAGAGTGCATGACAGACCATCATGGTGAACGTCTTTCCGCTTCCCGTTTGACCGTAGGCGAAGACGGTACCATTGTACCCATCTAGGACGTCTAGAGAGAGCAAAGTAAGAGAGCATATTGACAAGGAATATCGCAGAGAACTGTAATGTGATATGAGATCTAACATTACCTTTAACGATGCTGAGTTACCCTATTCAGTGATATAGTTCATAAATGAAAGAATAACACTCACTCTTTCACGCCATAGTCGAACACCTCATGCTGCTTCGTGCCCATTGGAAAGACTCTGTCGAAAGTAAATCCATCCTTCTCGGGACCCGACGTGAGTGATGTCGACCGTAATTTAACCGTGGTGAGATTGTCATCGAACGCGACAACATTTTCTCCGCCTTCACGTTGTTCTATCGCGTTGGAAGGTCGAAATCTGGACAACGGGGTGGCAAAGGTTGAGGGACGTTGGAAACTCAACGGTGCGAGTGAATGAGATGCCGTACCGACAAACGACTTTGATATTGTTGCCCGTGGTGGCCATGGCGGGACCAACTCTATTACAGGGGCCGCTCTAAAGAATAAAGAATGCAGAAGAGACAATAAATGTTAAAAGAGGGAAACAGAGCGGATGCGTGAGTGACGGAAAGAAAGAGGACTGTGATCAAGGGGAAGTGTGTTTGCGTTTGTTGCCGCGTTACTACGGCTTGACTGAGCTCGCCGAAAACAGCCCAAGCAACGCTGCAACAGCATGTTCTGGGAACAATACAAAATCGTATTTAATATACACTTGCGGAAAGGAGAGTACATGTATTGCTATCAAGAAGATAAATGCAAGAATACAGCCTGGAGGTCCAAAGCTCAGTCGTCGTCGCTCCCGGCTGATGGAGGTGCTCGAGCACGACTAGACGAGGCTGCTGGACGTCGGACAACGGGCTCGCCTGACTGTGCCGCGTCTGCAGCGTCAAGCCATTCAGAATATATATCGATGGGTTCGGTGAGATCTAGGAATGAGTCAGGTGGAAATTCGGCGTAAGCGAACAGGTAGCGTACGGTTGACTTTGCTCTGAAATCGCTGGTCGCAGACCTTGCAGATCAGCTGGGCGATTCCTTCCTTCCTGTCCATTCTCACTGATACTGATTTGTCGTGATGACAGAAAAGGCATGTAAACGTGACATCTGCGTCTCTTATAAGCACCTCTGCGACGACGAAACTGTTATACGCACCAAGGGGCACCTTTTTCCTCGTGGGACCCGGTTTTCTCGACGATTTTTTACGTTTGCCCATGGCGTTGTAAAGCAAGTGGCCACTGGCCAGCCTCGGCTCCTGAAATGGAAGAAGGCTAAAGTCACGTGCTTGGCGCGTCAGCGGAGTCTGTATTGTCCGCGTTTGTTTGGTCTGCATTGTGCAACCGCACCTTGGTTAATCGTTTGCCCGTCATCTCCCTGCCACGCTCGCTGTTCCCGACAATGACTACGCGTCGTCCACCTTCGTCACGCTCAAAGAGCAGCAATCCTGGCCCGATGCAGCCGCCCAGATCCCGTTCAGCAATGGCCAAAATTTCATCCCCACCAGAGCACTCGTCATTACCTGTGCCATCAACATCAAGATTACAGAAACCAACGATGACCGCTCCTGTACGGCATAAAGATGAGACGGAATCGAATATACAGGTTGTTCTACGGTGTCGGCGACGCTCAGAGCGTGAAATCGAAAGCAATAGCCCTGTCATCGTCACCTCGAACGGAGCCAAAAGTAACCAAGTCTCCATTGAAACGACAGCTCCAACCTCCACTTTGGGTGTTATAACTCTTCCCCCTATACGCACGTACCCCTTCGATCTGGTCTTCGGTCCTGAAGCAGACCAAGCGTTGATATATCACGAAGTTGTCAGTCCAATGCTTGAGCAGGTATTGATGGGATATAATTGTACGCTGTTTGCGTACGGTCAGACGGGCACCGGTAAAACGTGAGTGTCATCAATGACTTGTGGATTTGCATTCACGTCTCCACTTCAGTTACACAATGCACGGCGACTTGGTTCCTACTGCCATGGGTAATCCATCCGTCCACGCTGGTATGATTCCACGCGTGCTATTCCGACTTTTCCATGCCCTGGAGACATCTGGGTCTGATTTCAGCGTTAAGATATCATATATCGAGCTGTACAACGAAGAACTCCGTGACCTTCTGGCACCCGATTTTCTTGTTCCATCAGGTAGTACGCAGCCGATGTCCAAGGACTCCTCCAAAAACGGGGACGGTGGTTTGAAAATTTTCGACGATGCCAACAAGCGTGGAGTTTTTATTCAAGGCATCGAAGAGATATCCGTAAAGGATTCTGCTGACGCATTGGCACTCTTGACCAAGGGAAGTGACAGACGCCAGGTAGCTGCGACGAAATTCAACGACCACTCTAGTCGGTCCCATTCTATCTTCTCTATCACCGTTCACACCAAAGAAAACGGCGTTGTTGGGGAGGATTTACTTAGGACCGGAAAACTTAACTTGGTTGATTTGGCCGGGTCCGAAAATATTGGGCGATCCGGTGCTCAGAATGCGCGTGCGCGGGAAGCTGGAATGATCAACCAGAGCTTGTTGACGCTAGGACGCGTGATAAACGCACTGGTTGACAAGGCGCAACACGTTCCTTACAGGTCCGATTTACTTGCTTCGAGACAACTACGTCTGACGCTCATACAGGGAATCTAAACTTACACGACTCTTACAAGATTCGCTGGGAGGCCGCACAAAGACGTGCATCATCGCTACCGTCTCCCCTGCACGTTCCAACATCGAAGAGACACTGTCGACCCTTGACTACGCGATGCGGGCCAAATCTATCCGTAACAAACCTGAAGTCAATCAACGCATGACGCGCAACTCCCTCCTCAAGGAGTACGTTGCAGAGATTGAGCGTCTGAAAGCCGATGTCCTTGCTGCGCGAGAGAAGAATGGAATATTCTTCTCTGAAGAGACGTGGAATCAAATGACAGCTGAGCAAGAGCTGCGTGACACCGAGATTGTTGAGGCGAGAAAGCAGGTGGAGATTGTGGAGGGACAAATGAAAGTCGTGCGAGAGGAGTTTGAAGAAAGTATCGGAAGACTGAAGCTCAGAGAAGCCGAGCTGAAAGACACGAGGGAGCATCTAAGGACCACTGAGGAGGTCCTGGAAGAGAAGAAGACTGAGCTCTTGTCGGTCAAAGGGCACTCGAAGAAGAATTGGTAGTTCGCCGAGCATTCCAAGCAACCGAAGGTGTTCTTGACACAGTTGCTGGAGGGTTGAAGACAGTAGCTCACGAGAGCATCGCCGATGTCGGAAGCTTGTTCAACAAACTTGGTACGTACCAGGTGCCCTATGAGACAGTGCAGTAATTGACGTACTACTACTACTCACAGAACGCAAAACCGACGTCATGAAATCGAATGCGAAGGCTGTTGTGACGCATGGTAAGGGCATCACATCGGCGACGCAGCTTCTCTCACGGCACCTTGATGAGTTCATGAACACTTCATCGGCCAATGTCAGTAAATTGCGCCAGGAAGCCAAACAGTTTGGATCTTCTGAACTGTCGAACCTCGCGTCGTACTCACAACGCCTCCACGAGCATCTAAAATGTGTACAAGAGTCGCTAAATGATGTTCGCGCGCAGGACGACTCCGAAGACCAAGCTCTCGCAGTTGTAAAGAAGACGATGCAGGAGACGCACGAGACTTTCAAAGATGGCTTTGGCTCGTGGGGTGCAAACCTAAGCTCCAGCTGTGTACAGCTGTGTGCCAGAGTGGAGGACACAGGTGTTAAAGCGTTCGGAGGAGTGGAGAAAGCCTTGAAAGCGATGGCCCAGTTGGTAGAGGATGTCCTTCGCGATGCTCTCCAGTTCATTGAAACTGAACGGCAAGGACTTCTTGCCCTACAGGCACTGGGATCAAACGCTGCGAATGCTGAAATCCAGCGGTTGCGCGAACAGAATGAAGCGCTGACGATAATGATCGAAAACGAGCGACTTAGCGCAGAGAGTGCAAAGAGCGAACTAGTCCAGCGGATATCTGGATTACTTGGGGACTTTGTGATGGAGAGGGATAAAGGACTCAGGGCGGCCGTGAAGGATGTTCAGACTGCGAATGAGAAGGGTACTGGAGCGATGAAAGAATTCATTGCGAAGCAGGATAGCACTCTGAATGGTATGGATAGCGAAGGTGCCAAGGTGGCGACGATCCTAGAGAAGCGGAGCGGAGACGTCAAGCGCACAAGAGACGGTGCTCTCAAAGTAAGCCTTTGTTTTATTGAGATTATAGGGTTTCTCATTAGCTTTCAGAACCTAGGCCAGGCTAAAGAGACTGTCACCATGGAGCTGTCATCCCTGAATGCCAACGTCTCTGGATCAATAACGTCGTATTCAAATACAGTTCAACAACAAACTCAGGACATGATAAACTCCTGTTCCACGAGTATGAGTCTTTTCTGTCCGTGTTTCATGGTCACTCATGAACGAGTCAGGTTTCAAACAACATCAACGTGCCAAACGCGCTCGGATCGAGACGACTAAGGCTATGGGTGTGAATGTTCAATCTGAATATCGATCACTTGACCGTGGTCTTGCATCAACATCTCATAATACCGAGGCCTTCGTAAACCAGGTATCCTCCATGGTGCGCGAAATTCTTCTCTTCCGAGAATATCATATACAAGTTGATCTTCTAGGCTTCCGCTCTCACGGACACGATCACGACCCTGAAAGATTCCACAAATACTCAGGTGTCTTCTTTGGGCGGTGCGACGCGTTCTTTGGCAGAGCAAGGCGCCAAAGAAGATGTGCCAACGGGATCTACACCTCGGAGAAAAGTGTGGGAATATGTCGACCACTGGGAGCTCACCAAAAGTCGTGACGCCTTGCTTGAGGCGTGGCGACAGAACGGAGCCTCGTCTGTTAGTAGTGAGACTTTTTTGGCAGAGCATCTTCCTTGCCAGAAGAGGACGATATTATGGACGAAATACTGTCATCACCCAGTTCACCAGTGGCGCCGGCGTCACTAGTTTCTTCTGCATCGTCAGCATCATATCCATCGATACACCCACCGGTAATGAAAGGGAACACGAAATATTCTACAAAGGGCACTGGAGTAGTGACGGGGACATTAACGGACGCTAGGAATGTTTACACGACTAGAGGAAGTAGACGACGATGATGGACAACTGTATTGTAATTCTTAGTTATACTATGTTATTTATTTATTAACCATATACAGAGTTGCCAGTCATTCTGATATTTTGCGGTTCCGAATGAGAGTGAGTCACTTTACCCTGAGGGATTGGTCTCTCCCACCAGCCACCAGTCAATTATGTTGACTTCTTTGGCTCGGTGCCGCATTGGGGGTGGTATAAAGGGTCACCTATTTTTCATAGGTCCTGTTCTTTGTACCAGGACTCCCATTATCCCAGTATTCAAAATGGCCTCTACTTCCTCTGTCGTCGCTACCACTCAACGAGTCGGCTTGCCCGATATTCCAGAGCTCTTTGACCCTGCTTTTCTCGACCTCCTCCTCCCAAAGAGCGTCCCCACTACCGAGGCCTTCAGTGAGCCTCAGGTCGCGGTGCCTACTAATCCCATGATGCAGGCTCTCCATGATACGGAAAACCAAACGCTCACTGCGAACATGGCGCCTACCTTGGTATCTACCCTTTCACCCACTCTCGATGCTTTCAGGGCTCTGGACGGATTCCAAAAAGACAATCTCGCAGAAGTGTTGACCAAGTCCTGGGCAGAGGATGCGGCCATCACTCTTCGTCTCATCTGGCAGCTGAGAAGTGTTCCCGATGGCAAAGGTGAAAAGGAGGCGTTCTACCGGCAAGTCTTTCATCATGATATTCTTTCATCAGCGTCACTCATCGTTTCCTCTAGTGCCTTTGGGTGGCTGTACGATAATCATCCCCGTACTGCCATTTCCAATCTCCATCTCCTCTATGAGCCCGTCTGCTTCAATGCGAAGAACAAAAACGACACCGGTCGTGCTCATGGGTATTGGAAGGACCTGCTCAACATCCTCGCCCTCGCCACAGTTGGTGAACTCGGGTCGGGCGAATCCACCTTCCTTCACCGTGGTGGTCGGGTCGCGCCTGTTAAGCGACGAGGCAGAGGGCGCCGTTCTGGTGGTCGCCCACCTCGTAGCACACCCGCTGAACCTAAAGTTCGCCGGGACCCAGAAGAGCACAATAGGGAGAGTCAGCGTGAGGCTCGAAAAGCTCGAGCCTCCGCTGGGTTGGAACGGTATGAGGTCCTGAGGTCCAAGCTCAAGGATCCTAAATACCGTGCTCTATATATCGCCGTTGCCCGCCAATTCGCCGCTCGTCTCTGCACGGATATCTCTTTGTTGACCCAGTCCGAGTCCATTTCTGCACACGCTGATCGCCTCACCTATCTTCGTCAGCTCTCTCTGGTCGGGAAATGGGCCCCGAGTGCAGGTGGGTGTCATGACCGGTTCACAAACATAACTACGGCCATAGCTACCTCTTGCATGATTCACGCGCCCGCCTCCTATTACGTTCCCTTCATCCCTCGAATCTCCTACTCTCGACCCCTTCCAAAAAGCCACCATCCTTCGTTCATTCCTCCAGCGTTGGGTTCTTGCTCCTCTTCGTACGGCCTCTGAGATACCCGAGACATACATGTCGGCGAATCGGTGGAACGAGATCAAATACACCCGTGTTCCCTCCTTGTGCATGAAGAACAACAATGAACTGTTCTTCAAGCATGATCCCGAGGGCTTCCAGGATTACATGATTGATGTTGAAAGCGGAAAGAAGACTATCAGCGGTGCAACTCTCATGCCCAATGAAATCCTCCACCAAATCGTTAAGGGCTCATCTGACTTCGGCGACTTTAAGAAGTATCCAAAGCTCGCAGAGTTCAAAAAGACTATCGCGGAGAACAAAGTTCGTGTCGCAGAGGCTCAGTGGAATACCCTCATCTCCAAACTTCGCGAGTCAGGATCCATCGAGAACGCCATCGCTATCTGTGACGTCTCTGGTTCTATGGGAAGTTTCACATCCGACGATCCCAAAATGCCCATCATGCCTGCTCTCGCGCTATCGTTGGTTCTTTCTAAACTGTCCAAACCGCCTTTCAACGATGGTTTCATCACCTTTTCCAGTCGTCCTGAATTCGTTCGTCTAGATCCTACGAAGTCCCTCTATGACACTGTCGCCGGGATGGTCCATACACACTGGGAGATGAATACAAACTTCAACGCAGTCTTTATGAAGCTTCTCCTACCTCTGGCAATCAAGCACCAAGTCCAGCAGGAGGATATGATAAAGCGGCTCTTCGTGTTCTCGGATATGCAGTTTGACGAGGCGGGCGGCCAGTCGAGTGATGCCGCAACTTGGGAGACCAACTACGATATGATCGAGAAGGCTTACAAGGCGGCCGGATATGAGGTTCCCCAAGTCGTCTTTTGGGATCTTTCTCAGTACGGTACTACTGAAGTCACGGCAGAGCGGAAGGGAGTTGCTTTGATGAATGGGTTCTCACCAGCGTTGATGAAGGTGTTCATGGGAGAGAGTGAGGAAGAAGAACTTGAGGAATGGGAGAAGGTCACAGAGGACAGCGAGAAGGCGAAGAAGGCAGATGAGTTTAATCCTTTGAACACTATGAGGAAGTCTGTGATGAAGAAGAGTTTCGACGGGCTAGTCGTTGTCGATTGAAAGTTATACTATCTCTCCCATAATTTCGCATGTTGTATTTCTATTCGCATTCACCCTCCTCACGCATACTCATCCTCCTCTACGCATAATTTATCATTGTAATAGTAGTGACTTCCGTATGTACAATATATGTTGAGCCCTTTGGGCGAAATGGCCCCACAGAGAAATAGCGGACACCAAATACAACCCCCACATACGCTCCGAATGGCTACAATAAATGCTAGTGGGTGTACAGTTACAGGTACTGATCCTTACCGCGCTGACTCTGCCGGTCCAATGCACGGATCATTCAAGCAAGCATTGGTGGCGCATCTTGCTAGATGGATGGCATCTCGTTCGTATGATTAGCCCCGTACTAGTACGATGCACGGTACTCGGAAGTATTCATCATTCATGCAAGCTGACTCATGAGAATCCAATTTACCGAAAAGCCAAGCCCTAGCGAGACGCGGACGGCAGCCGATGTTAGAGAGAAATCTATTTGTTCGGTCCTATACTGGCGGTAAGGACTGTTCATGGCAATCACCCCCAGAAACCTGAATGAATCGGGTCCCTACTCGACTTGCCTGCTCATCTGAATGTGTGATCCACACAATAGCTTTAAGCGCCGTGTTCTCCGAACGCAGTTCTGCCAACAATGACTGCTCGACCAACAGCACCAGTTCTGGGTCCAAAGCAGACGTAGGTTCTAATCATAGCTCCATCAGAAGGACGAGAGAAGAACGTGCGCTAGATACTGACCGTCTAGCAGAAGCACTTCGGCGGTATTCAGGCCCAGAGCAACGGCGAGGGCGATCCTCTGGGATTCTCCCCCCGATAGATTCGCCCATTCACGATCCCACAGATTGTGATCAAGGCTCCAAGCGGCCCCCAGGTCGATGATGTTCTGGGAGGAAGACATGGGTTCGTCGGACCGGGCGGTCAACGATAGTATTTTAGCCACGAAGTCTCGCGGAGTACCGGGGAGAACTGGAGACCGCTGAGGGACATAGGCCACCTTTTTGCGGTACGTGGGTACGCCTGAGGAGCGGTGAGCGGTAGACTATAGTGGGGGAAGGTACTTGCTCGCCATAAGTCACTGGCGTTCTACAAAAGTCAGATTATCAGTTAGGGAAGACATTCAAGCGGTATAATGGACGTACGATCCACGGTATAGAACAAAACCGTTGTATACATTAAGGTGCGCGATACATTTCAGCAACGTGGTCTTTCCGGAACCACTTTTTCCCTGCAAGGCTACGACATCCCCTGCGACGCGTCAACAAAGGCTAGAGCACTAATGGCACACATACCTGCGTTTACTACAAGATTAATATCTGTAAATATTGGCTGGCTGTTGCGAGCTTCATTGGCGGAGGAGATATCTCGCAGTTCCAATAAGTTTGCCATGGTTGTCAGGAGGAAACCGGAAATCAAATCACCGCAGTCAATGAGAAGGGCGTGTATAAACGACGAAAATATAATAAGTGCGCCAATAATTTCTAGTCGTAAATACATTAAATCATGGTGGAGTGACGGCCATCTGTGCCTCCAGCTCCTCTTGTGAAAGTGACGTGCTCTCCATGATAACGCCGAAACCGACTTTCGCAGCATTCTGTCGCAATACAGTGAGCTAGGCCATCTACTGCGATCAAAGATAAATACCAACCTTCCAGTGATCAATCTCTCCTGATAACATAAAGGTGAACGTGGGCGTAAATCGCTGTTCAAGTAGTGCTGATACTTTTCCACCCGAATCTACCTGAGCCCGGAACGTCGCCAGCCGAAGGTCATACTTGACGCCCAGGGTTGCAATCGCGTCCCGACGGGCTGGTGCAGCAATCACCTGCAGGTCGGCGGCAACATCAACCTTCTCACTCAACTTTTGCCAGTACGTCGCCTGTAATATACCAGCCGGTTGGAAGTTTGCGGTCGCTATCCAATTTTTGTCCGTACCACTGAGCTTGGCAATGTAGCTGGTGGCGAGCTCTGATATTTCAGGAGCTGGCCGCTGGTACAGGCACTCAACACCGAGGGCGAGGTTCTTCGTCACTGATTGCAGGTAGCTGCCAATGTAGATACCGGTCAGATCTGTGGGCCAGGGGTTCAAAGCTTTCCCATTCAGACTGTAGTCCTGTCCCTGATAATCGTGCTCCACTTGCAGCAAGTTATGCCCGGGCTGGGACGACATCTGTATATCGCGTCAGGAAGACTTCCCGCCTCAAATGCCGTGTAACGCACCTGGGCCTGGAATTTGGAGACATTTCCGGGTGACCAGCCCTGGTTTAACCGGGCATTCACGTTTCCATCGTGGTCCACTCCACCTTGTAGGAATACCTGTCGGTAAAGTCTCAGGGCGTCGTGTCAACGGTCCAAGCGCATAGTACCCACTTTTTCATTGGCAAACATGGCACCAAAATTGTAGGAAGGAGCGGACGTTTGTGAGCCCAATGCAAAGGAGTGGGTTACTTGGAATAGCGGGTTCATGGACATGCTCTTGGTGAGGTCGGCGCGAGCACCATCGAAAAATAGATTTGTGAGATGGGTCGCTGGGCACGGAATGGTCAGTCACGTAGGGATACGGAGAACGATAAAGATGGCGCACCCTTGACTTCCTTCTGGAGATTTTCAACGTTGCCTGGGAATGGCAATCCAAGATCAGCCCGCCACTTTGCGAAGCGATTGTAGTAGGAAAATGGAGCTTTGGAAGGGAGAGCGTCGGTCAACGAGGACGACGGCGAGGCGGGGGAGTCAGTGAGACCATTTTTTGTGGGTAGCGATACGGACGCCATTGTTGACCGACGCGCAAGCAATGGCCTCGTCGCTGCCCAAACCGAGAAAAAAAGTGATGATAAACAGCAGCAAATGAATGACGTCAAACCTTAACCCGATGTTTTTCAAGTCGGTCTGCAAGTATCGTAGTATTGTAGCAGTACTATTTGACTGCTTGAATGATCCGATACGTGTTCGGCGTTACCTCTGGTCGCTACATGCCATCCGAAGCTACTGCCCTGCAGTATCTTAGGACCAGTGTGCGGTACTTACATACACCTGCTTTTCTAGCAGGAATTCTTTTTCAAGGTCTATTTCAAGGCGGTGTAGGGTCGGTGTAAGGGCCCCGCCGCTCAGTATTGACTGAACTGCGCCTCCGATCCATCACACATTCATCTGCCAGCGATGCAACGGGTGCGCAGTTCCGTAGTTCCCACTGGTTTATTTGTGCACTGACAGAATTGTCCGTTATCTTCAGAACGCTGCTATCATCTTCGCGAAAGGCACAAGGGGAATTCGAATCAGCTGACGCCGAGCTGCGGATAGTGCATAGGAAATCTCGGTTGCCAGTGGCGGAGGTTTCGGACACCTTTTGAGGCGTTACATCGTAATGATCCCGGCGCGCACGGCTCCATTTTGTTTATTTTTGACTGCGCGTTCCTTTTAATACGTCCATGCTCGGTAAACCAACCACTCTCTTCCCCCCATGTATCTCCCAATGATGACACCGCGGCGGTACATTACCGTCGTGCTCGTTCTGGTTGTATGTTCTTTCTATCTCTTCATGCCCATCGTGCTGAGTAACGTAACAGATTAGCATTCATTATATCTTGTCCATCGCTTTCGAGGATTATAAGCGCATATCTTCTCTCAGTAACTGGGGCTCAAAACTGCATGTATCCGAAGAAACCACTCAAGAAAACGGTTCGTATGCTGTGGCGTTCCCAGACGTGCTATACCACAATGCTACGGAACGTGCCAATGCCACGTTTGTCCTACTGGCACGAAACAGCGACATCAATGGGGTTGTCTCGAGTATGCAATCCGTCGAAGACCGCTTCAACAAACATTATAATTACCCTTGGGTGCTACTCAATGACGAGCCATTTACGGATTCGTTCAAAGAGTGCGGATGGTTTCACTATCGTCAACGCCGTCATTTCTGACGCTGCACTCATTAGGCGCGTCAGCATCATCACCAGGGCCCCGATTTCGTTTGGACTAATTCCCAAAGAGCATTGGGTTCAGCCTGACTGGATTGACGAAGACCGAGCGCGGTTAGGTCGCCAGAAGATGATGGCGCAGCGTATTATTTATGCCGGTGAGCTCGCAGTTGCTCTGGTTGTTACCTATATTCATCATCACCACAGGCAGCGTACCGTATGCGAAGTTTCCGTTCTTTAACATCCCTGACTTACGAGCAACTGCAGTTATCGCAACATGTGTCGTTTCAACTCTGGGGTGAGTATCTCCGATGCTCGTACTCTGCGAATATGATCTCTGACGTCTACACAGTTCTTCTTCCATCATGAGCTCTTACAGCCATACCGGTACTACTGGAGGTGAGCTATAAATACTACCAAGTGATTATGATCCTTCTTATTGACCATCCTATGCTAGAGTGGAGTGAGCGTTGCACATGGTCTATCTTCTATGCTGTTCTGACCGATCTTCTAGACCAGATGTCAAGTTCTTCTGTGATATAAATTACGATCCTTTCGTTTACATGCGGGAACATGATAAAGTATACAGTGAGTCAACGTCTGCCATTGCTTGTGAAGAGTTCCTTATTGTGTAATCAGGCTTCACAATCTCGTTAACGGAGTGGGCGCCCACGATACCCACGTTGTGGAGCACAGTAAAAGGTGGCGTGAAAATCACGGAGAAGATTGTAGTGAAACTAAACCTGTTACAGAGTTCATAGCAACTCACCCCGACTACATTGATCCGCATAACGCCATGGACTATCTATCCAACGACGGTGGAGACTCATACAACCTTTGTCACTGTCAGTTTCTCGTTACGATACCACCTTAACCGAATTAACGCACAAATACAGTCTGGAGCAATTTTGAAATCGCAGATATGGACTTTTGGAGGTCGGACGCTTACCAGGCCTTTTTCGATTTCCTAGAATCAAAAGGAGGATTCTATTATGAGGTATGTTACATCTATTCTCGTCCATCAATACTATTGCTAAAAATATCCACCTCCGTATGTTCAGCGCTGGGGAGACGCTCCGGTCCACAGCATTGCTGCTGCCCTCTTCGCCCGGAGAGACCAGATTCACTTCTTCCGAGATATCGGTTACCGGCATGAATCATTCCAGCATTGTCCACAGGGCGATCAGTGGTCAGTAGGAAGGTGTTCATGCGACCCTGCAGACAGCTTCGGTAAGTACAGGATCCCACATGGGTACCTTTCCATGGATACAGACTGATATTTCCCGAAGATTATTCACCGAATTCTTGCGTGAGGAAGTTCGAAAACTTGTTCTCATAGTACTTACCCAAATGCTGGCATTACCACTGTATTTAATATTATCACGTTATAATTACGAGTTGTACGATAGTACAGAATAGATGGAATTATTGGAGTAGCATGCCCATGGAAACTGTTCGTACTGCTTGAGTAACTCTTGACGCGAACTGACTGCGCGTGTCAATGTCAGGTGCTGTGCTGTGCTGTGCCTTGGTTGCCCAAACCCTAACCCTATGAATGATATATCTGCCGCAATTCTGCCGCGCAGGTCCAATACCTTTGCCTCTGCCCACCATGATGACGCCCTGGCGTTATGTTCTTCTCGTCCTTGGGGTTATCGTATGTCAATACTTTAGTAGCTCACATGGCCGTCTTTTGTTCACCGTCATCACAGATTAGTCTGCACTATATACTGAGCCTTGCTCATCCGGGCTACGGTCAGGCAACATCACTTTCTAACATCAAAGCGCCATGGAGTAGTTCAAAACCACCATACCAGACGCCTGTACCCGACGACTACTACGTGCCCGACAATGTAACTTCGCCGCAGGGACGAAGGGCTTCCGCAGCAATTGTCATGCTCGGTGCGTCCCTGGTTACCGTGTTGCTTGATGGAGGCTCATTTTTTTTTGTTTTGTTTTACAGCGCGCAACAGCGATTTGAATGGTATCATCGTCAGTATGAAGCAGATGGAGGATCGTTTTAACAAAAAGTTCCGGTATCCTTACGTATTCTTGAATGAGCAAGAATTTTCGGAGCAATTCAAGAGGTCGGGCCTGCCATTCGCCTTTACTCTTTCGAAACTCATGTTACCTTTAGCCGAGTTTCTGAGCTTACGGATGTTGACGTCAAGTTTGGACTTATCCCTCATGACCACTGGTACCAACCTGAGACCATAGACGAGGCCAAGGCATCAGATGCTCGAGCTGATATGATGAAGAACAATGTCATTTACGGAGGTGCGTTCGCATTCAAGCCTTCATACTTGATCTGGCTGAACTGTTGTGCAGGAAGCGTACCGTTGGTGGGATTTCTACAGTGCTTTGGACGTGCACTGATTTTACTTGGCATACAGGTATAGGAATATGTGTCGGTTCAACTCTGGAGTGAGAATATCAATGATATGCGCGAGTCTTTCTGAACCATTCGCTAGTTCTTTTATAGGCATGAACTTCTAAAGCCGTACAAGTACTACTGGAGGTGAATCCACTTATTACACCTACTTCCGCGCGCTGACCTCTCAATTAGAGTCGAGTATGGGAATCTCATCTTAAGCTTTACGTTGGTATACTAATAACTGATAAAAGGCCTGACGTCAAGTTCTTCTGCGACCTTGACTACGATCCTTTCCTAATCATGCAAGATCAGCACAAGGTTTACGGTACGCCTCAGCACTGTTCTCCCTTTTCCAATCCTGAAAAAATGTCCCAGGCTTCACCGTCTCTTTGTACGAATACGAGAGAACCATTCCAACGCTTTGGGCAGCTGTTCGCGGTGTGTCTCGTCATGTGTAAATAACCACAGTGGTTCTGACTTGGCCTTAGAATTCTTGGCAGCAAACCCCGGCATAACGCCCGAAGATAACGCCATGGATTTCCTTTCTGACGATGGAGGCTTAACGTACAACCGATGCCACTGTAAGTTTATAGATTGGATTGCATACTGTTCGTTGCTGACACTTACTTCCTAGTCTGGAGCAATTTCGAGATCGGTGACCTTGACCTATGGAGAGGTGAAGCGTATTCCAAGTTTTTTGACTTCCTGGATTCCAAAGGCGGATTTTATTACGAGGTTTGTTCTTCTAGTTCGTCTTTGCACAAACTCATGACCAGGGACCTTAACAGCGATGGGGTGACGCGCCTGTACACAGCATAGGGGCAGCGTTGTTTGCAAAGAAAGATCAAATAGTACGTACTACTACATTTTATTTTCTTTCAGTCAGTTGAAGTTTTTTTTAGCATTTCTTCAATGATATTGGCAAGTATTTCCCAGATCGTCGGGATCCTGTTTTGACCGCTCTCCTTCGTGATGTCTAGGCTATCGACATGAACCTTTCCAACACTGTCCTCAAGGTGATGCGCACAAACGGGGAAAGTGCTGGTGCGATAGCACGCAAAACTTTGGTCAGTTTCCTATCCTTTCTGAGATTTGCCACCTATTAACCTCTGTCAATGCAGACTATGAAGGATACTCTTGCCTTAACCGATACGATAGACTATTCGACTAGGGTTGAAAAGATGTATCCATACGATGGCTAGGGCAATACTACTGCCGGCACGCTATTCGTTTGTTTTCATTTCCATCTATCCTGGATTTACTTCGACCAATGCTGATGCAAGTGTAATATACGAAATGCAAGATGATAATGATAAGGTGGATATGCAATGTGTGGTGACTCCAAAGACCCAGAGAAAAGAGAAATAGCCGCCTCATAGGATAGACTGGGAGTAATATTGAAACTGGGAGATTACCATAAATATGTGCGACGCGGAAAATCAGCACGAGCCTTACCGAGTCATACAACCGCGTCCAATGTGAACCCAACGAACTGTCGATAAGACGGTCCACATGTTCTCCAATCAGTGAGTGAGTCAAGGAAGGCTGAAAGCGTTCACGCAATTGATTGGCGGTTTGCTCCCCAGAAACGGCGAAACATGGCAGTGCGGAGTCTACAGGAAATTAGGTCAACGGTTTTCTGACCCACTCGTAACCTTGCCAATGACTACGTACCCTTTTGCATTAGCTCAACGAGGGCTAGAACCGGAAGTCAAAGAAACGTCAAAGACAGGTCAATAGCAACGCACTGATGATTCTATCGCAATGCTTCCTCGCAGCCTCAAATCCTTCCCTAAACAACCGCCTGAATTCTAAGAAAGACTGTCCTGTAGCACCACCCAAAACCTCTATATACTCTGAAGGGAATTTAAACGGAGCGGCTTCAAACCCGATGTTTCCAGGCGTATTGCTCAGTATAAATCCAAAGTCTATATGTACGAGGTGACCGTCCCTGTCTAGAAGGATGTTCCCGTTATGCCTATCCTTTATCTGCAGAAGATAGGTAATGACGGAATAGCCTAGTAGATCCAGTTAGCATATGCGTTAAAATCGGAGAATACCAGATTTGCAATTTCACCTGCAAGAGACTTGGCGAAATTCCTTTGAGCACGAATGAATTTCGCGGACGAAGGATCACCATACGTCTATTTGGTTGCGTAGCGATTCAGATTCGGGGATATGGCAATAAGGGGTAAAATCGGACGTACGCTTTTGAAATGATCAAATAAAGTGACGTGGCCCAGTCGACCTTGAGCGATCCGACGAGCATATTCAGCTTTCTTGATGGAGTGAATGGAAGGTGCATCTGTTATCGTTTCCACTAGTCCAGAAGAGCCTCCCGTTATGAGAATATGGAAACTGATGAACAAGAAGTACTGATTCTAAGCTAATGAAGAGGTGTTAAGCCGACTTACTATCTTGCCCAGCACTGGCATTTTTCTTCCTCCCATATTCGTTGAAACTCGCGAATGAGGTGAGTTGCTAGCTGTTCCTGCCGGAGATCACCGCCTGTCTTGACGATAACCGAGACGCAATCCCAGTTCGCTGATGAAGTGTAAGACACAGCATATAGCTATCGCAAGCGAAAAAGGCGTCACCGAGATGTCCATATGGCGATCCATGCCTTATGCGGCTCTAATATCAGATAGATGAGCCATTAACTAGGCGCATAGATCGAGCCAAACCTTTTTAGCAGCCCAAGATTCACCTAAAACGACCGCAGAAGGATCAGCCTTGTTTATCTCCCTCCTAATGATACCCTCATCTTCAGCAGTTTTCCTTCCACTGAGATTGTCTATCCGTATGAGATTATCCATCTCCCGATTTTCTCTCATCCGCTCCATCCGCTCCGCCTCCAACGCTAACATCTCTTGCATGATTCGTTCACGTATGGCAAAAGCTTCTGAGAGTTGCAGCCGCATTCGTGTTGGTTGGAGATGCTGTGATGGTTGATCTTGGGGACCCAGCCCAGGGGAATTTTTGGAAGACTGGTCACCAGACGTTGTCAACCAACTAGAACCTGGAAGCCAACTTATGGGACCCCATTGAGATTGGGACTCCGAGGATGCACCGTTCGTAACAGGTTCCCGAACAAGGTTGGCGTTGAGCTGGGCTAACATGATCGCGGCCGTCCGCATGCGTTCGGAATATTCATCAAGAGATAAGGCGGGACTGTTATCGACGTTATCAGGGAGGGGTGACAAATGCGCGGAAGAATCAGAGGTACTGGATAGAGCACGGGCTATGGGTGCGCCGCGTTCCGGTGAAGGGGAAGGCGGAATTGACGAGGAGCGTGACCATGCAACCATGTCGAGTTCCCTGTTCTTCGGGGTTGGAGGTAGCACAATAGAATCGGAAAGATCAACAGGTCGAGATCGAAGGGATTGATCTGATCCGTAGAGTTGTTCAACGAGGTCCATCTCTTCGTCAGATTCAACAGGTGATGAGAGCGTTACAGGCGAGGAGGCAGTAAAAACGGGAGAAAAGACTGGTACATGAACTGCAGCAGCCACGACGTCGGTGTCATTGAGAGAGTCGGATTTGGGACTGTGACGTGAAGGGAGTGGAGGAAATGAGATCAACTCCTTCGAGGCGCCCTTTTTTTCGTGTTCCTTGACAACTATTTTCTTCAAGACGTCTTTGTTGGCTCGTTTATTTGGATCGAAATCAAGGTCGTCGTTGAGGATTTCTATCAAGAGTACGTAGGGAGCGCGTTCGGCTGAGTTGAGGACGACACTTTCGCCGGGGGGAATTCGCACGATGCGATGATGGGGTTGCGATCCACCCACAGGACGGGGTGAATCTGACGAGGAACACCACATAGGCATGCATACCTATGTACTGGTGTAAAAGATGAAGATCAGACAAAATGGGAAAGACATACCTCAGCTGGAAGTTGATGGTTCAAAGCAGTCAATTCCGCCCTTAGAGCACTTATTCGCGCCGGTCTTGGAATATCGAGAAGCCGGTTTGAAATACTTTCAAGAACTAGTAGAAACTGGATCTGAATGACTGTTAGAGAAGAAGTTGGGAAGTTGAGAGAGACGTACCTCTGCTCGACAATAATGGCTTCGAAGGAGGTGTGTCTGTGATGGCCCATCGTAAGACTGTAATAGACCATCTGCATAACTAGTCGACACGGAACGTGGAGGATGGCGTGACGCGGAGACAGAAGGAGATGACTGATACGGCGAAACGATTTGTTCAGTGTCAAGTTGTCCCAAAGGATCCTCGGACAAGCGCGATTTGCGTATTCCACTGAGGTGTAAAGGTAAAGAGGGAGCTGTCTGAGAGGGACCAACGGCACGATGCCTAACTGTTTTGTCCTCGTTAAACATAAATCCTGGGGACGGCGTGTGCTGAGAATCGTCGCTGAGATCATCGGCGTCGTCGTGATCATCACAGTTTGAGTCCAAGGAAGCTTTGGTCAAATTTGGACTGGCAGCAGGAGCAACCTCGTCGCCATGTCGGTCGATGCTCCGGTACCCAGTGCCTTCATCGTCGACTCTGCCTTGTTCTATGGCGACTAGGCCCATGATTTCTGTCAGCCTCGGCATAGCTGGTGCACCTGCGAGTACGACCCCGAGTCCCACGAGGGAAGGTTCAACGTGATGCTTAATCTTCTTTCGAGTAAAGCGAGACTGGAAAGAAGAGCAGATGGACGAATAGGGTGCCGGAACTGGAGGGGAAGGTCTCCAAATATAATTTCATGGCATTGATGAAGGATACGCTGACATATCAAGAATGACTTGGAATCGTGTCGCGTACCAGAAAGATCGCGGAGACTTGCTTGCATGAACCAGAGTGTCTAGCAAAATAAATGACATTCAGTAAAGTGAAAGATATTTCAGACGTACTATCATCGCAATATGGGTCGACCGGTGCGTAATATCGACTACAAAGCATTCCAGAGCGCGAGACTTGGACGGTCTGGTCACCAAAAGATGGCAGATAAAGCCCCAAACATCGGCAAGATCCTTGGTGTCGAGCTGGCGCAGACGCGAGGTGATGTAGTAGGTGATTCCTATGTTGTCCGAGTAGAGAGCGAGGTACTGGAGGGCAACATGGAGAGAGAAATAATTGATAAAGAGCCGGAGAAGGAGAGCATGGGACATGGAGGAAAAGATGACAGGAATTTCCCTACAGGGCCGCGTGTGATCACGACACGTTACTGAACTTTGCCTTCCACGTCCATCATCCATGTATTGGCGTTCACTCTGCGCCTCCGTTCTTTTACTCGTACCCGCCGTGCTTGCCGCCGACGATGTACAGGCCAAGCTTGTCAGTCTAGCCGCCGCTGGCAACGGCCTCATCCATCTCAATGCCCAGACATATGAACTATTGACCACCTCCAACCGCAACTGGTCTGCTGCCATCCAATTCACAGCTCTCGACAAGCGGCGTAGATGCGAACCGTGCAGGTCGGTATCTACATATACCATCGCTGTATGCATCTTGTTGACTTTAAACAGGGAATTCGATCCGTCGTGGACCGCAGTTGCCAAAGCTTGGGCAGCCGTCCCCAAGGAACATCGTGACACCCATTTCTTTGGAACCTTGGACTTTGACGACGGCCAAACGGTCTTTTCGCAGGTATGTAGTCCGTCCTTTATGTCCTGGCCGCGCTCAGTCGTTTCCGCAGCTTGGAATGACCTCGGCACCAGTCGTCTACATGTATCCTCCAACCCAAGGTCCTCGACAGCCTGCCAGTGGAAAATATAATGCAGTCAAATACGATTTTTCCAAGTATGTCATCCGCGTTTCCGCCGGTCCAGTTCTTGACTATCTGTAGTGGTTTCGAGGCTGGACCTCTGGCAGAACAACTTTCCAGTCATACCCCCGTCCCAATCCCATACAGGGCACCCATCGACTGGGCTCGTTGGGCCACCTACATTGCTGGTTTCTTGGGCTCCCTCTCCATCCTTCGTTATATTGCACCGGTTCTTAGAAGCCGATGGACTTGGGCTGTCATCTCGATCCTGAGTTCACTTATCTTCACCTCTGGCTACATGTTTACGCGTATCAGAAACGTGCCCTACTCTGGTGCAAACGGTAATTGGATTGCTAGTGGGTATCAAAACCAGTTTGGGCAAGAAGTCCAAGTCATAGCCTTAGTTTGTGCGTCGACTCTCTATTTGTATTCAACATTCGCTCACCTTTTGATGTAGACGGTCTACTCGCATTTTCCTTCCTGATGCTTACCATCATTGTACCTTACCAGACTTCTGCTGCTCGACAAAGGCTGCAGGTCTATCTCTGGGTTGGAATCATCATGATCATCTATTCTGTCCTGGTCAGCATCTTCAAAGTCAAGAACAGAGGTAGGTTCAATGCCACTTTGCCTACGATATCAAGCTTACGTTTTTCGAGGCTATCCTTTCCGTTTGTTCCTATAGACATGTTCCTTGCCGTGCTAAAAGCTGGCTCAAAATATAGTAGATATGGAAGTAAATGATATCAATTTGGAGCAAACATCGGCAAAATAGGAATATCCAGACACAGCAATCCTGGCTTCGAATGCCTTAGAACAACTTTGTCTATTGGCTTGAATCATCTTGATTCGATGTATATATCTCCGGGGAAGGAACCTACCTGATCTTCTCGGAGAACCATTAATAAAATATCGAAATACTCAGTTGATACTTAGTCATTGTGTTTGATGGACTTCTTTAAATTGTAGCGCCTCTTGTCACACTTACCAGCTCGTACTGAATTGTCGACTGCCATGTTTGCTGGGTCTTAAACCATATAATAGAATATGCGAAACCTATATTGAAAATAATTTCATGAGGCGCTTGCTGACAAATGAGGACGTCGCAATGCGATATCGCTATAGAAAACCATATTGGAAATTTTGCTTGCCGCCCGTGTAGCTCAGTGGTAGAGCATTGTACTTATGAGGATATCTGCCCCTATGCAAGGGTCTCGAGTTCGAATCTCGGCATGGGCACGGTGTATTCCGTTTTTCTCTTTGTCCGGTTGGAGCTTTCATAGAATTTAATTCAATATTGACTCGGTACATAGAGGCCAACGAGTTGCCGCCCCTTGGGTCCACGTAGCTGTTGACTGGTATGCCAGTGTGCTGCATTTGCGTAGCCCTGACGCAGTTTGATCCTGTCTACATGTCCGACTCCGAAGACTTGCAGCCAGGCTCGGTCCAAACGTCCATAGGTGCTGCATAGGTGCCCACTCAACTTTCTGGCTATCCCATGACAAATCGTGATGGGTGACCGTATATATGTCGCTGCTCCTTTGCCCAGAGTCCTCGTCAAGACGACCCATCACTTCATGTCCCTACAAAGTTCCTTTCAACTGTCTGCGCTCCTCTGTAAGCTTGAAAACACGCTAGGCTTCTGTCTACAGCATACGGCCCCAAGCGTTTCAAGGTACGTGCATGGGTACAAAATAGGATAAGAGTTTTTGAATTCCATACTATGTGTTTTGTAAACTAGTCTTAAAGAAACCGTCCTTTCCATCTACTTAACTAATCTCCTCTGCCAAGCTTATCTAGCGAGCGGACACCCTGCTCGAACCATTCTTCGCGCGTTATCCAGAACTCTTCCCGCCCTTTCATAATATCTGCTAGAACGGCACCACCAAGGAAGACCATGTGCTTCCTCCGGGGAGGGTCCTCGATCTTGATTTTGAATTTCTGTAATGCATAAGACTGTCAGAATTGTAGAGCGGCATGGGACAGATGCGCACATTCAACCGCGAAGGATCACCCTTGAGCACCTCGACAAGATAGAGTTGCTTCATCTCTTTCTCTAGCCTGCTGGGAAGTCCTGGGTACATGCTCGATCCGCCAGAGAGAACGACGTGCTTGTAAAGTTCTGAGCGGACATCGACAGCGGCGGCTTGGATGGTTTGGAACAGCATTTCTACACAGAGGATGTTAACAAGTGAATGGTGAAGATGATATAGACTATTACCTGCGACGCCAGGCTGTTCTACGTCGATTAGGTGGGGTTGGAACATACATTCTGGAGCTTCAAAACGCTCCTCTGCAACTTTAATTGTCCGTCCATCAGGGAGCTGTTCGCTTTATTAGTTTAGGGCTATAAATTTCAAGGAGCCTGACCTGATAGCTTTCGACTAGCACTGTAGTCTCCTCTGAAAGACGTGTATCAAGCTCCAAGTCGTAGCTAACGACAAGTCATTCACTGCAATCTTTCGTGGGGACAGGATAACTCACCTGACGTAGCAGAGTTTCTCCTTGATCGCGCGCACCGTCTCAAAGTCTGCTGTTCGATTCAATGCATAACCTCGCCTCAGCAGCAGCTTGATCAAATATTTGGTTACGTCGCGCCCTGCGATATCAAGTCGCCGTGTCAGATGAGGCATCGCAAACCCGTCGTATACTGGAACAATATGCGTCACGCCGTCGCCAGAGTCCACGACGACGCCCGTTGTCAAACCTTTCAAACGCTGAGTGCAGTTAGATATGTCGGCAAAGCAACGTACCCTGAGCATACAGCGTCAACACTGCCTGGATGGCGACATACACCCCCTCAAATCCGTATTCCTCGAACATTACTTGGCACATCTTCTGCCTGTTCACCTTTGGATTCATCGGGGGCTCCGTCAACAGTACCTTCCGCCCCCTGGGATCTACTTTGAGTTTCTCATCAAAGGTGTAGTCCCACAAATGTTTCATATCCTCCCAGTTGCGTATGATTCCATGCTCCATCGGCTGTGTTATCTGGAGGTAGTTTCGGTTCTCTGCTGCTTCGTCGCCGATCATGATATCTTTAATGGTCGCGTTTCCGACTCGTTCTTCAGCTCGGAGGATGGGGCGGCCAACAATGGAAGGAAATACTGAAGCATTGTAAGGACAATGAGCAGCAGGCCAAACAAGCTCGGGGCGCACCATGCTCAGGAAAGTTAGAGCCTGCATACCCAACTTTGACGAACTGCGCAGGATGAGTGTGTATGTCTGAGGCAAGAATTGGATACACGTACACCGGTACCGTTGTCGACGACGAGAGGTGGCCCAGGATCCATTATTATCGATACGGAAGAGATGAGAGGTGATGTCAAGGATGTTAGTGGTCGTCGTCGGGATTCGGCCGGCCCTTGTTTGGCGCGATTTGTCTGGCGCCTCTGACCGCAATGCCGGCGATGACATCGACTCGGCTTTAAACGATGCTTAGAGGCAGTATTCAGCGTCTTGCTGCTCGACGTCTGTACTCGTCAGATGCAGCGTACAACACCGAGGCGCTGGACAAATGGATTGCCTCCCCCAAACAGTGCATTTTGAACGACACTCTCCACCCAGAGCATCTATCTGATCTCTATGTGACTCTTCCTACTCGCGACGGAACACGCAAACCGTTCCATGCGCCTGAGCCGTCGACACCCATGGGATATGGTCACCATACAACATTCTTCTACCCTCGCATTCCTGAGCCCTTCTTGCGTAGAGACGGCACGGACGCAGATTTCTGTCCCCGGAACCGTTTACTCGCAGGATGTGGGCAGGCGGAAAGATATCGTGGATGGCAGGGAACCCTCTGATCATTGGTGGCAAGGCAACTTCAAGAATGACAATAGGCTCCGTCGAGAAGAAGAATTTCGATCGTGGACGTCCTATTGTGTTCGTGAACAAGAAAATTGAGATCTCCATGGAGGATTCGGCAGTTCCTTCTGTGATTGAAGAGAGGGTACATGTCTATTTGCCCGTTGATGCTGCAGTTAAGAAGGAGCCTCGTCAAGGTAGGCACGACGATGGTCAGCGATTTCCTCTAATACATGACGCCCAGTTCCCGGGATACCAGACTCGTCTGATTTCTCACTCACATACAAACCGACGCTGACGACATTGTTTCGATTTTCTGCGCTCACCTTCAACGCGCACTATATTCATCTGGACAAGGATTATGCGCGCGACTTCGAAGGATATCAAGGCCAGTTGGACATGGTACTGGTGCATCTCGGTTCTGACTCGATCTGTAGAGCGTCTGGTTCACGGACCCCTCACGGCCCTCATGATGCTTGAAACAGCTACTGACCAAAACCCAGGTGTTGAGATCAAGACATTCGAATACCAGGCCACGAATCCCCTCATCGTTAACCGAAAACATACAATTTTTGGGCAGTGGACTGGCGACAAGGCATTTATGTGGTGCCAAGACGAAGATGGAGTGGTCGGAATGACGGGGACGGTGACCTTTGGCTGAGTGTAGCGTAGGACTCATGCTGGAAAGACAATGAATAATTCGGGTTACTTACATGTAGAACAGATATACAAAGAAATTTGTGATACGTATACATTACATGCACTATTTTCTATCTGATCCCAGAACCAATCGTACTCTAATTATCCCTGCTGCCACATGTGCAATATTTCTTCTAGAATGTATTCGGGGAGAAACTCGAGCCGGGTCATATGTGGTGAGAGTGTGCAGCCCCTGTTTAGACGCGTCGTGGCACGTGATGCATATTGAAACTCCGCGCGTTATTTATATTGGCTTGTCTGTTTGTTGCCGTCGAACCGTCCTTGACCAGAACCACCACCACCACCTCAAGTTCTCACCACCTCCTCACCCATCCTCAACCGCAATGGCACCCAAGGTATGCCATGCATGGTCTATCGCCCATATTACTCGTCTCATGTCCATGTAGCCCGCTTCGACTGCTTCCAAGGCTCCGGCTTCAACCGCTGGCAAGGCGCCAGCGAAGACAGACACCAAGGCTGCGAAGAAGACTGCCAGCAAGAGCAAGGCTGCCGCACCGGCTGATGGCGAGAAGAAGAAGCGTAAGAAGTCGAGAAAGGAGACTTACAGCTCGTATATCTACAAGGGTACGCGTCGGTTGGCTTATCTTGGATCGTGACTCGTATCCTGACGCGCCGTCTATCGTACAGTGTTGAAGCAGGTTCACCCTGATACTGGTATCTCCAACAAGGCGATGGCCATCCTTAACTCCTTCGTCAACGACATCTTTGAACGTGTTGCTACTGAGGCTTCTAGTGCGTCGTGATTCCGCTTCGTTGTCACATATTCATTCTGACTCATTGATTACAGAGCTCGCTGCCTATTCTAAGAAATCGACCATCTCTTCCCGCGAAATCCAGACCAGCGTTCGTCTCATTCTCCCGGGTGAACTGGCCAAGCATGCCATTTCTGAGGGGACTAAATCTGTCACCAGTACGTGTCACATCGTCTTCGCCCAGGGTCATATTTTCAACATATTGAACAGAATTCTCTGCCGGTGGCAAGTAAACGGGATTATTATCCGTAGCCGGATGGTACCTTCATCTCATCTTTGCTTTGTATTCTAGTCACCATCCTGACGGGCTACGTACTATCTATATATATAGAGCATATCTAGTCTTGTCGCACATTTGTAGCTCGGGCATTATATATTTTTATACAGATGTATGGATGTGCATAATAAGGGAGTCAATTAGAACCCTGCAAGTGTGAATTAGAACGAAAGATATAACATGCAAGGCGATCGCGCTTACCGTATTTGTTCCCAGCCTCCTTGCGGTTGCGTCTGCCTTCTGCGATTTTGTCTTCCAAGAGTTCTCTGTTCTCGTACGCCTCCTTGAGCATTGTCGATAGCTGATGTCTGGAGCGAGCGATACCGCTAAGCTTGGATGCCTGGAAAGACGACATTGAGCAAATAATATAAGCCTAACAGCAGGAAAACCGACATTGATGTTCATTTTTGGTTTGTCAGGAGCACCTCCGGCACCCTTCGTTATTGCCTTCCTCTCTTCTCTCTCCTTGATCTCCTTCTTGGCTCGCTCCATTTCCTTCTTGGCATCAACGTCCTCCATGCCTTCCTTCTCCATTCCCTCGAAGCCTTTCGCAACGCCCTTCTCCAAAGCCCGAACCTGATCATTGTACTCCTTTTGCCATCTCTTCAGGAAAGTCGCATAATACTCCGGTTCATGCGCTTTCCATGCGCCTGACGGAAGTTGGTAGTACCCTGGATACTCGTCATTCATCGTCGGTTCTGGTGGTTCAAAGGTCGGAATGACCGGTGCCGAAGATATGCTTGATAGAGGATGAGGATGAGGCAGTGGGTTTAGGTGCAGAGGCGGCGCCTGAGTATATACGATGAGTAGCGTACAATAACATTTCGATAGCACTGCTCACCTAATGAAAAGAAATCCATAGCAGGAGCAGGAGCAGGAGCGGGGGCAGGAGTTCGAGCAGCAGGCCTGGGTCTGTCTTCTTCCAACGATATGTTGGACCTCCCTTTTGCCAGCGACGGTGGCAGAAAGGTATCGAGGGCGCTGGCGCCTCCTCATCTGCTAGCGGTGCTGAAGGAGGCGCATTGAAGGACAAAGCCTGGCCCTTGCCACCACCCAGGACTCGTTCTGTTGGAGCAGGTGTGGGGTTTTTCTGTTTTGGCGCAGGGAGCATTGACATCAGTGACGATGTCCCAGCACCAGACTCCAACCGAGGCTTCTTCGCGGCGGGTCTGGATATCTCTTTCCCATCGCCATCGTCTTTCACAGGCTTAAGTGAGGGGAGAGCAATCGCGACTCGTTTCTTTGTCCTAGGAGGAGGTAGGGCAATGCTGGATGATGAGGTCGTTTTGGACTGAGGTTTCAATGACTGACTGTTTATACTACTCGAAGCCTGTGTTTTCGTCTCGGTCTCCCCATCGCTCTCACTGCCACTACCGTAGTCTTCGAGTCCAAGCATAGAGCCAAGCGCAGATTTTTTGGAATAAAAGTAAAAAGGCGCAAATTGGTGATGGACGTGAAGAACGAAGCGGGTTGATCACACCGTGGCCAAATAAGTTATGCCAGTAAACAGAAAAAAATCATATTTATGCAATTTGTAGAATAATCAAAACAGCTTCTTACTTAAAGATAGTCGCGTCTAGAGAGTGTGTGGTAGCAATATCTAACAAGTATTCAATTATGTCCGATTCCTGTAGCATTGCCGATGATTTCCCAGTTCGAGAACGAGGTAAGTAATAACACAGTCCAAAATGATTATGCCTTCTAATGTCCAAATGAAAGAAATAAACGTCGTGATCATGGTCGTGCTAAAGATACCCGTAAGCATTCAAGGTCTCGAAGAGAGGTATATAGAAAAAAAAACTCACATAGCTGTTCTTTACGGTAGAACCAGAAGTAACCAATGACAATTATCAATTGGCAGATCAACGCTATCCAGAATACGGGCTCGGCCATGGGACTCCCTGTGGAATGGATCAACAGATAATTCGGTCTAATAGACGGTCGACAAACCTTTAAGACCCTCGTCAAAGTCCCACTTCGCAGCATCAGGGAACACGCTTCCAGGCCCGATACGATTTGGTGCAGTCGCTCGAGCGATCATAACACAAACTGAACCGATTATTTGAGAGAATGCCAGTGTAGCACAAACGTGCAGTCGTGAAAGTGTCTGGAGCAGAATCATACCGAGACCGACTCCCTGAATGGCATCTAAAACACCGAGCCACAACCACAACGACAAACCAAGGTATGGTCCACCACTTCCGGCCCAAGGAATATAAAGTGCAAGCGAAGAAGTACCCCACATCATCTGACACCATTTAGGTGCACCAAGGCCCACCGCAAACACAGGCAGAAGCCACGTATGTGTCTTACTGAAGTGCGTAAGGATGCCAAGAAGTGCCCCCCAAACACCAATGAAGAAGGCGATGACCAAGAGAAGAATCTGATATGTCGGAATAGGAACGCTCCACAAGAAACTCCAGTTGCGTCCGTAAGGCTGCATGATGAAAGAACAGTTGAGCATACTTCAGATATAAGTCGAACGAGTACTTACACCACTGAGCCAGTAGTCTCGAAGAATTTCGGACGCAAGGAACCAGATGACCAGTTTGCGACGGAACAAGGTTCGCAAGAAGTGAGGCACCTTGGGTGGTGTTTGACGGTAGTACTCTGTTGACGGTGATGAGGAACCAAAGACCTACGAGATAACCATTGACGACTCACCAGGAAGACCGTAAAGCATCAGATAAGCGAAAAGGAAACTCATGAGGGCTAGTGGCCAGACGATGAGAACAATCCACCATGGCGGTGTATAGTCATCGGATTGTCCAGTGAGGGAATGTCCCCAGTACCACAACGCCGCCACCCAAATCTGCTGGGAACCTTGAACGATACATGCACGAAGAGTCCACACCTCCGTCGCAGCACCCGCTTCTTCACCAAAGTTGAGGCCAAAGAATAGGAAAGCAGCGGCCGAGGCGACGGCATAACACCATGTCGCTGTGCTTGCAAGGGCTCTGTGTGCGGGCTTGAATGAAGAGGAGATAGATGGGAAGCCGACCAAGAGGAACGCAAGACCAAAGAATACCCAAGGTGCGGATAGGACATATACGGATGGCTTCAGTCTGAACAGAGGATACCACACCGCCGATGCAGCAAGGAATACACCACCAAGGACATAAAGCTGAACATCGTCTTGCCAACTCCGACCAGTCAAAAGAGTAATTTGGAAACTTGTTGCACTCAACATCTGCAAAAGCATTGAGAAGGTCATACAATGTTATTGAAGGGGCGTATCTCACCTGACCCGCAGCGATAACTATAGTATACAACGGCCAGCCCCATAATTCACGAGACATGGCGATCTGTAGCCTTGTCATGGGTACGATTTCAGGGGCACCAGCATCGTGACGAAGAGGGCCATCATAGTCAGAAGTAGAAAAGGCCTGAGTGTTGGGCGCTGGCAAACGAAGTTAGAGTAAAGTCAAAACCAGGGATCGCAAACATACAATCAGGGCGAGAATATATTGATGGTGAAGGTGTTCCCCAGACGGAATCACGCTGCGAAGACCTGATACTGGCGGCACTGTCGAGTTTGTCCTTGCGAACTTTGCCAAAGAACGCTTCTTCGCTTTTGACGAGGAACTTTTCGATGGACAGTTCGTGCTCCGAGTTTTTAGCATTGAGGGCCTGCAATTTTTGAACGAACTCTGAAGCAACTCCACCATCGGCATCAGTGAACTAAAGCCCTTGTCAGATCATTTTCATTAGATAAAGGAACAGTCATACCGAGGCGATTGCTTTGTTCAAAGGCGAGTTGGACTTTTCATCAACAATAGACGAGATCGATTCAACCGATGACACGCGAGAGTGAGCGCCAAACGGACGATTGGGTGTGAGGTTTTCATCCACGAACGGATCTGGAGCATGCCGCTGATCCCGGGCAATGGTGCGATTAGCCCTCTCCAGGAAGTCATTATATCCTGGACCAGGTTCCAATGTACTGCCGCGCGAATGGCTGAAGTAGTCGTCATCTTGACCGCCGTCGGTAGTAAACGAATTGCGAGAGCCATCTGGAGGGAGTAACCGAGGTGCACCGGCCGCTGTGAGGGTGTCTTGACTCCATTGACCAGGAGAACCAGGTGTATGGGCATGAGGACTATCGAGCATGCTGTTTCGGTCCCACTCAGGCTGAGACGGGTAAGCCTGGTTGACAGGGTTCCAATCATCGGTATCTGCCATAGGACGAACACCAGCGCCATCACAATCAGACTCCCGCCAAGCATCAGCGCCGGCAATCGAACGACTGGCATTGATACTGCGCTTGTGGAAATCCTCCATTCGCTGACGCCATTCGACCACAGGGAAACGTTGGACGGCAGATCGGGCCCGAAGAACTGCGCGCTCTTCCTCGGTGGACTTCAGAGCCATTTTGATAGTTTTGGTAAGCTGTGAGAGCATGTGCGCCGTTGAACTAGATTCTACGGGATACCACTATAACAAGAGATAGGTCATTCGTGAATCGCTATTAGATGAAATGAACCACGAACCCAACCAGGCATTAAACCCAGACCTCCGAGACGACTTCCGACTCCGAGAGCACCTTTCCTACCGAATTCGACAGCTACAAGACCAAAGGGCTCATCACGAGAGGGAATCAGAGCGAAATCGGCACCACTGAACAGATAGGGAGGGAGCGCCGTGAACTCAGGCTTTGAAAAGACGCGATCCGGGAACATTTCCATCAATCGCGCTAACTTCTCAGCGGCGAATCGTCCATACAAGTCGATAACGGGACCAACAGCAATGAGCTGGATAGTGGGACGTTTCTCCAACCTGTGCGAAAGTTTGTAAGGACATAAATATAGGTTTGCGGGGAGACCTACAGGGAAGGCATTACATCGGCAATGAGATCGACACCCTTTTGTTTCGACCAACGACCGACGAATACGAACAAGTCAGAATCGGGGTCCTGTCTGATCCCAGCCCATTCTTGTGCTTGGCGCTTGTGTTCCGGACGGGCAGCTTCGGCGACTTCATCGATTTGAACATCCTTGGCCTTTGTGGGAGCTTCGTCCAACGCTTCAATATCACTGGGATCGGGATTGGGCAAGGAATCGACATGCTTGAGCGTCCAAAGGGCAGGATATCGGGCCCAACTGCGTTTACCATACTTGTCAGACACACCCGCCACGCCAATACTTTTCTGGTGAACACTGATGAACGAAGCGGCCGCATGCAGCAAATTGAAAGTGTTTCCGAACTGCACATATTTAGTGCAATGCTCCTTGCTGATGTTGAATGCCGAGCAAACTTCCTTCATTTCTTCCTTGGTCCGCAGAGGCCAGAGACCCTGGAATTCGGCATTATGAAGCGACAGACAGCAGGGGAGGACCTTGGGCAGGAGATAGATGGGTGCCAATGCACCGTGGTAGTCGTTCACGTGGTAGATATCGACAGTGGGGTTGCGACGAACAGTAGCGGCAATAGCTTGGTTCCAAGTCGAATAGAAGATAGCGGAACTGAGATCGTCCATGCGAGCGGGATAGGGATCGGCTTTGGTCTGGGCGCGGAACACGGGACTGTCCAGGATAACATATGTGATGTTGTCCAAAACGTGAGTTTCTACCTCAATGAGATAGGGCTCGCCGAAGATAATGACCTCGATAGGTTCTGCAGGGTCCCCAGCTGGGTACTCCACGTCTTTGACCTTCGGCACAACCCAAATCAAGTCCACATCAGTCATTGCTTTGCCCATAAGACTGGACATAACACCGAGACCACCGATCTTGACCTTGATCTTCCAGTCGATGATCTCGTACTCGAGAGTAGAGATAAGGACTTTCCGGCGCTTGTTCTTATCCTCAGGCCAGCCTATGATCTCTCCATTGTGCTTGTGATGCCCGAAAATACCTCCTCCCTTCTCTGACATTCCTCCATCTTTCAGGTCTGACTGAGATTTGTTGCCCAAAACGCCCAGAATGGGGAAATAGCTGTTAGAGGTCTTCGCCTTTACGCCATATTGATTGTGCTTGATACCGTAGAATGACCACATGAAAACGAGGACGGCGAGGGTACCGGTGACCAAGGGAATAGCGAGCAGCAGGGCATACATGATAGCACCGACGGATGCCTGTCCACGAGGTTTCAGCCACCATTGCATGGTAGAGTCGTCAACGAGTAGCGACCAGGCAAGATGGGGCGATGGCGGAGCAGACATGTTCACGTAATTGGGAGCAGCGGTGTTGGGAGGAAGTCGGTCAAGAATGCCATCGCCGTCAACGTCTCCGTAATAGTAGTCATCGTAACCCCAGACATTGAGCTGGACATACGTCGGCCACTGAGCCATAATTTCCAGCTCCCAGTAGCCGTCTTCATTCTGTTCCATCACGCTCGACAGACCACTGTCGAAACCCCAAGTATTGTAAGGGCCACGAGCGAGTAGCTGAGGAACGCGGCGACGAGCTCCGGACCAACCATAATCTGCGTGAATAACAGCGGCTGTTGACATTGTAAGCTGGCTCCAATCTAGACGATCATTAGTCACAGAAACAACGTAATAGGATCGCAGAGCGCACACTGCACGATGATATGGTCGCCATCCCAGAACAATTCAGAGTTGCTGAAAACATCGTTGTCGATCGTCGTTGTGTCCTCCCAGTCAGTCCAGTCAGTCCAGTTTTGACCGAAGTTCCATGAGTATCGGAACTTTTCGGCGCCATAAGCTTTGTGAGTGAACGTGTACTTCCCATCCGACTTAGTAAAGACGTCATCGTCGTAGTCGTTCTCGGGGAAGACCATGACATTTTGAGACGAGCCCTTCCTCAAAAGCAGATGATCTACAACCTATCAAGAGTAACGGTAAGTCTCAAGTGGAACCAATTCTCAGCTGATACGAACGTTTGTGGAATTTCCGTTACTGTCCTTAGCATTATCGACAGTGATCTCCAACACTCCATCGGGGAAATTTGTCAAAGTTGCAGTCCATTCCCATGCAGAGGTCGAACCACCCTGGATAATAGATGCGGGCGCATTGGATATGCTTTGACAGTTGACGTTGGTGATCGACGGTGTAGAGCCTTTGCCCGATGAAGACATGTTGAGTGAGATCGCGTTTGTAACCTCACCGCAATCCAAAACGGCGTTGAATTCGATCGAAATGTCGACAGTGGTGGCATTCGTTTGGCCATCCTCAGCCAGCAAACGATAGTCATGGCCCGGATTGAAGGCGGTCATTGCGAGGGGTGGAGCAACCCACTGAGCTACGGGCACGAGTGCCTTGAACCCATAGGCATCCATAGTAAGATTTGGGAGACAGCCATACCAAGGGGCTTTGTTGTCAGCATTGTACGCTGAGCCGGAGTCCTCCAAAGTGTAGGTCTCGAACGGCGCGAACAAGTTGCGAACCGTTGTGCCGGACTGGAAAGGGGATGAAATCCATAAGCTTTCCTGACAGTCGTACTCCCAACTCTTGGTCTCGTTTTCGTTGGTATACAGCATCCAAACCTGATCCGTAAAAGTTCCCGTCAGATTTTGGACGCCTGAGATACCGGACCTGGAGATCGACCACAGGCCCATCTCAGTTGCTGTGTGGTTGGAACCAGGTCGCTCGATGAGGTGTGTCCAGTTGCCACGCTGCACGAGGTTAAACCCGTCTTGTAGGGCACCATATATTGTCCGCAGGTAGTTGAAGTGCCTGAACATTCGGCGACTATCAGTGGTAGGATCGAAATGATCAAGGGCGTTCCAATCATCGTGACACCCTACTAAGGATTTGTCCAGGGGCATGTTGAAGTACTGTTCAGAGCCGAGGGTGTAGCAGCCATGGCGCTTCCATGCCGTGTTACTCGTCATAGCTTGACGGCTATATGAAGTTGAGTCGCAAGAATCATAAATAGTATGTTGAAACGCTTACCCATAAAGATAATTGGAAGCACCGGTGTCAAACAGATAGAAGTTCTGCTCTTCGCCATAGAAATACTGGGTGAAAAATCAGGTAGGATTCTGGTGAATATCCACAATGAACCCACCAAAGGAATGCCGGGCATGACAAGGCCCGCGATGAAGGTGGCCAGAACACTGCGCTCCCTCCCATCGGCAAGACTATGCCAACGGAACACATCAAAATTGCTCGTTCCATACATATGTCGGGGATCAACTTTGCCCGTTAATTGATTGATGAAGTCATTGTCAACGAACATCTGATTCCACGCGGTGATGAAGTTGATATCGATATCGTATGCGACGTTTAGGTTACCGTCCATACCCAAGAATCGAGTGAGAGAACGATAAATGGAATAATGGAATGCGACCGAATCCAGCCCATTGACGCCCTTGTCCCGAAGAAAATATTCGTTATCATCCGATGTAAGGTTGGCTGCAATCAAAAATCCACCGGGAAGTTGTGTAGGAGTGCGGCCACGACCACTGAGCATAAATGTCAGAAAATAGAGAGGGACAAAGGGGAGGTGCTGCTTACTAGTATAGGGAGCCGAAAGTGTCGCCTCCAGTGACTTCACCCGGGACGAAGAAATTTTTCTTACCAAGGTTGTACGCACAAGTGCGTGCGCTGGACGTCCAATCCGATAAAGCGGCTACCGTGACCTGAGTGGATTTATCGATACGGATAGCGTCGAAATCCAAAGCGGTGATAGCCATGCAAGCAAAATTCTTAAGCTTGGCCATAACCTCGGGCTTCCATTCACGGAGACGGTCCTGGACGGAGGCGAATTTGGACAATTGACGTTGCCAATCCGCGTGCACACCGAAAGCCTCCATGTCACCATACTGGTCAAATTCCGACTCTAGGCAGCCATTCGTCTCGATAGTGACCAGGGAACCGTCATCGTCCCAGAACTTGGGCATTTCGCAAGACTCATTCCGGGTGTTACTAATCTGTGAGTGTCGAGTGAGCAAAAAAAGGCAGCGCTGAGGTGATAAGTATCTTACGTCAAAGTCCGCATATTCGGTGAAATTCCATGGCATGTAATTAGGATTTTTGTAGACGGCGTCGTACTCGTTCAGACTGAAAGGTGTACTGCTGTTCAAGTGACTGGAGAAAGGGATAAAATTCAGTTACGCCGTTGCAGTACAAGATAGAGTGGACTTACCCATCAAAACCTATGAGATCCGACATAGTTCCTACGGTGAAATCGACCATCAAGTACATGTTATGAGCGTGTATGGTATCGATTGCATTCCTCCAATCATCGATAGTGCCCCAGTGAGGATCAAGGACGGTGAAGTCAAGCGGCGAGTAACCTATAGGATGATTGAGTGAAGAAAAACAGGGGGAGAGGCTAACAACACACTGTCGGCCTGCCACAACATGTTCAGAAAAGGCGTTCCGGAAATGAAGATGACCCGGATTCCCATGCCATAGAGGTAGTCCAACTTGGATATAAGACCCTTGAGGTCACCACCGTATCTGAGCTGGGTTTCCCTCCAGTCACTTTCGTACAGGGTGCCGAAGTAATCATTATTGGAAGGATCGCCATCTGCGAACTTGTCCAGTAGAACGGTGTATACGGGAAGAGCCCGCCAATTTTCGGGAGAAGGTGTATAAGTGGTATTTGGTCGAGTCGCCTTGTACTCTGTTGGTTGGGTCGCATCCTGGTTGACATTGAGGTTGTAGTCGGTGAGGTCGTCGCGATACGGCGAGGCTCGGGCGAGGCCAGCGAGAGCCGATAAGGCGGTAAATGCGGTAAAAAGCCGCATGGTGGTGAGGGTACCGACTAGAGGGGAGGAAAGGGGTGGAAGGGGGAAAAGGGACGCGTATTAGAGGAAAAGATATAGTGCACGCAGGGTCGACAGGATACAGCCTGTCAACAGGCGAAGGGCGAGCAACGATGATGGGAGAGAGTGACAGAGTCAGTCGGACAGCCAGACGTAGCAGCGTTCGAAAGACGGTCGGCGTTTTCCCTGTTCTGTTTATGTGGTCAATATTTATGCACCACAGCCACATTGCCACACCCTGGGAATTTCTCAAGGCACTCCCGCAAGCCCCGCAAACCTCCTGTTTCCAGTGACAAGCATCCACTCGCAAGCATAGCCAGGAGCTACTATAGATCCTTTCTGATTTTTTTAGCCTTGGATACTAATATATTGTAACCATATTTACCCCCGAGACAGTCTGGGATCGCGGCAACTACGATCCAAAGGTAATTTTATTCACCATGCGTTTCAACCGTAAAAATTTAAAACACACACACATCGGGCTAACCTCACCTTGCCTTACAGGGATGTCAGCTAGGCCCCTTACGTTCCAGGATAAGAGCTGACAAAGATTGCAAAGATCCTGTCTGATCGCGTGTGACCATCACCTGTAACAGTAGGCCCGTAACAGTTGCGGAACCGGCCCGGCACGGGTTGCTATGGCCAAATTGGGACAGCAATGCCGCTGACCAAGCAAACCCGCCTCTCGCGTTCACGGCCTATCGTCAAAAGCACCATTTGTTTCCTCTGTGCATCGGGCTTGCGTCCAGGTCAGACTTCATAAACTCTCTTCCTCTTACCACCACGTTGTTTCTATATTTCTTTCTCTATCGTCGCCTTGTTCTGGTATTTCCTATATTTTTCTTCCTTTTTGGTCTACTGACTATTATCGACAGCTTTCTTCATGCTCTCCATTCTCATTTAAATCGCGGCTCCCTGCGCTGTATCACTACCTACTGACTTTGTGACTGTATCTTTCTCCGATACATCATCCGATTCACTGTTTCACCGGCCCTCTCGCCTCGATTTCATCTTGACATGTCTGCACTAGCCGCCACCAATAATTTGTTCCATGTTCACGACAACTCCGCCGATCCGTCTTCCAAGCCTTCTTCTCCATCTTCACCTACATCTTCATTTCAGTCGCAACAGACTGTTCCTCGCTCATTCATGACCACAATAAGAGGACAGAACACTCCCTTTCCCTCCACCCCGACTTCGAGCCACTCAAACAGTACCATGGAACCTCCTTCAGGTATCACCTACGGCGACTATATCCGTATGTGGACCGATGGCCATGTCGCACGCTGGCTTGCGGATATTAAATGTGGTAGCCATGCTGCCACTTTCAAGGCAAATGATATCCGAGGTGACATTCTTCTGGAATTAGACCAGACAACACTTCAAGAGATGGGAGTAGGCAGTATCGGGGATAGGTTCAGGATACTTCACGCTGTGAAGGCTTTGAGGCAGAAGGCCTCACCAAGATCTGTTGCTTCTCCTGTCCTGGAAACCAACAATAGATCGCGGTTAGTAACCGGTCTCGAGGATTCCACTGCGACCGCTATGCCGTCAGATCAAGGCTCTTCTCCATTAACCGTGCGCAGACGACTGGAGAGTGGCAGACCTGCACCTCTGGTACTGAGCTCCAATCCCAATAGAACCGATTTGCCTCGACTAATCCGCGACCAACAGCCACCAGATTCGGCTAAATCCAACGTTCCTCCAACTCATGTTATACGTCCACTTCCTCAGCCGATCGCAGGCTCATCTAATGCTGCACCTGGTAGTGCTCATTCCAGTTCAACTAGGACCGGGTTACCTCCACTTCCTCCTCCCCCCCGTGGACAGCCACCTCTTCCACCTCCCGGGCGTCCTCCTGTTCGTGGAATTTACCAAGTTTCACAATCAAATGGTCGACGGACGCCAACCCAGACCGATAATGTGCCAGCGTACACGACACAACCTCTACCACCTGCTCCCGGTAACCCAGGTCTTCTCACACCTTCGCAGGCCACATCCTGGTCGGGCTATCACCTTCCTGCCGATCCGCGTCCTGGAAATCCTGGGGGTGGCAAAACACCACAAGCCACTTCACGTTCGACCTCACCGCTTCCTCGTGCCGGAGGTCGTGGTACTAACGTGTCCAACCCGGTTCATGGCAGGAATGGGTCGATAGGTCTCAATTCTCCAGTCTCATCTAGTCCTGCTAGCAAGCAGCAAAGGCCAAGTGGAGGATCGGCACACCCATATGCTACAAGTCAAGCCGCTGCCACAGGGTCAAATCCTTCCCAAGCCGCAAACCTTTCACCCATAGCCGAAGGGTTCGGAGCAGCAGGTACTTCACCCCCCACCTATACTGTCGGACGCGGGCCATTCAACCCGAGCACACCTTCACACACAAATGCACCATCCCTGGACGATCTGAGGCGGAAGTTGGTTAAAATCGCGCTTCCAGATGAGGGTCTCACTTATACTATTGACGTCGATAATTGCGCAGGTGGTGTTGAGGTTCTTGAGAAGGTCCTGAAGAAATTTGGCAAACGTGGGGCGCGCAATACAGATTCTGAAGGTGTAGATAGTGTACAAACGGAAGATGGTGGACTTAGCGTCGATGGTTGGGGTGCGTATCGGGATGATGGGACAGGTAAGTCGAACCGTGGTTTTATTTTATCCAAGTCACCGAATGTCTGTTTTAGGACCGTTGGATGAGGCTGCACTGCTCTCTTATTGCCATGCTTCACTTGATCATCCGGCCCGCGACAAGCCCTTATCATTGCGGAAGATCGCAAAGGCTCGTCGCGACGATCGAAATAACACGCCTTCTCCTCCCCAAGGTCGTATCCTTGGAGGGCAAACACCTAAGAGTACGAAGCGTGCCAGCTCCATCAGTATTCTCAGCGGTCTGGGTGTTCGTGATCCTGAAAAGGCCCTGGAGCCGCCTTCTCCTACTCATTCCGGTTCAGGAAGGTCGAGCCCTGCCACTACGCACAGCGCGAAGAGACCATCCAAGTTACGCAATTTCTTCGGGCAACGTCCTCCAAGCGAGCTTATCACAAACCACTTGACGGAATACTTCCCCTTCACAGAGAAGAAGGTCCTTGAGCGCACAGCAAGACACAGCATGATGCGAACGGGAACAATGCGAGATAGTGCCTCTTCTTATAATCCACCATTACCTTCTAGGTTTAGCAGCAGCACACTTGCATCGCTTCCGCGAACTTCGGTATCGGCTTCACGCACTTCTTTATCATCTAATCCCGCTCCGCCTTTACCCGAAAAGCCCGCTTCTGATAGTGGTAACACAACACCAGCTGAAGACATCCCTCGTGTATCTCTTTCCACTGAAGATGGTCGTTCTGTAAATCTTCATGATACTTCCGACAACACAAATGATCATCCGGAACTTCTTCCCCCCATCCCGTTCCCAACAGAATCTTTCTCGGAGTCCTTGGAAAGTCTGACCGGCGCCAACCGTCGTATGTCTAGATCATTGTCGACGGCATCGCGAACCTCTCGTCGGTTGAGTTACATGACCGAACTTCGAAGTAAGAAAGACCGTTCTGACACCGCAAGTCTCATGACGGTGGATGAGATCACAAAGGAAGTCGAAAGTCGGAGGAGAAATACAGGCGTTTTCGATAGAAGAAGCTCGGAAGAACCTGACGGTTGGACTCAGGTTGAGAACGAGGATGGCGCTGACGAGAACGATGAAGAACCTGACGAAGAGCAATACACGGACAGCGAAGAAGACGGAGTCGTGTCCGGTCCAGAAAGTCCTACTTTGGACGAAGACGATGACCACATCACAGGTGTGGCAATGCGCAAAGGCAAGTGAAACCTTCTTATGTGACGGAATGGCGTGGCTGAAGCTAACGGCTTTTATCTATCCAGCGAATAAATGGATCAAAGGTGCGCTCATCGGTGCGGGATCCTTTGGGAAGGTCTATTTGGGCATGGACGCTTCAAACGGTCTTCTTATGGCAGTCAAGCAAGTGGAGCTGCCGACTGGTTCGGCTCCCAATGAGGAACGTAAGAAAAATATGCTTAGTGCTTTGGAGCACGAAATAGAGCTGCTTCAAGATCTGCAACATGAAAATATCGTGCAATACCTTTGTCGGTATTCCCATTTGACGCAATTTAGTCTATTATTGACACCTTTGTGTTCAGATTCATCACTTGAAGACGACTGCCTCAACATCTTTTTGGAGTATGTGCCAGGAGGATCGGTCACTGCGCTGCTCCGTAGTTACGGTGCCTTCGAAGAGCCTTTGGTCAAGAACTTTGTCCGACAGATCTTACAGGGTCTCAGCTATTTACATGAGCGTGATATCATTCATCGTGACATTAAAGGCGCCAATATCCTTGTTGATAACAAGGGAGGTGTGAAGATATCAGACTTTGGCATATCAAAGAAAGTTGACGTCCGTGAGTATTTTCCCAAGCTTCAATGTCTGACGCGAGATCATTAACTTGATGAACATAGAAGTGCTTGCTGGCAACAATCGCGTTCATCGACCATCACTGCAAGGATCGGTGTTCTGGATGGCACCTGAAGTTGTCAAACAAAGCGGGCATACACAGAAGGCTGATATCTGGAGTGTGGGTTGTCTTGTTGTCGAAATGCTCACCGGCGAACACCCATGGGCACAACTTACCCAAATGCAGGCCATATTCAAGGTACTACCTGTCATCCAGACATTGATTTGCATCATTAATTATCCTTTATAGATTGGATCGTCAGCGAGGCCGGCTATTCCCTCTGACATATCTTCAGAAGCTCAAGACTTCTTGACAAAAACTTTCGAGATAGACCATGAGGCAAGACCCGCTGCGGCTGAGCTCTTGAAGCACCCTTGGATACATATTTCAGGCGCAGCATGATATTTTTTTCGGACCTTTCCCCCTTCGGTGGTTCATTTTTCGGAATGGCTTTGTGTTTTACTTATATACTTTGTTTATTTTCGTTCACCTATGCTATCTTCGCTGTACTCGGATAGAAAGGAAATCACTGTACGATAACACATATTTCTTGACAGATTTGGACCTCTCAATCTTCCGCCTTACGCTTCCTTTTAGATCCCGTTCCCGTCACAGCTCTCGAACCTGGTCCCCAATTCTGAGGAGTCTCTTGGTAACGTACTAGCTTCACTTTTGACGAAGCTGTGACAGATTGCGGATGTCTTTTGAAATTTGCCTCCGTTCTAAAAGATATCAGCGATGGTTGATGGTGAAAGTGCTTGAACCGTACTTGGGTTCTTTAGCAAGTAATTTTCGAGCTGGAGATGTCTCCGAGACATTCTCCAATTTGACAGGATGCAATTTGACAAATGATCGGAATATATCATGGAGGTCCGCCCGCGTCGCTGTCGTTTTCAGGGATCCAGGCGTTGCATGAGACCTGGAAATCGAGTACCCCGCGTGCAACAAAGCAGAACTTCGGTTAAATGGTTAGCCAATACCTGCCGAGCATGTTAATTTTATAACGTACGCCACTTCGTCTAATGACGGCGTTTGACAATGGAAGAAACTCGCCACCCTTGTCGGCGTGAAGTAGAATGGTGTGTGCAGTTCCTAGAGCCCGTAAGCACTTATTTCGCTGTCTGAAGCCATACCAACCTCCTTTGCAACAGTAAGCATCCCTTTCATTCGGGTGGAAGTTCCGTATGAATCAGGGTTCCCTTCGACGTGCTCCAATACCTTGGCAACGAAATCCGTGTCATGAATAGGCCCTGACCACATCGGACCTGCTATCTACATGCCCAGGTGACTTATCACGATAATCACGTATATGAAAACCACTTACATGTAAAGCGGATTCACATTCTGGACATCTGTCGGAGACCACAGGACCAGGATGTGTCCTGAAATTATAATTGATATTTCCAGAAGCTTCGTGTTTCTTTTCAGTGACCCTACCCAGCGGCTGCTCGTAGAATGATTGACACGACGTGCAGATAAAATAGGCAGATGTTTTCCTGCAATACTTATCAGTATCCACTTCGAGTACGATGAAGAATGGTACCCACGTAAGCGCCTTTTTCACCCCAATTGCCGATGTATGCACCTTGACGAAAAGCCTCACATAAAAATCTATAGAAAGCGATAGCAATGGTTCAATATAACGGCCGTATCTTGAAGCGGAAGTTGACAGAGCATGGAGCACGAGTCGCAGCGCCTAGATAAGAGTATTGAGCCAAGGATAACATCGATAGTTCCGCACGTACTGCTTCGTGACAATATTCTGCCTTGACAGGAATACCACCATAATTGGATAGACTAGAAGATATGTCAATATGAAACGAGCGCGCACGATATTCATATCACGGATGCATACCACTTCTCAGGGTAGTTATTCGTAGCAAGCACCGAAAGATCCGTGCAAGTGACGCAAAGAAGACCTGAATGTTGTGAGTGATGGCAACGCCTAGACACGGTCCAGATACTTACCACCGTCATTTACACACTGAACGGCAGCATCGATGAATGGAGCGGCGGTCCCATACGGATCAAGATCGACAACATCCACACGCTGGCGTTCCTCGCGATGGTTATACATCAAAGTACTGGAAGATAATCAGTAATCAAGCAAGCACGTCTACATATGCCTCACCATGCATCCCCTTCGTTTATTCTAATCTTCCCGTCACCCACATCGAACCCGTTGAATTCGGCATTACGCTTCATAGCTGCCGTTGCTGCGCTAGACAAGTCATTTGCGATCACGTATCTGCCCAAAAGCGTCTTAGAAATAGTTTCATGGCTATTGCGGGTTTCGAACTTTACAAGGGGGATCTCCTTGGCGTAGCGGATAGAGCGAAGCCCCGTTGCAGATAATGCTTCAAGGATGACGGGTTTGTAAGGCTTGTATTGGGGCTTGCAAAGACATAAGCGATGCGAAGGCGGGGTCGGCGGCAATCTCTCACCTCCTTCTTCTGCGGAACGGAGGAATCATCCTTCGCCTCTTGCTCAGCAGGCTCCGTTGCAACGGCATCCCCATTTTCCACTAGGTTCAAGTATCAAATGCTGTCGTATCTATAGTAGTAACTACTGACCTTTCTGTCGCTTCCTCGCACTGGCCTTACTGGCCTTCTTCTCCTGCGCCTGTTTCCATCGAGTCTCCTTCAACAAATTGAGTTCCTCGCTCCAAGTTCTGATGCATGCCACACTGAGATCGCGATTGAACTCTTGAACGGGATTCAAGAACGCTTCGTTCGACGATAGTAACAGATGAGAGGTATTTTCCGTGTGCAAAGTAAAGCCATCCGGTACGACTAGAGACGTGCCCGTCGACATACTAAGCCTCCCACGCACGGAACGCGAAAAATAGTGAACAAGCCGGCAAAAGAGAGTCAGAGGGAATGGTCGTTGAAGTTAGAAGAAATTTTGTTACCAAAAGCGGTAAATAGGGGCTATATTGTGGTATACAAGTACTATAGATTGGATACAAGATAGTGTGTGAAGGAGAGTGATTGTGGTCCACGATATCTAATGCGATGTAAAGAAACTGTGAAAATGCGACACTTGTCCGTCCATGTAGAGTAAAGGTATAAAGTAAAAATCCGAATTAGTACGAGAACTCCTCCGAAACGAGGTCAATGTAACCTCTTCTATCACCCTTCCGAACTCGAGCAGGATTGATCTGGTTGGAAATAGCCTTGCGCACCATTGCACTGAAAGACGTAGGTCCACAACCTGAAGAAGAATTCAACACTGATCGTGACGGAGCGTAAGACAACTTACAGGCAACGATTACAGATCCATTAGACCGATCGACTTCATCTTTCAGAATCCGATCTATCCTAGGTTTACCCGGGCGGGCATGCTCGGCAACAACACCCAAATCACGCATCTCTGGTTCGTTCAAGTGCAGTTTTTGTCCGTAGGTATCAGTGTCCCCATCTCTAGTGGGCGATTCCAAGGTATCGGCGCTCGGGGACATAACCGTTTCAATTTCGTTAAAGGAGGGACTGAGGGGGCTGAGGGGGCTAAGGGTAGGTGTCGGTGGGCGGAGAGGAGAAGGAATATGTAGGTGAGAGTCGGTAGAAAGGTACGAATGGCGGCGATTATAGTCACCCGGAGACAATGGCTTCAAGCTAGCCAGGTCTCCTTCAGTTGCAGATTCTGATGACACATTTCTTGTGTGAGTAGGCTTGTTTCCATGCGTGAGCAGTCCATCTGTAGAGTGTACTGATTGCCGCTGTAGACGAGCAAATTCATCAAGTTTCTCCTTCATTTGAATTGCCTGAGAGAACTTCCGCGTATGTGCACGTCGGTCCTTCCCAACTTTCCGCACGCGGCGATTAAGCTGAGCCTCTCCGGGAAGTGTCGTCTCGTTATCACCATCAAAATTGGTCAGGTCGAGCGTGTAGTCCTCCAGTCGTCTGACTGACACATCGCCTACATCACCCTCATCACCAAACTCTCCGGCATAGTAGCTGAGATCGACATCATCCCCATCGCTTTCAGATGAGGCAGGCGAGGCAGGCCGGTGGTTAAAATGAGGCGCAGGAGGGGTTAGTTCTGAGTCGAGTTCAATTTTTGGCCGCGACGGCTGTCGACGAATTTGTGGATGGGAATTAGTCACAAAGATATCCACATCGAGGCCGGGAGAAGGGATCATGGACATACACCGACGAAGAATCGATGCGCACCATTGAATATGACCTATTGTCAGGAATGAACAAAATGAAATAAAGGTATAGACTTTCAACGTACCGTATTCTCGAATAAGCCACACAAATCGTACTCGTCTGGTGGCGAAACCTTTCCGCCCCCATCCACCGACTCGGCCACCGAGATGTTTACCATCCCGACCCGCCAAGCAAAGACAGACGTATTCAAGTATTGACAAGCCAAAGCTGACGCCAGATCCGGCAACGAAGATGACAACAGTCGCATTGTCCTCCCAACGTGCACGTACGGCGCTTCCAAAGGGTCCGTCTATGAACATACGCATAAGTACACCGTTCTTTGGCATAACCGTTCCATTCGGGGGGTTTTCGCCCAGAGGATGGTTCTGGCCCTGGCTCAACAGTTTAATGGTATAATCCCATAAATCTCTCGTCCACCCAGCTTTAGATCTGACTAGAAAGACGATGGCACGGCCCGAATTTGAAGGGGCCTGCTCGTCGCATATAGATGCAACAGTGAAAGGGTGACTGACAAGGCGTGACACCGAAGGGACATTAATCAGGAAGTGCTGGCCAGGAGCCCAGGACAGGAATCCCGGAGATATATATGTTAGGCGGACTGTAGCTCCAGAAAGAAGTTCAACATGTGCATAACCTGGAGGGGGAGAGTACCGGAGCGCGCTAGTAGGCTCCATTAGCGAAAGGCGAGAGTATCGGTCAGAAAGATAAGGTGAAGGGGATGGTGGGTATGACTCTGAGGGAGGGTGTGTGGATGGGCGCAGTATTTGGCATTCGGAATCCACCGCCTTGTGTGCTGGTGAAGCTACAACGATGGCTGGTGCAGAGGTGGTATCTCTGCCAAAGAGGCCGTTTGTATAAACCCACCAAGTGCCGCGCCATACACGTTCTGCGATCCAGATGGCCAATGCAATCCAACACCACATAGCCACCGGAGGGTGATGAAGGGCAGAAAATATCAAGGTGAGCGGCGCGAAAGCGACGTGGCCGATGTAGAAGGTCTCGTAGTGATGTTTTCGAATTGGATGGATCGAGAGAACCACGAGCAGCGTCATAAGGATAAAGGCCTATGGGTTCAAGTTCATGAGCAGGTATATGACAGAGACGGAGAAGATACGTACCACCCACCCATACAAAAACTTCTCGTACTGCCAGGCATACACAAAGGCATGTTTTCCGGTCAGGTCGCGGGTGTCCCTCGATAGCTGAACGCTCCAAAACACAACATGAAGAAGGGTTATAAGGTATATAAGTCTGCCGGACCAACGGTGGAGCCAAGATAGCTTGTCAAAGTGGATCTGAGTGGTAAATGGAAGGGCAAAGATGGCAAAAGGCGGGGCCTTGAGGGCGAAGAGGACACAGAGCGGGAGGAGACAAAAGGCAATGATCCCTGCCCTACCGCCCGCTGTCCACCAAGCTTTGTAAATGGTATACTGTGGTTGCCAACGGGTAAACTGGGAGACATCGTAGGAGCGAGTGGATAAACCTGGATTAGTGACGTCAAAGAGACCATCGGCGGGATTAATGTAGTCCGGGCCGGCAAAACAGAGCAGAATGGCGACGATTGGGAGTAGTGCGAGGCACAACAGCTGGCCGTTCGGTGGCAGAGATACGGGGTATTGATTCCGTTTAAGGGCAAGCTTTCCTCGCCAGGTCCGTCTCCGTATTGCCCACTTGGCCCAGTAGGCGCCTGCTGTGCCACCCCGGAACCGTGTAAGGTGTAAAAGGGTGAAAACAAGGAAAATTGTGGCGATGCAGAACCAAAATATATAGGCGTATCGGCGCGAGTCGTCACTCATCATGTGTATTACAAGGTACGCTGTGATCCACTGCTCATCATTGGTGTACACAGGTGTCGTTGGATTGGGATTTACGGCCTGGAGTGACGAAGACATGGTGGGCGAGAGGTGTCCCGGCTGGGGTGGGCAATGGGTATTTAAATATAGCGTAGCACCGAGGCTGCGGATGGTGAGAAACGGCGACGAGCTAGAGTCGGAAATTACAGGAAGCTGAGGGTAAGATCATGAATGTTTTAAATAAGGAAACCGGAAGGAGGGAGTGGAGGCGTATTGCCTTGGTGGATCGTAGTCTAAGTCTAAGTTCCATATACGCACGTGATTTTCATCCCGCCGCGTCGCAACAAGGCTAAGCCAACCCATCGTGAGAATAGTAGGCGGTGCAGGTCTGACCTCGGATTAAAGTTCAAACGTTCAACGTTCAGCTTCAAGTAGCAAGCAAATGGGTAAACAGATATTTTCACAGCGCTGCCAAAGAGCTACTCGGCGATGGCTTCGGGGTAGATCGGAATCGGATATTTGTTCAAGAAAGACCCTTCAAGGTCGAGAACATTCGCTTTCGTTGCACCCCAGTGCACCCCCCGCAGCACCCAAGCTTCCTCGAAGGAGTTTGTGGAAAGAAACGGATCCGATCCGGTGATCTCAGACATCATGTATACATTGTTCCAAGGTCTATTTATGTATGCACGAACAGATAACAATAAAACCCTAGTAAATTCATCGTGATTCAAAAGCTGCCAAGTCCTCAAGCTTTAGCTAAGCCACAATCTCTCCAGAGCGGACCTATCGCAGTGGCGTTCGAGAACATCAAGTTTTCCAGACAGGAGACAACATACCTCTTTACCAGTCTTCTTGATTCTGGCAAGAACGTCCTCGTAAGGGATGCTTCCCTTCACAATGACTTCTTGCGTATCCAGGTTGACGGAGTAGTCATTTACACCTACATTCAGAACCCATTTAGTACGGGAGACTCGTGACAAAAATTACGGCGCTTGCTCACCGTCAAGCTTGGCCTTTTCAAGGACACGAGTGACAGCGCCTGAACATCCAGTGCAGGTCATCTGTTTGCGCTTGTGAGCAATGAAAACAACAGGTCTCAGGCACGATTCACCTTGACATCGAATTTGTAGGTTTGCTCGACCTAGAGAAAAGGTAAGCGCCAAGTAGAAGTGCCCAACGACAAGACTTTCCATAGTGATTACCTAGTCTGAAAGTCAGCGTCAAGTACAGCACAAAAGATGCGTTCCCCTCACAGAAAAGGTTGAAAGGAAGTAAGGGGATAGACAAGAAAGTCAACCAGATATACACAAGAGAATTGGCGAGGGAAAGGAAAGACGTGGACGCTGTTTATCAAGCGCGAGTGTGTTTATAAGTCAGACTCGCCATCAGATCGCGTCATCGATCTGACTGTGCCCGCATTCGGAACCGTCCCTTTATGAACTATAATCAGAATATGCTTGTACTTTCTTTGGGCACCACGGACGCATCGCTTCAGGGTCATTGTCGGGAACGGGGAAACAGCGAGCAAATCACAGCGTACCCCGGGGTGAATGTGATACAGAGACCTTCTGCCCACAAATATCCGTTATTAAGCCTCTATATTATACAATCAAGTGTTTGAAGGGTCATCGATGAGACCTCGTCCTTCAACCATCTCCATCTGCTCGTCTCCTTCGGTTGCTACCGCCTGCCAACCATCGCTTGCGCGCGGTCCTCCTCGTAATCGGTCAAGACAAGGATAAATCCAAGCTGGGAAACCATCAGTTCTCACATTCATTCTCGGGGGAAGTACTCACCAAATATCCGTGGCGTATCTCTATCTCTTCGGTGTGTGATGTAGTATACGGGAATGCCGGCAACCACAAAGCCTATGACGAAACGTTAGTTTCCCGGGGTACCCACAAATGTTGCCGTACCAAGGACTGCAATTGCGGGTAAGGGCGCAGCAATAACTGGCATGCAAATGAGAAATAATGCGACCTTCGGTCAAAGTTACGGTCAACAAGTCGGATTATACAGGTAATATACTTACCGCACAAAATATTAACGGTGTTATTATCCAGGTTTTATAAGGTCTGTGTCCGTAGATCAGATGATGATTTAGAGTCAAAATACCCTGTGTTCAGCTTTACCTTTCTAGCGTAGGTTCCTTGACCCGTAATATAACTAGTCCGAGAACCTGACCTGATAGGTGAACGGATGTATTCCAGCGTCACTAAGAACTCACAGTGAGAAAATAGAATCCCCATGACGCTACAACAGAAAAGTTTATGAGAGAGCGAAACCCGCCACCCACGAGGATGAAAGCGGTCGTAATAGCTGTTTGCAACAGTGTGGCATTCAATGGCGTCTTCCTAGTCTTGTGTAATCGCCCAAAAAGAGAAGGAAGATATCGTTCTCTACCGGCGGCGTAAATGAGACGTGAGGATGTGAAGAATGATCCTGTCGGAGACGCCCGGTCAATAGGGTCACGGGCTTCAAAGAAGGGAGCCACACACCATTTAAAGCACCAAAACATGAGAAGGCCACCATAAAGGCGAAAACTGTGCCCCCTAGGGGTCCAAATAGTGCCCGTCCAAAGTCCATGGCAACTGTATTGCTCAGACCAACAAGATCCTATCTCCAGTGTTATTTCCAAGTTTCAGAGAACGACAAGAACTCACTTTATCTAGAACCACGAAGTAGGAGACATTGGCCAGTAGAAATAAGACCTAGATAAGCAACCAGATCAACAAGTGAAGATCGTAGGGAGATTTCCTTACAGACCGTGACGATAGCCATGCTAGAATGTATAGTCCGGGGAATATTCTTTTCTGGATTATGCATCTCCCCTCCCACATAGTTTGCTTGGTCCCAGCCGTCAAAAGCCCACAGGCCCGAATAGAGCGCTAACGAATAAGCAGACGGACTCTTGCTGGATCCTTCAAACCACGGTTTCGTGAAAGACTCCGCGGCTCTTCCACGAGCGAGTTGAATTATGCCTAATGCTGTAATCGAGATCTGCATGCTGAGTTCAGCAACGAGATGTATATACCACTTGCACCATAACGTACTAAAGCAGCTACCTGAAAGAAAAGTTGTCTCAAGAACAAAAATACGGGCATTGGGCAGTTTAATACTGACTTTTACTGTGGTGAACACGACGGCGACACGAGCACCCAATTTACGCGTCCAGATGCATAACAGAGTTACAGCCAATACTGCGCCTACGGCAGTAAGTTTGATGGCCCAGTCAGGAATATCATCCGGCGATACCTCAGACCGCGTAGTATGCCAAAATATCCGATTGATGTACTCTGCAAAAATAAGGCTGATCACTGCATTACCACCTTAACAGCTGGATTAATGAAGTCATTGATCAATAATAGATGTCGCACCAGGTTTAAGTCCGATTATAGCCGTCCACGCGAAGAGATATGAGATGAGAGGACCATAAGCGTACGACAGATAGGCTTGCGCGCCACCATTTTGTGGTATTGCGGATCCCAGTTCCGCAAAACTGCTTGCCCCAGTCCATGCTAATAGGCCAGATGCGAGCCAGACGGCCAGACTTGCACCAACGGTGTTGGTGTTCGCGACCACGACACCTGGCGACGAACTGGAGAAAGACATTATGTCAAACGTCAAGTGAAGCGAAAGGGTTTGACCGACAATATTCCCGACCCTATCTGTTATAGAAATGAGTGTCAAAGGGTGGACACGATTTTGCACAGCGCACACCTGAAGTCCAACGACAAGAGCAATCCCTAAACGAAAGCTAGGTGAGATGCAGTGTACTGCACCGTGACTGATGTCATTCACCGTTGAGCAATCCTATGTTCTTGTCGCCGGATTCGCTGGCTACAAGTTCGGGATCCGTCAAACTTGAACTCAGAGGTAGAAGGTCTTGCTGGAAATCAAATCCATTCACAGAATATGACCTTCCTCTACGATACATTAAAACCGATCCCAATCCGAGCTAAAAAGACACGTACCGTCCATACGACGGCGGCGTGGCAAGGGGACCTTCCGAAATCTCGAGGTTCCTTAGAGAATCTTCTGAGTCGCGTGAATTTCGTGGAGAAAGAGTTGGAGAAGTGGTATAATCGCCATTCAATGGTGACCTGAGAGAAACATACGAAGAGGGCATGGAAAGATTGGAATGAGAATGGAACTGTTGAAATTGAAAATTCGATGTTCGGCCCTGTTTATTTGTCTATGATTGGCAGGGCCTTCGAGCGGAAATCTGTGATTCCGACGTCGCCCGCCTTTGCAAGAACCATGATGCTCACTCGCGCTGTAGGTTTGGGGCCAGCCCTCAGGCAAGCTGCCTTTGCTCCACGAATGGGTATGTACCGTATTTCTTCTGTTTCCTGCCTTCTCGCTGACTGTCTGCAGTTCGAAGCCAGGTTGTAGGCCGGAATCTCATTGCCAAACGGTGAGGCAATCTGGTGCACGGAAACGCCTAGGCTTATACAGGTCCACCAGGAACGTCCAGATCCAGTCACTCCCATCTACAGCAGCTGCAGAAATTCTCAACAAGCAGCGTCTCAAACGTCCCAACAGTCCTTTCGAGATCTACCAAATTCAGCTAACGGCGGTCACCTCTATTGCCAATCGTGTCACTGGCGCCTGCCTTAGTGCTCGTGCGTATCATGGTGCTCGGATGGATTACACACCATTAACTGGGCTCTGTAGTGCTTTATGGTTTCTCCTGGCCTACCTTGTCGCTCCAGGGACCTTCGACAGCACTCATATCGTTGAATTCGTGGGCGGCCTCCCTGATGTTGTCAAATACGCAGGAAAGACCCTTCTTGCTGCACCGTTTGCTTACCATAGCTGGAACGGAGTGAGGCATCTTGTCTGGGATTCGACGACCAAGTGTATGTTCTCTCCCCTATCTATCTAGCTAACCTCTTATCCTCGTTTCTAGTCCTTTCCGTGAAGGGTGTCTACAACACTGGCTATGCCATGTTGGGTGCTGCTGGGCTATCAACCATTGTACTTGTATTTATGTGAATGAACTCGTGGAATTGTTTTCTCAGCTTGAGAGGAAGGCACTGAATTGTAGCATATATAGAGAATAGAATGGGCAAATATTCCCTCTTGAATTTTACCATTAGTACTAGTTGACATATGCACGTGCCGTCGCGCATCAGCCTGGACGCGCCTGCCCTTCACTTGATACTTCCACGACCTTCCAAGCACCATGCTCGTATCTATAACTTGAACGTACAACTTGCAGCCCGAAACGTGTACGATAAGAAGACATGCGCTTTCGAGCCACTATCGACAATGTTCCAACTTTCTTCCGTGCGTACCTTGGCTTGTATCCTCCGCTGTGGACCCATTTTCTTGCAGGTATCATACAATCCATCGAGAAGCTCCAGAAGAGATGCATCATAAGGTTTACGGAAGCGAACATGCATCTCATCTGCAATAGCGACACGAATGAAGGCGGTATACAGGTCTGGTCGTACGTCGGTACCACCTTTGATATCTATGCGTTCAGCTCAGTTGGACCAGTCAAATCAAGGTCGAATCAATATTCAGCGGCTACCGTATACAGTCGAACGCGTCAAACGAGATCACTGTGGCTTTATTCTCGGAAGCTCTCCTTGCTGCTCTCAAGTCTGCGTCATCGTCTACCGCCGGTACATTGTCTTCATTCGAGGCCGAAGAGGTCGTTATGAAGCTCGCAAAGAAGAGTGACCAGGCTGTGCTTAGCTTTGATATTACAGGGATGACTAGAGTAGGCCGACGGGTCAAGGTCACACACGACGTCAAAATTGAAGTGATGAAGCCAAGCGACGTTGAGAGGTTGAATGAACCTATGTGTCCTGAGCCAGATGTTCGTGATTGCTTGTTGCTTTGCCATTACTTATACTGACAGAAATACAGACCCACATCCTCCTCCCGCCCTTGCAGAAACTACGAACAATCGTCGATCGCCTTCGGCCAATGTCCAATGTACTTGGAGTGCGCGCAAATAATAACGGATGCCTCCAACTTTCTATACACACTGAGAGTGTCAAGGTCGACACTGAGTGGAAGGGATGTACTAATCCAAAAATGGGTGCGTAATGCCTTTTCAGCAGGACTTCGTAAGTCTGAGGTCGTTCTTCAGCACGGGAGCACGCATCTCAACAAGAGGATCCTCCTCCAGATCCAGACGAAATGTTTGGCGTCCTCGTCTCCATCCGTAGTTTTATCAAATTTCTGCAAAGTCATGTTGTCTCAACTACTACGATTGCTTGTAAGTCATTCCTAGTGGCTCTGAACTATATCGATCCTGATCTCCTTCAGGTATATGCCAGAACCACTGTATGATACTGTATGTGTATATCGGAGATGTGGCTGATGCGGGAGGGGTGTTGACTTTTTACATACCTGCCATGCTGGACGATGACGGTTAGATCGCGAGTTTTTTTTATAAAACTTATTCTACCTAGCAGCCTAGTCATTAATCACTCCAATAATCGTTCGGCAGAAGCAGGGAGCCACTGTTGTTTCCGATGGTAAGGATGGTAAGGTGGGGCTGTCTTCTAATCCGATGTAAGAATGCTTTGTATACTTTACAACATTAACAGGATGGTATGACGGCAGGGTACTTTTTGTGTGTTTACAACGGATGTTTAACTCGAGCGAACATTATCCAAAAGGGCTTGAGCCACAACGGAATGAATTTCTGTGCATCGTTCTTGGCAAAGGTCCATACACTGGATAACGAATATCAGGAGAGATACCAAATGGACGTAGGGTTGATGTACCTTGAGAACTTCCTCAGGTCGCATTTGGCCATTTTGCCAAACACTTGTGACCATTCCTAATGCCGGTATAGTCGATAGAATCAGAGATCCACTGGATGCCTGAATTTCAAGAGCTGTCGGATCTAACCAAATATCTTGTCCGACGAGGGCCTGTGTGATGTTCGGTAAACCTCATGGAACGTAATACCGTGCTTACCGCCGAGCAAGCCACAACGAGTCCAAACATTTCAATCCCAGCATCAGCCAGGGCAGTACTAGCTGCTACTGAGCCGGACGCAATGCACCCCTCTATACCGTCCGCTTCAATTATGACAATGAAAATGTCGATTGTCGATTTTGGTAGTAGCTCTAAGCGCACTGAAGACAAAAGTGCTTGATGTATAGCAACAGCCAGCGAACGGTCTTCGGCATCCTAAAGAAACTATGAATGATTACAGAACCCAAGAGTGAACGAACGAAATGACAACTTACACGCATCGGCGCTTTCCTCCGCTCGCACGAGTATGGAGCAAATTTTACTTCAACGTTCAATCGGCCTTTCTCGCTGTATGCAGTGTTTTTTGACTGCCGGGGGCCGTAACTACAACCAATGAATAACCCGATATTTTGAGAACGGCAGGAAGAAATACACGGCGCAGGCAATCTTTGTTTTTTTGGTTTCGATATATGCAGACCCATTTGCTTGTGTTATCAGGCCCGGCTGGAGAACTAGAGCACTCGATTGAATATCCAAGATGAGCAAATTTTTGAACAGAACGCCATACAAATGGGCCGGATGTCGTTTGGATTTCTGCCTTTTCTTGGCATTCCCAGCTTCCATACAGCGTCCTCAATGTCGTCGTCGTCGTATGTTGGAGGAAAGCTCTCCTCCGGGCCATTGATTCGTCTTCGGTCGAAGCCAGCCTGAGCCATGAAGGTGCTTGGCAAAGATCGGTTGGAACTCCGGTGTGCCGCCGGCTGTCTTTGCCCACGATGTCGAAACTCTCCTTCTCCCTTGCAAAGACGAAGAAGTCTGCAGAGCCTGCTCCTTCTCTCAAGCGACCGGCCGCTTTTGCTTCTCTTGACGATGACGAACCCGTCGATGCGGCACCGACATCGTCTGCAGACAAAAACACTGCTGCTGCGAATAAGAAACTGCTGGCCCAAAATGTGCTCACATCCAAGGCAATGAAGAAACGCATGGATGCAGAGAAAAAGGTCGACGCTTCGGTGTACGAGTATGATGAAATCTGGGATAAAATGCAGGAGGCGAAACAGAAGCAGAAAGAGGCCAAGGAGATAGACTCGGCTCAGAGAAAGGTGTGTCAATGTTCTGTTCGTCTCTCTCCTTTACTTATATCCCCAGCCAAAATATATACATGGTCTCCTGCAATCTGCAGCTACGCGAAAACTCGATCATCTACGCGCTGAAGAGAAAATGATGCAACACGAACGTGAAGCTGAAGGCGATGAATTCAAGGACAAGGAGTCCTTCGTCACTCAGGCGTACAAGGATCAAATGGCAGAAGTTCGCAGGGCAGAAGAGGAGGAGAAGCGACGTGATGGTCAGTCAGTCCACTTCTGTACCGCTGACTCGGACTGAATTGTCACCCTCCAGAGTTACTAAAGAAGCAAGGTGGTGCAACGACAGGCATGGCCCATTTCTACAGGAAACTCCTTGAAGATTCGGAGCAGAACCATGAAGCTACCGTGGCGGCAACGCAGAAGCCTACCATTGGTCCACAGCCCAACCTGACCATCACCAAACCTCCCGACTTTACGCCGGTGTCTGATTTGGAGCTAGCGCGGATCGCGCGACAGCAAGGCAAAGAAGTCGAATTGAATGATGATAATCAGATCGTGGACAAACGAGAGCTGCTGGCAGCTGGATTGAATCTCTCCGGTCCAAACACGCGGAAGCTAGGTCGGTCCACTCTGGGTAAACCCAAAGACGGCCAAACGGAGACCGTTCAATCGCATCGTGCTGTTGGGACCTCGGCCAGTCGTAGGGAAATAAATGAACGAAGGGCGAGAGAAATTCAGACTCAATTGGAAGAGGAGCAGGCGCGTTTGGCCCTCGAGAAACGGCGAGCAGAAGAGGAGGCCCGCGAGCGTGTCATTGCCAGGAGGAATAATGAATCGGACGTTCAGAGCGCTCGGGAACGATATTTGGCCAGGAAACGGCAAAAACTGGAGCACTCCGAAAACATCGATACCGAGCTCACGTAGACTCTTCTTTTGGAGATAAGTTGTATTTCTAGTTTACCTGTAATTATTGTCTTACTATGTATACTTATTAGTGCTATATTTGATGGTTTCAATACTCTCTACCGACGTGAACACGCCATTACACCGAGATAAACGCCAGTCTTGTCACGTCAGCGGACTTGCAGACGATGGTCTCCAATCAATGGTATCATCCTGTCAAATGCCTTCAAGACCGCGAGAGCCGTTGGACGATCATCCGGGTTTTCGTTCAGCATGGGCTTGATGATCTCAAGTAGTTCTGGGACGCAATACCCGCACATCTAGGCGTGCCGATTAGAGTAAACTTTCCACGCTTAAGCCATACGGATAACGTACTTTACATGCCCGGAGCATTAGCACCGCAAGGGCCCATACATCCACCTTGAATGGATCGCGGCATTCACCATTTTCGCATTCCGGAGGAACTTCTGTGGCTCGAAAACCGACAATAGATGCACGCTGCCCTAGCTCCAATCGCCGACTTAACTCATAGTCAATGCATGCATAGCGGCCGTTATAATCTGTAACCAGATTTCGCAGGGAAATGTCCAGGTGAGCGATTCGATGCATGTGCATAAAGACAGTGTGCTATCCGAAGTCATCAACTTGAATTCGGGATATCAAAATGCACACCCACCTCTATGCATTGCCGTAGCGCTCCAAGAAAAAGTCCCAAGCAGCATGGCCCTCCATCTGCAATCAGTTGCGAGGACCATTCTTCCATTACGATGAAAGCCAGGTCATCATCAGGTACAACCACCAGATCAAGGACGGCTGCTGGTTGCATTAAGCGAGGTACAAGGACAAGAGCTTTGCAACGCACGAATGCAGTGGTTCATCTGATGATCTCGAATCGGAGAGGTCGAAAGAAACCGTATCACTTCTAGTTCACGGCTTCGGCAGTGTACGGCCTTGATAACAACTTTTGCACCATTTCGAATGCATGTTCCTCGAAACAGATTGTCGCGCTGAGAGTGTATGAAGGTCATCGAAGTGCTGTGCACATGTCAATGACAATACGTACTAGCCCGGCATCCGGACAGAGAGCATCGTCTCCATGTGATAAGCGCGCCCTTGTCGAGGACGGAAGTCGGTTTACTCCGTCTGCAAAGTGGTCACGGTAATACTGTTTAACGTCACGGACGGTGTCCAAGCGAAATCCTTTGAAGAGCAACAGGCTACGGTAGTCAGGCCAGTGTGGAGAAACGCGACAGTTTACATCCTCCTCGTCCATGGAGGAAGAGGAGGAAGCGGGGGACATTGGCTCATGGTCGTCCTTGCGCCACGCAGCGGACATGTCCTGTAGAATCATCGGAGGGGAATACAAGGAAGAATGGAAAAAACGCAGCCTCTATATGAGGACAAATTTAAGCCACGGCAAGGTCGTATACAATATCATCGAGAATGACGGGGGTAGGAAATAAATTCCATTGGGAGTAAAAGACAGAAGCCGCGCCCGGAAGATCGCATGTTCGCAATCAAGGAGCGACAGGGTTATAACCATATTCTGAAAGACGGTTGTTTGATGCCCATTTTTTCAGCGAAAGAGGCAAAACGTTCTCAGGAACCAGCGCTAAAAGTGATCCACAGAACTGGGGTTGCTGGAGGCGAAATAAGTATCCTGCACCTTCCCCACGACATTCAGAATGTACGTATTGCTGGAATGACCCCCTTCTGAGTCAAAGCAGTCGTGTCAGCACATGAATGGTGCTTGGGTGTATGGATTAACTGAACTAAAGAATCAAGATCGGTCACGGTCCGAGGTGCTGGGCCCTGGGCAAGGCCACTTTAGGTAATCCATCTGGCACGTGCCGAACCAGAGCTGAGCGGTGCCGTCTGTCGCGTGAAGCCTTGTTCCATTTGCGTCCTTCACCGTCACCATCCATTTCATTTATCCTTGGCTCCCTTGATCCAGCCCTTGCCATGGAGGAGGGTACTAAATCAAAGAAGACCGTTTTTGTAGGAGGAATCGCCGAAGATGTCGATGAAACTCTGATATACGAACACTTTTCCACCTTTGGTATGTCCTTCCATGTTGTGGCTCCTCGACTGTATTAATGGCAGTCCTGCAGGTGATATTATCGAAGTACAGCTACCTTCGGCTGTAACAAATCTCAACCAACAGTCTGGTCGGTGCTAGGAACGCCCCTACAGAAGCCTCGGCTAACATTATTGATGCAGAGGCGAAACATCGAGGCTTTGCTTTTGTTACATATGGCTCGTCGGCCGATGCCCAGGATGCCATTGACAACATGGACATGAACGAAATGCGTGGCAAAGTCATCAAGGTTAATTTAGCTCGGCCCATGAAGACACCCATGCAATTGGGAGGAAACAGGGCCGGTGAGCTGCTCCACATACACGTCCTTCATTTCTCTTTGTGACCCCATCTATTTAGTCTGGGAATCAGAAGAATGGCTCAAGGAACACGCAAAGCCTCTCGCGGAAAGTGGAGGTATGTCCTCCGCAGATATGCCTCAGATGTTCCGGGCTTAATTTTTTTTTCAAGGTGTGCAAGGCCGTACCACCCAGCGTGACAGGGCGGAATCCGAAGACGCTAACGAAGACGCCATGCAAGAGTGATGTCTATACACTACTATTATAGCACTGAATGGGTATGTGAATTCGCACCATGCCATTCTCCCCATTGACAATAGAACGGTAAGCTCCCGTGTGCAACGTACCTTCGACCCCAATCCTCGGAAATAATACTGAACGCGTTCCTGTATATGTACACGGCGAAGAACGGAAGCTTCGACTGAGAATTACGGTCAATCGGTGTGGGTCTACGTGGAAAAGCAGCTTTAGCAGGGTCCAAGATTGTTTGGGACAAGGTTGACTATGTCTAGAAATTTCGACGCACCGGTACTTGTTCGTCTGTTATAAACCTCTCGGATTGTCGGCATCATCAAATTGTGCCCGAGCACGTTTGATATCTTCCTGCATGAACAGCAGCTCCTCCATTCGAGCCAGCTTCTTGGAGTCGGCTGGCCGTGAAAGAACACGGCGTAAGTCGTCAACAGATAAACGGCCTTTCTTTGCTGAGCCGCCAGCCGCTAGACACTGTGCAACGTCGGTGTCTGATGAACAAAAAAGAAGAATGAAACACGCACGACATCAGTAATGTATTCGATAAGAATCTCCTCCATCACATTCACGGTATCGTTTGCCGGATTTCTGTCATCCCCAAAGCCGTACATAAGATTCTTCACTATCTCACATTGAGACAAATGGGAGGAGTAGGAGAACACTGCGTACGTTCTTTGGTAAACAAGCCTTTCATATTCGACTGCTTTCTTGAACCCCGTCCTGCACCTGTGTTCGTCGAAGCGGTGTTGTCTCGTGCATATGACGGTGTGTAAGGTTGGAATGTCGTAGATCTAGGTACCGTTGGTGTCGGTGTCGGTGCTGGTCGTTGTGGCTGTGGTTGTGGTTGTATTTGTGTTGCAGGCCTGACCACTTGCGCACCTGGATGGACGTAGGGATACTGATGATACGACCACGGCTGGTAACCAGCTGGAGACTGGTACGTATAAGGTGTTTGGGCGTAAGCGCCGTAAGGATACGTCGCGGAGGTTGGCTGAGCGTAGTATGACATGGAGGTTAACGTTGAACAGGTGCCGTGGGAAAATCTTACTCAAAGTCATATACTTAAGTAAATCCCAGAGCATAAGTACATACAGCATAAAAGTACAAATACAATACAGGAATTAGCCGTGTATATCATCAGTCACTGTCGTTTCCATTCGCACCCGATTCCAACTGCCTCGCTCGCTCCATTAGTTCCTTGATGTTCTGCCACTCAATGTCAATGAACTTTCGCTCGTCAAGCCATTCACAAATCCCATCAGCGTCATCAAGGTCTTCAGGAGGCTTCTTTCCGCCTGCATATGCTACGCGAACAAATCCATCCGACTGCTTGTGAACATGAAGTTCATCAACCTCGTTCTCTACGGACTTGAATAGTTTGTACTAGGAGAAATGGCCGTCATTGACTCCAGCGAAGGTGATACCAAAGGAAAACATACCTCCCAATGGGATATTTCATGATATACCCGCGTGCGTTTGGCACAAAAACGTCCGAAGTAAAATTCGCGCGTCTCTTCCTCATTGTCTTCGTCATCGCTGTCCTTCGGCTCGTCAGGTAAGTCCTATGAAGCAATTTACAAGATGTTGTCGGTAGAGAAAACTAGACCTACTTGAAAACCCAATAGATCATATAGCGAGCCGCCGAGCTGCCCTCTCAAAGTAGATAACCTGCCGCCCAAATGGCAGGCATCGCACTGAGGAAGAGCAAAATCGAGTTTGAACAAGTTGAATTCTGGACAAGCCTCCAACGATTTCTTGAATTCAGGTCGCCACACAGATGATGCAACAAGAGAATCCCTCAGGCCAATGAGTTTTCTCCGAGCAGATATCAGCGCCACAGAGAAGTAATCATCTTCAAAGTCCGAGTTGAGGAGTGATGAATAGAAAGGTGTGATCTTAACTTGCCTTTCATTAAGCGCTTCATGAAGTCGTGCCTCTCAACAGCAGGATGAACAGCTATATGGACAAAGAACTGGAAAACAATCTTGAATTGGTGCGCAAGATCTTGTTGGGGCCTAAACTCGGCGGGCAGCAGAGCCGCACCATCCCCGTCATCTTCGACGATGAAATCAGACGACTTGTCTGAGTCTCCGGATTCGTCGAAAAGGCTATCATGCTCGCTTTCTGGTTTCGCGCCTTTGAAAGGTCTGTCACTGTCGTTCTCAGACTCATCTTCCTGTTCCTCTGAGTCTGTCGATTCCATTGGCTTTCCCTGTTTCTTTCCTACAGGTATATTTAGAATACAGGGAATCAAAGCATGGTTGGTGCGTACGTTTCAGTCTCTCAAGGTTGCGTTGAAATGCCGTTTTCTTATGCCGTGAACGTAAACGCGACTCCAGAATATCTGCGTGTCCATGATGAAACAAATCTGCCGGTCAATAGCGGAATAACGCACGCTCTTCCTCTAGCTCGTCGTCCTCTTCAGTGTGTTCAGGTGGGGATGAATTGCGAGGACCTTTGCGCAATCTACTCCGCCGAACTACTGGAATGTCAGATTCAGAGTCTGAAGCTTGCTGGACAAGCTCCGATTTTCTTGAGCTTTTCTTTTTGCTAGATTTCAGGGATCTGGACTTCGCGTTCAACTTTTCGTTACAAGAACAGGGGATCCAGAAGAATCTTCGTCATCGCTTTCGACTACAACTCGCCTTCGCTTCGCTGGAGACAACTTGGCTTCATCGACCAGCACCTTGGGTTCAAATTTTATGCCGCCAACGTCTGAGTCCGATCCGCCTCCGTCGGACGCGTCCACTGCATCGCGTCCTCGTTTCCGTTTCGTGGGTGAAACTGAAGGCTCGGATTCCTGGTCACTGACACGCTTCGATTTGGATTTCTGAAGAAGAGGGCGCGTCGGTGAAGAAAAATGTCCAAATAGAGTGCCTTGCTTGAGCTTGGGCTGACTTTTTTTGGTTTCTTTGGCGGCATGGTGGAGTAAGTGAGGAGAATTCGTGTTGGCCAGAAAAGGGAATACTTGTGCACGTGACTACCGCGCTTTGACCTCGACTCTCGATTCGGATCTGTCTTTCCTCTGTCGTCCACCTAGGCCTTCAAGTCAAACTTGAAATCTTCAGTCTTCCTATTTCCCGAGAAAATGTGTTACCGACGTCGACCCCAAATCTCGTCCTTATCCTCATCAGAAGCATTGAAGGTTCCCAAGCGGAGTTCCTTCGGATTAAGCTACTCAGCCTGCTGAGACCGTCTCAGAATATTTCTTCCAGTTCTAGATCGGCTTCCGGTCACGACAAACGGAAATACCATGTAGTTCTCGAATCTCTCGACAATTCGACTGCTCCAAGTCTGCTCGGATTCACGAAATTGTGAGGTTTTTCCCTGGGACTTGCATTACGATTCAACCTTCGGGCTAACCATTGCTGGCAGACAAGTAGGCCTTGCCACACACGGACACACAAATGCACAGCAATCAGGATCATTCACATGGAAAGCATTGATCTGGCTCCGCACTGTCCCTGAAACATGATATCTCCTTATCCTGTTGACACGGTTTCAACAGTGATACGGCATTCGAACCCCACCCATGGTCCCGCCTTTAGCACCGTTATTGAGTACGGAGATAGAGATAGCCACGCATTTTACCGGTGGGTATTATAACGAATGCTATTAAGATCCAGCTCCCTCTAACTCCGTCCTAGCAGATAGCATGATGTCCAGCGTTGGCATTATTCCACAGGAATTGGTCGACTCCATCATCGATGAGATCCCAGTCGAGGATTCCGACACCCTTCGAACCTGCACGCTAGTCAGCCATTCCTTCTTTCCCCGTTCCCACAAGCGACTGTTCTCGACCGTCGTCTTACGCAGCTGCTCGTACAAGCATGCCAATGCCAGCATTGATCCTTATCGACGTTTCATGCGTTTTGTGTCTCGCTATGCACATTACGCTTCACTGGTCAAGGATATACAACTGCACGACATTTATCTGCCTGTTTCAGGCTCTTGGTTTACCCAAGATGACACCGTAATACCGCAAATCCTTTCACATCTGCCGCACCTGGAGTCCATATCTATTTCCTCATTCGACTCTTGTCTCTCTTTCCCTATTATGTCCGCTCTCCGCGATCTATTTGCCTCTCCGAAACTCCGGAGAATTTCCTTTTCCAAGGTCCTGTTCTATAGCCCATCATATCCACTGCTATCTTTATTCTCGCGTGCTTCGGGTCCAAAGACTATCCATATCCAAGGTGGCGTCTCCTATGGCACACACGATGAGAGTCCGCTGCCTTCAAGGAACCATATATCCTGCCAGGTAGACTCACTGTCTATCAAGATGTATCCGGCTGCAGCGGCCGACTTTATCGACTGTCTCCTAAGCCGCCGCTCAACCGTCGATGTCAGCTCCCTTAGGAAACTACATATATGGACAACATGGATGAAACACGCAGCCATTTTCAATCAACTCTTGGCCGCTACAAGGAGCACTTTAGAAGAACTCGTCATTCATACTTCTAATTCTTGTGAGCGTGTTCTTCAGTCACATTATACTGTTTCTCATTCCCATATGTCGTCAGCATCGCGTCAACTGGATATCAGCCATGTGCCGCGCATTCGGTGCTTTGTCATGTGCTTGATGTCGAACTTTCCCCCACCTTTGACCGCATTGGCAAGGCTCTTTGGTAGGCCCAGTGAACGGTGCCTCATGGAAGAAGTAGACTTGTATCTGCTGGTCAAACCTGACATGCTGCTTCAGTTCCCATCTTCTGATGGAGCGGCACTGGATGATATTCTTGTCGGTGTTCGACGTCGTGTTAACATCTACGTCACGATTGACTCTCCCGACGGATACGAGAAAACGAAGTATGAGCGGGCAAGTGTGAAGAAGGTCATTGAAAGTCTTCCTAGGTTGCATGCCGAGGGTATTCTGACAGTCGAAGCTTCTCGCACAGTGCGTTTCTATCATTGAATCTCTTCCTAGTCTTAACACTCTTTTATGTAGATACAAGATGATGCCTTTAGATAATGATTATAATTATGTTCCTAACATGTAGCTTCTATATTCCTAACGTGCACTTTCTCTCGCCTACTTACAGCATGTATAACAGCGATGTCTTGGCTTAGCTGCCTTAATGTATCATGAAAACTTGAAGTACATATATTGTCTCCTTTCAAAGACTCGTACGCAGTATCAATCATCAAAGTTTGCAGGTCAACTCATCGTCTCCGTACTTGTCTACCCAGCCTTTGATTCCCCCCTCGAGAACGACTGCTCGGCTTTCCGTCACTCCTTGCTATCGAGTTCATCCTGATACCAGCCTGCTGAACGTGGTCCGCGACCGCCGGGCTTGCAGCTGTTGCAATGGAAGACAACGAGCCGATATCGCGCGAGAATGGGTGTCACAGCCTGCAGAGTCGGATAGAAAGAATGTGCCGGGAGATTGATAGCCCCTTTGATAAAGGATCCCTGTGAAGCGCTATCAGAGGAGGACTAAAGGAGTAATACACGACCTGATTACTTCAAAATCGGTGCGGCGGACATCTACAACCAAAACACTCGGAGATTCGAGCAACAGAGCGTGTAATTTTTCGGCTGATATGCCATCGGGAATGGATTTGGGCTCCGGGAAGGCGTTGTACCAAGGTACCTCAGCTGGTTTTGAATCTGCCATCGATGACTGTTACTTGGATTATATCGTGTGCTATCGGAAGTAGTAAAAATATGCCTGCCGAACTACTCGGCACTACATTACGAGTAACATTATTTGAAAGTACGAGCAAGTATTGTTATTTATTGTCGTTCCTAAAAATGTCTAGCATGGGACATGTTAGGCAGAGTTGTCTTCTGTAAGGGTATGAAGAGCCTACCTAATGTATCACTTTTTTGCAGCAAGAACAAACGCAAAAATCACTGCTATGAGCGCAACCATGCAAGCTGTGATAGCAGCGATGAACATCCTCGCGACTGGGTACTTGCCCTTCGTGAGAGCGTTTTGTATCGAAAAAAACCTCGTCGCGCCAATAATGAGTAGCACCAGCGATAAAGAGATAGCAGTCGCCCCCAAAGGACGAGCATATCTCTGTGTCGCGGCGGAGGATAGAGGAGATATTGAGGAGGCACTGGAAGAGACAGAGAAAAGCTGGACGATGGCGACACCGACGGAAGTGATGACAAGAGACGTCCGTACGTAGGCAAGGAAGGTGCGCTCAGAGGCGAGGTGATCTCTTGCGACGGAGCCATTATTGGTGAGAAGGAGATTGACGCGCATTGAGGTCACTGGCGAAAAGGAGAAATTCCGAATGTTTCGAGTACTGCATAAGGACAGGCTGCGACATACCGGTACGTTCACCCGTTTATGTGCACTATATCCCTTTATGCCATATTCTTTGAGAATCTATTGAGGGATGGATTCGTCGACGTTGGCAAGGGAAGGTGGTGGTCAAATTCCAAGGATAATCCAGGGAAGCTGCAGACTTGCTTCTTCTCTACAGCCATCATGTACTCAACCTTCCTCGGCATACTCCTGTAAATTACCATGGGTCACGATTCTCTTCGTATTGACACTGGTTTGCACAACACAGTCCCTCCTACGAGCGACGTCCCCGCAGACAGGTCGCCCACCGTTCCGTCGTTTCGATTATCGACCTCTCCCAGTGAAAAGCCGCCTCCCTCGCCGACGGGTATTGACGAGGCTCACCCTCCCAGCTTCCGGAAGACATATGGAACACGAAGCAATGAATCTCGAAAGCTTCTCGCCCACGTATTGGCCCAGCTTGCCAATAGGGTAATGCCGCCCAGCGTCTATGACATTGCAACCGCGACAGACCAGACCGGAGAGAAAGGGTTGAGCAGACTTCTCAAGGGTGGTGTGAAATTCGGCTCTGGGAAGCCACAGAACAGCAGGGCACCGGGAGACGATGATGAGGACGCCGAAGTGGATAAGGACTTTACTCCAGACGCGACATTCGATTTCATGTCCCAGTTGAAGGACGTATTGATGATTTCTGTCCTCCGAGGGTGGCAGATATTTGACGAAGGGTATGTACTATATGCCTCGTGTGTTTGTTACGCTAAAATGTACGTAGGAGCACAGATGTCAAAGCTGAACGGCAGTATAGTGGAAAAAGCTCTTCGCCGTTTCGGAGGTCAATAAATACCCTCAGTCCTAGCGGGAAACGCTCTAGGTCACCATCCCCAGCGTCGGCATCTGTCGGAGGCCTAGTCCATTCAACTGAACTGCTTTCTCAGTGCATATCCATTCTCTCTTCCGTCGTGTCAGAAGATTGCAGGTATAAAATATCCTCGCCAAGGCCGTCGCGTCCTCCAAATGCTCTTCAGGCACTCACTCTGACAGTCGCCCAGTTCCTCCTACATGTCCATCGCCGTAATCCCAAGGTGGTATCACAAATAGGATTCGCACTTATTCCCGCCTTCTACACGTTCCCACCCGAGATGTATGCGCGTCTTCTGGCATTTTTTGAAGAGTGCATCATACGCGGCATTTTAGATGACTTGCGCGAAGTCCAAGGGCTTCAGGATGAAATATCTTTTCAAGGTAACGCTCTTAACTCGATCTCGACTTATTAGTAGAACTTACTTTAGTCTGTTTACAGCTCCAGAAGCTTTCGATGAATCTTTTGGTGCTCCGATGGTCTCTATCACAGTGGACGCAGCAGAGGAAAGTGATATGGAGCATCAGGCGAAGCCGAAATGGGTTCCTTGGACGGACGCGGTTTCCCCGCGCGTCCTTAGCATTTTGTCTACGAACGCGCCTCTACAGCCCCCTTCAGTCTACTTCCTTGCGTCAATGTCTCCCCCCCTCTTGGCTGCTATTTTGGACAACATTGACTTCGGTCTAGAATCAGCAGCGCCCATCGATGTTCTACACCGCTTGCATCGGCTCGTAGATCTCCTTGTCACGGCCAAAGTAGACACCTATCTGGATCTACTCGAGGTAGTTGCCTATCATTCTCAAAGTCCAGACATGCCGCCGCAAGTATGTTATCCGCATTGTGGCCAAAAGGAATGGGTCACGTCATAATCAGTAGGCCGCTTGCAAGTTCTGCATATCTGGCCAACTCTCCGTCTATGAGAGACTTGCTTCAAGACCATCCTTATGACCACCAGTTCTTGCCGTGGCGTTTCATCGCTAGCCACCAATATCCTCAGAACGACTGCCGTTCTTGCAGTAGCCCAATTGATGGATTCGGACTCTTGTGTCCTTTTTGTACTTGTGCCGTTCATTTCGATTGCTACGACCATCCACATGGGTGCCATCTTGCCAAGTACTCCACAACGTCGGGCGCGAGCGTGCAGAAGGTGGCGTTGTATCGTTTCTCAAACCTGTCATCCAACAGACGAGACCATGGTGTTTGGACGCTTCGAAAGCGTGGCCATACATTTCGATATGTCAATTTATTCACGCTGTGTCTTTGTTCAGCATGTCGGCAGCCTTTGTGGGGGTGCATAGCGCAAGGACTCAGATGTACCTCTTGTCTTCAATTTGTCCACGTTCGTTGCGCATCCTCTCATACTCTGTCAGGATGTCAATACTATGAGTATGACTCAAGCCATATGACGATCGAGTGGAACGCTCTTCGGCAGTCCTGTGTCAACTTCTACGGAGATATACTTTCGTTGTCTCAGGAGGAACTTCGGGGGAGGTGTTTTGAGGAAATATCCATTACGGCCTCCATACTTTGGACTCAGCTACAGCTACTGACTCACGGCGTTGCCTTAGGATCCATTCTCATCACTCATAATGGCAGGGGTCCTGGAGAGTTGACGCCACACAAAGTAGCTGAATTTGAACTCCATCGCGTCTTGCAGACGTGCGAAGATCTGATATCACAGGATGTTCTAGCAGCATCTGCTGCTACAGAGGACTATCTACAAGACAACGGCCTGCAGAGATCCGAACATTCAATCTTGTTCGATTGGTCTAACCTCACTTACATCACCACGACGATTAAATCACCTGCAACAAACCATGCCCTGGGTCCTTCAGCCAGCCAATCGTCCCTCCTGACTGTTACTCAGCCCGATATATTTTCTACTGTTAAGGAGCCGCCAAACCACCCGTTTGAGATGCTACCCTTATCACACATGCGGGATGTTCTCGGAAAAGACTTCAATCTGCATTCAGACGGAATAGCCAAGTATTTGTTGTCATACCTCCATCACTTAGGATTTTTCGAGCGAGTAGACAGACACCCGACCCTCTTCGATGATAATCCAAACGTGAATAGCATCTCATGTAGTTTCCCCCTACCCCTTGGTCTCGACTTGTCCACAGATGTGGAAACTCTTTTTGCATCGGTGGAAGCATGTCTTTCAGATCTGGATCTATCTGTCAACGAAACAGGTTTTCTCCTCCTCAGCAGGCGTCTCTGGCCCAATGGCATGGCATCAGAGTATGCAATAAGGCGACTGACCCAGGCTATCATTTCATGGGTTTTTGCCGAAGTGAGCCGTAGCATATCTATTCAGCTACATATATACTAAATAATATCAAGGATGACAATCTCGCAACGATACTTCGTGACTACGTGGCGAAGCAGCAAAGCCTTCCTGGCGTTCGAATGGCAGACGATGTCAACCCATGGCCTGAGGCTCGGACTTTGCGGCATGTCCCACCAAGTTCTGTCCATAACGGCGGTGACTACGTAACGGCTAGGCGGTCATTGTTATCCCATTACGCCATCCCATGGCTATCGGCTTTACACAACGAAGACGCAGAGAACTACGGGATGTTATTATACGAAACATCCGTTCAGTTAGCACAAACATCTCTTTCTGCTGACCTGCTGGTCGCTCCTTCCCCCAATTTCTCGCCAACCACACCGACGAATGCCGTTACGCACAACCGTGATGCTCAATATTTCGACAGATTACTCCGTCTCATTATCCGTCTTTCTCAAAATTCAGTGATTTTCACTATTTTTGACGACCTATTTGTGCGTTGGTTAGAGGCGGTATCAGCTTCAGATCGTTTCGAAGAGGTATGTTTACCGCCCTGCGTTCGGAGCATTTAGTTAAATCGTTTCCTTTTCACCCAAGCCTATACCGTCACTCAGTCGCCTGTTCGCGCGGGATGTCCAAGAGTCAACTTCAAGAGCGAGTGTATTCGATTCCACAGCGGGTCAAGATACTAGTGATGCTGTTATAGACCCCTGGCGCCGGGTCATCAGTGTTTCCGCCGAAAACAAAGCCGGTCTTCTACGCAGTCTGCGGTGGATATTCGTCTTTGCACGTTCGGGTGTCGACGTGCCTATCCAGACATATTTCCACTTCATCACTTTGATGGAAAAGTTCCAGACGACAGTTACCGAGTCGCTTTTATTCGTCAAGACCGTGATGTCGTCGACGTGGCAAAGGCCGACAAGCCGCTTTGAAATTCAAGATATGTTTGCCAAACTTCACACTCGTCTTATGCCGGAGGTTTTGCAGACTCTTTCTGGGGGAACACATATTCAAGACGTGTACGGTTTCAGTAACCTGTTCTGGCTCCTCGTTAGGCTTCTGACATAGCCATAGGCTTCACTTCATTCGTCAGACATTGGCTACATGTTTGCTACTGTACGGCTGCAACCGAACCAAGGTCATGGAACTGGAAATGATCTACAATGATGAAATCAAAGACATCCCATCTCGGTCATATTTCTAGCATTCATGTCAAGTCTTCTTTGGCTTACCTTACTTTCAGGCGCAAGATCAACATCCGCAGCTCGATAGTTTCCGATCCTATTATCGTACCTACAAATTTTATGGCGGCCATTAATCGATATATGAGTGCCGAGGTCGATGATGTTTCCTGCTTGATAGCGAAGTTTTTCCACATGTTTCTTATGCGCTCACCGTATCTCGAACCTCATGAAGTAGACAATTTTATCCTCAAGAATGGAAGCATGCTATGTAATTGGTAAGTTCGTATCTCCTGTCCTGGGTGGTCACCGATGGATCCGCCTTAGCGTCTGGCAGTTGTACGGAATTCGTCGACCCGAAATCTCTGCCTTTAGGGCACCGTTCCTTTTGCGAACTTTAGTTGTAGACTCTCAACCTTTTCAAAATACCTTGAAGAAAGTATTCAGCGCCGAAGGTGACTGGGAGCTTAGGTTTTAATCATTCCTCTTCTCTGCGCAACAATTTAACCCATTGCACGTACTTCTCAGGCTAGAAGGTATAGCTCGACTATTTCGCATAATCTTGGATTCCCCAAGTCCAGACTTCCAGGTCGAGGGTAGACAATGGAAGTCGAGCGTTGGTGACGTGTTTTATTACTTTTTTGCTTCCCTTTGGGCAGACAAAAAAGTATGTGCCCTTCATCTCCTCTCGACATGATTGAATAATTCCCATGTAGGAAGAAATACGGCTCTCGGTTGACACCCTGGTTTCCAATATGCTCGCGGTGCATTTTCATGCGATATCCTCATGTTGGGACGAAGTTCTGTCCAAGTCGCCAATCGAAGAACGTGTCAAATTGGTGTCATTCCTGATACAGTTGCGATCGCATTTCCCCACCTGGCAGGGTACTGTTGATTCCTCTTTGAATCGACATTGTAGCTAACCAGGTGGACCTAGTGGTGTCGTGGGAGGTCATCATCGAAACACTCCGCGAAGATCTATATGATGAAAAAGAAAGCGGCGATGGGCCTGCTGCTGCGCACCTGGCAAGTCTCTTCCTTTCCATGTGAATGCCGATTAATCAGGTCTTTTGGAATAGTCTATGTATGGCCTGTCTTCAAAGGATGACAAGGACGACGTATCGCCTGATGAGTCTGTGGTTCCGTCCGATACTGCACTTCTTCGTGTAAGCGTTTGATCTCTGATAACGTCACTCCAACTTTTTTCTTAAATTAAAGTATCTAGGCCTCTATCCTGCATCTCAGTCTCAGCATGATTGCAGGAGGTATCAAGATAGAGTACAACGATGTGCTTCATATCAAGCACCACTTGGTTAGAGCCTTCGGGTTCGATAAGGTCCAGTCGACGCTTACATCGAATGGGCATACCTTCTTCGTCGAGTTTGGCGAAGCCGAAGAGATACCAGAACTCGCATATCCTTGTGTGACGGAGCTGACTGTGGTTTTGGACGCTCATCATGTCCTGAATTTGAACTCAATCAGCACGGGGATACAAGAAAGTGCTGATAGCACCACTCCTCTTCTAATAGGTGCTCCTTACGTAGATGTCTGCTTGGGCCTATTCTGCACGGTCAGAGATCCAGAATCGTTACCGGTTCTGATCCTCAAGAGCATGATTGAAGCCCTGGGCATCATCATTTACAAACACAATTTCGAAAAGGTTTACCTACGACATTTGCAGCAGACTCTGCGGAGGGCAGTCTCGCGTGCTTTGGAGCTTCTTCTTCTTGATATTAATTATGAATGCCGACAATTGGCGCTCTCTGTTGTCCAAGCGTATATAAAGCGATGGCATGGGTCCATTCGTTCTTTTGTTCAGTGAGTACCGCTTTTGTTACAAGAGACTACTCTAATTCGTCATGCAGTTTTGCGATTGAACAGGTCGCGAAGCTCATCGCTTCGCAGAGTCATCTTTCCCAAGATGCCTTGGTAGCTCAAGGCAAAGCTTTCATTGAATCCACCCTTGTAACGTAAGTAAGGTATCTTTGTGCCCACATATTGAGATAAGCTCGCGCTCGCTAACAGATATTGCAACAACGGAATCTTTACTGGACTCATCCGAGTGCGTATGTAATCACTTTATCAATACATCCGTTCATTTCTTCCTTAGCGCGACCTGGACCCTGAAATCTTCGTGATTCTGAAGCAGGTTACCGATGCAAATGCCAAGGTCTCGCCTAAACCTTCCACTAATCTACGTGAATCCTTGCTGCGAGACACACTTCCTAGGGCCGTAGAGACGGATCAAGCTGCCTTCCAAGCTCTGTTAAAGAACTTACAGAGCTACATAGAGGTGGTATACCATCAAGGATATTCACTTGATTTGATGTCATGTCGGTTCCGCGCCTTGCCTTCTTCCTTTACAACGCTGACATGAATTCCAGTTGTGGGTCAACATCTAGTTCACCTCGCTCGTCGTTGTTTAGACTGGGCCTCAAATGCCATCAATCCTTCCCCCCTGCTCTCTATCGCGACTATATTAATCCAGCACAACAAATCCCAAAGTCGAGTTCGTAAGATGCTGCTGAGCAGGTGTCATTGAAGACTGACATGTATTATGATAGGACATGTTGACATACACGGATGCCATCCTTCGAATGACACTGACCAGGCTGGCCGTCGATGAAGAATGCCTTTCTAAACTCATCCAAGTAACTGCCACTCTATACCGGAAAACACAATCAACAGACTCTGTGCCCGGAAATGCAATTATCGCTGTTGTGCTCGAATTGTTGTCTGACGGACTCCGTATGAAAGTCCGCGTCCTGCCGATAACGTTGAAGGCAATGCTTGAAGTATGTGATTGCTGTCCATTTGCAACATTTATGAACCCTGAACTTTTAACAGTCTGTAATGACGACGGAGATCGCTGGGCATACGACCCCCGCTGTTCTATATCATCAACAATTTGCGACTATAGCCGATAACGGCTTCCACTTTCTGCAAAACTATGTATGGACAGATATGCGCTCTGATAGCGACTATTCTGCGTCTCTGACGATAGGAAAATTCATACTCCAAGCGTCTACACATGATCCAAGTGTTATGACTAGAGTTGTTGACCAAACTGTTGAGGTCAGTTGTGTACTACACGTTCCCACAGAGTCTGACTTCATCTCATAGCGATCTTCACGACATTATATGACCATCCGAGCGTGGAACGTGCTCATTCTGGCTGCACTCATGGATCCATCTGAAAATTGGATTACGCTCATGTACATGCAACTTCCAACGTTCTCCTCTGCATACCAGGCTACTCTCAGAGGATACCTACAAGCAGGTACGAGCCCTCCGGAATCTGCAACAACGGACATCAATCACGCATACGTGGCCATCAAGTTGTGGCTTATGTTGGCGCAGAAACGAGCTACAAAAGAGGACGAAGGTTCCATATCTGCTTTCATGGTTTGGAACGAACTGTGGCCCCCGTTCGAGAGTCTTGTCAATGTCTTTGAAGCGGAAGTGCAAATAGGCTTGTCAATGGTAAGCATCATCAACTACCAAAAGACGGCGGACCGGTTTACGAAGCATACACAGACGCTGGCTATGCTTACCTGGTCGACAGTTGCTGAGCTGTTTCTTTTCATTCGAGCACTGCATAGCCCTGTGGCTTCAGAGTCGGCGTCACATATTGGCTTGCTAAAGCGATTGAAAAGCCTCGGTCACGGGGAAGCGCATACATCCAAAGTAAATCTCCATTTCATGTTGCTCAATTAAGTCTCATGCAAAAGTTCTGCAGCTATCACGAGCACTGCGCAGCATGTCCGAACCACCTCCTGAAATTCCTATAGGTAGTCATATCAATCAGGCGGCGAAGGATCTCATCGCAGCGGAGAAACTGAGGATCTTAGAGGCAAGGAGAGAACCGAGATCAGGTAGAAGCGGGACATAGATAGTATCTGTAGAATATAATAATGCATTGCAAGATTTGGGATAGTCTAACGACGACACATTAAGACAACGTCGAAGAAGCCTCCAGTGTAATCACACACCTAGCTATGGTTAGGCAGTGCGTAGTCGGGCTTTTTGAGCCTGTTTTCGCTTCTCTTTGATGACGGTGGACCCTATGAAAAAGCCAATGACTGATAGCCCGACAACCAGGATGAAGGCAGGTAGCCGGACAGCCCATTCTCGAGCGGGGAAGAAATCGTGTATTTGACTGGCAGGATCGAAAAAGGGCTGATTTTCTGGTGAGTATACAAAAGAGAGAGACAGAAACGCCACGCACGAGCAATATTGCCCAAGTCGTATAATACGTGAATACAACGGCTGCTGCCAGCAGCATTGCCCCTCCCAGTGCTTTATCGCTTGTTCCCTGTAATCAAAAAATCTTCAGTCCTGACTATAACAGTAGACAAAGGCTGGTATCGGTCGTACCATTGGAGTACGAACGTGGAAGTAAAGTTGATCGAGTGACCAAAGCAGGCGACGCGTTGACTTCATTTCCCACCACTTTCACCGGCAAAAAAAAGATCAACTGATCGCTGTCTCCACCGTCGTTGTGAGCAGCGGTATCCGTCCCAGGAGAGCCTAGACGCTCGTCGCATGGATACTCATGTCTTTGCTTCACTAGCGCATGTCCAAATCCTCTTAGTACCAGTTGGCTCCATATCTCAGCCGACCTTCGATAAATATGTCACGGAGATTCGCAACTTCGAGGCCATTAGACTTGGGGATATACCTGTGGATAGCAAGGACGAGAGAGGTGCGTGCATGTTATATGCTATCGAAGAATACAAGGCCCATTGTAATTCTAGCTCGGTTCATGCCTAACCCTCTGTCGACGGGCCATCTCCATTTGAGCTTTCCAACCCATCCGCCTCCTAATTCGCATATACCCCTCTCGTTGTTGCGGCCGTCTCATTTCCCACTGGCCGTCATTGGAATCGCTTCATGTGCACCCGAGGACACGCTTCCTTCTGTCCTTGCCCAGTTCCATGGCACCCTGCTCGACCTCTTTCCAGCAGAGTTTGTGTTCCCACTTGCCAGGAGCTGTTTCGTTTTCGAAGAAGGCGACGGCAACAACAGTACGAATCTGGGTGACAGTCTTCCAGGTTTAGCCGTGATTCCAAGTATGATGGGTAATAAGAAGATATACCTCGGTACGCTTATAGCCGATTTGTGTTCGAATGTCCTGGGTGAATTCGGAGTGCTTGTATGCCTTAACATTTTCCGTTGTCGGGTTAGCTTAACAGAAAGGCACAGGTTCAAGCTCTCGAAAGTCCATTGGGAAATGAATATCTCAACTCATCACTCTTACCGGTCCTCCCTCCGCTATCTGAACTCCCCACGCCTTTGAATGGGAATCGGATACATGATGCTTTACCGCCTCTATCATCACACAACAGTTCACCCGACATGTCGAAGTCTGGATTCACCCTAGCGTCATCTGCATCCATGAAACGAACTTCGTCTGCGGGTCATCGGCAATCCACCATCACAGTTCCTGCCTCAAAGAAGCGGCTAAGCAGTATTGGCGCTGTCTCATCTCCTGGACGATTGTTCAAAGTATTAGGCGATTTCTTTACCCTCGCAGGCAGAACAGAAGATGCCGGTGTATGGTAGGTCTTTTAACCGGTTTTTGCCCCAATATTCTCATCGGTGACAGGTATACTGAATCACTTCAACTGTTCAGAGCGACACCCGATCCAGTGTGGCAAGCTTCCGCGTTAGAGGGTCTTGCCACGATATCTATCCTTGATGCCTGGTCGGCCGGACATGGACTAGTCTGTTCATCTCGTTCCCAGTATTCTTTTCTCTGACTTTCCTATATCAGCAAACATCTACGAGCGCCACCTCCCGTGATCCCTGGGCTGATGTTGCCGATAAACTGACCCAAGCCACTTCGCTGTATTACAAGACACCCATCGCCGACATGGACCATCACTCACTTGTTGCGTATCTTTATTGCTGTTGCGTGCTTCGACATTCTTCTCTTCTCTTCTCTGTGTGGTCCGCCAAAGGATGGGGCCCGCTCGCTTTTACAACCATGTTGCAACCTGGAACAACACCTTACCTCCCGCCTACGATATCCTATGAAGACCGTAATTCATGGTCACATTTAGAACGTTTAAGTTCAATTTCGGGCATATCGCGCGTATCTATAGCCTCTGTTATTGCTCAGGCTCATGGTCCCTGGTTGTTACACTTGGACGCTAGGGAGCGAATTGGCGTTTTAGAAACGGTGGCTGCCTTATACTCCTGCTTGGGGTTCAGACGAAAAGAGGCATACATTTTGCGAGAGGTCCTTGGGTGTGTCCTTGACCTAATTGTCTGTGGTAGAGATGAGGATGGTATTGCTACGGCGTCGTATAGTCTTGATGAAGGTGCACAGACTTCAACGACAGATGCTACTACGCCACCAGTACCAGACAGCGCTCAGGTTGGGGTGAGGGTGAACGAAAGTACAGAGGGAAATCACAGCATTTTGAAGCTTCTCACTCACCTTTGCAAGGTCCTTGGTATTGATTTAGATGCTGTAAAGATCGTTGATGCGGACAGCACTTGTTGCTCAACGGATGCTAATGAACCGGATGACGACTATCAACCCCGAGAGCCCTTCGGCTGGCCTGAGCTGCAAGTTGGTGTTGTCCGAGAAGCGGTGGCCGTTGCGGAAGCATTACCAGGTTAGTGCATAAAATTGTAATTATTTTATGTACTTATTTTTTGTGTTAGATTATCTGGTCGTTGCTCAATTTGCCTTGTCTTCTCTGAAGACTCTTCAAGAAGTGCTGGAAGCTGGCGATCAGTATCATTTTTCCAAGACTGCTCGGGAGGCGTTGTTAACAGCACGGCGACGTGGGGACACAAGATTGATGGAATACTGGACAGGGAATCCAATCACCAGCATATCTGTAGCACCGTATGTTTGAATTCTACCTTTCCAGGCGACGTCTAATGTTGACTTTACTAGACTACCTCTTATTCGTCTACCAAACGAGAAACCCATGTCCGCGCTTCGGCCAAGGTCCAGTGAGGTGAACCCCATTCTCACCGGAGGTAAAAACCCTTTTCTATATAACCCTCGACAAGCAGCATTTGGTCAAGTAAGTCAATGCATATTATTATCTCATATTAGTACTGATCTCGTTGCACCAGCCGAGTCAAACTATGGTCGTGCAGAACGAAGTACTCGAATTCGTAATCGAGCTCCAGAACCCCTATATATTCAACCTTGAACTCGATTCTCTATCCCTCAGGTTCGTAGATTGTCATTTTCTTCATTCACGTATCTAAGGTCCAAGCAGCACCACCGGTGTACCATTTGAATCGACGCCGACGCGAGTACTGATTCCCCCTGAATCAGATTATCGAGTTATCATTTCTGGAAAGGCTACCCAAAGTGGCACACTGACAATTCGAGGATGCACCGTCCAGGCACCCGCAGGGGCCCCTCGCGAATTTGTCATTCCTCTTGCTACTGATGAAGAACTGGAGCGACGAGCGCGGAGACGCGGGGCATTACAATGCGAGATGGGTCGGTCGAAATACTCTGGATTAGATGCATTCCCTTGGGAAAAGGCCTCGAAGCGTGGGAGCACGCAATTGGCAAGACCGCCGTCTAAGTTGATCCCCGGATTTTTGGAATGTAAAGTTGTTCCCGAACAGCCCCTCCTGCGCATCCGACGGACGTCAGTGGCGCACGGGGCCTTGATGCTGTACGATGGAGAGAGGTGAGCTGGCCGTGTCTCTGCCGGGGCCTGTTCTGATTAACTTTAGGTCTACCATTCGGTTAACAGTAGAGAATGTCTCCTCCCTGCCAGTTGATTTCCTGAGATTGGTATTTGATGACTCTACAATTGCCCCCGCTCAGCAGGCTCTCGCTGAAGGCTCCCTGTCTACCTTCGATACTTACGAAACGGAGTACAATCTGATACATCGACCGCTATTCTCATGGAATGAGGACGAAAGTCGAACTATTACTCCAGGCGGCAAACTAACATTGACTGTGCAATGTTTAGGGAAAGTCGGATGGTATGCAATTGTTTCAGCAAAGAAGTCATTCTCTAATCATGCTCTGCAGCACCAGCGGTACCATACACGCCACGTACGCTTGCATAGAACGCAACTCGGAAACTCCCCCAGAAGTATTTCACACTCGTCAGTTATCGTATCCGCTCATGGTCACCGTGTACCATATGCTGGACTGTCAAGCGATGGACATTCTCCCATTGCCTTTGCACGATGACGACAGTAGACCTGAGAAATCCCAATTGCCAAAGAGTGATATACCCGGCTGGTGTTTGTTCTCAATCGAAGTGAGAAACTCTTATGGGACGCCGTTCGAAGTGACTATCGAGAGAGTACAGCAAGGTATCTTTCTACTGATGGGTTCAAGACTCGATGACTCACTCGTTGTCACAGACGCCGCGTCTGCTAAAACCTCAACCATCATCGCCCCTGGTTCCACTTCCCGGTCAGTGTCCCCATCGAAAGTGTTCTGACTTGACTAAATTATGATACCGGTCAACAGCCTTGTCATCCCTCTGAGAAAGTTTTTGCTGACCCAGCAACATGTCTCCGAAACTATACCAACCTTGTCTGATAGACAGTTCGTGCTCACCGAATCCAAGCTATCGGATGAGGAAGAACGAACCCAGAAGGAGCTCTTTTGGTACCGAGAGGAACTGTTCAAGTCACTACAATGTCGATGGCAAGAGGTATGCTTGCGTTGACAATTTACTTCTCATACATTATGTTGACGATTTCCAGATGGGTGGTACTCGATCTGGTGATCTGTCATTACGGCAACAACGGATGACACTGTCGATGCTGAACACATTACGCACGGAGACCGCGAGGATTGATATGTCTTTGCTGACATTTGACGAGTTGGAGGTGCCCCATCGAAACGGCAAATATCATACCCAGGCAAACGAGTTCGTTCATCTTCGCATCAAGATTAAAAATCAATATGGTAAGTAGAAAGATTCGTAAATTTTGTGTAGAAAAGCTGACGTATGGTGACAGCCTCTCCGTTGACGTTATCATTGGACTTAAATATGGAGCCTTCAGAGCATGTTATCTATGAAGGGGTCCTCAATGATATACCAGTGGGGGAACTGAAGAGCGGGGCCTCGTTCGACATCACCATACCGTTGTGTTTCCTTGCCTATGGCCGCTTCACCATTTGGGCGACAGCTAACACTTTCGGAGGGAAACCCCGGGAAAGGGTTCAAGGTCTCGCGCAGCTTACCGCCATCGTTACAGAGGGATGATATTGGCATGGTCAAGGGATGTTATAGTCTCACATAGTCCTCCGAGCGCTTTATTCGCAGCAGGCCAAGTATTGGCAGTTCTGAGAGAACGGCACTACAGAGGAGACGGTTTCGTTCCGTAGATTGTGCTTGCATAAGTAGTACACCGGATATAGTATGACTCAATATCGCACTGCGAAGAGAGGGTCCCATCTCCGTATCATATTAGTCAAAGTCCGATTCATCTTGTTTAAAAGCGGCTGAATACGCCAGTATCGTCCCATACACCAATCTGCGCGGATGGTCAGGTAGCGCAGTAGATAGAAATGGTGACGTACCCTCCCCCAATGATGGACATCACACATGCACTCTTCGTAATGACATCAGAGTGTGCCAATACAACTGGAAGAGCGAAACCGGTGACGACAACAAGAGATGTAATGAAACGTCCCAGGTCGATAGGTCCGCCGCCGCCCTCATAGTGGCTCGAAAAGTCATCCGAACCGCAGTGAGAGAAGACGGCATTAGGAAGAGGAGCGAGAACAAAGGTTAGAGCTGCATTGGAGAAGGAGTCACGATGGTGTGAAGAAAGAGATGTAGTCAGAGACGAACCGACGAGAAGCGGCAGCCAGTTGTGCCATAGTGCACAAGACAATATGATCAACAAGAATCCCACAGCAAGTACGAAAGAGAGAAGAATAACAGCTGGAATATAATGAGTAACTCGATGGCAGCAGAGTCATGTACGCACTTTTGAGGCCAGCAGCCATGGTGCCAGGAAGGAGACTTTGCTTGACTGTATTTGGCCACTGCCTCAAAGTGGGCACAGTGTGACCCAAAATCACGCGCGCGTGACATCGCTCTTTACCCGACAACTGCTGCGACGCACGACGATCGCAATGCAACCAAACGCGCAGGCGAATCATTCTCGCCTCCTGGACGCGTTGGACGATAGCTTTGTGAGAAATACTCTGTCCCTGCTTGAAAACATACACCTGACAGCCTTGAAGAGCCCCACACAGCCTTCGAATGGCCCTGCAAGTAATGAAAGAGTACGCGCACTACGCGAGGCGCTCGCAAAACAGGCCGCAACGTCTTCCTCACAACCAAGTGAGTCTTGTGGCTTACAAAGTAGCGCTGTAGTCAAATTAATGGTGCAGTGGCGGACGCGGAATTTTTGTCGAGCTCAATGGGCCCGAGTCGCCGTTCTATCGGTGGAGGAGCTGGAGGGTTTGGCCTAAACTACGACGATGCGACACCGATTAGATCAATAGATGTTGGTGGACCTGACCAGCAGCAGAAGTACGTCGTGAACTACTTTATGCTGCACCGACCCTCATCTTTCTTGAAGACTAGACGAATTCGTTGCTCAGTTTGTTACTAGCGCAATAAACAACGTCAGTCACGGGCTGACCGTCAAATCAGCTATGAAGAGCCTTGGTCTCAAAGAGTGCGGTCCGTTATGCTACCGTTACCTTGTTTATTCATTCCTCTTAGCGAGAAAGATACTGTCCCTGGTCTGGAAGTCCGACTCCTACCACACCAACTGATAGGTGTTACCTGGTATGTTCATCTCACGATATCTGTCCCTTTCTGGCTGATTTAGGTATACAGGATGCTTGACAAGGAAAAAAGCAAAGATAAGGGCGGCATCTTGGCGTGCGTCTCCTTCTATGCTCTCTGTTTTGTACCATTCACGTCCCCTGTTTATAGAGATGACATGGGTCTCGGTATTCTAGCTTATTCTAACCTAGCCCCGCCTTTGCTAATATCCAGTTAGGGAAAACAGTGCAGATGATCGCCACTATGCTTTTGCACATGCCTGATATCGACAGCGAAGATTGCCGGTCAACGCTGATTGTCGTTCCTGCTGCTCTTCTGCAACAGGTAATGCATATCGTCAGCTGCACCAGCATTCATTGACCTCTTGTGCAGTGGAAGGAGGAAGTAGAGCAGAAAACAGGCGGGACACTTACCGTTCATATTCATCATGGCAAGGACAAACTTAAGGTACCGGTTCGTTCATTTACGTTGCCGCATCACAATGAACGAACTATGTGTAGAAAAAGTCAGAAATCGATTCTTACGACGTAAGTACATCGACTTGGCCTCTCGGTCCCCTCTGATCTGCAATACATTCAAGGTCATCGTCACTACTTATCAAACTCTCAACGGGGATTTTGCCATCCCGAAAGATGTTGATCCAACAGAAGAAGCCGAGTGGCTTTCTGAATACGGGTGAGCGTCACGGTATCGTGAATTGCTCTTGCCTGACCTCCGGCGTGAAGCGGCATCCTTGCGCAGAAACATTTCTATCGCGTCATTGCAGATGAAGCACAATATATCCGCAATCGGTACGCGTGGCTTTTTTACTGATTGGCCCTATTCGCAACTGACTTTCCACAGATCAACGCGGTCGAGTATCAGCTTAGCTCATGTTAAAGCTAAATACAGGTGGATGCTCACTGGTACTCCTGTCACCAACACTCTGTAAGACCCTTTTGTATTTCCACCCCTTATTCTTGTGGTAATGACCGCCTTGAACTAGCGCCGACATCTATGGTCTTCTACGGTTTGGGCGTTTCAGACCCTGGAATGATTGGAATGACTTCAACGCACACGTGGTATGAAATTATGAAATCATCTACTTCTCAAAGCAAACCCATGGTCACTTCAGGCGCGTGTTCAAAGCGACGACGCCGTACTTGCAGGTACGAAACTCCAGTTCTTTCATAGCCACCTAGCCTGGAAATCTCGACATTAGGTGAACGGGCCAGGCAAATTTTACGCCCAATATTACTTCGTCGGACGAAAGGTTCCATGCTCGAAGGAAAACCCATTTTACAGCTTCCGCCAAAGGACATTACCATCGTCAACCTCAAATTTTCGGAGGAAGAAAGAGAGGTATTTTAGCTTTTAATGTTGGTAACGTGGGCTTAAACTTGTCTAGCTTTACAATTCCTTTGAGTCTCGAAGTAAGATTCGCCTCAGCAAATTTATCAGGGAAAGGACCCTTGTCAAGAAGTGAGTAACAGATACTATGTTTTCCATTGCCAGTGTTCATGGTTCCTCTAGCCATGCCGCTGTTCTGGTGAGTAACACACGCTTACGGATCCACCACTTAATTACACATTAATGTTCATCGTATCTCAGGTTATGATTCTCAGGCTCCGACAGCTGTGCTGTCACCCAAATTTGATTCTGGTATGCATCTTCATAGGTTCGGAACAGGATTATAGCTTACTTGCAACGAAAGTCTTTAACAGATGGATATGACGATCCCACCATGCTACTAGCGGGCGAAGCTGAGAAAGAACTATCCCGTGCTTTGAAAGTTCAAGGTCGGCAGTGGGTTGACGATGTTAAGAAGATGTACGTCTGATCAAACTTTATATGCCTCTTTGCTAATTTGATGTCCAGGTTTCTACTTCGTGCGCGCGCCGAGGAAACCTTAGATTTCGACGACGACGAGGAAGGTGGAGAAGGAGGGTCAAGCTGTCCTTCTTGTGAAGATTGTAAGACTCTTAAACTATCTCGGGCTATTTTCAAAGAATTTTTCTAGACCTTACCAGCGAGACTGGCCGAATTCTTGGATGCAAACATGAGATGTGTTTTGACTGTCTCCTTGATATACGCAACGCTCCCATCGCTCACAATGGCGAATTGTACGTCTTGCTAACGGTTTTGTCGACCCCGTCACGGTTTACTAAAACAATCACAGTGGAAATGGCAGCGAAAAAGAGAACCTCGCTGCAGAGAAGAAGTACGAAGCAGCAGCTGCCAAGGGTCACCGGCCATGTACGCCAATGTTCACCACTTCTTGGCTTCTCTTGACGGTATAAATATTAGGTCCAACGTGCAAAGAAATGCAGAACGTTAGCGATTCAAAAGTTTTCAGATCAATAGCTTTTCAACCTACCGATGAGGAATTAACGAAACATGCCAAACGAAAACGCACGCTGAAACGGGCTGTTGCTCATTACGAGATATCTGATGATGAAGAGGAACAGAAGCCGCTAGAAGAACGGATTGCGTCAGACTCGGATGACGACTTGCCTGATATTGCAAGTATTATGCGGCCCAAGAAGAAGAAGACCAAGCTCGAACGAGACGTGTGCACCTTTCCTGCGGTTCTGAACGCACTGATACTGATTGAATGCAGGATGATACGTTGGATCTGACAATAGACGATGTATCTGCATCTCTTCAGCCAAGGTCCGACATGGATCAGTCATCTGGAAAGTCCTCCCCCGCAAAGCGTAAGACATCAAACAAGGTTGGGGACGGACCCTCAGAAGCTCTGATCGCAACATGGCGGAAGGGTGACGACGATATGGAGCCGAGTACAAAGATGCTGAAACTAGTCTCGCTCTTGAAGGAATGGGATGCTAGCGGAGATAAAACTATATGCTACTCACAGTGTTTGTTCACGTCTCGTCCTCTTTATAAGTATAATGACGCTCATACATTTATAGGGACGTCTATGCTCGATCTTCTCGAGACTCTATTTTCTCGATACGGGATTCGCAGTGTGCGTTTTGACGGAAAGATGGACCGAGCGTCCAGAGACCAAACATTACAGACATTCAAAGGAGCAGGAGGACCGAAGGTCATTTTGATCAGCACGAAATGCGGTGGAGTTGGGTGAGTATGCTGTGCCGTATATGAACCTAAGCTGACCTAAATACAGACTGAACTTGGTGGCGGCCAACAGGATCGTCAAGTAGGTTCTACTCATACTATACATATTTGGCACTGACATTTTGGTCAGTATGGACCTGTCATGGAACTACGCAGCGGAGTCGCAGGCTTATGACCGGTACTCTCTCCTCGTTCGCTGTACCAGAGCTTATTGCTGACGTACTCTCAGTGCTCATCGAATTGGGCAAGTGAAGCCTGTATGGGTTAAGCGTCTCGTTGTAGAAAACACCATTGAAGAACGGTAAGCAGCCGACGCTATGTGATTGTATCTATTCTGACACCGATCCGTTTTAGTATGTTGAAACTACAGGATGTCAAAGTCGGTCTTGCGGAGGCTGCCCTTGGTGAAGGAACAAGCAATAAGCTGCACAAGCTCAGTGTGAAGGATATTAAATTTGTGAGCAATTATACCTTCTGTCTGTCTCCCATTCTGAAGATCTGTCAGTTGTTTAATATGAATAAGGACCAGAATGGGGCTCAGCCTCGTGATGAATAATATGGATCTACTGTTCTCTTCCCTAGAGACAGTTTTTAAATCATGTATTCTAGTACTATTGCTGTGTATCGTTAGGTATAAGTGGCTGCAATGCTATATCTAATCATAATCTAATGAAATCAGTTCGAGGGACTCAGGAAATAGAACCCCTTGGTTTCTCGACTTAGAGACTGTCAAATTTTTGGGAGTACTGCCGTACCAGTGAGGCAATCGGACATGAGAAGATCGAAACAAAATTTTCGTTTGCAATACTGTACAATTAACTTGCAAAAGAGTGTCGCGAGATTGTATTTGAAAGTTATTTGTCATCGGGCCAGCTCCGACCCGGAGCCCTTCCGACGAGCCGCGCTCATTGGTTTATCATCTCGCGTTTTATTGTCGCTATCTTTTGCCGTTGGCATCAACTCGTCGCCCAATACATGTCTTCCCATTTGACTTTACTTGCTTACGTTCACTTAACGTCCAGGATTCTCCATGACTAACAGTTTCCCAAAGCAAGAGGGGCAGTCGCTATCGTACTGGCTTCAAGGTGTGCGAAGCAATCCACTACTTGATCACCGAACAACGGACGAACTGCCAGAGGAAGCAGACGTAGTAATAATTGGGTCGGGGGTAGGCTATTGACATCTTATCGGGATAGGAAGGCTAATGAGGGACAGGCGACAGGCGCAATAACGGCGTTGGAGCTCTTGTCGAGCCAAATCCGCCCAAGTCTATCGTGATGCTTGAGGCCAGAGAGCTGTGTTCGGGGGCTACTGGAAGGAATGCCGGTCATTGCAAACCCGACCAGGTATTCTTCTCGCATGTCTCGTCGCATGGAGAGTTATCCCATCCGTTTACAGTACAGGGGATTTGAGAAATACGAGTCCAGATTCGGTACTGAACAGGCATTGAAGGTTCAGGCATTCCCCCAAAACACCACAACAATGCTTAGCACTCCTTTAGATTCTAGCCAACGAACAAGAAACGTTCGAAAGCGTCGTCAGGTATATTCACAAATACAGTGTCGACTGCGATCTGTGGGTGGAAAGACAGTGGGTGAATATTATAAGACGCGAGCACAACTATTGTTTACGTCAAATTCAGCTAGATGTCGCGATGGACGAAGAAGTTGCCGCCAAGGCCGCTAGCATTTTTGAACGCTATCGAGCTGCAGGTGGGAATGTAGACCACGTCGAACATATCACTGATCGTATTGAGGCTATCGAGGTCATTTACTCATTGGATGTGTCAGTGTATGGTGCAAAAATCTGACGTACTTCATAGCGTTCTCGTATCAACCACGCCGTGTCTGTCTTTTCATGGGACGCGGCTTCGCTCTACCCTTGGAAACTTGTAGCCCATATAATTACGACCTGCTTGTCCAAGGGTCTCAACCTCCAAACTTGGACTCCCGTCAACTCTATTAGTTTGTCAGGTGTATCAAGGAAGTGGGTTGTTGCAACAGAGCGAGGTTCGATTATTACTCCCACAGTCGTGCATGCGACAAATGCGTACGCTTCTGCTCTGCTTCCGGAGTTCAAGAACATCATTAAACCGACGCCTCATATGTGTGTACCAGTTCTTTGCTTGGCAATTCGAGAGATCTGATGGATACTCAGGTGTAACAAGGTGATTCCTCCACGGTCCTGGTCTGGTACCAAGGCGCTAGAAAATTCATACGGCGTGCTCTGTCCGGGTGGTGCTTTGTACTCCATCAACCCACGAGCAACTTCGGACGGTATCATCCTGTTTGGCGGTAGCAATCCGGGCCAACATGCGTTGCTGAAATATCTCGAAGAGCACCCTGATGAGCGAACGAATGATGGCTTAACGAATTTTGAGCCAGTTACAAAAGCCGTCGATGACTTCATACAAAACGAATTCTCAGACTGGTAAGGTGTATCCGATACAATTTTGAGGAAGTTAATCTTGGTCTCCAGGGGGTCTGCATCTGCTCCGGGAGAAGGTTTCGATTATGCATGGAGCGGTATCATTGGTAGAGTGTGTAACAAATACCTTCATGGACGAGTCTGCGTCTCATGTCATTCTTAGAGCGCAGACGGTGTACCCTATGTTGGCCCAATACCCGGTAAACCTGGACAATGGATATGCGCCGGTCACAATGGTCACGGAATGGTGAGCCCATCATCTTTTCAACAACGTACACATATCGAGGATCCAACAGGCACGAATCTTCACGACTGCCCCTGGACTTGTCAAGCTAATTCAAGGTGGTACTTGGGCAGATACAGGTCTGCCAGAATGTTTCGAGCTTACGCCAGAAAGGTTGGAGCGCTTGTCCAAGTTGGATCTCAACACGCCTATCGTGTAAGGTGTATGGTAGAATGAAATAGCCACTCCGTTCCAAGAAAGGATCTCAATTAAAGTCAAGGCAGATTACAATATACATACAACAAGCATGATTGGAGTGACCAGTGATCAGAAATACTCCAAACAATAGAGACGATCCATAGAAGAAACATCAGGATATTCTGACACTAGCGGACGAAGCGTCTCTAGTAAGGAAAAGCGGTAAGAGATGGGATTCGAAGAGAACAGCATATTCAGTACTGACAAGAATGGATTGTAGTGGATGTTGAGTGGACGCGACTCGCATGAGTGCAGAAGAAGACGCGAAGCGTTGATGCCATCATTCCAGACACTATGACTCACACGACACACCTATAACACACTAACGACTCAATCTGATGCATTATGACTCAGAGAGCAGCGTGGACGGTAATATATAAACTAGGTATTACATTCCCCCCCTTCCTCCCTTTGCTCTTTTGTTGTGTTACGCTGTTCGAGTTCCTCGCACGTAGGGGGACAGCACTACACTACATTTTCCCGTTGGCTTCAACTTGTGAACCCAATACATGTCTTCCCATTCGACTTTACTTGCTTACATTCACGTAGTATCCAGAATTTCCCCATGACCAATAGTTTCCCGAAGCAAGAGGGACAGTCGCTATCGTACTGGCTTCAGGTGTTCGAAATAATCCACTACTTGACCACCGAACAACGGACGAACTGCCGGAGGAAGCAGACGTAGTAATAATTGGGTCGGGGGTAGGCTACTGGCATATTTTCACAATAGGAAGGCTAACGAGGGACAGGCGACAGGCGCAATAACGGCCTTGGAGCTCTTGTCGAGCCCAAATCCGCCTAAATCTATCGTGATGCTTGAGGCCAGAGAGCTGTGTTCGGGGGCTACCGGAAGGAATGCCGGTCATTGCAAACCTAACCAGGTATTCTTCTCGTATATTTCACTGCAAGGAGAGTTATATATTCCATCCGTTGACAGTGGAGGAAATTTGAGAAGCACGAGTCCAGATTTGGTACTGAACAGGCTTTGAAGGTTCAGTGATTCCCCAGAATACCCTAACAATGCTTAGCAATATTCCAGATTCTAGCCAACGAGCAAGAAACGTTCGAACGCGTCGTCGGTTATATTCAAAAATACAATGTCGAGTGCGACCTGTGGGTGGGAAAGACAGTGGGTGAACATCACAAGACGCGAGCACAACTATTGTTCACGTCAAGATGCAGCTAGATGTCGTGATAGACGAAGAAGTCGCCACCAAGGTTGCTAGCATTTTTGAACGCTATCGAGCTGCAGGTGGGAATGTAGACCACGTCGAACATATCACTGATCGTACTGAGGCTATCAAGGTCATCGACTCATTGGATGTGTCGCGTATAGTGTCAGAACTGAATTACTTCATAGCGTTCTCGTATCAACCACGCTGTGTCCGTCTTTTCATGGGACGCGGCTTCGCTCTATCCTTGGAAACTTGTAGCCCATATAATTACGAGCCTGCTTGTCCAAGGGCCTCAACCTCCAGACATGGACTCCCGTCAACTCTGTTGCTTTGTCAGGTGTATCAGGGAGGTGGGTCGTTGCAACAGAGCGAGGTTCGATTATTACTCCCACAGTCGTGCATGCGACGAATGCCTATGCTTCAGCTCTGCTTCCAGAGTTCAAGAATGTCATCAAACCAACGCCCCATATGTGTGTACCAGTTCCTTGCTTGGCGATTCGAGGGATCTGACAGATACCCAGGTGTAACAAGGTGATCCTCCACGGTCCTGGTCTGGTACCAAGGCGCTAGAAAATTCATACGGCGTGCTCTGTCCGGGCGGTGCTTTTTACTCCATTAACCCACGAGCAACTTCGGATGGTATCATCCTGTTTGGCGGTAGCAATCCGGGCCAACATGCGTTGCTGAAATATCTCGAAGAGCACCCTGATGAGCGAACGAATGATGGCATCACGAATTTTGAACCGGTTACGAAGGCCGTCGATGACTTCATTCAAAACGAATTTTCCGACTGGTAAGGTGTTTCCAAAGCAATTTCTGTGAAGTTAATCTTGGTCTCCAGGGGGTCTGTGTCTGCTCCGGGAGAAGGTTGCGATTATGCGTGGAGCGGTATCATTGGCAAAGTATGTAATAAATACCTCCACGAGTGAGTCCGGACTCATGTCGCTCTTAGAGCGCGGACGGTGTACCCTATGTCGGCCCAATACCCGGTAAACCTGGACAATGGATATGCGCCGGTCACGATGGTCACGGAATGGTGAGCCCATAACCTTTTCACCAACGTACACGCATCGAAGATCGAACAGGTCCGAATCTTCACCACTGCCTCTGGACTTGTCAAGCTGATCCAAGGTAGTACTTGGGCAGATACAGGTCTGCCAGAATGTTTCGAGCTTACGCCAGAGAGATTGGAGCGCTTGTCCAAGCTGGATTACAATGCGCCTACCGCGTAAGGTGTATTGTGTATTGAAATAGACACTCCAACCCGACAGGGATATCTTTAGCTCGAAATCATCAAACTTTTAATATTATCTCACCTGCAGTCATCCTTGTTCCTTGTCTGCTGGGCATATCTTCACCGTTCACGGTGTGCAGTGCATGGTCCCGGAACTGCCCTCGCTTCGCCTCTTCCACCCTGAACACAGGAAATGATCAGTGTATTGGGTATCTATATGCGCCATGCATCTCCACACCGTCAGCAAAGCCTCTTGCATTAGCGTTGATGATCGCTACTGTTTGCTTCCATAGAGCGACGAGTTCACGGGAGTTGTAGATGGCAGTGGGGATGACATACCCAAGTTTGCAAGGAAGGAAGATAGGAAAATTGGGCGACGAGCTGCAATCCGCATTTGCTGAGCTCGGTGCGCAGATGGACTGAGAAAATGTCAAATGACCGCGAGGAGAAGCGATGTTTGCGGATGATTGGCCTGCGCGTCTATTTTCGCCCGAGAATGAAAACCAACGCCCCAAGAAAGAATCTCGATTGAAGTCAAGAAATATTACAATATACATACAGCAAGCATGATTGAAGGGATCAGAGATACTTCAAACGACGGAGAAGATCCATAGAAGAAACGTTAGGACATACTGACACTGGCGGACGAAGCGTGCCTAATAAGAGAAGGCGGTAAGAGATGGGGCATAAGAAGAACAGCATACTCAGTACTGACCAATATGGTGACAGGGTCTGCGTTGGCCAGCTGATCCCCTTGCTCCTGCTCATGGTCTTCCTCCACTTCATCGCCGGGCAGCTCGAATTCTTCTTCGTATTCATCTTCGCCAACGTAGTCGTCGTCGTCGTCAAGATTATAGTGAAAAGGGATAACCTAAGGCGTCAGTGCAATTTCAATGGCTTGTTGTAATCCACTTACTCCGCATGCCTGGGGAAGAATTACGGGTGTGGGAGGGATAGGTGGGTCGGCACCCTCTGTTTCAAACTAGGGGGAATCAGTAGGCTGAAATAAAGGCTAACAAGAAAAGTATCGTACTCTGAATCGGGGAAGAGGTCGACGATATGGGTGGTAGCGCATGGCATGCGAAAAACGATAAGCCGGCAGGCGAAGAGTCGATGCAGAATTTTGACGAAGGACTTCATCATACGAAGGGATATGACGAGGTACGACTTTGATAGGTACAATTTTGATAACGGTTTTCTTGGAGGAGCAAGGAGGCATCTCAAGCTGGGGATCAAGTTTAAAGGGCGACATAGAGAAATTGAAATGTTTGTTGAAGCTTATATATTCAATTTTTTCCCTAGCTTTCCGGGGAAATTTTACACGGCAACCGCAATTGGCTGAGCGTATTCCTCCTTTGAACAGCCATGATGCCGAACCCCAGACAGTAGTGAGGGCCCTAATCGAGTGTATTCTTTTCGATAGACTGATCGACAGGCCACGCAGGTAACCATTTCTAAGCAGAGGCCGTTTCCCACCAATGAAAAGACCTGATCCAACGGATTGGTCGGAACAACCAGATTTGTAGACGCGCCGAACCCACAAGCGACCTATACTACCTGGACGCCGGACGCCGGGGGTACGCTGACCAGAAATTGCCATATTGTTTTGAAATGGGTGCTGTCAACAACGATCCAAACGTCGAAGTCGTCGTCAGGCCATCCTGAAGGAACACCTTCCTCACTCTTGCTCCCAGTCCACAGTGACGTCCTCGCACTAGACACGCGTGTGCTTGAGAACATCACCTTTAGAGGACTTGTTAACTTTTTACATCGGAAAATCCTTCCTGTTTTCCATGGAAATACCTCGTCTCTGCGCGTGAGGGGCATTAACGCGGGCGCGTATGTGACGTGACGGAGTGAGTCATTTCGTGTCACGGGAATAAAAGACGCGGGACCGTGTAGTACGTCGCGTTATCCGTATCAGTGATGTACCACCACCACTGAAATGTACAACGTCGTTCAGGTGCCCATACTGGAGTGAATCATCAAGAAAAGACTCGCCTTTTACACAACTCGTCAAGAATACCGACTAGATTCATAAAGTAGGCGAGCGCGCACGGACCTCAAGGACTCAACGCCAGGGTGTTCATCTGGATTACAAAACACAAGGTTACCCTTCGAGAAGGAGAGCAAAAATACAGCAACGCACCTTCTGGCCGTACCCAAATTCTCTGAGAATTCAGCTTTGAGAATATCGCCTCCTCATCTTCCACGCTCCTGGGGTCGATTGTCTTGCTTGCCGTCTCTATTTCTCTCTGAAAATTTCAAGAAGAGCACGCCCTTTGTCGCGAGGTGTTATTCACCTAGTATCTCGTTGGCTGAACCGTGAGGCTGCGTTTGAGCACTATCGCCGATGCCTGGCCCCGTCATTTCTGCTTCTTGAGGTTTTGCATGTCACTGTGATGGCCCAAGAACAACATCGGAGGCTTGTATGCATATATCGCCTTGAAGAGGCGCAGTGTACAAGGGTAGGCCACGGTGATAACGCACAACATTAACCTTGTGAGTGAGAAAACCCCATCGCAATCGTTGCAGTCTGAACTGAATGCCTTCACTGCGAGCGTTGATGCTGGCGGCGTGTTGGCGGTGTCTACGACGGTGGTGGTGGAGGTTACGATTGCAGAAATAGAGTTACAAACTTACAAATCAGAACCAGCGGAATTATCGATCGCCATTTCTTGCCGCATTTCCGCCGTTTGTCTACTCTTTCTGATAAATATTCTCTTGCTAATGGCCATATCTCTCAGCCTTCCAATGCAGTTTACGTCGCAGAAATCGCCTATGTCGATTTTTCGAACTGCCACCGTGCAAAAAAGTCATTCTCAATTCGTCGCGGCTTAAATTTTACATAAGTTCTTTTGGGCCGGTAATGCCTTGTTGTTTGTCCGACAATGCCAGACCCAGCGGCGTCCTTCACTCTGCCAGATCCAATTCTTGTGCCGAGCGGAGCAGGAACTTTCCTGAGGCACTCGCTCAACCTCTCAAATGTCTTGCTTTTTATTGTCGCACCAATATGATGCCCTCCCTCCACGCATTGGAGTCGATCTTTATGTGTGGATTGATGTTTTCAGGATAATTTCAACTGTAACCTCTGTCTAATTCTAGGTGCTCAAAGACCTTCAAAGATAATCCACATAGCCGTGAACTAAACTTACCATAATTCTATCTACATGTATTGTCATCGCGCATAAGGTATGTTCTTCGTTTTTAAGCTAGCCAAACTCACCAGCCCATTCAGAAAAAAACTGGAGCTGCTCCGATATCGTCGTCATGATAAGGGATCACGAGTCGCAGCGTCGTCTAGCGGCATATTCACCTTCAGAATCTTGCAATGTTTCTTGGGTTTGTCTAGGTTGCAGTTTGAGCGCCTTCACCGAGTATTTCCGGCGCGAAAACCTGCCGAATGACTTTGCACTGTTACCGGTCCCATTACTGGACTCTTCGTTTGTTCAAACACTTCCGCTGTTAGCATCATCAAGTTTGCACTATAGTTTGACTTCCGTGGCTACCTTCGTTCTCATAGACACGAAAATTCCTCCGTTCTCCTCGAATCGTGACACCCAGTAAGAGGCAGGGGCATCAACCTTCGAGCAAAGGTTGACCCTGACGTCCTGTCTTCTTAGCGTGTAACCTCTTCTATGTGGTTATCCTTCTCTGCGTTGCTCCAGGACACAAATTCTCCTCCAGCAACGGCGAAGCCATAGAGCTTTCTGATATCCCTTTCTCTTTCTTCGCGATGTGCCTTGCCGGGGCCGGCTATTTCTCATGGTCCTCGTGCAGAATTTGTTCCTGATCCGCAAATCGAATATTTCGAGAATGAAATACAGCGCATCGCTGGCTTTTGCCACGAACGATTTAAGCTGAACCACGTCAATGGCAGTGATCAGTGGACCTTGATGCGCCAGATCAGTCGGGTAGTCCTATCTTGGCATCTTAGCGCCCTACGGTAGGTGCGCTGTCCATCTCAGATCTATTCCTTACATTTAACTTTCACCTTCGGTCGTCAGTCGGCCGATGCCGAGCTCCAGAAATCTGCATTCCTTAACTGATGAATTCATCTTGTGACATGCATGGTTAGGTCTCCAACTGGAGAAACATCTGCTTGAGCTTCTCTTCTATAGAAGTAGGTTGTTTTACGGAACGATTCTGTCGCAGATGTCCGGAAGATGATACTCTAAACGAGTTGTAGGTAAACTTTATGTGTACGTCGTGATAACGAGCCAACCGAGTAGCCTCCTTCCGCAAGAAGCATCAAGAAAGTCATCTTAGCGTGGCATGCAAGTAGCGCTTCCATATGAACTTCGAAATGCATTTGCACGACACTGCTTCTTCAAATATTAAGCGGGAGCCCACGAATTGCCCATAAATGGGAACCGGATCATACGGTTTTCAGTCGAACGGCACTAAGTAGTGAAAATTCGAGAGACGAGATGAGATTTCTAAGGAAAAGTACGCACGAAATGGACGAGATTCAGATTTTCTTGCCTATTGACAGTCCATATTTCTTGAATATCTCCCTCCCTTCCCCGATCATTTCCAAAGTGAAATCCAAGTCATCACCGCCTGTATTTGGCTGAGCAGGAACTGCGAATGCTGAATTGGTGTTTACAAATTTCTGGAGACGAAGCGAGATGCTTATTTGTCTGAACCGTTGACTCAGTACCGGATTAGGCGTTGGCTTACTTGTGCAGTGGCGGAAATGATGAGCTAAAGCAGGCAGACTATTTGGCCTCCTGTATCAATCATAGAGTCGGACAGATAAGCGTAGTTAGTGATAGCAGCCAAGTTTGCCGACCGGCGACTACTATCGTACTGGTCTCACAACTAGTAACTTGTGTTGTGATCTACGAAAAACGGTATTTTCTGTCGCTCGCGTTTTTGGCATCATAGAGTTGGATTACGCGTCAATCATGTCTGAAACTCGCTCTTACCTGCCTGTAGTGGTCTGTATGCTATCAGACGGCGGAATCGACGCGCCACCTGCCATATTTGAAGTTATGTAATGCAAGTCGCCATATATAAGGCCAAATACCCCTAAATGCCTCTTTCATCTCAACCACCACCTTGTCCACGCAGTAGTACATCAGACGACCGTCCATACAATGAGCGACAAAGGGTACACTTATACCGGCTCTGGCACTAATGATCAAGTGAGTCTTGGCTGGTTGTTTATCGACAAGGGTCCTGACCATCGTCGTTGTTGCTCTAGGGTAACCACTACTGCGCTCGGCAGGACAGCAGTACAGGAGCGCCTTCCTACCATTACTCCAACCAGTAAGCGCTTCTGTCTGTCTTGAGTAATGCACTCTAAACAAGTTGCCTTAGGGATGGGAGCTACTACTACAATAACTCCAACGGCTCCACCTACTACAACAGTGGTAGTGGATATTCGCAGTACACGTCCTCCAGCGGACAAGTAAGTAAGTCGACTGGAAAGTGAATGCACGCAGAGCAGTGAAGTAAGCATCCCATCCCAGGTTCATGTTTCGCTTTGTTCACAGTACAAAACCAGTAGGATGTTTGTTGGTAATTTGTATATTAGCCATTGAGAGAGTAAATGAGCGAGCCTGTTCTTTGATTGAAAACGTTCAATGAAGAGGTCTTCAGGGCTACAATAGCTTGATCCGATGATCGCAATGCTTTCTCCATGACGACTCGCTTTATTGGTACTCATCGACCAGAGGCCCAAAGCGCATCCTCATTTATGCGATTGATCTAAAGCAGGAGCCTCGGCCCCCATGAATTGAGAAGCGGAGGAGGAAGTAGAATAAACGGTCCATGTATGCACCCGTGCGCCCTGCGATATTAACGCTTAAATCCTCTTTCTATCCGCCTCGTAGGGTCACTTTAACCCGCGAACAAAAGGCAAATTACCTGATAAAATGGCTGTAGAAAGCTAACGCTAACGGAAAAGACTTGAAAACATACGGATTGTGTCAAGGAAGAGGGGTTCTTCGATTAAGAGCCACACAGGTGAGGACCTATGCATGTGAGGAAAGCTTTCCAGTCGAAATACCGCGTGGAGATGGTTAGAAGGCTTGCACAGCGCGGAATGTAGGCATTCATTTGTGATCACGTAGAAACAAGCGAATGGGTTTCATCCTTGTAGGCGTGTTTTAGAGTGTAAACTTATCAGTGACATTTTTCCTGACTCATGGACCACAGAAACTCTTCGGCATCGTCATATGACTATGAAGGATGGATAACTGCGACATCACCAGGATTGTACCTGGTCCAACATGAGCCTTGGCGTACGACGACGAGTACGTACTGTATATCCCCTTTGAACGAGAACCGGAGATGGCGAACATCCTGGTATCCATCGTTTGCCGTTATACACTCGTTGCACGATAGTAGGTTGTATCCTGCACTAATGAATCCAGGGGCACTTCTTCGCTGGACTTGGTCATCGCCATTCTCGAAGGAAGGACAGAATCCCAAGGTAGTCGAGTCGTTGCCTATGCCGAAAGAAACAGTCGTGCCAGAACATCCAACAAGCCATCGATCCACGGTACTAGAGCTCTATTCGTCCTGCCCTCATTGTTTCAACCCTTCATACAGGATGTCAACAAAGTTAACGCGCCCAAGCATATGCTGATCGTATTTCGGTCCCTTCATCAGTCGGGAAAGATTCTTCGCTAGCCAGCAAAAACACACATACGCAGAATCCCCAAGGCCAAAGACAGTGAAATGTGCCTTCGAAGAAATCTGCGGGGAGATCCGAGCGTAGGAACATATCTCATAGGGAGGTCATCGACCGTAGCTCAATACCAGATCTAGCGGTAGTTATCACTTGCATTGATGAGATCGTCCTGAGAAAATTTCAGTTTCGATTTTTCATTTATTTAGGAAAATAGAAAAGGCACAAGGAAGATATTTTTCCGCGTCCTGCACTCGACATCGGACTTGAATACGTCTGCAACGGCAGGCAATGTTGTCCGCTGTCTCCGAGTCCTACTCCGTAGCGTAGAGAATCCACGGCTTTGTGATGTCAGACTCGCCCATCCGCGACGATGGAGGATATATACATAACAAGTGCTCAAACCCGTTGTATGCTGCAACTGTTATATGAGCCTTGGCTCTACGGCATTTGTTTTCCATACAAGCAAGCTCGTCTTCCATGTTGCCGATATCATCACTGAAGGGGTCTTAGTCGCTACCAGGGCGCACGAATTCGGCAAGTCTTCGTTTGGGTCGTCCCCGGGGAACGTTAGACGGCAAAGGCTTGGTGTCCTCGTCAGACCTGTAACCCAAACGCTACCATACGACCTGAATCTACTCTCCAGGAGCTGCACCGAGGTCAACGATAACGGTCACATCACCGGGGCCGAGCTGGCTGTCCAGTTCAAGAAAAGCAGAACGGGGCATGTATGATGAAGATGCTGGTTTCTTGACATCGGAGTCACGACGCTGGTGGGCTATCCATTGTGTGGGTAATTTTTTGAGAGGGCGGCGAGGAACAGATGCGACCAAGATGCGACATGCAAGACGACTTCTTGTTTGTGCAATCAACAACGCGTGCTGGATCAGGTCGCTCTGCCGGGACTGGATGGCCACGTGCTTCAAGCACCACCATGACACGCCTATTCTGGATCCCTCCCTGCCTCCTCCCATCTCCTCTCGACATCAACAATGTCGTCGAAGGACGGCGTCACCAAGCTTTTCAATGATTTCAAGGCCACGTACATAGACCAGTATCCTACAGAGATACTCGTCTTCTCAGCATTCGCCGTCGGCGGAATAACAACCTTTGGTGGTCGACGAGTTTACACACGATATTTCCGGCGAATTCAAAATGGGGATTGGGTCACCCCGATATGATAGCGAGGAAACGTTGGGTGAAGGGCGTTGTGACCAGGTCCGCCCCTCTTCTCGTCATTTCATCTGAAGTGAATTGACCAAGCGGCAGTGTAGGAGATTCTGATAACTTCCGGTTCTTTGATCTTGAATCGCTTGCTCTGGCCCGATTTGACTTTTTGTCAGTCTTTATCATACCCCTGCTTTTGGATGGAGGTGGCCTATCAAGTTCAGGCGCGTGCCAACCACCACGAAAGGTGTGCCTCTTTGTCGTGTCTGATTAATTGTCAAACGTAACCTTTGGTTTAGACTTGAAAGACAAGACACTTCACATACGAATTGGTGGTGTCGACGCCCCCGAGGTGCGCATTAATTGATGTGCAAGTCATGTATTGCCCTCCTGAAGCAAGGCATCAGGCAGCACACTTTGGCCGGCCAGCGCAGCCATACTCGGAGGAGAGCCTGGCGTACTTGAAGGACAAGATATTCGGAAAGACCCTGTGCTGTCAGTTGCTGAGGCGTGATCAGTACGCTCGAATAGTATGTCTACCCTTTTCCCGAGCGCTCGTTACCCATGTTCAAACAGGTATCCACCGTCCTTCTGCCACCGAGAATGTTACCTGGCTCTCTTTTCCATGGGAAGAGCCTATCATTGGAGATGTTGAAGGATGGTTGGGTGACAACATATTTGCAGGTACTCATTGTATTTAAACTCGCAATTTCTTCGCGCTTACTTTTAACAACAGTCAGGGGCAGAGTATGGGAAATGGGGCAAAGATGAATTCATGAGAGTAGAGGCCGAGCCAAGTATGTCGCACCGCTTTGTCCTTCTTCTCATCACTAACCGTAAATCAGAGCGGCTCGTAGAGGGATGTGGAAGAAAGGGACGACAGGAGAGTCTCCCGCTGAATATAAACGTCGATACGCCGACCTGGAAGCTGCCGGGGCCTCCAAGGCTAGTACTTCTTCGCCTGCTCCGAAGAAGCCACGAAGAGTCAAGTCATGGCTCAATCGACTCTTGTCCAGATAGCGCTGTAATGGTACTGTATCACTTTTAATAAATTTCAGGTCTTTCGAATGGAAGTCAACCATCCTGTTGAGACCCCTATTGAAGTTTTGACAAGGATCCCGAGGTTTCCGTGTTTTTCAGAAACTGGGATTTGGACACGTTAAGACGTCGTAGCCGGTGTATCCTCGTCAGATACGCAGAATCGAAGATCCGCAAAGTGAGCTTGCTGCATGCGACAAAACTCTGCTTCGTTAGACAATGCATTACAGTGGACTTGTTTTCTCACTTGGTCCGAATTTCTTGAGACTTGTGATGAAGTGGAGCGGGATTTTTCGTGGTGAACACTGAATACTAGATGTGCGATGCTACGAAACTGTTGAAAGTGAAGACTCGGCAACTTCCGCTCAGAATATGCTTGGTCTGTTACGATCACGACCTCCGCCATTAGGGCGTCTGTTTCACAGCTCTGTGCCTTCTCGCCACCTCGTTGGCCCGCCTGACCCAATTTCTCATCTGCGCCCAGTTATATACGACGATGTGCCCCCGCCTCCCCCGCCATCCCTGCTCAAACACCCGTATTCATTAGCAGAGTTCGACCCAGAGCCCCCGCTCGGAACGGGAGCGTACGACCTTCAGTGGAAGCTCCAACGACAGCAGTTGGATGACCTGGACCAAAATTTCTGGCTAGATGTATGTCAACGCTTTTATCTCGATGTGAACGCGTGTTCATAGTGTACCAGAGTAATATTCGATTTGAAGGCGGTAAAGAAGCCGTTCTGGCTAGCTTGCCCCCAACGGCGACGGCGGTAGATAAAGAAGAAGCACTTTCCGAGTTTTACAAACAGTGGGTGATGCAGGAAACGGATCGGACGGGGCAATACACGCGTGAATGGCGATCAAGAAATATATCTTGTATCACGCTTGCTGCTCGGGTGGCTGTGGGCAGACTGGGTAGAATGATCACCTTCTGGAGATGAGATTGGGAGTTCTATGTCTATTACAACCTCGTAGCTACACCCAATTCATTTGAACCAACTCTTCAGTCCAGACCATGTACCTGAGATCGACTTTTTCACTTCTCCAGGATACGGGAGATCCAAATTCTCCGATGCGTCGTCCCAGAAACCACCTTTACCGGTCGCTGTCCGTGGTGCTCCCCACGATGCATCGGGGGTAACCGGCAAAGCGTCATCCGTCTGGCCAGTTTCGAGGAGGGTGTGAGACGGTCCGCCGCCGGGGTGCGTTTGCGAGCCAGCAACGACGAGAATTTTGGGAATAGCGTGTTCTTCCTTTACTGCCAACGGTGTCGACGACTCCCAAAAGTCAGGCGTGTACGGCTATAGGGACATGAAAAACGGAGGTGACGGTGGTGAAGGCACAAGGCACTCACGATCTGGATGGCAGGCTCTGGATCAGGCAACGTCACGTCTGGTATTTTGATATTCCAGAATCCAGTCGGCGGGGCTGCGACTGCCGACTCGAGCGCAGATGGAATCCCAGGAACCTCGCCTGTTGACGCGTTTGGTGCCGCTGCCACTGAGGATAGACTCTTCTCATGCTCCTGCAGACGTGCAATCAGTGTCGACTTGTTTCCCCTCCTTGTCAGCGTTGAGATGGAGAGCTAAACACGAGGGTAAATGGACACACGAGGATAGGCCACGAGCTCGAGCTTCCTGCCTGAGGTGGGAAACGGAATGAGTATCCCATGGCTGGGACAAAACGGCTGGAGAGACAAAGGTTCTCCTCTGGGCGAGAAGACGAACAGCTGTTCTACCAGAGACGGACAGCATGGCAGCCAGCTAGTTTAGTGGAGGGAAACGGAAGGCAGAAATTTGGAGATTACGAGAGATGATGTCATGGTAGAAACGAGTTTATTTCTCTCTTCCTTTGTACCACCACGTTCTACTGCTGCGGTTCACAATATTGCCCTAAAAACGGTAACTGTTTCATTGATTGTCTCGATAGAGTCTCGATGAATATTGATTTGTTTGCGATACGCAGATCTATCAAATACCATCTGCCCTCATCTGCCTCGTGTTCGGAACAAGCCCAAATCTCGCATACCTTTCCAGGAATATGACTCTTTCTCTCTACTAAACACTAATAAACGCCTCTACCGAACATGCTTGCATCACCAGCGTGAGGCATCCGTCCCTCTCCTCTCTACCACTTATAATCTCAACCGCCGCCATGCTCTCTCTGCCTATCAGATCTACCAACACCAGTCTGCCTCATCAAGGCGGTCTCTGGAACAGATTCAAGGGTAAAAACAAAGACGAAATGCAGAAACAACAGGCTCTCGCTAGACAGCGTCTTTTGACGCTGTGTTTTGAAGAAATGGAGACTGTTCGAATGGTGCGTCCTAGCCACATTTTCACTGGCTCCAGTTAAGCGCCCCCTCAACAGCTGCCCAATTCCCTAGCTGTATGTCGCCCTCATTCCCCATCTTGGTCGCGTCTAACATCGCTTCTAAGGAACTCGAAGCCGTCGCACGCGAGTGGACAAGACCGCCACCCGATGCTATGTTTTCTCTTCGTATACCTGTCGAGTATGCGTCTTTGAACGCTGCTGTGAGCTTATCAGCCGCCCTTTCATCTCATTCAACTCAGTTCTTTCTAGCGCCTCATTTCCGGTCCTTACATTTATGTATGCAACCTTATCTATTCGCCGGAAACTGTTCCATGACGTTTGGTTCCGTAGCTTACCGGAGAAGACTCGTTTCAAATCGCCCAAATGGGCGTACAGGGTTTGCGGGTGGAGATTGTTAGCGACGCACCTCCCCCGCCGGAGGAGCCACCGTATGTTTATTTACTTCTCTTCTCTACGGTACCAACTCTAAGATGCGTTTTTCGCTAGCCCACCACCGTAAATTGCCTTTCTTTTTTATATTGATCATGTGCATGAACCCTTAACCCATGATGTTCTCGCCCACAGTCCACCGCCCGTTTTGGAGATGCCCGCAACTTTCAATCTGGAATTAATGCCCGGTCAACATGTTGCCCTCGACACCACCGTAGCGTCGGACGAGCTTGATATGGCTCGGATGGAAGATGGGACTACAGTTGATGGCATGTTTTGGGGGAAACTTGACATTGTCCATCAGGGTGACACACACAAGATGGAGTTCAGCGGGACTCGGCTACAGAACGAGCAATATACTCCCGAGTTTATGTTTGATTCTCGCGTCATGACCAAGCTAGCTGTCGCCGCCAAGCCTACCACTGCAAGATGTCATCTCAGTCTTCTGACTCCGGAGGTGCAGTATTGTGATGTAATTCTCACCTTCTCGCCTCTGTGGAAGCTGGGCATTACATGGCCTCCAGCGGAACAGGTGGCCGATAACAAGGTAAAATACTTCTTGCGCGCGCACCCTGGTGGTGCCATGGAGCACTTTGAAAGTGAAATGGTTTCTACAGCTTTATATTACGAAGCAATGTACGTTACGGTTGCCTATTCATGTCCATCACTCACTGACAGATTCAATCTCTTCTAGCCCTGAACCTGGCATGATGGATCCTAATGACTACATTGCTCCGCGTAACGGATATGCAATGACTTTCCGAGATTTCATTCCCCACCTCATGAATGTGTTGGACCAGCTCGGGATGTCTCTTTATGCACGCACGAACTTCATTAAGTGAGTCTCTTGCTTTCGATTGGATCGGAAGATTTACCTCTCGCACTCTACAGTAACAATATGGGCGCTTTCTCTGCGCACAAGAATATAGCCTATCGGTTCCTCCCTCCTCCAAAGATTGCCGCCGCTATCGATATAGCCGTAACTTCGGACCCATGTGTGTTTCTGCGGTTGTTCCTTATCTGGCGAGGACTCTCCGATGACGATGTTGGCATCTTTGCCGGTGCAGGGGAGAAGGAAGCTAATACGGTCAACTGGAGAGAAATTGTGGGGTGGACGGAGGAGTCGAAAGACTCGACTATGTTCAGGGTGCTGGAAACAGCCGTCCTGGAGGTAACCTAGACTTTGGGACTCTTTCTTATCCATGCTTCTTTTTCCGTATCTCTTCCCCCAGGACACTACGTATCCACTAATCGGGGGATATTACCCGTCCACTGTAGCCTTTTCTTCCTCTTGTCATGCTCGTTTGGTAACTCATGACCTGTCTATGTTTTCTTGATGATTTCACCGTTCTATTGCTGTGTGGTATATGCTCTCTGTCCTGTAGTAATTAGTACCGGTAGTAGTAGATCTTTCTATATTTCTCAATTGTATTTACCACGGCAGTGGCAACCTTCGCGCTGTTCTCGGAGTTCCCGGGGCGGAAGATCACGCGATGTGACATAGCGCGTCTTCTGACTCGCGTGGTGGAGCAAACTTTAACTTCTTGTTCATCATCATCATGGCAAAACTTTCTCAATAGTGAGTGCCGCCTCTTTTCGTCTCAATAAGCGCGAAACCTTACAAGTGTTACAGCGAAATCGACCGCGAAGCCAACATCGCGCGGAACCGTGCTCTGCTTGAAGAGCTCGAGCTCAAGCAAGCAGTCGAGGGACTTGGATTCCAAGCCAAACCTACAAAAAAGGAGCCCAAGAAGAGAGCCCAACCCGTGCAGCCATCAAAAAGGAAGCAGACCAAGACAGAGGAGCCAGAACCCACCGTCCGGCGGCAGTCTGCGCGTCTGCGCAATGTGACTGATCCTAATGAGAGTCCTTCGAGGAAGAGGAAGCGCGAGGTACGTGCACTAATCTTTAATCTCGAAAAAGACTTATTGAACCCGTAGGCCGAATTGGAGGAGCAGCGTGCGAAAGAGGCCGAGGAGCGTATCGAAGCAGAGGAACGCGCCCGAATTGCCAAGAGGCCTAGACATCAAGACTTGGAGCTCGCCACCACGTTGGAAGATGAGGATGAGAGGCCAGGGTTGGTCGATGTTTTGAAGGGGGCTTCAAGTTCAAGTGCGCGCCCAGAGGAAGAGGAAGAGAGTAAGAGCGAGCTGGAGGACTTGAGAGAAGAGCTCAAGGGAATGCGCGTCGTGTCCCGGGCCAAGGTGACGGAGAATCGAATTTATAGCGCCGCCTATCACCCGGACGTGCAGAAGGATCTTATCTTTTTTGGAGGTAGGTGTCCCTGTCGAGCCGTTGGCAAGAGCTGAACTTGTGCAGACAAACACGGTCAGCTGGGTATCTGGGACGCGCAGGCTCCTCCGGAGGATGTGGCAGACGAGGATGAGGATGCTGTGGAAGACACTAACAAGGAAGGCGGTAAATATTGGCGGTTGCAAGTTCATTGGCCTGCTACTTCCAAGTCGGTAAGTTAGCGTGATGTCCTTCGAATCTGGTGCTCACCGTCCTACAGTCTATTTCGTGTGTCAAGTTCAACCCAGTTGATTATCACACCGTACGTCTAACCTTAACACGCATCTTCAGCTTTTAAGTTCCCTTTAGGTTTACACCAGTGCATATGACTGCACGATCCGCAATCTGTCCTTCACGACGGGGGTCTCACGTCAGATATTCTCGTCTGATGAGACCCTTCTCTGCAGCATAGATTTGACGCCGACAGGGAACGAGATGTGGGTTTCGGATGCTGCAGGTGGGTTGACGCATCTTGATCTCCGGCAGCACCAGTCAAAGGGCATCTGGTATGGCTTGTCCGACCAGAAGATCGGATGCGTCAGCGTCAACCCAGCGCGACCGGAGTTTGTCTTGACGGCGAGCAACAGTCGTTCCTTGAAGTGAGTTTACACCCCACCTCCTCTCATTGCACCACCGTTGATCCGTGACAAAGGATCTGGGATGTGCGAAAATTGAAGCACTTGGGCACGCCACAGACTTCGTCGGATAGTTCCGTTGTAGAGATTGGATTGGAGAGCGTGAATGAGTTTGTAGAGTCTAAGAAAGGACATGGGTGCTTGCGTGGTGAGTGGCGCCATGACAAGTCTGTGAGTTCTGCGTATTGGGATCCTCGAGGGAAGAGCGTGGTTAGTACGAGTTATGATGACACTATACGTCGTGAGTGAAGGCCCTCCTCATTGATAGCCTGGCTGATAGATAAGCAGTTTGGGATTTCGATACTAAAGCGTTTGAGAAACCTGGTCCGTTTGGGTCTTCTAGACCGTTCAGCCGTATCAAGCATAATTGTCAGACGGTAGGTGCTGTGGTTCTTCGAGTATGATCGAGTATGAAAAGCTAATTCAAGCTTTGTAGGGCAAATGGCTGACGATTCTTCGGGCGCAATGGTCTCCGAATCTTGATGCGCACCCGCATTTCACGGTACGTCAAAGGATTGTCAGCTAGGCGCCACTAACTCGCCTACAGATTGGGAATATGAATCATGCGCTGGATATTTTCTCTGGCAAGGTTCGAAGGTCCTTTTATTTACCATCGTAAACCTATCTAATTCTTTGACAGGGCGAGCTCGTCGCGAGGCTTTCCGATAGCGATAGGTAAGCCAAGTCCTGGCACGGAGTCGGACTTTACTGACTGTATACTACTACTAGGATTTCGGCAGTTCAAGCGGTTACATGCTCTCATCCTAAGATTGTGACTCGAGCTGCGAGCGGTAACGCAAGTGGGCGATGTGTGCTTTGGGCACGTGAATAATTGACGCTGTGCTTGTGATATACTTGGTTTGTCCTAGCCTCTGTCCCGCCATGAAGACGGTTGACGCTTCAGCGGCTTTTGGTTTAATGAAAGATTTGCATGGTCGTGGTCTGGTCGCTGATTGATGTCATTTAAAACTGAAGCTCGCCAACAATTCAGGACTAGTCGGTAGTGACGCGATAACTCTAACACCTATTGGTAAGATCCGCTCGCTCTCTGCGGGCAACTTGTAAGTCCTACGTGAGTAGGCGAGGTTGAATCCAAAAGGCTATTGATTCAGCTGAAGGAGCTCGTCTGCTAAGCTTGAGAGAAGTTTATGGAACAGTCTCTGTTTTGCATGTGCGATACATTCGGATATATTAGTTGGCTGGGGTAACTTCGCTGAGAAAGTCGGCAAGATAGGCGGCGATAATGTCGTGAACGGCGCTCGTGGGATGGAGGTGATCGTACCAGATGTTACCTCCGCGTTTGTGGATGTCCTTTTCCTCGAAGCCGTGGTCGACGGGATTATCAAAGATGGAGGAGAAGGTCTGGTATGAGGAGAAGGTCTGGTATGAGGAGAAGAGCATGATGGTGGTGTTTGGGTGTGAAGAAACAAAGGATTCAAGCGCCTTGGCGAGGCAGGAATTCCAATCGTGATAGGACACGCTGGCCGAGTCAGCAAGATAATGAGAGACTAGGATGGTGTCAATTCGTGTATGTGGTGAGGGAATGTAGGCGGACCTGCAGGTGATTTATGTATCGGTGGCACATCGATAAACAGAAAATTGCGAACACCGGCATCGTACAACCTTTGCTGAATGTCAAACAGAGTTTTAACATTGTCGCTGTGATCCCTCGAGTAGCTGTGAACGAGCAAATGAACAACAAAGACGCGACTGAAGAGTAACACCGACTGACGCGCAGTCATTGATGCCGACCCAAGTCACGAACAAGCTGTCCCGCCCCGACCACGGTGCCCAGTCGGGTTTAGCGCCGGCTCCGTCAAGAAAGGCGCCGACCTGTGTCTGCACGCCGGATACGGTGTTGCCGCCGATGGCATAGTCGTACACGAGGATCGGGTTGGCGGCAAATTCTGGATCGCTATCTTGGTCTGGCTTGTACCGAGGAAGCGGGCAGTGCTTGGTGATAAAGTGTCCCACCCAGTTGGGCGCGTCAGGCTCGTTCCAGAGACCGCCCATCTCGCCAGGGAATGGCACGCCCAAAGGCAGGGCCGCCGACGGTCGGATATCTCGGCGACCGCGAAAGTAAGCAGTGAGCACAGAGCTGTACGAGTCGCCACTGGCCACAGATGAAGGGAGTGATATTCACGGCAAACAAAGCGGAGCTTACAAGACGAAGAGTTTGCGGATGGCGGGGAAGCCGGGCCACTGGGAGCCGATCTGGTACACCTTGGACATGGTGGTCATCGTCAAGCCCGATTTGGATATCACCGCTTACCACCATGGTCGACGAATACGAAATGCACGAACTCAAGGCGCCAAAGCAGCAGAAGTCAGCAAAGGACGATGACGACTCGACATTGCTCACCTGGTCCTTCGTCTGCTCAGCTCTGTCAGTACCAAGTAACCCTGCTCGCCAATTCGCCTCTGACCCGTTTCCAGACTGACCATCGCCTCTGGAACCCTCGTACTATCACCCCGGCTCCTCCTCTTCTTTGCCTCCGAACACCGCGAGCTCACGTCCTTGGAATCGTTCCTTATGGTCCACTTTGGCATTTGCCTCTTCGCTGTGGCTCTCGCCCTGGTTCTCAACGTATGTCTCGGACTACTTCCATGCTCGGTACCACTCACTTGTTTGCAGCATTCCCTTCTACTCCCACTCACCTTGTGCTCCTTCATTTCGTCGTTTCTTGCGTACAACACGACAGATGTCGGTTCTCTCGCCACCCTGACCTCTGTGGCGGCTGGTGTCATCGCCATCTGGGGTCTTTGGATCGTACGCCATCTGCATCTTTTATCAGCCCTGTCATGACATGCATATAGCTCGTTTTTGGGAATTCCTCTTCGATATCCAAGACTACCGGGGCCGATAAACACACTTCCTCCTTCATTTTTGGCAACACCTCTTCCGCGTCCGCTCAGAAGAAGAGGTGGAAGAGTCTTCATTTCTAGTCTTACTTGCTCCATCTGTTTTTTTTTCTTCTGGTAATAACAACTATCTAACCGCGGCTCAGGAACTACCTAGCCGACGTCGGCTCCGTCGAATCCTCGTCATCCACATGCAACATCTCAGATGCAGCTCAGATACTCCCCCAGATGCCTGCGCCTTTCAGCGCCACAAACGGACTCGGATACGAGCTTGAGTCTTTTTTGTTTGCGGGTACACCGACAAAACCACATGGGGTCCCTCTGAGATCATCGCCACTGAATTTCCAGCCTCGTATCAGCTCTGGTGCATGTAGGTTACTGCCGACGCCATGGGTCTTCCATTCAACGGCAGTGCTCATGACCCTGAAACTAAAACCTCTTGTACTCGAACTCAATCTCAGGATCTCATTCAGGTTCATCACAATGCTTCTATTCTCTATTGCTTCGGGTCTAATACAACTCATTCCGCCTATTTCCCGACGCGTTTCTTGGCCCTCATTTATCGCCTGTAGAGAGGTCATTGATGGAGCGAGCAGCCATGTCCTGGACTCCTCGGCCGTCCCGGGTCCCTTACACACTGGTATGCGGATGCCATTTTGCTTCGGTCATTGATTTCATATTCGTTAGGATCTCGAGTTCTGGCTTAAGTCCGGCTATGTCCTACGCATGCACCCTTCTATAACCGGACTATCTCGTCTTGAAATGTTTGATACCAACTCAGTACAAGGCGGGTTGTTTACTTGAACTTGAATTCAAAAGCTATATTTTTTTCCCCCGGATTTGGTCACACATACTTGTTCTATCCGCAAACTCGTATGTGCGGAGCTTCGTGTAGCGAACGCAAAGAAAGTTTCGCAATCCAGACCTCAGAGGCATTCTACTCGCGCAACCTAAATAGCATTTCAAGTTGCAACCCATGGAGCCATCCGGAACACAAGGAGGAAGAAATTGTTTGATTCACTGCAAGGACAACAGAACGTTTCAAAGACATGGTACGGGTCTGTCTTGGGGCGTGCAGATACTTAAGCTCTTATAGGCGCAATACGCAAGGTTACTGCCTCTGTTGCTACAGAACGATTTAAAAGTGAATATTATAAGTAGTTTACATTCCTTAGTATGCTGCTGCACTCAACCTATACACCTATATCGTGACCGGCTCGAGATAACTCGCTAAAGCCCACCCGACTTCACCCCCAACCTTACGCCGCACCAGCAAAAGCGAATCTGGCTCCTCTGCATCTCCATCGTCGACTTGTAGCATCAGCCCCCGACTCAGGTGGTCCTTCGGATGCCCGGCCTCCTTCAACACATCAAGCTCCTCTCCCTTCCCATTCAGCGCCAAAAACGGATACGAATCATAGAAATATTTTTTCTTTGGGGGATCAAACGGGTACACCGACCGGACGGTATAGAGCGCCTCCTTTGCCTTTTCCCTGACATTCACATCTGAGAGTTTTCGCCGGAAACTCTTTTTCCGCGGTAATGAGGGCATCGACGTGGAGGGCCGGCGCAGCTTGGGCCTCAGACTATCAAGCGCGCGAGTCTTGTATTCGTACATGTCGTATTCGAACTCTGACCGTGTCTTGGACTTGACGCTTGACCGCTTGGGGTCCAGTGATGACAAGACGCTCCCAACTGCGGTGGTCGCGTTCGACAACGAAGACGATGCTGATGAGGGCGACGGCGGACGAAACTGTACACATCGCATCCTCGAGAGCACCGCATCCACCTCTTCCCACCGATCCCACCAAACCTGGACCGTGTTCCCAGGTTCCATGCTTAACATATCCCACAGTTCCCGCCAACCGGCATTGACCTGCTTCCAGTACTCTTGCTCTGCCCGTGCCAGTCGAAAGACACACCCACATAGAACCCGATCGGCCTTGTCCGCGAATATAGGCAGCTCTTCTGTGAGCTTTCCCCGAAGTGCTATGTAGTCCGCAGAAGCTTTGACCAGTTCTGGCGAGGGGCGGTTCTTGTGCGACACAGGCATGTTCATAAGATGTGTATGTAGGGGCAATAGAGTATTTTGTAGTGTTTCAATGAGATGGAGAGGTTTGGCGGTCGCATCTAGGAGCTGCGAAAGTGGGGTGAGGAGATCTTTGCTCAATGTCTGCGAAAGGGTCGTCGTTAGTGGTATTAGGTGCATCGTGATGAGCGTCATAAAAGCATCAAATGAGTCTGACTGAACGTTTGTTGAGATTCCAATGACGTTCCCGAATGACTTGGCAAACGCGTGTAGCTGCGTCGAGGCTGCAGCCACCGAACGCGACCAGTGAAGGACATTCTGCGCGAGCTGGTTGGAAAATGATTGGACTCGCAGCAGACGGGCATGGTAGTTGGTCATATCACCAGTAGGAGGGGCAGGGGCAGGGGCACTGGGGCCCTTGACGCTCTTGAGGCGCACGATATTCCGCTTCAGGACATCCTTGACCACCTCTGCCCTATGGCGCTCCTCATTCACCCTGAAAGCCAGGTCCTGGACCGCGTCCCTCGCCAACCGTAGATTCTCCTTGTCAGGATGTCCCTCGGGTGTCTCCTCATAGATGGTTCCCAGGAGGAGCGGGTACTTGAGGAGCCTCTGGACCGGTTTGATGAGCAGGGAATGGAGATCCCAGGCGCGCGACATGGCGCCGGCGATTGTTTGTGTTTGGGTGTGGTAGGCTGTGAGGGCGGGGGTGACGGGGAGGGAGCGGAGATGGCGGGAGGCGGCCTCATGGCGGGCGATATAAGTCTTGTACGGGCGCTCCATGTCGGATACGGACTTGAGGAAGAGTGCGCCGACGGTGTCAGCGTCGAGGGCGGCTTGCAGGGCATGGTGGAAGTGGCTGGCAAAGTCGGAAAGGTCGGAAATGTTGCCGAAGATGAGCTTGACGTCGGAGGAGGTCATCGGGGCTTCGACTTCTGAGGTTAGGGTTTGGTCGCCGACGTGTATTGACTGGCCTGCATGGTAGGTGAATCACAGGTCTCATTGATACAGAAAGTAACTCACCCAGGGCCAACGGTATGTGCACCTGCCGTACCAACGCGAGATCAGACCCGTACGACTTCTCCGATGCGAGCAGCTCCTGCAGGGCATGCTGTCTCTTCGTCACGACCAGCTCACCGCGTTTCTGGGGCGGCGGCGGGCGCAGAGGCGACCTGGCTGGAAGAACAGGCATGGGTGGTCGTGGTCCGACGGCTGTCGGGTGTGACGGTTACACGTTACCTCGTCCCATGTGTTATCAGGTTCCCGTCTCGTCCACGGATTTAATTTCACCGTATTCGCTTTTCTGTCGCTCTGAGCAGCAGCATTTCGCGACGGTATCGTTGAATGGTCGGTGGTGAAAGGTAAGGTACCAAGGACCGCCCGCTGGTGATCATACTGAGCTTCCAACTGGGTCAAGTGGTTCCTAACGTTACGCCCTAGCTACCCTGGTTTCATTTTGCGCGTCGTCATAAAGTACATTATACAAAATAAAATATTTACCGCCGCTCTACCGTCCCGGTCCGCCCATACCCATCATCTTCAGCATATCTGCCATCCCAGGCATTCCCCCCATACCTCCAGCAAGTCCACCCAGGCCACCCAATCCACCCAGTCCGTTTCCCATCGAAGCCATCATCCCTGAAAGCTCGTCAGTACCACTGTACCAGCGCAGGAACATTTCATCCTTACTCTGCATTTCCTCCATGTCCATTTGATCTCCTCCTTGGCCCTGCATCATCGCCTTCATCATTTCTTGCATTCCACCTCCGTTGCGCATCTGTCGCTGCATCTGCTGCAACATACCAGGAGGCATCGCTCGCTGCATCGCCTGGATCTGCGCAGGCGTCGGCATCCCGTTCGCACCTCGTCCTTTGCCCCCAGCCGCTGCCTGCATCTTTTGCATCGCCGACAGCCTTCGGGATTGCCTCAGTTTCAAGTCAAACTTCCAAAAGCAGGGTTCACGTACCATCCGTTCTTCCCGCCTGCTTGTTTCGCCATGTTCGCCATCATCCGGTATTGACAAAGTAGTTCTTCCACTTCCCGTACACTCGTTCCACTCCCTCTTGCGACCCGTGTCACACGCCACGTTAGATCAGTCGGTTTACCATCTTTCCCCATCTCCATGAATGGCGTACCGTCAGAGTCCAGCTCCACAGCAGTCATACTATCCGTTATGTATATCATCCGTTTCATCCTCAACGCTCCTTCCTCATCTGACCCTTGCAATAAATCCTGAGGTAATCCTGGTATCATTGATGCGATTTTGCTTATCGGTCCCCTGCAATATGGACCGTGATCGTCAGCACAGGGCAATTTCCCGGGAGAAGGTTTCACTGACATATTCATAACATTTGATATTTGCTCCCGCCAGTCTCGAATACTCAGTTTGCCTTCTTCCAATTTCTTCGCCATTTCCTTTTGCTTGTCTGGATTTTGTGTTGCCAGATCTTGCATGTGTTCCATTAGTCCTTGAACATCGCCCAGACCCAAAAGTTTTGATATAAACGGTTGGGGAGAGAATCGGTCCAGATCGTGTAGATGTTCGCCGACACCGAGGAAGATTATTGGCGTCTTTGTGGCTGCGACACTGGAAAGGGTTCACAAGTCATTTCGCTTCAGCGCCAGAGACGACGTACGCGGAAATGGCGCCTCCACCCTTCGCATGACCATCCATCTTTGTTACGATAATTGCTCCGAAATTTGCGCTCTCTTTGAAGGCTCGACTTTGCGCCTCGGCAGCTTGACCTACATAATGGATCAGATTAGTGTATATTACTGATAAGGTTTACGACGCACCGATGCTAGCATCGAGAATGAGAACCGTCATATTCGGATTGACTGCTTCACCGATTTGTACCATTTCCTCGAACAACTCTGACTCTTGCTTATGCCGTCCAGACGTATCCACAATGATAACTTCAAACCGCTCCTTCTTGAATTTTGCGACACCCTGAGCAGCAATTGCCACCGGATCTGTCTCGGTGTATGATCCAAAGTACGCGACCTTGGCTTTCGTTGCTGACTGTCGTGTCTGGTCGAAAGCACCAGCACGGAAAGTATCTGCACAGACGATGGCAGACTTGAAGCCTCGTTTTTGGTAATGTACAGCAAGCTTTGTACATGTCGTAGTTTTACCGTTACCCTGAATGCAGATTGGAAACGGTTTGAGTAGATCGAGCTGCATGGCTCACCTGCAGACCAACAGCCATTATCACGTTCACTTGTCCCTTCTTTGGTTTATAGGGCTCCACGCCGGGATCCACTAGGTGCACGAGTTCATCAAAGACAGCCTACAGGAATACACTTCAAGATAATGTCGTGGCAAAGTCGCTGGCCGTGATGCACCTTTTGAATGAGATTCTTCCGATTAGTGTCCTTGGTCTTGTCTGCACTTTCAAGAGCCGCTTTTACTTTCGCCTTGACCTTTTGCCGTAGCGACGCAACGAGCTTGACATTCACATCCGATTCGAGGAGAGCAGCGGTAATTTCCTTCAGAGTTGCATCGAGAACCTGCAAGAAAACAAACGAGTCAAGGACTGCGACGAGCGCTGTTCATGCGACTGACCTTCTCGTCGACAACGGGAGCCCTGTTGAGGGAAGAGAGGGCAGCATTGAGCTTGCGGCCCAAGTCCGCTAATACCATGGTCGCGGTTCTTCAAGGGGCAGGCAACGTCACCAAAATCAAAAGTCGCGCGGCGATCATGTGCGTGCCGCCTTGTTTACCAAGTTCCTCATCATGCCTCCCTCAGACACTGAAGACGACGCCCTCGAGGACAACGAAGACGACCTCGACGAAGACGCCGACAATGACCTCGAGGAGGAGCTGTTCGATGCGATAAACGAGGAAGCCACGGAAGACGGCGACGATGTGCGTGTTCGTTGCCTGCGTTTCTGTGCGATGCTTTATTCTCTGCAAGGACTCTTCTAGCTCTACCGATGAAGGCTTTTCTGACGATAACGACGACGACGACGACGAATCAGAGCCTTCGAGAGACGTGCAGCCGACATCACAGCCAAGCTCAGTCCAGAACGCGTCCTTACTGTCGCCTCAATCCCAATCTCAGTCGTCTTCTGTCAAACGTGCGTGGCTTGCTTTTTACCTTTTCTTGCTGTTGACGCGAACAACAGAGGCCTCACCACCCTTGGTACGCAAGAGATCTCTTTCGCCTGCCCGAGCTCGGAAAAAGGCTCTCTACTATCCGAGAGGCTCTGACGTACCCGTTTATCGTACATGCATTGTCGAGGCCGTATGTGCAATACCACACCCGGTTCCCATCCATGCACTCGCCTCTTCTCACTGCATGACCCATCTTCTCACTGGATCTGATGATGGTTATATCCGTGACTACGATATTTTCACGGCGCTGAACGGAAAGAACTTCTGACGGCGCCACAAAGGCATCACTCTGGTGTTGTGGAGGGAATCATGAAATCTGGGCAGCTCCGTTTTTGGTGGGAGAATCCAACGCCTCCAGACGTATCCACTGCTTCGGCCGAGGACGAGACAGGGCTGTCCCCGGTATATTGTTTAGCGATGCATTCAGACGCGCTGTGGGCTCTTGCGGGAAGCGACGTGCGTTTTCCATTTTTCTCCCCAAATTCGCCTCACTAACGAGCAAGCGACAGTCTGGCCCCATCAGCCTCTATACAGTGAGGCATGATCCTGGACGTTTATGTCATGTCATGAGTGGTCATCGCGGCCCCGTATCTGCGCTATCTCTGGACCATGATGAAAAGGGCTTCTTCAGTGCTGGATGGGACGGTGACGCGCTTGTAAGTTACTTGCATGGTCGGAATTTGGAATATAGTGAACGGGTTTTCAACAGCTGTGGGACCTTAATACAGGCCAGAAAGTAAGAAACTTCACATCCCATGGTGCCCAGCTCACAGGAGTTGCGGTACGGCCGACAAATGCAGTATTTGCAGAGCCAAGTCCTGCAGTCATCATTCGGCCCGAATCCGCGACTTTACCAGACGAAGGTACCATTGCATCGGCTCCTGCAACGGCGCCACAACCCGTGCCACCAGGCGCTTCGGCAGCAGCATCTGCACCTGATTCACCATCTCAATCAGATGGATCTTTCGATGACCTCTTCGACGAACCGGAGAACAACACGCAGGGTAGTACTACCCAAAACAAATCCCAAACCACGGCAAACGGGGCTGCGGGGCTAGCTGTTCCTCCCCCAGCGCAGCCTCAACAACCTCCGCGTCCCAATTTCGGCTCAATAGCACCATCCAAGAATGCCCCCCCTTTGCTCGATTCTGATACTTATATGAAATTCTCGCCGGATATTTTATTGACGGCGTCTATAGATGGCCAGGTGATCCTCTGGGATAAGAGAGTAAACACGCCGGGTACAGGTGTTGGAAGGTTGTGGATGAATGAAAAGACTCCCCCCTGGTGCTTGTCGGTGCGGATGCTATGCTTATCCCGAAACGTACTGTTTTTGACATATTATTTCGTCACAGGCATGCTGGTCTGCGGACGGCGGCCAAATATATGCCGGAAGGCGTAACGGGACCGTTGACGTCTGGGATGTACGCCAGCTTGGTCGTTCGGGTCCTTCTTCCACCCCCAGGCTTCTGAAAACCCTGAGAAACCCACCAAGCTCCGGAGTAGTTTCATGTGTGGTCGCGTTTCCAGATAACAAACATATCGCCTGGTAAGCAGTCTGGTCCCTGGACGCATGTGAGATGCCTTGACTTCGGAACAGCGCGTCCATTGATAATCTGCGTTTGTGGAATGTGGATGCTGTCGAATCTGACCCTGGTAGACCGAAGACTGGGATGCAGTTCAAGATCATACCGGGCCACCACGGGGGGTATATCTCTAATCTGTGTAGGTCCCTTCTTTGGTGTGTTCGATAAGATCTGACTAACAATGCGAATAGTGGTCGATCCTGGAGGCAGATTTTTAGTAAGTGCTAGTAGCAACCGCGGGTGGCATGGGGAGTCCACACGGACAGTATTTGTGCATGACATAAAGCATGTTCAATAACAGCGTTAGGTTCACAACGCCGCAATTTGGACCTTAAGGGTTGAAAATACTCTCTTCGTCATATTTGAATCATTTCTTCTGCAAGGCCCAAGATTTTTTACATGCTTACCGCCAAGTCACGAGGATCAGAGACCATTTCACATCCCGTCCTGTGCCCTATCCCGCCCATAATTAGCCTCCGAGCGTGTATTGAGAAGTGAGCATCCGAGGAACAGAACGACCTGTCAATAATGAAGTTCAATATAGGACTTGCAGGCTTCGCCGGACTCTTCTCATCAAAAACAAATCCGTGAGATCTAGACCATACATTTGTCTTCTTAGTGTGTGTCTTCGCCTCTTTTCTCCTGCCACAATTCCCCCGAATAGCGTGTATTGTTCTCATCAGTTCATAACGGCAACAAAGCCTAACAGAAAAAGTGTGACGTGACAAATATATTCGACTGGTACGAATCGAAGCTTCTGCTTTTCCCGAGTCGGAGGGTCAAAAGGACTTGTTTAAACAGGCGCGAAAGTATGTAAAATCTCCCTCCTGTATGTATGTTGCGCCAGCGTGTCCTTCCAACCGGGGAGGAATTATCGTATGTCGGAGATGACGACTCTGAATTCTTTCGCCATGTACATGGTCGATCGTTGAACACTATGAACACATCGTATTTGCTCCCGTGCGTGTTCATATCTTGCAACGCGTATTCAGATACACTGACGTGTATAACAGCTCTGATCGCGACGAAGTCAAGGCAGGCCACTCGCTTTCACACGTAGCATCTTTATCTTACGCGTCCCGCTCTCTAGCGCTCCGAATACCACCATCGGATGCTCAAGTTCGTGTTTGAGGGCCAAAATTATGTCGGTCCCGTAAAAGAAGTCCTGCAGTTCGGACAACAGCGTCGAGGTGTGTCCATCAGCAAAAATCGAAATCACAGGGCTAATGATCTGTTTAGTTCTTGATTTAGGAACGGGAGGGGGCTTTGGTATGCTTGTTTTCGTCTGCATGCAATGACCAACGGTGGAGGGGGAATTGACGAGGGTGCTGCTTTCTGTCCAGGGCCATCGAAATGGCAGACGAATTTCCACGCGCGGAAGTTATTGGCATCGACCTAGCCCCAATTCAGCCCCGGTATGCCTCTCAGAAATCCACGTTCGTCGCCTCTGCTCACTAGCACCACCAGCGATGTCCCTCCTAATTGCACGTGAGAAATACTGGTCTTTTTACAGCCACACTATTCTTAAACGTTCCTCTTCCCCCTCTTTGCAGCTTCGAACTCTGTGACTTGGACCAACAATCCATTCCTTATCCAGACGGTTATTTCGATCTCATTCATGCTCGCTCGATGTTTATGGGGGTAGGTAAATTTAGGCGCCCTATTTCCAGAGTGACAGTCTGACCTCGTTTCTGCAGATACATAATTATCCTCGATTGCTGCGTGAAATCTCGCGTCTGCTCCGCCCTGGCGGTCTAGTCATTATTATAGAACCAAACTTGACCCCCAAGATTGATCCCTCTTCTCCTTCCTCGTCCCAAGACGACGCATCAGGCTGGTTCACCTTTTGGGAAACATATCATACTTGCCTTCGCCGCCAGAGAATAGACCCGACTGTCCCGCAACACATAACAGACATGCTTTCTGCTACTGGGATGTTTGAGAATATTGCTACACGGATAGGCAACATTCCAGTCGGTTCTTGGCCTAGGGGTGAGCGTTTTTTGCTGTTCAGGATTCCAATAGCAACAATTTATATTGACGATTATTCTAGATCCCGTAATTTTAACCGTTGGACAGTTGCAATGGATGGATTACGAGTTGCTGCTTCCGGCACTACGTCCCTTTTTTCTTACTGTTGGACTTCCAGAGACGAAAGTTAGAAGCCTCATAGCAGACGCCCAACACGATTTATACCGCCCGTCTGTAAATTTATCAAGTGTTATCAACATCGTCCACGCCTCGAAGCGTCTGTAGCTATTGTCACTATAAGTACCATATGCATTTATTATCTACTCACGGACGATGTATCGTTACTTACGTTCTTTCTAATAATGCATCAAATTGGTCTGCAACCACCATCAGTCCCCTGGCTCGCGTGAGTATCTTAAAGTTCAACACCACACAGTTCATAATCATAAAGCAAGCTGTTGTTCACCTCTGTTCCTGTCTAAAAAGTACATACGGAAGAAACGACATACACCCAAACCCTAGGACAGCATATGACGATGATGTACAAGAGGGATCAAGACATGGAAGTCAAGATGATCAACGAAAACGTATCAAAACACGCAAGTGCGGGGGCGGGGAAGATTGACATCAAACACAAACGAAGGGACGGATCCAAAGTGGTCCAAAGATATTGTGGCGGGCACAACTTACTCCTCCTTGACGGTGTAGTCATGGAGAACAGAGAGGGCTTCGTTGACCTTGCTGTTCATCGCATCGTTGTTCTCTAGCAAGTGAAGCAACTCGGCGTTATCCATCTCGAGCAACATTCCAGTGATCTTGCCGGCTAAGTCGGGCTGAGAGCTAGTAAAGAGATATTAGTATTATCATCGCCGGCAAGCTTTAGAAAACATACGCCGCAATCTTCATGTAGATAACCTCCCCGAGCATCTGCTTCTGCTCCATCGGTGACGCACTTGCAAGAGCAGCTTGGGTAAGCGCAGAAGTAGCGTCAGAAACGGGAATAGCGGGTGAAGCAGCTGCGCCAGCATTGCGAGTCTGAGGGTTGAGCTTGTAGGCCTGTGGCTGAGGTGGTACACGGCCGGCGGGGGCAGGGGCTGCTGCAGGAGGGCGGGGCGGGCCTTGGGGGGCAACCGGAGCACGAACAGCGCCGTTGACGGGCGGTGGCCCGTTTGCACGAGGGAGGGGCGCAGCGGGCATGGGAGGCGAGGTACGGCCGGCAGCAGGGCGAGGTCCACCGCCACGACCGCCCCCAGGATAGCCTGGCATGCCATAACCCTGCGGGGGTTGGCCGTAAGGTGCAGGGAGAGGCATGCCGGGAACCTGCCCATTGGTGGGGGCATAGCGAGGACGAGGTGGCAACATTCCAGGCTGACCATATCCCATCATGCCACGACCTTGAGGAGGATACCCAGGACCAGGTGGGTAGTACATCGGCCCGTTCATATATCCACTGGGGATACCAGCAGTCGCCGCTTGCTGCATCCTGATCTGGTTTCGCTGAGCAATCTGACTTTCCAGTTGTTGCCTGCGGACTTCACGACGCTGCGCAAGCGAGACGTAGAGGGGTTTCGAACCAATCATCTTGTTGTTCATCTCAGCGACGGCCTTGGTGGCCTCATCGGGAGACGCATAACACACAAAGCCAAAGCCTTTGGAAGTTCCCTTGTCGTCACGCATAACTTTGCAGCTCGTGACAGTACCGAAAGGCTCGAACTCGCCACGGAGCTTGTCGTCGTCGACGTCGTCCTCCAAATTCTTGATGTACAGGTTGACACCCTGGTACTTGCTAAGCTTCTCCATCTTAGCCTGCTCGTACGACTTGCGTAACTCTTCTTCACGTTCTGCCTTCTTCTGGGCACGGGAAACGAAGAGCTTCTGGCCATAAAGTTCAGTGTCGTGAAGGGTCTCGACAGCCTTCTGAGCAGCCTCGTGGGTCTCGAAGTTGACAAATCCGAAGCCCTTGCTCTTGCCCTCGTCGTCGGTCTGGATGACAGCAGAAGTGACCGCACCGAATTGTTCGAAAAGTTGGTCAAACTCTTCAGTGGTGACTTCGAGAGAGATGTTCTTGACGTAGAGATTAGTGAATTGGGCCTTCATCTCGTCAAGTTTGGATTGGCGTTCCTGCGATGATCAGTGAGTAAGCAGAACCGAAATCGAAGGAGAGATTACACACCTTGCGAGAGATGTGGTGCCCGACGTACACCTTCTTGTCGTTAAGAAGCATGCCATTGACGGCCTTGATGGCACTCTCCGCAGCCTCCGCGGTCTCGTAGTGCACAAAACCATATCCCTTGGATCGGCCTTGTTCATCGGTAGCGACCTTGCAAGACAAGACGTTACCGAAAGCGGCGAAGGTGTCATGAAGGGCCTGCAACGCTGCCATTCAACAATCGCACTCCATCGCGCAGATGAATAACACACCTTGTTGTCAATTAGTTCGTCAAGGTTCTTGATGAAAATATTGCCTTGGCCAGTCTTGCGCAGGGCAGGATCACGTTGAGACCACATGATGCGGCTAGAGGAAGTTTATTTAAACCAAAACAAGATAAAGTTGACTCGGACGGACCATGCACGATTTTTGATCAATGAATAATTGAGCTGCTCGAGAGCACGCTCACCTGAAAGAATGTATTAGTCTAGGCCGATTAACGACAGGCCACAAACTCACCATCAGCAGTGTTGAGATAATTAACGTAGGCGTAGCCAAGGGAGCGACGGGTTACAGCATCACGACAAACGCGGATGCTACACAATTCAAGCGCAATTATAGAACCTGAAGGACGCATATAACGGCAAAACTTGGACTAACCTGGCGACAGGACCAATCATATTGAAGATCTCGAATAACATAGCCTCCGTGACGGTAGGGTCTAGTTCTCCAACGTAGAGCGAAGCGCTCGGAGCCGACGAAGTCGTTTGGGGGGCATAAGTTGGAGCGGCGGGCGCTGCGGTCGGCATTGCCACGACAGCAGGCTGGACTGCTTCCGGAACGGGGACAACGGCTTCGATGACAGCAGGAGTGGACATGACGGAAAGTTTATTTTTTTGCAAGCAAATAAAATTTAGATTTTTTGAGGATATTGGGGGTCGTTACTGCGATATGAACTTTTCTGCGACTATTCTTGAGGTCAGCGAGGTGTAAAGGAGCTAGCGAAAGAACAGCATACACAGGAGGAGCAACAAGACAACCGCTTGTGGATAAAAAAGGGTTTTTATGTTTTTTATCGGCTTTTTAGCTGAAAACAGAGATACAGTTCTGCATCAGCGGCGACAGTGACGATGATAAGGGCGGACTGACCTTTAGATGATGGTGGATGAAGAAAAACGAAGACCCGCTTTTTGATTCAAAGGATTTCAAATTTCAAACTCAGCCACAACGCACTGATCATTTGCCTTCTTGGGCGAATCGTGAATGTCTTTGTCCAATGTATAATAACATAGCTCAATAGATTTTCGCTCAAAAGCACGACAAAGTTCCACAATAAAATATAAGGTAAGCGAAGGAACAATACTCGAGCTTGTAACTAAGTGGCACAATTCAACCCCGTGTGAAGTAGGCTTTCGCGCCGTGGGAGGCCAGCTCCGTTTTAGCCTAAAGGAAGTGAGCATGCGAGGGAATACGAGGTTAAATTTTTTTACCTTTTCCATGGTATGCCCTGCAGCAGTGTGATGTGCATAGATCTGCATGGTTGTTTATATAAGTCGCCAAAGTTGAACGCATATATATGAAATTTACCTGGCGGTAATAGAAAGCGTTACCAAGTCCTTGAACGATCCAACCTATTGTGGCCACCAAGCCCAAGATTGCAGCTGCCCAGTGATGGTTCACGAACATCTGAATCGTTTGGATAAGGCCAGCAGAACCAGTGCTGCGAAGACTAATGAGACGCAATGCACCGTGATGAGAAACATTTCGGTCACCTTGGCACTCCAATGATCCTATCAAGGCAATGAATTATTGAGCACCAAGGTCAGTAGAGCGACTCACATGTAAATGCTAAATAGGAGATGGAATCCGCCAAAGAAGAAGTAAAGGTCTATGAAAGGATAAGACACTATCAAAGGCACGTATATGGTACGCACAGTAATACAAGGCTTGTTCCTGACATTGCGTTAGAACAATGCAAAGCATAACTATGCCCTGAAAGACAGACACACCTTCATGTAACCATTGTAAATCGGACTTTTGCGAGGCAGTTAGATAGGCGCTACGAAGGACTGCGGACACACATACCGATACCAGAGAAGAAAGGAGGTGGCAGAGATTACGAACAAGTAGCTGCGCAGAATCGCAAGGTGAACATGAGTTACGGCAGGGGAAGCGCAGGAACTCACCCAATACTGGCACCGACATCGCGCCCACCGTCAGAAGACCCAGCGATGAGGATGAAAATACAGGCAATCATATTGAGGACAAGTGTGCCAAGAAGTACTAGCCATAGTTGATATATACGAGTTATGAGTGGCTGCGATGCCTCCGGGATTTCTTCCGAGATGGAATGGAAAATTAATGGGAAAACTGGCGATACGTGGACGTTAGACAGACGATGACGACGGCAGAGGAAACTAACAAGGCGGCCAGTTGTTCTTGCCATGCTGCCTTATATGCTCGGCCTTTCTATTGAGCTCTTGCTCGCGTCGTTCTAGTTCGAGCTCGCGTTGTCGGAGCTCCTCCAAACGAGTGTCAGTACTCTGCGACTGCGGGGGGTTGGGTCGTCGAATGGATTTGTGTCCAGCGAATGGGTAGAGGCAAATGGATTCTCGGCGTAACCTGTCCAAGGGTGAGTACAGGGAGAGCAAAACAAACAGAAATAGACGCACTCATGTTCAGGATGTTGTTAAATGGAAGTATGTAGTTAACCCTAACCTCGATCGCTACCTACGTGTTTGCATCGGAAGGGACAAACAACGCCACGTGGTTACGTACGGCCGCCCAGTTGCGCCACATTCTACAAACGATGCTGTACCAGCTCAAAACAGGGTGCCGACGAGCTGGCATCGCACACACAGCCTCCATCGGTACACCTTGGCCGACTCGTCCGAGAAAATAGTCATCGGCGCTAAGATTTATATCGATCAGATGGATCGGGAGCGAGGCCAAATCCGAGGGTTGCCTCGAGCCTTCATGCTGCGTCCGTTTTACTCATGGAACATCCAGCAGGAAGGCAAAACTTCTCATGGATACCTAACGCAAGCCTCGAGGCCGGAGGTTGCTACGTACTTTTTGTAGGAGGGATGGAGTAGCGTAACCACATCAATTTGGCCTGATTCACGTTATTTCATCCCTAATAACCTCGGTCCCAAGACTGATCTAAACCGATTGTCAATATCGGACAAGATTTTGGCAGAATAAGGGCAGGTTAGGACCGATAGCTGCTTGATATGGAACTAATATACACAAAAGATGAAGGAAAACGTGTGGGTCGGCGGCCGATCTCGGCACAATCGAAGCAAGTATATAAGCTGGAGCACAAGGTCGTTGAAATTTTGCGTCCTTTACATCACCCTCCTTCTGTCCGACCTTCCCTACGGTTATTCCTGTGCGTTTTTCTCGCTGGTCTCGCTTGCCCGTACTAACTGTTAACTGCAGTTATTCCACGACTTTATTGTCGTCGCATACATTCCCTGACCCCCCATTCATTACTTCCCGCCCACGATGTTCGCTTCTCTCGCCACTTTTGCCCTTGTCGCCACTGCTGCCGTCCAGGCCTCTCCCCACTTTCCTCGTCGGGGCCTTCATGGCTTCCACCATGTAGCTCGTTCCAAGCCTGCCGACTACGCCGAGGGTTACCTCGAGGCTTATGATGTTTACCACACACGGTACCTCGCCATTGGTTGCCAGAACCAGCACAACACCCAGTTCTTTGATGACTGCTGTCATCCTCTCTTGGTGCGTGTGTCTGCTTGTCAACCATACCAGAACTAATCTACTTATTTTAAAGGCTACCGAAACCGTTGCTGCTAATCGTCCCGCCTACTGCGCTACCAACGCAACTGCTTCGGCTTCGGCTTCGGCGTCTGCATCTGTGTCTTCATCAGCCAGTGCTATAGTAGCGACCCCGACAGACACCTCGGACGACAGCAGCGATGATGACTGTGATGACGAAGATTCCTCTTCCTCTTCCGATTACGTACCCGCCACCACTTCTTCGTCTTCTGAGTTCTCTCAGCCTACGAGCGCGTTCACTTCGGAGGCAAGCTCTAGCTCCAGCTTCAGCGACAGCATCAGTATCAGTTCCAGTTCCAGCTTCAGCGATAGCATCAGTTCCAGCTTCAGCAGTAGCTCCACTGTGTCTGTCACCCAGGATAGCACTCCGACTCCGGATCCCACCCCCTCTTCAACCCAGGAGCAGAGCACTGAGGCGCAAAAGAACACCCAGACCCAGGAAGCGCCCTCTTCGTCGTCGTCCTCCGAAACTCCCCAGTCCACCGATACCTCCAACGCGTCTTCAGGCAGCTCGTCTTCCTCTAGCGGAACATTTTACTCTGGCGGCGTGTGAGTATTCTTGTGTGTTATGGGTCCCTTCCTCTAACTATGGGCTTCAGAGGCACTTTCTATTATCAGTATGGCGTTGCCGGTTCGTGTGGCACTGTAAGTTTGTCTTGACTTTACCTAAGCTTTTACTCATACACTGGTATGTAGGTTCATTCTGATTCGGACAAGATCGTGGCTGTTTGTAAGTTGCACGTTTGTATAATCGGTTTTGTTCTAACAGAACTTTCTACTATCAACAGCTGCTATCGTCATGAACTCCGCCCTGTGTGGCAAGACGATCACCCTTACCAACACGAAGAATGGAAAGGTTCGTCGTTGTCGTTTAATGGGCAACTGATTTTTGTAGACTAACAATGCCTTTGCAGACCGTCAATGCCGTCATCGCCGACACATGCCCGGGATGTGGTGATGGAGGAGCTTCGATTGACTGTTCAACTGGTACATTTGATGCACTTGCCGACGAATCTGATGGCACTTTCCCTGGTAAGTGTTTTCATTTACGTCTATTGCATGAATCTCACGTCCTTGCCAGTCACGTTCACTCTCCCTGCGGTTTAAGACCGTTTCTCTCGTCAACGGCTCGTCACTGTTCATACACGTATACCCAAGCCGAGACCTTCCTCTTCTTAACGTCTTTCGCTCTTATGAGTGGAAGGCGCAGGCCTAAGGCCTTTCATTTACCATATACGATTGATACGGGGTTTCACGATAAGTGTTAGGAACTCCACTGCCACTGGTGGTTTTGTTCCTAGCGCTGGCATTATCATTCTTAATTCGTCAGTGTCGAATTTATTATTAACGCTTCTATGTTGCGCTTTCATGTTTTTATTTGGGTTTACATTATTCCCGTCATCTACTCGTCGTATTGCAACCATCACAGACAAGAATAACCTTTCATTTTGTTTTGTAACCATCTTGGCGGGACGAGAGGATGGGGTTGGGAACCGTGTTCCTGCTGGTACCTATCTATTTACGCTTGTAATGTTGATCATACTGCGCTGGCTAATGGAATCTGTTGACGGGCGCCTTCTATTGTACCTTAGCTGCGTGATTGACATAATGGAACGGCATCGGAATGTTTGGGAATGCTTGGAACCGTGGATGTGCACGACGGTGTATTAGAACCGTGTTTTAGAGTGCATGTGTTACTGACACGTTTGCTTGTCTCCATAACGCCAAGGGTGTTCTGACCAAGAGGAAGGTTGCAAGTTGGGCTGGCGGACTTGGTTTACTTGAATTTTTCCACGCCTTGTTTCCCAATACGGCTATTTCCCGCTTTGCCCAGCTTCCATGAGCGTGACAAAGATTCTTGTCGTCGGTGGGAACGGTTTCATCGGTAGGTGGGAAAATGCAGCCAAACGTTTTCGCTAACGAGACTTGGCATTGATAGGCTCCGCAATATGTCGCGCTGCGTTGACGAGGGGCATGCAGGTTACATCTGTGAGGTTCGTCATGCCGAGTCGCGCTCATGCCGTACTTGACGCACCTGTAGCTCCTCCGGGCGCCCATACCGTACGCCCCGGGGCCACAGCCCAGCATGGACAGAAAAAGAAAGTCATTCTCTTCGTTTTCTCACGAAGGCGACACCTTGACCGCGTGCGAGTGTAGGTGACGTGGCTACAGGGCACAGCCCACGATCCGTCAACGTTTGCAGACGCTCTGAAGGACGCCAATGGAGTGGTGCATACCCTTGGAACGCTCCTCGATGACGGCAAGTACAAGAAAGCGGTGAAAGAAGGTAGTCTTGCAGGGTTAGTTGGAAGTTTGATTGGTTCGCAGAATCCCTTGGAGAAGAAGACGAGCAGTGGATATGAGAGCCTGAATCGTGATGCAGGTTAGCACAGCACGGTACCGTTGGCTCCGTTTCTCACTGCCTGTTGCCAGCGCTCCGAGTCTGTGAAGCCTTTGTGGATTCCGGGCCGGTAGAGGGCCCCTCACCTCGTCCGTTCGTATACATATCAGCAGAAGATATCTTCCGGCCCATTATCCCCGGCCGATATATCGAAACCAAACGCGAAGCAGAGGCAGGAATCGACAGTCTTGTATCTCAGAAATCTGGTCTATTCCGTGGCGTCTACATTCGACCTAGTACGCGCCACATTTTTACTGGTATTACGGCTAACGTCGTGCGTTGTATAGGCCTCGTATATCACGCGCACTTTCGCCCCCTAAGCACACCTTTTGCGGCACTCCTCGAGTTTTCCGCTGTCATGCATTCCAAGGTTCCTCGCGGGATTCCGACACCTTCAAGTGTTCTTCGTTCGATAGGCTCAGAGGTGACGGACAGCATGTCGAATGCTCTTACTATTCCGCCCATCCATGTCGACCATGTTGCCGAGGCAGTTTGTGTCGCACTGGAGAATGACGAGGTCAGTGGGGCAGTTGGGGTGAGGCAGATGCGAGAAATGATAGGATGGATAGCTACACCTAGAGACGGATCACTGAATGGAGCACACTAAGTAAATAAAATATCATTTCTGTCAAGTTTCAACAACGCGATTCGGAAGATTTCGGACTTGACAACTCCGGATCTAGGCCGGGTAAGCTGACTCAGGGGCTTTACCCCAAACTTTGCGACATATTATAGATTATTCCGCGTATTATTTATTACCAACACTCAGCCCACTTTCTTCCCCGCCTTCCCCGCTTCCCGTCTCCATGCTGTCCTTCCCCGTCGCGAGACCGCGTTCAGCGACGGTGACGGTGACCAGGAGATCCCTCTCGTCGACGGTCCCGACTCGGAAGGCGCTGCCGTTCTTCCTCAATACCCTTCGTGCCGCAGCTCAAGAGAACCGCGAACGGGACCTCAAGTCCAGAGGAAAGATGCTCCGGATGCTAATGTTCGGCAAGCCGGGAGCTGGGAAGGGCACTCTGTCAGCGCGTTTGGTGAAAAAGTACGATATATTGTCTATCTCGACAGGGGACCTGTTGAGGCAGCATATCAAGGAGCGGTGCGTCTCATCCTCGCCATCATCCGTGGTCCTTTACTTACAGGGTCGCAGAACCGAGGTTGGACGACAGGCAGAGGACATTGTTGCTCAGGGTGGACTGCTACCAGACGAAGTAATGCTCAGGGTCGTCACTAGCAAGCTGGACCTTCTGCATAACAGGGTAACTGTCGTGCCTCGTGTCCGTCGCCCTCATTGTTAACGACTTCGGCAGCACTGGATACTGGATGGCTTCCCACGAACGCTAGGCCAGGGCGAACTTCTCGATGCTCATCTCAAGTATGCTTCTCATCTGCTGCTTTATTCTGCCTTCAGTCTAACCGCGAGCAGAAAACAAGGAACACCGTTGAGCCTCGTCGTCAACCTCGACGTCCCGACCAGGTCATTCTCAGCCGTATTTCCGACCGTTGGGTGCACCTGCCGTCCGGACGCGTCTACAATATGTCATACAATCGACCCAAAGTTGATGGTTTTGATGACGAAACCGGCGAACCCCTTACCAAAAGACCGGATGACAATCCCGTTCGCGTCCCGTTTCCGTTCCTTGTCAATCAGCTGACTGTTTCTTCCCAGGAAATCTTCGCAAGGCGGCTAGACAAGTTCTACTCCACTACTTCTCCCCTCTTATCCTATTATACCACATGTGCGACTAACTCCGAGCCTGCGCGGAATCCTCATCAGCACCCGCACCAGCTCTCGTTCCCAGTGAAACCACCGCATCAGCTCGTGCTCAAGACTCTCGCGGGGAAAACGTCTGATGAAATTTGGCCTCAGCTAGATTCAGTGCTCAAAAGGACCTTTCCCAATATCAGCGAGAGGGCGGAGGTGAAACGGAGGCATAGCCTTACTGAAGCTATGCTCGTGGACGGACGTCAGGTCGCAGGAAGTCAGATGGAGTAGTCTTTTTTTGATTCTTTAGGATGATGAGTTACTGTATTTGTTACTGCCGCGATGCTTGGGTCTTTTCCTTTTCCGTTTACCTGTATTTTTCAATGCTACGATATATCCATTTATACACTGCTTCTTGTACATCAAACAGCTTCGCGGCTCCGAAAAATCATTACGCTTTTATCGGAGGGCGTACCTAAGAAATCTAATGAGCATGAATGCGGAGGCGAAAGAAGGTACCGACATTTTTACGGTATAGAGTCCCTCAGGTAATCCCTCTTGGACCTGTTCTCTCACCAGTCTCAGGCCTGCTTGCGTAAATACGGTCTTCCATGCGCTATCAGATCTGTCGTTCGGACGGTCAGTCTGCTGCCAAGAGAAACTAGACCATCCGAGTCTGACCTTGTCAAGCTCGAATCCTGATCATCAAACGAAGTCTTTGGACCACCATCCGCAGCATCGGAGCACACATTTTCTTTCACCACAATCAAACTCTTGTCCTTGTCCTTTTCTCTCAGAGCCGCATGGCTCCGTCTGAAGAACTCGACAAGTTGTGCATCGTTTAGATGACCTAGACACCACTGACACCATATCACGTCAAATCCGCTGTCAACGTCCTCAAGCGGTTTCCCAGGGGAGTAACCAACTCGCTGGAGAAATTTTGCTGGTGGATTAGCAAGTGGATGGGCTGGATCAAAGTCCTGCAACGTCCCTTGGACGAATGTAACGCTTGTATGCTGATCTGCTAGCCCGCGCCAGTTTCTCTGGGGTGTGGCGGCTGCGTGTCTCGCCCGTGCAAGTGCTTCCTGGACAAAGGGAGTAACTGGTTCGAGCAACAGAACGTCGGAGACGAGGAAGAGCAGAACATCGGCGGTGACTCTGCCGATACCTGCTCCCACGTCCAGGGCGCGTATTCGGTGGGATAGATGGGGTTTATCAATCGGCTTTAAAGCAGAGTCGACCGTAGATAGCTCTGGGAATAGATGAAGAAGGAATAAGCGTGATCCCAAGGCATCGACGCGTGGTAGAGACTGGGAGGAATTGATCAGATGCTGCACTCAGAGGGTGGCTGCAACGTACCCCAGTCCCAAATCCTCCCAGGACGCCGTCAAGGCTCGCTGGCTGTGACGACCAGTAATCGATTCCGTCGGTGAGGTCTGGCTGTGAGGAAGAAGCCATACTTGGTGACCGTACTTGCTGAAAATTTTAACGTCGGGCCGAACTCCGACAAGTAGATTAAAGAATACTATTACAAGATGTTGAGTAAAAATGACATTCCGGTTCCTACAGTTCGTTCCAAGCTTTCATGATAACAAGTTCTAGCACTTGTTCCTCAATTTTTTCGTCCAGTTGCTCCTTCCATCGGGTCTCGTCTTCGACATACATGTCGGCGTTGCGTTTCTCCATATGATACGGCCCTCCCCCATAAAACTCCCATGGGTGTCTATTGCCTTCGGTGAAGTTCCAGGATTCTTGCTTTTCTCTGAGATGACCTTGCTTGCCTTGGCAAGGAGGCCGAGAAGGTGGATTATATAGAGATATGTCGCATGTTGTGCATAAAATGTCTGCTTCTCAGGCGAATGAGGAATACTTGAGGGGTCTGTGAGATTTAACGTAGGCACTATGTGACGGCACGCTCATAAGGCTCTACGTGAACCCTCATCGTGATGGTACTGAACAAGGCAAGGCAAGACAGGGGCTATTTGTTTACAGCGGGACACGCCTTACATAATTAACGCGTCTTAATGGCGGACCTCTTCGACAATCCGGTCGACGAACTCATCCCGACGACGCCGCCTCGAACAGCGGTCCCGCTTTTCTACCAAGGTAGCGAAGATGGTTCTCCGAGGAAATCTCCCCCCGTTCCTGACATGTACGATGATGCCGACGAAGTCAACAAGATATTCAACGACGCCGACATTTTCACGCTACCAGAGGAGAAGAGCTTTGATGTCGAAGCCGCGAGGCGGAAGATTGCAGAAAAGTACAAGAACAAGCCTGTGCCACGAACACCGATGATGCCTCATGAGGTTCTGCCTAGTAGCTCACCGCCGCGCGATTTGGAGAAGGAAAAGGAAAAGGACAAAGATGATAAGAAGGAGCAGAAGAAGGAGAAGAAGAAGATTGCAAGGTTGAATGAGGCTTTGCTGGTGGGGCCGTCGGGGTTCCCACAGCTCATCAAGGACACGAAGGATTTCAAGATTAAGGGAAAGGGACACGAGGCGCGTTATCGTTGCATTTTCTCTGGTGAATTTCGCTGAAGTGTTATGAATATTGCAGGAGACGGATCTGAATCGGCTGCTACAGCGGTATCAGTACTGGACACAACGGATGTTCCCAAAGACACAGTTTACGGATACGGTACAAAAATAGAGAAGCTCTGTCATTCCAAAGTTATGCATGTCGTCGCGCTCTATTTTCTAATGCTGTTGTTCTGATATCTTATCCAGTCCCACATGACCAGCTGGCGTGACGAGGTTATGGGTGTGAAGAAACCTACAGCTGAGGACGAGGACGATGAGGCCAACGGCAATGAATCAGAAGTCGCAAACTACGCCTCATCGTCGCCTGCTCCTCCCACCCGGCCACCATCTTCGCCTGGGGTATCGTCTGGCCCCGAAGAAGAGGACTCGCTCATACGTGAAGCAGAGAGGGATGCAGCCGAGCGTAAGAAGAGGCTGCGAAGATACCGGCAATGGATGAGGAGGAGGAGTTTTGGGGCGAGGAAAGTGAGCCAAGCTCAGTACCTGATTTTGAAGATGAGGCATGGGCAGCTATGGACGAGGTTGAGGTTGAGAGCTCCGTGCATCCTCCTCTGGAAAAGCATATCAATGAAGATGTTGAAATGGAGGATGTGGCAAAACAGAAGGAAGTTGTATCAGTAGAGGCAGTGCCTTTGCCTGCGCAGGACCCGGATGATTTGTACGTCTGAGTGGTCGGTTATTAATGGTACTAGATATTCGCGTGGTGCAAGTTGACGACAGCAATGAAAGGATTTTGCAAATAAATTGCTAATTAGATGCACGTGATCGCTCGGCGTCTATCCAAATCGGTGCATGCCTCCACTTGCAGTATCCTTGGATTGCACCACAAATAAGCTCGTCCACGTTGCATCCTAGCTCGTACACCGAAGACGTGTGTGTTCGAGAGCAACGACCACGACCCATGCCACGACGATCCCTCGCAGCCTTGTAACGTCCACCTGCTCCGACCCTGCAATGTCCTTTACCCCAGCCATGTCTTGGTTCACATCCTGGCTCCCAGAACTCCCAGCAATCAACATTTCCCTCCCTACGAGTATCCAGAGCCGGTTCTTATCCTTCCTGCTTAAGAAGACTCTCGGTCACTTCCTCAAGCCCGGTCAGTTGGATGTGCATCAAATAGATTCTCAGATTGGATCAGGATATGTTCAGGTGGCTGACTTGGAGTTGAGTAACCAAGTACGTGACAGTCTGGTATCGACGGCTGCAAATCGTTGACTCGTTGTCTAGGCTATCAATGAGCTCTTGAATGATATGCCGATCGAGCTGCATGATGGTAGCATAGGTTCCGTCATTGCTAGGATTCCCTGGCCGAATCCTTTGACTTCGGCAGTCGGGTTCTCTCTCGACTCTCTCCATCTAACGTTCGTTCTGTTACCCTCATCTAAACCTACATCAAATACCACCAATCTCGCCGACTCTGTGGCTTCGGTAGCTTCAGTGGCTGAAACTTTCATTCACGACGAATTGACGCCTAGGGAAGAATTCAAGTTGCGCGAATCCTTTTATTCCGAAATCTCCACTGCCGACGATCCCAGTGTTCCTGGTGGCCTCGATCCTTTCATAACTTCCCCAGATGAGGATGCTTTGCCAGATATCGATCCGGCAGGTGTCTCTATGTTCGCAACATTAATCGAACGCCTCCTCGCGAGGTTCGAATTTGATGCATCGAATACCAAGATAACTCTTGTGCAGCCAGGTCGCACGAGTCTCACCTTATCTATCGCAGATATACGGTATCGTACAGAAGACAAGTCCGTCGATGAGGAAGATGGGAAGGTGCGGTCCATATCCATCACTGGCATTACACTTTCCGCGCGTAATCTTCGGCCAGCATTCGATTTGTCCTCGTCTTCCCTATCCATCCGACCAACGTCTTCCCCTGCTAGTACACTCCAGTCGTCATCCAGCACACCTCGATGTCCATCACCGACTTCATCCTCTTCGTCACTAGACGAAGACACGACAATTGCCATGTCTCAATCCCTCGCGTTTTTGCCACCCCGGCCTACTTCTCCAGCAAGCTCGGTGGCTAGCAGCATGTACCAGAGTGCAGTTTCGATACAGTCGGAACCCACAGCCGACGTCCAAGCTTCCCCCGACCTTGCTGAACCTTCAGACCAGCTCGACTCCAGGCAAGCGACAGACGATGATGCAGTAGAGCAAGACGAAGACATCATTCTCTCATTTGGACCCGATCCAATATCACTGCGATTGACTACTCCAGGTCGTTCCCCTCCACCCGAGAACGCTGCGTCAACTGAGAATTTCAAATTTTCCGTCACAGCAGGTATCATAGCCTGTTCGTTCCGTGCTTGGCATGTACGGAGTATCATGGACATTGCAAATGTTTGGACATCACACCAACGGCCTCCGGCCCCTCCACCAGCTGACAATTCACCGCCTTCCCCGCCGTTAATGATGGGCTTAGAGGTGGCTTTGAATGTTAGAAGTTTAGTCATCCTTTTCCTACCATCGATGAGCCCAGATGCCGCACTAGCGAGAAATGGGATAGCAGGGTTCTTCGAAAAACCCTTGGTTCCACCCAGGCTACCCCAAAGCTGTCTTAGATTTCACGTCGAGGGTATTTCTTCTGCCGGGGAAATATCTTTAGGCTCGATGGAGCCTGCGAGATCCAACTCGATGAAGGGCAAGAAGAGTGCTTCTACGACGTCATCGGCCCTTTCAATGTCCTTGGATGAGCTATCTGCATTCGCATTTCGATCCAGCGATCCTTTCTCTCAGGATACTTATGCCACGCCCATTTTAATCACTGACTTCCATCTTCCAGAATCATATCTCCTACCACATCAGCACCTGGATCCTATCTCGAAGTCTGGCGAATGTCCGGAATTACCTTGTTTCGATATCTTGGATTGGACAGACGACAGGCATCATCTAAATGGAATGAGGTTATCTCAATGGAGGACTAAACATAAACATAGGCCAGAGAAAGGGGCTGATCCGAGCAACCATGCTGCAGTCACAGTGTCCGTGTCTCAGGGGCTCTCGTCGTCTGATCATGAGAAGGACAGGAAGTTTCATCAAACTAATGTTGAGGTAAAAATCCTCCCCTTACATGTATTTGTGGATCTCCGGCAAATCCTTGCAACGTGCAGTGTGATGGAGTTCCTGGATGAACTCACTGCGTCTCATACTACTTCGGCTCTGGATGATGAGGATCATTTCGATAATGATAGCGATGATGAGGATGCCGAAGGGGATACACCACCAGCTACGCCTCATGTTGGAATTTTGAAGCTCAAGGAAAGGGAGGCGGAGAGGGAAAGACGAAGGCTTGAGCAACTGGTTTTGAAAGATCTTGATCTTGATTTTGACTATCGAGCTCAGAAGCTGCCGAGGGCTGAACAGAAGCCCTCAGCGCGAAAGGTTTGCTTTTCTCATAGAAATGTTTTGCACGGTCTCATTAGCAAATAAAGCGTCGGACGCGGAAGCAGCAAGAGTCTTCACTGAACATTTCTGTCAAGGTGCCTTTAGTTCGTCTACAAGTACGGTGTTCACCCCCCGCCGGAGTATCTCCTCGCTCTGGTTCGCTTATCCTCGATTTGCATGATATTCGTGTCGCAAACGCTCCTTCGAGGAAATCACCCACTACCAGGTTTGCTGATGCAACTTCTGTTGCAACCGAGGGCGATGTACTTGCCGCTGTTGAGATCGGGCGCATCGTCGTATCTTCTTCAACGACAATAATTGGGAAGGCCGCAGCACTTGTATCTATCGGGCCTTTGACTGCTTCCGATGATCATGAAGAAGCCAGCACATCTCTGCTACCTCGTATCGTCGTGACAAAATCAATGCGCACGTCTACGCTAGCGTTGACCATCTCCATTCCATCAGTCTATGTCAATATGTCTAAACCTGCGCTCGATGGTTTGCAATATTGGGCTGATGATGTCACTCAGTTGTTAGAGAGGGCATTCGGACCTGCACCTAGTAGTGACGATGGTGATAGGTCAAGTATCATTGGGGGCAGATTTTTCACCCAATCAAGGAGTGGGAGTGGTAGCGAAACAACAACCAGGGCCAGCAAACCGAAGCAGAATGAAACGGCGGTGAAGGTCACGATTTCTGAAGGTAGAGATACTCTATAACAAGTAGGGGAAACTCGCTAATTCATATCTCTTCTAGCATTTGTTCGAATAGCTCTTCCCCGGAAGTCTGAGGATTCGGTGACTGTTCGGCCGCTAGACTTATATGCTTCTGACGTCGATATCCTGGTCGAAATGAGGCCCGATGGAAAGGCGAGTATATGTATTCTGATGTCGGTTTTTTCAGGTCTAATACTCTCCAAGGATGAAACCGTCGTCACAGTGGGGGTCATGGATTTGACACTGAAGAACACTAATGCTTCGAATGCTTTCGAAACATATCTATCATTGACTGCTCCTCGAAGCCTGGTCAGTTTCATCTCTGTGCGATCTCTTTCAAGTCTGACTAGCCTCTCTCCAGACTGCGACCCCTCAATGTCTGCTTCGTCTTCAGTTTACTTCTCTTGTTATACCGGAATCAACGGCGAAGGAATCTCGCATAAAAGTTTCCTTATGGGGATTCACTTACAAACTCTATCCCGATATTGGTTGGACTACTGATATTGCTGAATTCATCAAAGCCCCTCCCGGTGTCAGTTATAATGCCTCGCTGTTTGCATAACTTCTCACGAGACTCCAGGCCTTTGAATCTGTGATTCCAAGCGAGCGGACCAGTATCTCGCTTCGAATTTCTGATGGGTCGATCAATGCTGTAGCGCCAAAACATCCGGGCTCTGTCGTTTTGCATATTGGCGATTTGGAATTTGGAACAAACCTTGTCGGATCATCGTCGGACGTCTCATTTCGTTTGGGTGTTCCGGCCCTTACTTTGCTCGCCATCAACGACATTTCTGACATCGCTGAACCTAACTTTACTTCAAGTTCTCGTAATGGTGTCTCTTATTGGAGGGTTCGTCCTATGGTTTCATTAAAATATTCTTGACCGATGGACGTCCTGTAGAAAATCGGTTATGCTTTGCTTGCGGAGGTTGCTTCTCTTGACCTGAATTTTGCAGCCACACAAGGGTCAGGAATGAATGTGCGCCGTTATTGACCATCCTGGTATTTGTCTGCTCATTTATTTCATTTCAGGTGACCATGGATCATGTTGGACTTCGCTTGCATCTGTGTGCTGATACTTTGGGAGAGTTGATTGCTTTCGTCGGTGATCTTACATCTGCTTTCAATCCTCCGACAGAACGACAGTGAGTGACTAAAGTAAATTGTCTTTCCCCCTTTTTACGTTCTCTGCGCCTAGGGAAATCAAGCCGAAACGAAGACCTACCATGATCTCAGAGCAACCATCAAGTCGCCAAAACCTTATGTGTACGTCCATGTCCTCAATTTACCTCTTTTATTTTCATGACAAATTTCCGTAGCTTCCATCGACGATCTTGCGTTCAAGCGTGTTCCCGACGTGGGCCCAGCCCCAGACATGATTTATGACGACCTTCCGACGAATCTCGATTACTTGGACGAATCCTTCAGCGCAGCTGCGGGTTTGCGTGAATTGCGTGATGACGATCTTGAAGACTTTGACAATGAGGATACCGATGAGACACAAATATCTGACGACCAGCGGGTCGGGATTGTTTCTAAGGTAGGCGGGGAGACCATCAAGATGCTCCGTCCGGAAGGCATCCATCCGGTCGAACACTATTTCGACAATTTGCAACCTGAACCAATGGATGGAAACACGGAGTGAGTATATTCCTTCCCGGTGTTGTGTTTTCGGTTTTCATCGTCTATACCAGAATTGGGGAAAGAACCGTGCGCATACAACTCAACGACGCAGACATCAACGTCTTCCTCTATGGCGGATATGACTGGGCCAAGACGAGGCGAACTATTGAAGAGGGAGTCAAAGAGATGCGGAAACGTTTGGCGAAGATCAGGCAGCTTGTTGCCAGTGGGCAGACACAAGACACTCTGGAAGACGAGACCAGTGCCTTACTCTTCAATTCCGTCTACATAGGTTTGGATCAAGACGCTGATGAACTAGAGCCCGGTGCCCTGATTGCTGCGATTGACGAAGAGCTCAAGGATGACTATGAGACAGCTAGCCAAAGCTCTTGGCAATCCCTCAAAGCATCCGCAGTCGGCAAACCACAGACAAAGACCTCTCGGGTCCACGGCAAACGGCTCACTCGTGCTAAGGGACCTAGTATCGAGTTCCGTTTGGCTGGTATGAAACTCAACGTTGATCAATATAAGCCAGAAGAACCGACGGTATCGAGGATCTTTTCTACTGTGCGAGATTTGGAAATTCTTGATCATATGAAAACATCGACGTGGAACAAATTTTTGACGAGCATGCGATCTGATTCGCGTGGTAACGTACGGGAAACGGATTCAAATATGGTTCGCGTTGAACTTCGTATGATACATCCTGTGCATGGGCATTCATCCGAAGAAGCCAGACTGAAGGTGATTCTCATTTTGAACTTAGCTTGATGGCCATCTCATTACTTCCCTAGGCAAAGATCTTGCCCTTGAGGTTGCATGTAGATCAAGACGCACTTGACTTCCTGAAGAGCTTCTTCAGTTTCAAAGATCCTCATGCTCTCCCTTCCCCACCCAAGGATTCAGACGATGACATGTTTTTCCGTAAGTTTCCTGGGTATGTAATTACATACCTCTTAACAACATTTCCCTAGAACTCGCCGAAATATTCCCCATCGATATCAAGATGGATTACAAACCTCGGCGCGTTGATTATAGGGCATTGAAGGAGGGTAGAACAATAGAGTTGATGAATTTCTTTCACTTCGATGGCTCTGAGATGACACTTCGGCATATAACTTTAGCGGGGGTAAGTTAGCAGTTATGCGTCGTTGTCATTCTCTGACAACATCTGCAGATTTCGGGTTGGCCGCGTCTTTTCGACCTTTTGAACGACTTATGGACACCAGACGTCAAAGCCACACAGTTGGTTGATGTTATATCTGGCGTCGCTCCAATACGCTCAGTGGTCAATGTCGGATCAGGCATTGCAGATCTGGTGCTCTTGCCTATTGCGCAGTACAAAAAGGATGGGAGGATCGTCCGAGGAGTACAAAAGGGTGCCACAGCATTCGTCAAATCGACAGCCATCGAAGCCATCAAGCTTGGTGCCCATTTGGCCACCGGAACTCAAGTCATACTGGAGCAGGCCGAAGGAGTTCTTGGCGGACAGTTCGATAATCCTATCATGGCAGAGACATTGCAGGGAGATGAATTTGTTCAGGGTGGCTATGGTGACGAGGATGAAGCTGCAGAGATGATTAGCAAGTACGCTGAGCAGCCGGCTGATATCAAGGAGGGAGTACAGTCAGCGTACAGAAGTCTGCATCGAAACTTGAATTCGGCCGCACAGACCATTTTGGCTGTTCCTATGGAAGTGTACGAGAGATCGGGGAATGAGGTATGTTCCTTCTCCCAGCGTCAAATTGACCGGTTTTCTGACAGAAATACAGGGACCCGTTCGTTCTGTTATAAGAGCAGTACCAATTGCAGTCTTGAAGCCGATGATAGGCGCCACAGAGGCCGTCAGCAAGACTCTACTCGGCCTTCACAACACTCTAGATCCTAATGTTCGCCATGACAATCAGGCGAAGTATAAACAGCGCTGATTTTATCTTCACGATTTTTTATCCCATAGCATTTTGCATTGACCCTCCTTACGGTAGAATAATACTTCAATTGTGTATCAATAGTGTATATATGAATTATGGAATACATGGCAGACGCAGAAGAGAACGACGATACGATTAATCTATATCCATGGTCATTGAACGACCCTCGCCCTGGATAAGAGCGCTCCGACTCTTTGAGGGGACCTTGATTTTTTCCCGTATTTTTGACGATTCTGGTGATTCCACGGCCATGGGTTCGATCAGGGCAGATGATGACAGTTTGGCTGCTTCCTTGGTCTTTTTGCGGTGAGCCTTCAATTTTTCTCGACTGGCAAGCATTCTGTTGGAACAATGATTAGCAGGCGGTGTGATGCATAGAAGGTATCCTACGTACCTGCTCTTCCAGAATGCCCGTTCTCTGCGCTGTTTAATTTCTCCGACCCGCTTCATGGCAGTTATCGTGGTCTTCATCAATTCTCTGTCGTAGCGTACTGGTACGTTTCGTCGCTTCTCAAAGTCGATTGTGGAATCCTATTTTGATTGACATGAGATTTTTGCCATGTCGGTAGAAGTCCAGGTACGCACAATCGTCATCTCCTTGCCCGCAGCCTTCCTAAACGCCTTTGTCCACCGTACTTTGCGAGGGTTCCGCTTCATCCTGCGGTGTGGCTTTAATATTCAGCGAAGCGGACTGTGGGGTGAACGTACTTGAAGTTCTTATGACATCTGAAAGAAAATGAGACTTGATTCAACCAGGACAATTGCATACGCACTTTGAGGTGCAGAATCTGAAAACCTTGGCGTCGTTTCGAACAAACGCAGACCCTGAAAAGATCTGATTAGCGTATATCATAATTATAGAGAAGTCGACGCACCATGTCCTGGATATACGCTAGTCGAACAGAAATAACACTTTTCAATCCGCATGGTGATGAAAGAAAATGATCAAGTGCTGTCGGCAAGTCACCGGCAAATATTTTGAGTCACGTCACAGGTCACAACCTCGTCAGCGCCTGTTAGGGGCAGCCTGTTAGCGCTCCGCCATGCATACCAGTTGGAAAACAGCTGTCCAGGCCGAAGAACTTATCAAAGTGCTCTAGGTGTCGCAACAAGCTGTTGTTGACATAGAAATTGAAATACAATAGGCGTCTTACTCAGACTTATGGACGGCGACTGCGACTCTCTCGGGATCTCTAGAGTCTGGAGAACCTTGAACTTTGAACTGTCTGATATGCTGTACTCAACCTTTGTTAAATGTTACGTGTTCCGCTGCTTAATTTCTGGTGCAAAGGCAACGTTTACACTTGTTTTATTACCAAAATTGCATCGGCGATGATACGACGCGAGGCTGAGAGTGCGATACTCTGTTAGTCATTGGAACATGTTCCTGGCATCGTTTTGGAGTACTGCTAGTCGTAACTGACATCAAAATCTTCTTTTACTCTCTTGGGGTATACTCTTCAATTTCCAGAGGCAGTCAACCCTGTCCTGGAGGGTAATCTCGAGGGAATGAATGAATCCCGTTTATAGTATTCACGCCCTTTAGGGCGTATGTATACATCTGGTGGCTTTTTACACTACTCGGTATCTATGTGTTGCTGTCGTAACTAGGTCCAACTCTGATATATGTTTGCTGTATCTGCTGTGAACTGTTCATGTAAAATGAGGGTTTGTGCGAGGGCGTGTATTGCTGCAGCGTGCTGTGCTTGGGCGAGAGGGGTTGGTGGTCACTGTCATGGCCCGTAGGCGTTAGCCTGAGAAGTGTCGTTGGTGTGAAGTTGAGGGGTCGCGTTGTTCGGGTATGAAGAGGGGAGGGATCGCATATATTTGAAGAGCACTTGAGGGGCGGTGTTAGTACCTTCACTATGGGTTTGAGGGGGGGAAATAGACTATCCTCCATGGAGGTGGGAGGAGGGTGTCTGCGAAACCAAGGGAGTCATCTGCAAGTGGGCATGACGTCGACCGGGATGCGCCGAAAGACTTAGATTTTCTCAGCACCCCGAGATACATTGTGTTGCGAACCATGATGGAAGTCCTGGTGTCTTAGGCAGACCGACCAAGCACGAAATGAGTTTCAGCCGCTTAGAAATTGCTCAACGGGGTGGCGCTCAAACCGTGCGGCGGATATGAGTTTAATGTATGATAGAGTGAGTCCTTTGGACGTGCCGGCGAGCCCTTGCACATGGCTTCTATCTTGCTACGTGGTCCTATGCAGTCGGCCCGGGGTACCAAGATATATATCCTAGAGTGACGTGACAATATTTCGCACATTTCGCACAATATTTGGGCCTTCCACAAGCATGCGAGCATCTAAGAAGCCAGGGATCCCGCGAAGAAGAGTCCGAGATGTTCACGGAGGCGGAAACTTACTTTCACGCATGTCAGGATGATTCTGATGCTTCTTGATATTCGGCTGGGCAATCAATATAATATACACATAAAGTTTGCGTACGGCTTGTATAGACTCACGAGTACCAATCTCCTGGGCTACGGCTGGATCATTCAAGCGAAACCTTAGAGGCTTCGTCTTCTATCACTATGTCGCACCCCAAGGGGACGACGAAGTTCTAGAGATGCTCCAGAACTACGAACGTAAAGTATTTTCGTCCATCAGTAAGGAACATACCCGCGGCTTCGGGCCATGCACGACCGAAGTCTAAGGCAAAGCCAGAAAGGTAGTTTATTTGAGGACTGGGAAGCTGGCTATTATCACTGCTACACTATTACATGCCGAGACCACAACGAGGTAACCGAAGTAGACCTTCTCGAAGAGTAAGTCCAACGTTGAAAAGGAATGATATAGCGCACATACTTCGTTTTCACAAGTCGACGGTTGTTCAGCAGTCTCACGGTATCAGGAGCACACTCGGAATACGCTATAATGGGCGAAACCGATGGGTTCGGCGCTGAACTGAAATGACTGGCCATGTGTTAGCGCGGGGGTCCCGGGCTGCACCTGCGGATTCAAAGTCGTCTAAAGGATCTACATCAGGTGCAGTAGTTTCGACTCCCGTTCACCCCATATACTCCAGAACAGCTTGTTCGAATGTGAAGCCTGCATCTAAGTCATTCGTGGGCGACGTATAGGATAACTGAGTTTTCGGCCGTATCGTCAATGTGACGTGCAGATGTAGGTGGTAATGGAGGCTGATTGCGTGTGACGGCTTCAGCAGATATTCAAGGGAGTGACCGAGATTGCAGGCAGTGCATAGACTCGGTGCCCCATTGTAGTCTTGTAGCGGGCATATCGTGACATCGTGTAAAGACGCAACGACGGAATAGAGGCCACTAGGAACATCCTATGTCCGAGGTGCTGAACATACTGGGAGAGGAGTGCAGTATGTCTACGGGTGATCAGACTCAGAGTTGCAGCGAAACGATGTATCCCTAAATCCTCGAGGAGTTACGCATTGGGGCTACAGATGACTAGGAAGAAAAGTCTCAGATCGTGGGTCGTGGTACCATAGCGCAAACTAACAGCGAGCGGCGAAAAGAAGGTCAACTTTATGGGCCTGGTGGAGAAGAGAATGGCGCGAACGTACTCCATCCGGCGACCCGCGACTCGGTGTTGGGAGCACAAAAAGAGTGCAGTCCAAGCACTGAAACGCCTCGTGACTCGACGAATGATCGTATGTTTTATAAGCCACTTTGAGAGGGGCTACATGAGAAGGTGCATGGCAAAGGCATTTTCTTACACGCAGATTTTTTTGCGGCAAGAAAAGACATCGCTGGTGATGAAAAGGTCTTTGAGCACAAGTACAAGATCCAAAAGGGCACCAATGCCAACAAGACGCGTAGATTTGGGATCGAAAATAGTTTCTTCGTGTGCGTAAAAACAAATACCAAATTGGACGATTTTTCTCAAACCGCAGGAAGAGCACCAGGATCGGGCAGAGGGCAGAGGGATAGACTAATCCAGAGGACAATTGGATGCAGAACGACGGGTCGTAGAAAACCGGACACTGAAATTCTGAGACGCAAGAAGAGAAAGGAGAACGTACTGATGGGATTTTAAGATTGGTGGAAGAAGGAGACGTTACACAGAAAAGTGGTAAAATGAAAACCAAGTCCTTGACAAATACCGAACAGGGTGCACGAGAAATTTCTTGCTCCGCTTGGCCGAATGAAGTGGGCGAATTCAGGGGTTTCCTTCACAGAGCACCAGGATCATGAAAATCGTAGACGAGAGGAAGAAAATTGTAATCCAAGGGGTATTTGGATGCAGAGGGACGGGTACACGATCCCTACGGACCCATGCTCGTCTTTGCTACAGAGGAGAGCCAAATTCGAATATACAACCCTTCAAAGCTTTGGGGACGACGGACGTCGAATCGGAGATTCCTAGGGAACTTTTCGAACCCCAATTTTGGGCTTGGGTATTAAAAAATTCACAAGCTGGAAAGATGCCTTAGTGCTAGAAATCGAAAGAAACGGTGTAATACATACTAAGTGCTAAATTTCAACGTGTGAAAGGAGCCAGAAGAATCGCAATCCAGTGCTAACTAAATGTGAAGTCCTTGAGAGACTTTGAACGAGTTCCTCAGGAAAGTTCCTGCTCCGGTTCGGCACAATAATTGGATTTGGCACTGTGCAAGGACGCCGTCTGTCTGGCAGCGTCGGACAAACAACAAGGCACTACGGGTGACTCAGATGAACCCAAATTTCAAACCGCGACGAACCGGGAATGAGCATTTCGCACGGTGGCAGTTCGAAAAATCGACATGGGCGATTTCTACGATGTAAAGTGCATTGGAAAGCTGAGAGATATGACCATTAGCAAGGGAATATTTATCAGAAAGAATAGACAAACTATGAAAGAGGAAATGCGGCATGAAATTGCGATCGATAGTTCCGAGGCTTCTGATTTGTAACCCTATTTCTGAAATTGTAACTACCACCACCTACCATCATCGTCGTCGACAATGCCAGCACGTCGCCAGCATCGTCTGCAACAGCGGAGGAATCTGGTTCAGTTTACAGTGATTACGATGGGTTTTTCTTACTCACAAGGCTGATGTTGTGCGTTTTCACCGTGGTTTTTTCTTGCACGTTGCGCCCCTTGAAGGCGATGGACGCATACAAGCCTGCGATGTTGTTCTTGGACCATCACGGTGACATGCGAAACCTCAAGACGCAGAAATGACGGGGCCAGGCAACGGCGACAGCACTCAGACGCAACTTTACGGTTCAGCAGTCGAGATACTCGGTGAATAGCACCTTGCGACAGAGGGCGTGCTCTTCTTGAAGCTTTTGGAGGGCAATAGAGACGGCAAGCAAGACAATTGACCCCAGGGGGATGGAGGATGAGGAGGCGACGTTCTCAAAACTGAATTTTCAGAAAATGCGGGTACGGCCAGAAGGTGCGTTGCTGTATTTTTGTTCTCCTTCTTGAAGGGTAATCTTGTGTCTTGCAGCCCAGATAAATGCTTTGGCGTTGAGTCCTTTGAGGTCCGTGCGCGCCTACTTGGTAAGCCTAGTCGGTATTCTTGACGAATTGTCTCGGCGAGTCTTCCTTTTGATGATTCACTCCAGTGTGGGGCACCTGAACGACGTTGTACATTTCAGTGGTGGTGGTACATCACTGATCCAGGATAACGCGACATACACACGGTCCCGCAGCTTTTATTGGCGTGACACGAAATGACTCACTGTCACGTCACGTACGCGCGCCCGCGTTAATTCCCCTAGACGCGCAGAGAAGAGATACCGGCAAGATTTCAACGGAAGATGCAAAGAATTTCCCAGTGTGGAAGGCGACGGGGTCCTCCAAAGGCGACTCTCCTACCTGTTCACATGTCTTGCGTGAGAGTATCACTGCGGACTGGGAGTAAGAGCGAGGAACACATTTCTTCAGACAGCTTGGCGACGACGGCTCAGGCTTCGACGTTTTGAAGTGCTAGCAACGGTATCTGTTTCAATACGAGGCGACCGAACGTTTCCTGGTCATCGTATCCCCGACGTCTTGGTCGGCATGTCCATTCTGATTATTCGGCCTCGAGGCTGTTAAGCGCTCTGCGACGCGCCCCTACAAATTCGACCCAGTCTTCCGGATCAGGTCCCTTTCCTCGATTGGAACGGCGACTACTGCATGTTACTGAATACCTGTATCGTGTCAATCAGGATCGGAAAGAAACTTCTTCGATTAGGCCCTTACGACTATCTGTAGTCCGGAACGGCGCATGTTCAAGCGGAAACAAAAGAGACACCAATTTAGGCTGCTTTTCAACTTACTTACGAACTCAGATTCAGAAACCTAAAATTTTGACTATTTAAGCTGCATCTATATCTCAGCTTTCTGCTCCGTCCCTTCATCCCCAAAATGCCTTGCCATCGTTCCTGCAAGAAATTCGCCCCTCGCTCTCCTCCTACCTACGATGAAGCTCTTCATGCTTCTTCCTCTCTCTACCTCCCAATTGGCGAGTACGCCGCGCGTTATCAGCCGTACTCTCTTTCGTACAGGGTACAGTATCCTGCGGCTCTGTGGCCTTCTCTTCATTGCCGTTCGCTGATTTGTTTCAGTTTGAAGGAGAGTACACTGATGCGCCTGTTCCTCAAACACCCGCAATTATTCCACAAACTGGTCGGGTAAGTCGGCTGCAATTTCTGCAAGGAAGTCGTACTAATTAACTTAGTTTATCGTGCCCCCTCACTATGATCTCAATGACTATATCGAGTATGACAGTGAAGGAACGGATGAAGACGAAGACGACTGGAACGACGAAGATGAAGATAACCAGGAAAGGAGGGCCGCTACGCCGCCACTGGTGACACTGGTGAGTCAGATACCCTTCCTTCAGACACTATTTCTTATTGCCATTCCTCACATCAGTGTATTCTTGTCCTTCATATGTTGTGGGTATCCTACTTTGTTTGAAAAGTATCCATTTTTTTCTCCTTGCATGTATACCGATACCCTAGCATCTTCGTAACTATTTTTCACAAGCTTGGTTTTGTAGTTGATAATAAGTGTTTCCTTACATTGGTATCGTTTGTCTTGCTATCTTACGTTGGTCGCCGCTTGTTCAATGTATATCATTTTAGTTGAGATTCCACACAGATTCTACATATCTACAATTCATGTTCTAATACTTACTTCTTCTGTGAAATGACTAGGAATGTTTGGTAAGGATATTCGAAAGTGCCTTGGCTCTCATCTATCCATACTTTATCATCGCCTCGCTTTACGATGGCCTTGACTCCATCCAATACCTTGGACCTGACATCGTCAGGTAAAGTCTGGATGTAGCTCTTGCTGTTCGCTCTGTCCACCACGAGTGAAACATCGGAGGGCAAGGTATACGCCCAAGTCTTCTCTACTGGTGATTCAAAGAGCTTTTTGTAAGCATCGGTATCAAAGGTCTTGCGCCACAAGCCCAAACGGAACTGAGGAGTACCAGCTTCGTGCTGCTCGATTTGGTCCCTCAGTTGAGCAACCCATCGTGCGGCATCCCTGACGGGAACAAGTATTAGATATGCATGGTACACGGAGCACAGAGGGAAGGAACGCACCTATCTTCGAGGTTCCAGATGAAGGCGACAACACCCCCTGGCTTGAGGATCCTGGCGAACTCGACGGAAGCAGCCTCAAAGTCCGGGCACCAATGAAATGCCTGCTTAAATGAAGTGAGAAGCTCTCTACCGGGAACAAACGGCCTGCCTGGGCAATTGTAACGAGGTCGGCCCAACCGTCTTCAATATTGGTAGTATCAAATGTTCCCTCCCTCGCAGAGGCGCGTTCATCCTGAACGGTCTTGACGAAGACATCGCGCATTCCAGCGCTAGGTTCCACGGCTCTCAGCTCGCGGATTGCACCGGAGAAATCTGGATGCTTGAAGAGCGCCTTGGTGAACAGACCTGTCCCGGCACCGATTCTATGTTCGTGAGAAGGACGTCTGGACTCGGGTGCGATGCACGTACTCGACGACATTGAACGGGACCGTAGCCTTTACTGCCTCCCGTATCGCAGACAAGGCAGTGGATTGGTACGACGGTCGCACGCTTCACGTCGCAGTCAAGATAATCGCCTCGCCGACATCCAACGCGACACGTACCGGTCATAGAGTTCGTTTGTGCCGGAGCCAAATCCAGTCTGGGCAACGTTGTGAACGATAGCCATACCTCTTTGGAGAAGAAAGAATAGGGAAGATGGCGCGATATTCCGCCTTTTAAGGCAGATCATTGGGGTTTGGTGTCATGCGGAAGCGATATATAACCTACGGTCGAGTCATACGGCTTTACGGTCCGATGGTTGTCGCACAGGTCTCTTTTGGACCTCTCGCCCGTTTTGCGCGCGAAAGAAGTTGCCTACATATTCTGGCAAGCGTCGACTCGGACTGCGAGGTACAATTTGAGAACAACCCTGATTAGGAATGTATACGCGCACGAACTGTCGGCTTAGTCATAAACACGTCCCTTGAATTCTCTCTACTATGGCCATAAGCGAGGACCGCATATCCTTAGCAGAGTACCCCAGCGCTTCCAATCTTGCCGTTAACGAGGCGTACCAACGATTCGTTTGAGGATATTGTTTATACCAGCCCCGATACTACGGTACCATCAAAAATGGCGCACTATGCACGAGCTACTTGCGGACATGGTGCGATGAGGCTGGAAATAGGGCAATTCATACGAGCCAATAATTTCCTCGATACTATACGCGATGTATCTCCCAGGTTCGTCGAATAGCTGTATTATTCCAGCGCATATACTCACCTTTTTTTAGCCGTTGAAATGGTACTTACAAGGATACATCTCTTGAGTTTCATATGGGCTGGCTTTCTCGATCCTTCCAAGTCGCCGCACCGTCATGTCAATGCAAGGATGGAAATGATCAAAGGTACATACGTTGCAACATTTCTCTTCTCCACCTCAATCATCACGTTCTTCAGACGAGGTCACCCCTTCTTACATTCGTCACGGGATTTTAAACATCCCTGATGACTTCAGAGAAGAGAATGCAAGCATGTTTTTCATGCGTTACCTTAAATTCCTTCAGATTCCAGAAAGCCTACTAAGCACACTGGTCCGTGCCGGCAATGGAACTGCTTACACAAACGCGATCTAAACGGTCCACTGATTGATACCGTCGTCCAAACGATAAGCATTTCTGCAGGTCGAGATGCCTGGCCAATGCTCCCATTTGCCTCTCCATTGTCGATACCCAAACGATCGTGATGAAAGATGGATGGCACTCGTATCGCAAACAGAACAATACCACACACTACCTTGACCCTTGTTGCCGCTTGCGTATGGCTCCATGAGCTCATTGCATTATATCTAGTTGCGTACGGAACTCTAGGTTTCGGCCCGCGAACTGGACGAACCCCAAGAATAATGGTGACCATGTCATTGACGAGAGCTTCCCATTGCAAGCCATCCAGTCCATATTCCCGATTTTGCTTAGTCATCATATGGCCACCCTTCCTCTGACCATTACCGCCTCCTTTGACGACGGTGACGCGCAATGCGTCATATTCACGCGTCATGGCACTCTCCGCCGTATACAAACGCGTCAAATCACGCCTCCCACTCCCCACCTTCCCTCCATCCCTCCGTCCCTCCACCGTGCCAAGCGAGGACCGCATCTCCCCAGAGGAGCGCCGCAAACGTCGCCTCGCCGACGAGGCCTACCAGTCATATGTCGTTGACATCACATTTTATTTTATTCCCAGATCAACCCTGCTACCGACAGGGACCATAAGCACGCGCTGCATGTAGGCGCTGCCAGGTAACGGAAGACTTGGTCATTCCTGAGGTGATTATATGCGGCGCATCCGTCCCCGGCACAGGTTCGTCATCTAGTTATTCTGCCGCATATACTCATCTTTTGATAGCCGTCTGGATCACCTGGATGGTATAGATGGCCATATCGTTCCAAGGATACATCGGCGAGTATCGCAAAAAGGTCACCATCGACCGGTACGTGCGCAGCATGTACGCCGTCTTCATACGCTACGCCATTACACGCACGTCCTCAAAGACTTCAAGTCGGAATAGCTCGAAGCCATTGCTCCTCTCACCACCGCCTGCCGCGACAAGCACATCACGTCCAATATCGATATTGCCATCAACACCAATATCGATATCGCCATCAACACCAACACCGCTTGGCGCGGCCAGCTTCAATCTTATGCCAACAGCATGCGCAAACAGTTTGTATTCACCACCGCTCTCCTATGCGTGGCGACTGTCCAGGCTGCGCCATCGAAGCAGGTTGTTCGGAGAGACAAAAAAAGCACTCAAGTGGAAGCGCTTACATGGATAAGCTACAGATGATCGCAAGGTCGGAAGGGATCGAAGGTACGTACCCTAGTATTTCTCTTCTCCGTTTCTTATCTATTCCTCAGACGAATCACTCCGTATTGCATTCGATGCGGCATCGTAGAACGACCTCTCTGACGACATTAGAAAACGTTAAACAAGCTTTTCGTACGTTCGCCTCACCCAAATTCTTCCGCTGGCTCAGACTGTCCTAGAAAGATCACCTGAGTACACTGATCCACGCCGACCTTGGAGCTGTTCTACATGAACGCAATCAGAATGGTCAAGTAATCAATGCCGTCGAACAGTTAACGGCCGTGTCTGCGGGTCGAGATGTCAACGGTACGACAAGGAGGCCAGGGTATGTCTTTCCCTTGGCCCTCAATTTCTTTAACACCCGTTTCCAGCTTGATAAAGAACTTGGTCAAGAATATCAATGAGTCATGTTCGCTTCGGAAGAAGAAGCAGATATCATCCTCATTGACATCGCTGAACTGCAGGAAACTCTCAAGGACCGGAAGAAATTCAAAAACTCTTGGCACCGAGAATACCTTCGGCTTAGTCAAGAAGAACGAGCTGAATCCTTAGACAATGCGTCAAAACGCCAACTTCTCGGAGAGGTAGGTTGCTCTCTATGCACCAATGCTATTTTCTCAAGAATTCCTCAGGTCATGGAAACCTAGTCCCACGAATCTAACACGGGAAACTTTAACTACAGCAAACGCCTTGTCCCTTGTCACTGACACGCTCGTCGACGACCCTCTCAACGCGGTTATTGCCGACTGCTTCGATGATTCTGACCTAACAGTCAACGGACATGTTGTTATGCCCTCGACGACTTCCACAAAAATACAATACATATCCGTAGTCGCTCAGGCAAGATACTGAAATAATTCCCTAGCACCGCCAAATCTTTTGAGTCTCTCTTTTGTTAGCTGTAACCACGGAAACTTTCTCAAACCTACCGTCTGGCAACCTCCTTCCGACTACCCAATACATCTGAAATCTTTTGGGGCCAAGCAAGGTGTATGAACCATCAGGTATCGGGTGTTGATGGGAGGCTGCTATTTTGAATATATGGAGTGTCATATCCGCGTCTGAGGTCTCTGACTTCCAACTCTCCTAATCGCGGACGCTCTTGTGGATCTCCCACGGCCAACCCTCGTATATCTCCTCTTTCAATGCAGCGTACAGGTCGGGAGCACCGATAGGCCTCCTTCTCCTCATCCCACTCAACATCCTCATAGCACCGATCCCTGTCGGTCGATGGAAGTTTGTCATTCATGACCTGATTCCACGACGGTCTCCATATGCTGTTTCCGTCCCCAGACTTAGGACACAGGAAGAATAGATCCGCACGATATCCATCAAGCATTGAGTCCACCAATGCAGTCCAAGCATCTTCAACCGACTGAGTCCCGTTGTATGCTGGTAAGCTCTTCGAGTACAATAGATATGCCAACCCTGCAACATTGTCCACAGGATTGGTTGATACCCAACTCTGCATGTGCACCAGGACATCAAAAACGGTTTTATGGGCATGCCTGATGTTCTCCAGGGATGTCATTTGTTCGTGAAGCATCTGCTTGATATCCTCCAGATTCCCGGAGTCATTATCCGGTATCCCACCGATGATGTAATGTCGGCTGGTCTCCTGTAGCGTCCAAGCACGTCTGAACCAGCATCGATCAAAACCCAAGTCGCAGGCCTTCTTGAAATCCAGAGGCCGCCCCAGACCGCTGAAGTAACACACTACAGTCCTGAGTCTGTTCGGAGCCCGAATACACCCATCCGATTGTTGGCACATCCACCTTCCATTCCTCCATGCGTATATCCTCCTTTGACCAATCGTCACTCTGTCTCAAACAGAGGACATTAAACCACACGTACTCTGCTCCTAGATTAAGCAGCTTGATGCGGACGAGATCAAGGTTGGCATCTTTTGGAATAGGCACAGGCCATTCGTACCCATTAATGGGTGTTTGCACACCAATAAGATCCACACCATTCAGCCATGCATGCGATATGGCTTACGGTAATCTCTTTTCAATAAGCCACCAATGAGGCACCACCTGGTTACTGTATAGATCCCAGACCCGACGAGGAGGTATATGCGAGTCGAGGATCCGATTTTCTATGAGCGCCTTTTGTCGATTCTTCAGATCCCGCGCTTTACCCTTGCGTAGTTTGTCTTCGATGGTGGTCAGGCCATTGCTCCGTTTTAGGCGGAGACGGGCATAGGCAGTGCCAAAGTCATACTTGTTTGATTCGGAGACAGTGTTCGAGGAGGGAGGAGACGCCTGGAGTTTCTAAGGTGTATGAGGTTCCGAGAGTAGTGTTGAGTCGGTGCAAGAGTCCATCAACTCCGAGGTTAACACAGGGAGTATTGGCATAGACAGACGATATTACGGGCTTTGGACCGGAGTAGGTCCGTTGCAGGGGAACCTCGACCGTCAACTTTACCACATGTTCAGCCGCCGAGAGGGCGAAGGCGGCGGTGACATGCATAGATGGCTACGGTAGGATGTTAGTCGGCGTCCTTTTCTACGTGTTTCGGCATATTTACCTTGGAGGACTGCTCGCTACGCTTTGTTATCCGACCCGGAGTGATTAGTCTTGTCATAGTTGTGATGAAGATATGCAGTAACAAGAAAGACGGTGGTGACCTGCCTAGAACTATTTGGCTGCAGAAGGTTATCAGTCGGCGTCCTTTTATACGTGTTTCTGCATATTTACCATGGATGACTACTCGCTAAACCTTTTTACCATGTTTAGTCTGATTGTGGTTGGGATGGGGACATGCAGTGACAAGGTTAGAATAACTGTACGCACTACTGCGAAGGCTTTGATAACAGTACTTCGTCAAAGTGGCTGACCGTGGAGTAGATTGACGACCTAGTGCCGATTGCGTTGCTCAGATTGGGTTTGAAACGCTTGTGTGATTACCAGTGTCCTTGTGTCCGGCGTGCCTGAAGGTACCGTGCCGCAAGATGAGACGAGCAGGGTACATCAAAATCTGACCAAAAATTGTTAGAACTTTCCAGTAATACCGTTGACTGTTGGCTTTGCCCGATTCCCTCTTTGCTATCCCCAACAGTCCCCCGTATGCCTCGTGTTGGTAAGTGCATCGCAGGATCTCTTAGTACGGCACCTGTCCCGATGGTCGAGAACGAAGGCACTTGTATCTCCCCATAAGGACGGTGATGGATTCAAAACCGATTCCAAGGGAAAGGCCGCCATCGCCAACGTTGTCACCAAAAGCGAAAACCAAGGACACGAGGAGGTGGTACTATCGCGGATGCGAACGCAATTATCAGAACCACTTTAATGGTTCTGGACGTGAGCCCAAGTGCCGGAAGGGTTTGAATAGATGGTGCGCTTGTTGGAGATGTGCTGTATTACATGTCGATGCGGCTTATCTAGTATCGTATGACTATGAGGATATATACTCAATCCTGTTGTATTTATAGGGTATTTACGAGGTACAACATAGTTATGTAGTACTTTGCAACGCGTCATAGTTCACGAGAGAGATCTGCAGTTGTAGGTTCAAGTTAGAGTGGCTATTAAGTTTACAAAAACCGAAAGCACCCTTAAAACAAAACTTAAGGTCTTACCAGGGTTCGAACCTGGGTTCCAGGAAATTGATTACATAATCTGTCCATTTCGGGACATTTCAAAATCCTGAGTGATAACCACTACACTATAAGACCGTACTTCTCGTTCTAATTTAACGTTAATGTCAGCTCTCTAACAGAGAGCAGAATGCCAACTTCAACTTGCTATCTTTACTTTTGGTACAAGGCAAATCAAATTAGTGAGGAACTGCGTGAACTCCACTTACCAGTGTAGAATAGCCGGAACAACGTGCAGCGCTGGGGTGAGGCATCCTTGGTAGTGTAGTCTTCTCCGACGCTGTTCTCGCCATGTCAAGTACAACTAAGGATCCAAGGTGATAATCGTTGCACTACAAGACCTCGAATCCAACGAAGACCTCGGGACTGCATATTGTGAAAATAGTATTAGCAATGATGATTCGATGTGAGGTGCCTCAACATTTACTTACAAGTACATGTCAAATTTTCGCAGTCACAGAATGCGATCCCCAAGCATGGAGTGGAGGTTGTCCTCTTTCTGCTGATGGGCAATCCCCGCGATAGCTTCGAAGCCACACAGACTTGCCGTATCGCTAACATGATATTCCAGTATTCATCAACGACTGAGGGCTCACTTCGAGGTCAAATCCTTATCGCATGAGCCTGGCTACGAGCCACGCTTTGTCTAGCTCTCGCCGTAAGCTATCCTTAGAAACGAAGCCTTGAGGTAGATAGATATGGCCGGCGTATCGAATAAGCCTGGCCTCGTAGGCGCCCGAGTATGAGCGATATAGCGGAGCGCTTGGTCGTTGTTGCCGCGGCGTGGGTCGTCGTGCACATGAAAATTCGTCATAGTGGTAGCTTGATAAGAGATGATCATGCCCCTAACGCACTTGCTCCCTTTCACTTCCGGCCATCATGTCTGCGACTGCTGGTGCACCCAACACCTTAGAGGAACTCAAGAACGTTTTGACGAATGATATCAAAGTCAAGGTTGCTGGTGGGTACCGCTTGAAATATGGATTGGCTCTGGGTTTAATGCTATCAAGGAATCGACGGTAGGAACTTGCGTGTTGCAACATTAGTGCATTTTGACGCGTCTAACAGTTGACGGCGTTCTTCGTGGCAAGTTTATGGTGCGGGTCCTGTTCTATGTTGCCTGAGGCGCGCGTTGAATGTCTCTTAGAGCAAAGATAAATTCATCAGCGCAGCATCGTCGGACGGATTTGGCTTCTGCAGCGTCATATTGTACGTTCAACACGTCTTTCGGATTGCAAGCTCAACGGCACCCATAGTGGCTGGGACATACATGACACCGTCTATTCACGAGAGCTGCTAATATCGAACAAGGCTAATGGCTACCGGGACATCTTAGCACGTATCGATCTCTCCACCTACCGTCGCATTCCCTGGGAAGACAATGTGCCCTTCTTCTTGGTGTCTTTCTTGGATCCCGATACGAAAGAACCACTGGTAGTTGACCCAAGGGGTATTTTGAGGATCACGACTGAACGGGCGGCATCACTAGGCTTCGAATGTTTTGCTGGTGTAGAATACGAGGTTAGCCGTTTCTCCATCGGTGGATATGAACTGATATTTATTTCTATCAGTTCTTCAACTTCAAAGGCTAGTCGTGCGACAAAGACCAGCATTGTTCTTATACACCATCCACAGAAACGCCAGGGTCATTATCGGAGAAGAAGTACCACGACTTGAAACCGCTGACACCAGGAAGTATGTAAGCTGTTTTGCCAGTACTTCGATTCTCCCATTCATATACATCAAGTGCACGGGTACTCTCTTCTACGTACTCAACTAAACAACGATTACTTTCACGACATTTTTAATTTGGGCGCCCAATTTGGCGTTGACATTGAAGGACATCGTAGGTCCTCTTCGTTAACACCTCAGACTTTCTGAAGTATATATCTGATAGACACCGAAACCGGTCCTGGCGTCCTGGAAACCGCCTTGGCTTACACTACTGCTCTCAGAATGGCTGACAACGCAATATTATTCAAGTACCTAACGAAAAGTATTGGTATGCAGCGAGGCGTCATTCCAAGCTTCATGGCTAAGCCTTGGAATAATGTCAGTCACCTTGACATATCCATGGAATCCATTTCTAACGTTACACACAGCTTCCCGGCTGTAGCGGGTATGAATCCTCTGCATCTACCACATCTTCCACCGTTTAACCGCCCTGATAGCCATATTCATGTCTCTCTACGAAACATCCAGAATCAAAACATATTCGCACTTCCCAGCTCCGATGCGGCGACAGGACGTGAAGGTGCTGCCTTTGAAGATACCAAGTACATAAGCGAAGCAGCTGAACACTTCCTCGCCGGTATTCTTGACGGCGTTGCTGACAGTCAGTTTACTATAAATTATCAATCATTTCGTGTGTACTGACACATATCGTGCTAGTCATGCCTTTGGCAAGTAATTAACATTCAAACTGCAATCTTTCTTCTCACTTCCGACACAGTTGGTCCCTACTATCAACGGCTATAAGCGTCTGGTAGGCGGCGAAGCGTTCTGGGCGCCGAACGCCGTTACATACGGCTATGACTCCCGTGCAGCGTCTATCCGTATCCTCTCACCGCCTTCAGTCCCTCCCTCGGCGACGAGGTTCGAAGTCCGTATTCCCGGGGCGGATATGAATCCATATTTCGCCTTGAGCGCAGTCTTCCTCCTCGGTCTGAGAGGCATCGAGAAGAAACTTAAGCTCACAGCACCGCCTATCAGTCATTTCACGCCCGAGGACAAGAAGAACGGGAAGGTAAGCCGTACGGCGTCGGCGCTTCCTCTGCTTGACGCTTTTTATTAGGTGAAGATGCTTCCAATATCGCTGGAGGCTGCGACGATCCGGATGATGAAGCCGGAAAGCATCGCCAGAGAGCCAGAAATGCTTGGTAATGTGTTCGTCGAGCACTATGGTGGGACGCGAGAACATGAAGTCAAGTTGTGGAACGAGGCTGTAACCGATTGGGAGGGTGAGTTTATCATCTTACACGGCCGACCTATAGTTGCTGATCGATTTGATGCAGTGGAACGCTACATTGAGCTGGCATAAGTCTGTAGAATTATGATGTGAAGTCAAAGATCGCCGTACAGTTTCATATACATATTTGGCTCTTTCGAAGGAGAAGCATCGCTGAGCGAATGCGAGCTACAGATCCTTTGACTACCCTTCATCTCTATGATATGAAGCTCTACCAGCATAAGAATAATAACCGCTTAGGCGGGTTACAAAAGTAGACGTGTATCAGTGCTGTGAGAACGCCATCCACCCAGTTGGTCGGTACTGTTACTTGGGGGGGCCATCACAACGCATGAATGGCTCACTTTTCCGCCGAACAAATATGCAGCAGTGTATATGTTCTCCTAGAAGCGTTGTATATCTACAGCTAACATCCCCAACAGCCGAAGCAACCAACTTGCAAACCTCATGATCGGTCCCTAACGAATCCCAAGGTACCCAAAGACGAAGCAATCAACTCCAGAACTCTTTCGCTCTCCTTCCGTTGTACTTCCAGAAGCTCCATCATATCCGATTGGAGCTCGGAATTTTCAATTAGCACATCCCCATGGATACGGAGGAAAACGTTTTGGAGAGCCTGGACGGCTTCAAAATCTTTATGCGAAAGTAGTCGTTGCCTCAGGGAGTGAGTGAATAGTTGAAGACTATCAAGGGAGACGAGTGAGCGAATTTCCAAGTCCAAAGCGGCGGGCGATAGGGATTTGATCAGGTTGAAAAATGTCTCGTCTATTGGAAAGGTCAGACAGCGTTGCCAAGTGGATGTCGTGACCTACAATCCCCTTCACGAGATTCGGAGTTCAGCTGCTTGTGGAACTGGCTTTGTGAGTGGCCAGCAGCATTCTCCAATCTTCGCGTTGACTTTTTCGAAGTTGTTTCCTGTTCAGCGGCCTCGACAGCAAACCGTGTCTCGACACCAGGAAGGGTGGGTAAAAAGAAGGGTGCCTTTTCTGGGGCTTTTGGGGGCTCTTTTGGTTTATTACGATGCTACGCAGAGGGTCAAAAAGGAAGCTCCATCCAGCCTAGAGGGCGCACCTGTATCACTTCTAGGTTGAGCAGCGTTTGCCACCGAGAGCGGGGAAGTAGTGTCAGCGTTATGAGCTCCCCGTCTAATTGAGGAGGAGTCATGAAAACATCGATAGCTTCTTGTTGTGCAGATAGCGGTGATAGAGAGTCAAGTGCTAATAGCGAGGAGCGTTAAAACAATCCGAGTATCGATTATCCTTACTCACCTTCGTCCTCCGCAGTTCCTTGCATTGAAGGAAGTGCCGTGTCAGCCAAATCATCGTCGCTGATGCTCTGGAAGGAGACAGTGTCATACTGAGCACGGTTTGCCCTGTCAATGGTGGGTCAGATTGAAGACTGCTCAATTATTTGAAGAGGCTCACCAGAGGTAAATGCCGACGCTATCGACATGTGATGTTGCGAGGAAGTCATTTGTAGGTGAGAACGAAACGCTAGTGGCCACACTAGGTGTCCTGAAGGCATCGATCAGCCGACCAGTTGGGACATCATACGTTCGGATGATAGAATCCAGGAACTGGCAATGAGCCATCTTGAATCCGGGGAAAACGTCTTAAAATGTTCGTGAGCATTAATTCGAGAGAAGGATTGACCAGCTGGTATACAATATCAAGTATCCGTCCTCTAAATCCTCCTAATTCTCGAACGACTTTCTTGGTCTCAATATCGAGGATACGAACTATCATATCGTCACATATAATGGCCAGTAGCCCATTGTCCCGATGTAACGACATGGATACAATAGGCGAAGAAATAATGGTGGTGCGTTCCAACTGGGCAGTGTGGAAATCAAAGAACTAAAATTACGATGGCGTTAGCCCCACATTTGTCAAGGCAAAAAATACGCACATTGATGGTTCCATCCAACGTGCTCACGATAACAGTTCTGTTCAGTGCGTCTGTGGCGATCCCAGTAATAGTACGTTCGTTCCCTTTCTTTCCGGCGGTTCCCAGTCGACTTGTAGCCTCTGCAGGGCATGGACCAACGTCGAAAGTCTTGCGTCGTATACCTGATTGAAGGTTCCACATATAGACATCGCCTATTGATGAGCCTGCCAATGCGAAGTTTCCGCACGCGGTAACACAAACGGCCTACATAACGTGATATAGTAAGACCAAATCAGTGTGAGTTAAAACATTGGGCAAACCTTGACCGAGCCGATAGCTTTTCCCTTGCCTTTACCTTTGACAGGCTCCGTGAAGCCAAAAGTATATTTTCCCACTTTCTTGTTTTGCATCGTCCAAGACCGTGCAAGAGACTCATCCGTATGTGCAGTGAGAATATCGTCCCAATCTTTCGCTCGAGCTGACGAATACGACAAAGATGTGATTGCCGGGAACTTCAGAGATGCCAGCGGTATTGACAGAGCAGTAGCCTTCTTAGCAAGGGATCCTGGAGAAGTCGACTGATTAATTCAATTGACTGTATAGAAGAAAAAGCTGACGGACCCTGCGAAAGCTCAAATGACCGCGAATCACGTACCACCGATGTACATCTAAGACTGCGATCCCTTGAAGTTGTCAGAAGTTGTTTTCCATCATCACCATAATATCGGATGAGATGTGGAGGAGCATGATGACCGGAGCGGAACTTGAGTAAACGCGGCGCTGCAGTTGGAGAATCGAATAGCCATTGCTAGATGAAAGATATCAGTAACTACGACCTACGCATTAGAAGAGCCAATTACCTTGACGCTATTGTCTTCACCAGAGCTGATTAGGACAGGCTGACCAGGGATCCATTCTAGAGCGCTTATAGCGCCATCATGTGCACCGCGCACCATATGCAACAAACGGCCACCAGAATTGAGATCCCATAAAGCAATATGGCCCACGGATGAAGCAGAGGCGAGAATAGGTTCTCCGTCTAGATATCGAGGTTGGTCTTTAGCTTAGAGAGTGAGAATAGCTGACCCACTTACCACTTCTAAAACCCAGAGCTCTTATGCCACCACCATCCATGAACATACGAATTAGACGTTCATCTGTACGGACGTCATAGACAGAAATCTCTCCGGAAGTGAAACCGATTCCAACAACATCAATCGCTGGGGACTGTACCAAGGCGGTTATGGATGTACCGTGCAAGGTGGATGGTGAAGGTGCCGAACCCATCGACAAAAGATTTGAGGATGAAAAGCTATGTATGCGGGTTCTACAAACACAAGATGAGACCCGACTCATAGCATATATTCCATTAAACTTACTGTGAACGAATATTCCATAGCTGCATACTTCCTTGACTGCTAGAAACGAGCACTTTGTTGAGATACGTGGAAGGATGTAGTATGGAAGTCGCGGTGAAGTCTGCATCAAACTGTACCGTAGCTTGTAAAGCTAACGAAGGGTATTTAGCAAAGCATATATCAGAAAATTGATGAATTACCTCCATCCGTGGTATCCCATACAAACATTCGTTCTCCTCTTTCGTCCAATGCAAGTATAAGAGTTCCAAAAATCGTGATATACGATAAGGAAGACTCTAATGGACTTGATATTCGAAGGATCTGAGAAACAATGAAATTGAGAGAACGGTTCCTTTTGCGCGACTCACCTCTTTTCCGCGGACGTACTTGATGATGGAGGGACCAGCAGCAGCCCAGACAGCATCACCGTCCATTGCCAAGTAAGATATTGGATCGACCGTGTCCGGTCCTGTTGAGCATGTATAAGCAGCTTTCCGCGGATATGCATAATCCTTTCGCACCGACGAAAAGTAAGGTCATCTTTCCACCTTCCCACAGAGCCCATGATTTTCCAAGGCATGTCAGAATATGCACTCGTGGTCCATCGGTAGCACCCTTGTACGACCGAGTCTGCAGAACAAAAGGAACATGGTTGGTGACGAGACCGAGGGCCCGAAAGGGTACGAACAGACGAGGTTCGGCTCGTTGTTTTTGTGCAGAAGTCGAAGAGGAGGTTCTGCGAATTTTCTTGCGAGGCGGCTGAGCATCGTAGGTGGCGGCCATCGCGACTTTGAGGTGAAGGTAAGTGGGCAAGACGCGGTCCTCCAAAATTTCCTGACCCGATCGGGAAGACCTCTGTTAGGCTTCGCCACGGTGGACAAATACTAGACCCTCTCCTCCCACCATGGATTTTCTCAAATTATAACAAGAATAGCCGTCTCGCTCCTTGTATTAGTTGTCGTTCGTGCGTAGAAATATTTCCTCTTGGTTCTTGTACTCAGACGATTATCATCTAGTCGTCATACTCGCTTTCACTTTCAAAACTCGTGGAAACGTAGTACTCCTCGTTGGCCCCTCTGACGCTGGTAAAACAGCGATATTTGCCAAGGTATGCTCTGCCTGAAAGTATCCAAAATATACTTACGTTTCTCCTGCAGCTTGTGTACGACCAAGCGCTACCATCACATACATCTTTACAGGCCAACACCTCATCCGTCGACCAGCCTCCGTTCAATAAGCCTGTAGTCATCGTCGATATACCTGGACATCCAAAGATGCGAGACCAGTTCAAGGACCACATGAAAGAGGCAACTGTCGTCGTCTTTGTCGTGGATACAAGCACAGTGTCGCGTAATGGGGCAGCCGTTGCAGAGTGAGAACACTTTGTGAAACTGTTACATCGTTTCAGATATTCAGCTTCCTTCTAGGCATCTTCACATCATAATGGATTCTATAGTCAACTTATCACCTACTCAGAAGACTCCCAGTCTGGTGATTGTCGCCCACAAGACCGACCTACTCAAGAACATGGCTGGGTCAGCCAATGCCTCCTCTGATGCTCTCGCCATCAACCGAGTGAAAACTGTGCTTGAGAGGGAGTTGGAGAAGCGCCGAGATGCACAGTCAGGTAGTCTAGGAGTTGAGGGCCTAGGCGAGGAGGAGAAAACAGAGTTGGGCGGTCTTGAATGCGCAGGCACTGCTAAAACATTCAGGTTTTCCGACTGGGAGGGTACCGAAGTGCACTTTATTGCCACATCAGTGAAACAGTCGGTGAAAGGAGTCGATGATGAGAAAGGTGGTCCACAAATTGGACTTGGTTCTCTCCAAGAGCTTCTGGTGACCATGCGGCGATAGATTTGTACCTTACAGTCAATGTGTATTTTATTAGACTCACAAAGGGTCTCGACGATGGTCAGCTGGAATCGGTTGCATGATGGTAATGTATGTACGACCAATGGGAGGGTCAGTGTCTTAGTGCCTCACCAATAAGCTAAGGAACTACTTTTTTGACTGGGGACTTGTATCCGTTCATAACTTCAGCGAGAACCCAGCAGTTTCCCACAACATACACCAACCCTCGCAACCATAGCCCCCAAAACACATTCTGTCCCAAGAACTCTAGCTTGTAAGCTTCGCTGAGCCATAGAGCTTGGACACCGACCCAGACAGCAAGACAGGTGAATGCCTTGTGTGTCGACATGTGGATCGAAGGAAGGAGGAGAGGAAGGAGGAGTAGGTACCAGAGGAAGTACTGAAACCACACGGTCAATTTATGCGGTTAAACAAGGGGAAATATACATGCCTGTGAGGTACAGACTTTGTTGAAAATAACGAACACAGCCGTTTGAATAAACCATGCGAACACCAAGTCGTCCTTTCTGCGGCCAAGCGCTAGACCCGCTCCAAGGACAAGCGTCATCTGAGGCAGGAAGCTTGTCAAAGGGGAGCGAATGACTCGAGAGAACAATCCTCGGGAGTCCTCAGGATCTCCAACAGGATACGTCAAGTATGTCAGGTAGAAATAAGGCGAAAAGTTGTGTCGGTGGTCCAGACGGTGTAGGTGATACAAGTATGATTCATAGAGGAAAGGGTACCCCCAACTATACAGTGTTCAACATCACTTCAAGAAAAACACGCGCCTTACTCACACAAGATAACACCCACTACCCAAGATTCCAAACGTCAAGACACTCAGCAGACCAAAAGAAATCCCGCGCCAATTCACAACCGAATTTCCCTTCGCAAGGACGGCCAAACATGCTACGCCGTATATCCCTGGATAGATCTTCCAGTGCGTGCTGACGCCTAACATGACTGCGGCCGTTTTCCAGCGATCCGTAAGGGCAGCATAGAGTGTGAGGAGCACTAGGAGGGATAGCACAGACTCGGAGGACCCTCTAGTCGATATTGAAAAAACCATTGGGTTGAGCATGTGGAGAGCGCTATAGCGTGTCGCCTCGGTGAGCCGGTATATCAGCAACCCATTGACGATATCGCACGCGGCGAAGAGATATTTCCCAAAGGATGGATGGATCCATTCGTTCGGCGCCAGTAGAAGGGCAAACAATGGGGTATACCGGTATGTCTCCCGGGTATACGGGCTACAATGACACGTTCAACATCGTCAGTGACACGACAGCAAATCACGACATACTCTCCAAGCCGAATCCAGCTTTTCAAAGGACCTTGAGCGATATTTTTCTCTCCTGGATGCAAAAGAAACGACGCAGCGTCACTAAAAACGCGGTAATCGATATCGGTATACTTGACGAGGGAACGAGCATCGTGCCACTCGCTGTAGACAATGAGAACGACGCGTATTGCAATGGAGAGAATCAGGACATGGCGAAAAGAAGAGAAATATGGAATTATATGGATAATAGCCATGACAGGAACGGCAACATGAGCGTAACCAGTAGAGCTATCTTGGGTAATTTACGTGCATAAAAGGTTCCGGTAAACAAAGGTACAAAAAAATCTATCCGCGTAGCAATATTTTCCCCTCCCTCAAATCTATACAGCAAGAAAAAAGCAGTTAGATGACGGGGCGAAAAGAATAGAACACGTAAAAAGACTCACGTATTGCGAGATCCACCGGAAACCTAGAGTGCAATCATCAAATCATAGCTGAGATAATAGAACAATGCGGACCGACCTTCTCCATAGCCCTGCCTCTGGACAACCGAACACATGAACAGTTCCACGGGCCTAATATCAGTAAGAGGGACCTTGCCCTGCACGAAGGGTCGGATGAGCACTGCCCAGTAGACCATAGCCCAACTACGCACCTTGCCCGTTGTCTGATACAGTCCCAGGTGATGCCTCAACTCTTCCTCACTGACAGCGCCCGGGGCGTCAATCTTGTTGCCGAGAACGAGGAAAGGAACCTTGGCGAGCTCTTCAATAGAAAGGAGGGCATCAAGTTCAGCCTTGGCTTCTGAGAAACGTTCAAAGTCGGCGCTGTCGACGAGGAAGATGATGCCATCGACTTCAGGGAAGTAGTCGCGCCAGAGCCGACGAGCTGGGTTAGAATGAGAATGTTTTCCACCGTGCGATAACGCTGGTGCCAACCTTGCATATGTCCACCTAGATCATGGGTGGTGAACTTGACATTTCCAATGGCGAGTTCCTCAGATGCTGCGAGAGCTTTCAGAAAAAGTCGACGCCGGACAAAAAAAGTACTAACTTGGGTGCAACGTAGGTTGGAGGGTAGCAAGTCGGTCGTTTTTCAGCATGTGCAGTAGAGTCTACCCGTCCGGAATGGTAAAAAGAGATGAATACACTAGACAGCTAAAGCGCGCACCGTTTTTCCAGCATTATCCAATCCAAGGAAAAGAATTTTGGCATTCTTGTGCATCAAACCTAGACGCAAAGCATAAACATGTCGTCAGAAAGATGATAGAAGGAGCAGTACCGAGTTGAGCGAGAATATCGAAGAACCAGTTAACGATGAACATGGTCGGTAATTGTGAAAAGTCTCAGCAAAGAGAGTAGAAATACGGATGGATGGCGAAACGTGGAAGTGCGCTGGAGGTACGCAATCAAGCGATCCTGGTCACGTGAAATCGTCATACGTACCGGCCTAGGCGGGTGCCGCGTAGCCAGTCTCACCAGTTGAAGTCATTCATGATTGAAACGATGAAACCAATACTCATGATGACAGAAAATAACAAACCACTCAACTATATACAAATGGTTGGAACATACGTTACACGGATAAAAATATACTCCACGTCTGGTACAGATACGCACAATAGATAGATGGTCGTAGATAATACAGAGATAAGGAAAACGAGGATAACATGCTTCAACGGACCATCTTACACCCGTCTGCAGATTTCCAAGCCACAAACACACCCATAGACCGACTAATCCTTCTCACGTTCACCGTCGACTGGCTACACGAGGTTGCCATCGACTCAGATCCTTGTGAACCCGAACGCATCCTATTGATATCTTCCTGCCCCCGAGACACGAATAGCTGCGAGTCCCGCTCGGAGTCCCTAGTCACTCGAACGTTTGAAGGCCTCTGTTCCTCCTCCCACTGGCGCCTTCTCTCCCATGCAGAGTCGAAATTCTTGCGTTCCGCAGTAATAACCCCAGGTATGCACGTCCAGTGGAACCGTCGCTCAATTTGATTACCCAGATCCATGTGGTCCTGCATATCCCTAAAACAGCATGTCAGCAAGAAACGAGCTTTCTTGGTAAATTAACTCACATATCAAAACGAATCAACAGAGCTTCAAATTCCTCTCGTGTCAAGTCTTCGATCATGGCTTTGGGATCATTCGGATCCTGTTCAACTGTTGCTTCTCTCAAATGCCGTATAGCATCGACAGACCTAGACCTTTTCTTTAAAGCAACATCTGAATCTCGTCTTTTCCGACGTGCTTCGCGTTGACACTCCAGCACCCACTCCCACATCGCTTCGGAACACCCCAGAATCTCAGCCGTTCGTAAGGCGAGGTGGAGATTCAGCGTGCGCAAGTCAATGTGCAGCTTAGTGTTCGGCAAACGATTTGGCAGCGTTTTTTGCGGAGGTATGGAGGATGTATCCGATGACAGAACTTTATTAGTCGGTTTTGACTTTGCCGAACGCGGTGTAAGTCCAGGCTGTTTTAGAGTCGTCAAGAGACACATATTTCGAGGTCTTGTGGAGTAGGTTTTGAACGGAGATCCATCGATCTTCACCGAGGGCATTATGGGTGGCGCCGAGGGGTGACACAGCAGAGAGGGAACGACCTCGCCTTTGGTCCTTTGGCGGGGGTGGCGGTCGCGCGGGGAAGGGGTTGATTGCATTACGGGCTTCCTCATCTGGGTCAGAGTCATGTTCATGTTCCGATTGGGAATTGTGTTCCTCATGTTGAGCTTGCTTCGGTGCCAATGGGGGGAAAGCGAACATAATCGGAGGGTGTGTGCGCACATCTATTTGTCCATTAATGGCTAAGTACCAAGTGGAAAGACAGGAACAATACATACCTCTAAAATACATTCCAAGCAAGTTTGGCAATAACGAGAGTGGGGAGAGATTGATGAATCTTGACGCCTGCATTCCGTTGTATATAGTTTGTAGCAACAAGTGATCTCTAGGGTTCGCGGGAGCTCTAGGCTCTGGTATCGTTAAGAACGTTGAGACGGTCCCTTTCGGCGCCATATTTCGGCTGGACTGAGCATTTGAAAAGAAGGGTAGGTGCTGATGGAGGTGAGCCACCGATGATCGTAACGCTCGAGTTGTGCTAGGTCCTGGACTAGTTTCTGTTGAACTTAAAGATACGGAGGACTCCGTTTGTATGCTCTGCGGAATATATTTGAATGTACTCGAGTCCAACAGGTTCTCTAGAGATCGATTCTGACGCTGCTTAAAGCGTATTGACGAAGGTTTATTCGATGCTGAGATGGACTTTTGAGTTCCGTGAGAATGGCTTTGGTTGATTGTGGCGGCGAGTGTATCACGTTTCTCCTCGTCATCTTCTACAATGGCCGTGCCGGTTACAGGCACAAGAGGAAGGGAAAAAGACGCGCTTGGCGGCGTCATAGGTGAACTGGGATCTGTACCACATGTACTGGTCGTCGCAAATAGACTAGGACAAGCAGTCGAAGGTGAGGCTGGGTCTTCGGGCTTTGTGCCACCTGACTGCATTAAACCTGGGACATCACTCATATAACGATCTGCGCTTGGACTTCGGGTAGGCAGTGAGCTTCTAGATAACCTGCGCGAGTATGGTCGGAACTGTCGGTCTTCAGATAGCGGTTCGACACTAGGGTCACAATCATCGTCGGAGTCATCTGGGCTATGACCGGGGAAGAAGAGGTCTTCCTCTATCATCTAATAATGGAGGTCAGATGTCTGCAGTTGAATTGATCAAAATTTACTACCTCAAAGGCGCCGCCCGGCTTCATTACGCGGACAATTTCTTCAAAGAAATTGTCCCACTGGCAGAAAAATTAGACGGGGGATATGGGGTATGGCTACGGTTGAGATTGACCTTGTCCTCTGGAACACCTAAGGCTATCCGTTTGATGTGACTACAAGCTTAAGCATCAACACTATCCCGATTAGAGCTAGAAAATGAAGACTAACACATAATCAAACTCATCATTAGGGAAGGGCAGAGGTTCCAGACTAAGCCATTTATCATATCAATAAATGCAATTAAATTTTGACAGGCGGCACGCACAAGTTGGCCTGAGTCCATGTAATACGCTGCGCAAGATCGCTAGAGCCGACCCTTTGAAGATCAGGATGGAGTGGAACGCAATCCAATCCTAGACGCCAGAGTCAGTCTGGAGTAGCCATTAACGAGAAAAACGCGCACCAACAAAATGGCAATCTTTCCAAGATCGGGCGCAATTCAATATCCATGCGCCGGTGCCTAATGCAAGATTCAGTTGACCACACGGTGGTGAGAATTGAATGGACATACCGCACCCAATGTCCAGGGCCTTGGAAGGAGGTTTCTCAAAGACGTGCCAGGTATTGCTTTCACATATCTGATAGCAAACAGAGGTCTCCCATGTATCTCTGGAAGGATTATGAGCGTGATGAAGTAAAGGAGAGATGTCAACTCACAGATCTAATACATCCTTTTCATAACATCTTGGATAGGGAACTTGATCTGTATTAAATGGATGGTGCCTTCTCCCACCAATTGAACCGACACCACCCGCGCCCCATGATTTTGTGATACCTCCTTTTACAACAAACTGCGCATCTCTCGTGCTGATGGTCCGCTTGAGCTCCTCAAGAACCGTCCGATCAGCAGTAGAGAATTTGTTTTCTCTATCTGAAAGACGGGTTTGCTGGGGGCGGTCCCAGAAGAAGGATTCTGTAAGGGAAAGCTTGGTTGATGGACAGAAGAGGCAGGATTTGTGATGGCATGAGTAGGAGAATGCAGGGTGGGTGAGCGCGCCGCTGCATCTGATGAAGGTGAATGGTGGGACCTAGGTTCCGAGGTAGTATTCCCCATATCGTCAAGCGGCTTGGCAGCCCTGCTTCCAATAGATCTATGCCTTCGAACAAAGCCGCCAGTGAAGGCGCGCCCGGACGAGCTTGAAGGTCTTGACTGTAAGGACAAAAGAATTCAGTCAGAAAACTCATGCTAAAACACAAAGTATAATGAAAGAAGAGCATATATGCGGCGATTGTGGGGCGAAGATTCAAATATTCCTGGAATAAACTCACAGAGTTGCCGCCCGAGCTCCTGGCAGCGCTGGGTGTCGTCGCTGGCGTCGTCGACGGCGCCCGTGGCCTGGACGGGACATCCTCGTCTGGTGCTGGATAGAGCTCCCAGGGCGTCACGTCCTCTGTCGTGCCAGTAGCGGTAGTTCGCGCCCTGCCCGCGCTGACTGTCCTAGACCGTGCAGTGACGACGGGGGTGCTGGGGCGGGGCGCCTGACGTGGCGGCCGCGGGGGCTGAAAAGGGAAAGCCGGCGACGGTGTGGACGACAGATTTGCAGCGAGAGGGCAGAATGACGGAAAAGAAGAAGGCAGGGACGGCGGTGGGACCCTGCTCGATCTTGGACCAAATGGGCCCACATACGCCCAGCCACTTTGCAGTCTCGGATCACTTTTTGTCTATCCCATGTCTAAGGCCCAATTCAGTAAACACGTTTTCTTGCTTTCCTCGAATTTCTGTTCGTCGTGTCGTGGGGAGGAAATAGCCACATCGAGGACGTGTTGAAGACGCTGACGGCATCTGTCCGGTATCCTTCGGTACCGAAACGTTCGAATGGAAGCACGTCGGCAATTACTAGTATGGTACACATCGTATTCTATCACGACAATTTGCTGTCTATCGCCTCTTTCGTGAGACCTTCTGGCCCGTCTCTGACCTCGACAACTTTACTGACACCGGCCTGCAAGATATCGATGAGCATCAGCACCACATATCGAAAAGAGTAACATACGGTGTTCTGAAAGTTGATGAATGCACTCGCATGCAGCGTCAACAATCCGATTTCGCTCGATGTTGGTGCCCAGTTTACAAGGACAAGTGGGAACGATTTCCGTCCGTCAGAATGATTCAGCTCGTAGCTGAGCACGACGTATCGAGGACTGTTCTCCGGGAGCTCTGCTATCAATCAGCCATAGCTTCGGTATTCGATCAAGCACGTACCCTCCGCCAGGTCCTCGATACTGATGTTATCAAATTGCTCTACTTCCTCCATCGTCAGTGTTGCCTTGTTGATCTTGATTACCAGCGCAGCGTGGCCTTCATTACGACGGGCGAATCTGAACTTTCTTAGAGTGTCCTTGATCGATTGCGGTATGTCGACTGTTTGAGACTACATTCACTATGGATAAACGTGAACGTCAGCGGCGCAGAAACACGAACCATTGCTGGTAACTGCTGTGATGGTAAGATGGAAGAAGAGATGTTTTATCGCGCCGATAAGATAAGCTTCACGATCTCGCTGACGACATATTTTGGCCGATTGGTCATTGCCCCTGTTTAAATAACCGGCACGACCTCTTCGCGTGGGTATCCCTGCCCATCCCACTCACACACCCCGAATCTTCTGCCAATACGACCAGCAGCAAGATACTGTGACCCACTTTCCGTCGTAATGTCGCGTTCAGCGGAACACTCGAGGCTGCGGGTACCATCCCAGTCCAGGTCGCGTCCTAGGTCGTTGAGAACAACCGCAGCATCATTGCTGAGGGATCCACAGGGGCTGGTGTCTGAAGGGGCCATCAGCGAACGGGATGCTGAATTGCTGCACGAATTCGTTCACCCTCATCACCATGAGGCCGAGGAGACACTTATCGCCGACGATACAGACCTCGATGAAGAGCTCAAGACAAGGGCTCTTTTACCATGGTGGAAAAGACCTTCCCCCATCTGGTACGTGCTTTGCTTCGAATCCGTCAGTCTTATTTATATTCTTTCAAGGCTCTTGGCTTTGATGCCGTTCTCCAGTATCGCTTGGTCTTCCACGATAGCTCCTAGAGTCGAAATCTACACCCAGCTCGCGTGCGCCGTACATTCCCCCGATGTATATGATGATCAACTACTGGGGCTCGTTTTCACCAATACCACCCCCTTGGAGGCACGCCCCGAAGTCGATCAAGACCGCCCCATTACTGTGTTCTTCCGCGACGTGCTAGAATCACCAAAGAATGCTAACGGCAATAGGTGCGCTTCGGACCCAGTCGTACAGGTGGCTGTTGCAGAGCTTGCGGCGGGTATGTTTCATCTAACGATGTATCAACCTATCCTCAAGGCTTCATAGCCATGACTGCCACTATGGGTGTGCTAGGATGCTTAACCACAGCGGCATGGGGTTCCGTGAGTATTCTCGATTCATCGCGAAACTCATCCACCTCTTCTAATACGTGTACAGTACTCAGATCGCCATGGCCGTACCGTCGTCCTAGGTATCTCAGTCATCGGCGTCCTTAGCACGGACTTCAACTTCCTCGTCGTTAACAGATACTATGAGCGACTCCCCGGGGGCTACTGGTTCCTCCTTCTTGGACCAATAATCGAAGGGTGCTTAGGAGGTACTGTTGTCCATACCGTTGCCAATCTTGGCTCTGATTATGGCTAGGATTATCTACGGCCATGGCGACCATGCACGCTTATATAGCGGACACTTCCACCCCAGCCACGCGGTCAATAGCTTCGTCCTTTATATCTTTGTCTTCCCGCTTAACGTTCCATAGATCTCGCGTCTTTTCTCTAAGTCTCGGACTCGTTTTCATCGGATTCGCACTTGGCCCCACCTTTGGCGGCCTTTTGATCCGTGCTACCGGGCAAACCATCTCGGTGTTTTATGTTGCTACCTCTCTTCATCTTTTCTATGCTCTTCTAATATGGCTTATCATCCCCGAGTCTCTTACCCATGCGCAGCGACGCAAGTCTGCGATCAAACACCACGAGTCCGATCCGCAAGCGGGTCTGCTTAGGCGCCTCTTTGGATTCCTCAGTCCCCTAAGTGTCTTCCTGCCGGAAATGAATGGTTCGGACAGACATCCTCTGAAGCATCCGAAGCGCGACTGGAATCTAACGCTTATTGCTGTCGCTTATGGACTCACACTCTCAATGATGGTGAGCCCCGTGGTTACCAATGATAACGGCTGATGCCGATTCGCGCCAGGGTTCCTACACGTACAAGTTTCAATACGCTGCAGCCGCATTTGATTGGACATCAGAGACTGTAAGTGAATTCCTTGTACTTCGCTTTACGTCCTAACATGGTAATTAATCAGATCGGATATTGGCTCAGTTTAGTCGGTGCTGCGCGAGCTTTCTTCTTGACTCTGATACTTCCTCGTAAGCTGATTGGAGTTATATTTTTTGGGCCGAAATACCCATCTCATGATCACAGTTGCAATCAAGCTGTGCAAGCCGAAACCTAAAGATGTTTCTATGGGGGAGAGAGAGCCGTTCATACCCTCAGACAGCAATGACTCCGAGTCTTCTCACTCTGATTCGGACCGTTCATCAAGCTTCCATCTCGAGCGCCACTCATCTCGCTTTGACTTGGGACTTGCTCGTGTATCGTTGTTTGTCGACATCATATCTTACGCATTACTCGGATGTACCACCAGTCCTTTGGTGTTCACACTCTCAAGCATGCTCGGGTCAATGGGGACTGGATTTTCCCCCGCTGTCCAAAGTGTTGCATTAGAGCTCTATACACAACGAGGAGGTACTGAATCAGGGAGATTGTTCGGCGCTTTGAGTGTCATACAGGCCCTCAGGTTCGTTGCTTCCTAGATCATGAGATACATACTAGTTCTGACTGTTTACGACAGCTCCCAAATAATAGGTCCCTCGCTATATGCGTTTGTGTACATCAAAACTGTCGCGACGTTTCCGAGGGCAATGTTCTTTGTCGGTGTCGCGTCGGTATGCGTGTCCTTGGCCTGCTTGGCGCTCATTCGCCTGGCTGATCCCGAGAAACACCCCCATATGTTGGATGCGGAAGAAGAGATTGCTGTGGACGGGGGTGTTCGGCGAGATGACACCCTTGTTGACATCGATGAAGCGGTCGGCGAAAGGACAGGGTCCTCCTCATCTGTGCCGTGAACGGGCGAGGGTATAATAATAGAGAAACAGAGGCCCAGTGTTGTATTCTTGATTACTCTAGTGTTGCGCTTATGTTTTCTGTTTCAGTCATAGGAACGTGTATTATTTTTGGTTCCGGAAACACACTAAACCATTCTATCTCACCAGGGTTCTTCTCGCTTAGAGGGAATGTATAGAGATATGCATGGTGGTAGACCGTTGGAGTCGCACAATTCCGTGTACGTCCGTACGGAAGAACTCGCGACCAAACGCAGTGTGTCCGTCCCGGACTCGTGGCCAGGCCAGGACACGTTCATATGCCTCTGGGATAGCTTGTGGGCGCTGCAGTCGAGCACACCCTCGTGCCGTCTGTGCTTTGCCCTAGCCTTAGCTCGAACCTTGCCACTGATCTGAGTGCATATGGTATGCTGGCGATATGTTGATGACCGGATTCACAGCTGCTATTTTTACATACGGGGCGCCGTCATTCTTGCACTCAATGTTGCTGCCGTCGCGGGTTAATTTTGTACACGACCCACAGGGAGATACTGTCGGCCAAATGAAGGCAAATGAGTAATGACTATCTCAGGGGAGGCAGACACGAGTTTCATAGATACAGGCCCGGAAGCGAAAGGATAAAGGCGAACGAAGCTCCAGAACGAGCGAGATTACGAAACTTGCAAATGAGATTTGTGGGGAATCTCACGTGATTAGCTAATATGATGGCAGGCAGGGATCGACCCCTTTTTGACAGCGACGTTGAACGCTCAAGTGCTGGATTTTTTTTAATTCCTCTGCTCTTCCCAGGCTTCGTATCCCTTTCTTTCCCTATCAACGGACTTTTAACCTAGCCGGACGCTGCCACCCATTCCAGTCGCCGTGATACCGTTACTGTGTTCTTCCATTCAATCGGAATATTCAATAGTGAGTTTGATGATACACATGTCGGCCCGTTCCTGAAGCTCTTTCGATATAAAGACCGTTGCCGCAGGCGTCCTTTTCACACCTTACCCTCCCCCACCATGTCTGAACACCCCATCATCGCGAGATTATTCGCTTCCAATGCTCAGTGGGCTGCTGACGTTGACCAAGCTGAGCCAGAGTTCTTTACAGAGCTAGCTCAGGGCCAAAGCCCTCCAGTATGTTTCCAGCGCCCGCCACATAATATGTTAATAACATATTATTTCTTGCAGGTTCTGTGGATAGGCTGTGCGGATTCCCGCGTCCCCGAGTCTGTGATCACTGGTTCACGTCCGGGGACGATATTCGTCCTTCGAAACATTGCCAAGTGCGTGTCACCCGTCATATCCAATTTCCGTGGCTCATTTGTCGTCTAGCCAATTCCATCTCGACGATGACAGCGCTCTGTCGGCGTTGACCTATGCCGTTGATCATCTCGGCGTCGAACACGGTGCTTCCTCTCTTTCTCTGTCGTGATAGCAGTATCCCAACCGATGCTTTTGCTTCTCCCACCCTTCTGGGAACACAGTTGTCGTTGTCGGTCATTCAGAATGTGGAGGTGCGTCGGCATGCTTTAACGCAGCGCCGTCGTACACCTCAGGTGAACCCTGTGCCACGGTAGCAGGCGTCTCGCCTGAGGAAGCCATCAACAAGTGGCTATATCCGGTCACGGCCTTGGCTGCATCGCTCCACCTGTCTTCCGCACCGAAGGAAGAGGCTCTTCCGATACTCATTGAAGAAAATGTCAAGATGCAGGTCGACAACCTGTCACAGACGCCGGCTATCACAAATGCCTGGAAGAATAAGAATGGGAAAGGCAAGGACGTGTACATTCACGGCTGGGTGTTTGACCTTGCCAGTGGACGGCTGAAGGACTTGAGGGTATCGCGGGGGCCGTCGTCCAAGTAGACCTTAGAGCGTCTACAGCCAGGGAAAATTGTTGAACGATTAGATTTCTGTTTCGTATATCAACGCACCTGCTTTCGTCGAATAGCAATAATTTGTAGAACATAGTCTTGGTGATCGAAGAGGTCGATCCGATCATGATGGTGGTGTCGAAGCCAAGCTTGTTTGTCAGCCATTGCCGTGACCGTCATGCACCCAACTGCCCTGCCTGACGGCGGCGTTCTCGTCCAAATCGCGTCCTACAATACCAACCTCCAAGGAAGTTTAGGGCTGCCTCAGGACCTTGTCGACTGGCTGGCGCCTACCTTGCAAGTCTCGACCTTTCTCTCTCGCTCGCCCCGAGCACCGGACATCGTCGCGGTGGGATTCCAGGAGCTTCTGCCGCTGCATCTGGGCCGTATGGATACACCGCAAACTACGGCCGTGCACAGCTGACTTCATTCTATAGTCTCCGGCCTCTCCAAGTCCGTTATCAACGACCGCAATGCCCACATTCTTTCCCAGCTCGAAGCGCACACGCCCAACAAGGAACGGTATGCGCTCATCGCAAAGGTCGTCAACGCCGGCGTAGCCTGCTCGTCTATGGAAGGGACGACGGTATCGCAAAGACGGTATGCGACGTGCAGACCAGCTGGACGGGATGCGGTCCGCTGTACATGGGCAACAAGGGCGCAGTCGGTGTCCGTTTTCGTGCCCCAGGGGAGAACGGAAGCGTTGGCGAGGTGTACACGTGAGTTGCCTGCTTGTGACCTCATTCAGCTTGTCTCAATGGTTTATCAGGTTCGTCTGTGCCCATCTCACAGCCCATGCAGAGCGGCTGGCACAGCGCATCAACGACTACAACCATATCGTCGGCACTCTTCTCTTTCCTTCGCCGGAATCCCCTTCGACAACGATCTACTCGACCTCTCACTTGTTCTTTCTCGGGGACCTCAATTTTCGCCTTTCAATACCACCTTCTCATCCCTTACATACGTTTCATACAGAGCCAGACGTTGCAGCCGTCTTGACGTCGCAAGACACGCGAGAGACCCTGAAAGAATTCGACCAGCTTCTGACCGAGCGTCGGAAAGGAACAATCTTTGTTGGTCTTCGAGAGGGGGACTTTTGCAAGTTCAAATGCAGCTACAAGTATGATATTGGCCAGGTAGACAAGTACAGGTGCGGTCCGTCCATCGTTCGACGGGAACATTAACTTCATCTTTCTAGTGTCAAACGGGTACCTGCTTGGACAGACCGGGTTCTGTACGCCACCTACACTGACTCGCCAGATACCCCCGATAAGTCCAGCATCACAAACTTACTCTACACTTCCGTCCCCGGGTATACAACCTCTGACCATGTATGCGTTATCCTGATTCCTTCTTTTACCTCTGACTCTGTCCTAGAAACCCGTCGTATCGTTGCTACACATCCCTGCCAGTGCACCAGTGACGTCGCCTACGCCACCCATCCTTCGTCTCCCAGGCAACTACTCTCCCACCCCGGATCCTTTTGCGACGTACAAACGCTATTCAGGCCGTGTTGTCGACCGGTTTATTGGTATCTTCTGGTGGATCTTCACTCTATTCGGTGCAGGCTCCGCGATTGTGGGAATTTTCAACTTTTTCCTTGGTATCGGGGCGTGGAGTTGGTGGCGCTCTACGCCTTCGGGGAGTTCTGTGTGATCTTGCTGTTTTGTGGACTATTTATGTATGGGTTATCTATGTGTCTTCTGGGTAAGAGCGCTTGTCCAGTTATCGCTCTTCTCTACTCGTCTCTTCGTTTCCAGTGTCGGACTGTACTGCGTGCCAGCACATACGTACCTGATAATCAATAGCTATGTGCTGCCCGACTCCTCCTGAGGAGCACCGCCAAAGTTAACTGAATATGCAGGAGTATTCACAGAATACTCTCTCGCCTATCAGTTGCATGCTGGCAATGTTTGTCTTCAGATCCCACTGTTGCTTTCTTTACTTCAACTCGATACCGTGACTTCGCGCATTCCCTTAGAAATGCTGCAACGTGGAGTGCGGAATCTCGACGACCGCTAGCGCCTCCCCATCACGGCCCTCTACAACGATTATCAGTCCAACCCGTCGTCAAACCACGCGTATATTGAAGGCAGTGGACGTGAGGAGGAGCTTTGTTGCATCACGATCTTGAGTTGTTATCGCGTACACGACTATCTCCCACTGGCAATCATTCCGAGCACAGTGAATAAATCGGCTAACGAATGAACCCAGTTCCCTGCAGTGCGCCAAACCACTGCCAACTTTCCTCAATGACTTTTTGGGGTTTCGTGTCATCCTCGCCGTTCCTCGTTCATATCTCTTTGGTTTCTTGTCATATCACTCTAGAGTTTAGAAACATTGTTTTCACAGTGTTTTTGCAACCTTTAAAAACGAGTGTTATTGCTTTCCTATTCCTTGCTGGTGCTCTGGACCCTGGTATTCCTACTCTGCTCCGTGACCCCCGCCCTTCGGGTTTTACCGGTAGTTCTTTGGTTCGGCGCATCGAAGACGAAAGTCTTAGTCATTCTGTATAAACTTGTATTTGTCTGCGCTCGCAATGTGTTGTCACCTTTCATTTGGCCGCCCTCTCTCTTTTGATGGCATTTCGGTATGTAGCACAAGTCCCTTGTCCTCGACAAGCAAGACATTATTTTCACTGGGCTTCTTGGACGTCACCTTAAGCGTAGACTAGGGCAAGCTAGTGACGTCGTTCAAATAGCTGAATATGCACTAGCCGCGGGTCTTGCCTTACATGCGCGCGCCTCCGGCGTCCGCGTCTCTACGGCTGATAGAAAAAACCTTAAGCATGTGACAAGTACGTATTGCTGATAATCAGTATCAAAGTGACACAACCTTCCCCGGGCTACCTTGACTTCCTTGATATTGTGCTAGGTGACTGAAGACAACAGTGCGTGCAGTTATTCCAACCTTACTATGCCCTCACTTCAACTGCGATCAGACTAGACATGCAAAGTGATCCGCCATTTTCATTCTTGAACTTTGAGCATCTTGTACCGAATCTCAGAAATCGATCACCGCATATACAAGCAAGACACAAGTCCGAAGTTTCCCGACCTGTTAGTACTATAAGAATGTGTATAAAAGAACACCGACTAACATACTGCTGTTTAAGCATGCCACCGCCCACTATCTACAACCCAGACACAAATCGCAAGTTTCCAAGCCTGTCCATGTAATGTCGAAATATATATATAGAAGAATCCTAATTAACATGATACTGCAGTCCGGGCATATCATCACTGCCCCCACCCTCTTTGCCAGTGACCATGTGAACGAGTCGCGGATTGAGGTTCATCTGCAACGGTCCTACTCCGGTCCAAAACCCGTGATACCATCTTCACTGGCCAATACTCACTGCGTCAAACTCGAAGTTCATGGACTTTTGAACCGACTCAACTCTATCCTCGGAACCTCGTACACCGCGGCCAGGACACTCCAGGTGTCTCTTCCCTCCTCGAACACTGCGTCTCAAACAGGTATGACTTTGGCACCGCTTATGCCCGTCTCCGCTTGAAATGGCGTAACGGCTTGACCACCATCGAAGACGAGCTATGCAAGAGCCAAACGCGGGACTTGAAGATTCGACAAAACACCCTGGTAGATAATCGGATCCTGGACTCGCATATACCTCCTCGTCGGGTCTGGGATCTATACAGTAACCGGGTGGTGCCTCATTGGTGGCTTATAGAAGACAAATTACCATGGGCCATATCGCATGCATGGCTGGATCATGTACATCTTACTAATGTGCGGACACCCATCAACGGCTACGAATGGTCTGTGCCCATTCCGAGAGGCGTCCACTTGGACCTCATACGCATTGAGTTGCTTAATCTCGGAGCGGAGTACGTGTGGTTGGATGTCCTTTGTTTGAGACAGAGTGCCGATCAGTCAAGGGAAGATATGCGTATGGAGGAATGGAAGTTGGATGTACCCACTATCGGATGGGTGTATTCGGGCTCCGAGCAGACAGTGGTGTGCTACTTTAGCGGTCTGGGGCGGCCCTTGGATTTCAAGAAGGCCTGCGACTTGGGTAGTGATCGATGCTGGTTCAGACGTGCTTGGACGCTACAGGAGACCAGCCGACATTACCTCATAGGTGGGATACCGGACAATGACTCCGGGAATCTGGAAGATATCAAGCAGATGCTTCACGAACAAACGACATCCCTGGAGAACATCAGGCATGCCCATAAAACCGTTTTTGATGTCCTGGTGCACATGCAGAGTCGGGTATCTACCAATCCTGCGGACAAAGTTGCAGGATTGGCATATCTATTGTACTTGAAGAGCTTACCAGCATACAACGGGACTCAGTCGGTTGAGGATGCTTGGACTGCATTGGTGGACTCAATGCTTGATGGATATCATGGGGATCTATTCTTTTTGTATCCTAAGTCTGGGGACGGAAACAGCATATGGAGACCGTCGTGGAATCAGGTCATGAATGACATACTTCCATCAACAACAGGGATCGGTGCTATGAGGATGTTGAGTGGGATGAGGAGAAGGAGGCCTATCGGTGCTCCCGGCCTGTACGCTGCATTGAAAGAGGATATATACGAGGGTTGGCCGTGGGAGATCCACAAGAGTGTCCGCGATCGGGAGAGTTGGAAGTCAAAGACGCGGATATGACACTCCATATATTCAAAATAGCAGCCTCCCACCAACACCCAATACCTGATGGTTCTTACACCTTACTAGGCCCCAAAAGATTTCAGATGTATTGGGTAGTCGGAAGGAGGTTGCCAGACGATAGGTTTGAGAAGGTTTCAGTGGTTACAGCTAACAAAAGAGAGAGACAGCGGCTTAAAAGATTTGGCGGTGCTAGGGAATTAGTTCAGTATCTTGCCTGAAACAATTATGAATATGTATCGTATTTCTCGATTCCGTAATTCTGTCAAAAAATTTGAGGGTCAATATATATCTTCGCACGGGGAACGACGTTACACACGTAAGTACTTATAAACCTATAAGCCCACAGAAACAAAGTATTGGGATATCAGGCAAGGAGCACTGTAGAATGAGCTCGGAAAAGTTTTGTTCCATGAGAATAGATGTTTATCTCCTCTGACTTGTCCCTGCGAAATTCGAATGTGCAGATTTTCCTTGGACGTCTTGACAGTATAACATCTGGCAACAGATAGATCGCGGCATTGAGCATGTGGAGTCGAATATAGCCAGCTTTGACTGAAAGTGAAGCAGCTCAAGTGAGAGGATCCCACCAAATAAATGAATGACCACTTTTCATTTCTGATTTTATCACTGAATGTGGCTCCAGGAAAACCACAAGGACCGGGAGATTGGATAATGCGAACAAAAACAGGTGAGGGAAGATGGAAAATACGTGAAGCATTGACACAGAGAAATCGGTGTCTAGGTCACGGACGCTGCTCTCTTGTCCCCATCTTGCTTCGATTAACCGCACCTCCACGGCAGAGTTGATTGATATTATCCAGGCTTGCGCAGCTCCGAAGGTCCTATGAGAAAGTCAGCATGCGTGTAGGCCCTATAGTAGTGCGCACCTTAGCAAACCACAGTGAAACCTGAGTCGGTAGTTAATTGTGCGTCATTTCGATGTTTGCAGGTGCGATCGGTTGCTTCTTAGATGGCTCGGCGTATCATTATGGCTGGATAAATCGCGAGGTCGAGAATTTCAGTGAAATTGAAATCTGCATAATACACTCTTGCAACTAGCGTCGATGGCAGCTCTGTGGTAAATGGGAGATTCGAAAGGTTCCGAGTCGCTTCTGCTGGTGGTAGATTGTAAGCTCACATAGAACAATTCGAGATGTCCATACGATCCATACCGGAGTGAAAATAGCTTCGTTGTCTCCAGGTGGATCAGAGAAAGTATACAGAAGCAAATCATCACCATGGGAAATCTGAAGGGAAGGGACGCCCGAAGTTGGAAGTATCGCAAGAACTCCGGCCAAAAGGTGGGCTACTCGGGGAGCAAGTGGAGCGTTGAGGCAGAACCGATTATGAGACATGAAAGGGACCCGGTAACTCGATAGGTGACGATTGTCTATAAAGGCTAGGAAGCGACCAAGGCAAAGATACCAGTTGGAGCTCTACCAACACCATGGTCGGCTTGACCGTACCAAGGCTGGTCATGGTCAGCTTTTCGCTTCGCAACAGCAGACAGCTTCCCATAGATACACTAAAGCGGGCATTTAAGCGTGGTGAAGGAAGGAGACGTCTCATAGCGAAGCGGTAAACTGAAAACCGAGCTTGACGGATTTCGAAATAAGTTGCACGAGAAAGATGTTGCTCCGCTTGGCCAAAAATTTGAAGCGGACGATTTAGGGGATTCCTTTACAGAGCACCAGGATCATACAACCGTAGACAGGGAGGAAGGAGATCCTAATCCAAGGGACATTTGGATGCAGAAGGATCCAGGGTAGACGATCCTCGTAGCCAAAGAGGAGAGTCGAACTCGAATATACACCCAAACGATTAACACCTTCTTAACGACGGACGTCGAATCGGAGATTCCTAGGGAGGAGTTTGAACCCCAGATGTACGTTGAAAAGTGCCAAAAAAACTTTCACTTAGAGAATAAGGGATTATAATTTATTGTCAGGAATCGAAAAAGTAGCTTGACACGTACTGAGTGCTGGATTTCAACGTGTGAAGGGAGCCAGAGGAATCGCAATTCAATGATAAACTAAATGTGAGGATCTTGAGAGCGTTTGAACGAGTTCCTCAGTTAAGTTCCTGCTCCGGCTCGGCACAATAATTGGATTTGGCACTGTGCAAGGACGCCGTTTGTCTGGCAGCGTCGGACAAACAACAAGGCATTACGGGTGACTCAGATGAACCCAAATTTCAAACCGCGACGAACCGGGAATGAGCATTTTGCACGGTGGCAGTTCGAAAAATCGACATGGGCGATTTTTGCGAGGTAAACTGCATCTGAGGGCTAATTGATACGGCCATTAGCAAAGGAATATTCATTAGAAGGAGTAGACAAACGATAAAAGAGGAAATGCGGCAAGAAATTGCGATCGATAGTTCCGAGGGTTCTGATTTGTAACCCTATTTTTGCAATCGTAACCTCCACCACCACGGTCGTCGACACTGCCAGCACGTCCCCAGCATCGTCGCTCACAGTGGAGGCATTTCATTCATTCAGTTTACGGCGATCCAGATGGAAATTTCTTGCCTACATCGTTCACTTTATCGATTTTGGACGGGGATTGCACTTGCACATTGCACCTCTTGAGGGCCCTTGAAGGAGATAGGTATTTCCAAGCTCCTGATCTTGTTCTTGAGTCATATTGGCAGCACACAAGTCTTCGAGAGGCAGAGTTGGCGGGACCAGTTGATGGCAACAGCACTCAGACGCAACTTCACGGTTCAAAAATCGAGATATTTGGCCAGTAGATGCTTGGAATGCAGGGGATGCCCTTCTTGACGCTTTCAACGGAGATGGCCAGCAAGATAATAGACCCCAGAAGCATGGGATGAGGAGGCGATGCCCTCAAAGTAGGATTCTCAGAGAAAACGGGTACGGTCAGCAGGTGCGTTGCAGTATTCTTGTCTTGTTTCTTGGAGGATAATCATGTATGTTGCAGCCCAGGCGACTACCATAGTGTCGAGCGGTTGGTGTCCTTGAGGTCCGTGCGCAATGGCGGCGAAGTACTTCGTGTCTTGAATATCAATCTTGCAGAAGGCGAGTCTTGTCTTGATAATTCACTCCAGTATGGGCATCTGAACGACGCAGTTCATTTCAGTGGTGGTAGTACATCACTGATACAGGATAACAGGACATACACACGGTCCCGCGCCTTTTATTGCTGTGACACGAAATGACTCATTCCGTCACGTCACACCCTCCCGCGTTAATACCCCCGGCGACAGGGCGAGATACTCCAGGGATCTAAATGCAAAGGACAAGAAATTTCACAGTATCAGAGGCTACGGAGTCTTCAACGGGAGAGTCTTTCACCTGTACATTGTCGACAATATCGCTGTGGACTTGGAGCAAGAGCGAGGAACATATGTCCAGGATTGACGACAGCCTATGCGTTCTGGATCGTTGACAACAGTATGTGTTTCAAGAATTCGGCGGAACAGACCGAATGTCGACTGGGTGTCGTATTCCCGACGTCTTAGTCTGCGAGCCTGTCGTCACTCTTCGGCCTCGAGGCTGTCAAGACGCTCTGCGACGCGCTCGCTACAAATTGAATCCACTCGATCAAGCCCCATTCATCGGCGTGAACGCTCCGAACGGTGTTTACTGCCATCGAACGGATACCTCCGTATTATGTCGATCATCATCCAAAAGAATATTCTTCGACGAGGGCCCTCGCGACTGTTTGTGGATCTGGTTTGTGGTCCGGCCTCAGGCATATTCAAAAAGGATACTGACAGAGTTATTCTTCGGCTCCTTCGCTGTCTCATTTTTCGAAGCCAGAAAGCTAAAAATTTTCACTATATAAATTTCATTTTCCTCTGCAGTGTTCTTTCCTCCTCAAATGCCTTGCTATCGTTCTCGCAAGAGATTCATCCCTCCTTATATGCCTGCCTGCGACGAAACTCGTCCAAATTCTTCCTCTGTTCATTTACCAGTTTGCGACGTATCGTATGCCGCACGCCACCGACCATACTATCATTCCCATCGGTTCACGGTGCAATATCCTTTGGCTTTCTCTAGTTGCGGTTTCCTGATTCCTTTCAGTTTGAACCAGGCAATATAGACCTACCGGTGCCACGGACACCTATAATTATCCCGCGAGACGTGATAGTAAGTCAGTTCTAATCTCCCGTTGGATTTTACACTGATTGTCTTAGGCAACTACTTTTGATGATCTTGATGATGAATTTGAGCTCGACGAAGAAGAAGTAAAGGTATCTGACGAAGAGAATGAATTGGACGCAGGCGAAGACGAGGGCGAGGGCGAGCGACGAGGACGAAAACGTGGTGGAAGCCAACCATGCCGCTCTGCTGGTGAGCATGGTAACCTCTTCTTTGTGTGCAATCCTCACCAATGTGTCGTAGGCATACTATGTCTCTCCTATATTGCTGGCCCTTCTTCTGTGGGTATTCTACTTCTGAAGGATTTCCCTGCTATCATCCTTCTTCATCGTCTTCTTGCATGTACATCCTAGTTGTGGTAATCTATTTTTTCTTGGGTAACAGGACTTCACTATGTCAGTCAAAACGTTTGGGGCGGACTCGGATACTCAAGCTCATGGTCAGTGTCGTCCCTAATAAAAGTAGTTTGGTTTGCAGGGCGAGGACAGGATTCCTCCAATCAACCGATACTGATAGAAATCACTGTTTCGCATCGCCACTTTTTTTCTGACCCCCGTGCACAGTGTTATCCTTGACCGACGATATGTACCGAGAATTCTGGAAGCGACACAGGATATACGGCCACCGAGGAGAACGGGTCCAAAAGAACTGCTGTCGCGGAAAAAGAAGCATCATCGCAGCCGCTTTATGGATACATGCATTCTGCCAAATCGAAGAGGAAGTTTGGTCTCCAAATACCTTCACCTCATAACATAAGCAAAGGTATGTGCATTCAAACCAATCCGGGCACGATCAGTGTGATTCTTTGTTGCAGGCAGCGATGCGTTCCGCTATGAAGTGATGGGTCCCAACACCAGGGTGTTTCGGACATATCTTGATGAGCGTGCCATCTTCGACGCGAATATGATTGGAGAATCCAGAGATAGCGTGGAGGTTCTTCTCATTTTCGTGCGCTATCCATCTTGTGGCTCATTACATGCTGATAACTTTCATTCGTACATAGGCAGGTCTATTTTCCGCAGTGGTCACAACATTTGTCGTTCCAACGTCGTAGAGTCTGCAGGCAGATTATGCAGAAATATCCGCGAACCTGCTGTTCGAGATTATCAACATTCAGCGCGCACTTGCAAGTGGTGTCTCTTTGGACATCGTCGCTCCGTCCCCTCTTAACCCTAAGATGCCCTTCATTGCTACTACGACAAGCGTCTGGTTAAATGGGCTCTGGTTCACGAGCCTCAGCCTCGCAACAGCGCTCGTGTCGATGCTGGCCAAGAAATGGTTGCACCATTATATGCTGCTATCGTCTGGGACACCTCGTGAGCGCAGCCTTCTGCGGCAATTCCGCTATTCAGGACCGCAGAAATGGCGCGTACTCGTAATTATCGGACTACTCCCTGTCCTCATGCACACCGCACTGGCCACCTTTTTCTTTGGCTTGGTGATTTACCTCAGTCCTTGCAGATGTCCCTTGCATGGATCGTTATTATTACAGCAGCTGCCTATACAGCCTACTTGATGACAAACAGCCTTCCCCTCATCTTTCCCCAATGCCCATACCGGACGTTGCTGTGCAATCTGGTCCATGCCACCTACAGCTACGCTTTGCTCTACCTCGTTCGTTGCTTTTGGCACACTTTTTTGCGCTTCGCATTCGCAGGCTGTTGCTGGATTGGACCCGTCATTGAAGAGCAGTGCGGATCGATTTTTCGCAACGCCGGGCTTCCACGTAGTATGGAAGTCCTTGGTATATAAGCTGTGCTTTCAGTTCTCCGATCATGGTGGTGTATCTATGCCGCTACGTGGGCTCGAGGCCAAACTCGAGCGGCTGCTACATTGCGCGATAGTCGTCGCTTACGATTACTACATCGTACCTCCACAGACAGACAATATCGTGTTTGTTGCATCCATCTACGCACAGCAGGGACCTCGTAGTGATTTTTTCACTAAAGTGGTTGTGCGCTGTGAAGCTGTCGATCTCATCCACAGCTCCGTGAACGAATCTCAGCATTTACACCCATCAGTCTGGGCTAAAATCATTCGAAACGCCGATGACAGTGGTGCTTTCTCTCCCATTGCCATCGATTCCGATGATCCTTACGTGATCCGACTTTGCTATGCAGTTCTTGGCGCGTTTCTCGAGCCTTCTCAAAGGATGTCAGAAGGCTCCCAGCTGCGAATGGAATTGCCGGAACGTTTCATACAGCCATTCGCCAATATCTATTCATTGACATGACAAACTGCATCCTGAAAATGTTTGCTGTCTTTGTGCGCCCAACGAACGTCTCTCTCTCCGTCGTTGCGGGTTTTCTTGGTCTTCGTCGACTTTCTCATCCCAACCAAGGCTTCCACTACGGGGACTTAGTTCCGATGCGGCTCAGCTTAGAGCTCTTCGCAAAATACTCGATGGCATTGACAATCATGACTTTACCTCTTCTGAGGCAGAAAATACTGCCGTTTTTGGCGTAATCGACGTATTCATCACCGATACCTTGAAATTCTTTCCATCTTCCGGAGACGATTTTTCCTATTGGCTTGTCTTGAGGATTTACTCTAGGCTGGTCAGCACCGGATGGCACACCATTTCACCACGATCATTGCACGCAGTGATCGATTTCATGTTTTCCTACTACAATTCAAAACAGTTTGCTCATTAGCATGCGACATCATAGCTAGAGGTCTTCGCGAAGGCAGCATGGTCATGTACGACGTTTTTCGTGCAACAGGGTGCTTGCAGCGTTTTGGAGAATGTGGATTCTGCCCGCCCTTGGTAGACGTCATTGAAAGCTACCTTTCGAATGTCGCTGGGCGTGGTTCAGGTGCTCATCTTGAGGCTGCGGCAATGCAGGAACACATTGATCATCTCCATAAGCCTGATAACCTTTTTGCTGCTTGTTCCAGCTTGGCCATTAATGGTCAGACATGGTTGGGGGTGGAACGTTGAAAAATGTGTATCAAGGGTACCATTTTGTCGCTCGTTCGGATTCGACCGCATAGCTCTGCATGGCACGACTGTCGTCACGGAGGAGGGGATGGGTTTTTTCCACCTGCGAACTTGTGTCTCTAGAATCGAAAGGATACCTTCGCCGGAAGACATTGAAGATCAGAAGCGATATATTCGCTTCGCAATCCGGATTTTGAATGCATTTTTCTCCGGCGAATATATTGTGATGGCAAGCCAGTGAATGACTTTTCTTACAATATTAATAGGAGAAGCGTCTCTTAATGAAGATAGGAGGCCGACCACGACCAACACCCCACAGATTCGATTCATTGGTCAACTAATCTGCTTCGATTGTTCCTTTGCCGAAGCCACAGAAAAGCTAGCAAACACAAGGACACTGGTCAAGTGTGAGGAGCAAGTTTTACTTTAGCTTCTTGTCTGATATTTTACTTGGGTCATAAAATCATTTAAGGAGAAAATTTGGCTGAGAATGGGGCGCCCACAGAGTCATGTTACAATGCAATCATCACAATACGCAGTTAAGAAGTAATGCAGGCCAGCTCACGAATAAGTACCTGCGGCGATGATGGTCCCAGAGATGAGGTTTAAAAAATTGGCCTTAAACATGACTGTATGCATTGTTAACATGGATGGAGCAATACAAGCATATAGTAAAATACGACGCCGAACCGCACTCCGCAAAGGACCCTAGTTCATCTGCCGAATGAGGGAGTTGATGTTGGTCTCACGGTCACCAAAGTCACCACCCTGGACGAAGTGCTTGAACTTCCGTGTCCTCCAGCCACCATTGGGGTTGGAGAGCTTGAATGGCCACAGGAAATTCGAAGCCTATATCATATCAAAGTGTCAGAAAATGATAATCATTCGGAAGGTAGTACATACCTGCTTGAAGTTGGGGCCGGCAGTAGAGATTTCGTGGACAAGATCTTCAACACAGAGGATGTTGTACTTGCCAAGAGCCTCCTCGATGACAGCGTTGTTAGCGAGAGGGATGCGTTGCTTGTCAACCTTGCCATAACCCCGCTTGTAGATCAATTCACGGACGGACTTAAGGTTGGGTTCGCTGGAATCGTGGATCAAAAAAAATAACAAGAAAAAACGATTCATACATACCCGTAGGTGATGTAAGGCTCAACGAGACGGAGCATTTGCTGGGTAGCCTTCGTTACCTTGACGAAGACACCATTGTTAATCTGCAGAAGTCGGAGAAGCTGGAGAATTTTTCGGGGCTTGGGGGCAATCTCGTTGATACTAGGATAACAAATTTTAGTACCAGTCAAACAGGAACGCAGTAGGCAGACGCACCCCCTAATCCTAACCACAAAGTACACCTTGGGTTGCGCAGGGACGTAAAAGTCACCAGCCGTCCGTGCTGCTCGCTTTAGCCTGATCTCCTCCTTCTCCTTCGCTTGGTACTCCTTCACATAGGCCTCAGCACGCTTGAAGATAACCGTTCGTTTGGCTTTCGACGCCTAGGAAGAAGCAGTCAGCAAGCAAATCATAGCAATATGTAGACGGTTCAGTCCCGAAAGATGGTTAATTAAAGGCAGCATCGCGCGATAACGCTAGCCTTACGTCGAATGGTATCGTATGCATCATAAAGCGAAGTACAGGAAACTCGTGCCTACCTTGCGGGCAGCGGTGGCAGCGGCTAGGCGCTCCTCACGAGCCTTTTCGTTTTGTTTCCTCTTTTTCAAGAGGGTTTCGGGCACTTCGATTGCCTAGGATAAGTTGAGTGAAAATTTCCGCGTACGATGATTATGGCATACCGAAGCGGTAGGGACGCTAGAGTGTACAGGAAGGACCAATAAGCAAGGCGTACAGCAGCAGTGAGGCGGGATACTCACGTCGTCGGGGCCATGGAAATCTTGAGGAATGTCGACGCTTTTGGGCCTTGATGGTAAGTTAGGTTCAGTTCGGTGGCTGCTGTATAGTCTGACAAAGACTTTCCCACAGTCCTAGCCGGCGGCTACTCACGTGATCTTGCACCGTCAAAATTTAAAACTAATTAAATATCTATTTAACCGCGTTGTTTGCTCATCACACTTCAACTGAACACAGCTCAGGCGGCAGAATATGTTTCCTATTGGACAGGAATCTTCTGGCGCTTATTCTTCAATTCGGAGCTTCTATCTTCATCATCTGGATTGGCCCGCCGAGACTGTTCTTTGGCTATTATAACCTTACAATCAGCATTTAGTTCAAGCCAGTAAACTTTACCGCCCGAAGCCCCGGATATGATTGGAACATAATGATTCGCCCGTTTCTCAGGCTGCTTATAAAAATGGCAGATTGGTTCTCTTTACAAGGCTACTACCATGCTGTCCTCCCTATGGCATACTTGGGCAGTCTTGTTTCCACTTATTCAACTTGTGCCATTGGTCGTTTCTCAAGTATCCCCCGTAGTCTGCAACACGTCCATTGACTCCAGATGGGTGGGTAGCATCTGATAGTGTATTAGCCACTGCTGATGCAGTGATATCAAGTCCTTCAACTCCCTGAATCAAAGTCCCTGCACAGTTGCAGCGTATCTCGGAGGCGTATGCAACTCTGGGAGTAAGTAGTTCCCTATCCTATTTCCATTTCGGTGTTCAGAGCGTCTCGTAGACTTTACTGTCACTCCTTTGAGCAATGGAGAGCAGTATAGTGGTCCCACCCTTGAACAGGCCAATGTCTGTCGATGCAGCTCCGTATTCTATTCGCTGGTCAGCGCCTGCGCGTCTTGTCAAGGAAATATCTACGAAAGGTACCCATATTTATACGTCCGACTTACTACTCGCATGATTTACGTGAATTTAGGTGGTCTCTCTTCAATCGCAACTGCACCGACGGTCAAAATGTTCCAGTTGGAGAGTAAGCTTCCGTGTGTTCAATCACATTGGCAGAACAGGCAGCTTACGATTGATAGATTTAACGAAGACATACCTGAACAAACGGCAGTCCCACACTGGGCCTATCAAAATGTCTCGGTATGTTGCTTCAGGCTAATGCTTAAGCACATGAAGACTGGTTTTTAAATCCCATCTTAGGTGGCTGATACTTTCGATGAGCAGAAGGCTAAGTCAGATTCAGGCAAGTCAATTGTTTATCCGAACTCAGGAGCTGACTCGATCGCTGTTACTGCAGATGCTCCTGAGTCTACTGCTCAACCTGCTCCTACTCCCACTCCGACATCAACTCCTCCGTCTGCAACCTCCAGCGTAGGATCTCAGAAGCATACGAACGTTGGCGCCATTGTTGGAGGTGTCATCGGCGGGGTTGTTCTTATAGCCTTACTTGGACTAAGTGCATGTCTCATACGGCGACGCTCCAAATCGAGCCAGGAATCGGAACCCATTCTCGCTGCTGATATGGATACCCGTCCCCGCAACTTTGCCACCTTACTCGCAGGCCAAGCCGCTCCGAAGTTATATGTAAGATGCCACGATCCTTTTTTTTAATTACCGCCCTCATGATATGTCCCAGGATCCTTCTGATCCGAGCACTTATCCCACATCCTCACCATCTCCCGTGCCTTCTTCGAACACGTACCCGCATGGAACACATCAACCCATGGCATCCGCTTACTCCGGAACTGCATTTCTCTCCAATCGCGTGTATCCTGGTTCTGCCGAGTTGTGATTCCATCGTGTTCCAGGCCTTTCCCATTGGCCTGTGGGTTTAAATGATACAATGCCTTGGAATTTTCTCATGATCCACCGAGTGCTTCAACCCGGTTCTATGATTTTGCTCCCATTTCCTTTTGTTCATCAAACCTCTTGAGGCTGTCCGAAGTCAAACACTATATGTGACCAGTGATATCTGAATTGCACGCTACCATTCAGTGGTCAGAATCACGAACGATGACTTTGAATGTGTCCCTCCTGTCATTTTTTCTTTGTGCCGTGAGTCTCTGTCTCGTGAGAGGCCAAACGACCAATGCCACCTGTGTTTCCTCGTATAGTTGGGTGAGTATAAGGCACTACACAGTTACAAGCTTCTTCCGTTGAGACGTTCTTCTAGGCCAACAATGCGCTTGGACAGTCGCCTTGCTTGGTCGCATCATACCTCGAGACTGCATGCCTCAACACATGTAGGTGCTGTTAAACCGCATCAGCGTTGATATACAGCACTCATCCTTCGTCACAGCGTTCCTCGTTCCAGCACTGCCTAACGGCGCCCACTACACGGGTCCTAACACCGCACAAGCTAATCTGTGCAACTGCAACACCGTCACATACTCGCTTATCAGTGCTTGTGCTGATTGTCAAAACCGCCAGTACCTGAATTGGGGCAACTGGACCACGGATTGTGCTGTGGTTGCTATAGGCTTGTACGTTTACCCTTCAACTCTAAGGGGGCGAGTATCGATACTAGTTGTTATAGGTTCCCACAGCCAGTCCCCGCTGGAACCGCCATTCCGCAATGGGCGAATATCAACATCAATTCGGTATGGTTGTGCTCGATTTGTTGACTCGTCTTTAACAAAGATCTCCAGTCTACTGCCCTTTACGACCCGACGGAAGCTGAAAAACTTGCTGAAGATCCGGGTGCACCAGCTGCTAGCTCAACAACCTCGTTTTCAACATCAATCCCTACTTCCTCAACATCATCTAGCAATGCTGCTACAACAAGTACCTCTGCAACCGTTTCCCCAACGGCGACAACTTCCAGCGGCTCGAATGCGGGTGCCATTGCAGGGGGCGTAGTCGGCGGAATCGTATTTCTGATGGGACGGCGCTTGTGCTGTTCTGGTTCGTCCTGCAACGTCGCAGGCAGGCACGAGCAGCTGCAGGGCCCGCGGACATGGTGAATTATGTTAATACTAGCCATGTAGCCCCTCCTCCGAAGCAAGAGACCTTGGCTGACCGACGAGGGCAATCTCCTATGTCGAGCGTCGTATCGCCGTACATATATGTGCGTGGTTCCTTGGATTTTTTAATCATTATGTTTTACTGATGGCGCTAATTGAAAGGAACCCTCGAGAAGTCCATCTCCCCCGAGTCCGTCAGTACACGCAACTTCTGCTGTTCATACGACCTTTGGTTCTATAGTATCTCACGGATACACCGGCGCTCCCGAAATATAATGAATGTAACGTTACCTATGCCGTGAACACTGTACATTGCCTCCATACTCTCTTACAACATCTTCTGTATCATGAGTTCGAGCGATTATCTCAAAGAACTGATGAAGTTTCTTGCCCAGCCAGATAGAAAATCTGATTCCACTGGCCGGCCTCGTATAAGTTTATAGCACTTCCGAATCGATCAAGTGACTGATATCTCTTTACGCAGAATCGCCGGAATGTATGCACGTTGTTTATACGGCGTCTAAAATAGCACTTACTAGGCCACAGTCCATGATATGCTATTGGCCTATCAATTTGTGGGCCGCATGAACCGGAAGCTGTTTTATTCCCTCCCCAGATACTCGGGGACGGAATAGATCCTTAGAATCCTGATCAGGATGAGAAACACCTTGGAAAGCCCTTCTCATGTTCGAAATCTGTCGTTTTTGCATGAACATACTATGGCTCGTCCTTGCCCTACATTTGTCAATCACGGGGACAAGCTCTAGCGCCGTATCAAATGTAACCTGTCTTCCTTCCTATAGCTGGGTATGTAATCAATTGACTGCAAGTTGAGCTGTCGCTGACTCGTTTCTTCTGCCACAGGCCGAAAATGATTGTGACCAAACCCCTTGCGAGGTCGCTGCTTATCTTATTTCTCAATGTACCGACGAACGTACGTCATTGCCTACTAGCTATTCTGCCGATACCACAATATTAGCACACGCATTTCACAGCTTTTACACTTGACCCGCTACCGGCGGATACACACTACGTAGGGCCATCGTCCCCACAAGATGCCAACGAATGCGAGTGCAGTTCTGTTGTTTATTCCCTTGTGTCTGCTTGTGCCGAATGCCAGGAGAGGAATTGGCAGAAGTACCCTTCGTTTCCGCCGTCCTCTGGTCACTGGACTAAGAGACTCTCACAGATGGGATGTATGGAGAACAAACTGCTCTATAATCTATTATTCTGTGTATGTGAGAACCTCCGGTCAGAGGACCGATTCTAACTCAAAGAGCGGCTCTAGTTTTCCAAAGAACATACCGGTCCAGACGACAGTTCCAGCTTGGGCCTATATGGACTACACAGTTGCGTGGCCATCTTTTACGGTTCGGTATAATTGTCTCAACTTTCGCTTAGAACCTCGACGAATTCAATCCTTCATCTGCTCAAAGTGTAGCAAGCGAAAGTAGCGTTATCCCCGATCATTGAAGGCGACTGCATACTAAGCTGTCCGTATAGAACATCCTGACTCTTCGTTTATGCCAGAGTCTACCAATACAGCAGGTAGTTTTACAGTAACGACTGCGACTACTACGACGACGATTTCGAGTTCGAGCTCGACAATCACAACGCGTACACCTATGACGACGGCTCCCGATCAGCATCCCACTCCGACTCAAACGCCAAATCAGAAAGACGTCAAATCGACGGTACGAAGCCGTACGATTAGTATCTTTATCTGGATTGTCGTGGGACTAGTGGCAATCCTGGGATTAAGCATTTCGTCCGTGTGTCTCACGAGAAGATGGCGAAGATATCAAGAAAACCGCCTCCTTAACCAGCGATATCACGCCGTACATTCTCGGGAAAATTCTCAGCCTGAAGAGATGAAAGAACTCGTGCGTACCACTGCAGAAAGGTACATGATCTCGTTTGCCGTTACCGCTCGAGGGATTCAGGCGCTGATCACGTCTCTCTAGCTCAAGAATATCCATTCCCAGCATGATTCCTTATGTATTCCTTCCACTTTGCCACTTTATACACTTACCTACCATATTTCTGTTTCTAGCCTCCGAGCGACGCTGGTTCTATATTGCAAATGTCGCCTGCAGTGGAATCATCTGCCTTTTATACTTCACTTGAAGAGGGAGAGGGGCCAACGAGAGACTTTGGGCCACCCGGCGGCGCTCAATGGCATTACACACCACAACGATACTTAGCATAATCGGTCTGTGACACCGATGACTTAGGACTAGGATCTGGACTATCAGGGCAGTAATGTACGTATACGTAGTAATGGACAAGTCATGTATACTTTGATCGTGTATGTTCTCAGATAGACGACTCGCGATCGGTACGTTTATTTAATTTGTACGATGGGAAGTGCTTGCCCTCTAGCCACGATATCAATATTATAGTACACAGATCGTACGCGCATAAAGACTCTACCAGGGTATCGAGAGATTGCCTCGTCCGAACACTAACTAATACAAAAGATACCGCCCTATTTCAAAGCCCTGGTGGAACGGTTTCCTTCTAGAAAAGATGAAATGAGAGATATCCATCCGTACCGCGCTCAACTTACATGAAGAGTAGGAAGCCTTGACATCTCGTCTACGTCATTCTTGTCCTTGTCCTTGTCCTTGGAATCGGACGCAGCTAACTTTTCTTCGTCGTGACTACCCACGCGACGTTCACGTCTTCGGTACGTCCAGATACCGACTAAACCAACGACCGCCATAAGACCGAAAACACCGCCGGCAACACTCCCACCCACGACGTTACTGTGGTTGGAATGGCTTTCCTGCGTGGGACTTGCCGATGGCGTCGGGGTGGTCGAAGATGAAGTCGTTGAGGTAGGTTGTGGTACAAATGTTGACTCCGTGGCGTCTGTCCAACGAATAATGCATTAATATCTGACGCGACATTGACAAGTCAAGCGGGTACTGACTAGCATCCTGCTTCGCTTGGTTGATGTCAAAGGTGTCCTTAGTCTACAAAGGAGAAATGTTAGCCTAAGAATGATGGGAAATATTGAGCCGCCTGACTTTTACGTCGAGATATGCCCAGCCAGGAACGTGCGTGCCGTTCGGTATTGGCTCGGGGAACCTGTCACACAAAATCAGGACCGCGTCGGGCAGCGCGCCAAGAGCTGAAAAACCCTACCCTCCAATATCTACCGACGCACAGTTGACACGCCATTGGCTCCATCTATCGCAAATGAGACCGCGATAATAGATCCGATTACGACGCAACTTACTGTGCAAAAGTTCGATTTTGACAGGCTCCACACGCGCTGATGAGAGAATAAGACACGGTGCTGCATTGGCATGGATTAGCCGCGTCGACGCTTGGTCCCAGATAGTGTGTCATATCAGGTAAAGATTGGAGGGTATACGCTAGTGCACGGATATTAGATGCTAGTACGATAGATGAAGAAATAATAGACTTACATCCGCCGTTGCATACAGCTAGCAAAGACGATGCCACATCGCATGGACTCTGCGAGACAGTGTTGAAAGTCTGAGAAGTATATTAGTTCAGTTCGCGCCTTTCATAACTCATCATACCCAATGAAAGTCAAACAGGTACAAGTAGCGGTGAAATTTGTCTGGCCAAGGACAATGAGTGGGATAAAGAGTGTAAAGAGTAGCGCAGAGAACGACTGCATCTTTGGGGGCATTGAAGCAGATCCACCCTAGCCGGAAGACGTCTGGCATTCCTTTAAGAGGCACGAAATTTAATTTTCCATTGCGAACAGGACCTGAGGAAGAGCAGCAATTTCCGTACAGGCTCCGATTGAGCTGACAGTTCCCAGTACCTGCAAGCGAACTTGAAGGTACAATCCAGGTACTCGGATTTATATAGTGATGAATCAGTGACCGCGCGCATGTGAACCTACAGGTCAGAACATATTCGCTCGGTGAAATTAACCGCTGACAGTGATTGACCTGGCGACATATCAGGCTCACCCAATAGGTCTGTCGAGGTGCGTGGTCTTTACTATAAAATATCCGACGACTTGCAAAATGTTGTTACATATTTATGTATTGTTCCTTGTATCTATGCTTCGCCAAATGCATGGCGCATGAAAATTCGCTTGTGAAGCTTGCCTCCTGCCTCTTCGATCGCAGCGATATCTTCAGGCGTCAGATCTGTTACGTCAGGAGTCTTGAGGGTCTCTATGATTCGCGCAGCCTTCGATGAGGTCCTGAATTTAGGTAAGTATAAAAATCCCTCAAAGGGTAAAGTTCTGGCCGCACGTTACGACAAGTATGCCCTTCTGGATGAGCCATTTAGTGTAGACTTGACTGGAAGAGATCTGCAGCCGATCAGCGATCGCGCCGACGACGGGGTCGAGGGGACCGCCGGGAGCCCGGACGATGGGAGCAAGGCCACCATATGAGGCAACGAGAATCTTGTGCTCCTGGGAGAATTCATAAATGGGCTTGGCAGCTTTGTAGACATATGGGTGGAATTCAATCTGGAGAATTGTCAGGAACAAGTGTGATTGACTGGTCAGTTCGGAGCTTACCTGATTTACGGCAGGGATAATAGTTGCAACCTCGAGAACCTCCTCCAAATCTTGGACTCTAAAGTTGGATACTCCGATGCTCTTCGTCAAACCTTCCTTTTTTACCTCTTCCATCTGCTTCCACCACGCCTTTATCTGGCCTTTTGCTGATGTGGGGTCATGGATCAGGAATAGATCAACATATTCCAGTCCCAGCTTCTTCAGCGATATCACCAAAGTGTCCTTGATAGTTTGGCCCTCCGCAAGGCCCTTTAACTTAGTCGTCACATAGAGCTCCGAGCGGGGCTTTCCGGAAGCCTTGATCCCCGCACCGAGGGAATCTTCGTTTTCGTACATCTGCGCACCGTCGAGATGGGTCACGCCGTTCTCGATGGCGACACGGACCGCCTCTGTAGCATCCTTCTTGTACAGAGCAGTACCAGTGCCGAATGCGAGCCAGGGAGTGGTAGTGCCGTCGTTGAGAGTGTAGGAGAGCATGTTAGATCGAACTAAAGCACGCATGAATAGAGGGCTTGCAAGATATGGGTCATTATTTATACCATGAAATGACGCGATAAGTCGTTCTAACCTTAGTAATCTAAATTGTTCATGAGAACAAATACACCCTGGTTTCCACTTCTTCTGGACGCCGTTTTTCCGTTGTTTGTAATCCCATTATCGCGTCCAATGGCGAAGAATACATCTTTCCAAGTTCATATCGAAAAGGCCACGTAAAAGACAAAGGATACTCAATGCGGACCGACAGCCGTGTGACAAACGGAAGGTTTAATCCGTCTCGGCCGAACATAGGACCTGCCCTAAAGATGCACCCCAAAAGCGCCACGACAACAATTTTTGTCCTCATCTTTTAACAACTACCAGGCGCTGTATATACCACATGTTAGGCTGTCCTTTTCTTCGACAGTCTCTCATCGCGGCGGCCTCAGATAGACGGTGCGCTCTTTGGCTGGACGTCCGTAGTTTTTTCCATGGATGAATTCGGTCACCTAGCGTTCCGACACATCACTCCCATCATGTATATGGTTTCTGGTCTTTGAATAGTTTCTGTTGTTATCGGGACAAATATATATTATGACTTTCAGGTGACTTTGCCGCCGGGAAGTGGATAGCAGCTCATGATATACTTTTGCATTCTGTTGGCCTCTTGCGAACATGGCCTTAGAATAGTGCATTTATTTCATGCTAGTCCGCACACCATAAGCTGTAAATACTGGAATTCAGTTCATCAGGTGCAAATGAATGTACTGTTACCACCATAGCCCATGTGGTTCTCCGACGATGGCAACAGCGCGAAAAAGAACGAGAGGTTCAGGATGATGGCAAATTTCACTACATCCAGGCGCTTCCAACTATCCGTGGTGATTGCATCGGAACGTTTCCAGTGGTGCTGAAGTCGACGTCGACGTTGTACTCGGGCTGGTCACGGTACCGGTAACAGCGACGGATTCTGATGGATCTGCATGGCTACAAGGTACTTTTAGTGCAGATGATCACTCGCAAGTCCTGATGTGCGCTTCGGAGCCGAATGTGCCAATAAGTAGTCAAAATAGTCTGCGGTTGTCATGAGACAAGGTACGTCGCTCTCAGATGATCCACAATTCAAAGCTAGAAGTACTTGAACCCGAAGCTCGCCAATATTGATAGGCACACTTGAGGACGACATTCGGGTGCTCCGTTATTCTTTCTGGCATATTGTACATTAGACAAGGAGTAAACATACGACAATCGGCCACGAACTGGTTACTGCACTTGGTTAACGGGTGGCCGTAGCAGGTGGAAGACGAAGCAGGACGATTCTTGGTTCATGTTGCGTGCCGTAGTAAAACACGATCGACGCACCCTGAGATTCTTCGTGACGAAGGAGAGAGAGCAGCGAGTTCCCCGGGGGCATATCATTGAATTGAAAGAAGCTTACCATGGTGTCTGTATGTGGAATATCGGAGAATGAAAGACGTTGAGTTGATCAGCCCTGATAGCCCCGGGACACAGAGAAAATAGCAGGGAAAGCCGCATTGTAAGTGTGATAGCTCAAAGACCACCGACGACGACAATGGTCATTCTCCAGCCGAATCATTTCAACGAGAAGGGTGCAGAATCAATTTCATCAGTTGATGTTGTTTTGCTAAACGGTGCGTCAAGCGCACTTGACTTTCCCCGTTGCGTATTGTCGTGTGTCAGTCTGACAGCACCTCCATCTTCCTGCCGATCCATGGATGTGCGCACTGACAGTGAAACTCGCATCGCGCATTCTATAGTTCGCATAAGTCTTCCCCGAGAGTTGAGGATCTCTCACTAATCATGCGATATTCATCGCAAGATCTTCACGGGACCACCTAATTGTATTCTGTTGTATTCCAGTACCAGCAGAAGTGATGGCCCACATCAAGTACAGATACCAGCTCGAGAAAATATAAATTATCATGGCTGAGGCGCGCCTGTATGGGCGTAGTGCACCACCTTTCGGGTGCGTGAAGCCTTCGAGTGCGCGAAGATGTTGCTTGGTTAGAAGCTGCCCCAGAAGGCCTGGAAGACCCGTGATGCAAATTGTTGTGCCTGCGACTGCGTCGCAGCTGACGAACAGGAGGCGCCGCACCTTCAGAAGGCATCCTAGAAGGCCTCGGGGCTGCCGCGCTCTGATGGTGAGTGTGTGGAGTCTTGCGGACCTAGTCAGTCACGGGCAAACATGCAGAAGAGGTGCATCTCACAGGCGCTGTAGCTAGAATTTGCGTAGTCTGAGGTACCGGTCGATAGTCCGCCAGGATACCACGAGTTCCTTTGACGGGTTCTGGTCGGCGACGCCGTCGAATTACCAGCCATATAACCACTCCAATAATCGCCAGAAGGACGAAAGTACCCACAACGGCTCCGATGATTATACCAGACTTTACTTTTTCAGAGGCCGTTATGGTCGGCGGAGAAGTGCTCGTTGCAGTACTAGTGGCACTTGGTACCACCCCAGAAGATTCAGACGCGTCTATGAACGAGAACCATGAACGACTGAGTAACACCCAATGCACATCAGGCTTACCAGTGTCTGACGCAGCCACTGTTTCATTAAAATCATTATAAATCTAAGTATGAAGACGTCAGAAGAGTACGTCGAGGGCGCGTAGGACACTTGCTGTAACATTCTGGTAAGCCCAGTGTGGTACCGCAGTGTTTTCTGGAATTTCGCCAGGGTAGCTGTTGAACTGATCAGAAACTTTGCAATTCACAAGTCCAAATATAACTGACACCGATACATAAACACTAGTGCAGTTTGTGCTCCAAGTCGACCAGCTATGCGCGATATCAGTAGAGAATTTGAAGAGAACGGCATGGCTTGCCTTGCATAACTGCGATTCTGGCAAAAAGCGCATGTGCTCAACAGGGAATAGTAGACGGAACTGCATAAGCAAGGAGTATCGGATCCTTTCCATGGGCCATCGTAGATTTGTCCTATTTCCAATGGTACAACAGTATAGGCTACACAAGACAAAGGTGAATCCAAATGGTAAGTCAATGAAGTAGTGTGCCCACACTTACTCGAGGAAGTACAAGCGCCCATAAGGGATGAAGCTATGCTGCAGGCACTCTGATTGAGAGAATTGTACACCTAGGCGCCATTACGTGACCGGTCAGTGGTTTACAGCGAAAAACCAGCAGACTGCCTACCCAACTATCGTTAAACGTCGCATTGCACGTTGCCTCCTGGGCCAGGACCAGCCGTGTTTTGAAGAGGAAAAACAGAATACCCCAGGCGAGCGCCAGCATGTCGAAGGAGAAGAAAGTGGGGCCTCGGTTATCTCCTTATCAACATGTTTCGGAGAAGGCGAGCAAGCGCCCGAAGCTCAGCGCCTATCTTTATATGTACGCTGCTGACCGCCGAGGTCGAGAAACGTACGACTTGTTTTGCCAAGTTTTCCTGTTGTGCGCAGTAGGCTACCCCAAGGCACGTTCCGATTCAGGATACTCCAAACGCGTGAATGAAGCAGTGTGAGGTATGCAACGCTGTTTCGCTGTTTCAAGGCCAGAGTACGCACGCAAGAGGACAGTTCAGCACGCGTCGCGAAATTGGAGGAATAAAACTGGAATGGAAGATGATCACGGGGCCAATTCCCGAAGAGTCACGTCCAAATTTGGAGTATTTGTCTCTGTTGTTCAAGGCTTTGACCTTGAACGCGTTCCACGCTGCTTGCTTTCTCACTTCTCTTCTACTGACGACCGCCATGACATCTCTGCCTTCACTTCTCAGTCTTCCAACGTACAGCGCCACCTCATCGTCCCGGCTGCAAGCACTCTACTCGAACAACATATCCTGGCAGAAGAACTCAGATCCCGCTGGATTTCATTCAAGCATAGAATGGTGGCGGAGAACCTTCGAAGATTTTGTCGCCACTGGGATACAAACCAGCATCCAAAGCAGACTCGTGCTGAATGCATCTGCCAGAATAAGTGAAAATCTGAGGGTCGAGGGCGTTGGAAAACCAGCTGGCTTGAGTACAGTCATTGTGAGTCCTCTTTGCTGCGTTGCCCCCATTACTGACGTTGCCTGTCAGCGAAGACTGAACTAATAGCGCCTTCCAATAGCAAGACCCCACCTGCACTGATACCTGTTTCCGCTTTCCTATCTCTGCCACAGTCCATTTACGCGTCACATTCACTCCTCTATACCCTGCCTTCACTAGTCGCGTCATATCTAATAGCCAAGCCCCTCTGGTGGGCGTTGGGACAAATAGGCGTTGATGGCTTGTTCGCTTCAAACGCTGGGGACGTGAAGTGGCATGGAGAGTATGTTATCTTGAACCTGTTAGAACGTGCTGCCGAGAGAATTCTGGCGGAACAGAAGGCGAAAGCCGGGGGTCCAAGTGACGGGATATACAGCGTAGAAGGATTTCGCCGGGATTTTGCTGCTTGTATCAACGAGGCCCATGTCATGAGCGAGACGGATGCCAAAGTTCTGATCAAATTCTTAGAAAGGGATAAGAACATCATTACTGTTGATAAGGAGGTAAGACATCGTACTCTATGGTTTTCTCCTTTTAACCGCCTTGCTATAGGTAATCAAGTTCATTGATAAGGATGCTACCCCAGAGACGTGGCGAATCACTGCCGTTGACCGAGGTGTCCTGGAGCTCAAATCGGCCGTCACCAACCTACACAATCAAATCGAAGCTCTTCAGAAGAAGATTGACCTGTAAGTCTTATTCCTCCAAAGCCTGGCTCGACTGATAGACGAACCCTTCTAGTTCTACACAGAAAGCTGCAGAAGCTTTGAGGCAGAAGCGACAGACAATTGCTCTGAGTTATATCCGATGTCGAAAACAGCTTCAAGATGTTCTTTCCAAACGACTGGGTGCTCTTGACACGCTGGAAAACACCCTCATTAGGGTTGAAGCAGCAGCCGCAAATGTTCAAGTAAGTTTGTACTGATATTTTATCACTATCGAGATTGACAGCATTTTTAGATACTTGAATCATATGCTCAATCCACCTCAACCCTGCGTACCGTTCTCTCACATCCTTTGCTACAACGCGAGTCCATCGAACAGACCATGGAGGCAATGGCAGAAGCTAATGCCGACGCCAAAGAGATAGACGACGCTGTACGCATCGGCGGAGACGTCGCGATTGGAGCAAAGGATGTATATGACGAAGACGAATTGCAAGCGGAGCTAGACAGGTTAATTCAAGAAAGTAAGGAGGAAAAGGATATCAAGGCGCTGGAAGAGAGCAACGATCGAAGAAGGATGAAACGCCTGAGAAGGATGTTGACAATGCGATTGCTGAGGAGACGAAGAAGATAGCGATCCTTCAGATATGACTGTAACCATCGCAATCATGACATTTAATCGCAACGTAAAGATGATTCGCTACACATATAATACAGAAATAACCGGCCAACAGCTTTACTTCCTTTCGCCGCCGCCAAGACCCATGGCATCTTTCGCCTTGCCCATCATGGATTGCTGAAGGTAGCATAAGAATAATTGTAATGATTTCCAACCTGTAACTCACATCATTCTCATTGGAGTTGCCGCTGAACTTGTCTCCCATCTTCTGGGTGTTAGTCTTCTCACCCTACGATGAAGTGTTAGCGAGACTGCTCGATAGACGCGTCTTTGGACGAACCTGAGGCTGGAGCGTAGAGGCTGCAGAATCGGTGTATCCTTTCACATTATCACCCATGCGCTCAGTGGTAGACTTCTGACTATCAGGCTGTGAAATATGTAATTAGTCATTAAACAACGGTAGCACAATCAGTAAAACTGACCTTCAAAGCCGAGCCGGCTTTGTCGGTGAAGATTGGCGACCAGATCTGACATGATGAGTTTGTTGTTGAATAGAGTTGGTGGTAAGACTTTGTTGTTGTGGGATTCGATACAAAAATTTTCCTAATTTATGCGGGTTTTTATATCCTCGACTACCCCCAAAAGAGGAGCGATCCAGTGCGATGATCCTGACGTATTTTGTGACGATATGATATAAATTGAATAGACCGATGAGACTCAAATGACTCTGATGACGGTGGTGGGGCCGCAACCGCTGTGACGCGTCGATCGTCTCATATAAACACGATCGTGATTCCATACCAAGCGCAAGTAGTGTACAACGATATCATTCGTACAGAGATTGGTAAAGATTATGTTAAATTTTAAAGCCAACATTGATGTGAACGGCCTTGACTTGTGTATACCTAGAGCCGGTACTCAGAAATAGTCTTGGCGAGGTCGAAAGATCACGTACATATCGATCGCGTACTCACCCAGCTCCCTGCCAATGCCAGACTGTTTGTATCCACCAAACGGCATGTTTTTCTCCACCCAGTTGAGGCAATTGACCTGCAACGCGAATAAGACATTCCATCACGTCATATATGAATCATTTACTCACGAACGCCTGTCCAGCCTCGAGAGCATGTGCTACCCGAACCGCACGACTTGAATTCTCCGTAAAGACAGCACTGGAGAGACCATAGACGGTGTTATTCGCCATCTCGATCACCTCTGTTGACGTTTTGAGTCTGTCCGCAGTCAGTGCTGGTCTCACTCACCCTCCTCAGTCTTAAACTTGATGACTGCGGCTACTGGGCCAAAGACCTCTTCTTGCACAATCTTCATGTCAGGTGTACACTCAGTTACGATCGTCGGCTGGACAAAATAGCCCTCTGAACCGTGTCTTGAACCACCGATGTGAACATTGGCACCGTCGGTCTTTGCTGAGTCGATGTAGCCCATCACGCGCTACATTTCATCAATTAATGTGATGCCAGACAGAAAGAATCTCATGACTCACATCAAATTGTGTTTGCGAAACTTGTGGACCGTGCTTCGTGGAAGGCTCAAAGGGATCTCCAGTAGCTGACTGAAGGGAACGAGCAGCATCGGTGATCATGGAAAGGAATTTGTCATATATGCCTTCTTGTACGAAAATTCGGGATCCAGCATTACAGTTCTGACCTGGCGTTTTGTAAGAGGGGTGTACTTGTTAAAGACGGTCTCAAGACGAACCCATATTACCACTACGAATAACAACAGTAAGTGTCGGAGGCCAAGAAAGTCCACAGAGACTTACAAAATACTCCGAGTGGCCCATTTAACCGCTTGCTCAAGGTCTGCGTCGTCGAAGATAATGTTTGGGCTCTTTCCACCAAGCTCCAGAGTCACAGTTTTCAGATTAGACATTGCCGAAGCGACTTGGATCTTTCGTCCCGTCGCTGTACTTCCCGTAAAAGCGATCTTCTCAATAACAGGGTGCTCGCTGATAGCCTGTCCGACAGTATGACCTTAGGAAAGCGTGAATTGACTGTCACGGACTGGATATGAACGGTGATTACCGTATCCATTTACAATGTTAATGACGCCTGGTGGGAAACCGGCTTCGTTACAGAGTCCAGCAAGTTTGAGAGCCGTCAGTGGGGTCAATTCGGAAGGCTGATATATCGTTCAGATGACCTCACAACCGTATGGATTAAATTTCGTCTCACCTTCAGAACAATCACGTTTCCGGTAGCTAGGGCAGGGCCGATCTTCCAAGAAATCATGCTCTAAATGTGATATTTCGTACTTGCGGAACGTTATAGTAAGCGGTACACGCACCAAGGGATAGTTCCAGGGAACAATTTGGCCCTACAATTCTGTAAGACAATCACAGTTAAGAAGAACGAAAATACGTACAACGACACCGTAAGGCTCGTGTCTGGTGTACGAGAGCTTCTCATCATTGGTCTACCAAGGTATAAATCCGGAGATGAAAATCCCGAGGAGATAAGATGCACCTCGATAACTTTTCCTTGAATTTTATCCGCCCACCCAGCGTAATAGCGTATGGTACCGATCGTAGACGCGACGTCAGCCATCCTTGCTATTCCAAATGGCTTGCCTTAAACCCGGTTAGTACTCATGTTTAATAGGTGTATATACCAATACATACCGACATTCAAGGCCTCCAGAGCTGCAAACTCGTCTGCATTCTGCTCGATTAGATCGGCCAACTTGCTCAGCATTCTACCCCGATCGGTTCCAGGTACCTTGAGACCCCAGGAGGTCTTGTACGCCTGGAGGGTGTCACTAAGATAGGATACGCGCTGATGATGATTGCAGAACCTGCTTTGCTGCCTTGACTGCGATATCTACATCCTTGGCTGACCCCGCAGAAACAGACGTGATCACTTTCCCGGTCGCTGTTGCACACCCCCATGAACCGATAACTACAAGAAAAGACTTAGAAGGTTCGTACAGGGATTAACCACCCTACGAGGACTCAAGTTAGCATTCATCTATAAGCAGCGATAGATCCACACTGACTCAATCTTTGCATTATCAACGGGATCAACAAACTCCCCGTTGATAAAAAGACCAGTATTGAAGGTTGATTTGCCCTGGTACAGCGGGGTGTCGAATGTGTAGGTAAAGGTAGAAGGCATTTGGCTGAAAGATATTCGTTGAGAAGAGCAACTGATAACACGGTTTTGTATGCAAGCCTTAGCCGGTCTTAGTAACATCCACCGGGTATGTCTCGTCAGCATTCTTAGATTTCTAATCAGATACGGTCATAGGTGGGTGTGAAGAGTATTCAGTGGGTCTTCCATTCAGTGAGTCCGAGTTGCAGGCATAGGCAGGCATCAATTGATATTTGGTCATATGACAGACTCGACGGAGTTCGGGATTTTCCGGACGCGCCTTGAGACCCTTGGCCACGGTGCAGCTGGTCATTGCTCTCCTTTCCAATGGTGGAGAAAGTATACGCCCCTCTTTCGCTGTGAGTAACGGTTTTCTCGAAACCTAACTTTATGTGCACCTTCAAGCTTCAACGTTGTCAACCGCCGAGCCCCGGTGCAAATCTTCCGGGTGCTTTGCCTTCAATTTGCGACCTTAGTATTGAATAACATTTAGAGTTGATCCATCCGACGTCTCTAACCTATCGGAACCATTGACCCTCCCGAAAACTTTCTGCTGGACGTGGCAGATATCGCCGTCACGGTGTTCAAGGTTCATCCGTGGAATACATTTATGTAAGTGTCACAACTCGCACGATGGCCGCACAATCAAAAGGGTAACCTTTACAGTGTTTGTTTCTGCCAAACAACGTAAGCTTCATCCCCAAGTCGACACACATCTATAAAGAACGATTGAAAAACGCGTCTTTCTCGCCTGAACGACGTGTCTTTTTCCTGAAACATTCAATAGTATGTCTGTTCATGTTGAGCGGGCGAAGAAGTGGGACGCGAATCCTTGGTTGGTCGAGTGGCTTGACAACACTGTGAAGCATTGCAAGGGAAGTGGAAAGAAAACATTTGAAGCCTGGTGAGCCAGAGTCTAAGTGTACATGTCTCAGATCTTTATGGCTATGATCAGGGTTTTACAGATTCATGGCCGAGTTGAAGGTCGAAAAATGTTGAGTCACTGTTCTGACCCGCCGGTACCGTTGCCTGCTGGAAGATATCCTGGAAAAGGACTTGGAAACAAAAAGACTTGGAACAAAGCAGCTGTAGGTCTTTTGCCCTTCCGATATCCAGTGAACTAAGTTAGAGCCCCATAGGTCGAGTTTGGTGCGAATTTAGCATACTTCTTCTGCACGTGTTGTTTACAGAGAGCTTCGGTGAAGGTGTCAACGATGAAACACTCACACTTTACCACACCTATGCTTCTACAAATGATTGTTGTGTACCGCCAAGAACAAAACCTGCACCGAAACGCCGACGTTTGGAACCTCCAAGCGAGTGGCTTGCTGTAAGTGAAAAGCATTGATGTGTCCTCTTATGGTCTGGAATACTGACGGCTTCTTTCAGAGGCGTCACGGTATGAATGCTTTATGGCCATCGATCGCTTTTCTGACCCTGTTTCTTAGCCGCTCTATTGGAAGGCTGCAAAATACCCAATCTCCAATGGGAAACTGCAAGAGCTATTGCCGTCTCAGAATATGTAGGTCACTGAGATCCGGCTGCTTCCTGTCCTGATTTCTTTTTCAGGATCGTACGCGAGACACAGCAGAAATCTGGAGAAGGGACTTCGAGTTCTTCATGCGGACCAACGGCACCAGAAGGCGCAGCATTATACCTTCTCCTCAAATCCTCAGTTTAGGTAACGCATACATCGAAATGCATACCTCGGGGGACGCCTTTATTAATCTAAACTTCCATCTTCATGTAAGTCTCTCTTGGCTTTCCCTTCATATGTGCATGATCATCTTTTGCAAAAATAGATGGCCAACAATTTGTGGTATTCCGCAAAAGAGATTTTTGAAGATTTGGCGCGCCGTGGACTGTGCACCCCTTTCTCCATCGAGCGTGCTTACCGGAAGGACGATGACCTTATGTGGAGGCTCTTCGCCTGTGGCGTGCGAGCCCACAACTACATGCAAATGCTCTGGGTGAAGCTTAGACAAGTCATCACATACTGCGAGTATTACCGTCCCTACTTCAAACGATATAGAGTAAGTTTTCAGCATGTCGAATTCAAATCACTCATGTGGCCGTACTTGTAGGATCAAACAGGCATGTCCCACATTGAAACCAACCACCAGTATTGGAGCACGCACTCGTTGCAGACCGAGCTGGACTGTCTCATCATCCAGTCCATGGGATCGGAATCAAATGGGTCCTCTGCCGTCGGATTTCATGACGGAATTTCCCGTAAATTGGTTAGTAGCATTTGACATAGTCTAATCTACTCTTCTCACGTCACGGATCTTTCCTAGCATGCTTCTCCCTCTGAAGCTGCTAAATTCAGCGCAGAGGCTTTCGAAGTACTCGGTGATTATGCAGTTGGTAAGCTATATACAGTGAAGGTTGATTTTGGCTAATCCATCTCAGTTTGTGAATTCCATGCAAACATGGTGATGTCTCCATTCGGTGAGACTCTTCGCCAATACGCCTTCCAGAAAAGCGGGGACGTTATCACCCAAGGCATGTTGAAATATGTTATTCCCATGGACCCCGAAAAGATCGACTGGATATCTACGGTGGGAGGTAACTTTAAATATCACAAACAGGCGACCGATCTGAACGACTATGGGTCGAGTCACTGGAGTAACATTGTCCACGAAACTGGCAATCTCATGATGCAGGCCGTACAGAGAATGTTCAATGTTCCTCGGCAGGCCGACGACGGCGTCCATAAAATCCGAGCTCTGGACCAATTGTGGAAGGAGGCCGACGAATATTTCTGGAATGCGGCTCATAGCATTGATAGATCCAATGAAAAGGGGCGGGTTGCGCGCGAGTATGGATTATTGGATCCTAACGGGGCCAGGCCGACATTCTTGGAAACCTTTGTCGAGATGGCACAAGCCATAGCAGCAGCCCAAGAAGCAGGGAATTCCCTAGTGGACATGACGCCCGCATTGAGCCAGACCCCGCCAAAGACCTTCACACCTTTTCCTACGTCGATACCGTCTCAGTCCAGCGCTCAATCCGGACATTCCTATGTCAGCGAGACCCAACAATCGAGGCCCAAGGAGAAGCCCAAAACCAAAGGTGCTCAGGCCTCAGAACTCACCCCGACAGAGAGGCCAGATACAGAGGAACTCGCACTTGACCTGAAAGAGTTTCCGGATTTTCTACCTCCATTTTTCGATTTACCAAAGAAGATGCTCAAGGTACGTCTACCGAAGCACCTGGCAGGAAAAAAAACCCACCGTTGATATCTGCGTCCAGGTGTTCCAGCGACTTCTGGCCGTCGATCCCGATGCCCTGGATACTGAGCCAAAGGAAAACCCGAAACGAGGACATGTCCGGTGGGGAGACTTTGAGCGTGTTCGTGTCTCCTATCGCTTTCATTTCGACCATAATTCCTGATCTTTTGTAGGCAATGAAACGGCTGGGTTTCGACGTAATTCAGACTGCAGGTTCCTCTGTTCGGTTTGACCCCCCGGCAAAGACTGCCCGACCCATTTCATTCCATCGTGTACGTTTCTACAGTAAAGATTCCTCTATGTGTCTTAAACGGGATTCTATGTAGCCACACCCGGACGCTATCCTAGGCTCTCATTTGTTAAGAATGTGGGTGACTGTGCTGTGCATGAGATGAGCGGCCTGACACGTTTATTTCTTAGTGTTGGTCACCGATTAAGAAAGTGCTACGGCTGGACTCTTAGCACCTTTCGACTCCGAGGAAATGATGATGATCTTGACTGATTTCTTTTGGAGGTATGAAGAACTTCGATGGGATTTATCTAGGGTTTATGTCGATGCCTGGTCATTTATAAGATAGTAGCGCTTGCTGATATATCATCCGAGAAGTAAAGGCATTTTCAGATTTCCGCAAGAATTATCCCAAGACCATCTTAAGCCTGAGGCCTGAGGACTTATAGAATAACATTAGACGGTCCAAGGACGATTCGAGATCAGAAGATTTCCCAACACGAGAACTATAGGTGCTATAGCCTAATCTCTTCCTCTTAATTCTTGCTATCCTTGCTTTCAATACCATCGTTTGTCGAGATGGTACAGCATTTTGTGAACTCTACCGGTTTAGAATCTCATATGCATGTCCATGTGTAACGCACCTCCTATTAGTTGACCAGCACAAATTGATGAGTATGGGATTCTTGACAGCTACAATAATCAACTCACCGCTTGCCCTCATCTCCGTTGATTCACTAGGTGATATTGGCGAGGTAGACTGGATCTGAGTCAAGTCAATCGGGGGATTGACCCGTGAGAATGCCAAGGCAGCGATTTGAAGAGTATCCTTCTCCTCCGTCGAGAACGCGACCTGCTCCAGCGCTGGGTATATTTCTGCGAACTGTGCTACGGAAAGGCTCAACGTGTTTCCATTTAGATGCTGTAGCACAGGCACAGCATACGCTGGACTGACTGTGCTTTGGATAGCTGTACGCAAATTAGTGTCAGGCGTTATGGACATGGCAGGAAGTGAAGAGCAAAATCGATCCGAAGGCCAAGTCAATGAGTCTGTATCACATGGAAGACATGCTAAGACCCTCGTCCTCTTCTCCATGACCGTTTTAATCATTTCACTTCCCAGCACACCGGCTTCTGCAAACCTCCTCTCGAAACATCGCCTCGCCTCACCGAACCTGCCTGTAAACCTCAAAACTACTAAAACGGACACAATGACTCCACCCTCCTACGAGTTCAAGGTCATCGGAGCGGTGCCATGTGTCATAGATAGCTGAATGACTGGTCGCCTCCAGTAAGGACGAAGAGAGGGATAAATGCTCCCCAACACCTAGAAACAGCCTAAATAGAGATGTTGTCGCGAAATAAATGGAGAGAAGGTTTGATATTCAAATGGGCCAAGCAATCAACCATAGCAAGCAGAGAAAGGTGGGAGTTAGTTCGGTATCCAGTTTTAGATGCCATCCCCATCCATTCTCTTCGCCAGCAGGTAATCTGGCCAAGGCTAAAGCGGTCCAGCGAAGCTTCGGAAAGGGGAATCGGCCGTCGTCTTTCAATATTCCGCGTACCCTCGCCATTTCCTGCATCGCCAAATGCGATTCTACGGCCCCACTCCTCTCTGTCTCTGTCTCTGTCTCTGTCTCTGAGCTTTCTTTCTCGTTCTGCAGTCGATTCACCTCCATCCGTGCCCGTGGTACCAGCTACCACCATCATCTTGTAGCACTTTGGGCGTACTGGTTTATCTGTTCTCTAGCCTGTTGCCTAGCCCTGCGTAGGCATGCCAGGCGTTGCTGAAAATTCGGAGAGCAAGGTTGACCTCTACGGTCTCTATTCCACCAACGTAAAGTCCCTTTTCCGGGGCCTTTACCGAGGTTTGTCGAATCGATGGACTAGGGCTGATGATATTCAATAGCTTTGTTATTCACATTGAGAGAGCGGCCGCATTGGCCATAACTATAAGATACAGTAAAGAAACATTTGGTTTATGGTAAATTAAAATGTAAGGGAGATAGCAATGGACCAGTGAGAAAGTGACACGAGATGATGATTGCGGGACGAAGAATGAAAGATGACATGCTATTGACAATGCCTTCAGCGAAGCAAAGATCAAGAAGGTGTAGTATTTGTGCAGGCGGGGAGAAATGCTCAAGGAAAGAAAACTGACAAGGAAAAGAGATGAAGATATTACGTGGGAACTTGGCCTCGTCCTCGCCCTCGACCTCGACCACGACCCCTCCCTCGACCGCGTCCTCGGCCACGTCCTCGAGGCATTGGGCCTCCTACATGCTCTGCAATGGACTGCCCTTGAAGGCCACTTGCACCTTCTGCTGGAGGCATTTGAGATTGCGTACGACGATGCTTCTGCTTCTGTTGCTTGTTATGAGACGCACTTGGGCCGGTTTGTTGAGACGGCCAATTATCCCGCTCCTCCTGCTCACTCATGCTGGGGGTCGGAGGGGGGGTGAAGCCACCGAAACGCATGAGAAGCTGGATGATGTCGTTGAAGTGCTCCAAACGTTTGCTGTCGCTGAGAGCTCCATTGACGCTATTGGGCTTCAACATGATGTTGCGTCCTTCGGTCGAGGTTACCCATGACCATGCCTTGCTGATATCATCAGAGCTGGCGAGAGATTTGTCGAGGATCATCCAAACGACTTCAGGGTCACGGGAATCAAGAGCAAGAGTGAGAAGATTGGTGGATTCGGGAGGCGTGTAAATGGGCTCGGATTCGTCGTCTTTGGGAGGGAAGGCGTTAAAGAAGTACGTGACGATCTTTTGGTGACCATTCCGTAAGGCAATATGAAAGGCCGTAAGACCTTCGCCATTACGCTCTTCGGGATCAGCATCTGCATACAAGTTTGATTAAGCGCAAATGTAATTGGACGCTGAGACTCACTATGGGCGTCAAGCCATGTGACGAGTTCATAGTCGCCTTTCAAGGCGGCAATATGTAGCAACGTTTCCTGCGGATCCTTTGGTTTTTGAGAGACAAAGTTCTCGCAGTCACGCTTGATTTCCCCTCCTGCAGCATCAACCTCGTTCTCCCATACGCCGTCCTTAACTTTAGTCGCATTGCCCGCACGAGCTGCGGTAAAAACAGCGGACCTCAAGGCCTGAGACCTCTGCAGTTGAGTGCGTATAGCCTGTTCAGCTTGTCTACGCTGAGCCGCTGCTTCAGACTTTTTTGCTTCCACTTTTTCCTTCTGCCGTTGCTCCGCCAGACGCCGGTCTGTGCAAAAGATGGTTAACGTGAGAATGCCTACGAGAGTTGCGGCAACGAACCTCGTTCCCGGTCTTGCTCTTGCCTTACCTTGCGAGCAGCATCTTCCCTCTTGCGACGCTCCTGGGCTGCAACTTGTTCTTCCCGGGACTTACGCACACGCTGGGCGTATTCTTCAGCTGACTCCCCCATCGGCATGAAGTGTTCATGGCGATAACCTAAAAAGAAGATGACTTATTATCTCCTTGACAACACCGGAGGTACGAACGCGTGTGCATGTAGCGATTAGTGTGTCCTCTCATGAATTCTTTGAATAAAAACCTAAGAAGGTAAAAGAGTCAGCGGCCACTATGCACAAAAATGAGGCGCTGCCAAACATGTAGAAGTCCATCTCATCGTCGGAGTAGTACTCATCATCTGAGTAGTCATCATAATCATCGTGGCTGTCGTCGAGGTGCTTGAGAAGCGTGTTATAGGCGTCTCCTACTCGCTGGAACTCCCTGGTGGCATCTGGGTTGTTGGGGTTTTTATCGGGGTGCGTGCGCAATGCAATCTAAAGTGGTAAACCGACGATGAGGACGCATACAGATTGCAGAATACAGAACAATTACTCGTTTGTAAGTGCTTTTCACTACATCTAGGGATGCACCCTGAGCAGAGAAAGTTAATTAGCTATCGATGTTAAAGGAGTCAGACGTACCTCTTGCAAGTCCAGGACAGCGTAGGCGTCAGCTATCGTGGCATGATTCGGAGGCATCACGACTTGGGCAGAGGTGAATGTGGTCCGTGGTCAAGGAGCAAATCAAAGAAAAGCGCCAATGAGACGCGACGCCCAAATAGGAAGGCATCCTTTGGTCACCACCCACCACCCCGAAATCGTGTGGCTCGCTGTTTGCGACGCGTATTGTCCTGGTCTGCACGTTGTCACTCTTATTGAATGGCGTCGGATGGTCCACTTGACGGTTCTGTCGTGCCTACGGTTGCCATTACGGAGGCTACACCAGCCCCACCGAGCAACGATGGAGGAATGCTTTCCCAGCTTTTCAAGGCGACAGGGATTGGCTCTGACAAGTGCGTTAAGTAACTCTGCAGTGATTCCCGGCGCTGACCTACATACCTCAAGTGTAGTCCTTACTTCAATGCCGGTTTCGGTCTCATGGTAGTGCCGTTCATTCCCGAAAATTTCGCTCTCCTTACACCTCGTTATTTTCAAAGGGAGTAGGCGTTCTTGTCGCCTATGCCAGTCAAGCACTGAAACTAGGATCTATTGCGCTTCAACGGCGGTTGCTGGTCACTCTGGAAATCAGAAACAAAGATCCTTCCTATGACTGGTTCCTCACCTGGCTTGCCCTGCAAACAAAGTCTCCACCAAAACCTGACGGAAGAGTCCGCTGGGCACGAAGCAGCCAGCTCAGTGTTGAGACAAGGGTATACCAAGAAGAAAACGCCCGGAACGCCACCTTTGATTTAGTCGCAGGACCAGGAAACCACTATTTCAAGTATCGTGGAGCTTGGATCAAGGTCCCATCTATTGCTCCTCGAACATTGGGCCACTGCTAACATCATTTGGTAGATGACACGGCAACGTGAAACCCGTGCTGTCAACTTGCGAAGTGGTGATCCATGGGAAACTGTTTCTCTCACCACACTCTCTCGTGATCGGAAAATATTCCCTGTTCTGCTTTCTGAAGCCAGAGATATAGCTGTGCGACAACAAGAAGGAAAACTGGTAATATACACGGCTTGGGGAGTCGAGTGGAGACCTTTTGGAAAGGCGCGCTCTCGAAGACCACTTCCGAGTGTGGTTTTAGCTCCTGGGCAGTCAGAAAGAATCCAGCAAGATGTCAAATCTTTCATGGAGCGACGTCAGTGGTACGCCGACCGTGGTATCCCTTATCGTCGGGGCTATCTTTTGCATGGTCCTCCTGGCTCTGGAAAATCATCTTTTATCCAAGCCCTTGCTGGCGCATTCTCTTACGATATATCTATCATCAGTCTGTCCGAGAGAGGCCTTGGCGACGACAAATTCAATTTCCTACTTTCAAATGCCCCAGCACGCACCTTTGTCTTAATTGAAGACATAGATGCCGCGTTCAATAAACGGGTTCAAACCTCTGAAGATGGGTAAGCATATCTTCCATTCGTCCCGTCCAAAAACCTGTTCATGACGAGTTACTCAGTTATCAGTCTTCCGTCACTTTTTCCGGATTCCTGAATGCTTTGGATGGTGTTGCCTCAGGCGAGGAACGAATAATATTCATGACGACAAATCATATTGAACGACTAGATCCCGCCCTCATACGACCAGGGCGTGTCGACGTTTCCGAACTGTTTGATCATGCCGTACCGGATCAGGCATACAACCTCTTCATAAGCTTCTATGGTGGCGACTCGTCAGTGAGCAAAGAGAGGTTAGAAGCTATTGGTAAAAGCTTGGAGAGTCTAGTATCCGAGGAGATGGACGTGGGGCGGAGAATCAGTATGGCGGAGCTGCAAGGTCTCTTCATTCGGACAGATGTTCAGCAAGTAATGAATGCTTGCGAAGACATCTTTACCCAAAAATGCCAACGATAGGTTTCGAAATAGTAATACCCCACTCAAAAGTACTATCTTATAATCCACAACGATGCAAGCAAGCTATTAGCCAAGTCTAAATATACAACAAATATAAAGGAATACTGTCAGAAAACAGGTTTCCGTTTACGACCTGTAAACCTCGAGTCGCGAGGAACACTCTCCTTGCCGCGTTTTCGGTATAGCTAAACCAAGGGCGTTAGGGCTTAAACATCTGGATGATATGCGGACTTACCTCCTTCTTTTTCAATATCCAATCCCTACCCTTGACGGGTTTCCTCTTTCCGCTTTTTGACCTTGTCCGTTCCCGCTCCCTTCGCCGTTCAAACCGTGCCTTTCCATCTTCCTCAACTTCACCGTCAAGTCCTTGCGGCATCTGCTGCGCCCCCCCTCCACCGACAAACAGACATAAGAAAACTTTTTTGGCCTTCTTTGAGTTCGGGTAGTCCACCACTATACCACCACCAAATCCAGCCTTCTGGGCTATCGACGAGATGAGTTGAATCTGGTCATCAGAAGAGGGGTAAAATTGAAAGACCGCGCGCGAAGGGTTCCGCAGAGCTGAATGGAGTGTGGTGAAGAACCTGTTGAGACGATGGGGTGGGGAGGACGTCGGATGGGACGTTTCTGCGTTTAATAGCCATTGCAAGACAGAGACACTGTTAAAAAAAACAGTTGAGTATAGAGTTCAACGATACCAACTGTTTTGGTTACCTGATAGCACCGTCAAAGCTTCCTGGCCGAATCCAAAGCCCTGGCCGATGTCCTGCAAAAAGAGGTCCCCTTCAACCTCGCGTTCAAGTGCGACCTCTTGACCATGCATTAGCATGAATTGATATGCCATTCACCAACGACGCACCGAGCATACTGGGAGCGATATCGACACCCGTCCATATGTATCCTTCTTCGTCAAGAATCTCACCAGACAACCCGGACCCACATCCTATATCCAGCAACATGGCCGGCTCATCAGGTGGCAGATTCAGTAGTTCCAGTGCCCGATATGTCATGTCAGCCTGGATCTGCTGATTCCGTGTGCTGAATGGTCGAGGTCATTGTCATGGCATGGTAGACAGCTCATAGACGCACTTTTTCGTGTACTTTTTCGCTTCCACATCGCCATAGTACTGTAGCTATCAAGACTCGTTCCAAGTATAGTAGAAAGATTTATCTTACAATCTCTGGCGGGGCTTGTAGTTCTGGCCGTGACATGACGAGAGTACTGGAAAAAACGGGGGCAGACCGTGGGAGGTTTGGACATTTTCGGGCGCACGGCCCGACGGTCTTTAGTCTGTTTCCACCGTCGCCCTCAGATGTGAAGGTCCTGTGGGCATAATAGAACTGGAACTCTATCCTGCTAATGACTTTACTTATGAAGAATCTTGTATAGAGGTAGCTGGATTACTTGCTTTGGTCTCAGGAAGGTTGTTCTCAATTAGACTCTACAGGTCCTAGGGTTGTTCCAGCGTTTCTTCTGGCGTAAAATAAGCTTTCCATATCTCCACTGTTCTTTGCGCGTTTATCCTGGAATACTGCGACTGTGTGGCTTGGTCGTTCCTTGGCATCTCCACCTTCACAGTGACCGCAACTCTAGGCGTTGCTCGGTACTCAACAATGTATCCTCCGAGCCGTAGTTCGAATTTCTACCACCCAGTGGTTCCATGCATACTGCGATCAATAGCTTCTTTGGAGTATCTTGTCCCGGTATACTCGCTTGCATTAACAGTATTTCACAGCCAGAGGGTTTGGGCACGAGGTGACCCTCTGCTCTTTCACCAAGCCGCCAAGACGATCGATCATATGGAACCGAGACCTTAGCGTCTTGCGTCTGCCAACTTATGCCTACAGTTCCCAGTACCCCTGGGGCCACAAGTCTGGTTGATTCCAGAGACAAGGTAAATGGACATACGCACAATGCCGGTCAAGGACTCATCGATATCCATCAGGTCCGAAAAATCCGCCTTATTCCTGAATATGGTACTAACAGTGATTTAAACGTTCCAACGCAAAGATTGAATCTCCTTCTGCTCTCTTCACATATGCTATAATCCCATCAAACGGTCTCTGCCAGCATCAGGCGGCTCATCGTTTTCCAACGGCGTTTCGTGCTATCGTGGAATGTTTCTCGTCTTCTAACTGCTATCTGACAATCCGCCATTCTTCCAATACGACATTGAAAGTGACATAAGGTTAAAGACCACCCTACTCTGCTTACGCTTCGTTCGAAATCGCCGGGTCTCTGAATTATCCCCGCTAGGTTCAGGTTCCAGCGATGGCCAATACGGGCTATGATTATCCGACCAACGCTCGGTGCCGTCAAAGAGCCGGGCGAAGAGAACACAAGACTCTCGTTGAGACCAGCATGCAGCTACTTTGTGCCAACTGGTTCCGTTCCGGAGCCATCTACTGCCGGAAGAAAATAACGGTGTCTAGAAAACATCCTTGGACATACATACTGACTAGATCTGACGAAAATCGCTCAGAGAAGGCAATTACATGATTCCTACACATCTCTCTGTGAAAAACGTCCAGATCTACCGCAGCTAACTACATAATTACCTTCTCATCATACGTATGATAGGAATCTCCAGGAGCAACCACATTAGATTGATGATATCTCTGGGCCATCTTCACGGACAAGGTATATTATGTATATGGACTAAGACCCGACTCGGAGTACATCCGCGGGTCCAATCCTTCTCATTAGACTAGGAATTGTTCCCTGACCTGAATTACATGGATAACAGGACGTTAGGCAAGACATGTCGATAGCTTTCATGCCGTACTGGCGCTTCCTATCCAGGATCCGGCATCAGCTTGATGTATGAAAACGACCAAATATCTTATTGAGCTCCCTGAACAACATCGTGTCGTCTTCAGTCTTCATCTGTTTTAGTCACACAGGTGTGTTCAAAAATTTATATTGTGAGGAGCCGTTGGAGAAACCGTATGGACCTTATCTACTACCCAAAAGAATTCGCCGCTAGCTCGCTACCAAGCCCTGCACGAGGTTCCCAGCCGTGTCAGCATTGAATGTGCATATGACTCAACCGTATTGACGGACTTGTATACGGTGGTTTGGCGAGATCGACAGATCACCAACAAATTTGTTCTCCGGCTTCAACTTGCCTAATAACTCAAGTCCAATTCATCAAACCCGATCGTTGATTGTTTGGTCAACCTCCGGAGGAAAAGACGATATCCGGGTTTTGAAACATCGCCTGAGAACAAAGCAACAGTAATGATCGCAGCCGCAGAATCCGAAACGGGACCTAAAAATACTGAAAACCAACAATCACAGAATCATGCGTGGAAATGGCTGGAAATGGCCGCAGTTGAGTTGACCACTGAGCAAACTGAACGTGAGACAAAGGATACAAACGAAGCTCGCAGATTCCTGTGCGCAAGTGATCTGAGAGGCCTTCCATCAAATTGAAGAGAATCCTGGTCTTGGTTGAAGGTTAATGCGAGCGCTTCACCTATCAAAGAGGAGATCGTTCAATGTGATCCATTGTTGAGCAAGCTTTTCGTTCGATTAAGAGACCGGGCCAGGCACCGGGATTTTTACCAGAGTGCATTCCATCTGTCATCGTGAAATGATTCCAAGCTGTAGAAATGCCGAGACCGAGAATTAGCAAGTCGTCCGAAACCTTGAAGAGAGTAAGTTACCGAAGAAGCATACCACCTGCCGATGTTGTATAAAACAAACATCCCGGCAGGGCGATAAGATAGCATAAACGCGTAAATGAAGACCCAAATGCTACCAAGAGTTGTCCGACGATGCTAATTAATGTCAGGAAAAGGTTGGTTCAGGTCTATGAGATTTCGGTCCGGGAGTGCCGATATGGACGCGATGTGACAGCACGTGACATATCCGATTTCCATCTATGGCCACGACGAGCAAACAGTACAAGGGGATCGGAGAGGATTTGTGGAAGGGCCGCTCAGAAAAAGTGGTAAGTGATTTCACTATTTGAAACTTCTATTATGCTCATTACCTCAGAATGCAGAGCTTTTCGCGCTGACTTACGGTGCACTGGTCGTCCAGCTAATACAAGATTATGAAGACTACGGCGAGGTGAACAAACAGCTAGAGAAGATGGGGTACAACATCGGTACACGGTTGATAGAAGATTTCCTGGCGAAAAGTAGTTTGGGGCGGTGTTCAGACTTTCGGGAGGTTGGGGAGGTCGTTGCAAAGGTGCGTAGACTGCGCTGTGAATGCTGAGGGGGTCGTCGCTGATCGCTTCTCTTCTCCTACTATTAGGTCGGCTTCAAGTCGTTCCTCAACGTTTCACCATCCGTCACACATGGCACTGTTGCCCCCCCATCGTCACCGGGGCGTCCGAATAGCGTTGACTCCGTACCAGGATCATCGGGAGCGTATTTCACACTAGCTCTGGACGAGAACCCTCTGGCCGAGTTCGTTGAGCTCCCAGAAGAAGTCCTCGAAGGCGGTCTCTGGTTCAGTAATGTGCTGTGTGGTGTTATTCGCGGAGCTCTAGAAATGGTGAGTAACTGAAGCCTTCTATACGCTGCCTTTGCTGGACAATACCCTTGCAGGTGCAGATGCAAGTACAGGCAGAATTCATATCCGACGTGCTACGGGGCGACGAGACGACCGAGATTCGGGTGAAGCTAATAAAATATTTGGAAGAAGAGGTTCCCGTTGGCGATGATTAACTTGCCTTGTACGATAGCGTTTACTTTGGGCCATAATTTATGTATAATGAACGCAGAGAATATTTTATGAGTAACGGCCAATGTGGTTAAGTTTCTTCGCGTTCTTCGCATTCGACTTGGTCCTCTGGCCTCTAACCGGCAGCCGCATCGCGTGTCTCTTTCCAACCCAGCTACCAATCATCCTGTGATGCTGTATGTTTTCTCTGATCTCCCTCCTCAGCTCCGACTCAATCTTCAAGCTGTTGAGTGGATCCCGTGGCTCCTCTCGCACTTTCCCGTACCTCTCCGCCCAGTACCGTTGTTTGGCTGGCTGCTGCTCTCTCCTGGCCTTGAACTCGGCTTGCAGGGTCTGCAGGGTTGTCGATGTCGGTGGGGGGGCAAAGCCAGGCGAGGCTAGCGGATAATGAGGCACTGGAGGGGCAGTATGTGGTGACGATAGAAATGATGCCAGAGACGTGACTTGGAAGGGAGTAAGGTCGCCAATTTTCATTTGGTCGTGGATTTGGAATCTCGCACAGAGGCGATGGGCAATGTCGTGGCCGACGCCATAGATTTTCGTCAGGGCAAACTAGAAAAGTCAGATTGGATTGCGAATATATGCCAGAAAATTGAACGCACCCTGGCACGATGGGCGTCGTTGAGCTTGATACCCAAAATATGCACCATCGCACGGGCTGAAGGAAAGACGTGCAGGGTCACGGGACACGGCGGATCATTTTTCACTCTCCGCCAGCAGCAACGACCATCGACACGAACCATGGCCTCAAGCAAAGCAGAGGGCCGTCGCGAAGATGCTCTCGTTAAGCAACGAGACCAAATGCGAGAGGACTTCGAACGGCAGAAGAAAAATCTCATTAACGAAACCGAAAAGGCTCGCCCTTCTGCTAATCGTTTCGTTGGACAGCATGATTCCATGGAAGATACTCTCAAGCACAATACCGTTGGTCTTGTTCATTTGGAAGAGTTCCAGCAAAAGAGAAAAGAGTTAGAGGAAGCGAAAGCTAGGGAGGCAGCGAAAACAAGCGAGCTAAAGTATGTCTTTGTTCACTCTACTCTTTCTTTTCTTTGGAACGAGTCCAGATGGCTTATAGATTGTGGAGAATCTGTTTAGAGAGGAAACAAAGAAAGTGAAGAAAAGGAAGAAAGCCGCCAAAGCTACCCTCTCTTTTGCCATGGACGACGAGACCGGAGATGGCGATTCAGGCCTGGATAGCTCTGGTGCCACCAAGGACAAGGATAGCAACGGCGAAGATGGTCCGCCTGCTAAACGCAGCAAGTTCCGCAAAAACCCCAATGTCGATACCTCATTCCTTCCTGACAGGGAACGAGAAGAGGCTGAGAGAAGGGAGCGTGAGCGCTTGAGGCAGGAGTGGCTTCGACGCCAGGAGGAAATTAAGCAGGAGGATATTGAAGTGACCTATTCTTACTGGGATGGTAGCGGACATAGAAAGAGCGTCACTGTACGTTGCCCTCTCGCCTTAGTCTTCCCTGGATTAACGTTGTTCTTTTCAGTGCAAGAAAGGCGATGATATTGCTACTTTCCTAGAGAAGTGTCGCTCTCAACATTCCGAACTGCGTGGGGTTAGCGTTGATAATCTTATGTATGTCAAGGTAGGTTATTCAACTTACCAGTAGTGTCGCGCTTCCTTACTATTTCTCCCAGGAGGATCTTATAATACCCCAGGTTTGCGTCGTTTCTATATTCTGCACTTCTATTCACATGCATTGTTACCGCAGCATTATACCTTCTATGATTTCATCATCAACAAGGCGCGGGGCAAGTCAGGACCTCTGTTTAACTTCGACATTCACGACGACGTTCGTCTTCTGGCCGATGCTACCAAGGAGAAGGACGAATCGCATGCTGGGAAAGTTGTCGAAAGAAGTTATTATCAGCGGAACAAACACATCTTCCCTGCGTCGCGATGGGAGGTGCGTGATCTTACTTCCACCCCGTCAGTTATCATGCTGAATCCTCTCAGGTATTTGATCCGGAAAAGAATTACGGAAAATACACTATTGCCTAAGGCTTTACTCTGTGTATCGTCTTGAGAGCGGACATTGCCATATGCGATGCTTCATTCGTTGAAATTGATTAGGCCGTTCAGAATCGGATTCATTGGCCTCTTCATAGCCGCAAATAGCATGTATTGTATCGTTTCGATCAGTCGGTTGAAAATCCGGCGTTCGCGATGTGTATATTTCCATTCTATTTCCACAGAATACTGATTGGCAGCATATCTTCGTCTTCATTCTCCACGGGGAACTTTTAGTACACAATATTCGGTTCGAAATGGCTGCCGTTTCCCGGAGATCGCAAGTTGAGAATACCTTCGAATGACTGTTCCTCGTCAAGTGGCCTTCATATGTTTCATAGCGACCCGTTCGTTGTACCGAATATCTGGGAAAGATATTTACGCCGCTCCCGTTGAGTTATTGATAGATCTCCGGTTGTTGGATCTATGTCTCTGATACCTCTAGACCCAGAAACGTATGTAGGCTTTTAGCGTCAACAATGACGTGTAGTGTACACGCCCCGCGCACTATCCGAGCACTTTCGATTAGGACATCAAAATGTCAATAGAAAACTGTAATTCATAAGCCACCACATTCCGACATGCAGACAGAGTAAGTACAAGGATTCCCATTCGATCATCGGGATAGAGAATGTGCACCAACTGAGAAACAGAGTTTGGCAGATACTCGAGAATTCCGTGAACCGTGGATTTGATTCAGTCTAGAGATAAGGTACTGTCGGACTCGCTTGAAAATACCAAATTGCGACACAAAGCATTCCTTCTTTTCCATCATGCGGGCCGCTCAGGCGAGTCGTGTACACGCAAGTACACATGGGAGCTCTTCGAGCCTCTTTGGTTCCGATAGTTGCAACGTTATTCATGAAATGTGTTCGCAATAAGCCGACAAGGCCATACCGAAGGGCCGCTGCGCCCATACGTATTAATATCTCTGGAGTAAGTATAGGCGGCCATGCCGTCGCACGGTAGTTGATCTCGGTAATTCGTTTTCGAAGAAATATCGTCGTCAGCGGAGTGTTTCCTGATATAGCTATCCGGGTTGATATCATCCCTGGTGATGTGGTCGCTTTGTTTACTTCTGAAGGTATTGATCAACAAATATTCTTGCTCTCGACGTTCATCTCGTTGGCCCAACGATATTGCTCTCGGCGTGAAACAACATGGGTCGGTTAGCTGAAATGCAGCGCAAGCTCTTGGAGGTGCGTATTCTTCTATACAATAGCTGGGTATATGCTTAATACTGTTACAGCAAATGATGGGTCCAGAAGCTATGGGTGTCGCAAACGCCAACCTCGTCTGGTCGGATGATAAAGTGTGCAGGAATTTCCTCTGTGGGACATGTCCTCATGCCCTTTTCACAAATACTGTATGTCTGCTGTCATGAGACTCTGATTTCATTGTTTGTAACAGGCGAAACCAGAAAATGGACCTGGGAGCCTGCCCCAAGTCGCACACGGAGCGGCTCAAAACCGAGTACAATGCGGCCAAAGAAGCGAATCCCAACGACCCTATATTCAATAGGTTCCAGATGGAGTACGAGTCGAACATATTCGCTTTCGTTGATGAATGCGACCGGAGAATTCGAGCTGCACATCGGAGGTTGGAAAAGACGCCAGAAGAGAATGCAAAGACGACGAACCTGGTATGGCATCAAATTTCGCGCTCTCTAGATCTTTCTGAGTCCCAATGTGTTCTAGATGAAGGAAATTGCTGAAATCGAATTGGCCATACAAGGAGGAACGGAGAAAATTGAGACGCTTGGTAAGTCTGCCTTGTATTCCGAAGTTCCGCAAGCTTGACATCGCTACATTTATAGGGGAACAAGGCCAGGTTGATGAATCCATGCGTGAAATGCAAGCCATAGAAGCGCTGAAAAGTGAAAAGGGCGAAAAAGAGGTACGTCGCTTGATGATCATCCCAGGATGTAGTGGACTCAAAGATATTTATAGAGGGAGTTGCAACAACTGACGGACACCTCTGGTGCTTCTGGTCACCAAAAGCTGCGGGTTTGTGATGTCTGCGGCGCATACCTTTCCGTACTTGATTCCGATCGTCGACTCGCAGATCACTTTGGTGGTAAAGTAAGTCTCTCCCAGGATCGCACAGTCAAGCTTCGTGTTTACGCGCCTTGTGTAGATGCATTTAGGTTACCACGAGTTGCGAAACATGTTAGCCAAGTTCCGTGAAGAACGAGAGAAGCGCAAAGCTGCGCCACCCTCATCAGCACCTGCGTCGGGCGTCAATGGACCGCCTGGTGCAGCGTCTGGACGCTCTGGCGGAGATTATCGTGCCTCTCGCGGGGGCGATGAGTATCGTGACCGGGACAGGGATCGTGGATATGGTGACCGACACTCATCGTCGCGCTACGAGTAAGTTATGAAATTGAATCTCGTTGCCTCCATTATTGATCGGTGTGTTATATTGCGTAGTGACCGCAGACGCGATCGGGCAAGATCACGTAGCCCTAGGAGAAGTCGATATGATTGAAGTTCCGTATGTACCCTTCAGGATGTTGCTGTACCTCGTTGTGATACTCCGAAGTAAAGCATATATCTTATGTTGTCTTAAGAAGGATCAGATTGTTTTGCCGTTCCGATCTAACGTTTTGATTAGAGTCGCCGGTGGGGTCAGCCACTCTATGTACTTACAAGTGCTGTTGCCGCAAGAATGACCCGAAGGCACCGAGTTAGGCTGTCCCTGGCATCAAACATTCATTCTATTGGATGGGGTGAAATTCACACCCGGTTCATTTCAAGCGTTCGTTTCTGCTTCGCTGATCCCTGCGCACATGTAAAGCATTTTATCTCCGCGAATGTTTCCGGGAGAGTCATAGTACCGCGGCAAGAACCTGCAATAATATTTGCCCATTTTCGGATATCACATCTAGAGGCAATGCTGTACATGCAGGCTCGAACTATGATTGATACAGCAGATCGTTCTTCTAAGAGCATGTTTGAGATAGAAATGCTGTACAGGAATGAATGTGTAACAATTGAGCGAAAAAGAGCCCGACGACTACTCGGAATAGGCAATCCACTCCCCGCCGGGAGCACGTGACAAGAGGCGACTTTGCAATTGCGAAGGCAGCTTGCGACGGACCTTTTGGATTTTACCTTCATCTCTCTCCTTCCTTTGCGCTTCCTTCACACTGTAACGCCGCTGTCGCCTTTCCTTGCCTACTTGCTTTCCAACCATCACCATCCTCTTCTCCTTTAAATTTGCCTTCGACCGCTGGCGTAGTCCTTACCCCGTCTTCGCGCACTGATTACTACGTCGTTTCGCGCTGGACAATCCTCTGGCCATTGCTTTTTTGCGGGACCGTTGTAGCTGCCCAGGCGACGCCAGGGAAACAACACCAATCCCTCTGATATTCCTTACGGCCTTGCAGTCACGAGAAATTCTACCGGTAGCCACATCCTGTCGGTAACACGTCCATTAACAACCAGTGCCACCGGTTTCCTACGCTTTACCCAGTCGGAGTTTCGGCCCGTATATTGCAGCTCTCAGTTCCAACATGAGCCCAATGGACACGACAGTATCACTGCCGCCTTCGTCCGATGGTTCGCCCGAGTTCGTGCCAGCCATATCCGGAACTATCTTGCCTGCTGCCGGGCACAGCTCTTCTTCTCGCCTCATACCAGACTCTCCTGCAGTCTTTCCCAATGAAGCGGAGCTCAATGGCTCTCTGCACGTGTCAACAAATCAACCCAATCTTTCTCCGCCTGCATATTTGGAACCGGATGCTATCGACCCTTCAGCTGTCATTCATTCCACTTCGAGTACCATTTCAGATTTTGCATCCGGATGTTCACTGTACGTTCCTACCTCCAACTTTGAAAACGACATGCCTGTAGCGGGCAGCGCTGGCTCTCATGCGCCTTCCCTTTCTCCTCCTACTCACGCCCGGACACCTCCCCGTATACATACCACTGCTCCTGGCTTCAGTGCGACCCCCACATCCTCTCTACAGTCTGCTCTTGAGCCAGTAACGCCGGCTCGAAGTCGTGCAAACACCATTGGCTCTTTTGCTCCCAGCGTTATGATGAACTTAGCTACTCACCAACCCTCCATCGATCTGTTCCCCTCTGCAAACAAGAACAGTTCATTGCTTGCCGAAAGCATGTTACATGAGTGCGTCTTTCTCCATTTTTTCGATTTGTCATCTTGGATTGATCCAAACGCTTACAGGATTGCCCATAACGCCGAAACGGCGGGTCAAGCTTGCAGGATGCTGCAGCCCCAACGCGCACATACACTTCTCGAAGGCCTTCGAAACAAGCTTTCGGTCGTGTCAGACTTGATCTCTAGTCTCACTGACGTTTCTTTGTCGGATTCGAAGCTCGGAACGCCGTATGGTAACGAAACTAAAGTCGACTACTTTTCTCCGCCACCATCATTACCGTCCAGCGGCGATCCGGTCGTTTCATTCCCAATTTCTTCGCCATTATTACCGTCATTGGTTGGCGCAGAGGAACGGCGCAAACGGTGTGCCTCCACTCTGGAAGAGGAACGGCCTGTCAAGAGTCTCAAGGCCGAGCCGCAAGACAACACTCCTCTGTTCACTACACCATCGGCTTCCCTTCCTTACCACGTCAACAGCCTTCCCCAGTCTCCCCCACCGTCTCGGCCAGCATCCCCGCCCTTCACGTTCACTGCAGGGAAACAGCAGCCCTTACCACCAAACTATAATGTGTATACAGGTTCCGGGGATCTGTTCTTGAGCAGCCCCACTCAACCGACCTTGCCTCCCCACCGTACATCGTGGTCAGAAAGTGTCGTGACGACGCGACACTCACATTCTTTGTCTGCGAGTGCTATCGGCGGTCTTGGTACACCCGCGGGTGATGCCGGCATTCCGAGGGTACCTCCGTATCCCGGTGCCAGTGCCCCCGTCGGTCGGATGACCCGCTCTGGCTCAATTGGCGGCGCGTATGGTACTCCCTTCCCTTCCTTTGATTATGCGAAGCACTTCGGTGGTGATACATGGCCTATTGCCTCGTCCCAGGATGCTTTTCCCGTTTTGCCTCCTTTGAAACGGTCGGGCAACAGTTATGACAGTTCTCTGCCGACGACTTCGCATTTCGCTCGACGGGGTTCTCATGAGTCCCATACTCGGGAATTATATGATGATGCACCTGAAGACGAAGATGGCGATGATGATGACAGTGAAGAATCTCCCCCGAGCAATAGTCATCATTTGGTTGGCCTTCTCTCCGGATTTCAAATTCTGACAACTAAACAGTTTCCTTTGCAGACATCACCAGATCACACAACATCATCAGACGTCCCTCAGGAGTATCGTTCCGAGGTTGACCGCATTTTTTCGAATACCTGAATAGGATATGCTCTAATCGTAAGTTTGTTTGAAATTGGCGTGGCTCGTTCGCTATTGACTGCTATTTTCAGTTGACGCTACTGATTCGAAAGGTGAAGCAATCCATCAAACTCTCATGGCGAAGAAAATGCAGCGGCTAGATGAATCGCCTGATTTCCGACCATTTAAGTTCCGCATCCAGGCCTTCACTTCGGCGTTCTTGGATGAGGTGAGTTCCGCAAATTTCCTTGTATGATTATTATATTGAATCCGGCATAGTTGGCGAGGCAAGGATATCCCGAAGACAAAATACCGATGAAAAAAGTTAGTGTCACTTTATTCGAGTTGTTCATTGCGGACTAATGATGCTTCCGTCAGGTACGAAACTACCTTTGGCGGCAACCCCATATATTGCGCTTTAACGAGGATGGGAAAAAAGCTAAGTCTAAAGGGAACCACATTTGGAACGTTGAGGCGAAGAAGATGGGAGATGGGAGATGGGAATTCCGCCCATTCTACCGCAAACTGGCGGGTACGCCTCCCAGTGTCGCATATTGCGGTCTACGCTGGCAGTGGACACCGAGAGTATGGGATCCTCAAGCATCTTGGCAGAATGTTCCCGTACATTACAGCTCCCCGTACCTCCCTTCTTGGCTATCATGGAAGGACGATACACTAAGCGGAATTCCACCTCCTGACGCTCAGAGTTGTGAAGTCACTGTCAATGCAACCGTAAGCTCTCCTTAATTTGACGCTGTTACTTGCTGATTATACGGTGGCTATAGTTCAACGTGGACGGTCAAGAGGGACATCTGTCACATAGATTTACTTTGAATATTGCTCCAGTGGCCTCGGTCGAGTCCTCATCATTTGGACGTTCATCGATCGTTCATGATATGTCCGGCGTAAATGACCTAGGCATGGCTGGTCAACGGTATGTGCACTTCTCGTGCCAGAGCTTTCACGTCATAATAACAATTATCTCCAGTGTTTCCGCACGTACAAACACCAGCGGATCAGACGACACTCCAGCACGTGTTGTCACCGTGCTTCAAAACGTTGCGCAGCGTGTGGCCGAGGAAACAACGCAGATGCAACGTTCCAGCCCTCCTTCAAAGCAACAGGACTTGGGTGACCTTGTGAAGCAGCAGCGCGTTCTCGAGCACACAATGAATGCGTACGACAAAGCCATGACAGGGCCGACTCATTCTGACACTCAACGCTTGGCTCGGGCAGCCGCGCAGATTGTAGCCGAAGCCGCACAAACGGCTGTCGCTCCTATGGCTGCAGCTGCTGGCATGATCCCCACGGATGCCATGGCCATCCAGTCGGCTTCTGTCAGTGATATGTCAGATGGAGTGCAAGGCGCTCTTGCTGTAGCGGTGAAAATGGCAGGACATGGCTCCAACGAAGTCGATGTTATGATGACGACACAATCTCTGCTCGCTCATTCACGGCGAGCAGACGCACGCCATAATATGGTTGGAAACCATATTGGTGGCGTATCTCTACCAAACTCTCAGACTGTGTCTGTGTATCCGTCGGCGCTTCCCATTTAAGATGGTTATTTCTAGGGTATATATTGGGGAATAGGTTGTTTCTCTTCTTGTCTTTTCCTGGGTTTCACGCTTTGTTTCTTGGTTTTCGACGGGACTAAGCATCGTACGTCCATAACAAAACGGTTCTTTAGATCATGACCGCCACGATACTGATTACGCCCAAAAATAAAATGTTTGTAAAGTATCAAATTCAATGAAAAGGTGTATCACACATTGTACAAGTTAGAGCATCAGAGGCATTCAACAAAGTACACATTCCGCACGATTTCTGTTCGACTCCGCTGCTCTTTGGCGGAGTCTCGCTCTGTTCCCGAGAAGTCGATGCATTGTTTGATCCTCCTAGTAAAGTCCCTCCGAAGCCACTTCCTTCTTCTCTTCGTGGCCGTTTACTGGGAATCTCGTCGCCGTCCGAAGAAAGCTCGTAGACCTCGTTCTGTTCTCGAAGTTCCAGAATATCGTTGGCAAAAATGTTCAATGATGCTGCCGTCGCCATGTTGTCCTCCAGTTCTTGTCCAAGATAAAAGATGCGTTGACATATGGGCGAAATACTGAATATCTTCTGGAGCTATATTCCATTGAGACAACAGTCGCAAGGTGCAAAAATCTCCGCACCATAACTTTGATATCTTTGACGGTGGTGGACTTGGATATCGTCACCTTTCGCCTCTCGCCGTCCTGTTTGACCTGCCGTAATCGCTTGGATTGTCGTGCGCCAAACATCTTTGGAGCAGGGTCTCGGGAAATGGAGTCGCCACCCGCATCAGGCTTCGTTCCTTTACCAAACCGAATAGTTATGTCGGTACTTTCCCAATCACGCTTTCTAGGAACAGCAGGTAAGTGGCAATGCGCATCATTGCGGAGAGATTTGTGATCACCGTTTCTGCCGACATGGATCACAAACAGGTATGTCATGAACGAACCGCGCCGAGCTTCCACTTTCCTTTGCAAGAGCAATCAAAGGCCCAGCTGAGTAACTATAATTGTACTGTTGGTCCTCGGATCAGCAAAAAATCGTGTGAGTGCTTACTAGGTTTCCAGAATATCCCAGTCGGTTCGTTTGATAACGGCTAAAGCGGAGTCCATATCTATGGCACAGTTGGGATCGAAAATGAGGAGACGATGGTGACAAAAGAAAGGCTCATTATCGATGACCTCTGGCCTTGGTAAATCACCAGGACGAGTCAACCACCGCCTCCAGGAGCGCAGAAATTGCGTCGGGAGAATCGCACATGGGATTTCCTCAAGCAGTACTACACCCTGACCAGTTCGTTATCATTCAGGTGCTTTAGTCTGGCCTGTATACCGTTAGGTACCCATGGTAACCTTGGTGGATCACGCACGCACCTTCTCATTCTCTGCACGTTTTCGTAACTCCAAGCGGTCAGCCTTCGTTATATCGATGGAGGCTTCACACACTGCGCATGGTTCCATCTCAGTGGAGAATGCTTCCCAGGTCGGAAACAATCTTGTCAATATTTCCAATCCCTATTCAAGGCGATAAAAATGATCTGCAGCCTGGAAGACTTGAAATTTTTAACTCACCTCCACTGAAATTCGTGTCCGTGACGTCGTATTAAGCACCAATCCCCCATGTTCACAACGAACATGCTTATCGTATTCTGGTGCTTCTGGAGAAGGATCGCCTTCAGAGACCACATGCATTTTCGGTTTCGCCATTTTCCAATCTACAGGTTGTCGGCAATCAGATCACTATTGTCGGCTGGAAGTTGGGCCGATAGCATACGACGTACCTTTTAGCCAAGGTTTAGATATCCAGTAGCCGAAAGAATTAGGCCCAACTTCTGAAACTTGTTCGAAGTCTCGCACTATTCGTGGATGCTCAATCTGATATATTCGTTCTGGCTAAACAGTTAGTATTTGTACGTACGATGCTCGCCTCGGCGTACCTGTGAATGATCTCTGCACGCATTCTCTACAGACATCACTAGGTGTCAGCCTCGGTTTGAAACCACAATGAGTCTCGTCGTTAATCCGCTCGTATGCACGCTTTCAGATAAAAATTAAGTATACAGCGAAGGAGTGACAAACCAGATTCTTACTCTTGTTATGCGTTTCATATACTGTGATCTCCTGTAATCTAAGCAACCATGAGGACAGATGATCTCATCGCTTGATATTTCAGTTTGTAGGAGGTCGGTCGTCCTATTTTCCTGAGATTGACTTATGGTCTTGACGGCAGCCGCTATGGAATCCGTTGAAAGCCATTTCTTTAGGGCCTGTTGACTGACTATTACAGAGTCCTATTTCATGTCAAGCGATCACAAAAAAGCAGACAGAAATAATTCAGACCTCATTGGGAGACGTCCCGCTCCAAGAACGGTATATGTCCATGACCCGGCGCCTTGTTTCATCGAAATGAATAACAGCGGCTTTCTGCCTATAGATTAGTAATTAATACGTCGGTTATGTGTTTGCACGTTGAAAGGGGCGCATACTTGATGGAAAATGTCTCGCATTCCTCATCATGCGTGGCGTTCAGTGAGTTAACAACCTCCATCACATCAGTAGAAGGCAAAAGGTCTAATGGCGTAATATTAGGGGCGCCCTCCTGTTCGGTTTTCGCAGGCTCGCGTCTAGCATATATAAGCATATAAGCGTCTTTGGAAGAGATTTCGCTGCATGACGCATGGTCAGTAAACAACGCATGTAGTGTGGAGCATATTGACCTGGGAGCCTGTGCATTCAAACCGTTATTTTGATCGGGGGTCCTACAAAGAGTCCGGTTTTCAATAACAACAAAAATGGGGAAACTTTGTGCACAGTTACCCGTCGATTTCTTCGTCGCTGGCATCAATCACACGCTTTCGCTTAGCGGCCTTCGCACGCGGCCTTTTCCCTTGGGACGAATCCTGTCTGTATTACTTCAGTTAAAGGCATAATTCACTAGAAGAAGACTCACTTTACTTCCGAATCTGACTCCAGATCAATAATTTTCTTGCCTGAGGGGGTTTTCCCCAGTTTTTCAATCTTCGTAACCACGTCATCGTTGAACTGATACCAGGATCGAGATCTACAACAAGAATTAGAGATAACGCTCATGGAATTGCAAGACCAACAAACGTGACGTCGAAAACCTGCGCCTCGTAGTGACCGTGATAGGCGCTAGCACCCTTGTGTAACAATACTCCGCGCAGCTCATAAATACCGTCACCATGATCATCATGCGTCGCACTCTTGCGCAAGTCGGCATTTCCTATGAACGTATTCATGTTCAGGACGCCAGGAAATATGATGGTGTTTTTGGACTTCTTTCTCTCCATGGTGGATACGTCGTAGACAAAACGCAGCAGAGAAAAATGAAGAACAGGCGGCAATTCACGCAATTCAACATAGCGTGTAGCGTCACGATGACTATTACACTGACAGCAGAAGTATCTATGACTCTATGAGCTTATCTTTAATATACGTCACAGATGAGAAAGATTACTGGTTGTCTCCGGTTAATTTCTCTGGCTGCAGGGTTGCCGCAATGCAATCGCCAAGTTTTGCGTTGTTCTATATGCCTCTGTTCCAGTAGAGAGCGTCGAAATGGCACTAGACACACCTTAAAACTGATCTCGATTTCCAAAAAGTCGGACGACCGCTCAGACTTGTAACCGCAGGTATCACAGAGAGTCCCGTAGACTTGTTTTCCTTGAAACTGCGGCAATCAACGAGCAGTTACAACATCCAGGCAGAGACTTTGCACACTTGATCGGTGAGAAGCGACCGTAGCGAGGGACTGGTTTGTTTCTTGAATTCTGCATCAAGGTGGGACATAAAGAGCTTAGAGAACTCTTGTGCATCTTGCTGTTCTGATGTTCGCAGCTGCAGACTCTCTACAAGTTTGACGGGGTTGAAGACGGTCTGAGTACTCTCTTGTAGGGCGGCGAAGGTTACTTGCAGTTGGAATATGGGTGATTCCTATGGGACTTGTTCAACCGAGTCGTAAATTAGGGAGCCGTGATTGCTACCTTGAACTTGTCCTTAGAGCCTTCTGCAGGTCGGCACTCGTATACGCCTTTTCGAAAAGCCAGATCTCGAAACCATACTTGAAGCGAGGCATTCGCGTAGCAGGTGGCTCCAAGGTTCTAAGGTACTATATGAGAGTGCCATTCAGTACGGACACGAAGCAGCGGTCTTACTTTCAGTCCCACGGGGATATCTGGATCCCGGCTGTTGAGTAAAGGGTCGTCACCAATGTTGGCAGCTTTGAGAAATGCCTCCTTAGCGCGATCTATTACGATATCATCTGCCGTTCGCGTCAACAGAAAGCACACAGACTCACCTTCGTCTTCCCATAGTTCTTGACCAAGGTAATTGAGGCAGTTGGGATTGTATTTGCAAGACTGTTTGGTGCACGTAAACTCCTCGTCGTCGGAAATGACGATGACACCATCCTCTGCGTCGTTAGTTGCTGGCGGTGAAGGCCGAAGGTAGCCTGGTGCATATCTATTCCGACAGAATGAGCAGTCGTTTCTTCGAGAAAGCCCACAGGTCGCAAGAAGGTGTTCTTGAGTAATCTCTGAGGACGCCACCACCTCGGTGCCCACCCAAGCCCACGGTGCTGTCATATTGCCTGGAAGCGTGTTTCTCTTGAGCAACTGTCCTGGAGCAAGGCCATTGGGGGACGAAGCGCGTAGTTTTCGTTTCGGTGGCATGAGTAGACGTGAATGGAGGTAGTGATTAAGTAAAAGTCGGCAAGCGAGACCAAACTTTTCTTTACTACTCCCATGACGTCTGTCCCAATCTGGCGACGGCAGCCACAATTTCACTACTAGTACTAGTACGGTGCTCGTGTCTCTGTAAGTAGGTATCGTGTTGGGTTGCTGGCATTGTCGAATTTCTAAAACAGGCGCCGGAAACAAGAACGGTATGGGGTATAGCTTGGGTAGATAAATCTTATGATCCTGTATATGTTGCATTATCCCAATAACACGACCCCAATCCATATTCATTTGTTTGACAATCCAGCACGATGAAGACGCATACATGTTGCAGCGGGCCGTCGCGTACCCGGCAAACTTCTCTCTTTGCTGCTTCCATGTCGGATCCACCATTCTGGCTGCGCAAGCTGACAGCAATAAAATCACGCCTGTTCCCCGGAGGTGATGCTAACTTGACTCGACTGAGGAGAAGGCAGGCTCTCATCGCTGCTATGGGTCGCAGGTTACCCTTTCTCCGGTGCGTCATCACGGACTGCAGGAGAAGAACGACTCCAATATCGAATGTCAGGATTCTACTTTTCGTCGCTGGATATCTTTGGATGTTGGCGATACCAGCTCTGCCTGGTCGAGGAACGTACATTGACGAGAATGCGCTGCTACCCGGCCAGGTACATATGTCGTTCTACAAAGGCACTGTTGCGACTCATTCGCACAATTCTAGGTCAACACGAATTGGAATTGGGCCGAAGTTCATGCAGCTGATCGTTACCTGGATCACATAGAACAACTCCGAGACGGCAATGCTACGAGTGAGCAGTGAGATGGGACCGTCATCGTCTTAGTGCCAATTTTTCACCTTCACCAACCCAGACGCGCGCAATACTTTGTGGAGGAATTTAAGAAGCTGGGGATAGCTGCATCTACACAGAATTACACGTTTTCGACCGTGTTCGGTGTATGACTGACACTCATCATGCTTCACGAGAGTCTGACCATTCTACGTAGGACTCCAGCGGGACCAATGCCTATGCCATAATGTCCGCCCCACGTTCTCCAGGCGTTGAGGCTATGGTCATCAGTGCCTCTTGGCTTAGTCGTACTGGCGAGGGTGACGGATCTTTAAATCTGCGCGGTGTATCTACTGTTTTGGCACTCGCTGGGTTTTTGCGCCGTACGTCTTACCAACTCTGTTGTTGGATGAGGTTTTGATTAGTTGCTCTTGATCTGCAGAATATTCGTTCTGGGCCAAAGACTTGATCTTCGTGATAAGTGATGACTATCTTGAAGGAATGCAGGCGTGGCTAAGCGCTTACCATGGCGTTTCGCAGTCAAGTACGGTCTTGTTCCATATTTTTATTTCATTATCCGATTCCATTCTTGCAGACCTGCATACCAACGATCTTGACCTCTCCTCTGGCGTAATATGGACTGCTCTCAACATCGATTACCCAGGTCATTCGTTCTCTCATCTGGGTATCTTCCACGGTATGTATGATGCTTTGGTTCGTTCAATGCATTAATGTGGTTTTGAATAGAGGGTCTCAATGGTCGACTCCCTAACCAAGATCTTCTCAATTCTTTCAAACGCATCTCAAAATATTCTGGTGGCGTTCCTGTCACTCTTTACGACTACATGGATCATCAAGAATTCCCCGATCAATACGACTTGTTACCCTCGTGGATTCCAGCTTCAGTACGGCAGCACCCGGACGTGAAGGGATATTTGTATCGTTTCAAAAATGTATTGCGCCATGGAAGATATCAAGCGCGCGGAATAGGTAGTGGCGTACATGCACTCTTTCATCAGTAAGAATTTTATCCTCGCAGTCACATGGACCGCCAACCGACGCATCTCAGATTTCGCATTGATGCCTTCACCATATTCGCCCTCCCTGCGACTGGGCCTCATGGGTTCCATGCAATTGGACGGTACGTAGCTAACACCGATGTTTGTTTCGAGACTAAAACTAATTTTGTGAAGTATCATTGAATCCACGTTGAGAACTACGAATAACCTATTGGAACGCTTACACGCGTCCTTTTTCTTTTATATCATGACTGACCCGGATCATTTCCTCAAGATTGGTCTCTATCTTCCCGGTGCAATTCTTATCAGTGTCGCTATGATGTTCACCGGTCTAAGTCTATGGGTTGAAGCGGGTTGGACAACATCGGGAGATGAGAAGTCGACTGTCAAGAAATGGATGAGGAGGAAGCGACCTGTTCTTCACGTACTCGCGATCATGATATCGACGCACCTCTTAGGCGCCACGGTGTTTTATCTGGTGAATACCAAGCTGTTTTTCAGGAGCTGGGTCGGTCTTTTTTCATAATGGTTCGAAAGTCAATGTGACTGATGTTCCTCGACAGATTTGCCCTGTGGCCATCATGCTCATGACGGCAATCCTACCAATATACGCTATGTTTATTCCCCCAACTTCCCCATCGGACGCATCGCTGTCTGTCGTGCTAAAGGCGTTAAATCTCTGTTTCGCCTCCACTGTCATTTCTATCACGGCGGTACTGAACTTCTCCTTTGCTGCCTCAATGGCAATCCTACTAGGCATTCCGCTTTCTATATCCTCTACGTCATCTCGGAGAAGGGAACCAAGAATTCTTTATTACATTACTTATGCTTCGTTCGGCTTGAGTTGGTTGGTTCTGTGTCCGGAAGGAGTTCGCAAGGCAGTTTGGGATTGGGAAACCTTAGGAGTGTGGTTCGGGCCTTTCCTCAGTATAGTAATCGCCCCATTGGTGCTACAAGCCGGTGTAGTATGCATATTAGCATGATTTGATTGATATACCATGGCTTATTGGCTGGCACATAAACTACGGGAAGCGTGACGTCTCACAAATCATACAAGAAAGGTACTTTGAACATGTACAATGCGGCGCCACCGACAGCAAGACCAAGCCACAACAAGTTGTAAGAATCAAAAGTATGTTCTGCTCCAGCTTTCGATGATCGCCCGATATTCAAACGCGGAGCTAACGACATCAGGGAGTGCTTCCGTCGTGAAGTGGGTACCACGGAATCAGGCGATGGGAACGCTAGCGAAATAATGCGGTCCGCGTGTGAAACTAATGAAGGATAAGAGTTTTTGAGAAGTTCCTTCAAAAGGGCATCAGGGAAGGGCGCTTGTGTCAGAATCCAAATATGTGCAGCAACCAAGATATCCAGGCTTGTGGGACTGTCTTCCGAGTCAGTGGCTCAAATTACGACACAAAAGTGATTATCCAGTACCTATCGGCGTAGAAATAGGCCTTCGTATCTAGCAACCGGGAATATATGTCAAAGACGACGCCCGCCTTCTCCGCAACCTTCGGTGCGTCATTCAGGTTAATGTTTGATGGAACGAAAGGGTTGACGTACCTTTTCGCGTTCGAAAACGCGCAGGAAGCGATCCTTGTGTTTGTCCGGCTGTTCGGTGTCAGGCTTGGAGCGGTCTAGGAAGGATTTCTTTTCTAATTCTTCGCCAGGCAATGTCCAGAGATCTGACGCCTCCAGCCGCTTCCGATACACGTCACGGATTCTGAGCGGAACGTAGTACCGCTGAGGTATGGAATACATTTTTGTTAGGGCCGGGTACACTAGCTCGTTCCAATTCGCGTGCTGAGCATAAAAGGCATGCGCCTAAGAATCATTTAGTTCGGTCTTACACTTCAAAGACGAGATACGCACCACCAGATCTCCAACGCTAGACACGCAGTGTTCATACCAAGCAACGCTCTGGGCTTTTGGAGATGCCGTCAACGATACGGTGATGCGCGAGGTTTTCTCAGGCAGCCCCGTAACGTACTTCATTATAGCCGACAAAGTCGCCACGACGTGTTGTTGGTGGGAAATAAAGGGCAGAGTTCCTTAGAAAGAAATAATTATTGCTTTGATGTTCTTTAGCCTGTAGCACTGACCTACCAGTCGGTGACAGCTCCGGATTCGTGCACTCGACAACGGAGAATTTTCCAGGAATGGAGAGCTGCAAAAAGATGACCGCCGCAAGACACATGGGTTCGAATGAATGGAGACCCCATTGTCCAGGCCAAATGTAAAGTACGATTTCCGACTCGGTCATGGTCAGTGAGAGCGTTTGAAAAATATGTACGCGATGATCATTGTTTGCGCAGCACATATGCAGACAAATTCGCCGCCAGATTTGGTGATCACCTCTTTGACGGCGGCCACCATCCTGCTAACAACGCAAATCGATTTCTTGAGACACTTTCTCTTTTCCTGTAAAAGTCTATAAAACCATGGCATTTCCGTGTTGTTACTGTCTCCATGTGATCCCGTTCCGAGTTAACCGACGGTCCGGCGGCTCTGGACACCTTATTTAGCCGACAAGTACCTGGATAGTAGCTCTGGAGAAAATTCGGTTTCTCGCAGCATCCTTAGGCAGTATAATCACTGCGCATCGGCCCATCCGGTGACCATCTGAACATACGTTGCTGGCAGTCATATGCAGTCGCACCGTTTTTCCTGGGACATAAATTGTTCCAGGTTTTCTATTAATCTGTTTCTCGGCAACGATGAACCTCTCTGTGGTCTGCACCATCTTGGCTTTAATCGTAACCAGTGTGTATTCCATTCCTGCATTTCCTGGTGCGGAAGGTGCGCGTGTTTCCTCCTTGCAACCTCCGTATCCGTCATGCGGTCCTATGCAGGATTTGGCGCGCAAGCGACCGGAGGTCGAGGTGGCAACGTCTATGTTGTAACGAGCTTAAACGACTCTGGTGAAGGTAGTCTCCGTGATGCCGTATCAAAGTCGAATCGAGTGCGTGTTCCTGAAAGCCTACTAGTGCAGTCTAATTTTCCCCACAGATTGTCGTGTTCGCGGTCGGTGGCCTCATTACAATCGATGACCGTATTGTTGTTTCCAGTCATGTCACTATTGCTGGACAGACAGCACCTGGTAAGTTTTGCGAATTATGAGTACCGTTGAATCATGAATGTTCATCCCCTTCAAAGGAGAAGGGATTACGGTATACGGAAATGGCATTAGCTACTCGTCAGCATCAAATACAATAACCCGATACATTCGGTTTCGCATGGGCACTTCGGGTACGTATGCTTGAATCTTTTTTAATAAATGATGTACGTAGCATTCGGTCCCGCAGGCGACTCCGGCAAAGACGCCATAACCATAGCCAACGGAGAAAACATGGTTTTCGATCACGTCAGTGTCTCTTGGGGCCGAGACGAAACGTTCTCTATCAACGGCGACGTAACCAACGTCACGATTTCCGACAGTATCATCGCACAAGGCTTGGAGACCCATTCGTGCGGCGGTCTGATTCAAACAGACGGAGGTGTCAGTATCCTCCGTTCCTTGTACATTGACAACCAGACGCGGAACCCAAAAGTGAAAGGCGTCAATGACTTTGTCAACAACGTCGTAAGTATCCCGAAGCCCGAGCCTGTTCAATGGTCGCCTTGTCTAGTTCTGATCGATAACGCGTTGCACAGGTGTACAATTGGGGTGGCGGTGGCGGTACGGGTTTCCACCCGAAACTAAACTTTGATGCTGACAGTTACTTATTCAAGGCTACATTGCTGGAGACTCGGCCGGACAATCATATGCGAATATCATCGGAAATGTTTTTATCAGGTCTGGCGCGTGAACTCCTCAGCATTGCCGCTGATCATTCTTGTCGTGTAGTGGACCATCAACAACTATACATCCTTGTATGCCTATTTCACTTATGGCTCGCTGACTCCTGAAATGTACCTTACCAGTCACTCGCGGTAACGAGAACTTCCACGCGTATGTGTCCGACAACTATTACGACCCCGACCAGGTCAGTCTTCTGTCAACCCTTGACTGCCGCGGTCCTAGACTTTCTAATGTAGGATGGCACTTCGAACGGCTGGGTTCTGTCACCGACCACTGACAACTACTCCGACATCGACTTCCAGACATCCCGGTACGACTATCCGACTGTCGTTACCCTGCTGAGTTCTTCTCAGGTTCTGGCTTCTGTCAGAGCCTCCGTTGGCGCAAGCAAAGTCAGAGATCGCGTTGATACATACCTAATTGAGACGGAACTTGGGTCATTGGGCACCCAGGGTGCGCTGATATCAAACCCAACGGCTTCACCGATCAATGGTCCAGGGCCTATTGACGGAGGAACAGTAAGTCCAAGTTGAGAATGTGTGGGGACATACCTAATCGTCGGATCGTCTGACCTCCTTATTTCAGGCGCTGACGGATTCAGATGGTGACGGTATTCCGGACGTTTATGAGTCTGCCCTTGGTACAAACCCCAATGTTGCTGACTCTGCGACTATCGCATCTAACGGTTATGCTAGTGAGTTTTATCCCACTTCTCAGAAAATTTCTCAAAGCACCTACCGATGTTGCAGACATTGAGAACTACTTTAACTCTCTGGTGTAATAATCAAGTAATCAAGAGATGCATATTGAAATAACTAGCTAGGTGACACAGTTGACGGATCGAAAGCAGCGGAAGGATACGCATATATAACAGGTGACAATGACAACAGGATATAGCAAGGATAAGCAGACGTAATGAGGAGAGCGGGATAACAGAGAGCAAAAACGATAGCGAGAAAAGTAACTACAAACATTCGATGTAAGCTATCAAAGCAATTACGAGGGTGAGCGATGAAATTGAGATATGGTCCATTGTCCTGGGGATTGATCCCTAGTAATGTTCGTTCTAGTCATTATTGACGTCGGGTCGATTGTTGCTGATTCCTTTGGTTTGAGGCTGAAGCGGCGTCTTTCCGGTTTCAGTCTTTACTTGACCAGGGGATCCGGTCCGGGTTGGTCTCATACTGACTGCTCTACGTGTATCTGCAGTCGGCATACGATGGCCGCTCTGTAGAGGTCATCAGCGGAGGCATCGCAATGTAACAGGTGCCAACCTACACTATACAAACTTGACTTTGAAGATGATCTACTCGAGGGCGGCCGCCCCATAGATGTAACTGACGAAGCTGGGCTAACCGGTCCAGACGATATCGTGGGCGAAGGTGCAGGAGTGATGAATGGGGGCGGAGAAGTGGCATATCCTTGACTTGTAACTGGGGCACTGGCAATTCGACGGTTGGGATGCGCGCTGGAGCTAGCTTGGGGACTTGGAGTCGAAACGGGGGACGATTCGTTCTCGGGAATGATTCCTTGAGTACGCAAGAATTCTGTCGTGACGATTCAGCATCCGCCGGCACGACTCACAAAATGGGATATTACCTCGCGACCTATATCGGAATACAAAGGTCACAAAGGTACTCGGTGTTTTGGCAGTCGAACCTGGCTCAAATGGTCGGACCATCCAGGTGTAACCAACCTGCTCGAAGGACGGAACCTCGTCACCGAACCTACACAGCTTCATCTGAGGAACGAAGGAAACGAAAATGCGGAGCACGTACCCAACACGGTGGTCGCCAGGCCGTAACATACTCTGTTTTGAGGTTGAAAGTGCTAGGTGGGGATCCGGCGGTCGAGTGGAGACGCGATTTACTTTCTTGATGCGCAAAGTAACCATTCCAGCATCTCTTGAGGAGGCTTCGGAAGAAGACCCGCCTACAGTGACTTGTAAATAACGGATCAAGGTCGAGGACGCAAATCAGTACGCACCTGCTTCCGCCTTAGTTATTTGTTGGAAAATGAACGGCCTCTCTGTTGTCTTGGATGTTCTGACTCCAGATCTATAAGCAATCCCATTGCCTAACAGGAATCTCCCGGGTACGGTAATTCCGTCCAAAGTTATAAAGGAGCATGTATCTATCTTGCCGCCATGGTCTTGCCAGTACACTGCAAAGGCCTATAGCAGAAGGTAAGAAGCTTTAACACCAAAAACATACTGAACACTCCCCTGACCATCTTCACTTGGAATCCAACACGACACGCGATGATTAGTCGCGTCGACCGCCACCAAGTATTCTGGAAGCGGCTTGCCGTTAGCCACGATCCACGCTGAGAAACCGCGATGAGTGAGCATCACAGGAAGAAAGTCATAAAATATGAAGAGAAAGAGGGTAAGGTGGCCACGAACGGGGAAGAGGATGAAAGAATGGGTGTGGTCGGGAGAAAATTCCAACTTTTTTCGATCGCGATGCATGTCGACACGTGACGCTGGATAGCTTCTTTTGGGACAAGTGCAATGTCTTGATTTCAAATTTCAAATTGTCTTTTGTTTCGCCTCGTTCATTATGGCAGAATCATCAAGACGTAGCATTGATCTCTACAAAGATCTTGCTTCTTCCACAAAGGTGATTGTAATTTCTTGTTTTGAAGAACTTTGTACTGAGATCTGGTTAGAACAATCGGCTCAGGCTTTCAAGCACATCCCCTTTCACGCCTACCTTTGTCACTTCCAGTGTATCGCAATCTTCAGATCCAACAGACATATACGCTACCAGAGTACACGGACGTAAGGTTGTACTTGAAAATCCAGTCAAGGAAAGCAGGGAAAAGAAAGAACGTCTCGAGCGAAAGGCAAAGCAAAAGGCTCACAAGGAACGAAAACGCCTTGGCCTAGTAGGAAAACGGGAGGCAAGAGAAAAAGCCCTGTGGAAACTAGATGAGCACCAGGCCAAGTAAGTGTATTGTCAGACTATTTCTCGCCTCTTATCCCCACCAGATTCAACATTTTCTTGCCTTTACATCATCTCTGGATGGGATATATGTCAGAACTTCTTGGGCTCAACCAAATATCCACATCTACTGGTATTCCAACAACGAAGGACATGCCATCCGCCGGGTCTATGCATGCCAAACTTCTAAAGGCGGATTTGAATGGGTCTCTTATATCAGGTGCGTTCACCTGTCTCTGTGACGGTATAGTAGGCTCATGGCTCTTCAAAGTACGACGTAGCAAGAATCCGTGTCTCCTTGATTTATCGGGCATTGTAATCCACGAATCCGAAAATGCCTTCAAAGTTATCACCAAAGAAGATAGAGTAAAACGTGCGTTGCTATTAGTGTCGTCTGGCTCTGCCCTGTTCTGATTATGTTTCAGTCATACCGAAAGCAAATGCAGTTTTTGTCTTTGCAGTTCCTCTATTCTCTACACTTCCATCGAATTACGACTCCTCAGTGCCCCTCCTTATTCCTTCGGCAGAGGAGTCGAAAGACACGGTATTGGATCGCCCACACATCGAGTTCGAACTCTACGGGAATCAATTCAGATTCCGCTCTGCTGATCGTGCGGGTCGCAAATTCAAGCACAAGGAGACCATAGAGCTTTAACCTTGACGTCCTGCGACAGTGAATTGTCACTACCAACCAGCAGCCCATGAGCAGCATTGCGCTTGTCGAAAGTTTATGCTCTCGCGAAGTCAAGAAGGGCTTCATTGCTATGGTTCCATTTAGAAGGCACAGTTTTTGCTTGCCTCCTAGAGTACCCTCATGCCTCAGGGCCTCAGGTGGACAGCTTCTTCACTTCTGAATATCAGTGGGTTATTAGCGGGGCCAAACCAAAGCCCCTATGCAAGACACTACCAAACAAGTGTAAATATTACTATAAAAATCTTTTTTCCGACTTTTCACTTCTTCACCGCAACCTTTTAGACAGTGCCCGTTCTGCGACTTTTACACGCAGACCGAGGCGATTAGGTATAGCGTAGACGAAGGCCGGTTGGGTATAAGAGCTTGCTAGCCTGTTCAGTGGTGCCGTGAGCGTCAGACCTTTCCTACATGTACCATTTGCAATATACGCGTCTTTCCACAGTATACCTTCAGAGTATCTTTATATCAAGACGGCCTCCACTGTCTCTTGTCCGTCTACTTCCACGCTCTCTTTCATCAATGCCACCGAAACGCGCTGGCACGTCCAAACGCAAGGCCGCGGATAGCGACGACGACGCGACGAGCACTAAAAAACCCAAGGTTGAATCCTCCGTCGAAGGTGCACAGCCTACCAACAAGGTCCTGCCTGTGAATATCTCGTTCCCGCCGCGAAAAGGGCTAAGGATCGCAGCGTGGAATGTTTGTGGACTGGCGGCGAGCCAAAAGAAAGTGCGTCAGCCATTCGTCGGATTGGCCTAGTCTCATTCTTGAAGGGCTTTAAATTCTACGTCGAGGCTGAGGACCCTGACGTCCTTGTGTTGACTGAAACCAAGGTATGCGGCAGCATTTGCTTGCCCTTTTCGTTCTCATTTCTGTCTAGGTCAATGACGAGTCAGTCGACCCCGCACTGAAAGCCCGGTTTCCTCATTCCTACTGGTCGATCTCTTCGAAAAAGACGTACTGTACGTATGCTGCTCAGCTTTTGAAAGTCGGTGCTGAAATACCCATGCTACAGCTGGGACAGCCGTTCTCTCAAAGTACAAGGCACTGTCCGTTGATAAAACCCTCCCAGGACATCCCGACCCGGATATCGTCAAAGGACGCATCATCACCCTTGAATTCGAGAGCTGTTACCTCGTCGCGACCTATGTTCCCAATGCTGGCACCGAACTCAAGGCATGTTCACATTTCTCAGCATTAACTTTACAGAAAAGCAAACCTTTTAGACGCTTGATGTTAAAAACGAATGGAACGTCCATTTCACGCGATACATTCGGGACCTCGACAAGAAAAAACCTGTCATGTGGACGGGGGACCTCAATGTCGCCCCGACGGAAATAGGCTCGTGATCTACTCATTCTCCAGCTCGCTCTTCTTAACCATCCAGCAGATCTTTGCAATGCGAAAAGGAACTGGAACAAAACTGCAGGGTATACTGAGGCTGAAACAACAACGTACAAGGAGATCCTTTCGCCTCCGGAAGATTCGCCAGACGCAGAACATAAATTTGTTGATGTCTGGAGGAAGCTGCATCCCGAAGATAAGCACTATACCTATTTCTCCTATCGGTTCAATTGTAGAGCTAAAGGAATCGGTTGGCGATTGGATATGTGTACGATTTCACTTACCTTCTTTGCACAACTTGCTTACAGAAATCTTTCTAGTCGTCTTGAGCGAACGTATGGTCGATCGCGTCCAAATGGTAGATATTCCACCATCCTATCTGTGACGCTTGTGTACTGACTCACCAACTCAGTGCGAAATCCGAAGCGAGATATACGGAGCATCAGACCACTGTCCTCTAACCTTGGAAATAGACGGAGACCTCTAAATTTGCCATTTGCACCCTGTTTTCTGTACAATACCTTCTCCCTTTTTTGTATATTCATATATTCTGCTACAATTCATGGATCCTACTCTCGCTAACGCAAAGATGTTTATTCTGGAAGAAGATTCTTGCCATGGAGGCATTCAAGCTTCCAGAACGTTCACCAAAAATTAAATATTTGGCTTCAAGGCTCAGTGATAGGCTAAACATGGTCCCTGCGGGTCGTTGTTTAGTATTCTCCGAACCGTACATGTCCTGTCTCTTCTGCATGAACACGGGCACCTTTCTCTCCCTTTAAACCTTGGCCACATTGCTGTTGCATCTTTAGTACTTGCAACTTTGTAGAAGGTTATATCAACGTACTTCGCACTTCAGGTCAAATGTCGACGTATTGGTAAAGGCCTTTTTCGCCCGTAAAGAATCTGTCAGTTTTTTGGCCGCAACCAATATACTGTCAGAATCATCTGCACTTGACTTTATATTACCAGTATTTTAGCGATCTGTAAACGGAATTCAGAGAAAAAAATTACCACGGGAAATACGGTCTGATGCCATTCGTTAGGTGCTTCCAACACAGGGGCCAAGGTAGCCGCATCGTAGTGGATTCCTGAGTAAATGAGTATGCACCTCATTCCGCTGCCATGAGGGCCAGCAGGAAAGTGATCGACCCGGCCAGTCTCCACATCGATAGAACATATTTCGGTTTTATAATGAGCTGCAAGGATGCCTAACTCAATGGCACCTCCCCATGTTGCGGGTTTGAGAATCGTGGATATATAGTCAGAAGGAGGCCTCCTAGACTCGCGATGTAAGATAACAGAGCGAAGGCGATCAAAAAAATCACACACCCTAGGATGGCTTCATTGTACGTCTGCTCGTCTGCTCGAATACCCTCGGCAACGACTGCGGGCCAATATCAGATGCCATGTGAATGATAATTCAATCACTGCACACACTTTGCCGCATTTTGGGAGCTTTAGCAATGTCCTGTTCAAATATAAGAGCAACTGAAGAAAAGAGACAGGAGTTATCATCGGGAACGACCTAAGATCGGAGGCGTCGACTTTTTAATTTTGTATGTCAGAGTGTTACTTACGCGATGTATTAGATAACCTCCCTCGGTCGGTACGTGTTCTGAAGTGTTTACAGCAGCTGGCAGGGACGCAGATATGGCAGGTATAGATGAAGTTCTAGCAGCTGGTGCTGGCCGAAGCGCAGGATTCGCTGGTGGGGATGATCGCGATGGATCGGATGCATGTCCCGGTTCTTCATTGACGATGAGCTGATCGCCGGGAGTAAGCCCCAGACTAGAAACTGGTAGTTCTCCAATCAACGTTAGATTCTGTGGCGGATACCCGTGCTTCACTTGAACAGAGATCTAAACACCGTAGAACTTGAAGAGGGCCGACATACATATTTGACGGGACGGAAGGATGTCGGTGAGCTTTCGTATTTCTTGCTGTAGATCCTGAACAGTGTAGGATTCGTCGTCAAAAGGGACGGATATGGTGGATGTGCCCTTTGGATGACGGAGTCGAACGGGAGCCATGATGGTGAAAGGATAAAGAACGAAGACTGCCGCACGACATTCATGGTCAATACGTACGTCATTTCCAGCCGTTATCTGGATCCAATTTCTTCTTATAACCAAAAATGCCTTGAAATTGTGCTCAATTTTACAGTTTTTATAGGAATTACTCACGGTAATTAGCAGCCAATTGCCTATTTGGGGTTTCGTTTCAATCTCTGCGTCATCACTTCACGCCTCTCCTTCAATTTCACCATGTCCGGCACAGGCGCTCGTGAAAATATCTTCGCAACGCGAATGGCACTCACGAATACAAAGCTACGACTCAAGGGTGCACAGACAGGTCACTCTCTCCTTGCCAAGAAACGAGACGCTCTCACGACGAGGTTCAGAGCTATCCTCAGAAAGGTGGACGAGGTCTGTCGTATCCGACTCCGTGCGTAAGATGGATACTCAATCCGACTTCAGGCAAAGCGAAAGATGGGCAGGGTAATGCAGCTGGCATCGTTCTCGATGGCAGAGGTTACCTATGCGACAGGAGACATATCATATCTCGTGCAGGAACAAGCAAAGTCGGCAACGTTCAGAGTGAAAGCAAAGCAGGAGAATGTGTCTGGTGTTGTCCTTCCCGCATTTGAGGTCGACCGTGTTGCCGGTTCTGGTGCGTCTGCTCCAAGCTGATCCCATATAGGATTGATGATGATCGGTGCCGTGTAGATTTCAACCTCACTGGGTTAGGACGGGGCGGTCAGCAAGTCTTGCGTGCAAAGGAGGTGTATGCTAAGGCGATTGAAACCCTCGTCGAGCTGGCGTCGCTGCAGACGGCGTTCACCATCCTTGATGAAGTCATTCGAGCGACGAATCGACGGGTCAATGCCATCGAGCACATTGTCATTCCCCGACTGGAAAATACCATCAAGTACATTTTGAGTGAGCTGGACGAGATGGACCGTGAAGAATTCTTTAGGCGCGTAATCAACCTATTCACGCTGCCGCTATATCTTACACCATTCCAGGCTGAAGAAAGTGCAAGGGAAGAAAAAGCAAAAGAACGCACCTCCGGAGCAGCCATTTGAGTTTGAAGAGCCTCCAATAAACCCAGAAGAGGGTCAGGAATCTACTGATTTGCTGAGCAGCAAAGACAGCGATGTCATTTTTTGATTACGGCGACGAATGGACTAGCATACATATACATCGTTTGTATTATTTAATTCCCCTCGTAGCAATGAATACCCGTCGTAATTCACTTAGCCAACAAGATAACAAAATATTTGCCTAGTTTCTCGCGTCAGGTTTCCTGAAAGCGAGTTTCAAAAGAAACTTGTGCAAAGGCGTCAACTTGACCGACTTCTCGTGTTCAATAATCATTTGAACTTGCAGATCGTCCATCTTCACCATTTTCAAAAAGTCCTCGTCGCTCCTGATCCCAAGAAGAACGGCCGCTGGGATGAGTTCTTCGATGCCCAATGTCTTGAAATGCACGCGAAGCATGATCGACATGGGATAGCTATCCAAAGCGGGTACCATGTGCACCGGGCAGTGGAAAACCTTAGCCATCTTCGTCTGGAATAATGATGGTGACCAAGATGGTTGTCTCTGTATGCCAGTGAATTAAAACCAAGGAATCGGACAAATATTGGAAATGGTATACCTGCTGAGGTGTGGGAGTCTGTGCGAGGTGACGTCGAATGTAGACCTCGATTGGCCAGTAATCTTCGTAATTTAATAACACAGGTCTTTCAGTACAAACCTACGAAGGCAGTGTTAATGTTGTGAATCCTGAAACAGATAAATGGGACACACTACTCGCTGGAATTCATCCCATTTGTGAGCGTATTGCGTCTTGATCTCGTCTAGGAACATTGTCTCAGGAAAAGGTTCTACGATGCTTTTGAATTTGGTCAAGAGCACATCCTTGGTACGAATAGTCAGTATTGGTTTGTTGGACGGAAGAAATAGCGCACCGTTACATCCCAATACACGTCCATAGACATGTTCATCGCCTCTCCGAATTTATCATGTTTTGCTAGAGGTTTAGAAAGCTCCTCTAGGACATCCTCGTTTGGCCGAGGGATGATCTGCCCAGGCAGCGGAAAGGAGAACTTATACTTCTTCCTCCTGAATCCCAGTCGTTCAGCATACTTCTCGATATCTTCCCTCAAGCCCAGCGCCCGGAACGCGCTGATAGATGTGGTGTTGAAGAAATCAGTCCGTTGCTCTGGAGTCATCTGCATCACCAAGTGGAGATGGTGGTTTGTGAAGATACCGTTCGCGCTGAGGATACTGATCAGGTCATCGTTCCGGTCCAGGTTGAGGAACACGGGGAGTTCGGAGGTGTCGGCTCTGTCGAGTTTGGGTAGGGCTCCGCATGAGAGGCAGGCTTCGGGCCAGATTCGCTGAGTGAGCGTCGCAGGCTCTGGAGTATTGTATCCTCGCGGCGTGCTCACATTGGAGAACGGAGGTGTGCGTGGTGGAGAGTTAGAAGACCGAATGCCAACGCTCGATGGTGAAGGACTCGCAGTTGTATATGCACTATTTTGAGTTCTAGTGAGACCAGGTGTGGACGGGGTAGACTGCCATAGAGACCAAAAGCGGGCGGGGCAGAAAATGGTGCAGATCTTTGAATGTAAGGGCTCGGAGTACGGAGATCTATGGGACTGGAGGGCGATGAGCCGCCAACGATGGGTTCAAGCACTTGTACTGAGGGCGACCGACTTGACAAAATCTAGCGGATATATGTATTAGACCTTGCAGGAAGATGCAGATGAGAGCTGACATTGTGAACATCTTGTAATGCTCTGCGAGAAGAAGCTTCTCCGCCAGCCTTACGGTATCCTGGGGGCGGTTGACCGATGTATTTCGTCGTTCGGGCTCCATCCAGAGAAGCAGCCCTCAACTGTTTCGTTTCGCGACTTGAAGACGAGCCGCTACTGGGGTGTGAAGGCCTATTACCACGTCGTCGTGTTGTTGAGACTCTTCCTGTAGTTGTGGTTTTTGAGAGACCTGGTGGAATATGCATCCCAGTATACCTGCACAGGCCAAAAGTCATGAAATGTGTTTAAAATTTCATACTTATCAAGAAGCTAATGTGCGTGTGTATCAGAGAAAGTCCCAGAGTGTTCTGTAGCATCAGCATACTTACCTTGGCGATTAATGAATCCCACAGATGTTTCGGCTGGTCTTCCTGGAGTTTGTCAAGGGAAAGTCCCCAGAACTGAGCTTCCTGGATGCATTTCTGAACATCATGAGATAGGTTGATGAGGCAAGCATCCGGCAAAGTACCTTCATGCCGTCGACTTGAGAACTGGTCATGCCGACGCTTTTAAGATAGTCGGTGAGCTTCTGTACATTCCCCACCCGTGGAGGGCCACAAAAATCTTTGGTTTTCTCCATACCTACAGTCATAAATGAGAAGGCATCCAGAGATCTTGGCAAGCGAAACACTCACTTTGGCAAGAGAAACAGTATCAGGACTAAGTATTAATTTCAAAGTTGAACACTGTGATCACATGCTTGCGAAGCAATTTAGAGGATCTGCGCGCTAGTGGAATGAATGTGTTCTTCGATTACTACATACTTGGAACATGGAAGCATCGTTTGACTACACAATTCAATCAATTGAAGCTCTGGTGGGAAAATTGAGAAAACTGACAAAGAAGATACCATTCTAACTTTTGCATATAAGCGCACTTCGTATTCCTTGATACGGCAATCTTGAAGTAGTAACCACTCTGTTCTGGCACTGCAGGAATGGATAAAGAACAGAGAAAGTCGACTTGACTATTCTGGAACGGTATTTCCGTCGGCATATCGGCATGTTATGGAACAAAAATGTAGCGACATGAAAGAGATTTGTCGAATAATATGCACTGCGTATTTACCTCGGTCAGGCGGTCTCTTTGTTAGCTAGATTCCAACGTTTTACTGCGGCGTAAGGGTAGAGTAGGCTAGCTAACGCGTCAAAAAACAAAGTGGAGGTCGGCACCGGCAATCCGGCAACGGGGTGAACCGGAAGATTGTGATTTCCCCGGACCCCGCACTCTTGATTATGGACAGCGACAACAACTCGGAGGCCCGCACGGAACCAAAGTATGCCTGTCTATATAGGTCGCCTCTCCAGTCACATGTTGAAACTCGTCCATACACCCCTAAGTACCGCCTTCCTTCGTCCTTGCCTTTCTCTTCACCGCCAGCCACGACGAGCTCGACCATCCCGCCTTTCCCAGTATCATGTCTCGAAACGGTAACAAGAAGCCCGTCGGCTTTGCAACCCACATCACTGCAGGCGGTATAGCAGGTGCTTGTGAAGCGGTACAGGCCATCTTTCCATTGTATCACGCGACGTGCTCACTAGGCTACTCCCTTTACAGCTAACATGTCAACCTTTGGACACCATAAAGGTCCGGATGCAGCTGTCCAAGTCTGGGCGTACACCAGGGGTGAGTCTCGTTGTCGCGTGCCAGCTGTGCATCGTGCTCATGAATGAGCCAGACGAAACCAAGAGGTTTCTTCGCAACTGGCACGTACATCGTACGCCGGGAAACCCCTTTGGCTCTGTACAAGGGTCTGGGCGCTGTTTTGTCGGGCATCGTCCCAAAAATGGCCATCCGGTTCGCTAGTTTCGAGGCTTACAAAGGCTGGCTGGCGGACAAGGAGACGGGGAAGACGAGCCTCGGGAACATCTTCCTTGGTATGCGATCCTCCGATTAGTATTCCCGAGTACTGTCTCTGACGAACTTCTTCCGATAGCTGGTCTTGGCGCTGGAACTACGGAGGCTGTCGCTGTCGTAACGCCTATGGAGGTAGTGAAGATCCGCTTACAGGCTCAACAACACTCCTTGGCAGATCCTCTGGAGACTCCGCGGTACCGAAATGCCGCTCATGCAGTATATACTATTGTGCGAGAAGAAGGCTTTTCCGCATTATATCGCGGTGTTTCTCTTACTGCTCTTCGACAAGCGACGAACCAGGGAGCCAACTTCACCGTGTACCAGGAGTTGAAGAAGGCGGTTCAGCAGTGGCAACCTGATCTTCCTGAGCTCCCTTCCTACCAGCACATGATTATTGGTCTCATTTCTGGCGCCGCCGGTCCTATGTCGAATGCACCTATAGACACCATAAAAACTCGTAAGTCGACGCATTTTGTTCTCCCATGCAAGAGCTAATCCTATTGCACAACAGGTCTGCAGAAAAGCACCGCTGTTCCTGGTCAATCGGCGTTCCGTCGCATCTACGGTATCGCTGAGGACATGTGGAGAGCTGAGGGAGTGAGATCGTTCTACAAGGGTATAACTCCGCGTATTTTACGCGTGGCTCCTGGTCAGGCGATCGTGTTTGCGGTATATGAGAGAGTTAGCTCGGTGATTGAGCGGATTAATCCCACAGTGTATGAGGACGATACCTATGCAGAGTAGTCTGGGCTTCTTTTTGGAACTTTATTATACATTTCTATACCTATACTAGGAAGTCGTGCGTATGTACTGTTGTAATAACGAAACGGTTAGCCTACTTGTTCCACCTTTCAGTTTCAGGCAACGGTGAAAAAGAGATTGCTATCATGTCACTGGATTACCTCTTCCTCCTCTTCCCTTCAGTTCTCTTAGCGCCAGTGGCAAGAAGGGGCCTGGACCCACATGTGCCTACAGTCTTCAATAATGATGTCATCGGATACCACAACTGTACGAAATGTTTGAATAGATTCATGTATTTATGTAAGAGACGAAGAGAAAAACGATTACGGGACTACGGTTTTCTTAAAAGCTATCTGCAACAAGTAGCGATGCAGTAAGGACAGCTTCACCGACTTCGTATTGATAAGGAGTGTCTCAACAGACTCATCGTCCATCTCAATCATCCTCACAAAGTCTTCATTGCTTCGTATTCCGATTAGCAATGCAGCAGGAATGAGCTCCTCCGTGTGGAGTATGCGGAAATGATGCTGGAGCATTGTAGGAATGGGATAACTGCTGAAGCCCGGAATCATGTGCTGACGACCAGGGCATGTGAAGATCTGTAAGACCTTGTCCTGAAAAGAGGATGAAAATTTGGGCTTTCCCGACATCTAGAGGCAAACAGTCAGAGATGGAACACTGGAACAGAGGACGGAAAATGAGGGCTACTTGTGGGGGTGTACTAGTCTCTTTCATTTGACTCCTGATATAGACCTCGAGGGGCCATGAATTTGCGTAATGCGTTAAAAATGGATGCGCTTGGGATACCTAGGATACAAAGAGAAGTATCCTGATTTCTCCCATATGTCGGTGCGTGGCATACCTTAGAAACGAAGCTACCCCATTTTTCTTCCGTAATTTCATGGAAATAACTACCACCAGGGTTTTCTGTGACGATCCGCTTAAAACAAACGGAGATGGTCTTCTACAAGTAACATGTCAGGTCAAGATGCAGACCAACTGGAGTAACAGATACTCACAACAAGCTCATCGTACTTGTCTCTAGATATCTGCATGACCTGAGCGAACCGGTCGGGCAAACATGTTCGATCTACGAGCTCGTCTTTAACATCTTCAGATGGCTCGGGTATCGCGCCTGGCGAGCTCGATTTGGATGACACCGATCGTTGTGTATATTCTTCCAGCCTTTTCTTCAGATTCATCGCGGTGACTTCATTAAGGTACCCAGGAGATAGAAGACGGAAGAACCCATCTCGCTCTTCCCTGCTCATCTGGATCAGCAAGTGGAGGTGGTGACTGGTAAAGATCCCCGCCATCTTCAGAATGGAGAGTAGGTTGTTCTCCCTGTCGGCATCGAAGAACGATATCAATTCGCGGACGTAGACTTCGTTTGCTTCAGGTTGGGCACCGCATGTGAGGCAAGCTTCTGGGGAGTGTGGAAAGGATTCGCTGTGCTCAACCGCGCTGCTGGTTACCAAAGGACGAGTTGGCTCGCTACTGTTATTCCCGCCTGTATCCAGTACTGGCGTCGAGGTCTGAGAAATGTTGCTGGCAGGAGCGGCGGCAGGCAGATGTGCAGACGCGGTGGTGCCACTGGGGAGTTGAGCAGGAATTACAGATTGGGGACGAGGACCAACTTGAAAGCAGTCGATTGTGCTTGCGCGCGCAAATGGAAACGTGGCGGGTGGCTGGAATGATACTTGGCCAGGGGGGCCCTGAATGAATACAGAAGGTACTGCGCCATTTGAATGCAGGGCCAACGATGTTGCACTTCGGTGCCTGTTTACGTCGAGGGGTGACAGTGCTTGACTGTGGTTGATCTGACAGAGTTCGTATGATAAGCCGAAAAAATCATCGATTATCCTAGTACTCACATTGCAAATATCTCCTAGCACCGAGCGCGTCCTGTACGGCCTAAGGAAGGTGCGCTCCTTTTCTAGTTTAATTTTTTTGGCGGTGGGTTCGCTGTCGCCTCGCCATGGCGTTCGGTCTCCATTTTTACTTTTGGTGTTATTACGACGTGCCCTCTTCCATTTGTCGTTACGAACCCACATATCGAAATAGGTCTCGATGGGCCAAGCCTGCTCGAACTTGTGAAGACGGGGGTATTTTTGAAGAACCTTGTAAAACCTATTATTCAAGACAAGTATGTATTGTATCAGCATGACATACAGCTGCCTCAAACTCCCGCCAAGCATGCGGCGGTTGTTCGTTTCGGAGCTTTAATGGAATGAGACCCCAAAGACATGATTGAAATGATGATATGCGTATATATGCCTGTAACATATGAGTGAAGCCAATAAGAGGATGTAAAGGCTACCTTGAGGTTTTCGAACTCCAACTTGCCGATGCCCACTGGTTCCAAGTAATGAAGCAGCTCACATATCGGCGTCTTGGGTGTTAAGTTGGGAGGTCTGGGGATCTTTATACTGTAAACTGGTGCGTCAGTAGAGCAAACAGAATAACAACACGAAGCTCACGACGATTCCATTGCGAGCAAGAATCGAACGTGACGGCCTGAGAAAGAGAGTGAGGGAAGGCAAAAATTCAACAAACATCACATGCTCGCGATCTGCGCTTATCGTAACCAGAAACTTCTTAGGTGCGACGGCGATAAAATAAGATGGAATAGCACGGCATGTTCAGGCTTCTGTTACATACCGGAGAACGTATATACATGTACTTATAATACATTCAACAAAATCTATCACTAAAAGTACGTGAGAAACGCAGTGATAGGACAAAGTCGGGAACACACCTCTTCAGCTTAGCCCGTCGGTCCAACATGGCTTCAGCCAAACGACCTTCCTTACGAGCACGCTTCAGCTACAAAGAATGTCAATACGAGCATTACTCATGACTGAACCTTGAAGAGCACCTCTTTCTTATCTTCTTTGGAGGTAACACTCCGCCCAGCACCCCACGCCTGGAACATCCGACTACATGACAATCATTAGTCCAGGAAACCAGCGGCAGAAATTCACTCACTTGGAGCCAGGCTCGTCAATTGTAGGAGGGACCGAGAGACCCTCTTTTTCTTCTTCTCTTCCTCGTTGGCCTCCTTCTTGTACTTGTTCTGTATCTTGATCCAAAACCGCTCTTTGAAACCCACTTCTTCGCTATCTCCACGCAACTGCAGGGCACCTCCAGCGACCTCGTCGATGCTCAAGTACTTCTCGTAGACATTCTGGAAGGCCACCATCCCGTCTGGCATAAGCACAGGCGTCCATTCCTCCTGCGGACCCCGGGCGTCTCGGTCCGAGGTGACGATGCCATGCATGTCGCAAGAGAGGAACTTGCCTTCGCCTGTACCTGTTCGCAGATTGATGGTCGGAGAGCCTGCAACGCGAGTGATGACCCATACCTGGGAAACATCCGTCGGCGTGCGCTCGAGAAGACTTGGGACTGGTTCATCATCATCTTCCGATTTCTCCTTGTCTAGGACGTGCAAGACGACACGGTTGGTGGTGGAGTTGAAATTGATAGATATTGGAGAAGGGTCGAGGGGTGAATCATGAATGTAGGACCACGAATTTCGATGGCATTTTCAGGGAATACCCAAGTGTCAGGATCCTTGTCGTCCTCCTTGTGCCGGCTACTGCTCGCCCGACCTTCATCATCAGCATCTCTTTTTCGTTTCTTCTTGGTTTTGTCGCCTTTAAATTTGAGCTTGGTAGAGCGAATTTTGGTGTCTGTTGACATGAGAGAACGATTTTGGAGGGGAAAAGCGAAGATTACGACCACGTGGGAACGTCGAAGCACCGCCACCACCTCGACGAATTTGATGCGTTCCAATGTCAATGGCCTCATCGGTGCAGTCTAACGCCGTGCAAGACTTCCTTGATGCACTTTTCCGTAATCGAAAAATAGTTGCCATCACTGGCGCAGTACTGTCCGCGGCTTCAGGTGACTATTCAACCGCAACATCGCCACTCGAATAACATTCGACAACTTTCATAGGAATCCCCCCTTTCCGGGGCGCTGGAAGAGTGTCGGAAAGGTACGACTTGAGCACACTAGCTACTCCACAGGTATAAAATGCTTTGCCATCTACCCCAGATATTTACGCGTTAAAAGGCATTTGAGGATAATCCTAGCCTCGTCTGTATTTCTCCAGGTGGCTGGGGTATGAACGATCTCTAAACGATCTCTCTGCATGATAAAAGTATTCTTATGGTGAAGTGGAACCTCGAGCGCGACTCCTAACGCTGCACACCTGGCGCTAGCAGTTCTCTGCATTCCGGAATTTTGAAATCTTGGCACCTCAAGGAAGCTTTGTGAGCGATTTCGAAATTAATGTACTACATATTCTCATTCTCCATTCAAGACACTTGTTACACAAAACATCGATGGTCTATGCGAGAAAGCTGTCCAGGAAGTATTGCAGCATCGAACTCCCGCCTCGGGGAATGATGTATCACCGTTATTCGAAATGCATGGTCGATTTTCGGATACGCTATGTACCCCTTGTGGTCGAATTGTCAGCATGCCTGAAATTTTGGAATCTTGTCCTGCTTGATCATCTTTGACTGGTGAATTCACCCCTGAAACACCGTCCGTATCGAAGGAAGATCTGCCGCATTGCAGTATCTGTGATGAACTACTACGACCCGGAGTTGTGTGGTTTGAAGAAAGTCCTCGACATTTACGAGAGATTTGGGATGCTGTAGACCAGGCTGATATGTGTCTTGTTATTGGGACCTCATCTACGGTAAATCATTGAGACACTGTGACTGTGCATTGCTGATTTCAGTCGCTCAATCAGGTGCAGCCAGCGGCCGGGTTTGCCTACGAAGTTAGCCAACACGGAGGAAAGCTGCGGTATTTAATTTGAATCGGTCTGAAGGCGACGACCAAGCCGACTTCCTTTTCCTAGGCCCCTGCGAAGAGACACTTCCTGGTATCCTTTTCTCTTCCCCCAACCATGTCCGACCATTAACGGCCAAGCTGGAACAAGCAACAAAAAGGTTATCAGGCTTATGGAGATGATAAATGTGTTCCTGCATTGCCGCAGCCTCAAGATGAGCACCTGAACCACGCCCAGCGATATTCGAAAGGTAGCTTTCAATGACGTCTACCGAGGGCGGGCATAATCCACATTCTCCGAAACGCTGCAAGCACCCCGCTGCACGAAAAACGTCGTACATGACCATGCTGCCTTAGCGAAGACCTCTAGCTATATTGTCGCATGCTAATCTCAATCTGTTGAGGATTGTGGTTTCACAGCCACTGGGCCGACGGCTACGCCGTCTTTTGTTTTACATTATTTTGATTTTCGTATCGATCACTACCGCTTCTTGGCTTCGTACCACCATCACCTACGTATCTGTCCATGAATATACGTTCGTTCGAGCCATACCCTTCACGTTCATTGTGCCTGCTGACGTCTATTCCCAACACAATCCATGAGCAAACTGTTTTGAATTGTGTTAGGAAAACATGAAATCGACCACTGCGTGCAGCAGCGTGCAATGATCATGGTGAAATGGTGTGCCATCCGGCGCTGACCAGCCTAGAGCAAATCCTCAAGGCAAGCCAAATAGAAAAATCGTCTCTGGAAGGCGGAAGGAATTTCAAGGTATCGGCGATGAATCCGTCGATTACGCCAAGGAATCGATGGCAATGGGAGAGAAAGCACCACTGTCATCGGCATTTCGAATGATTTTAGCCCAGACTGATAGTTGTAAATGCTGAGATTCGTTCACGGAGCTGTGGATGAGATCGACAGCTTCACAGCGCACAACCACTTTAGTGAAAAAATCACTACGAGGTCCCTGCTGTGCGTAGATGGATGCGACAAACGCGATATCGTCTGTCTGTGGAGGTACGATGTCAGTCCAGTAATCGTAAGCGACGACTATCGCGCAATGTAGCAGCCGCTCGAGTTTGGCCTCGAGCCCACGTAACGGCATAGATGCACCACCATGATCGGAGAACTGAAGGCACAGAAGTTGTATACCAAGGACTTCCATACTACGTGGAAGCCCGGCGTTGCGAAAAATAGTTCCGCACTGCTCTTCAATGACGGGTCCAATCCAGCAACAGTCTCAGGCTGTACCGCGATACTTTGGACCTCGGATTAGATGACATGAAAAACAGCCGGTGCAGCATTGTAAGGGATAGATCGCCTGATATTGACTGTACTGCCTCTAATTCCATTGCTTTCAAGTCCTTCCATTCAGATTTGGAAACAGCCTGCGAATGCGAAGCGCAAAAAAGTGTGTGCCAAAAGCGACGAGCGAGGTAGGACAAAGCGTAGCTGTAGATGGCATGGACCAGATCGCACAGCGACGTCCGGTATGGGCATTGGGGAAAGATGAGGGGAAGGTTACTTGCCATCAAGTAGGCTGTATAGGCAGCTGCTGTAATAATACCAACGATCCATGTGAGGGACATCTGCAAGGACCGAGGTAAATCACCAAGCCAAAGAATAAGATGGCCAGCGTGGTGTGCATGAGGACGGGGAGTAGTCCGATAATCACGAGTACGCGCCATTTCTGCAATCCTGCATAGCGACATTGTCGCAGAAGGCTGCGTTCACGAGGTGTCCCGGACGATAACAGCTATAAAGGTGCAACCATTTCTTAGCCAGCATCGACACGAGCGCTGTTGCGAGGCTGAGGCTCGTGAATCAGAGCCCATTTAACCAGACACTTGTCGTAGTAGCAATGGAGGGCATGTTAGGGTTAAGAGGGTACGAAGCGACGATGTCCAAAGAGACGCCACTTGAAAGTGCTGTTGATGATCTCGACAGCAGGTTCGCGGATATTCCTACATAATCTGCCTGCAGACTATGCGACGTTTGAACGACAAATGTTGTGACCACTACGGAAAATAGACCTGCCTACGAATAGAAGTTATCAGCATGTAAAGGGTCACAAAACGGATAGCACTGCACGAAAACGAGAACGCTCACGCCATGTATCTCTGGACTCTTCAATCATATTCTCGTTGAAGATGGCATGCTCGTCAGGACATGTCTGAAACACCCTGGCGTTGGGACCCATCTCTTCATAGCGGAATCACTACCTGCAACAAATAATGAGAACACACTGATCGTGTCCGGGTTCGTTTGAATGTACCTTTGCTTATGTTATGAGGGGGAGATACTTGGAGACCAAACTTCCTCTTCGATTTGGCAGAATGTATGTATCTATAGAGCTGCGATGATGCTTCTTCTGCCCCGACAGCAGCTCTTTTGGTCGGGAGGGTTTGATTTAGACCCTTTCTCCTCGGTGATCATATATCCTGTGTCGTTTCCAGAATCCGGTACATATTGTCGGTCAAGGATAACACTGCACAGGCATCAGAAAAAGGTGGCGATGCGAAACGGCGATTTCTATCAGTATCGATTCATCTCGCCCTGCAAACCAATCTACTTTTGTTGTAGACGACACTGACCATGAGCTTGATCCGAGTCCGCTCAAACGTTTTGACTGACATAGTGAAGTCCTGTTACCCAAGAAAAAATAGATTACCAAAACTAGGATGTACATGTAAGAACAGGAGGAAGAAAGGATGATAGCAGGAAAATCCTTCAGAAGTAGAATACCCACAGGAGAAAGGCTAACAATATAGGAGAGACATAGTATGCCTACGATACATTGGATTGGTGAAGATTGCGTACAAAGAAGAGGTTACCATGCTCACCAGCAGAGCGCCATAGTTAGCTTCCACCACGTTTTCGTCCTCGCCCTCGCCCTCGTCTTCGCCTGCGTCCAATTCATTCTCTTCATCAGATACCTCTACTTCTTCTTCTTCGTCGAGCTCAAATTCATCATCAAGATCATCAAAAGTAGTTGCCTAAGACAATCAGTGTAAAATCCAACAGGAGATTAGAACCGACTTACTATCACGTCTCGCGGGATAATTGCAGGTGTCCGTGGCACTGGTAGGTCTATATTGCCTGGTTCAAACTGAAAGGAATCAGGAAACCGCAACTAGGGGAAGCCAAAGGATATTGCACCGTGAACCGATGAGAATAATAGTATGGCCGGTGGCGTGCGGCATACGATACGTCGCAAACTGGTAAATGAACGGAGGAGGAAGAATTTGGACGAGTTTCGTCGCAGGAAGGCATATAAGGAGGGACGAATCTTTTGCGAGAACGATAGCAAGGCATTTTGGGGAGGAAAGAACAATGCAGAGAAAATTGAAATTTATATATTGAAAATTTTTAGCTTTCTGGCTTCGAAAAATGAGACTGCGAAGGAGCCGAAGAATAACTCTGTCATTATCCTTTTTGAATATGCCTGAGACCGGACCACAAACAGTCGCGAGGGCCCTCGTCGAAGAATATTCTTTTGGATAATGATCGACACAATACGGAGGTATCCGTTCGATAGCAGCAAACACCGTTCGGAGCGTCGCCGCCGATGAATGGGGCTCGATCCAGAAGAGTGGATTCAATTTGTAGCGAGCGCGTCGCAGAGCGTCTTGACAGCCTCGAGGCTGAAGAGGGACAACAGGCTTGCAGACTAAGACGTCGGGAATACGATACCCAGTCGACATTCGGTCTGTTCCGCCGAATCTTGAAACACATACTGTTGTCAACGATCCAGAACGCATAGGCTGTCGTCAATCCTGGACATATGTTCCTCGCTCTTGCTCCAAGTCCACAGCGATATCGTCGACAATGTACAGGTGGAAGGCTCTCCCGTTGAAGACTCCGTAGCCTCTGATACTGTGAAATTTCTTGTCCTTTGCATTTAGATCCCTGGAGTATCTCGCCCTGTCGCCGGGGGTATTAACGCGGGAGGGTGTGACGTGACAGAATGAGTCATGTCGTGTCACAGCAATAAAAGGCGCGGGACCGTGTGTATGTCGTGTTATCCTGTATCAGTGATGTACTACCACCACTGAAATGAACTGCGTCGTTCAGATGCCCATACTGGAGTGAATTATCAAGACAAGACTCGCCTTCTGCAAGATTAATATTCAAGACACGAAGTACTTGGCCACCATTGCGCACGGACCTCAAGGACACCAACCGCTCGACACTATGGTAATCGCCTGGGCTGCAACATACAAGATTATCCTCCAAGAAACAAGACAAGAATACTGCAACGCACCTGCTGACCGTACCCGTTTCCTCTGAGAATCCTACTTTGAGGGCATCGCCTCCTCATCCCATGCTTCTGGGGTCTATTATCTTGCTGGCCATCTCCGTTGAAAGCGTCAAGAAGGGCATCCCCTGCATTCCAAGCATCTACTGGCCAAATATCTCGATTTTTGAACCGTGAAGTTGCGTCTGAGTGCTGTTGCCATCAACTGGTCCCGCCAACTCTGCCTCTCGAAGACTTGTGTGCTGCCAATATGACTTAAGAACAAGATCAGGAGCTTGGAAATACCTATCTCCTTCAAGGGCCCTCAAGAGGTGCAATGTGCAAGTGCAATCCCCGTCCAAAATCGACAAAATGAACGATGTAGGCAAGAAATTTCCATCTGGATCGCCGTAAACTGAATGAAATGCCTCCACTGTGAGCGACGATGCTGGGGACGTGCTGGCAGTGTCGACGACCGTGGTGGTGGAGGTTACGATTGCAAAAATAGGGTTACAAATCAGAACCCTCGGAACTATCGATCGCAATTTCTTGCCGCATTTCTTCTTTTATCGTTTGTCTACTCCTTCTAATGAATATTCCTTTGCTAATGGCCGTATCAAATAGTCCTCAGATGCAGTTTACCTCGCAAAAATCGCCCATGTCGATTTTTCGAACTGCCACCGTGCAAAATGCTCATTCCCGGTTCGTCGCGGTTTGAAATTTGGGTTCATCTGAGTCACCCGTAATGCCTTGTTGTTTGTCCGACGCTGCCAGACAAACGGCGTCCTTGCACAGTGCCAAATCCAATTATTGTGCCGAACCGGAGCAGGAACTTAACTGAGGAATTCGTTCAAAAGCTCTCAAGATCCTCACATTTAGTTTATCATTGAATTGCGATTCCTCTGGCTCCCTTCACACGTTGAAATCCAGCAATCAGTACGTGTCAAGCTAATTTTTCGATTCCTGACAATAATCCCTTATTCTCTAAGTGAAAGTTTTTGGCACTTTTCAACGTACATCTGGGGTTCAAACTTCTCCCTAGGAATCTCCGATTCGACGTCCGTCGTTACGAAGGTGTTAATCGTTTGGGTGTATATTCGAGTTCGACTCTCCTCTGTGGCTACGAGGATCGTCTACCCAGGATCCTTCTGCATCCAAATGTCCCTTGGATTAGGACCTCCTTCCTCCCTGTCTACGGTTGCATGATCCTGGTGCTCTATAAAGGAAACCCCTAAATCGCCCGCTTCAAATTTTCAGCCAAGCTAAGCAACAACTTTCTCGTGCAATTTATTCGAAATCCGTCAAGCTCGGTTTTCAGTTTATCGCTTCGCTATGAGACGTCTCCTTCCTACACCACGCTTAAATGCCCGCTTTAGTGTATCTGTGGGAAGCTGTCTGCTGTTGCAAAGCGACTCAAAGCTGAATATGACCAGCCTTGGTATGGGTCAAGCCGACCACGGGGCTGGTAGAGCTCCAACTGGTATCTTTGCCTTGGTCGCTTCCTAACCTTTATAGACAGTCGTCACCTATCGAGTTACCGGGTCCTTTTCATGTCTCATAATCGGTTCTGCCTCAGCGCTCCACTTGCTCCCCGAGTAGCCCACCTTTTGGCCGGAGTTCTTGCGATATTTCCAAGTTCGGGCGTCCCTTCCCTTCAGATTAAATTTCCCATGGTGATGACTTGTCTTTGTACACTTTCTCTGATCTTCCTGGAGACAACTTCGAAGCTATGTTCCCTCCGGTATTGATCTTATGGATATCTCAAATTGTTCTATGTAAGCAACATTTACAATCTACCACCAGCAGAAGCGACTCCAAGCCTTTCGAATCTCCCATACCACAGAAGCTGCCATCGACGCTAGTAGCAATATTTCCTTCGCAAGAGTGTATTATGCAGATTTCAATTTCACTGAAATTCTCGACCTCGCGATTTATCCAGCCATAATGATACGCCGAGCCATTTAAGAAGCAACCGATCGCAGCCGCAAACATCGAAATGACGCACAATTAACTACCGACTCAGGTTTCACTGTGGTATGCTAAGGTGCGCACTACTATAGGGCCTACACGCATGCTGACTTTCTCATAGGTCCTTCGGAGCTGCGCAAGCCTGGTCAACTCTGCCGTGGAGGTGCGGCTAATCGAAGCAAGATGGGGACAAGAGAGCAGCGTCCGTGACTTAAACACCGATTACTCTGTGTCAATGCTTCACGTATTTTCCATCTTCCCTCACCTATTTTTGTTCGCATTATTCAATCTCCCGGTCCTTGTGGTTTTCCTGGAGCCACATTCAGTGATAAAATCCGAAATGAAAAGTGGTCATTCATTTATTTGGTGGGATCCTCTATTCACCGTTCCAGTCACTTGAGCTGCTTCACTTTCAGTCAAAGCTGGCTATATTCGACTCCACATGCTTAATGCCGCGATCTCTGTTGCCAGACGTCATACTGTCAAGACGTCCAAGGAAAATCTGCACATTCGAATTTCGCAGGGACAAGTTAGAGGAGACAAACATCTATTCTCGTGAAACAAAACTTTTCCGAACTCATTCTACAGTGCTCTTTGCCTGATTTCCCAATACTTTGTCTCTGTGGGCTTATAGGTTCATAAGTACGTACGTGTGTAACGTCGTTCCCCGTGCGAAGATATATACTGACCCTCAAATTTCTCGACAGAATTACAGAATCGAGAAATACAATACATATTCATGATTGTTTCAGGCAAGGTACTGAACTAATTCCCTAGCACCGCCAAATCTTCTAAGCCGCTGTCTCTCTCTTTTGTTAGCTGTAACCACTGAAACCTTCTCAAACCTATCGTCTGGTAACCTCCTTCCGACTACTTAATACATCTGAAATCTTTTGGGGCCTAGTAAGGTGTATGAACCATCAGGTATCGGGTGTCGGTGGGAGGTCGATATTTTGAATATATGAGGTGTCATATCCGCGTCTTTGACTTCCACCTCTCCTGATCGCGGACGCTCTTGTGGATCTCCTATGGCCAATCCTCGTATATAACCTCTTTCGATGCAGCGTACAGGCCTCCTCCTCCTCATCCCACTCAACATCCTCATAGCACCGATCCCTGTCGATTGATGGAAGCAAGTCATTCATGACCTGATTCCACGACGGTCTCCATATGCTGTTTCCGTTCCCAGGTTTAGGATACAGAAAGAATAGATCCCCGCGATATCAATCAAGCACAATTCTCTCGCGTCCAGATCGTTGGTGCCGGTGATAAAATTATATTGTATGAGACGTTGTGCATAAATACGACAATATTTGCTCCATACCTATATGAACAAAAAGGCCTTTGACCTTACGCGTTGACTTTGGATGGATTTGAAGAAGTTGAGTTCAATTGCCAAGACCGTGGTAAAGCCTATCACGTGGTGCGGATTTTTGGCGTGGGAACAAAGTCTTCAAACGCAAAGAGCTCTACTCAACGCCGCCTTCGACCTCAAGACCTCAAGAACGCCGTCGTTGCCCTCCATGAAATTCTCTGCAGGTGGGTGTCATGCCGAATATCTACCCCTCTGTCTTTTCCCGGAAGATTTTGGCCAGAAATATGGCTGGATTCGCGACTTGGAATCTGGATGACGCTGAGACTAATATATTTTGGTAGACGTCTCATCCTCGCGGCGCAAGGCCCGCAAGGCTCACTTCGATGCGCCCTCGTCTGTCCGCCGAAAGATCATGTCCTCTGCGCTCTCCAAGGAGCTCCGCGGCAAGCACAACGTATATCTCTTTCCATCTCATTGGTCGCAGTATTTCCTCATTTCAATATGTTCAGGCTCGCTCGCTACCTGTTCGCAAGGACGACGAAGTCCGCATTGTTCGTGGCAAGTACAAGGGACGGGAGGGAAAGGTGACACAGGTGTACCGCAAGAAGTGGGTTATCCACGTTGACCGTGTTCAACGGGACAAGTCCAACGGTGCTTCTGCCCCCATCGGTATTCACCCCAGCAATGTGGTCATCACGACCATCAAGATGGATAAAGACAGGTGTGCTGTGTTCATGTAAATTTTCTCGACTTTGTTGAGATTTTCGTCAGGCGCGCAATCTTGGACCGCAAGGACAGGAAGCAAAACGCGGCAACGGATGTTGAGATGGTGGATGTGCGTTGCCCTTTATTTTTTTCCTGCTTGATGCTTACGCCCACCCAGTAATTCATCCCTTAGCTGTCATCTCTTTGATATCTCTACGTCGACGTACAAAAATCACTCCATGTATCTATGCTCTTTGCGAAGATATGCCACATGACAACCGCCTTCTGTTGAGTGAAGAATTGTTCGAATACAGCAAGATAGATCTTGTAGGAACCTATATCGAAGTCTTTCGTTGACCCGGGTACCGTACTGGGCCCTCTTGGCAACCGTCGTACTTTCATCCGCCGGCTCGTATTTGTGCGGCGATCGCTCGTTTTGAGACTTCAACGTTCAACAGTCATTTGACCCAACCACTATCCGTTACGAGCACTTCCGTTACATCCTGGGATATTTGTCTCGCTCTGACTCGCGGTGAAGGTGACCCATATCCTTAGCTATTGAAGGTCCCCTACATTGTCTACCTATGTAACAAGTAGACGTCGAGTTGGCACCTGGACGATTGTTTGAGTGACACCGACACCGCAATACTGCAGCCCTTTCTAGCAATTCACAATGAAACCAGCATTGAAGGATAGTCTTGAAATGGAGATGCGATGTTAGATTTTGTTTGTATTTCTACTTTGTTACAACAGTACGACAGCAATATGACAGGAAAGGATGTTATACAGTTATTTACTTGTAAGTGATGTTCAACGAAAGACTAAAAGGTAGTGTACTGGCAGTAACGGTAACCTCGCCTCCCTTTGGGAGAAGCTCTGATACCTTCTTCTGTAAATTGGGGCGGGTGCTGGCTTCCAGCTGAGGAGGAGCTTGGAGATAGATCTGTATCGGTCCAGATGATAACGACGGCTTCTTGATCTGACTGTAGAAGACGTTAGCATTTGAAAATGCGACAGGGCAGAACATACATATCCTGCTTTTCTGTCAGCATGTCGATCAACTCTTCGACAGTAACCTCCGGGCCGATAGGCATTTCTAAAGATTCTCCACCACATACGGGACAGTCATCTCGCTTTTCATGTTCAAATGTATACGAATAGACACCCTCAGTACCAATGAGCATAAAATAATTGTTCAGGAAAGCAGCAGAGCTGGTGGCAATCTTGAAAGCCTCGTTACAACAAGCCGCTATCGACCATGGTAAGTTTGATATTTTGGGGATGAGAAAATGAGAGCGAACCTGCAATGATGGCATTGGTAGATGCAATAGCAGGGATGATATTCTTGACCACCCCTTGGGTGAGTGACCATGTCACGCCTTCTATTTTGAACTCTTTTGCACGCGCAGACGCGACCGTGTATAGCCAATTGATATGGTCTGGATCGTCGGTATCCATCTTTTTGTCTGTGAAAATTGGTCAATAAGCCAATCGAACTCTTGGCAGGTGGCTCACCTCCCTGCACACGCGGCCATTCGAGCACTGATGCCCACTCTATGCAGTGTTCCGGAAGGCGTGGTGTGTTGGCGATGGTACAGATGGGGAAAGCAGTAGGTTTGTTCAACATATCCAGAGAGCATTCATAACACGATGTGATTGTTGGTAGGATAACACGGGCCTGACCCTTGAAACCTAGATACACCTTAGCTGGGGAATATGCACCAACAATGTGTGTACAAACCTTCTGTGCCGCCATCAATTAGAGGCTTCAGACTCTCCGGGTTGTCAGAATCGACAAGGTTGACCAGCGTCGCGTTCATCCATCTTCGTGCTTCGACAGAATCAAGGCCACAGATGACGAGATTGAATTGCATGTAATATTCGTCATCTTTATCCTGTATCTTGCCAAAGTACCTGCATAATAGTTGGTTCTGCTGGGTGCAATATTCAGAATACACTCACGGCGTGACCTTGACTCCGGGTACCCTCTTCATGATGAACTCTGCTGCCACCGTTGCCTTGGGCTGACCAACGTCTTTCGGCCTGCGGCAAGTGAGCCACGCGAGACATACGAGACATAGTAGCGCCTACCTAAACAGAAACTGTCGATTGAGATTACTGATATCAATCGTATCCATGTCAATAACATGGATGTCCTTGAACCCGGTGAGCGCAAGATTGGCGAGAATCTCGCAGCCCAGACCGCCAGCGCCGATGACGAGAATTTTGGCCTGGTTGCGAAGAAAGTCCTTGACCTGCGCCAGTCGTCAGTGTGGCCCGTTGGAGAGAGAAAACGCGCGTACCCCGTCGCCTGCCATGAATGCGGGATCTGTACGGGGACCTGGCGTGTCGAGTATCTGGTCTATATGGTCGTAGCGCCCTTCCCAGTCCTGGCTCACGATGCCATTAGGGTCTGTCGTTGTCGCCATGGGGTACCAGTTGTATGTGAAGAGAGGCAAGAAGGAACGGGTATCGAATATTGATAATCCAAGTCGAAGCAAGGTTTCCTTTTTCGTCATCGTCGGGTTTCTGATCTGCCGCGCCTTTTCTTTTTCCTTTGTCGTCAAATGGCACAAACAGGCTCTTTGCTCCATTATAGCGGCCACCAGCACTTTCGGAATCGCCTGGTATTGTCGATATTGAGTGGGAAGCCAGTGCGAATCGACAAAATACGCTCGGACGACAAAAATCCTGGTCTTCGAGGTATATACTGCCCACGTCCTATTTCCTCTGCTTATTCTTTTCAGATTTCGAAATCAGTCTTCTCAGGCTATTAGAGAAGGTTACCAATGGAACCATAATCGAAATATCAATAACCGGTACGCATAAAAATGCTGAAGGCAACAAAATACTGAACTGAATGCAGGTACTGCTGTTCTACTGAAGCCAGGTATCATATCTGGAGGTCCTTTGGTTCATGATTGCCCTCTATCCCGTTCTGTCGGCTATTTTCTCGAGCCCATTATCATACTTGCGCCTTTTTCCAAAAAACCTCTCCAGCTCACCCTGAGAGGAATAACGACCGATGAACACGACCTTTCCGTACGTCAACAAATACGAAACGCAAATTGATGCTCATTTTACTAGGCAGATCTGATACGAACGGTGACGCTGCCTCATTTGCAGCTTTTCGGTCTCACTGATGGCGTGGAATTACGGGTACGCTTACTGGTTTGTATTCAGGACTCTCGAGCTCACGTCGTTCAGATAAAAAAGCGAGGCGCTACTCCCGCTGGTGGTGGAGAGGTTCAGTTTCTGTGCCCGATAGTCAAGCAGGTCAAGACTCTTGATTTCGTGGAACCGGAAAATAAAACGAATACGCGGTATCGCGTCAGTATACTGCCCTATCGACTGAAGCCACAATCCTAACGCAATCTTAATAGACATGCTGTACGCGTGAGCCCTCAATTTTCTAATAGAATGATAGAGGCATGCCGCTCTGTCATAAATCGATATATTCCCGATATATATCTCTATTCAGACGTTTACAAAGGTGACGAGAGTGGAAAGTGGGTCACTGCTGTCATCTGTGTTCTCACCGTTCATGTCTTCTTCTCAGATCCCCAGGATATGCGTTGACGCTCTTGGCTGAATCGACGACCTCGGCAATCCATTGTTCGGAGGCGATCTCTCGACCAGGAGTGACACCAGAGGATATAGCTCTCGAAGCCACTCGTTCCCTGTTAACAGAGATTGAAAGGGGAGGCTGCGTTGATCAAAAGCACCAGACGCTTGTTCTCATGATGATGGTACTCGGTAGTGAGGATGTCGGTCGCTGCCGGATGAGCGAACCAACACCTCGGACGTACGTCGTCCCTTTCACTGGACGTCGATGAATCTGACATTTGTTCAGGATACAATTTTACGAGACATTCGTGACTTTCTTTGGCACGTCATTCAAAATAGTCCCAACGGACCCTACAGATCCCGACTGTTCACAACTGTTATATTCGTGTTATGGGTCTGGATACGTGAATGCCAACCGGACAATTGCATGAATGCTACTATCATTCCGCACTGTATCCATATGTTGTAGCTTTAGACTGTCCTTAATCGTTACCGCAGCGACCTTCTCTGCTTTCCGATAGATTTCCTTTTAACTGATGCATGTCAGATATTCGAATGAGATTCGACAGTCAACGTGGGTATCGTAAAACCTCACCTAATCTGCCCGCCCCGTTTCATTGTATTCTAATGTTCCGTCGAGTACGCTGCCGGGCGTTAAAGCGGCGAAGCACGTGAGCATCAGCAGATGGAACTGAACTTTTTCATTACTGATCGTCATCACGGTGTGTATGATAGCAGCTCAACGAAAGGTTGAGGCTTCCGTTTCGTTACATCGTTGTAACTTTATATAGTACAAGAGATATGATCAAGAGGTGTCATCATTAGATAAGGTTTCAAAACAAATCAAGTATATAGCGGTGTGGACCTTCAACACGCTGAACGTGAGAGTACTTCGTGGGCAGCTGGGTGATGGGACTTGCAGTTGTGATGGCCTCGACACGTCCCATTGAATAACACCGATTCGGGGTTGTGAAGTCGACTGTGGATCTTGTAGAATTCGAAGAAATGATCATCAACCGCGATGCTTAACAGTCTCGGGGCCAGAGTTCAAGGATATTGCATTCTCTGCTCTCCCAATGGCATTGTTTCCTGAAAGAACGTCCACCCAGTTGAATGCCTTTGTACAATCAGATGGATCAAAGTTCGAATTTCACGAAGGGCCGATAAAATGACTTCTACATGATCTTTGCATTCTTTGATGAAGATGCTCATGTGGTTAGGAAGAGCCATAGAATGGCATCGAACTGTCACGGAAAAGATAAGAGATGGGAACGCGTGAGGATGATAGGTTTCGCCCAGCGCCATATGAAAGCCTATTCGGAATTCAACCAGGGACAAGGTGGGGGAACATACTTTGAACTTTCACCATGCTCTGACAACGAGCCCTAGTCACTTGCCTACCACGCTAAGTGGATGAAACGTCCTCGTTTCTAAGACGTCTCAGCAGCACTCCTTGGACGAACAACCGAACGCACCTTTACATTGTGCACCACACGTGTGCGACATATTATATGGTCCCTTCTGCGAGTTTACGCGGTGCCAGTTCTCCTCAATACCAACAATGGCTGTTGTCGCCAGTACCTCTTCCTGCCTATCGGTAGAAAAGCCCACATACCATCCATCATTCTCCTCCCCCGACGCAGATGTAGTGCTCAGCTCCTCGGACGACATTCTATACCACGTAGATGCGTGTACCTTGCGAACCACTTGTGGACTTTTCAGAACGATGTTCTCGATTCCACAACCGCAAGGGAAATACGCCGGTGGTGATGAGGAGTCGAAGGGACCCGGTTCCAGGCCTGAACCTATCCCCACATACGAACCTGCCGTTACGCTCACCCCTCTACTCTGCTTCTCTTCGGTCTGCCCCTCCACAGGTCAATAACCAGCTGGTCCTATGATGACCTCGAGCGAATCCTGACCCTAGCAGAGAACTGGGACGCGCAGGCCCAATATCCTTCATCCGCGGGGCGATTTCATGTCCCCGATTCGTCGAGACAGATCCCTTGAGGTTATATGCGATTGCAGCGCATTTTGGCTGGGAGGAAGAGATGAGATTGGCAGCCAAATTTACGCTGCGGATCGACATGTTCAATTTGTCCGACGAGCAGGAAGAGGTGCTCGCCAAGATATCCTCCAAGGATCTCCTTCCTCTTCTTCAACTCCGCCGCAGGAGAACAATGACGTTCAGAACGCTCATTAACGACGCAGGACGGTTCTCGGCAGGGAATGACGACGGCTATGTTTGCGGTCGGTGTGGGGTATCGAAGCTGGATAACGCGACATGGAGGGAATTCAGAGAGGCTCTGACGCTGGAAATCGACCAAAGGCCGCTGGGAGACGGGGTCAGCGGATTGCCAGTGGGAGGAATAAGGAGCGGAGAGCAAGTGGGTATTGGCTGCATGTCGTGGGCAGTGGCAGAGAAGTGCTGGGCAGCCAGATGTAAAAAGGCAGGCTGTGGTGCGCCAAACTACGATCGGCTGACGACGCTGAAGGAGATCAAGAACTGCGTGGACGAGCTTCCCTGGATGTGAAACAAATCTTGTATAGTAATGTCGTCAAATTCGTATATAATGGCGTTTCTTGAATTTTAGGAATCACGGCAGCAACAAACTGAAATCAGGATGCCCACAAAATGCATGTGGTCGTGTTCTATCAAGTACAGTTCGTTAACTTTTAAATATTTGAGAAACTGACATTCCAAGTGTTGATAAGGGTTACTAACCGGTGCGACGCGCAGTAGCCATTGCCTGAGCTAATTGATGGTGGAAGATCAGAGTCTAGACGCATTTCAGCATCACTCCGGTTCGGGTTCTTCTGTTGCCGCACTACCACTCAACTCTGGTAATTTTTCGCGCGTAGCTCGGACATGACTGCAAGATGTGACTACAAACATTCTCTGGAGACTGTTTCTACCTCTTGGCGCATGCTGCTCTAATGGCGTGAAATATTACTGGTGAATGCTCGGAAACATACAGAGCTTACAGTTTACTTACCAACCCTCCAGTCTTGCCGAGCCGACCCTCAGCCTATTTATACCACTTGATGGTCTTCTCTGACTGATATCTGCAATCTCCCAGTTGCACTCATGGATTCTTCTCTCTACAAAGACTTCACCACCTCTCGCGGTTTTGCCTATCATTATCTCGTGTCTGCCCCCAAGGATGACAAACCTTATTTGCTCTTCCTTCATGGGTTTCCCAGTACCTCGTTCGACTGGCGACACCAAATATCTTTCTTCGCCAAAGAGGGCTACGGCCTCATAGTTCCAGACATGCTTGGTTATGGAGGCACCTCGAAACCTACTGACCCTGCAGACTATCGACCTTCCCTCATCACGAAAGACATTGTAGAGATCATAGACGCTGAAAATGCAGCGCGTGTCGTCGCCATCGGCCATGACTGGTTTGTCATCCTTTAGAGTCGTGATCTTTCTAAAGCTTTTACTTAAGGGGCAGCAAGGTTTCTAGTCGTCTCGCCAACTACTATCCCGATCGCTTCATTGCATATGGCTTCTTAGCTGTGGGATATGTGTTGCCTAGGTTCGAAAACAATTACGAACAATTTCTGGCATTGGTGCGCTCATTCATGCTTTCTGAACGCATTTGTAACATCATTTCCAGTCTAAGAAGACCTTTGGATATGAGATTTTCGGATATTGGTCTTTCTTCTCTTCGCCGGGCGCAGATAAAATCATTGAAGACAACATGGAGTCATTCTTGCGACTCATATACTCGCGGAACCGCAAGTCAAAGGCATCGAATTTCGCCCCCACCGGTGCATTAAAGTCGTATCTGCTGCAAGGGAAAACAGATAATCCTATTGCTTCGTACATCACCGAGGAGGTGTGTATCATTCCATTGCTTCACATTCCGTTATTAATGTGATGCTTGCGTAGGAAAAAGAATTTCATAAGAAAGAATTACTTGATGGTGGCATGACCGGTTGCTTGAATTGGTATACGGTCATGACTTCGGGCATCGACGCTGAAGATAACAAAGGTTTGTAGAGCACTGCCAGGGTGTCCTTCCATTCTTACTGTTGATGACAGCGATACCGGCAGACAACCTTGAGATAACAAAACCGGTATTTTACGGCGGCGCATTACACGACGCTGTGGCTCTCAACGTGGTCAATAAAACAGAGACCACGGACAATTGCAAGAATGCCACTGTTCATGAGTACGACGGGGGTCACTGGATAATCTGGGAGACAAAGGACGAAATCAATCGTGATTTGCTCGACTGGCTCAAAGCATTGTAGTCTCTTAGTGTTACTCAGCTTGTGAAAATCCTGACATAGTGCATTTCAACTCCGCCAATCTAGCCATGGCTGGTCATGGCACTGAAACTTTCTCGGCTGCTTTCGTTGGGTCTACGAGGCTGTTCTACTAAGCTTTCGTGTCCGATAATCGTCCTCGCGCCCACTTTACCAGAATATTTTGATCATCATTGTACCTGAGCGCCGAATTCCTACCTCCAATTGGCTCGTAATGGGTATTTTTACAGGTAGGCAATACATCAATAAGCGACAATCCAATTGTCTTCAGCCTCCCATCACTTTCTTAGGGACTCCGCTCTGCTAAGTATAACATTTAGATCCTGCGCCCATATTTTCATTGGCTGTGCCCTGAGACCCTGAAGAACACCAAGGATTTTGCTAGGAACGCACCAGCAGGGCCAACGAAACCATTCCAGGTCGTGTTTCAGCACTCACCATATAACAACTCTGAAATTCCACATACCTTGTCGAACATCTCCTTCATTCTGATCTTCGTTCCAAAATGGCATCACAACCCGCAATTCCAGACCTCACAGACGCAGATCTAGCAATGATATTCCAAGTGCTCGATGCATATCTAAATACGATGATACTTCAAGCGTTGTTACTTGGTAGGTTTTCGTCACTTTCTCTTTCTTCTCAACCTACAGCTCTCCTAGGCGCGTATAGCTGTATACTAGCTGCTACATTATGGTACATGTGTAAGCATATCCCTTCCTCCTCTCTTTTTCTGCGGCATAACTGAGTTAAACACCTTTCACCGCAGTTCCTGGGAAAGAGCACCGATACAGGGGATTCATGCTGTTCACGGTCCTCTCGCTTTACATCCTCGCCGTGATCGACTTCGCCTTCAATTGGTCCTTCACACGTACCGCGTTTATCACCGATGGACAAAATTTCTGGAGTATATTCATAGCAATGTTCGGAGCTACCTCCTCGTTACGACCGCCTCATTACCTGGTTTCTGGTATTACCGGTCTTATCAGTACGGCTCTCGCTGATACTGCTTTGGTGTGTTGCTTCACATACTCTTTTTCTCGTTGATCTGACTTGAGTGCGCCCATAGATATGGCGCTGCTGGATAGTCTGGGGCCGCCGCTGGCTAATTGTCTTGATCCCGATTTTGTGTACCATAACCAGTGCCAGTAAGTTGTGCTTTCACTTCTCTATAACGAGTGTTGAATTCTTCTTAGCGATCAAAAGTATCCAGACCTATCGTGGTTTACGGGACATGGTTGACTCTGTGAGCCAAGACTCTGCGCAGGGAACGTCAATCGATTTGACGACCGTCTACATCGCAATGACTCTTGCTACAACACTCTTATGCACCGTGCTAATTGTGTATCGTATTGTGAGCGTAGGCGGAGCACAATATGCATCGGGTATCCGCACATACCGGGGTTCCATCGAGGTGGTTGTGGAGTCGGCAGCTCTCTTTTCGGTATCTTTAATCATTTACGTAGCACTGGTCGCCCACAACAGCATAGCGGATAACTACTTGGATGTCATCGCCGCAGCATTTAGGGTAAGTGTCGTAAACTTATTGTCCACCCAGAATCCAGGTGACCAATTTTTGCACAGGGAATCGCGCCCACTCTGATTGTTGGCAGAGTAGCTTCTGGACAGGCTCGTCCGGACCATTCTTGGAGGGAAACGGCGTTGACTGCCACGCCCTTTGACTCCATTCGCTTTGCCCACTCTCGTCACGAGGAAATGACGAGTACGCAGGACACGGTTGGGGTTAGTGCTCGGAGTATTATCCTTGTAGATTCAGATTCCGCTGCAATTGGAAATGAACAAAAGCCGAATGTTTGACAACCCCAAGTCTTAATTCAGAACCGTTGCGTTCGACATGTAACTTCCTAGAGTCTGTATTTTATGCACGGAGATCACACATTTACAACACAATATATTTCCATCTTCAACTCCACCGACTTGGTTGCAAGAAACTTCTCGTATACTCCCGACTTTTGATTCATGATACTGTTCTAGGGTACGGTCGGGTGCGCTCAATCATCTTCATTCCGTACCTAACTTGTTTCGACAATCATGTTGATCGTCTCCACCATCAATGCAGTGCCTGATCGTGGTAACGCCTCTGGCACTAGCATTGACTCGCGACAATCACTTCTCTAGGCAAGTGATACACACATCAATGGTACTATATATGTCTTAGCTGAATAATTTCCCCGTCCATCTCTCCAGGAACTCTGGGGTTCTGCTAAATATGCAGAGTTGGCACATCGTTGGTCCGTTGCGACCATTTCCTTCCCGGCTGTGTTGAAACACAAGTTAGTCCTTGGTATTAAGTACAGCCACCTCTTTGCTCGTGCAGAGCTATACATGCACGACTACGGTAGGGCTGAGGTTGCTTCTTGAAGGGAAACGGCACATACCCTTACATTCTATTCAGTTTTCTCATTTTCAACACGACTAAGATGAGCATCTGAATGATCGTGGATACTAGTAAGTAGTCCAGATATGTATGTCGTGGATTCGCACTTTGCCAGTACTAGCCATGGGCACAATCTGAATGTTTGGTCTAAAAGCAATCTTTTTCAACGAACAACATGGCAGGAATCACATATGGAGGTCCCCAGACAGGCCAGGTCTACTCATACTCTCCCCTCGCCAACAACCCCGGGTAGTACTGCATGAAGTTCGACTGAAGAATCAAAGAAGCTTTGTCGTCGGGCAACTCAGCGATTGCTCAGCGATACTCGGCCGTGGGCCATGATGACCCTAAGGAAATCTTTCCTAAGCATGGACAGAGTCGTATTCCCACACTGTTCTCTTTGTTGTAATCAATGAGGACCAGTTAGCGTATGCTTACTTCACGAAGTTTAGCAATAAAGGGCGCAAAGGGATCATCGGCTTCACCATGAGCTGCTTCTTCCTCTGCCATGGGCGGTAATATGTCGTCGTGACCGCCTACTTCCTCTACGCCATTACCGGGGCGATCCTGATTTTGCTAAAAACGAGATGTCATCGCAACGAAGAGTAAGTAGAGTTTACCCACGGTTTTTACATTGACTGTATGATTGGAGGTGGACGTTGTGAAATGAGAGTAGAATGATTCCAAGGATCATTATAAGTATGAAGTGGTGAGCCGTCGCGGGGCGCGGCAGGTCCAAGTCCTGTGTGGGAGGTCTATCAGACCAAAAAAAGGTAAGCGACCACGGCACCAGAAGGTATTGGTTGAAGGAAAGTGCAGGGTAGCTTGACGAGCGCTTCACAGGGCTCGAAGAATGGCAGTCTTGTCGAAACGGCGCCTCGTCAACCTGGTCAAGATTGTCGAGGCGTTGTCAGGGAAGCGCATACACATCCTGTTTGTGTCATCGATTGCTGTTGTCGATCAGTTTCCCTTGTAGGCGGTACTAGAACAACCTATCCCGCCGAGTCGACGGTCGATTTTGAGTATCCAGAGGCCAAGTGGGCATGCGAAGAGCTATTGCTCTCGCTTCAGGGGAAGGTCTGTGCTTGGGACGAACGGGCCGAGGAAGCATTTGAGAGGAATGAGAAAGTCCGGCATGGTTGGACGAAACATCTAAAGGCTGTTCCCCTGGGGTAGAATGTCGGGGATGACGCTGTTCAAGTCGATTTGTACAACTGCGTCACGAAGTATCACTAGTCACTCTTGACGCGTAATGGTTTATAAGACCTGCAAAAGCTATGCATCGGCGGAGAAGGGCATCGAAAGAGAGGGTAAAACGCACTGAGCGTATTCTCCCATAACCGAGCTCGTCAAAGCTCCTTCACCTTCCCAGGTAAGAGACGTGCTTCGTGTCCCCCAAAGACGCTCACGTCAGAGAGTAGTGATCAAAGACAATGTAATATACTGATACGGGAGCGTATCACGAGCTGCCTCCACGAAAATTTGGAATGTCTCTTTTGACTGGAGAATAACGTTGTAGATGAGCCCTCGCACTGTATCTGGAGGCTACCTGCGAGAAGGATGCTGGATCTACGAGGGGCTGTCTAGTCTCTTCAAAGATAGGCGACATCATAGCGGCTGTCGAGGTTGTCTCCAGAGGATACCTTAACTTTGCTCGATGTCAAAGGCTCTCGATACGCGGAGGGCTCTGCCGTAAATGAAGGACCAAGAGGCTCGTCACCCATTCTTCTCTATGCTGAAACGACCGCGATGGAGACATCTTGCAAGTTCAAATTTGCAAAGTTGGTGGAACGATCACCGCGAGCGACGAATGTCTTCCTAGCCACTAACTTTCCTCCACACAGAGGGCATAGCATCAACAATGTCTCAGGGAAGAGTATCGGCATCAGGCCGACCAGGCGAAGATATTGAAGAATGCTGGGACATTGACACAGGAAATGCGCAGGAAATGAGAAGGAAATTCGCCATGATAAGGGAAGAAGATTTGATCATTTATGAGCTCGAGACGGTCGCCCACGACTAGCCGAAGCTTAGAACGCGATAGGCTTTTTCTCGTATTCAAAATGAGAGGTTGGCCATTCTAACCATATCGAAGGAATCATCAAGAAACGGAAGATGAGAGCAACAGATACTTGCCGACACGATGCCGAAAGTCGAGCCGAAAACAACGTAAGGTTCGCTGACTAATAATCGGCAAAGCCCGGGATAGCCAAAATGCACCGCCACCGCGGACCTACCCCATAATCCCGAGCCTGTTATACACAGGACTCGGAATTCTTTGAAGCAATGGAAGACCATTTTTCTGGACTTTCCTTACCAGTCGGGGTCGACTTTGTGAAAAGCTAAGTCCGTTTCCAACTGAGTAAGCTCAGTAATCTCACGCACCTGCAAAATTAATACTACAATATGTTGATACTGGACCTATCGATGTAATCGTCGTGGAGAGTCTAGTAATGGATGGCGTCAAGGTAGGTCATGACCGTAGACCGACTTAAAACGCAGCGAGTGGCCTGATACGACAAGATACATACCAAGAATACGAGCACCTGCCACGAAGCGTCTGAAATTTTATCTTGTGGTGCAATACAGTCCTGACTTCTGGAAATTTGCTCGACTGGCTCAAAACATCGTAGTCTCTTAGTGTTACTCAGCTTGAGAAAACCCTAACACAGTACGTTTCAACTCTGCCAATTTATTCAGTCATGGCACTGAAACTTTCGCGACTAGTGTCGTTGTTTTGGTCTACGAGGCTGTTCTACTAGTACGCTTTCGTGCCCACTTATCCGGAAAATCTTGATCATCATCGGTCATCATTGTATCTGAGCACAGAATTCCTACCCACGATTGGCTCGTAATGGATATTTTTACAGATAGGCAATACATCAATCATACTCTTTACGCGACAATCGAATTGAAGTCAGCCTCCCATCACTTTCTTAGGGACTCCGCTCTGCTAAATATAACATTATGTCCTGCGCTCATATCTTCATTGGCTGTACCTTCGGACCCTGAAGGACACTGAGAATCTTGCTAGGAACGCACCAGCGGGGCCAACGAAACCGTTCCAGGTCATGTTTCAGTACTCGTCATATAAAGACTCTGAAATTCTACATACCTCGTTGAACATCTCATTCATTATAATCTTCGTTCTAAAATGGCATCACAGCCTGCAATTCCAGACCTCACAGACGCAGATCTAGCAATGATATTCCAAGTGCTCGATGCATCTCTAAATTCGATGATACTTCAGGCTTTGTTACTTGGTAGGTTTTCGTTACTTTCTCTTTCTTCTCAATCTACAGCTCTCCCAGGCGCGTACAGCTGTATACTAGCTGTTACATTATGGTACATGTGTGAGTATATACCTCCTCCTCTCTTCCTCTGGAGTTGAACCTCTTCCATTGCAGTTCACGGGAACGAGCACCGATACAGGGAATTCATGCTGTTCACGGTCCTCTCGCTTTACATCCTCGCTGTAATCGACTTTGCTTTCAATTGGTCCTTCACACGTACCGCGTTTATCACCGATGGACAAAATTTCTGGAGTATATTCATGGCGATGTTCGGAGCTACCTCCTCGTTACGACCGCCTCATTACCTGGTTTCTGGTATTACCGGTCTTATCAGCACGGCTCTCGCTGATACTGCTTTGGTGTGTTGCTTCACACTCTTTTCCCCGTTGACCTGACTTGAGCTCGCCCATAGATATGGCGCTGCTGGATAGTCTGGGGCCGCCGCTGGTCAATCGTCTTGATCCCGATTTTGTGTACCATAACCAGCGCTAGTAAGTTGTGCTTTCACTTCTCTACGACGAGTGTTGAATTATTCTTAGCGATCAAAAGTATCCAGACCTATCATGGTTTACGGGACATGGTCGACTCTGTGAGCCAAGACTCTGCGCAGGGAACGTCAATCGATTTGACGACCGTCTACATCGCAATGACTCTCGCTACAACACTCTTATGCACCGTGCTAATTGTGTATCGTATTGTGAGCGTAGGCGGAGCACAATATGCATCGGGCATCCGCACATACCGGGGTTCCATTGAGGTGGTCGTGGAGTCGGCAGCTCTCTTTTCGGTATCTTTAATCATTTACGTAGCACTGGTCGCCCACAACAGCATAGCGGATGACTACTTGGATGTCATTGCCGCAGCGTTTAGGGTAAGTGTCGTAAACTTATTGTCCAACCAGAACCCAGTTGACCAATTTTTGAGCAGGGAATCGCGCCCACTCTGATTGTCGGCAGAATAGCTTCTGGACACGCTCGTCCGGACCATTCTTGGAGGGAAACGGCGTTGACTGCCACGCCCTTTGACTCCATTCGCTTTGCCCACTCTCGTCACGAGGAAATGACGAGTACGCAGGACACGGTTGGGGTTAATGCTCGGAGTATTATCCTTGTAGATTCGGATTCCGCTGCAACTGGAAATGAACAGAAGCCGAATGTTTGACAACCCCAAGTCTTGATTCAGAACCATTGCGTTCGACATGTAACTTCCTATCTATATGTTTTACATGGAGATCATACATTTGCAACACAGTATATTTCCATCTTCAACTCCACCGACCTGATTGCAGGAAACTTCTCGTATACTCCTGACTTTTGGTTCATGATACTATTCTAGGGTACGGTGAGGCGCGCTCAGGCATCCTGGTTCCGTGTCTAACTTACTTGGGCAATCATGTTGATCGTCTCCACCATCAATGCAGTGCCTGATCGTGGTAACGCCTCCGGCACTAGCATTGACTCGCGACAATCACTTTTCTAGGCAAGTGATACACGCATCAATGGCACTATATACGTCTTAGCTGAATAATTTCCCCATCCATCTCTCCAGGAACTTTGGGGTTCTGCTAAATATGCAGAGTTGACACATCGTTGGTCCGTTGCGACCATTTCCTTCCCGGCTGTGTTGAAACACAAGTTAGTCCTCGGTATTAAGTACAGCCATCTCTTTGCTCATGCAGAGCTGCTCTAGTCTCATAGACAGACACTACATACACGACTACGGTAGGGCTGAGGTTGTTTCTTGAAGGGAAACGGCGCATACCCTTACAGTCTATTCACTTTTCTCATTTTCAACACGACCAAGATGAGCACCTGAATGATGGTGGATGCTAGTAAGTAGTCCAGATATCTATGTCGTGGGTTCACACTTTGCCAGTATTAACCATGGGCACAATCTGAACGTTTGGTCTAAAAGCAACCTTTTTCAACGAATAACATGGCAGGAATCTGGTACATATGGAGGTCCCCAGACAGGCTAGGTCTACTCATACTCTCCCCTCGCCAACAACCTCAGGAAATAATGCATGAAGTTCAACTGAAGAATCAAAGAAGCTTTGTCCTCGGGCAACTCAGCGATAGTAGCTAATAGGTCGCGGGCCATGGCCCTAAGAAATCTTTCCTGGGCATGGACGGAGTCATATTCCCACACTGTTCTCTTTGTTAGTTTCAATAAGGACCAGTAGCATATGCTTACTTCACGAAGTCTAGCGATAAAGGGCCCAAGGGGGTCATCGGCTTCACCGTGAGCTGCTTTTTTCCTCTGCCATGGGCAGTGCTACGTCGTCGTGAAGGCCTACTTCCTCTACGCCATTAGCGGGGCGATCCTGATTTTGCTAAGAACGAGAAGTCAGGTCGCAGCGAAAAGTAAGTAGAGTTTACTCACGGTTTTTACATTGACTGTATGATTGGAGGTGGTCGTTGTGAAACGAGAGCAGAATGATTTCAAGGATCATTATAAGTATTCTTTGAAGCAATAGAAGACGACTTTTCTGGACGAAGCCTTTTCCTTACTAGTCGGGTTCGGCTTTGTGAAAAGGTAAGTCCGTTTCCAACTAAGTAAGCTCAGAAATCTCACGCACCTGTAAAATTAATACTAAAATGTGTTGATGCTGGAGCTATCGATGTAATCGTCGTGGAGAATTGAGTCCAGTAATGCATGGCGTCAGGGTAGGTCATGGCCGTAGACCGACTAAAAACGCAGAGAGTACCCTGACATGACAAGATACATACCAAAAAAATACGAGTACCTGCCACGACGCGTCTGAAAATTTATCTTGTGGTGCAATACAATCTTGACTTCTCGAATACTCCCTCTGCATCGAACCAATCGCAACCACGTCTTTTCGAATGCCTTTATCGATGAAGTACATCAGGCTAGGATGCAGCAATAGCCTCCGTTCTCGGGGGTGAGGCTCTGGGACCCAAGCAGAGTCCCTGATTGCCAGCTTCATAGTGCAGCACCCGTCGACAAAACATTGAATATCGAGTGAGAACAGGTGGGTGATAGCGTGAAATTCTGTGAATAAGATTGAAAATGTGAAGTCCAGGAAAACATGATCGATGATGCCGGTCGAGATCCAGAAGTGATGGTGCCCAACGCGGAATGCAATCTAGTTCGGAGTTGATAGCTCCACTATGGAAAAGGCCAACGATTTGAACTTGTTCGCATTTCCCAGCATTTTGTGACGTCACCATTCCGTATTTCTATTTACAAAATAAATAATCCCGAATCAAACCCAAATATAGTTTCCTTTTGTTATCACCACCGGGACGATGAGTATCGTGGGCTCAGTGTTTTCATCACGATCGTCGCCCTTCCATGTCAGCAACCGTCGCGTCGCCCTCATCATGGACAGCATATTCGCCATAGGTGCAGGCACCGCCCTTCGTTTCGTCATCAACACCGTCGCTCGCAACAACCTCAAGCTCACCGGTTCTATCATTGGCCTCTGGGAGGGCGTTGTCCTTCTTCATTTCCTCCAGAAAATGCCATATTCATTTGATCCATACGTTGGATATGCGGTCCGTCTTTTTATTGATTTTTTGGTCACCGAGAGCATTACTCGCTTGCTTCTCGTCGTCGTCTGGACGGGCCTGGGGATGGTGTTGGCAGATATTGCACCGAGTATTTGGCATGAGACGGGCATGCGCAGGGCATGGCACCGCCTCAGGCGGGAACTGTTTCTGCTGACCAGGTCGGTACCCACCTTGACGCCATTCACGAAGCCTCGCATCGTCCGATTTTCGCCTTCCCGGACGGCCTCCATCATTTCCTCAGCAGTCGGCTCAAGAGCACCATCTGTCCTCACCACTACCCCGACAATCTCTCAGCCTTCATTAGATATTGCACCTGCGCCGCCTCGTGCGCCCAAGAGGCCCGTGCCAGGCTTTTTCCCAGGTGAAGTGTCAGAGACAGAGACCCAGAGCTCGATATCAGCCAGCTCGCGCGCATCCCCACCGGCTTCTGTTTCCATTCCAATCCATGACACGGATACAGAAAGTCTGGTATCAGGCCAGGGAACATCGAGGGACTTCACATTCCTTCTATGCCTCCTCAGGACAATGACGACCTCTACGCCTCCTCCTCTTCTTCCGACACGACAGAGCAAATGGACCCAACTACTTTGGATCCTACTGTGGATCTCCCGGAGATCGTTGTCGCAGATGAGGAACCCAATACACCGAAGCAAGATCCCACTGTCTTCCCACCTACACCAGAAGACTCTCACTATGATCCTCCTCAGGAAGAGCGTGTAATTACCCCACCTGCATCAGAGGTTCCGGTCATTCCTGATCTTCCAGAGACTGGCATCGACTCTGAGTGGGAGAACGTCGAGATGGAGGATGGTGCGCCGACCCCCCACCTAAGGATGACCCCATGCGTCCTCTGAAAATGTTCCCTTCTTCCTCTCGTGCAGCAGCTCCCTCCTCATCAAAGCCATTGGGTATGCCTAAAGCTCAGTCCGAGGTCGATGCATCGTTTTCAGGAATGCCCATTCCCGTTCGTTTTCCCCAGGCTCAAGTTCCCACTCCCGACGCGGAACCCCCGATCTCTCCCTGCAACCGACTCGCCGGCAGACGACGATGCCCCCGGTTCGTCTGCAGCTGCAGGTGGACTCCAGCATACACATTCAATGACGACGTCAACATCTGAATCTACGGATATGGCCAGCAACCTCGCGCGCGCTTCCTCTATCAACAAAGATATCCTAAATATCATACCAGAGGACCAGACCAACCCTCCTCCTCCCTATCCCCATGTACCTTTACTCAATGACGAAGCTGAATCCCCAGAAGGCGAATCAGTCCCAAGACCACCGACACCGTCTAGCGACACGAGTATCAGTTCCACAACTTCTCTCCTTCAAGACGCTCGAGCACACTGCAGCAAGATGGCTGAGTACGCTGACCAGGAGAAAGAGTTGGAACGGCAGATAGACGCGCTTGAGGCGGATGGCGAGGCTGGCGCAGGTCTGAAGTTCTTAAAGACCAAGGAGCTGGAAACCCTAAGACGGAAAATGGCGAAGACTAAGGAAAGAGCGGAGAAGAAGTTCTTTTCCGGTGAGTATTTGTGTTTATCTGTCTTTATTGCTGCTAATCGTTTCGTGGAAGAAACTAATCCGGACGAGCAATCTAATGAACTCGACTTGACGGGGCTAACAGCGCAGAAGGCACTGGAAGCTACGGAGAAGCGGCTGGCGTATTTCCTGAGTGCAGGGAAGCTGGATAAACCATTGGTTGTTACCGTACCGAAGGCACCAAAGGGGCGTCCCATCAAGTTGAAACTGCACACCGCCATGAAAGAGTGTGTCTCCATTTTTATCTCTTCACCTTCGCACTGACTGACGGACACCAGGCATGGCATGACTGTCGTCGACGATAAATCGAATCAACGCATACTAAGGATAATGCTACCCCAGACGGTCTGACTTACGAACTGGCATGTGTAACGTCTTATATATTTTACGAAGTTTTTTGTTGTTGTCATATTCTTGTTTATATTTACCCAGTACTCTCATATACCATCTACTACGCAGGATGTATTCATTGTACAATCATTTTTATTTTTTTGGATGGGGAGGTGTTGTTCCTACAAGAGAGCAGTCATTTCTTGGTTGGGGGATAACATGCTTGTCCATATAGATTCTGTTCTCGCTGACCAGTAACAATATTTGGCTATTAGCGGCACTTTATGAACAGATTCGAGTCTTAGTACCTGAGAGATGACTTCTTCGTCCCGTGCCAGCTGGTATCTTCTCTCATCGTGGCGTCGTCGATATTTGCTGATTCGTCATTCTCAGTTCCTACTTGATTATCTATCTCACAATGCTACGCCCATATTGCGCAAGCCGTCGCAGATGTTGTTCTTCGCTCTGCACTGTATCGTTACGGTATCATATATATCTTGATAACGGAATTGGAATGGAAGTATACTAGGTTAATACAACTTCTACATCGTCCCACCTACCTTGGTTCAGTTTGGCCAGCATACCGTCATAAACGTAACAGTCCCTGAACCCAAGCTTCCGTAACTGCGTCCAGCGACTCCACTGTACCCGATCTAATATCTTGGTAGCCTCTTTGTATGAGGGGTGCAACCATATGTTGTACGATAGGTCCAATACAACGAGCAAGGGACAAATACCAGGCAAACGGTGCAGAGGTAATGCGTTGGGCAGATTTATCAGTGCCATGTGTGTTATGGTTGGCGGAAGGGTGAGGAAGGTAGAGGTCGACAAAGAACTGGAGAGAAGAATGAATGTGTGCAAAGGACTGGGACTCCATTCCTCTTCATCCCAGTCCGCCCGATCCATGCCTTCCTTAGCTGCATCAGATGATGAGTGTAGAAAGAAGCCGTTACGCAGCGACTGCGTAGGACCAACAATTATCAGCTCTCCACCTGCCGTTCCTTCAGGTTCGCATAGAGCATACAGCTTGGCATTGGGCAGAGGGCAATGCACCGCGGTGTCGCGAAGAAGCTGACAACGCAAATGGGGAGGAACAAAAGGTAGAACGTCGTGTATGAACTCGTCTGTCGGCATAGTCGCAATTCGCCTCAAACATAAGAGAGAAAGCGAGGGCACCGAATTGTGCGATGGCGCCGAGAGTACGAGCGAAAGCATACTTGCTCGCGTGATACTGGCGTTCTCCTCGACCGGCAAACGCCAGCTCTTGGGCGGTTTCGGACCCGACCACGTCTGAGGCGTCTCTGCAGCGCTCTCTAAGTCTTCCGTTGCAGCAAAACCATGATCGTGAAGCCTGAATGGCAGCGTCGGAGAGTTGTGTGTCAGCCCAGCCCGAAGATGGGCCCTGGTGCGGGACCGTTGGATATTCTGAGAATGTCTGAACTGTTCGCCTCTAGCAAAAAATTATTGTAGGTCATACTGGATGAACAAGCGTAGTACCTTAAATTATGTAGGATTGTGTTGACTTTGCCAGAGTCACCCGGAAGTGAATTCATGTCTCCTTACATTCTGTCAATTCGATCCCCCCTTCAAAAATTGCTATGTACATACCAATAGAAGAGGCACAAAGAAAGTTCATGTGGTCATAATATACAAAGGACCTCAGTATTGGTGGAAGTTGAAGCTCAAGATTCGACACAGGAACCATCACGTGCTTGGCCCACTTTTACTCAGTCACTGATCAGTCAGCGGTAGTGTCGCTGCAGACCGCATACCCAACTGTTTTCTAAACTCTAAACGCTACCGTCGACTTGCAATATAGAAAGGAGTGTCACAGGACTAAGTCAGCAGCTTCGAATGGAATCATCCAGGAAGACCCTTGGGAAAAACTGGCACGTCAATTCGGTAAACGCAGGGCCGGTCGCCCGTCATTCGTTTTTCACCCGCCCATATCAGCCTTATGTTCCACTTTCCGCCTCACAACAGCCTTGCAACTTTTTCACTGGGCTCTTTATCGAATAACTCAGACTTTGAAACATTCGGAAATGGTGAATATAACTATATTATAGCTATATCTCACAACCTACCAAAATGTATTGCACATCAAGCCATACTTACGGACTGGATGAAAAACGAACAACGAGTAACCGGCCCTGCGGTTATACCGAATTGACGTGCCAGTTTTCCAAAGGTCTTACTGGTCCTTGGATTGGTAAGTAAGTTGGAACTCACTGATGGCCTACGTTGTTCCGATTGAATGTGAATGCTGCGATATCACTGGACCATCATGTCCTTATGGGCGAAGAAGTTCACTACTGGCCCCTTCTGCACTTTCACACGGAGGCTCTGAAACCTATTTAAACGAATCCATTGTGGAAATTACTGTATACGACATCTTTGGTCCATGCCTTTCTCCAGACAACGCGCGATTCCTCAACCGCCCCAACCTCAAGGGCTTTCCAGTCCTACGTTCCGAACTCCTCCACTGGATGGGTCACTTACCATTCAGGAGATCTACGCATGGCATCTTCAACAGTCACCCAAACATCGGCTGTTTGTGTATGCCCGCGAAGACGGCAGCGTCCAGACGATAAACTGGGCAGAGGCTGTATCCGCGATATATACTGGCGCACGATTGATGAGAAGACGGCTCCAATCTGCGACAAAGCCACCGGTGGTGGCCATTTTGTCTTTGTCTGGTCCGTCCTTCTTTCGTCGAATGCGACGCATCCATGACCATAAGTTCATACAGACTCTATAACATATTTTGTCACGATGATGAGTTTGTTGCGTGCAAACTACGTCTTCTTCCCTATCTCGCCCCGAAATTCGCCCGTTGCGGTGGCACATCTTCTGCATAAGGTGGGCGTGCAGCATGTTCTTGTTGGTCGGGATGCATCAATGCAGGATCTTGCAAATGAAGCACTCGAAATCTTGAAATCACAATATCCGTCAGATACGTCGCCGGAACAATCTCCCATTCCGGCTTTTGAGGACTACTTCCAGTCTCAATGGGAGAAAAACACTGATGCGAACTTGATCTCCCACTGCCGCATATAGATCCGGATTCGCCTGCTTTATACTTGCACTCATCGGGTAATTTTGTGTTTTTTTATTTACCTTCCAACCTCACTCATGGACTTTGTCCTTAGGTACAACGGCACACCCAAAGCCAATTGCCTGGACACACCATCGACTGCTTCAATTGAGTTTGATACCATGGTTTGGCGAAAGAGATTTATGTGGCCTTCTATTCTCTTTTCATGTTGTGCCCTTGTACCACGGCATGGGCGTCTTACAGCTCTTATGGACCGTACGCATCCATCCTCTTCAATACAAGCATTCTTCTGACCCTTTTATAGGCATCATCCGGCTTGGTCTTCAGTGCCTTCGAACCCCAATCACCTGCCATTCTCCCGACGGCAGAAAATTTATTTAAATCTGCAAGGGCAGTACAAGCCGACTTTATCTTCTGTGTCTCATCCTTCGTTGAGGTACGACATTCGCAACCAAGTTGTCAGATGTCCAGCGATTTACACTAATCGACAGACATGGTCACGACAACCAGAATATGTTGAATGGATCTCTACTCGTTCAGGCGTGGTATGTGCAGAAGCTCATTAAAATCGAACTTGGTCAAGATATTCCAATGTTAGCTTTTCGGTGGTGGGCCTTTGGACAAGGAAGCCGGAGACTATATGACGTCCAAAGGTGTCTCACTGTTCAATCTCTATGGATCGTAAGTCTTGTCGATGGTCATCATATGTCATCAAATAGAACCTGACTGATTTAAAGGACCGAAGGCGGGCCCACGTGTCCCGTCTTACCTGGTAGGTCTTTAACTACACGTTTTAGTATCAGCGGTGCTTATCTGCGTAGCCCAGGTAGGTTACGATTGGGACTACTTCCAATTTCCTGGGTTTGTCAAAGCGGAAATGGTACCCAATGGAAATAATCTGTATGAGCTTGTCATGATAGTATGCATTATCTTAAGTATAAGTCGACTCTTTTCATCTTACGGTGCTTTCTTAGTCGAATCCTTTTTGCCAGCCGAGTGTCCTCAATACCAAGGTCAATGATGTTGATGCTTATGCAACCTCGGATCTCTTCATTCCACACGCAACCAAGACAGGTTTTTGGAAGATCTTCGGACGGACAGATGACCAGATCATACACAACACAGGAGAGAAGGTATGACACTGCCTGTGACCCTCCATGTTACCTTCAGATTGATCCTCGATACTTACTTTTTGTGAAGACAAATCCGGGGCCTCTGGGTATGTGCCGGGCCATTTATACGCGGTCCCGCAGGACTGACAAACGAATTCACAGAGAACATGCTTAATCAAGACCCTCACGTTCTCGCCTCAGTTATGTTTGGTCGCGGAAAGTTTCAGGCTGGTGTGCTCGTTGAGCCAAAGCGTGATTCAGCTTTGATCCTGCCGACACCGACCTGTTAAGTCAATTTCGCAACCAGATTTGGTAAGGATGCGTCCCCGGTCGAGTATATGGCTTTTTGACTATTACTGCAGGCCTACTGTTGAAAGAATGAATGCATTTGCCCCTCAGCATTCGCGTCTATTCAAAGAGGTTCTTACCTTTTTTTTTGGAACACTCTTACATGTAGCTTATCGAATCCAGATGATCCTTGTCGCTAAACCAGACAAGCCTTTCAAGTACACTTCAAAAAATACGGCACGGTGCGCAGTCCTGTGCTAATTCCGACGATATTAACTTCTCACGACATTGGTAGGCGTCAAGTGATACTCGAGGATTACAGCGAGGAAATCTCAGACCTTTATAAATCCGTCGAGGAAAGCACACAAACCGGTATTTCGTTGCCTCTGGAATGGGATCCCGAGTCCACAAAAGATTTTGTGCGCACTATCGTTTTACAGGTTCTTTCCCATTCCATTCTTGACGACGATGATCTATTTCAACATGGATGTGATAGGTAAATAAAATTCACTGCGTTCATTTTCTCAGGATTGACGTCGATTTTAACAGCTTGCAAGCCACATGGATTCGAAATTCATTGCTTCGTGCCCTTCGAGATACAGTACAAATCGACACTCGTCAGACCACGGAGAATTTTGTTTATGCGTACCCGACAATCTCGCAACTTGCCGTATTGCTATACTCATTAGCTCGCGGAAAGCTTGATGCTGTTCATACCGAGCCTGACTCGCGAGTCAAGGCCATGCATGCCATGGTGAAGAAGTATTCAAAGGGCTTGTCTACTAGTACTGGCACGCCTTTGCGCACAACATTAGGCAAAATCGTCCTGTTAACGGGTACGACGGGCTCGTTGGGGAGTCACGTACTGGCAAGCCTGGTTTTGGATACCAGTGTAGACCGTATCTACGCTGTGAACAGGCCGGGGAAACTCGCACTATCAGACAGGCAACGGGAAGCATTTGTTTCCCGCGGGCTCAACGTTGGCCTGCTGGAATCAGATAAAGTAGTGCTGGTGCAAGCCGATATATCAGAAGGAACTGATTTTTTCGACGAGGTTGGCCAGCTTTTCATGCTCCTTCCACCGGTATATTGACTCCACCTTGCAACACAGTTATCTAGCTCAATAACGCACATCATTCACACTGGTACGACACCGTTAGTCGTCCCTCATATTCTGATCTCATGTGTCGACAGCCTGGCGTGTCGATTTTAACTTGAGCCTGTCTTCCTTTGAGTCCAATATCCGCGGACTACGTAACTTGATTGACCTTGCTCTCAAAACGCAAGGTCGACTGATATTTACGAGTTCTATTGGGGTCTTCGTTAGTAAGTATGTCCTTTCCTGAAATCAAGCAGCTTACCATGATTCTGGTAGATGCTTCGGAAGATAATTCACTGCTGGAAAGCCCAATCGCCCCAGAAATGGCGCTGGGAACTGGATACGGAGAGTCTAAGTGGGTATCAGAGGAACTTTTGCGCACTACAGCGGGCCTACGCTATCTCGTCATCCGCGTTGGTCAACTTAGTGGCGCTGCAAACGGAAATTGGAACGTCAATGAATGGCTTCCAGCAATGGTCCAGAGCGCTACCAAGCTTGGGTGCCTCCCTGGCGACGATAAGGTAAGCGTTTTTTTGGTGAAGGAGGATGACTGTTCAATACGATATACAGGCCATCTCTTGGGTTCCCGTTCACATGGCAGCTCAGGCAATCGTCGACTATGTTGACCGGCGTGAATACTTTATCCACCTGGTACATTCTCAACCTGTGCTATGGTCCAATATAGCCGGCGTGATCTCAGCAGAGTTGAACGTCAAGCTGGTCACTTATACCCAGTGGTTAGAAGAGCTGGAGAAATCAACTCTAGACGCTGCAGCATTGCCTGCCATCCGCATACTCCCACACTACCGTCATTTTGCAAAGACTGCAAACTTCACAAACCGAGAGGCATTTGGTGTGCCCAGAATCACTGTTGGAGATGCGGTATTTCCACAGATAGGTAGAGAAGACGCGGAAAGATGGTTGACCTACTGGCGTAGCGTGAGGTTACTTTAAATCAAGATGTTGGTACAAGGCTCCAGATATAAATGTGTCGTCAGATTTAATGCAATACTATAACAGACTTATTCCTGAGGAATAAAGGGACTTCTACGGTTGGCTGGAGCCTCTATGATTGTCGGAAGTTCCTTCGCCATCTCTTCGGTCCCAGCGGGGAAAGGTAGGTCGTCAACACCTCGGGGCAATACTTTCTCGTATAGACCTTTGAGCTGATTGTGTTGGCTGACAGTCAACATTTTCTTTTTTGCATCCCGAACCATAACGTGGGCATCGTCGACGCCTGGGACCGATCCCTGCACAAATACGAGGTTGAGGTTCGTGTCAACGCGTATGACGGGGAGGTTCTGTGTTGTTATTCGCTGGCCGCCCATTCGCGCCGCCATTTTCTTTCCGGGAAATACACGGCCGGGATCCTTATCTCAGAGGTAAATGGTTGTACTCGGGACGTTGCAACGAATAGTACGTACTTGATGCTGACCAGTAGAACCCGCAGACCGATGAGCTTTGGAAACACCATGACTAGCCCTTAGACCCTTGAATCCCCATCGCTTCATTGCACCTTGAAAGCCCTTTCCTATTCTGTTGTATGTTAGCCTCTTACAATAATGAAGGTTCTCTTAAGACGCACGAAGTGGCTATGACATCAACATACTGGCCTGGTACGAAATGTATTGCAGACAAAGTTGTCCCTGAAAATAATCAAACACTGAAAAGGTAGTAGTCAAGCCATAACGTACCAACGGGAAGATGCGCGTCCTCTGTAACGGGAAACTCTTTTACGATATACTTGGGAACAACGCCGGCCTTTCTAAAATGGCCCTTCATCTGTGCAGTTGCAGTCTTGTAAGGTTTATCAGAAGCCGCGACCTGGACAGCATGGTAGACCGAGCTGTCCCTTCGGACTGTACGAATATTCGCGGTGACTTGGCAATGGTCCAGCTGAGTACGCTTTAGTACAGGGCACCTCTTGAATTGGAAGGCAAGCACCTGAAGAACTGTCACAGGTATACGCAACACCTTGGTCGTTCCATAGAGCAGACATTCCTCGTTTACGTGCTATCAGACCGGTCCGTACCGACATTGGCGTCCATTTTGCTGGTGGCTCCACCGCCGCCGATGTGGATGCTTCCTGAGTCGTTGAAAGTGATGAGCTAGAATGTATCCGTCGAAATGACGCGAAAGAAGGAAATTTCGACCGACTTTAAACATGTCGGGTGAGGAAGGCGTTGTTGTGCCTTGTTGAGGACAGACGCCGCTAGAAATTCGGATATTTTATTTTGATTTAACATTAAATAATTTTCCAAAGCTCTATTTTCTCCGTCGCGTTCTGTCATCACCACTCACGCTCTTGACACAAATTTACTCTAATGGAATGGAATCGTGGCCTACAGATGACCGAAATATCGAGGACATACCAAGAAAGGAGGGTAAAGGCAAAAAGAAAGAGATATTCCAATATCCCAACTTAGATCACGGATTACTCGAAGCTCTGACTCTGGTTGAGAAGGGAAATCGTCTTGAATGGTCTTCCTTGGTGAAGAGTTATGGTACGCTATATTTTTTCTTGTAATGAAGCTACTTACAAGACAGTATCACAGATCCTCGACCCATTTAAACTTAAGGCAGGGAAACCCGTCAAAGTATTCCCAGCGACGCGTCCGCCTTCCCCCACGCTTCCGCGTATGACGCCGGGGCGCAGAGCAGAACGAGGAGTACGTCTTTCTGATGTAAAATGAGCCATACCTAACCTCTGATATAGGCAAACTTTCTGAGGACACATTTTCCTGACGTTGACATTGCCGCTGAACTCATCAGGGAGGAGATAGAGACGGACGCCAAAGTCGTGCATGATAAAAGCGTCTATAATCCATATGACGGAAATTTACTTGAAACCGTCATCTCGTACGAATCTTCGAAGCCAGTGTTGCTACACCTTGTGTTTCCGATGGGTGAACTGGGTCATGATCTAAGTACACTTTCGTCGTATTCACCTTCAAGAGTCATTGGTTTAACTTCCTCACCAATAGATGTATCACCTTTTCTCCCTTCTGAGAATGGGAAAGTTTTTACTCCGACAACTACGCCAGCGAAATCGTTTGATACACCCATATCTCAAATCACTTCACCCAGATATGATCCTCAAAATCCGACACAAAGTAGGTCATCTGTCGCGTTATATTATTCTTATACTGATCACGTTAGGCGCTCTGTTGGCTGTGAGGACTTACGGCAACACGTGTGTCTTGAAAATGAGGCCCAGCGATACACCGAAGAGAATGAAGCTAGTTGATGTCGCGACCATTTCCCCGTCTGATGTAGGCGGTCGTCAAATGATTGATGTCAAGTTCCCTTCGGTTCATGATCTGCTAACTGTCAATGATCAAGGCATGGTCTTCAGCTACAGCCTCACTGGTGGTAAACCTTTCCTGTGAGTTATGTCCCTTTTTTTATCATAATAAACGCCTTGAATAAGTTTCTTTTAGTGTTTTTGATCATTCTGCTCTGTCGTCCTCGTCTGAAGTCATTTCTGACGATTTGTCTGATGACTTCTGGAGACTCGCGTTGGGTTCGACCATTGACACATGCCTTTTAACTTCGGGAAAAGTTCTAAGGCAGTTGGACTCTCGTGTAGGTCCCCTAATACATTGTGAATCGTACATTTTTATGTTCATGTATATCTGCAGGACAACGCTGTCTACAGTTCAATATTTTCTGTGCCAAGTGAGAAAGACATAATTACAGCAGTCGAAGACCAGGATGGCCATCTAATCCGTCTATGTACGACGTCTCAACTCCTTTGGATCGATGATAGAAAGCCAGGGAAGCCAATTCTTGGATATAAACATAACCGATCATTTGATAGGACACTCAGAACCGATACCGTTGCCTTCGAAACGGTAAGTCAATATTCGGCATTTGCCTTCATTTATTTTCTGACAACAAATCCAGTGCCTCTCACTTTCTTGACATCACGAAAGAATGGGATGGTTCAAGTGTACATAGTCTCTCGCTCAAGTGAGAACGGACTCATTCATACTAATGGGCTCCCGTACTGTTTGACGTCGGCTACCGATTTCGAAGACTCTCTGACTGGGCAGTTGTTCGCGCATCACCCATATCTAGGTTGGGATCAATCTTTCAGTCTATTAAGACTGTCCAGACGCGGTGCCATACAAATGATTGAACTGGGCCACTCGGATGAAATAGAGACACTGACCCCAAATTTTGAGTGGTCGGATGATGTCAAAGAGCTGGACCTCAATGCCTCGACGCTACGGCCAGACATAGGGCCCCTCGGTAACAGAGAATACATGGAAGTCGACTTTTCTGAGATGTATCATCGTAAGTCGCACTTTTCCATGAAAGCTAGATAGTTAATGAATGATCCATGTGAAGATATTTTCGTGGAGAGGACTAGACAAAATGAAGAAAACGAAGAAGAAAACGCAGAAGACGTGTACGACCTCGTGGACCGTCTGCCCCTCTTTTGGCAAGATACGAATGTTCCCATAGAGCATATGTTGACTACGTGAGATTCATCAATAATGAGATCTGACATTTTTCTGACATTTGCGTTCTTCCCAGCTACGATATAGCTTTTCGAGCAGGAGAAGATCCAGATGGTGCTTCCAGAGCTGATTTTCTGACAGGGAGTATCATCAACTCGACCAGAGGGTATCGTGCGTTACAGCAAGGGCGCTTGTCGCCAGCGTCCTTGATTAAAGGTTCTGCATGGCACCACAATATCGGTCCTACTTTACAGGCTCTTGATTCTACTATGCATCGCAACGTGGAGGATATACTTGAAAACTTACGGAAACATGACCTCGCCCACAGTCCAGATCGCACAGCCCAGTCTCTAAGAAGAGAGGGCAAAGCTCGAGAACAGCTGGCTCTTGATTTGGCACTTTCGCAAGACGTCTTTTCTTGCCAACCACTGAAGCCACCGGCCTCTGTGCCTGATGACCTCGAGACCATGACAGAAGCCCTTTCTATCGACAACAAACCGCCTCCGGTGGATTTCAAGTATTTGCGACCCAGGCCGCAGAAGACCGCAGACGACGCAAGGGAGGAAGGGGGAGATGATGATCCAGAGATGGCGTGTCCCCTTGGTGTCCGATTGTTGCTGAAGGAATGGGACGCTGGGGCGGACCCAGACAATTACGTTTACGCGGATCCTTACGGCGATCCGACGGAGGAACCCACAAGGATTCAGCTCCCAAAACCTAAATCAACTTTGCCGAAATCGACACAACCCAAACGTCCTCCCGTCGTCGTGGCATCGAGTGCCATGGTTCCACTGGTGCAGCCGGCGTCAAGCCGAGGGACCCTTTTCCCTCAGTCGCAACCAGCCGTTGCTCCCGTGCTCAGGGCGATTACCCAGTCTCAAACATCTACCGCCTTCCCAGCCACAGGTTCTCAAGAATTAATGACCAGCACGCAGATTCTTCCTGGACCACATGGAGGTCGCCCGCCCACTGCAAAGAAGAAACCTGTAAAGAAGAGGCTGGGTGGTTTTTGAGCAAAGTTCCGATGGGCAAGCCTAGGCTTTCATTTACGTTCATTATACCGTCCGTATCATACGTAGCACATTTATATTTTATACATCTTCCCACTTTTCTGCATGAATTCGCCGCAAGTCGATTCACTGGAACGAGAGAAGCCGAAGAAGCAAAGAGCAAGACGTCAAGTGATCTGGTGGTCGAGTTGCGGTGACCGTGTTCTGTATTTGCCGGTGTCCAATCCCTCACTCCTTCCTTGATCCCTGCGCCCGACGGTATCACATCGATCCACCTCGTAGTTTTTTTGCTGTCGCGTAGGGCATGCAAGTGAAACTGGACTGACGGCCAGCCCAGTCAGCCCGCCCTATGGATGGAAAAAGGCATGTATTTCATCCGTTTTTTCCACCTTACTGCGACTTCACCGTGGTCCTTGCAGCACATCGAATCTTCCGTATGACTCGGCTGCATACAACGACTTCCTTCGCCGTATGTCGCCGTCGTATTGAATGGCCAGGTCGCTTATGTCTGTGGTGCAGGGAATAAAGCAGTTGTATGTGCGCTGTCCGCGAGCTACATTTCCACCTTTGCGGGCTATCCAGTGCGTCTCAAGTCTTGTGATTCTCATTCATGATTAACTTGTTTCTTCCAGCTTGACTCTCTCAAGTCAAGACTACAGACAACAAAAACGCCCATCAGTGTGTCGAGGCTTGCTGCCGTCGTGTATCGGGAAGAAGGAGTCGTCGGGTTCTATCGTGGCATTTGGATACCACTCATAACGATTTCCTTTGTCCGTGAGTGCACTTTTACCCGTCCGCTCCTGTTTTTTAAGTGTTTGCAGGCGCCGCAAGCTTCACTATCTATACTCGTACCAAGGAGTACTGTCGGGATCATAATTATCTAGCTCGTAATTCTATAATCGATGCCTCTCTTGTCGGTGGTATCAGCGGGGCGATGTCTGGGGCTTTGATATCATTTGGAAGTGCTCGTGAGTGGTTATTTCATTGCTGCTCTCCTGCTGCTCATCATCACATAATAGCATTTGAACTCGTCAAGGTGCATAAATCCTTCGCCCAGCCTTCACTGTCATAACCTTTATTCGTAGGTTCGACGGCAATTGGAGTTTGCAATCGCTGCTAGTAAGGGTGTGCAACTTACCAAAGCACCTAAGACGTGGGAAGCAGTAAAAGAAATATTTCGAACAAATGGTATTACTGGATTGTACACGGGTTTCCGCATGCATTTTGGTGCGTCTGCTCCTCTACAGAAGTTCGCTGCAGCTCAAAGCGGTAACATCAGTACGGGATACCACCGGAACGGCACTGTACTTCCTCGAGTACGACGGAATGCGGCACCTCCTTGGACGGGAAAGATCAGGAGATCAAGGACCGACTCCTGCCTGGCTGCCCATTCCTGCTTCGATTGTTCCGTTCTTCTGTGGTTCACTGGCCGGTGTAAGTCTAACCTCGAATGAATCAAGCTATGACTAGCATATGACGGTGCCTTTAGGTATCTTCATGGGCATTAATCTATCCTCTTGACGTGTAGGTCAAATCATCAATCACTTCCATTGCATGATTAACTCCTCCCAGTGTAAAGACGAAAATCCAGCAGCGGTCTTTGGCTGGTGAAAGATATCGAGGACCATGGGAGACACTGTATCGTCTCGTCAGAGGTCAGTTCCAACTTTATTCGTGAAGACATGACTGAAATATATGTTCAGGTCCCGATCCAAATAATCCCAAGCCGCTATTGGCAGGTGTCAGCAGGATTTATCGTGGTCTCGGTGTCAGCGCGGTGCGAAGTATCACTACCCACGGCCTGCTTTGGACCTTCTTTGACCTCGTCTCGAACTACATCGATCATCTACCGTGACTGGTTCTCTCGGCGCCTATAAACTACCGCAAACTACAACTTATGTATCAAGTATAGTGTATGTATATCCGATACGCTCTTGTGTTCCGCCAGAATCGATGCAGCAATCCAACGAATATAATTCCTACATCCTCACTCCAGTACTGCATCATCTCCGCCGGGCCACCTGCTGCCACCTGACAGTGTGCAAGATGCCTTTCATGGTTAAGTCAAATGGTAGAGTCGATCATCCTTTGATGGCAGCGATCACTTCGTGCAATTGAAAGATCATAGTCGCAGCACAACGGATTTAATTCATATCAGGGTTCAAATAACCTGAGAACCATCAATATAAAAATAATGCTCGATGTCACATTGCTTTGACCTGCTCCGACGCTCTCTGCCGCAGGCTCAACATGAACGGACCAGCACCGTTATACATTAAGAATCGGTCAATAACACTACTTTGTTTCTACTACGCGTCTCTAGTATTACCGAGCTTGAACGTAATCATCTATCTTCAATAGCAGACAGACAGTCTCTGTCGAAAGCTCTATAGCACTCGTTGAGACCAGCAGCGGTTGGACGACATCCTCCTCAAGGATATTTGATATGAGCCCCTGAAGTAAAGTTAAGGATTGTTTGCCAGGTGTATAAATCCTTCAAAACATACCTTCCGGACGTTGATTCCAGCGTTCCGTTCTCCTAGTGCGTGTCGGTTGCGCAACTCGGTGACGATAGCAATGGGGTTAAGCCCGGCATTCTCAGCCAGCGTTGTTGGTATCACTTCAAGCGCATCGGCATATGCCTGGAAGCAAAAGGCTTCCATGCCCTTTAGTGAATGCGCATATTGAGAAAGAAGTCGGGAGACGTGTATTTCGGGCGCACCACCCCCACCAATTAAGGCACTAGAAATCACCATTAGAACGTCAGGCTCACGAATCCTCGAAAAACTCACCGTTTCTTCACTAGACACCTCACAACACACAGAGCGTCGTGCAAACTACGCTCGCACTCTTCCACGACGAGATTGTTTGCTCCCATGGCCAGGACGCTGACCGTCCGTCCCCGATTTTTGATTCCAGTAATTCTGACCACCTTCGGGCCGGAATTCGAGGACTCCTCAACAAGATCAGCGTATCCTAGCTTGTCCTCGGTAAAGGCCTCAATGTCTGCTACCGGTTTGCAACCTAAGCTCTTCGACAAGAATTCAATCTCGTCTCGCTCTACGTCCTTGACGGCGAGAATCCCAAGTTTTTTGAGGAAATTGAGAGAGATGTCATCAACTGCGTCCCGTAGAATGATTTTTGGATCAAGAGAACGTTGCATCCTGCCTTCTTGATCTTTTTGCAGATATTTAAGAGATATTGACGTCCTTCTTTCAGCACCTTATCCATCTGTCGATAATCGTTGATCACAACCGTGTTATCCATCTATATCGCGGTGAGAAATCAAACTTGGACGAGCAGGCACAAATACGAACATCAGGTTTTGGCGCACTGAGCTGGAATTGGACGATGGCAATTTTAGCTTTCTCTATCCGCGTAGGGCCGCCAGCCGAGACGATGACGTTCTGGTTCAGTACCACGCCCTCTATCAGTTCCGTGTCTTCTATCGTGCCTCCGACCTTTTTCACGACGCGGATATCACGCAAATCGACATTAGAGGATGTAGGGGTGACAAGACGCGTTACTGCTGCTACAGCGATGGGAGCGAGGGTCGACGAGTATTGCGATACGATCTTCAGAAAAGGGACGATGAAGATTGATTACAAACAAAGAATAACTGACGGACCTTTGAGTTTAATGAAGTGCTCGCTGCCCGCAATAAGCTAGCCTTGTCGTTTAAGTCAACCGGCGTTGATATTTCCGTCAGATATTCGACGGCTTTTGTCGAGGCCTTGAGGAAAGATTCGGCGATGATGGTGGGGTGAATGCCTTTCTGAAGCATCCGCTCTGCTGCACCCAGCAAGCTTCCAGCAAGAACGACCACGGTTGTGGTACCATCACCGGCTTCGACATCCTGAGCGGCAGACAAATCGACAAGCTGTGCCGAAAGTCAGAGGAGACTCGATGCTAAACAAAACGGAGACTCGCCATCTTCGCGGCCGGATGGAGGGCCTGAATGCTCTTCAAAATTGTCGCCCATCGTTCGTCACGATAACTTCGCCTTTTGCAGTTTGGATCTGATAAAATAAATGTTATGGCTAGCCATGCAGAAATTGCTGTCCGACATACCATTTTATCCATCCCTCTCGGTCCCAGAGACGTCCGAACCGCATCGCTGATAGCTGTATATGCGTTAAGAAAATAGACACAGTTTAATTCCAGTGGTAAAAAAACCTTTTGCAGCAACCATATTCGATAGCCGAAGTTCCATGGGCTTTCCCTATCAGAAAGCGTGTCAGGTAGAGCGGTTAGATGTGCCAGATACACGCATACCTTGTCATTGAAGGCAGCATTGGCACCAGAAAGATTTTTGGTTATTCCTTGTTGCCCTGCTGAAGGAGATTTCGAGGCCATGGTGGTAAGAACTTGGAAGAATCGAGGGTAACGTGACACTGCCCAACTTGAAATGACGCGCGTCGATTCAGCATTCAGTGATCCATCCTTTCCTCTTACCTCCACTACCATCCACTTTCGTCGCCATGAATTTTGTATGTCTACTTCGGCATTGAATATCAATTTCCACTGACTTCTTGCAGAATAATCCTGCTCATTTATTTGCTCAGCTTGCCGGGTATGTCCCTTATTACCATCATCTGAATCGACACTGATCCATCACAGAGGCATTCCTTATGCGCAGCCCGGACACAGTCCGCCATCTGCATACGACGAGTACCTGAGGGCGTATAGCGTGGCGATGTTGCCAGGACGAGAACGAGAGAATGTCTCTTACGGTGGCAAGAGTGCGTTTCATATCTACCTCTCCTCTTCGACATCACCACCAATCAAAATTCGACAGTCATAATGCCCCCATCGGCCCTTGCAAATCTTACCAATATGGATCTAGAATCGCCTTGGATGTTCCAACTGCGTAATCCCACCAATCCCGCCGCCTCCACGCACGCAGGTGTGCTCGAATTCATTGCACAAGAAGGCGTTGTTCATTTGCCTTATTGGATGATGAAGACTTTGCGTTTGAATGAGGGCGACCCTATCCGAATTACTGGAGCAGAACTACCCAAGGGCAAGTTTGTCAAGCTGCAAGCACAGACCGTTCACTTTTTGGAGATTTCGGACCCTAAAGCCGTGTAAGTTTATTATGTCCTGCGTGTACGGCAAGCTCATTGTTCGGCGGTCAGGCTTGAGCAAGCCCTGCGCAATTTCTCAGTATTGACACAGGGCGACATCATTGAAATATGCTACAACTCTATAGTATTCGGGCTTCTTGTCATGGAAACCAATCCGGGCGGCGAAGGGATCAGCGTTCTAGATACCGATCTTGAGGTTGATTTCGCTGCACCTGTGGGATACGTTGAGCCCGAGAGGCCAAAGGCAGCCCCTCCCTCCACCATGGCGTCGAAGCTCAAAATCGATCTCGACTCTGCTTCTCCAGGTTCTTCGCGGCCTGGATCATCATTGAGTGGTGGCTTTGCCGGCACGGGCGCTGGATCCACCGCGGTCAGCAAAGACGGTGACCAGTGGGAGAGCTTTAAGGGCAAAGGTGAAACGCTGGGTGGACGAAAGACGAAGGGAAGAGGTATAAGTCACCGAAAGGTCGAAGAAGTGGCAGAAGGAAGCAAAATCATAAAATCCGAGTAAGTTCGTTTGTTTCGTTATCCTACCTGCCTGACACGACACCCTAGTAAACACCGTATCGTGTCTAACAGCACTCTGGATTCTGATGTCAAAGTCCCGGCCGCTTTGAATCTGCCTTTTGGCAAGCTATTTTTCGGATTCAATGTAACACCATATGTCCCCCCAGCCGCTCCGACAACCTCAAACTCCCCTGCTGTAGGGTCTCAGGTAAGTCGAGTTGCATGCGAAATGCGTACATTACTCAGTTTACTTTCAGGATACATCTTTCTCTGGTTCTGGGCAGACGCTAACGGGTAGAAGTTCAGCCCAGTCTTCGGCTTCAACGTCCAAGGGTAAAGAGAAGGCCACTGAGGAGAGCTCCTCGTCAACGTCTTGGAGCGCATTGGGATCTGGGCAAACTCTGGGCAATCAAGCTCCCAGAGAGCTCGGCGTTGTCGGTGCTGGAGGTGCGCGAGTACCTCGTATACCACGGAGAAACAATGCGCCACCACAGCAGAAAGCCAGGAGTCCGTCGCCTGATTGGGGCGTTGATGATGATGATGTTATTATGATTGACAGTGACTAGATTGAATTATCAGATTTTGTATGTATGTATAAGGCCCTATTTTCTTGTCGTGTCTAGATCATGCTAGAAAGAATAATGTTGTTTGAAGAAATAAATTGAATGGAATTGCTTGTTTTTGTAACCGGAATAACCGACGGAGTAATGTCGGTTGTCGGCCGTACTTGTTCATCTCTACACTTGTTTATGGCCTCATCTCAGTCGCCCGGGATTGAGCCAGCCGCAGATGCTATCGATGGCCATCGCGAAGAGGAGGAGAATTCCTCCGGCAGCGAAGATGAAGGTCATCCATTAGAATCCACATCGACGGCGCCCTCTACCGGTCAGACGAAGAAGAAGAAGAAGAAAAAGTCCAAAGCTGCGAGAGCCCTCAGGGCGCTCACTGGAAAGTCTGAGATACCCCAAGAACTCGTTGACCGCGTCTTGGTTCGAGTTCGCGAGGATGGAGGAGCTGGCAGCGACGAAGCGACGGCCGCCGATGTGAGGGAAGCGTTGGAGGCGATGAAAATCATGGATGTGGTGAAGGGCAAGGCTGGTATTGGGGGCATTAACAGGAAGGATATGGGAGAGCATAAGGTCTGTGCTGTCCTCTGCTGCCGGTACTGCTGGCTCACGACGATGCCTTTAGTTCTGGGCGACACAACCAGTACCACAACCAGGCGAGGGGCCACCTATTGAGGACGGGTACATCGAGCCTTCCGTTCCCCGGGACCAAGTCCGCCAAGAGCCCTACGTTCTGCCTAATAGCTTCGAGTGGACGACGCTCGAGATGAGCGATCCCAACCAGGTCCGTATTGCAGCCTCGTATAGGCGCATCAGCTTACGTGTCTCCAGGCCAAAGAGGTGTACGACCTTTTGTCGCTGAACTACGTTGAAGACGACGAGGCATCGTTCCGATTCCAGTACAGTGCCGAGTTCCTGCAATGGTGCGTGTGCCGTTGGAGATTTTCGCATCCATCTCATCTCACGGCAGGGCGCTTCAACCACCTGGATACTTCAAGGAATGGCATGTAGGCGTCCGTGTATCATCGAACAAAAAACTGGTAGCCTTCATCTCTGGTGTGCCCTTGTCCCTCCGTGTCCGAAAGAAGTGAGTTCTATCACCGTCATCGACAGACCCTTACTGACGCGTTAACCAGCGTCTTCGTGGCATGCGAAATCAACTATCTCTGTGTTCACAAGAAACTGCGTTCGAAGCGGTTGGCGCCCGTGTTGATCAAGGAAGTAACACGTCGAGTGCATCTCGAAGGGATTTTCCAAGCGATATACACGGCCGGAGTTGTCGTTCCCACCCCAGTATCAACTTGCCAGTACCATCATCGCGCCTTGAATACCACCAAGTTGGTTGATATCCACTTTACGTCTGTCCCTCGGCACATGTCCCTCGCCCGCCTGATCAACTACAATAAAGTCCCCGACAAAACCACACTTCCTATCCGAGAAATGGAGGAGAAAGATGTGAAGCAAGTGGCAGATTTATTCGCAAGATTTATGCTACGTTACGACATGGTCCCAACTATGACCTTTGATGACATCCGGCATCAATTTTTGAGCGGCAATGGAACGGGAAAACTTGGAGATGGGGGACCAGGAAGGCGCGAGAGGCAGGTCACTTGGTGCTATGTTGTGGAGGTAGTTTTCCTCTTGAATTTAGTCTTCAATGACGCTTTTGACACCCATACCTCAGGATCCACAAACCCACCAAGTCACTGATTTCTTCTCGTTCTACTCCCTCCCTTCAACCGTCATCAATAGCCCTGGCCCTGGAGTACTGCAGGCTGCTTATCTATACTACTACGCCAGTGCCACAGCTTTCGAACCAGGTGCCGAATCGGATGGCAGGCTCAAGAAGAGGCTACAACAATTGATTACTGATGCGCTGGTGATCGCGTACAACGCAAAGTTTGACGTCTTCAATGCTCTGACGTTGATGGATAATATGAATTTTTTGACGGATCTAAAGGTGCGTCGGGTATCGCGCGAGCGCGCACACTCGCGTCTGATTTGTTTCTGACACATCAAACAGTTTGGCAAGGGCGATGGATTTTTGAATTTCTACCTGTACAATTGGCGGACGACGCCTTTGGCTGGTATGACGGCCACCGAGGATGCTGGTGCCGGCAAAGGTGTCGGAGTAGTCATGTTATAGATAGCGATGATACAGGATGGAGTCGGTGACTACGGTCCGGGTTTGGAGTGGCTCCTAAATATTTGTTTAAAATCTAGGCCCCCTCTTTCAAAATTCCTACTCCTCCCCACATTGCGACATGATGCTCAGTGCGTCTGAAAAGCTAACATTTCCTCCAGAGATTGTAGATCTCATAGTCTCCGAAATCTGGAGCTCGACAATGTCCTCCAAGGATCGGACCCACTTCATGACCACCTGTCCATTGATAAACAGCGTCTGGCAGGACGTCTATGCTACCTACTCTTCTCGAGACATCTACATACCCACCGCCAATTATCTCCAATCCTATCTCTGTGCGATCATACAGTCACAAAAGTCGGCTATTTACGGTAGCCGTCTTCCTTCATCTGTTCGCACCATGACATGCTACGTCGACTTGACCCGACTGGATGAAGAGGCAGCAAAGGATGCTTATGTCCTACTAACCAACTTGCCCAATTCTGTTGGATTCCGAGCTTGCTTCGCCTCTCTCCAACGACTATCCTTCAACCTTCAGTTCCCCGCCCGTTACATCTTGGGGATCTCTGGGGTCATTGACACCAGTCTCTGCATATTTCTGGACCCAGACAGAAATATAACAGTACACAGAGCAGACTTCCATGTTGAAGTCCCGGGTCATGCTCCCAGGCTGCAAGTCCCGGTAATAGACAATATTGTTAGGGCTATGAGCTCTGGGTGTAAAACCACGCTTGATCCCATAATGATGATAAAAAGTGAGAAAATCATCGATGGGGGCACAAAAAGATATTTTCACGCTTCAGCTCCATGGTCTGAGCGTCGAGGAGACTTGCATTATTACTTGAATTATTCTCTTTGGAGAGCAGTGGCCATACCAAATAGCTGTATGTGCGTCTATCATCCCTAGTTTGTGGTCCGACTAAAGGTCTCCTTGCTGCAGCGCACAGGACGCTATTGGAACCGGTTTCTGGTCTCGTATGGAGACTGCTGCTTCAACAGTCCCTTCCCGTCAGCCACCCTTACCAGTGGGAACTGAAATCTGACTTCGTGCCGTGGGGTTACATTACTGGTCAGATGCTGTCTGATAGATGAGGAGATGCTCCGGAAAACTGGAAAACTGGATTGATTGGCCATCTCCGCTGATACAGCTCAGGTAAATAGAAGTAAACTACTCCTACCGACCTCGATGGCTCATTGTAAAAAGTAGAGACTGTGGTAGCAACATTATCTACTAGCGCATGAGCCCGAAGTGATAGCGAATGTGCACATTCCCTCTAAATCCTGACAAGCTACCGTGATCCTGATCATCGCAGACTAGCTGCGCCTCGCTGACATCAGCTGCAGATGATGTCGCCCGGGATAACGAGGGTCAAGATATATGGCTCTCACCCTGCAATGGCATTACAGAGTGATAAATGCCAATGGAGGTTGCAAGGATGCGTGGAAGAAGAAGAGATGAACTGAAGACAAATCCGCGGCTCCTTGGATGATATCACTCGAAGGATAAGACAATTCCCTCAATGACATCTTTCCTGGCAAGGAGGGACTCGTGCTATAGTCGAAATGGTGCAATGTTGTGGAAAGAGGGAGGAGTGCCATGTAAGACATAGCTGAGACATTGCAACGAGAACAGTGTTCAAAGTCAATGACGAGTTTGAGCGAAAGGGAGTGTTAGGGATGAAGAAGTAGCGAGGTATGAAGTATTCGTGGTGCGTGGTTGCTCGTGGAACCTTTGCTCATGTCGAGAATGACTAGGACTGGTGAACCAATACGATATGGGTACCGTCCAACGTACCATCCTACTGGCAACTAGAACAAGGCTTCAGTAGGTGTGCCACGAGCTGTTTTAGGTAGTGGTCGTGGTCGTGGTCGCGGTCGCGGTTGTGGTAGCAGTAAGTGGTGGACGCAAATGTCTTCAGCAGTGGAAGTGCCGGCCCGGTTCAGACATCTCACACTCTTTGTCTTGCTCTTTCACCATGACTACGTTTCCTCCAGAGCTTGTAGAGATAATTGTATACGAGGCCTGGCACTCTGAAATGCCGGCCTACATCCGGAAATCGTTCATGACTACTTGTCCCCAGATAAACCGAACCTGGAAAGCCGTCTATGCCCCTATCGCTTCTCAGGATATATACATCACCAATCTCGCATACATATACTACTTATGCGATATAGCCCGGCTCCGAAAGTCTATCATTTACCACGATTTCATTCCCCGGCTTACTCGCTCCATTACCTGCTTCATCAACCTCCAAGAAGAACTTCACGCAATGGAAAGACCGGTGAAGAAAGTATATCACTATCTCCTCGGCCTACCCAACGATATCGGCTTCAAAACTCTCTTTCCGCTTGTTCCATATATTTCTTTCGTGTTGAGATGGACAACTGATGGGTGGCGGAATCTTGATATTCCCATTCGTGTCTGCTACCGCAGGTACCTATCTAAGGTCACCGAGCGCGGGAGGACGCGAATGGACGTATATGTCTCCGTGGTTGACTCTGACCCTTCGCCAAGAATACACGAGTTAACCTTGGTTTCCGCAGGGATGACATTGGGCGAAATCGGTGTCCCTGGAACCGAGCTAACCTTCCTAACTACATGCGAGAATGGTTGCTTAATACTTGATGGTGTCCGATATTTCTCTCAAATCATGAGTGGCCGTCCGCGCGCACAAGGGGATATTGGGGACATTAGTCGGTGCTTGTGGATGGCTTCCAAAGGGCATCCCAGTACGTAGATGGAGCCTCTTCCTTCTGCTTGGTCTAACATCCACACGTCTAGGGTTGGGGTGTCTTACCACTTTTTTCAATAACTTGGAATACAAACGGGTGCAGCGGTCCTTGCCTCTTGCACACTATGACATCAAGCAGTGCTATCGCGAATCTTTATGCGAGCAATGGTAGGGAGACTTGGTCTGAAGGAATCAGGGAACATACAGCTCAAATAAAATGATGTTTGAATGCCTTTACGCTTAGCGGTGTAGTTCTGTCACAGACCTTCAAGGAGGCGAGTCAGCTCACACGACAACAATTCAGATTTAGAGCTCCGGGTTTAAAATGACGCTTGATCCCCCACTGAGTGAGAAATCACTGATGGGCGAACAAGATATTTTTATGATCCAGCTCCATGGCCTGAGCGTCGAGGAGTCTTAAACTGTTGCCTGAACTAGTCTCTGGAGAGAAGTGTTCATATGTAAGTACGTGCATGTCGCAGAGTCCTGTCTTCAACAGTTACCAGTGGGAACTGAGGTTACATTATTGATCAGAGGCTATCTGATAGAACTATGATAGCAAATGAGGAGAGGGGTTGGATTTTAGACTTTTTGGTTATATCTTCAGCCGTGGAAGTAGCTCATGATGTCAGCGATTCCCTAGACCGCTTAGTCGCCATGCAGCCATGCTGTTGTCATCGATGAGCTTTCGGGTAACAGATAGATAGCAGACCAACCCACCGCCTCATGAATGAAAATCCTGTCATAAACCTAAATATCCAAAATGACAGAGATGCTACGAATCTGTTCGGAGAAAGGATATGACTCATTGAAGCTGTGATTTGTTTTGTCATCTGTATTGTCGTCAAAGCCCGTGTGCGTCTCACTGCAGCCCAGGATTCCAAATCGTCATCCTTGTTCTCCGAAAGACTCTTTTTCAGTGCCGGCGCCAAGAAGACCGCGTCTCGAATACCAAGATTCATCCCCTGACCTCCAAAAGGTGAATGTGTGTGCGCTGCATCACCGACGATCACAACTCTGCCTCCGGAAGGCCCTTCCTCATTATGCAAAGGCTTGAAGAACGTACCAGCGATGGCAGAACTTGTCCTGTACCTTGACGACCACACGGTTTTTGCGATGTGGATTGGCTGTTGGTTCACGGCTGGATCCGAAGACATATGAGCGGGTCCTTGGGTGTTTAGGAGATTTTGGAGGTACTCCGTCGATGGATTAGAAGGTGGAGCACCCAACGACGCGGGAATATTGAAGATGATTCTATGAACCATGTCGTCTGACGATAAATCGGGGTGATAGGAAGGTAATGGGAGCGTCAAGAACACGCCCGAGGGTGAGACATGAGCCATCATGCAGTCGTCTGAGAGAGAAGTGTGTCGAGGGGAGAACACAACATCTGCTAGTACTAATTGGGCGACGGAGTTTTCAATAGGAGCCTTGTCAGGATCAGCGTAGGATATACCGGCAAGTTCACGAACCTGAATAATATAAGCCCGTATACTTTTGGGGGAATGGGAGACTTACGACGGAGTTTTTCCCATCAGCACCAATGACAAAGTCGGCCCTGATAACTTCTCCAGACTCAAAAGTAACGTTCAGGCCTTTGTAGTCGGTGCTGCTTGCCATACCGGCAACGCGCTGGGGACGCAGTACTTGAACGCCCTGCTGAACGAGCTCAGCATGAAGGACGTCTTCAATCACTGTCTGGGGTACGAGCAAAACAAAATCATAGCGAGTATACGGCGCCAACAAGCCCTTGAATTCTGCAGAGATAAACGTAGCGGTGTTCCTGTTGAACATCATCCCCCTGCCCTTCACGCCTTTGGCGATGATGGCATCTGCACATCCTATACTTTCAAGCGCCTAGATAATAAAAGTCTTAACAAGTAGCATGAATGAGTTCTACTGTGAAAGACGCACTTCCAGGGTTGCCGCGTGAACGACAACAGCGCGGGAGGAGTTCTGGCCTTGTAGTTGAGCGTCGACGACGACGATATCCCGGATACCTTGTTTGACGAGCGCAATGGCAGCAGCGAGCCCGGTAGGGCCTGCACCGATAATAAGAACTGAGGCGGTTTCGGGTAACATGACTCGGATGGTGGGGGTCGGAAAGCAAGTTATTTAAGTAATGGATAGGGATGCTAGATTGATCCACAAGTACAACTAGCAATGGCAGCAACGATGGTCATATAAGCATTACTAAATCACACGTAATATCCTTCACAAACATCGTCTGACGAGTTACAACAGCCTACGGCTACGGCTAACCGCAGAATCAACCTGATTAGCCCAACTCCGGGCGCAAAAGTACCGTAAACGTTCGCTACTATACTCCACACCATATGCCGAGCTCCCAGTAGAAACCAGATTAATGAGCAGTGTCAGGCCGGTTCCCAGACCGAGAGGAAAACATGGAAAAAGGAGTGATAAAGAGAGTATTTGGATAATCGGCAGGGACGCGACGCGTAAGCCCGGATCACGACGCGTGTCCTGGCAAATGGGACGCGTATACCAAGATGCCGGCGACGCGTATGCCCAAATGAACCTATTTATAGACTAGTCAGTATGTATAAAAGACCAACGATATGAATGAAAAAGAACCTTCCCGACCCGAATCAGTTTTAGAACATAAGCGCGACCGTACCCGCAAGTGTACCCAGCATCACACGATCTTCAGGATTTTGTGATAAACAGTTATTACAGCAACAAACCACGACAGTTACCAGCAGCAGCCGCCGACGACCGTACAGTCAGCACCACGAAACAAGTTACCTAACGCACGCACGCACGCAGAGACCGAGTTCTCTGAAGTCACGACAGCTGATTCCCTTACGAAACCCCGACTCGAAGTCAACCTACGCCATAGCACACGTGCTGACCTCCCTGAGCTAAATTTATCGTACGACTAAACGTTGCACGGTAATTCTTGTCATACGTGAATTCGCGTGACAGCGGAGGGACCGGAACAAGAGGGAAGGAGGGAGCCTGAGGACCTGTACCTCCACCGCGTCTTAGTAGATAGTGTACTTGTAGCGGTTAATTAATTAATTGCTGAATCCAAAAAAAAAAAAAAAAAAAAGAGTTACAACAGCCTCGGGGTTCGGGCCGCCCACCCACGAATGATACGAGTGCACGTGAAGGATTGCTCGCTCTGTAGAATTCTATCATTGTCAAGTCGTAAGTACGTATTCTGTTGCTTGCCCGGGGTAAAAGGAACATTGTGTTTGTCACGGATATTATCCCTCTTTTCCTGGCTCATTTCGCCATCTGAGGCCTCACGACTCCCCTCTCAGTTTTAACTTTGCATGCGTGCCCCATGGAAATGGAAATTGCGCTCGTCTTCTCCAGATCCCATATATGAGCGCTCTCTGGGTCTTAACGAACTGCTTTTCTACTTGCGTGGCCGGGTTTTTCACGGGGCCTCGGATAGCGCACACTCAGTGTGTTTCGAGGTGCCAAACGACGACATTTCCTTAATCACCGAAGAGTCTGTGGGCAAGGCTTGGGTATTTGCAAAGCAGATGTACCCTCTCCTAGGCGCACGGGTAGAAACTGTTGGGGATAGGAACGAAGACGTGCATTTTATCGTAGATGAGCGTCGACTTAAATCTCACATCCCCGGAGAGGTGGTCTTCATGACGGTCACATCCTTTAGTGACGCGGATGCAACGGTAGAAAATATTCTCAATCAAGAGAGGATCCTTGACGATTACCACCTCGTGCGACTCTTCGTCTTCAGGCGATCCGATCAGAAAAATTGCTTCCACATCGTCTTCCATGCTGCCCACTGCGTAAGCGATGGGGTCTCGCGTCACACTGTCGTACGGACACTGCTGTCTTTCCTATCTTCCTCACCTCCGCTAGTACCAGCGTGCCCTTTATCAGAGAGGCTAGCATTATCACTTGCAATCGATGACCTGTATCCTGTCAGAAGGCTTAATATCGCTACACAACGATGGCACAGGGCCATGGCCTATGTTATCGCTTCTATTCGATCCGCAAAGCTTAACGTGCGTCCTTCGACTTACCTCACAGTCTGGTTAGTTTCCTGATATACAAGGCTTCAGAGCGGCGGTCAATCACTTCCTGAAAACATCACCGTTCACATGAACGAGAACCCCGTTGATTCTCGTAAGACGGTGCTTTATTTTACCGCAGAAGAAACTTTGCGTATTTTGAAAATATGCCGCGACCACGGATCGGCATTTGGGAACGTTTATGTAGTACTTGGTCAGATTGCCATGGGTCGTGTGCTTTGCAGGAGGTATGCTCAAGGTTTGATGACGGAGGAAGAATGGGAGTTCAGGAAAACCGAACCTACGTATACAGCGGGTCCTGTTAATATCAGGCCGTACTTGGATCGCGAGTGGTATACCCGTGGAGGAGCGGAGAATCCGATGCTTTCGATAGGATTCTATGCCTACCCCATGTCTTTTGTTCCTCTAAAGCCAGGGGGTGCTCATTCTACATTTGACGCCCTCTTGTCACGTCAACGCTTCTGGTATAGGTGCAGAAATATGAAGAAACGCGCCAATGATCTTCTGAAGCACCCTTTATTTCTTGACATCGGCTCAGTTCGTTATCCTCAAGCCATCACGATGTTGAAGGAGCTAGTGCCCAAAGCGCAGGCCTTATCTTCAGGAGAGGAAGATATTTCTATCCCTGCTATTGACCGGGCAAGGCGTGCCGTGGTGTATTCATTCGGGGGCTCTAACTTTGGAAGCGTGCGTCTCATCGATGACTATCTTCGCCCTTTTCCTGACCAATCAGTAGGCTGACAAGCTTCTCCCGTGTGAGTTTCCAGTAGGTGGGGAAACTCCCAGAATCTATGTACGTTCCTCCGGTTTACGTCTTCGATGCCATCCCGGCGAGGTTTACCTGGGAGCTTCGACATTTCGAAACGAACTCGAATTGGTAGTCTATTGGGATAACAATGTCACCGAGAAAACCATCATTGAAGAATGGTTGCGAGAAGTGAAGAATGCCACATCACATTATCTCTTAGAAAGTGGCCTTGGAGAAGACTCTACGTTGTATTAGTATACAGTTGCATCTAACAGGAAGTAATAGGAGTGACGGCAAATTCCATTCATGTTTTTGCCTATTCATGAACCGCGGTAAACGTAGCCAAGTTCCCAGTATCCAGGCTTTTGACACCACATCCCTATCCCGCACTCTCCAAGGACCTTTTAGATCCGGGTTCTTGAATGTGTTTATCAGCTCATGAGAGGCTTTATATACGCGAACCCGAGAGTGCCTCGACTCGCATGGCAAGCCCCCAAAAATAATGTGTGCACGTCTCATCACGGAACTACACCGTTGTTCACCGAAAGATCATCTGAATCTGACCATAATCCCCGTTTCCCTCTCCTCTTCCAACAGCGATCAACCACTCTTCCAAGCGGGCCCAGCCAATCTCAAATCGGACAGACAACTCATCCGTATGATGTTCCCCATCCAGGAGAGGCAGCAACTGCGGCGGGTAGTTTAAAGGCAAATGCTCACTCGTAGTAGGCATCTGACCATCAAGAGGAGCGGAAGGAGATCGTGATATCCGAGGTTTCACCGGCCCAGGTGTAGTGAGCGTAGCCTTGGGCAGATTAGGCGAGCTTGGGGGTGCAGCAGGCGGGACCAATACCGCTGATTGCCGCCGTGACTCAACGCTTCCAAATTTACTCGACGAGGGGCTGCTATCCTGAGGTGTGCTCGATGTCGCTGTGATCCCTGGATGGAGATTGGAAGGCGAACCAGACGGCTGATGGATCCACGAAGTCCTCGGACTGCTAGAGAGCTGTTGTTGATCGCGACTCTTGAGCTGTTCGAGGACCTTCTCGGCCGCACTGGGGCGACGAGGGCGGTATGAGACCCCCCTTGGCGTCGGTGGTGCACTTGTAGCGACATCAGGGCTGACGGAAGCGTTTATGGGTGCAGTGTACGGAAATCTCCCTCGGAGGAGATTCGTTGATGAAGTCGTCTCGGACGGGATAGGCGACAGTGGGATCCGTTGTGAGGTCCCTGAGAAGCTCTTCACCCTTGGACGCGCTGGAATACGAGGAAGCTCGGATGCGCTGTGAAGGAGGATAGGCCACCGATGAACTCTTCGAAGGAATCCCTGTAAGCAGATTAATCACGGGTAGATTCTCTCGACAGTTGTTTCACCTTTATGACACCAAAACTGGTGAAACGGCGAACGTCGATTCCCAATTTGTCGGCATCATGAGTGACCATCCAGTCAAAGACGATTATGCCTGGTTTCATTCTTGAATACAGATGGAGAAGTTGAGGCCAGTCCAGTATTATTCGTCCTGGGATGTCGGATCTTATGAATGGACTTGAGTAAGTAGAAAAGTCCACCAACCTGGTTTGGTGACGTAGGGACCACACTCTTCCTTGACATGAGGCTCGTCCGCCAGCCATTGAATACTTTTATGGAGGGTGTACATGTTTGAATACTGGAATATGTCGATAGTCATGATGACTTGATAATATCTGCGTTTGACGTAAGCTTGGTGTGTGGCTAAGCAGGAGCACTCACAAGAGATGTGCGATAGCTTGCCGGGCAAAGCTAATATCACAATCGGCTAGACGAGCAATCCGCCCGACATGGTTTGTGCCGTCTATAAACTGACAAATCTAAGAAGAAGGGGATGAGAATAATCCCAACAGCGAGATCCCAAGGAAAACTGACCTTAACCATAGTCAGGTCCCAGTTTTCCTCTACTTGCTTCGAGAGATTTATCAGAGCGACTGGGACCATCCAGTCAGTGACAGTAGGAGGATTTGGATAGAACGGGAAGATCTTCAGCTCAATGGAGTTGAACTGATCAATTGATATGGACGTTTCGGCGTAAGAATTAAGGTCCTCGTATAGCTGTTCCAGAATCGCGTGAACCCTATGGGAAGTCTCAGAAGAGGACAGAAACGCGGATTCTTCCTGCGCAGAAAAGATTCAGTGTCGGGCAGAGAATATGCACAGAAACGCACCTCGCAAGATGTGAGAACACGGCTGACTTTGCGAACAATAGGTTCGTAGCAGCTCAAGTCGGCACCCCGGTCAAAAACGAAGCAGAGGTTGTACCTAAAGTAGTTTCGCTCGTATGGACCCCGAAGTTCGACAGGAAACCCTATTATCCGGTGGTGCTTGGTAGAACAAATGACTAGCCTTCCGCAGAGAGGGCTCGGGGGAATGACATATTTGGAAATGTCGTCAAAATTGAACAGGACGCGATTCGACGAAGTAGAACGCTTGTTGGGTGAATTCAGGCTCAGTAAGGCTCGGTTCTCCACGGGTGATATCAAGGATGAGCTCGAATTCCGCGAACTCAGGCGCGGTGACGGTGGGGCATCGGTGGCCGGTGTGGGAGGTACCGAAATCGACGAGGGCGAAGGGGTAGTCGCAATGAGGGCCTCCGGTACTTGATAAACAATTTTGGGGCCGTGTTGATTATCAAAAATGGAATAGAATACAGACTGGATTCTGGGTAAAAATGAGTCGCCGTCGGATGGCATGAAGGTGAAGGACTGATACAAACTCCGCAGCCCGGCCCGGCTTTTTCATCTTCACCACCATGGCCACTCCTGCCGGATTCCAGGCGTTACCTCTTCCTCTCATCCAGCTCTCGCTCGCTGCCGTGCTCAAATGTGGGCAGTCATTTAGATGGTCTATCCTACCCCTTCCAACGCCTAGCGATCTACCATACCCGCGCAGGAATATAGGCTGTGTCTTCGAGACCGCGTCGTCTGCCTACGACAATCACAAACCGCGTTATTTTATCGCTCAGCGTTTCCAGACCCACAGCCATCGCCCACCCAATTACAGCTCAGAGAAGCAGAAACACTGTTGTGGCTCAATGACTATTTCCAGCTAGATATCGACCTGTCAAAACTGTACGATGAATGGGCCGCTCGCGATACCGTGTTTTCTGGCGTGAAAGAACGTTTCGGTGGCATTAGAATGCTGAGACAGGATCCTTGGGAGAATCTTATCTCGTGTGTGCCTCGCTTACACGTTTTTTCACTGTACTGACGCGCTCCAAGCTTCATATGTTCATCTAATAACAACATTTCTCGTATAACCAAAATGGTACAATCGCTCTGCAAGCAATACTCCCCTGCGTTGCTCTCTCTGCAGCATCCATCTGGACACGAAACTCATACCTATCATCCGTTCCCTCCACCTTCCGTCCTTGCTGCCCCGTCTGTGACCGCGACTTTACGTTCTTTGGGATTCGGATATCGTGCAGGGTACATCCAGAAAACTGCACAGATTCTCGTGGATGCTCATGGCACCACTGAAGCAGGTCGCGAGCCTTCAGAACTTTGGCTCGAGAGTCTGCGTGGAGTAGCCACTGCTGACGCGCGCGCAGAGCTTTTGAAACTTATGGGAGTCGGCAGAAAAGTCGCTGATTGCATTCTCTTGATGAGCCTTGACAAGGTAGATGGACTTTTCTGGCCTACGTTAAGGTCCTAACGCGATCCATCGCCTTTAGAAAGAAGTCATCCCCGTCGACACCCATGTGCATCAAATTGCCATCAAGCACTATGGTTTCAAGGGTTCACTGAAGGGCAAATCTCCCATGACTCCCAAGCTCTATGAAGATGTCAACAGCAAATTGGTAAATGTCTGGGGTGATTATGCTGGTTGGGCTCATTCGGTATGAAAATATTCCCAACTTGACATTAAACCTCTCAATATATATCATTGTGGCAGGTTTTATTCACCTCGGACCTCAAGTCCTTTGCGTCGTACGGTGTCCAAGATCCTACCCCGTCGTCGCCTGTGAAAGGCAGCAAACGATCGAGAGTAGAATCGCTACTGCCCACGCCCCCAACAACTCCGTTACCATCTCCGTTGAAGAGAAAGGCGTCTTCGGTTCCACTCGAGTCTTCGAATGAACCAGACTCTTTGACCGAGAGGGTGAAGAGGCTGAGACGCAAATGAAAGATGCTAGCTACGATTCGTCATTTTTACCCTGTCGAGTAACCTTGTAAGCGGGGTCTATGGCCTGCGTTTTTGGACTCGACACACTTTCTCTGTGTCTGCTTCAATAGAATCGGGTGTTTCTTTTCAATAATACCTATTTTTAAATAGATGATGACAATGATTGGCAGGGTCAATGTACTGGCGTCGTCACGATCTTATTCAAGCGACGGGCTACTCTTTGCAGCTGTCGCGATAGGACGTCTGCTGATAGACCCCAGATATACTCTCCCTCCTGACCTCTTTTTACATGATCTTTCGGGAAGATCAACTGCGTCTTCGTCTGGGCCCTGGGTAAACTCCTAGTTGTATAATGAAATCTGATCCCTCTGAGTTTATCGGGTTGCTTCCTTGCCGCTTTCCTACCATGGGGTCTTCCAGATGACCTTCTAATCCTCAAGGCTTCGGACTTTTTTTCCCGTAGGCCGCTGTAAGTCATGACGCTCTGCATTCTATGATCCGTCCCGTGTTTCTCATGGATATCTCTTTGCCCATGGAGATTCCTTCAACTCCAGGCTCGCTTCTTCTTGTCATCTCCAAATAGTCAACAGTGTGCTTGTTGTTTTCTTCTTCGTGGGCTTCGTCATTTATCCGTCCCGTTGTAATCACAACCCCAGTTCTGCATGTGCGGAGGAGATGTTGGACCGCGTTGAAAGATGTACATAGAAGTTGAGAATTTATAATGAGGGTTCATTGGGTTTCAGGGTCGACACACTGGCTAGTAGGTCCGAGATATGTCGAGCTTGGCTGTATCAGCACAAATACTACGTGCTAAAAAAATGCAATGTCTGCGAGGTCGGATAAGGCACCGATGCGCAAAAATCACATCGAAGCTTTCATTCATTTCCTAAATGACCATGATCGCCTATCTTACGTCGAACGTTCCTTCATTGTATGTTTTTAAGAACTATCTAGTGTGACGCTCAAGATCTGCACATTTCACACTACGGAATCGGGACCGATGCGTCATTCAATTGTCCTACCTCGTAAATTAAATAATCCCGATACTGCGCCAGCAACAGCACCATAAAAAAACCAACGTAGAGCCATGAAATTAGGCAGCTTAGATAAAACGGGTATAAGAAAGGGAATGGACTGATGATATGCCAAAGGTATGAGAGCAATGCAAAGGGGAAAAGAGGAACAACAATCATTATGAAGGGTCCTTAACCACACCGACACGTTAGAATCTTAAGTAGACTCATTTTGCGCAGTGGTTCGTCCGCTTCCTGGCCATACTCTCCCGAAACACCAACGTCACCGCCCCTCGCCCGTGCGTTGCTCACCACCGGAGGAGCCGCACCGACACTCGACAGCATCGGTGATGCCCGTCCATACTGCCCCATATAACCCTCGTCTGCCTCCCGCCCATAATCATAACCAGCACCCGAGACATTGGCGTAGGGATGTTGTGCGCCTCGGCCTGAGCCCACAGGTATGTTCACCTGGGCGGCGGCAGAGTGGGGCGTGATCTGACCCGTGTTATTCCCGCCGGGTGTGAGGGCGGTGGGTATTTTGCGCTGTTTCGAACCGTGTCTGACAAGTGCTGGTGAGGGAGGTGCGATGTTGTTCCCACCCTGGGAAGCTCTCCGTCGTTCGGAATCGCGGTGCTCGCGTCGACGGTCAGGGCTGAGGCCTGCGCTTTGCATTTGATTCAATATTTGAGTTTGCTGACCCTGTTGAAAATACAGCGGATGAGTGCTGAACCATCGGAGATTAATGAATGGACTTGCCAGTGATGCTTCCCAGCCCTTTCCACCTGAAGAACAATAAGGTTAAGTTCGATTGGCGGATTTTAACAGGGGAGCGATGTACACACCATTGAGTAAGTTCCAATCAAATACTCCATCGTCAATGTCATTATTGGTCTTGATAACTTTGGAGAAAAGTTCGCGGAGAAACTCGTAATCAGGCGTTTCCTCGAACCCAAGCTTGCGGACGTAGTTCAGATATATTCCAAACTCCTCTACAGAAATGTGAGTATGCTGCAATGATAAAGATCAAGTCTTACACACCAGGGAAGCCTTCACACAACTCTTTGATCGGCGTCGTCTGCTTCTTCTCTCCAATCTTCTCGTATTTTTGCTTATTCGTCGCGGCCTTAAGCCCTTGCCATGGTAAGCTTCCTCTTAAGAAGTACATGAAAACATGACCCAAAGCTTCTAGATCGTCTCGTCGTGATTGTTCTATTTCCGATGAGGCCACGAGAAATCAAAAAACATGTCCGGGAAACGTACCTCTGCCCAGATGGGTGTTGATACTCATGTATCGCGCAGTGCCGCTCAGACTCTTCCGTTCCCGATACGGTATGTGCTGTTTCGTCTTGGGATCGCGGTATTGTTTAGCCATGCCAAAGTCTACGACATGTATGACTGCAGTACCTAAGATTAATGAAAGTTCCGTGATAGTGCGGCAAAAAGCGCACCGTTTGCTCCTTTGGTGCCAGGCCGGCCAATCAGAAAATTGTCGGGCTTAATATCACGATATATGAGATTCTTTTCGTGTATCGTCTGCACTCTTGTAAGCTGTGCGGGGCGTGCGAATTAGTGGGGGCGCTACCGAGCACAGCAGCTTCAGACGCACCATTTGCCGGGCAGCCATACATACGGTCTTGATTGAGAATTTGCGACCGCACATGTCAAAGAGATCCTCCAGACTTGGACCGAGGAGGTCTATCACCAGGATATTGTGGAGACCTTCCTGACCAAAGTGATATATTTGAGGAATTCCGGCTAGAGCAGAATGATGAGTTGGCGGTGGCGACGAGGGCTGGACCCGGGCAGAGTAGTCGACTCACTGCAGCCTGACAATATACGGTACGACCGACATTCGTCACGGAGCTGAGGCGCTTCAGCTTTCCGGGGTTCCTAGATACGGTAAGACGGTCAGTCAAAAGCAACGACGGACTCGCTGGACGCACGAATTTGATGGCGACGGTTTGGGAATTGAGCAAGTTCGTTCCTGCAGAGAAACAAGGCCGTCGGTACAGGGATGCTGCGCAGGAAGAGAGAGTATAGCGTACCCTCGAAGATGACACCGAAGGAACCTTCGCCGATTTTCTTCCCGACACGATAGTGGACGCCGACGACATTGGCTGTAGAGGACGAGTGGGAGTGGGAGGTCATCGTCGACGTTGAGGAAGTAAAAGAACGAGAATAGGGCCGGATGGCCTATTAAGGTGGGAGTACAAGGAAGGAAGGTGCAAGGTCACTTTACTCAGGGTCCTTCTGTCACCGCACGGACTCATCCTCCTTGCTTTTCTGATCCCTCCGATTCTTCAATGTAAATAAATACTTTTTCGTGTTATTCGTATTCTTCGCTATCAGCCCCCCTTCATGTCCCTCCTGATTGTACCTTCTGCGGTCCATTTGCCTGCTTTCGGGACCTCTCTGGCTTTCTATTCGTTTCCTCTGCGAGAAGAATTGGGGGACGTTCTGATATCTGGAGACTTCGGATCGTGTTATGGAATCCCTCTGCGTCCTCTGCAATCCTCTTATAATGCAGCTCTGTCTTGGTCTAGAGCCTGACTTTCCCTACGGTTTTCTCCCTAGAATCATACTCAAATCCCCCGGAAAATATAGCAAATTGGCCATTGCAAATGGGGACGACTCCACGAGAAGTGCATCTGTTCGTTTTGCTGTATGTATGTACCACATCACTCAGGGTCGCGGTTCGATTACGATCTCTGGTATGAAGATATTCTTGTCGTTGGTACCGCTGAACGTTCCGTCCATGTTGGCTGGCTCCGGGTATCCAGGACAGACGATCGCTTTTTTGGCAATGCAACGATGGCTCTGCCTTGGAAATACCCTGGGTTTGCTATGTCAGTGACGTGCACAGGACTTGGACCGCCAAGAGTTATATTCGAGGTTAGGCTTGATGTCCGGTACTCCGAGATCTTGGACAGCGAATGCGATCTTCATCAATAGAGGGCATCTGTGGGCGGCTCCTTCACCACGTTTCCTGAGTCTCGGGGGCGCCTACAACGGATATCCCAAGGTTTTCGGCTTCTGTTCTAGCTGTGTTCAATTTAGACGCCATATCAGGATCGCCTACTGACCTTTTTTTGGACATAGATAGCAACAGGTTTCGCTTTGTTTGTTTCTGGCTGGACAGCTCTCCAGCTCCATTGGCTCAAAGGTTGATATCCGATGTGTACGTGATGTTTGTGTATTGGTACGAGTTTGGTGATGATTGAAGCGCTTGCTTTTGTGTGCGGCCGATTGCCAGGATTTGTACCATACAGGCGCGTCGGAAAAGGCAACACGAAGGGTTCTTGGGTATTTAGTGGCGTTCATTGATATCAGGGCACTGCATTCTCAAGTCTGGATACGACAGCGGAGAGGAGCCGGTAGTGAACCCATGGGCCGGCGAGAAGGTGTACACGTTCCTGGCGGTGATATGGAATCATTCTAGATCCCCCTCGGTGGGAGCTGCAGCAGGAGCGACAGCCACACATATTCAGTGCTCGACGGTGGCTGCATAGAGGTAACCTTGACAATAGAGACCTGGGTCAAGATCATATACGACGCCCGAAATGGATACGGAGCGCCAGAAGGTGCTGCTATTCGAGGCATCTGACCACGACCAGACATAGACGGGGATGGGCAAAGTCCGAACAGGGAATACTCAACATGGCCGTTAGGTGGGCACCGCGAGACTCGGACGCAAACACTGTAAATACTTAGATAGCTAGCGATCCGTCAATCTTGAACTTTACTTGACTTTACTTTTTTCAAAAAAATCAGGGATCGAGGCCAGACCACGTGCCGAGATTAGTTCACAGGCTAGGCTGCGTCTTAACTTCTAGTCGTCGTCGTTGTTCTCGACGACCCTCTTGCTTCATTTCTACCACGATGCCCTCCGAGTTCTACACCGCCCTCGACGACCAACCACCTCTTGAACACGTACAGACAAAAGTCTGCTCGTCGTGCCATCGTCCAGTCGACCCCGCAAGTCATCTCTTTCTCCTCGCTGCCGACGCTATCGTCTGCGCAGCATGTGGTCCCATTCACGGACAGACAGACCCCAGGACGACGTGCATCGACGTCGACAATACCTATCTGCGTCTGGGACGCTCTACATACGACCAGGAGCCATCAGATACGCAGCGACCAGCGCCCCCGCCGCCGCCAAGCTTCGCCAGCAAGCTCTCGTCTCTATCCGTCCATACCCCGACAACGACGGTCTCATCGTCGCAGCCGCTGCAATCGCATGCACCGGCTGTCCCAGTGGCAAACCTAACCGCAGGCATACGGCCTTGGTCTCACTTTCTCCCAATCCCCTTACCGATATCACTCGTCTACGAGTTCGCACCCAGGCTCATCACTGTCTCTACCCGGGTGCCTCCTTCCAAGGAACACAGAAGAGTGGACGGAACAGCTATGATGTCACGGTAACCATTGTTGTGCGTATGTCCCTGCGCCTTTCCTGCGTCTGCTCACCGGCAACGGCAGGACGTCGACTTTTCGTCGTCGTTCCTCTGCGGTTACCTTTGCATCCGAGGTCTTACCGAAGATTACCCCGAGCTCACTACCTACTTTGACGCTGAAGTCATTGGCAGCCGCTACGGCTTCCGTACTCAAAATTGGGGCGCCAACGAGGCCGACGACATGGTACATTGGTCCCGCTTCCCCGCCTTCCGTCATGTCAAGCACGACCTTAAAAGACCTCACTACACCATCCCTGACCGCGAACGAGGGGCCGTGTTCATGCGGTGGAAGGAGCGTTTCTTGGTCCCGGATCACCGCGTACAGGATATCAATGGCGCAAGTTTTGCCGGCAAGTAGCTGCCTTATCTCCTCTGTCATCTGTTCTTACAGGTGTACAGGTTTCTATTACGTTTGTGTCGATTTCAATCCCACTCAATCTTCTCAAAATGAAGAACCAACATCACCCGTGACAAAATCTGAGCCCCGAGAGCGACGCGAGTCCAGTGCTCGTCGATCTCCTTCTGCCGGCCCGCGTCTAACCGCTCCGCCTGCAGCAACGATGAGTGGGTTTTACTATCACCAAAACTCCGAGCCGTGGGTCTTTTCCTTTTACTTCTAGGCTATTCTAGTCCTGACTGCTGTTGCAGATACCAGCAGCTCACGTTGGCCCACGTCCCCGAGCGAGCAAGTTCTAGCTTTGAATTTCGTTAATCCAGTACTTACCGATTTACCTGCCTTATACCGTCCTCCCACCTCTTTTGTTTCTTGTGTATTGCTCTCTGTACAATTGATCTTTAGCCATGTGATATAATTCATTTTGCATGTCGTGAGTAAATATTGAGGGCCAGGTTCGGACTCGGCACGTCTACAACCGGTCAAACCAAAACTTTGATGAATGATCGTACTCGAGGCGGTGTGCGTGTCGTTATCGCTGGTGCTGGGTATGTCTAATCTACGTGCTACCTGTCAAAGTGACTCACTGGACGTAGTATTGCTGGAATCTCAGCGGCAGTTGCGCTAAAGGAGCAACTCGGCTTTACCAACTTTACCGTTAGCACCGTTCGGTTTTTCATTTTGGAAGCGGCTGAATGGAGAGGTAGATTTATGAACAAGCAGGGGATGTAGGGGGCACTTGGAGAGTAAGTTTAATTTCAGAAGAGAATTTCCATTGACTGACTCGTTGCAGGACAACACCTACCCTGTGCGTATTTTATTTCATCACGAGATAACGCACTGCGAACCACCAAAAGGGCTGCTCATGTGATGTAGCCGCCCACTGGTACAGCCTGTCCACAGAACTAAACTCCAACTGGCCCACCTACTATGTCTCCCAGACAGAAATCCACCTGTACTGGAAACGCGTCTTTGCCAAGCACAACCTAGGCGCCAACACCAAGTTCCGTACCCAAGTCCATTATACTGCCTGGAGTGAAGAACGGCAGCAATACGACATCACCCTCAAGGACATGCTCACAGGCGAAGAGAGCCATACCACCGCCGAGGTCCTGTTTTGTGCCATGGGCGGATTTTTCACGCCTCTATACCCGGCGGATATTCCCGGCAGGGACACCTTCAAAGGCGAGCTCTGGCATTCTGCAGAATGGAGGCACGACGTCGAGCTGCAGGGGAAACGAGTGGGCGTTATCGGCAATGGCGCTTCTGCGTATGTCTCGTTCTGCTAAACCGCGGTGGCTGAGGTCCAACTCGTTCTTTCCCTAGCGTTCAGTTTATCCCGGAGATTTCGAGGGATCCGTCTGTGCAGGTCGTCAACTTTTGTAGGACGCCCAATTGGTTCGTTCCTAGGGTAAGGTGCTCTTTTTTATGGCTTTCCCTCATACTAATGTCCTTGCGTAGGTGTTCTCGCGATATCCCGAATGGGTGAAATGGACTTTTGCGAATATACCGTTTGTTATGAGATGGTACAGGAATTGTATCATGGCTAGAGTAAGCTCAATTGCCATTCGAGCGAGACCCAACTCTGACGTGCTATCACAGGCCGATATGAGCTTCCTCATCTTCAACAAACAAAACACCTGGATTGTCAACTCCGTGCGACAGGTAAAAAGTCACCCTTTTGTTCGCTCCCACCCATGGCTTATTAAGACACCCAAGCGATTGGAAAAATACATAGCCCACAAAGCTCCAAAAGACCAACTCGAGAAGCTCACACCGAAATACGCCCCCGGGTGTAAGAGAATCATCGTCGATTCCGACTACCTTACGTGCCTCAAGCAACCCAACGTGTCACTCAACTGGGACGCCATCGATTCCGTCGTCGAGGAAGGCGTCAGGCTGAAGAACGGAGAAGTGATTCCATTGGACGTCCTGATTTTCGGGACGGGGTACTCTCTGGTCAGTTCCTTACCCGGGGCTCCTTGGGTTTTGCACTGGTGCTTAAAATATCGCAGGAGCCAGCCGATCTGCGGGTCAAAGGTCGATCGACGACGATTCATCAATACTTCAAGACGCAAGGCGGCCCTACAGCTATGTACGGCATGTCTATTCCTGGCTTTCCCAACGTCTTTGTCCTACTGGGTCCCAACGTTGCTGTTGGCCACGCGTCAGTGCTGTTTTCAGAAGAGGCGCAGGTGCAGTACGCGTTGCAGCTTATCAAACCCATCATCGACGGCCGAGTGAAGTCCTTCGATATCAAAGAGGACGTCTGCAGCGCGTACAACTCGTGGCTCCAGCTTCGTCTTGCGTCCTCCGTCTGGACGGACTGTCGCTCGTATTATCACATTAACAGAGACGACCACTCCAAGATATCGGCTGTGTTCCCCGGGCCTGTGTCACTCTTTTGGTGGATGACGCGTAGGCCTCAATGGGATCATTGGAATGTGGTGGGCACTAAGACGGAAGATCTTCATCGGTTCTATGGCCAGAGTGTGATTATGGGGCTCGTCTCGCTGCTGGTGAGCCTCGGTGTGGCCTTTGCATTCTCAATACCTCGAGGCCTTGTGTCATAGGCTTTTAGTTAGATCATCACGTCGTTATAGTTGATATATGCGACACTGGTATAATACCCATTCCGATCTCGGACTCCACCTAGACAGTCTAAACAATTTCTTTACTGCTTCGTCTGCTTGCCTCTTCTCTCACTGTTCCTTCTTCCTCCACGTCCACGTCTATTGGTTCTATGTCGATGTCATGATGTGATCCGTGACTGAGGGTATCGTGGTTCATAGCAACGTTCTCTCCCTTTTCTGCATCCAAGTCCCCGTCCTTCGTAGACCCCTTCTCACCTTGCGGGGCGCCTCTAACCGTCGCTCGTTTCAAGCTGTACTTCCGTATACCAAATGCTGTACGAGATCACATCAACTTGAGTCCATGTAAAGATAACGGATTTACCCACCTAACAGTAGGCCTACACCGCAGATCGGAGTGTGGACTAACCATATCGAACTGATGGAACGCGCGTAAGCTTGGATGATGTCTGCCCGCAGTTGAACATCCTGTCAAAAAAAAGTATAGGGTCCGGCGTGTATCAAAAAAAAAGCACCGAAATGACATACCGCTATGTTCTTCAACTGCCGTACGCTTTCACTTAAAGACCCAGTAGGCAAGCTACCCTCTGCGTTAGGTATCTTGGCGAGCCGCTTCGTAAGTGTCTATAAAATAAGGGTCGACACAAGCTCATCATAGGCGTTTAACGCGAAAAAAAAACATACACTTGAAAAAACAACCTGTCCAACGGAGACGCCAACAGTTCCACCTAACGTCCTGATCACATTAAGAAAATTTTTTTATCACAGCATGTCATAAAGACATGAGAACACACTAACCTGATAAACCCATATGCTGCTGTACTAGTCGCCATATCCTTGAGAGGCATCGCTGCCTGTAGAGCGATCATCGGGACCTACAAAAGCCGAGCGTCAAGAAGTCGAATCGGAAAGCATCCGAATTCGTCCTACCTGGAACATCGTTCCGAGCCCCATAGCTGCGATGAGCGGGTACAAAACTTTCTCGGCACTAGGAAACAAGTGTGATTGAGGAGTGAGAAGAGGAAGAAGACAATCGCCGCACGTATTGGAGTAGCTGTCCAACATGATCATTAACCCGTAGCCAAGGGTAAACACAGCCCAAGATATCCATATGACTGGACGGTACTCCCCGGTACGAGAGACAACGTATCCCATGGTGGCTGACGTGAGGGAGGAGCCCAGCGAGAAGGGAAGCATCCTGTCAAAAAAGCTGTTAACGAATCATCACAGCGGAAGGCGGTGTCTGTCTAACCTCACTCCGGCACCGGTAGCTGAGGATCCTAGAATCTGGAAGTATACCGGTAACTAGGAAGATGTCAGAGGAGAAAACGCCACTAAGAAGGACAGACGTACATAATATGCACCTAGCGACGACGAGAGTTAGCTGCGCTATACGTTCCTGGCCAAATTCTGCACTTACCCACGAAGAACGATAGAGCATGAAGGAATGTCGATACCAGGATGATCCCTGTGGTTCGAGTCTAATCATTCATCAGATCTTCGCTTCCGACGCTCAATCTGTAAACTTGCCTGGAATAGACGCGGCGGAATAATCGGCGACCTCTTTGTGTACGCCTCAAAGATCCCAGCGCACACAAGAAGCACGCCCCCAAGCGCAATCAACACGATGGTTTTCGGGGCTTGCCCTGCAACGAAGCTGTAGATCGTCGCTTTGACATACAGAGATCCACTCACAGCTCGCTTCACTGAAGTTGAAACCAATTAAGAGACAAACCACTCCTGCTACGATCAAACCCAGCCCATGAAGTCGAATTCTCGGGCATGTTCGCGGAGAGTTCGTCCCGGGTGAGGGTTGAGGTTGAGGAAGAAGAACAAAATAAGAGCAGCGATGCCGCCTGTAGGTCTACAAGGGAGAGATAAACGTTTAAACTGGATGAGCCAGCATTACCATCCTAGACGTACAGATTTATCCAGAAGCACCTAAATATAAGCCATTAGTATGCTTCTGTGAGAGAAGGGAAGACTATAGTTCACCATCTCCATGAAACATGGTCAGTAAAGACCTAGAACAAAGGGTCAGGAAGTGGATCAGATTGGACATAAAAAACGACGGCTCACACCACCAAGAAGAGGTCCAACGACACTATAAGATCATTAGAAAGGCCGAAAATGGAGATAAACGTGGAGATACCTAGCAATGCCCCAGGTAGACCCAATGAAACCCCCGTATTTCCCTCGTCTGCATATAGCGCCTCTTAAGGATCAACGGTAGAATTATGACAATTGTTGCTTACTCCTGCAGGGGAACTATATCACTGATCGTGATGTTCACCTAAAAAGGCGATCGGTAACACGGAATACGGAACAAATCCAGGGCACTTTACCAGTTGCATAATACCACCCCCTCCGATACCTTGTACGGCGCGACATATGATGAGCCAGGTGAGGTTTTGAGCAGCGCCACACAGCGCGGACCCAATCTACGCAATGTCAGTTCAAAGCGTGAGGAGATCTGATAGGATAACTTGCCAGAAAGATCAGAATGGAAGAGTACAAAATGGGTTTGCGGCCTGCAGGCGGCATGAGCAACGGGGCAGTAGTCATTGGGCGGAACAGGCTGACCAATGAGATCCGATAGCTTTCCATACAGCGGTGATAAGGTAGCTGCAGCAAGGAGGTAGGCACTAGAATTATGGCGCGTCAGAGCGAGAAGAATCGGAAGAGGCCCGCGGACTGACCTTCCGACCCAACTGTAGTTGTTGCCGTCACCGAGTTCCTCGACAATAGTAGGCAAAGCGGTCGCGACAATCGTCTGAAAAAAAACGCAATAACATTAATATTCAAATTATGCAGTCACAAGTAGACACACCTGATCCATCGCTGCCAGAAATACGCATGCCATGAACCCGAAAAAAACCTGGAACACCGCTATTCCAAAAAATTGATAGGAATTGGTAGCATGGGACGCACAATGGGAAGGCGATTTTGTGGGAGAACTTGCGTCTCTTGACCCTTCCAAGATTCTCCAGGTTTCGCTTTCTTTTTAGGTAGAGCAGTCGCATCGGGGACGGGATCAAGGGCGGGACTAGGCGGCATCGTGTTCGTCATCGTGGTAGGAAAGAAAAGTCCAGAGGGCGGATCCAACAGCAATGCACAGTGACTGGACTACTTATAAATAATCCTGGAAGGCCGCTTCAACGACAGAGAATTTCGTCCGAGATCCGATGTGCCGCCGGCAGTTTTCTGGGGCAATATGTCTGCCAAATTGCGAGCGAGAAAAAGGAGATCTTCATCTGTTTCTGTTTCTGTTGTACCTAGAAGAAATATGGCGAAAACAGAGGCAGGACCCTGCAGAGCGACATGATTTCTGCAGCACTACCTACTCGAAGAGAGATCAGGAGATATCGCAGTTCGAAGATGCGAATAATCTGGCTCACAATCGACGATCCACATCCATGGCGCGCTTTCATCGCAGTCTGAACGACGTCAACCAGTCTCGTAGTCAGACGCTACATATTGTAGGTGGGGCCCCACCTTGCGGGGGTGTAGTGAGTGTGGAGTCTGTTGCTTAATTAAGCCATCCACTTGCCAACTAAATCTACCTGTGTCGGAAGGGATTCCGACAACGAATAAATGTGGTATTACAGGGCCTTGGGGCGTATGAAACTGGGAACAAGCAGGATATCTGGGAGATAAAGCGTATGGGCACATAAAATAAACAAGTATGAAGGGTTTCCCTATCCAAAAGCGCCACCGGCCTGAAATCGGCATGCCGATCGATTTGGCGGAGTGCCGGCTCGCCGCCAAATTGTGTCATGCTTTGTCATCACGGGTTAACGTAAGGCAAACTTTATTTTCCGCGTTGTCCTTGCCGTTCCTCGCTCACATCTCATACATTTCCTAGTATCGGATCGATCTGGAACTCAAGCACGTAAAAGGAGCATTTATATCTCTTTTGAATGGGCAGTGGGATGAGTATGTACTCGGGTCTCCTTACTGGCAGCTTCCCTCCGGCATTCCAGTCCGCTCTTCGGCCCGGGTTTTACTGGTGGTACTTGCGATCTGTAAATCCAGTTTTCCAGCTTTCCAGTACCTTAGCAGGGGTAGCTAATACGTCCAGTCCTCCAGTCCTTCTATGTAAAGTACGTGGTTATTCGTGCTCGCAAAATGGATGCTCCAACGATCTTTATTACAATATTGCCGGACCTTGAAACATAAATAGGCTAGCTTGTGAAGCTGGAAGAGTATAAAAGAACTGTGCTCCATAAATGCAAACGGGTAAACACGACTGTGACTGCCTGTACTCCCTGCAATAACAGGGGTTAGGCCAGCAACCTCAGTCTCAGAAAAATGGATGTTAGAAAACCAAATGAAAAGGTGACCGCCCTCGGACCGTGGAGTCGTTTGGAAGCCATCCACAAGCTTCAATTGATAGCCTTCAAATCTTGGAACTCGGATACGTAGGTAGTTTGGTGGTATAAGACACCACTGCACACGCTTCGCTGGGTCAACAAAAGACACAAACCAGCATGGTGCAACTCAAAGAGGACAGAACTCCAGCAGGTTGCAACCCCCTCTGGAAGGGTTAAAGTCTGCTACAGATACACGTGTGTCTATTCGTGTATGCCTGTCTTCGCGTGGTTGAGACAGGAATTGGTCGTAGCGAATGTGGATAGGAGGACCGTGTAAAACCTGAAAATCTGCCATTACCTGTGCACCACCGATCCAACTGGTCTCGAACGATATATAGGGAACTTGAGGGAAAAGAGCTCTCAGGCCGACATTATTTGGTAGCCACATGAGAAGGGTGTAAACTTGTTTTACTACGCTTTCTCCTGCATTTCTCGGCAATCGATGAAGCAGGTGATGGCACAGGTAAGTCGGGGGATGAGATCATGGTAAACGATGGATTTCTGGCGCTCGGTTATATCGCAGAGGTAATATACGTATGTGAGGCTGGTGATATAGATATCTCGGGAAGCGATAGGGGCGTAAACAGCTTTCCACGTTCGATTGATCTGGGGAAAATCTTCATGAAAGACTGCCGGACAACAGAGGTCATTTCAGAGTGCCATATTTCCTGAACAATTATTTCTACGAGCTCTGGGAATGTTCATCGCTCGATACTTGTCTTTCTAAGCAAGTGGCTGGGCAGGTTGTGCCGACGTGCCGCAAACCTTATCTGGAAAAGGCGGCTCTGTTTTGACTCTTCCAGGACTTTCATCTATCCTTCACTTCATCGTTCTCCATCCTTCATTTTCTACCATGTCCGAAGGCACTATCCCTACTTTCAAGCTCGTTCTTGGTGCGTTCACCGTTCTTTGACTGTCTTTTCTGCTTCCCTGACGCGCCTTTGCCCATCTCTCTTTCATCGATGTTCTGATATCCTTTCATTTGCCGCCCATTCTATCTCTCTATCGACATCTTCACCCACCGCTTCTGATTCACGGCTATTCTGCACTGTAGTCGGCGATGGAGGTACCGGCAAGACCACCTTTGTCAAGGTTCGTTGCCCCACCATCGGTTTTCAGATCGCGTCCTGATCATGGCCATTCTACAGCGCCACTTGACTGGTGAATTCGAAAAGAAGTACATCGGTGCGTCTCTATCCTTTTACTACGTTTTCCCTACTCTATCTTGCTGTCTTGTCGGCCTAACAACCCGTTTTTCCAGCCACTCTCGGTGTCGAAGTCCATCCTCTGTCCTTCTCCACCAACTTTGGTACCATATGCTTCAACGTCTGGGATACTGCCGGCCAAGAGAAGTTCGGTGGCCTCCGAGATGGGTACTACATCCAGGGACAGTGTGGAATCATCATGTTCGACGTTACTTCCCGAATCACATACAAGAACGTTCCCAACTGGCATCGTGATCTCGAGCGTGTCTGTGAAAATATCCCCATTGTTCTTTGTGGCAACAAAGTCGATGTTAAGGTTCGTCCTCGCTGACTGCAATCGGTCTTCCGATCTCATCGATAACGCGCAGGAGCGAAAAGTGAAGACTGGCGCAGTCACCTTCACCGAAAGAAGAACCTCCAGTACTTTGAAATCTCTGCCAAATCCAACTACAACTTTGAGAAGCCTTTCTTGTGGCTTGCGAGGAAGTTGGTTGGGTATGTTGTTGTATCTCTGCTGCATACGATCGTTTGCTGATGTACCATCAATTGCACAGCAACCCGACTCTAGAGTTCGTCGCTGCACCTGCTCTTGCGCCTGCCGAGGTGGCGATTGACACCGCTCTGATGGAGCAATACAACAAGGAGTTGGAGCAGGTACGCAACACACATCAGAGACCTCTTGCAATGACTCACACGCTCTCTCTAGGCCGGAGCCGTGCCCTTGCCCGAAGAAGACGATGACCTGTAATCTGTACGCTGACGCTTTTTGTACCTGTGTTTCACTTTTTCTTTTTTAAACAATTATAACACCCTCTACATTTTTGTTACCATTATATGGAACACACCAGTTGGTTTCTCGTGCGTTGTACAATCCAAAGCAGTTCTCGATGTGAATTTATCTGGTTTGATTAGAAGAATATCATGATGTGGTAATGAATTTGTGTGAATTATCTACAAGTACTACAAATACAAGGTGGGATTCCAAGGTATCAAAATCAAACACGAAAATATGGTTGGAGAACTAGCGGTCATGACGAAAGAATGCGATGTATGCATTACAAGTCGTCCACGATGTCCGCGTAGTTTTCTTCCCAATCTTGAGTCGGGGAAGGGATCGTTCTTTTTTGGAAAATGAACGAAAATCCCTCAAACTGAATGAAACGGCCACTTACCACGCACTGGCGAGGATGGACGTGGAGGTGGCGGCTGAGCAACGGCACCAGGAGGAGGGAGGTTCGGGTAGACAATTTGTCGCCGATACCTTGGGAGGAGGAGAGGAGCCAGTTGCGGTAGATGATGGTGGTACACGCCAAAAAGGTCCACTAGAAATAACAAAGAGATCCGTGTCATCGACGTAGGCTTCCTTAGCTTCTTCATGCGGAGACTCATCATATGGATGATACCAATGATGGTGATAACTATGCGTCTGATACCGCCCCGATTTCGGTAGCGAGGATTGCTGTGGGAAGAAAAATTTGAATTTGAGTTGGGTTGGTCAGACCGAGGATTATATTGAGCATTTCGAGGATAGGGCGTCCAAGATCTTCCTCGACCTCGGTTGGAAGGATGATGCTGATACTGATGGTTGAAAGGTGGAGTGGGAGTGGGATTATCTGTGATCACAAGAAATGAGAATAAATCACTTTGAATGGTGGGTGCAGCACACTAACCTTCTCGAACGTTTAACGGAGGCCCAATTCGAGAAACATGCCCATTTGAATTACTTTCTTGAGGAGAGGTCCCCGGGACAATTCCAGCTTGCTAGAATGCAGATCAGTCACTAAGTTGTGAGATAAGTGAACTCGACTCACCTGGAGGACTGCAAAGACAATTTGCGTTATTCCTTCAGTGATGTTCATTGCGCTAGAGAATGGCATGTCATTGTAAGGGGCCGGTGCGTTAGAGGAGATCCTGGGAGTGCTTGCACCTTCCTGTTGAAGATCGGTCTGAGAACGCGTGCCATCCACCATTGGCACGTCAACGTGGGAGGTCGGTGTGGTAGGGGGGGTCCGAGAGTGCTAACACCCGCACGTGTTTGCTGAGTGCTAGTTTGCGTGGGCGCATTATCTGAGCGACCCGAGTGCGAGGGGCCTCAGTGTCTGGCGGCTGAGAAGCCAGCGAAGGAGATCCTCCACGGCTGCCTTCGGTGACACTTGCCTGAGATATGGGACTGCTATTCGAAACCGATCTTCTTGCTTCGAGGCTTTCCGAAGCGCCTAACGCGTTATAGGCATCAGCCAATGACGGGAACGTAGTAGGGTTCTGCTTTGTACCACTGGAGTGGAGAGGTCTTCCCTTGTTTCCAGACGCCGGACTGGTTTTTTCTTAAACGTCAGGGTTTTAAGGATAGCCTGTCGTTTAAGGATATCTGTCGGCGAAGGACTTGAAATGCTCGAACGCGCCTTCTTCGGAGGCCTACCCTCGTCCTCTGATTCAGAGGAAGATGTTCCAGGGACTGTTTCCTTCGACTTGAACCTAGATCGTGGTGGCCTCGGGCCTGAAGCCTTTGGACCATTAGAATGGGACGATTGATCAACAGAAGACGATGATTTAGGCCCCCTCTTCGCGGGTACAATGCTGCGACTGGGGCCAGCCGACGGCGAAGACACCATCGTCGCGGAAGGGTTCGTCGCTGGTCGACCCTAAGACAACATAAGTCTACTAGAAACGGATGATTAGACCCTCTACATACGGTATGCATCTGTTGGTCCCCTTTCTGCGTTGTAGAAGTGCTACGGGGTGACTGGTTGATAGTAGACGATGATCTTGGGGTGCCTTTGGTGAGGACGCTAGTGCGCTTGATCGCCGGCTTTAACGATATCGACTGAGAGGTCTGCAAAGCAGATGAACGCTAAACACAGATACAACATGAGTTTACTGAAGGTGAAGATTTCGTGTTTCGACGCACATCATTTTGTGGTGGATGATTTTCCCCTCGTCCAGTATTGGTTGGCTTTGACGACGACATGATAACAAACATTTCAGGCTGCAGTTTCAACGAAGACAGCGTCGGAATCATGACACTGAAGCCGTGTTTGCGCTTCTCCGACTGTATTGGCTTGTCGTTCTTGCAAGTCTTCGACGAAGAGGATTCATCGTTTGAAGATGGATGCAATGTCCCACGAATCGGCGGTGAATCAGCTGCTGGACCTGGATCCGAAGATAACGAAGACAAAGGAGATTCTTCGATAGGTTCTGATGTATCAGCTCCCCTTTCAATGGAGTCGTTGTTTGTCTGAATGAAGTATAAGTGATCATCATAGTCCCGCGAACTAAACAAGAGCTCACCATGACGATGTCCGCACGTCTGTCATACCATCCCAATTTCATAAACGTAGGATTCATGGGTTTGCACCGATCAAAAGTGGACGCGTTGTACACCGATCTCACACTCGCATCCGGGACTGTCCCATCTTCGGTAGCTCGGATGAACGCTTTTAACTTGTTCCCGTAACTCTTCCTGAGGACAACGTGCTCTGGTGATAAGATGAATTCTCCCTGTCTTGGTCATGGAGTAACAGGGCTTCCACCGAATGCATGTGGAAATTTGTAGCAAGATGCAGATAGCACTTCCTGAATGGCATTTTCCGCAATAAAGAGCCCAAGCTGAAGGGACGAGGTGAGAACTCTTGCCAGGGGCCGTACATGTGCGAGCATCCTGCTATCATAGTAAGAAAAAATATATATGCACGGCTCGCAACTGCCATGGACATACCGCCTGTCTTCGTCGGTCCGCCAAAACGCAAGCAGCTCGGAATACTCCTGATCGGTCATCTGAGAACAGTTTCCTTCGAATACGGTCAGCACAATGCAAAGGAAGTAGGAGAAAAGCTAACTTTTCCTGTTCAAAGTCAAAGTGCAGCGAGGACTCTAAGGCTTCACAGTCCCTCAATACTTTGATGACCTTCTGTCGTTCCTCAACAAGAACCTTGAAAGGCCGGCATTGCACAGCCTGCATGGTCTCGCAGCGACAGCTTCGTCCTTCGGAATAACATGCAGGACAGAGTGCATAACCGTTGCCACGAGTCACACCGGCGGAAGATTCGGAATTTGAAGGTACACAAGTATGACATTCGAAGAAGCTTTGAAATGCGTCGGCGCCACAGAAGTCGCAGACAACATGAATGTCCTCATCGTTCTCGTCGCATCCAGAGGTCTCCGAAATTGTAGGAATCTGGATGCCCTCCGGCGGACATTCGTTCGTCAGAATATAATCGAAAAGGCGCAATAACATTGAAAGACGGTTTGCAACGAGTTTTGTACGCCGAGATCTGTCTCCCCTTATAAGGTCCTCAAGCTCGATGCGGGATCGATGAAGAGCATGATATATTGTCGACTTGATGCGGTATGTCTCGCGCCGGCATACCCTATACCAGCTCCAGTTATTGAACATCTAAGATTGCAAAACTGTCCTACCTTTGATATATGGGCAGCTCGTGATGAAGAGCGACCACCAAACCCTTGAGGGTCATTCTGGACCACGATGTTTTGATGGTTATTCCGCCGTAGTTGACGACCTGATGACAGCTTCTCGGAGGCACCAAGACCAGGTCGCCTAGTTTTTGTTGAGTGATATAAACGTCAAATGGCGCTCTGGCGAGCTCCTCGATAGTAATGACATGCATCTCGTGATCCAGCTCTTGTTCAAGGGCGCGAAAGTATTCCGCCACTTCCAGAGCATCGGAACCCTTGGTCATAAACCAGAAAGAGGAACCGTCATTCTCGGTGTAACACATAAGGTTGTGTCCTGAGGATGCACACAGATCCTTGTGACACGGCGTAAATGTTTCGCCTATACCAAGGTAACACATTAAGGTTTCCACAGTGGCCTATCAGAGACCTCAGAACACGCATAGACTTGGAAAGAAGAATTACTAACAGATTTCGGTAGATTCGTCAGATAGTTTCGCGAATCGTTTGGGAGGAGACGAGATGGAATGACTCCAGATTTGTGCAACCATTCGTCCCAGTCGGCCGGACATTCGGCATCCTTTCCGTACCACCTGACTGTCTCTGGCATAGCGCTCGTAAGACGTAATAAAACAACAAGCACAATCTGAGCGAACCTCCTGGTGCAACAAAACGCGATGCTGAGCGACAGTGTTTCGTGAATTGCTCTAAAGAAACAGTATGGTCCGACCAATCGTGAATATTACGGACAGCAATATCTATTGCCATTAGACGCGTCAAAGACGAAGAGATGTACTACTCACCTTTCTGACCGTGCTCTCTGAGCCATTCGAGGTTGAATTTTCCCCCCAGCCAGTCAGGGTGCTTGTGCCAGTCCTCAACAACCAAGGGTATCGTCTTTTTGTCATACCGCAGCAGTGTTTCTTGCAAGGACTCGGACTGGCCACCGACTGCAGAAACTCGAGGTACCGGATGGAATCGTTCTCCCTGTTTCAAGAGACCTTCCAGCGACCAGTCTTTAGTGGTAAAAGAAACCTTGTGGCAATCAGGCCGCATCTTGGCGATTGTACCCATTTTGGTACTGGCGGTACCGGTAGACGCGTTCGAGCAATCTGAGCAAGAGAGGGCGGTTTGAGCACGTGGCGAAGCACTCAATTTGGAATCCGGACTCGATCGATCCCAGGTGTGTGGAGAGGGAGGGTCCCCCCACTGAGGCTGGTGGGCCATCATTCGCCGACGAATCTCTTCGAGGCTGCCCATGGACGATGCTTGTGGGAGTTGTTAGAGAGTAGGCCCCTGGGCGCTTAACTTCTTATACTCGGTCGTCCGCAGAATCTCACGATTCCGGTACCCGCTACTATCATCACTGCTGTCGGAGAACATCAAAATCATTTCCTTCTGCAATGTCACAACATCATCGCCTTCGCATACGCCTATATGAACTTAACAGCAATGAACACATCCAAGATAGGTGCAGTGCAATAGCCGAACCAAAAAGTCACATGCTTGCTAGAATGTACTCGCGCGGAATAGAACTTGGTTACTGATTCACGGCATAACAGCCTGCAGGCGGTGGAATCACAACATCTCAACAGCGTGTTGTAGCGCCACACGGCGCGTGCTATAAACCAGATCATTTTGTTATCTCACATCGCGGTAACTGATCTATAGTACGCAGAGCTCCAGCAGTCTGATGCGAAATATATCAGTTCAACTTCATTGTAGATTGGACATCGTTTTCATGAGACGATCCAAGACAGTCCAACTAGGAATAAAACAAAGCGTGATTGCAGCCAGTCACTCTATGTCCGCTGTCATGAGTGACGAGAGGAGATATAGTCCATTTTTGGCGAGCTTCTCCTGGCAGTGAAGCACGGCGTAAAGCATTATATTGGCCAGCCGCACACCGGCGTAATAAGCAGGCCTAAAGTGTTTAGCGCCAGCCCGGTTCAGAATATATCAACTTTCTGATCTTCGGCCTTTCAGGGATCAGAATTGCCCTTATCGAATATAAAGCTTTGGGATATCGCCAAGCACCCCAACAAGCCCGGAAGATGGCAAAGGAATTCTAGCTGAAACTTCACATATGAATAAGTAACCCCTGAATTAGCGAATGTGGTTGGGCACTATACAAGTTACTTAACCTCATAGCGACCTGATTAATTGATTGGCAAAGGCTTAACAGACAGCGCACTGCAGAACGGCCTGTATATAGCATTGTCCAACAATAGAGTCTGAGAATCAGAGGCAAATCAGAGATCCCAGTGAGTTCTAAGTGATATTTCAAGCTGTTGTAGGAAGTTCGAAAAGCCGCCGACAGATACGAGTTCCACAGCCCAGACAGCAGTAACCGCAGCAAGTCACTTGCCGCCTGCCGGCCATGAAGTGCGGGTTCCGAATTTGAAATCAGAACACTCCGGGATATCATGTGTATTTCACGTGATGTGAATCTTTGCGCGTCGCGTCTGGGGAAATTCATTAGCTCTTTGTACGCATCCTCCACCACCCTTCCATTATCACCAACGATGTCGGTCGTATCCACGTCCCAACAGGAATTCGACTTTTGGGAATTTGTCAACTGTGCCAGATGCCAGCTTCCTTTCGCCTCCGACGCTGGTGCGACCATCCCGTTCTGGTTGACGGAGTGCGGGCATATAGTCTGCAACAACCATCTCAGTCAGTCGAATGGCTTGAATTCGATGAAAGGAATTATCGTGACCCTTTGCGGCAGATGCTGACCAGAGTTGTGCGGTATGTGGGTCACCCGGCATTCAGCTGGTGCCCCTTCAACGCGAGGTGCGTCACTAGCTTTCAAACGGTTCCCATTCGTTTTGTTGAATCCGGATCACAAAAGATGGATCCGCCAATGTCCGACTGGTTCCGTTCAATACCGTATGCGCTGGACTCTATTGCATATACAGCCAAAGTGATTTTGGCCGTGTCTTTGTCGAGCATCTCTGACTGTTGTCCAGTTCCAGCAAGACTCCATGGCTGCTCAGATACGGTACTACAGGGCTAGGCATCAACAACAGCGGGCATATATAGAGAAGCTCAAACGCGAGATGACGGAACTAAAAAGGTGCGAGAGGCAGGCTGCCTGCTAACATATAGGGCAGCTTACCATCTGCCGTTCTTAGAGCGAATCAGTACTTATCGGGGGAAATATCATCATACCAGGAAGGAGTCGATTCTTCACAGCAGCAGATTTACCATCGCAGAGATGAACAAGAGCCGTCGGAGAATATGAATGTCCACGGGAAACGCCCTATGAATCAACGGTATGGCTTACCTTGTTCTTGTTTCCATGACTGTCAATGTACCGGTGCACTGCAGGCCAATGACTACTTCAAGTCCCCATTCCTCTCTGATAGGACCCGATAGGCTCACTCTACCGCCTGGTCAGCAACCTCCCAATTTGTCCTATAACCGTGCAAACGACATGGCACCACAAGCTGTTAACAACGTTCCGCAGCGGCAGCAGAGACCAGCATCCCGTAATTTTGCGCAGTGCGGTTCCTTCGATTATCGTGGTTGGCTTTGATCTCAATCCTGTCTGCTAGGCAATACGCTTATGTCCCGCCCTCGACGCCACACCTGCCTCCACCTCAGTTATCGCACATGCAGGCACCACAAAACATCCAACGAGCAAGAGCAAATCAAGCTGCTTCACAGGACCAGGCAGGACCGGCAACAGCTTCTTCTCTCAAATTCAAACCCGCTCAAGTGCAAGGCAACAACAGACCTCGGAATATGGGTCCACCGCCCACGCCAGCACATGTACGAGCGCAACAACGGCAATCTGCCAATGCGCCAGCGAATGCTGTTCCTTCTCGTCCGGTCAACACTGGAGCTCCTCCTTCAAATCGATTCCTTCCTCCAGGAGAAAGATTCGCTCCGCCCTCATCAGCAAATACCAGTGGAAAGCGATTCCTACCTCCAACGCCGACAACAGGTCCTCAACATTTCGCCTCTGCTCGTGGTGCTTCTCTTGCAGGTCCTTCAGGAACGAGGGCGATGCCTCGTGCTGGGACGGCTATACCGAATACTGCTGGAGGTGGAAGCCAAAGGATGCCTTTTGTACCTGGACAAGGATTCGGGTGAAGGAAGGCCTGCTCCCGCTGTAGCGTGATTTCCTTGGTTCAATCGCCGCTATGCCCAGAGATATTTACATGATTTTGCTTCGAAGGTCGTATAGCGATGTATCCATCCAACAGAACTGCATTAGGGAGCCACAATACAAAAATTCAAGACAATATTATAACGCGGGGGCACCAGAGGGTGTGTTGATGACGAAGAGAGGCATGTAGGAGGCAACCAAGGCGCTGATACATAGGCTGAAAACATATTGGTGCTACGCCTTGAGAACAAGAGAGGTGCTACGCACAGAAGATTCGACAGTCCACCAGTTCCCTCCTTGGCACGCATGGGATGCTGGTTGACGTACTGGTTAGGCCAAACAGAACTGAAGGCCAGGCAAGATACCTTTCAAAGGATAAGACGGCGATTCCTAGTCAAAGGGCATGCTCACCTATTCCGTGTCACCATGATTAAACCAGAGAGGAACATGCCAGACGTTCCAAGACCCTCTACAGCACAATAAGCAGAGAGGAATGAATGAGTACCGCAAGAACATACCACTTTCTCTATACCATGTCGGAGGCAGAGTGAATTTTGTAGCGAGGGCAGCGTCTCTAGGATCGTCCTTAGTTGACATCGTGGACGATGATGATGAAGTGTGACGAAATTTGAAAAAACTCGTTCTATCGCGAACCACGTGCAGTGCCTATCTCTGGACCGACACCAGTACGCGCCTACTCTATGACTTCTGGTCCTGGCAACGACGATGAGCGACAATCTCTTCTGAATACCCGTTCTGAATCCCACTATGACTCTACCAAGATTGTTGTCGTCGCCAGTGGTATCGACGGTGCCGCAGTGCATCGGAACGAAGGCGATTGTGAGCAGCGATAAGGACTTAGCTCGAAGGATATTGCTCAATAACTGCCAGCACGTAACGGAGAGTCCTACGACGATGTACCTCAGGCGAAGCGACAGCTTGGTCTGTTCCCTCGAAATATCATTTATCCCACTTCAACTAACCGCTATCAGGTCTATTCAGCGCTATCTTCCTCGTATTCAATCGTATTATCGGAACTGGGTACGACAGCGTCCTTGTTGTGACTTCAGCCTACGGTATCTAATGTCAAATTGAAGCATATATGCGACCCCAAGCAACATCTTACGCTCGTCTGGAAGCCCAGGCCTTGCACTAATTATGTGGCTAGCTGGTGCAAGTATTGCAGCAGTAGGAACGGCTGTCTACGTTGAACTTGGCACCGTATGTTCTATACTTCGTATCTATCTCTATATAGAATACTGATACAAGAGTAGGGACTACCCCGAAGTGGAGGAGAGAAGAATTATCTTGAATTCATATACAGACGTCCCAAGTTCCTAGCAACCTGCTTATTTTCTGTTTATGCAATTATAACAGTGAGTATAGTGTCTACAGACGTTGCCGTTCCCTGCTTACAGATGTATCAGGGCTCGTCGGCTGCTAACAGTCTTGTTTTTGGAGAATGTTCATACTTTCTTCCCGCATCAGTATTTAAGCTGACACATTTGCAGACGTCCTTCATGCTCTGAATATCGAACCTGTCCGATGGAATACTCGATTCGTAGCCTTCTTGTGTCTATCCTTTTGCTGTCTGCTCCATGGCACCACATTCAAGTGGGGACTCCGTCTTCAGAATACGCTAGGTCTTTTCAAGCTCTTCCTTCTTTCATCGATAGGTATAGCGGGCCTGTTCTGCCTGGTCGGCGTCCCTGGATTTCGCGTTAGAGACGGATACGAAGCTCCCGACAATCTCCGGTGGGATAAGCTGTGGCAAGGGAGTAACTCTGATGCAAATGCACTAATATCTGGTTTATACAATATCATTTGGTGAGGTCCACTGTGGTATTTCACCTCCCAATATCTAATTTTCTTGATCACAGGTCGTTCGTTGGCTATTCCACGGCAAATTATGCATTGTCTGAGGTCAGAAACCCTGTTCGGACGATCAAGAGAGCAGCACCTCTGGCCCTTATGTCTGTAACTGCGGTCTACTTGCTTGTCAACGTTGGCTACTTCGCTGTGGTTTCCAAAGGCGATATAATAGGAAGCCGGCGGATCGTTGCGTTGGTGAAATCTGTTCATGACTCATTCTCATTCACTAAATTATCGTGTAGAGCTTTATTCTTCCGAAATCTATTTGGACCGAACTTAGAACGAGTGAGCCGACGTATCCTTGTGTCACCTTTAAACCTTACAGTTCGTAGGTTCTCAGCATATTTATTGCGTTGTCAACATTAGGAAATTTGCTCACCGGCCAGTTCAGTCAAGGGCGCAGTGGGTAATTCTCTAGTATGTATTTATATCTTTTCTCAGACGCCCGTTTCTAGTCATACAAGAACTGGGTCGAGAAGGAGTGATTCCGTTATCGTGGTTCTTTGCCAGCAACAAACCGTTCAATGCGCCCCTGGCAGGGCTCGCCACGAACTGGTTTTTCTCTACTATGTTCATGGTTCTACCTCCCCCAGGGGACGCCTACCTGTTCATGATCAGTTGTGAGTTCTCAGTGGACTCAACACCTTTAACCTCTCAACGCTTCGTCAGTGTCATCATACTGCCTTGCTATCATTAATGCTCTTGTCTCTGTGGGCCTTTTACTTCTGTACACTTCCACGTACAAGGCATGGAATTGGGACCCACCATTTCGGGCTCCCAAGATTGTCATCGTCTTGTTCTTCTTGTCCAATGTATTCCTGGTAGTCGTACCTCTAATACCCCCTGCGCCTGGATCAAGAACGTACGAGCATTTGCCGTACTGGGTGAGTCTGACCATGCCCATGTAGGCACTTTGTGAACTTACTATTTTCGTCAGTCTCATGCTGTTGTCGCTTTTGCTGTATCTCTCATTGGTGTAGGGTACTGGTACGTCTGGTGTGTTTGGCTACCTCGAAAGAGAGGTTATAGATTAGAAAGAACTTGGGTTCTGCAGGAGGATGGCGTTTCTCGTTGTGTATTTCGCCAAATTCCTTTATGATAGATTACCTAGGTATCCTTATTCTACGATGTTCTAATGTATTCTGGCAGCAGCAAGAAGGTTAGAGAAAGTGGGAGAAAGTGCAAGCACTGTGGCCTCGCTCTCCGCATGTGACGCAATTGGGAGTGAGGCCGTCATCCCACTGCTCGACAAGCAAGAAAACCCTCCAGGTCTTCACGGTGTGCCAGAGCCCCGAGTGAGTCGCCGTTTATCTCTCTGTTTAACCTCCATCCTCCGCTTAGCTTTGGCCGCCTCCAACTCAGCTGCGATCTTAGCGGTCATCTCTGCCCTGAGCTTTGCTTGCACATACTCCTATGCATAGTACGCCACGTCGAAGGTGGTTGGTGAGCTTTGGTAGTTCAGTCACTCCTTCAGTTCTGGGTGACTCCATGCGGGATAGTTCTCGACCTTGTCATGTTGCCGAGAGAGGAGACCAAAGTGGTTGAGCCACCAGGTCACATAGGGACCTGTAGGACCCAGCGAGTCTCACGACTTGTGGAAACGGAAGCAGTCGGATGCTGCTTCGGAGTACTCATCATAGGAAATTGAGAGCTCCTCGCCGAACATCGCTGAGAGCTTGGGAATATCAAGTATCCATGTGCCCTTGGATTCGCCTGGGTCGGGGTTAGCTTTCGTGGTTGCGAGGGTGGAGGCATGGTCCATGAGGCAACGAAGATCCTTATTCGTGAAAAAGGTAGCAGGATACTAACGAAGTCATCAGTGTCATAAATGATTTTGGTGGAATGCAATCTGGGTCTGAGATCCAATGACGCGGGGCTTTTCATCAGCTGTGTCACGATATCGTCGCTTAGCTTCCCTGCCCAGTGATGCATCGTCTCTCTTCCTCTTCTCCTTCTCTCTCTGCTCCTCGCCTGCCAGCCAAGCCGGTATGAACTTGGGCACCTTGCTAAAAAGGGCCAAAAAGGAGGGTACTCTCAACGAGTTCCACTATGTCGGACGCGTCATCCGGAAAATTGGCAGGGTCGGCGGCGTGATTGTATGCCTTGAGTTACCGTGCCTCTACACAGGTATGAGCTCTGCGAGTATCTATAAAGCGGCTTGCCAGGCTACCTTGCCTTGTTCTTCTTTTCTATATCCCCGTTGAGGGATAGTCGCATGTCAAGAGAGAGTTCCTTGAGTCGCTTTCGGATCTCATCAATGTTATGTGGCTTGGGGGGCGTCCTGGAGGTTGAACTGGAGGATCAGGGGTTCAGTGGATACCATGGTGGCAAAGAGTGAATGAAAAAGAGTGAAGGCGGTGGCAAGGGGAAGCAAATGGTGAAACGACAACGAAGCACAGACCTCTGGTAAGTGTCGCTGTCAGATTCGTTGTATTTACACGTGTAGGTAATCAAAGGTATTGCCATCTGCTTCTTTATCTTATCCCTGACTACTCCATGACTTCTGGCCCTGGCAACGATGATGAGCGACAATCTCTTCTGAATACCCGTTCTGGATCCCATTATGACTCTACCAAGATCGTTGTCGTCGCCAGTGGTATCGACGGCGCTGCAGTGCATCGGAACGAAGGCGACTGTGAGTAGCGATAAGGACTGGCCTCGAAGGATATTGATCAATATCTGCCAGCACGTAACGGAGAATCCTACGACGATGTACCTCAGGCGAAGCGACAACTAGGTCTGTTCCCTCGAAATATATATTCCACTTCAACTAACCGCTATCAGGTCTATTCAGCGCTATCTTCCTCGTATTCAATAGTATTATCGGAACTGGGTAGGACAGCATCCTTGTTATGACTTCAGCTTACGATATCTAATGTCAAATTGAAGCATATATGCGACCCCAAGCAACATCTTACGCTCGTCTGGAAGCCCGGGCCTTGCACTAATTATGTGGCTAGCTGGTGCAAGTATTGCAGCAGTAGGAACGGCTGTCTACGTTGAACTTGGTACCGTATGTTCTCTACTTCGTATCTATCTCTAAATAAAATACTGATACAAGAGTAGGGACTTCCCCGAAGTGGAGGAGAGAAGAATTATCTTGAATTCATATACAGACGTCCCAAGTTCCTAGCAACCTGCGCATTTTCTGTGTATGCAGTTATAACAGCGAGTATAGTGTCTACAGACGTTGTTATTCCCTGCTTACAGATGTTTCAGGGCTCACCGGCTGCTAACAGTCTTGTTTTTGGAGAATGTTCATACTTTCTTCCTGCATCAATATTTAAGCTGACACATTTGCAGACGTCCTTCATGCTCTGAATATCGAACCGACCCGATGGAATACTCGTTTCGTAGCCTTCTTGTGTCTATCCTTTTGCTGTCTGCTCCATGGCACCACATTCAAGTGGGGACTCCGTCTTCAGAATACACTAGGTCTTTTCAAACTCTTTCTTCTTTCATCGATAGGTATAGCGGGCCTATTCTGTCTGATCGGCGTCCCTGGATTTCGTGTTAGAGACGGATACGAAGCTCCCGACAATCTCCGGTGGGATAAGCTGTGGCAAGGGAGTAACTCTGATGCAAATGCACTAATATCTGGTTTATACAATATCATTTGGTGAGGTCCATTGTAGTATTTCACCTCCCAATATCTAATTTTCTTGATCACAGGTCTTTCGCTGGCTATTCCATGGCCAATTATGCACTGTCTGAGGTCAGAAACCCTGTTCGGACGATCAAGAGAGCAGCACCTCTGGCCCTTATTTCTGTAACTGCGGTCTACTTGCTTGTCAATGTTGGCTACTTCGCTGTGGTTTCCAAAGGCGATATAATAGGAAGCCGGCGGATCGTTGCGTTCGTGAAATCTTCTCATGACTCGATCTCATTCACTAAGTTACCGTGCAGAGCTTTGTTCTTCCGAAATCTATTTGGACCGAACTTAGAACGAGTGAGCCGACGTCTACTTATTTCATCTTTAAGTTCTACAGTTCGTAGGTTCTCAGCATATTTATTGCGTTGTCAACGTTAGGAAATTTGCTCACCGCCCAGTTCAGTCGAGGGCGCAGTGGGTAATTCTCTAGTATGTATTTATATCTTTTCTCAGACGCCCGTTTCTAGTCATACAAGAACTGGGTCGAGAAGGGGTGATTCCGTTATCGTGGTTCTTTGCCAGCAACAAACCGTTCAATGCACCCCTGGCAGGGCTCGCTACGATCTGGTTTTTCTCTACTATGTTCATGGTTCTACCTCCACCAGGGGACGCCTACCTGTTCATGGTTAGCTGTGAGTTCTCAGCGGACTCAACACCTTTAACCTCTCAACGCTTCGTCAGTGTCATCATACTGCCTTGCTATCATTAATGCTTTTGTCTCTGTGGGTCTTTTACTTCTGTATACTTCCACGTACAAGGCATGGAATTGGGACCCACCATTTCGGGCTCCCAAGGTTGTCATCGTCTTGTTCTTCTTGTCCAATGTATTCCTGGTAGTCGTACCTCTAATACCCCCTGCGCCTGGATCAAGAACGTACGAGCATTTGCCATACTGGGTGAGTCCGTCTACGTCTATACAGGCGCTTTTCGAACTGACTATTTTCGCAAGTCTCATGCTGTTGCCGCTTTTGCTGCATCTCTCATCGGTGTAGGGTACTGGTATGTCTGGTGTGTTTGGCTACCTCGAAAGAGAGGTTATAGATTAGAAAGAACTTGGGTTCTGCAGGAGGATGGTGTTTCTCGTTGTGTATTTTGCCAGATTCCTTCATGATTATCAGATTGCCTACAACTCCTGATTATCTTACCTACTTGTATCCTCGAAGTCGGCCACAGTATTCAAATATCAGCCCCTAGTACAATCACGTGTGTGTTTGTGTTGAGAGCATTTGCCAAACTTTCATTGATCGCTGACAATTTACGGACTCAAACTTACGCCAAACTACCACCCACCCAGTGACTACACTCAGAATGCCTCCCAAAGCCGATATCAACAAAGCTGGATGGGAACAGAGCGAATTCCCTATTCTTTGCGAGACATGTGCGTGCCTGTTGCCTGAAATCATACTTTGCTTATTCAACAGCTTTCCAGGTTTGGGTGATAACCCGTTTATTCGCATGGTCAGCGCTTCTGTTACCATCTGAATTACCTTTTGCTGATTTCTCTGCAGTCCAAGCAAGAGTATGGACGCTCTTGTGGTACCTGTGCAAGACCATTCACAGTATTCCGATGGAATCCAGGTTCTGGCATGCGCTTCAAAACCACCGTCATTTGTCAAACATGCGCGAAAGTGAAGAACGTCTGCCAAACGTGCCTCCTTGATCTTGAATATGGTCTACCCACGCAAGTCCGTGATACCGCTTTGGCTTTGGAGAAGGACGCGCCTACAAGTGATATAAACCGGGAATATTACGCACAAAACATGGAGGCTAAGGTGCGTTACCATCGTTTACATGAGTCTTGCCGCCTTATGTCATTTTCCCGTAGTTGGAAGGCGACAAATCTAGCCTTGGCAGCGGGCGGACACAGTCTGCGGGGAAGGACATGTTGAAGCAGCTAGCACGGACAGATCCTTATTATAAGCGTAACCGGCCACACGTGTGCTCATTTTTCGTCAAGGGGGAGTGCAAGCGCGGATCCGAATGTCCGTATCGACATGAGAAGCCCGTAGAGAGCGCGCTGTCACATCAGAATTTGCAAGACCGGTACCATGGGCATAATGACCCTGTAGCTCGTAAAATCATGGCCACACATGCCGAAAATCAGGGCTTGAAGCCTCCGGATGACGAGACTATTGTATGTTCTGCCACCATCTCCTTGTAGCGCTGCTGACACCGTTTGCAGACGTCAATATTTTTATCCTCGCTCTCTCCTGAATCTACGGAACTGAGTATACGTACCACCGTTCTCAAATCGCTACCTAGTGTGGAGCCGACGCAGCTATGGTCTGTCGTTCATGTAGCTAAGTCACGGTTAGTCGTCCCTACTTGCTTTGGCAATATGCGACTTAACGTCTGCCATCTAGGTGTGCGTTCATCAACTTCAAGGAGCGAAGTACCGCTGAACGTGCGGCTGAGGCCTGGGCTAATGGCCTTGAGATTGACGGAGAACGAATAGCGATAAAATGGGGCCGCAGTAAAGCGAAGCCACTTGGCACGACCTCTGTGGCGGCCGCATCGTAGACTTCATTCCCGTTGTCTTGTATTATTAGATAGATATTTGCACGAGTACTAGCTTGCTTGCCTGAGATAAATGACATTATCTGATTAAACATCTATAATTCTTTAACGTAACAGTTATTAATCCATGATTCGGTTCTATCATAACGTTTTATAGCGAAAGTCCTAAGAGGGTCATCCAATCCTCTCACCTCTAACCAAGTAAACCTCCCACGGCGACAGCGGTTAACCAACCAGCCAGCGGCCGAATGTCAGAACCTGACGTAATAGCACGACCAAAGTTTACTAGGCCTGGTCCAGCTGAGAGTATAAGGCATTTATCAGACGTAAGACGGTTGGCATGAGTTGGTTAACGTACGACAGACGCCTGATATTCCCCATCCCACCCCGAACAGCGCTGCTCCTGTCAAGAGTTTCATGTCAATCTTTCCCCCCGTCGGAATCGCCCATAGGCCACCGAGAATGGGCCTTTGCTTCCCGCGGAAGAAGGCATATAGGATAATCGAGGTGGGCAAAGCCCCCATAGCGAGAAAAGCGAGTGATGGGTCAAAAGCCGAATGGATGGGTAGGAGTAAGAATGTCAATACTTTAATCGGGTCAATGATATTAGATAGGGAAAGCGCAAGTGCAAAGTTGAACCCGTTGTTGAAATAAGTAGCGCGACGAGCTAAGACATTCGGTTCTTTCGGTGCAGTATCATCTGGCTTTGGTTTCTGTTTTTCCTGTGTTCAGCCATGACTGAGTGGACAGGAAGTCAAGGAAACTGACATTGTAGAAATAAAGAAACGCTGAAATCATTAAGGGAATTGCTTGTAGGGCAATGAGCTTTTTTCCGGCGGATCCCAAATTCCAGTCCCAAGATGGATTTGAGGCGCTCAGCGTTGAACCGTGCAACAGACGCGCCGTTACCGCTGCCGTGGAAAAAAATGTCACGGTGGCAGCAATTGACCTTGAAACCATGAGAATTACGCGCATATATTCACATTCGAACAGCTTTTCACCTCTTGGATAGTCTGGAAAGGCCGCATATCATATGTCTATCGGTCCAAGGATCAGTAAATCAAGGGCGTAAGCGGCAATCAGAGTTAGAATTACTGACCCGGACGTGCATCCATTAGACATCTGCGAAGAACACCATTAGATTATGTTATAGGCACTTTAGAAGCGGAATACCTTGGTTCCTAATCCTACGAGGAAACCAGAGAGCAGAACTTGTCGCATTTCGAGGCCAAGTACTGCTTGATTTGAGCCCTCGAGAATTCCAATGACGAGGCCTCCGGCGAATAGCCCGGAGACACCCGCCAGTGCCTCTAAATTCCCTTTTACTGCACGATGAAAGAAACCCGATATTCCGAAGACATTTCCGTTCAAAAGCAGCAGTGCATGCACTGGGAGAGAAAGGCCGAAACCGCCTATGAGGGATCTGAGGGGTGTGGGCGTTGACATGCTGATTGCTAGAACATCCGACTGAGAGAAATTTTTAAGCAGTGATCTTGGGAAACTTGAGGGCACATCGTGAGTTATATACCTCCTCTAAGACATATGATGTCACGTGATCGAAGCCGAGTCCCGACCATGTCACCCACGCGATTACTGATTTTCGGAATTGACAACGAGAACGAGAGCGGGATGGAAGAGTAAGATGCGTCCCACCAAGCAAATTCTGTGCGACAAAGTGTCTCTGTTGAGATAAATGAATCCACACCAGATCATTCTGGAGCATTAGGATGGTGCGGCGGATACAGTTATCGCTCCTAAAATGCTGCTGAATTCCGAATGTAACCATAAGGTCACGCGAGATTCGTAAGTAAATTACGGACTGACGAAGATGTTGCTATAAGCACTTACCCACGGCCTCCTGTAGTTTCAGCTTGGGATACCCAACTTGGCCGCGTAGACGTCGGCAGGCAAGCATCAAAGAAGCTTTTCGCCGTGTCGTTGTGACGACATCTGTCTAATAAACCAGAACAGACGACATGGACGAATGGCAGCAGTCGGCACGACTGCGTTTTCGTCCTCACTGCAAGTAAGTAGTACCTAGAATGCAAGACGTCCTCGTCAGGGGCTGGTAGAAGCGAAGCGAACCCTGTAACCGTTCAGAGATAATCAAAGCCTAACTGGCTGTCAAAGATACGTCTCGGTCATTTCGACTGCTCTCCGCGGCTTATCGGACTGTAGGATGGTCCAGGTTAGTGCCTTTCAACGGACCCTTGGAATGATATATTGAATCAGCCCGCCAACTGACAACGTTGATCCACATCTTACACACCAATATAGACTGCGTTGGATCGTTCGTTGGCATACCCATCTTGAAAAATTTAGATTACAAAAGCCCGACGTGCTGCTTGGCTGAGCGGTTGGGGTTATTGTGAATTCCGATTAACAAGGGAAATCACTCACTGACTGAGGGAAAATATTCGAGCTGCTTGAGAAGAACCCGTGTAAACCCAAGAAAAGAGCGTTGCCATATTCTTCAGGTAGGCCGGCATTCTTCCAGCCAGCAAAAAGATTGCAGGTATCGAATTTACGGTATCAAATTTATCCCAAGTCAGTTAGCTCATATGACGGCAGAATGCTCGATGAACATTTGGGACAGGAGGACTAAGCGTAAGCAAGTAAACCTTGAGCCGGCAATTTCCGAGGAATAGACTGGCTGCCAAAATTGATGTCATCAGTGCGAGCACTAATCTTCGAATTCATCGCATGTCCAACATATCACTTGCATCCCAGTCAGCTGTAATCTCTTTGATACCAACGTTAGGATTACTACTGCTTTCTGGACATATAGCATGCAAGACTCACAGCAAATTCACAGGATAGCATACAACTTCGAACTCTAAAGAGCAATATTGCAGCCTTAATTCGTACCCTTCTGAGGCAAGTCCTCTTGACTTGATCCCAGATCTCCCTCTTCTTTTCGCCTGCCAATACCCTCCATCTGAAGATAAATTTCAGAATCAACCAGTCCAGGAGCATCAACAAGCTGCAATGATTTCCCTATCATCCCCTTCCACATGGTGTGGCCATCAACAAAGTCGCAATGGACGTTCTCTACGCCCATGACATCAACTGAATGAAGACCTGCAACGTTCCAGGTCACGCTCGACATGCGTGAAAGTACGGCGAGGACATAATCGTTCGTGGAGTAACCGTTGACGAGCCGGCCTGATACTAGTCGTCTTACACTTGACCACGTTGCTTGATCTGTTGACACAGGTGTCCCAAACAGAAAGACGTCTTCGATTAGATGACCAGTGTCGGAGGGTGGAAGGGTGGTGAGGTACTTGAGGGCTTCAAAGATGACCAAAGATCCTAAGGAATAACCAACCAGAGTCGCGGGTCGGTTTCCAAACGCGCGTTTGGCTAGAAGGTCCCCCAAAACTGCTCCGGCCTTGATGGCTAATGCCTTGGAGTTCATCCAAGGATTGTCTGTAAACAGAAGTATCGAAGTGAGTACAATAGTCTGATCTCCTGATATCCTTTACCTCACCAATTATTTGACCTATCTTCAGCCACGCTATAGGCGCCAAAGAGCTCATTAAACTCGCGAAGACGGTGCGCTTGACGATTTCCACCTTGATGTATTTCATGGTCTGAGATTTGACAAGAGTGAGAAGCGCATCTGAAAGTTCTTGCAATGCTTGAACTTCCTAGTAGGCATCAGAAACTCAACTAACCAAGAGATGAAGAAGTTATTACCCATTGTAAAGCAAAGGTGTTGTCACCTCCGAACACAGTCCAAGGAGTTACGAAATCGATAGGCGACGATATCCACCCACTAACACAGAGCCGGACCGCAAGCGTTTCTTCGGACTGAATGCCCACCGGCAAAACAGCTAAATCTCGTATTTCCCTCGTGTGCCTCTGAACCATGTCTGCCGTAGACTTCGCACCGTACACGCCGAACAGTGCCCCACAGACAACAGAGGATCCTGCAAGTCCGCTGGCCAGCAAACCCGCAACCGTCCCACCAATGCCGAGCCACCCAAGGATAGTTGTAACTCCGGCACCTACAAGCGGGGCAGCTAACCCGCCAGTGACCCCAACCAATACGCCGCCAACAACCGCGCCAAGTCCCATCCCGGCCATTCTAAGCACTTTATTTCTTTTTGCGTGATCTTGGGTAGTATTTTGGGTATGTTGCCGCGCCTCTTCGATGGCCCGGTCTGGGTGTCTGAGTGTAGAAACAATGATTTCCTCATCCAAATCGCCAAAGGTATTCAGAAATGATCGTGTCCTAGCAGAATACTCCTTGGTCGTTGTGATATTTAGGAAAAGGATGGCATTAAGAATCCTCTTGAGGTCCTGCTCATGAGGTAGTTTAGGTAGCTGCCCGGTGGAGGTATCGGCATAGGGATCTAGTTCAGGACAACTTTCTGAACCTGTCGTCAGTGATACTGACATACGGGTGACATTGTCAATCATACCTCCGTCGGGCTCTCCACATGCAACCCAGGCATGCTCTAGCAGCTGTTGCGCCCATGTATTCAACCCTTTATTAAACGCATTTCTTCTATCGGATTTCACTTTATCTGGCAAGGGCGACAAAGAGTACTCTGCTAAGGAGTAGAGCTCTGCCGAGTTTCTATAGGCTGCCAGACGACGAAATATATGCTGGAAAACAGTATCACGTTCTTGCTGCGTTAACTGTTTGGGTGGGGTGAGCTGAGCGAGGTTGCTCGACATGGTGGAGTTGCAGAAAGATGCAACTGGCTGATATCGTAACGGTCATAGCCCAAGAGGCGAACATGATGTCATTGCCAAATCTTGACACTTGAAATTTCCCACCATGCGGCGCAACGAGGTTGAAGATGAGGTCGACATGGAAGGCGCTGACGACGACGCTGAGCGCTACGAGGGCGATTCTCCCGAGGAAGAGGATGGCGATGAGCCGGAGGAGGAAGACGAAGACGACCAAGTCGGTGTTACCGTTCTAGACGAGGAAGATGCTCAGTCTGTACGTGCCCATATCCCTTCACGTCGTCGCGGCTGAAATCTCAGCACTCTCTATCAGAACGACGACGACGCCGTTGTAGAGGAAGAGGACGACCAGCTAAGCTACACGTCGTCGCAGCCGGCACAATCATCACGACTCAAGATCAAGTTGAAGCTTCCCACTGTGCCAAGTTCAACGTCCAACACGGCCACGCCGGCACCGGAAGAATACCAGCGTCCACCCAAGAGAGCTTCTGCTCGCACAAGGAGGATAGTACCAGGTATGTTGGATCTCTCTTCCCCACTCAATCACAGCGCCTAATTGTATGCGCAGATTCCTACCTTGAAAGTTCAGAAGATGATGATAATAACGACGACGATGAAGATGAGAGGTCTATGTCACCGGAATCAGAGTCGACGCCTCAAGCTAGTCCTTCAAAGAAGCGCCTCACGTCAAGGCAGGCCGTTCTAGCCAATGTAGTCGACTCTTCACATGTTTCTTTAGGTGCGCGGCATGTTTTCCCTTTCGCCTTATTTATAATTCACTTGCAAGTTGCAGATCGTGAGACTGCAGTATCTGTGGGCAAGGGTAGGAAAAAGCAACTCAATGAAACCGAGTTGGCCTTGCGTCGGGAGGAGACAGCCAGGAAGAGGAAGAATCTTTCTGAGAAGAAGCTAGAGGATGAAAAGGTGCGTCCTACCGGCATTGTAATTCATTGTCTCATGTTATTCGCGAAGGTTGAAACTATCAACCGACTGCTCAAAAAACAAACACGTCCACGGGGCGGTAAACGCAACGGCACTACTACTGGCACTGGCACTCCTTCCGGAGTCAAGGCCCAGAACGACAGCGATGAAGAGGCCGTGGAGGTGGAGGGAAGTACAGAGGAGCCTCTACCTGCGCCTATAGTACCTGTCATGTACCGATGGGTATCCTCGTCGCGACCTCCCACAGTCGATCCCAGTCCTGGAGCTGAGGAGAAAATGGACATCGATGACAAGGTCTCGGAGGAGAAGATGGATGTTGATGGCGCGGAAGAGAAGGAGAAAACCGACGGCAACGAAGAGAAGAAGATGATCCTGACGTTCTCAGTTCCGCCGTCTTTGCTGCCAGAGGGTGAAGCGCACCCTCCTGCACCGCCAAAGCCAATACCGAAGTGCAACGTGGAAGGCTGCGAACTTAATAGAAAGTATAGGCTCGTTAGAAACTGGGATATGGGTGCCTGCGGAATGGCTCATTTGAAGTTATTACAGGCTTGACGGTTAGGTGAACTGCTATTTATTGGTTACAATCCCAATATTATGTGTAAACCTAAGTATGGTAAATCGTTGCACGTTCAAAATCGTTCGTACGGCCAAAACCAAACAGTGGGGCTTCTTGGGGCAGTGCCGACTGGTACTGATAGCGAAGATAGTCCAAATTTTGATATAAATGATAATACATGTGTGATGCAAGGGAAATGAAAAGCTAAGACCCTCCCAATATACCGGCTATACTGGTTAGATTAAAGCCGCTACTGCCCATGAGATCCTGGATAAAGGAAAGTTGGCTCCTGAAATACGAATGATTCATATGAAAAACGCACCGAAAGCGATGACGAGTCAAGGGGACATGCAAAGTTGAACGAGTTGGAAATGACTGGTGAAACTGTCACCATAAGAATGCGTATGGCGAGCTAATGAACAATTATGAGGCGCTGCAGTACCATGGCAAGGTCTGGCTCACCGTTATCTTGTAATTAACATCAATATTGCTCTTTGTGCCAAGAATTCCACATTTTTGAAGAAGATCTAAGAGGATGGCGTTGTTGGGGTCATTGGCTTGGGTGTATTCGATCGCGAACGGGAAGGTAAAATTGGTTTCCGAGTGCGAGGCAAAATTGATGTTGTTGGAGGTACCACCTCCAATGTCCGTACCAGTGCTTGAACTATTAAGAGGGTAGAACAACTGCGGTACAGTGGTGAGCGGTAAATTGGCAACGGAAATTGAAACAAAATTACCTCCGCTGTTACTTTCTTCAGCTCGACTGAGAAGTAATTCGGATTGTCGACCCTACGACAGTTTTAGTAGATAATACGCGGTTAACGTGTGGAATACATACGATATGTTCACGCCAAGGTTTATGTTGACACCGTCATTGGTGATTTCGAACTCGCTACCATTGGCAGCCACTGTCTGAAGTTCACCGATGGTAACGTTGGGCGGTCGAATCCACTGCAAAAAAAGTTAATACCTGGATGGAATATCGATAAGAGTCTAACCAATGTAAGGGACAAGATTATGCTGAGTATGAGAAAGACAGCAATCAGGAGGGTGCAGCAGAAGAATCTTCCAATACATCTTGGACGTGATCCCTATTTAACATCAATAAAATGTCATATAGGAATGAAATTGCTCACCCTTGTCCATAGATTTCCTTGCGTTTCATATCGATACTTCTTCAAGGTTTGAGGAACTCTGGTTGGAGTTGAGTAACTAAGGGGAAAAGGACCATGGAAACGCACTTCTCCTGGGGAAATTCCCCATGGTCAAAGCCACTAGCAGTGTCAGCGTCTCTGGCTCTGACACCCGCTGGTGTATCTATGGAACCCGTGCTGATGAGAGTTCTCGTAGTGGCCTGCCGTTGCGGACCACGAGCGTCTGTGGGGTCATCTCTATAGCCGGTGCCGTAATTGTCGTAGGCGCCCTCGTCGTAGGTAGCATGGGGCTGCTGATGGCTGTAAGGATTGAAGTCGGGTTGGGTGTACTGGCCGTCAGGCTCGTACCGACCGTACTGCGCAGCATACGGGTCTCGATAGGCCATGAAGAATGATTAAATGGTTGATACAGAAAAAATGGATGAAAGTGAAAACAACTATGAAGAAGGGGGTAGAGTGGTAGTGGAAGGTAGAGAGGGAGAAGGGGCCAGTCGGTGGTCGCTGTGGTGCGCTCACCTAATGCCGAAGCACAGCCTCGGCAGCTGCGACCAGTCACCATTCTTATTTCCAAATTTCACCGCATCTTTTCCAAAAAAGAAAGGTCAAGACGCGAGAAATAACGGGAGAAACAGATAGTTGGTCCTTTGCAATGTGTCCTGAGCCTGTCAATATATTCCCTCTCTTAGTCTAGAATGACATGGTGCTGGCAGCGAGAATAGGGGCCTTGAAAGATAATGCCAATCAGACACAAATACATTGCATCATCGTTACTTTGGTCCTTTCACTGTTCGAACACTCATCGTCTAAGTAATCCTCGGTCACAATGTCCTTTGCAGATATATCTGTCTCTCCTCGAACCCGTCTATCTCGTCAAACCTCAGCGGTTCGTCTTTGCTCGTCGCCTGGCAGCTCAAGGGCAAGACTGTTCTCATCGTTGGTGGAGGAGAAGTCGCGTCAGGACGCATTGAAGCCGTTCTTTCTGCGGATGCAAAGGTCATCATCCTCGCTCCCGCCAAGGGCCTTCACCCACGAACCAAACGATTCATCGAACTCTGTCCGGATCGTGTCACATACTACGACCGTCGTTTCTCTGGGCCCTCAGAACTCTACAAGATGGATATGGTCCTTACTGCTCTTGATGATCCCAGCAGTTCTCGCCAAATCGTCGAGCTGTGCCGCGAGCAAAGGATTCCCGTCAACGCTGCAGACATACCTGATCTATGCGACTTCTACTTTGGTGCTCAGATACGCGACGGTCCCTTGCAAATCATGATATCGACCAACGGATCTGGTCCCAGAATAGCGGCATTACTGAAGTCAAAACTCAGTGGCGCATTAGGCGGGTATGAAGGCGAGGCCATCAGACGAGTTGGAGAGTTGAGAGAGCGCCTCAAGGAACGCGCGCCTGGCATTGGAGGTGCTGTGAGTCGACGCAGGATGAAGTGGATGTCTCAGCTATGCAATGAGTGGGACATGGAAGATTTGACTCAATTGGACCATGCAATGATTGCGAGGCTGCTTGATGAGGGATGGGAGCGGAATCGTGTACCCTCCTTGCGTGACCTTGGCGGAAAACCAAAAGTCAAGCAAGGGAAGGATAATCCCCAGTCGACCTCCCAGTATCTCGATGCAATCCCGCACGGTGGTTCTACAGTACTGCCAGCTACATTGGGGTTCATAGCAGGTGGCGTGTCAGTTGCTTTGCTGCTTATGTATCATCGACGATGAGAGGTGCGTTTGTCCATTCCGGCTCTTGGTCTATTCATTCCATTGATTTAATCTAGTGGTGATCCATTGAATGTAACAGTCTAAAAGGTATGAATAATAGCGAACTTGTACAGCTTAAAATTCCGATGATTCGAATCATAAGTCCCAACCATTTCCGATTCCAAAGGTCACAAAAATGGGGTGTTGCGGATTGGCAATTTGTCGGAATTACTGGCTATTAGTTTAGCAACAAAACTTCACCCGAGGCACCAAGACTAAATAGCGACCATGCGTAGGCCCAAATCGAGAATGCCCTGTGCCCAGAATGAGGGTGGTGATGAAGATGATGAAGGTCTGGATTGGTGACCCGCAACACGCCTTGAGAATGGAGGTGGAAACCGATTGGAACGGCCATACGCTAACGGCGGACGCTTTCCCCTATATGTCACCCGACGTCGCCCATCAAGCCCATCGACTAAGGCGTCACAGACGGTCTGTAACGACGTCGGAGATCAACACGGGAGCAGAGAAGTAAAGGTGCACGAGGGGTGCACGAGGGACGCTAGTGCGGAGAAACAAACAGTGGAGCTACTCTTCAATAAAACAGGATCCAACACAAATTTAGATGGAGGACTCGGACAAGGAGCGATGCCAGGTTGTTTTGATACGCAACGAACAGTCGACGAAGAAAGGGCATAACCTCAAATTATGAAGACAGCGATGAGAGCCAGTAAGAGCCGTGAGTACACCGTAGGGCAGTTGCTTTCGTGCCGCTGTGCTAGACCTCAATGAACGAAATAGTGCTCGATGACGAAGAGTAAGCCAAGTGGAGGTGACGGTTATGGGTGCCTCAGATGATGAAGACCACGTTAAAGATGTATCCTGCATGCAGAATGTGGGGGGCCCAGGAAGAGAGACAGTATACTAGGTGATAGTGGGGGGAAAAACGACGTACAGCCAGCATGGGCCGAGCCTTATATAGCTCAGCCACGAACAGACGGTTGCGTGACATGAGCAATTTTCGCCCTCCGCTTTTTTGCGACTGGCTTAGCGGCGCTGACTCAGCCATAAATTGCCTCATTCTGCTTCACTTCCACTACAAATCTTTGTCGGCAAAGTATTTTGTCCCATAGAGTGTCAGAATACTCTTATCTTCCTGCTCCTCCACTTGCAGGCATCCCAGAACCTCCCTACTTCCTGCCTTCATCGTATCGTACTTTGGGGATTCCCCATTGTCTTTCTAACGGAAAGGCTATGGGGAATCCCTTCGTCACTTTGTTGCCGACCTGTGCCGTGTCACAGTCACGCTATAAATTTTCTAATTCCTAATTTCTGCCCCCCTAATTTCTTCAGGTCCAGATGATTGCCGCATTTAGGCAGTGGCGGAAATCTCGGTCTTCCGGTACAACTTGAAGCTGGTCTTGGAGACTTCGCCTAATTTATCTGGATGTATAAATTCAGCACCATGCCATGTAGTTACAGACGCGTTCTGCCTACCTTTCTGACAGCCTCACCGTTTTTTCTGGGCTCCAGTCACTATGGATTCACTTTTGCATGCCCGATGTTCCAAGATCCATCGGCGGGGTCGTATTACAATGGCCATTATGTCCCTACGTCCGCGGAAAAGACGGCGTACCAATCTACGCATGAACCTTGGGCTTCGTCCGTGAAATATGGCTATTACGGATTATATTTCTTCGCCGTCACCATCTTCATTGCGATCTTGTTCAATGTTCACTTCAAGATTCTTCAGCGACGCAGGTGAGTAATAGGTTCATTTCTTCTATGTAAAAAATATATTAATACTTCGTGCTTTAGCCTCGCCGCTGGGTCGACGTCGCAATCCCTGACCTTACAGGATAAATTCTATGCCCTCTTTCGACTGCTCGCGTACCCACGCATTCCTATCTCGGTCAATAGTTCATCTCTCCGTGGTACACCGCCGGAAACCAGGGCCAGACCTTGCTCCTCGCTGCGGGATTTCTTTTCACCACTCTTTACTGCTTCGCGGACACATACAACTACAGGCCCCCGTTTTGTACGTCATAAATCCTTTATATTTCTACACTCACTGTTGACAAAATTTCGCTAGATGGATCGTCTCCTTTGGGCCTGCGAAGTGAATGGCTAGCTATGGCGATGCTCCCATTTCTTATAGTATTCGGACATAAAATCAACTTCATCGGTACTTTGATAGGTGGGTTGCTTTTCCCCCTTCTTGAACATACTCTTACGTTCGTCGTGGTTACAACAGGTAGCTCCCATGAGAAGATGCAGGTGCTCCACCAAGGGGTGGCGGGCTTGCATTTATATATGTCCTTGGTACACACCATTTCCATGACGATACGCTCCAATCGGTAAGCTTGCTATAAGTTTGGGGCTATTATGATAGTAGCTAAGGACTTCTTAGGGAACGCGGAATTAATTACGACTTTCACCACAATGTGAGTACAAACCGACTTGTTGGCCTGGGTCTAAATTAAAATTGTTTCAGTATGCCTATTGGACCGGTTTCGTTGCTCTAGCACCGTTGATTTGGCTTTGCTGCACTAGCCTTCCAATATTCCGCAAGGCGGCGTACGAATGTTTTTGGATTCTCCACCTTGCAGCTGTTGGCGGTGAGCTTCGTTTTTTCTAAATATTCCTGCTACCTCTCATGTTTTATCTAGTTTACTTTGGCTTCTTGTGGCTTCATTGTTGGAAGTACCTTGACGGAGGGTAAGCCTTATTAACGAACTTCAAGGTCAGAATCCCCAGCTTACGACAAGATACTAGGTACTACATGTATGCGACATTTGCAGTTTTCGGCTGGGGCATTGTGCTCCGTGTCGCTTACATGATTTATGTCAACTTGCATGTCCATGTCGCGCGCGTTCATGTAACATCATCTGGCATGTTACACCTCAGCATTCCCACGAAACTCCGATGGTCCCCCGGCCAGCATGTATTTCTTCGTTTCCTCAGCGTACGTCCATTCGAGTCCCATCCCTTCTCCATCACGAGCATACCGAGCGGCAACGACCAACCAAGCGACATGTCTTTTTTCATCGTGCCTATGAAGGGTTTCACCAGCTCTCTTAAAGAGTATTGTAAAAGAGCTGGTGGTCGCCGGGACCTGTTTGTTCTCCTTGACGGTCCCTTCGGACATACGACGCCAGAACTCCGGGCTTTCGACAACGCTTTGCTCATAGCTGGGGGCAGCGGTATTGCGTATATTCTGCCCATCTTCCAGGATCTCGTTCGATGCAATAAAGGCGAAGTCAGTGCGAAGACCCGGTGCAGTAAAATTGAGTTGATTTGGGTCGTTCGTTCTAGAGGTAAATACCACGCTTCCTCATCCTATCGCTTCTAAATGTCCTACAGCCCAATATCAGAAGATGGAGAAATACGTCTCTGAAACTGTTAATGAAATTAACGACGGTGGTGTTTCTGTGAGCTTCTTCGTCACTGGAACAGATGCTGGATCGGAGGGCGTGGAGTCAAAAAGCGGCTCGGATGACGACCTCGTGAATGACATGAAAGAGAAGTCTCCGTCAGAGGCTTTGCCGGTGAATTGGCACACTGGTCGCCCGAAGCTTCTTGGCGTCATCCGAGAAAGATCGCAAACATGGGAAGGACGTGTCGCAGTAACCAGTGAGTTTCGAAAATGTCTTTTCTTAGTAGGATTAACTGATATATTTCCTCAGCATGCGGCTCCGAATCGATGATATCTGATGTTAGCAATGCTGTTGCCGGTGTACAAATTGATATACTCAGACAAAGGACGACGTGCAAAGAGATGTATCTGCAGACTGACGCTTACGATTGGTAGCCGATAGTTAACATGCCACGGCTCAGGAATCACACGTATCGTTATGAATTTATGCATGGGGCAGATTTCGTCTAGAATAAATTTAGACAGTCATTGTGTAACCCATTCCACGTGACCGTGACTTTCTTAACTTGCAACCACAATGTCCTCAATAGGCCCCGAAATTCCTCCTCACCTTCTGCAGCGGAGTCAGCCCGCCAATGAAGACGATGAAGACGATATTGGCCCTTCGGTTGCGGGTCCTCAAATACCTCCGGAACTAGTGAAGCAAGATGATGATGATGATGACGAAGATGACTATGCACCTGCTTTGCCACCAGAGCTCATCGCGGCGCGTCAAGCAGGCCCAGAGAAACGAGTTCAAGGCCCAACTCTACCAACCTACGACGACGACTCGGACGACGATGTAGGTCCGAAACCGCTACCGGCTGGGCGAACCAGCGTCAACGAGACAGACGGTGTCAAGCAATTTATGGAACAAGAAGAAAAGCGTAGGAAGAGAATAGAGGTATGCCGAATATCCTCTACTCCAATGAAAGTCCAGTCCTCTAACTGGAGATGCAGGAAGCATCTCGGCCTAAAGCGCCCCAAAGAGACGAGTGGATGCTAGTGCCCCCTTCGTCTTCTGATTTACTCGGGAGTAAGCGTGCTCCCTCGTAATAACATTTTCATTGTTCATCGCCATAATAGCCCTGGATCCTACCAAACTCAACAAACCTCGACAGTTCGCTCGGTCCGCTGCGCCAGCAAAAGAAACGGAAAACAACCTATGGACAGAGACACCTGCTGAGAGGCAGCAGCGACTGGCCGACGAAGTGTCAGGGAAGCGACGGCGGGCTGTGAATGCTGACAACAGTATGAGCGCCGAGGAGGCATTAGAGGCGAGGAAGAGGCAGAAGATGGACGAGAACATCCGGAAGGGGGTGGAAGAGCATACTGTGTGTCTTCTTCTCATCTAATGTTCGTGGCTGATTTTCGTTGCAGCGCAAAGTTCGCGGCTCGGCATTGGTCGATGCTCATGCAAAGTCAGCGGGCACGAAAGACGACGAAGAGGATCCATCCAAGGCTATATGGGACCACACTCGAGATATGTCCATTGGCGGGCGGTTGATGGACGACAGTACACGACATAAGATGCTACGAGACGCAAAGGGTCTTGGTGACCGGTTCGGTGCTGGGAAGGGAGGTAGTTTCTTGTGAAAAGTCAGTTTATCTCCATCTATTCTTCGCTATTTATATCGTGCATATTCTGATATCACTGAAGGAGCACATGGTCCTGAAAATCGCTGATAACGATTGACCACCATGACTGACCCCAACTTCCGCATCGAAACCGATCATCTTTATATCTCCTACTGTCTTCCCTCTTCTCCCGCTCATTGTGCATTCCTCGTCGAACTTTACAACTCACCCTCCTTCATTGCCGCCTGTGGTGCCACGGGCATCACTACCACAGAACAAGCAAAATCCTTCATCGAAAACCGCTTCGTAGCTACCCACGCTCGACATGGGCACGGCCAGTATTTGGTCTCACTTAAAGAGACCTCAAAGCCTGTTGGAACTGTGAGCCTGATGAAAGGCGATTCACCCGAAGAGTCATATTCTGCACCCGACGTGGGATTTGCTATGCTTCCCGAGGTGTCTGGGCAGGGGTATGCTACAGAAGCCGCTAGGAAGCTTCTCGACTATGCCTCAGAGGTGTTGGGCATTCAGGAGGTTTTTGGGTTTACTGACGAGGAGAATATTGCTAGTCGACGGGTCCTTGAGAAGCTAGGATTGGAAGATCGTCGGGTGTATTCTCTTCGGGTGTTTGGTTCTAGTTCCGTCTACGCGTCTCCGAGTATGGTAGATTTGAAGGTGTACGGGATCGAGTAGGCAACAAAGAAGTTCGACTGGATAAAAAGTCTCATAGTTGGGGAACTTGTATTCATTCCAAAAAATCGGATTAGCAGAAATCCTGTCTCTTGCATCACACTAGACACGGTACACAAAGAAGCCCAGTCCTTTGCAAACATTCATTTTTCTCAGCTCCAATTTGCTCACCTTTCCACCGATCGTAGCACATATGGCTACTGTGAGCTTGGTACATGTCCTTCAGGTACAATGGAGTCACTGTGACAGAAGCTCGGTTCAGGGACTGCCTTGTCCATGACGGTATGCTAGCCAAACTGAACCAAGGTAAGTAGAATAGAAGTCGTATTAACCTGGTATAGTGTTTATTCCAACCATTCTCCGTTATCAGGATGAGAATATTAAATATATATGATGCGGTGATACAGTGCAAAATGGAGAATGCGATGGAGAAATGCAGCGTCGTAAAAGGTCATGCTTTCGAATCTAAGTGTTGCGAAAGGACAAACGATGGCACAGGCTGTAAACGCGATCATGAGTATATCGTTCACTTGAGATGAAGTATCCCACCTCTTGTCCCTTATCGGAGTTTAGCGACATCTTCAAGGCCGCCTTGATGCCTGGAGGTAAGAAGGTACATGAACGGGCCGAAATAGGGAGGTCATGAGCAAAGGACCAGAGACTGGAAGTCTGCCGTGCTATCAGTTCCACCCGTGATACGGCCTCGAGACCTGTCCTGTCTGGAAGGAGATCAATAAACTATATGGCCAACACCCGGCACAACTTACAGAGTATCGCACTGTTAATCTGATCGGCGACTGCCTCCCGCCTTTCCTGACTGAGGTACCTGGCCACAGAGCTTTCTTCCGGAACAATATACGCAAGGATGCCAAGTACATTCTTCAGCTCCTTGAGGTACTTTTCCCGATCATCTTCGCACGGAAGATGGTTAGCCAGAGCATACAGCTTCTGAGCGTTCTTGAGCAGTGCCGTTTGCTGGTCGCGGGCTTCGGGATCGTCTTCCTGAAGGGCTTGGGAACTTCGTTTCTGTGATTTCGGAGGAGGAGATTCGGTTTGGGCGGGAGGGTACTTCAATGGGACTGTTCTACATGATTCAATGAAGGCTTGTATGCGCAGATTTAAAGGAGATGGGCGGGATCGACAGAGGTGGGCGCCACGTATGTCAGACTACTCGTCTTTGGCGGTTCCATTGCCTCTGTCATGTTGAGAACTGCCGGGAAATGGGTGTTGAGCAGATCCGTAGCTTCGTCCACCTTTCCTGAAAGTAGCTGCTGTCGTATTTCTATCGATTCATCAGAAAGGCGGTGAGCCCCGAAAGGCACACGGCGTACCTGCTCGCTGGTCCGCCTGCTTCAACACTTCTTCCGACAGCTCAGGTAGGCTGGAACCACCATCGGCAGGCTGCATCACCTCGTCACCATCTGCGTCAAGGTGCCGAACGGAACTGTCCTCTGCGAAGGCGCGCGCAGTACGGGTGTAGCATTGGTGGGATAGATAATCGAGTACGAGCGAGCGCTGAGAACGGGTGATCAGTGAATATCGACAACGCCACAGTGGAGAAAGGAGATACTAGTTGGCACGGGGACGGTTCAGGTCTCACTGGAGCTTGGAGAGGCTTTCTTGAGGACGATGGCTGGGACATGAGTACTTGCCGACGATGATGACGGGCCAATTGCGATGGATCTTTCCAAAGTGGGTTCACGACGCCAAGTGCATACCAAGTCCACGTGCTAGTCTCCCCTTATTGCACTATTATCCACGTGCTATTGCATTTCTCTTTAAAGCTTTCAACATTTTTGTCAGGCCTAGGCTACAACTTATAGCTCGGAGAAATTATTTCCTTCCATCCAGCTAGGCAGAAAATTAAAACAAAAGAACAAAAAAAAAAAAAAGACCCTTCTTCTCTCGTTAGCGGGCACTTCATTCTACGCGAGTCTACGCGGCGTTCGGCCGACCAACAGGTAATAATTCATCGTGGGGTACACGACTACAAGGCACTACCTCCGAGTCGAGTCCTTAACGTCCTCGAGGTCCTCCGGAGCGTAGAGACCCCTTATGGATCAAAAGTCCTTCTACATTATAATTCATACAACCGCGTAATTAATCTCCTAGTAACCATGGGGAGCTGATAGAGTTCTACTCAACGTCCGTTCCGGAGACGCCCTCAGCTCGTTGGAACTATATCGCGCCTGAGTGAGGGTATCTCCGTCCAGCAATCTTCTGTCCTCTTCAATACTGACCGAGGAGCTCCGACGACGTGACTTTGGTGCGTAAATGAAGGATTGCATCACGATGGTGATATCGAAAAGGAGTGTACCCCCGCTTCCCAAAAGATATCTGCCGATTACATTGGCTCAGCACTCGATCGAAAGGGATAGGCGAGGCTTACGGTATGCTCTCTTTGATAAAGTCTGTTGAGGCGGGCGGCGGCAACCTGGCATTAGGGGATGTGGCGATAGATGCAACATAAAAACAGTTCCCGAGGAAAGCGAAAACAAAAAGATACATAGATAGTCCCTACAAGGCAAGTTAACATTATGAACATGACAACGGGCGTGCAGCGATACCTGGACAGATTTCCTGACATACTGCATAAAAGTAAGATCAATATGTATATCCCAAAGGTGAACACAAAACGCACGTTCTTCCAGATCTGCGGCAATCGGGAAGTGAGATACAAAGTGGTGCATAACCACGCAAAGATGCGACCCAGAACACGTTCGTTGGACGGCTGAAAGAGGGTCTGGTGATATGACGGCTCCGAAGTCGAGACGTATACGTCAGTATTGCGCACGGGTTCGAACGTTGTTGGAACATCAGAATCCATTAGAGACGAGTACGTCTGATGGTCAGGGATACGAAACCCCCGTGCAGCGAGCACGTTCCCTATATGAGTAGTCGTACTGGTAAGTGGCAAATGCCGTTGACTCCCAGCAAGCGCGCCCACACCGAACAAAGCCCAGACACCGAAAAACACCATACTGGCGCCCCGCCGAGAGCTCCTGCGCCGCGGTTCAGGATCTTCCGGGAGGTCCTCTGCGTCTCGCTGTAGACTCCGGCCCCGCATGAGAGACTCTGCGACGTCGGAGGATGCAGACATGTGCAGCGCTGCAGGGAGAGCGCCCCGGGACGGTATTCGGCCAACGCTGCCACCTCGAGTTCCGTGCCTTTCGGAGCTCCAGGAAATACGTGTCCGACGACCACCTTCGGAGTGGAAGCTATCTGCTAGAGCCGCCAGGGTGGAGTCGTCTACTCCGTCGTCTGATTCTCTCGACACTCGGCTGTGCGAAGTATCGGGGTATCCGTCTTGTAGGCGCACCGACCGACTTCGCGGGCGACCAGTGTGGTCGTCGTGTTGCGCCGCTAGCGCAGCTGCTTTGGCTACACTGGCGGCTACGACGGACAAGGTGCGGTAGCGGGAGGCTGGTCTGTCCACGGACATCCGACGGCTTAGACTGCGCGCCCGGACGTGTGAAGGTGGGTTCCGGATGGAGTAGTAGATGTATTGGCCAACAAGGGTACAGTCCACAAAGACAAAGTAAGTCGCCAGGTAAGTCTAGGTAGTGATTATTTAGACAAGATAGCAGGATTGCCGCCGAGATTGATTGCACACCTGGAATGGAAGCTGATGGGTTAGGATGCAGCCAACCAAGTTGGATATATCGCCTGTCGCACGACCATTAGAAGTTCAAAGTCCTCAAAATCCGGATCCACATACCCATAAGCCAATTGGCAAGAAACGGAAGAGCTAGGCCTTCACATGAGTTGCTTCTAATATTCTCGAGAACCTGGCTTTAATTGCAAGGCTCGTGTCACATGTCGCCATCGTGGTGAGATATGGTACTTACGGAAACTGCGCCCCTAGCCAGCAGGCAATCGACGAATAACCGAGAAATTCACTCAACGCTGCCTGTGACGGCGACAGCATCGCGATAACAGCCTCAAGGCTTTGGATAGTCAGTGAGATAGCTGTCATGCCCTTTTTCGGCGACCCGATAAGAGGACGCTGACAAATACACGCAAATCATTCCCATCATGCCTCCACAAGCAGGCCAGAAGCGCGCCGCCGCCAGTAATGGCGAATCATCTGGCTCCCAAGGCGGTCGAACGAAAAAGACACGCTTCGTAGAGCCCTCGGAGGATCCTGCAAATTTTGCCGAAGAAGTCGAGTCGGCTCTTGAGACGAAGAACAGAAAAGGCCGCGTCAAGAATGAGGGCTATGAGTCAGACTCGAGTGACGATGGAGAGGGTGTCGTTCTGAGCCGTAAGAACAAGGCGGAGGATGACGAAGATGAAGATATGTTCGCGATGGGCGACAAGGACGAGAAGAAGGACGAAACGTCAGCGAAGAAGAAAAAGGCAGAGTACCTGCGCCTAGGCGACATCGAAGGACAGGAATTTGGCGGGTCTGGCTCTGACGCCGAGTCGTCAGACGAGGAGGAACCTGAAGATGAAGACGAAGCCGAACGAAGAAAGAAGGCTGGGATGGGGTACGAGCTATCGTCCTTCAACATGCGAGAAGAGATGGAAGAGGGCAAGTTCACCGAGGACGGCAGCTACGTACGCTCGTTTGATCCGCACGGCGTACACGACCGCTGGATGGAGGGCGTCGACGAGAGAGAAATAAAAAAGGCGAGACGTCGGAAACGGCACATGGAGAAGATACAGAAAGAGCGGATCAAGGCAGAGGAGCAGGAACTGGAGCATTCAGGCGGGGTCCCTGCTATGGAAAAGGACCTTTTGCCCTATCTCAAGAAAGGCGAGACTGTCCTCGAGGCTTTGCAGCGCTTGGGAGTGCAAGCAAAGAAGTCAAAGCAAAGGTGCGACATCTGCCTGATTCTAGGTATCCTTATGAATCTCAACATACGACAGTGCTAAATCCAAGGCGACTACGAATGATGCCATGCACGTCGACAAGAAGCCTTCTGCACCTTCTGACATTGAGCTCATCACCCATCTCGCATCGAACATCATGACGCTTGGCGACGTGGATATCTACTCCAAGACGTACGAAGAACTCGTTCGCACAGTTCGGTCTTCACGCTCTGTTGATGCCTCTTGGGAGCCTCCCTCGGCTGACAAGAAGTACGAGTACAAATGGGATGCGCCAGGTTCAGGTCAGACAGACCAGACGTTTGGTCCCTTTGGTGAAGAGGAGATGCGGTCATGGTACAAGGCCGCGTACTTTGGAGCTGCAGGGGAAAAGGTGAAGGTACGGGAGGTTGGTGGCGAGTGGAAAGATTGGGACGACGCTCTCTCTTGAACATGTTCTGGTTGTGCTATCGATGTAAGTTATGTACTCATGTATATCTAGCCTTGGGCAGATGGAGCATTCTTCTACTCATGATTGTACGATTTTTCAATAAACAGGTATATCTTATCATGTAGTAGGGTGGAAGGACCGGGATCTACTCGTTCCAGTTATAGGTGTGTATTTATGTGACTCGGCGACTAGATGGTTATTCCTCTGACAAAAGCGACGTTCTAGATGTTACGGTTGTATCCTCAAACGCGAAACACCGCCTAACAAGTCCTCACAGAAAACGATTCGGAGAAAGTGCACCACAGAATGCGTCGCCTTAACGTGAAACCTGCCTGATAACCCGCTTTATTCAAACAGACGAGTCCCGGTTTCTTAGGTGACTCGTCTGTGGAATTGCAGTGATATGCTATTTATAACGCAGACACGGGTCTACTTATCATGAACTCCCAACTTCAACTTGACGAGGATATCCCGACCAGAAGGTCACTACTGTCCATTTCCTGGAGATGAATATTAAACATCCAGTTGAAATATTGATACTTCAAGAGCAACAAAAATGTTGTCGTGCCAGTGTTCACATATAATCGCGGTGAATTGAAGTACGGGTACGATTGTGGGTCGCTAGTCGCTAGTTGTTCGGGCCTTTGCCAGCATGGGGGCCGGAAAAAATGTACAGTAGATCAATGGTTTCTTTCCCCGCAGCCAAGGGATGAAACAGGCGGAAGCGGGGCATAGATGAGAGCTAGTGCTGACTTCAAGTTGCAGATGTCTCTGTTTGCACTCGAAAATGGTATGATATATACCCTGTGAAACGTCCTGCTTATAGCTTTTTGAAGGATGTCTGCACTTGGAGGCCAGCTCGATTCCAGTCTATAAATAGCACCTGCACTCTCGCTCACACGCATTTAACTGCGCTCGTGGGCCCATGACGACGCCCCGCCCTGACCCAACGTGCTTTCTGGAATATATTCTTTAGGTGACCGCGGTTCATCCTACAGTATAAAGCAGGTCCTCGCAAACCCAGCATGACCATCCAATTCACTTCCCCTCTTTCATCCTTCGTTCTTTTCCCCCACCTGTGAACATGTTCAAGTACGCTCTCTTTCAAGCCTTGGTGGTGGCCGTCCGTGCTTGTGTCGGCTGTGCCGACGGGCAAGAGGGCGCCTCGTCCTGCAAAGCGCGCCAGTTGCACCGTTGACTCTGTCGATGCTGCGTCATCTATTTCGGACTGTTCTTCGGTCACGATTTCGCTTTCACTGTCGCAAGCGGAGGTGAGAGATAGTTAACCTTAGACATAGTTCTACTAACGTTTGTTCTTATAGATACCTTGGTGCTTTCGGTGAGATCTTTCTGGGTTCGCAGATGACTCCGTATCGCTCATGGATACTTCGAAGCCCGCCGATGGAGCTACTGTCACGATGGCCGGGGACATTACTTTCGCGCAGACCTCCAGTAAATGTGTCCGTCTATGGTTTCTCAGCGGTTTTGACTAGTCACATAGCTGATGGTCCTCTCTTCACAATTGATGGTTCTGACATCACTTTCAACGGCGCTGGATACAAATTTGACGTACGTGAGACGCATTTACCTCATGCTCAGTTATCTTGATATATCGTCCTTCCCCTCTAGGGAAACGGTGCTGACTACTGGGATGGCGAAGGCACCAATGGTGGTGTTGACAAGCCCCATCCTCTTTTGAAGTAGGTTTCTTTTCGTTTACGCAGCTACCCATTCATCTGACGCGTCCCTAGGTTCAAGGGCTCTGGCACGTACTCTGATTTCACAGTAAGCGAAGTTTCTGTATATCGCGACGAGGACAATAAGTGATCCGATTCCACAGGTGCTTAACAGTCCTGCACAAGCTGTTTCAATCGGAAACAGTGATGGCCTAACCTTCGACAGCATTACTGTGCGTCTCTGAATTTTACTTGCTTCACAGATTTATTCTTATCAAATATTCAGGTTGACAACAGTGCTGGAGATACGAATGACCTGGGACACAATACCGATGTATGTCCAACATGACTATCCTGAACCGAAAGCGAGCTAACGAACGTTTTCTAGGGTTTCGACGTCTCTGCTGATAACGTGACTATCCAAAACTCGGTCGTCAAGAACCAGGACGATTGTATCGCTATCAACGATGGCACTAATATTCAGTACGTTTTTTGAACAACCCCACCGCCCCTTCTTGAAGCGGGCACTCATGTTTTGGAAATAGATTCTTGAATAACAAATGCTCTGGCGGTCATGGTATTTCCATTGGTTCAATCGCAAGCGACAAATCTGTATCCGACGTAACAATTTCCGGAAACACCGTCACCGACTCTATGTATGGATTCCGGTAGGTCTTACTCAACTTACTCCCCCAGCACGGGTCTCTGAAGCACAAGTAGGATCAAAGTTCAAGCTTCCGCGACAAGCGCCTCTGTGTCTGGCATTACATACTCTGGGTGGGTATACCGTTCCCTTCAAAAGTCAAGACCACTGACGGGTTTATGATATATAGTAATACCCTCAGTGGACTTGACAAGTACGGCGTCTTGATCACCCAGTCCTACCCCGACGATGATGGTACACCTGGAACTGGAGGACCCATCTCGTGAGCCTCGTTTGAGATACAGAAGGATACACATCTGACTACCGGTTCCTAGGGATGTGAGTTTCACAGGAGATGCCACTACCATAACGTGAGCTGCGAGTTGGAATATCCTCGGGCTTGTACTTAGAACTGCTCATAGGGTTGGTGACGACGCTGAACGACTCACTGTTGACTGCGGAGCCTGCTCAGGGTGAGTGATCTTTCTGATTTGTTCTGTGCAGAGTGCTCAAAGTTACTCTTTCGTAATAGCACATGGGACTTTCTGCACTGACCATCACCGGCGGCTCAGAGGGTACAGTTGACAGCAATAGTGCTACTGTAAGTATCGATCTTGTTCGCATCGTAAAGTTTCTTATTCGATTTGTGTAGATTTCAGGTGGTTCATACTGATTGGAATGCTGGTGGACAAAGGCAATTCCTGGAAACGATCCATCATTATGATTGTAATACCCTACTAGTGAACTATTCGATTTCCCAATGCCGCGCGTCTTAAATCCTTCTATTTCTGCTCTGTTGTCCGGAATCATTCAATGCATCTCGGTGAAGACAACCGTATTCTTGAATAAATGGGATGTACAGTTGAAGCAAGCACACTCCCGAGACTTGGTCGTCTTCTAAAGTTACTGCGTTGGCAAGCAACTTTTCAATAATGTACATATTCCATAATATAAGTATAGTGTACCGTCCTTGAGTCTAGAGTGATAGAGACTAATGGCTGATGTATTGAAACACAAACGAGACCTCAGGTAATCCAACTTCAGCTCGTAAGAGATCATCATGGTTATTCTTGAGCTCCTCATTGGTAAAATGATTCCATCTATGACAACGAAAGTCAGGCATTATAGACGGATGGGATAAGAGACGTACGTGCTGGCATCGCCATATAGTAAAGCCGGAGACTTGATCATCTGCTTGCCATTTTTGCATCGTTTGCACTTAAACGTTTCGTGCGTCTCACAGAGTGTATTCTCGTTGAACAAGAACAATTGCCGCAGTGCGTCAATTGAGAAATGGCGCTCTGTGTTTTCATTTTCGTCCACAACCGCAGAAGAAAGAGCCTGTTTGTTGGCTTGTCGTTGGAAGATCTTTTCTTCGATGGTTCCCGTCGAGATGAATCGGTACACAAAGCCTTCAATTCTCGTTAACGCAAAGAAGTACGAAAGGAATTGAGACTCACATTCTTTCTTCTGACCGTCTCGCCACACTCGAGCAAGAGCTTGTTGATCAGCCGCAGGATTCCAATCTAAAACAGTGTCAGTGAGGGTGCAGGTCGAGTGAGCGAGTTCTGTTTACCGGGGTCGAAGAGAATGAGACGATTGGCGCCAATGAGATTGATACCACATCCACCCGCTTTACTGCTCAGTAAAAAGATGAATTCCTTCCCTTCAGGATTGTTGAACTGATCAACTAGCTTCTGGCGCTTGGTGATGGTCATGGTTCCGTCTAAACGAAAAAATCCGTATCTACGTGGAATGAGCATTTATTTACGACCTTCAAGACATTTGACGTACTTCTTGCTCCGGCACAGTTTCTCAAATAGGTCGAGCGTTTGCGTATAATTGCTGATGAGAACGATCTTGTCATTCGTTGTTGTTCGTAACTGATGCAGAAACCTATCTTGGATGTTAAGCATGAAAGACTCATTCAACAGCACTCACCTTTCGAGAACGAGGAACTTGCCACCCCAATCACAGCGCACAGTTTGGTTTCTTCCGCCGCCACCTCTGCTGTTGCTACCTGATCCTCCGGCACCAACAAAGCCGTCTGGTATCAGATGTTCGGATCCCTGGAGGTCTTCGGGGAGATTCAAGAGCTCTGGATGATTACACAGCTTCTTAAGAATGTTGATAGCTTTGAGTGGCTGAGAATCAGCGCCTCGTAGTAATGCCTTGATCTCTGGCGAAGAGATGAATAACCGATATAGCGACAACTGGAAATCTGAAAGGCCACAGAACACGATATGTTCATATTTAACCGGCACTAATAAAATGGTGAGTATCCAATACCAAGGAGATGAAGCGGTCGCACGAACGGTATTTCGAAAGTAGATCATTAGTCCTTCGAATGATAAACTTAGTTACGAGACCACCAAGTTCTTTCAGTTTCTTTTCGCTTTCGGCCTTCACCGCGTCGCTTGCCATGGAGTCGCGGCCGCGAATGATGTGGTTTTCAAAATTCTTTCGGAAATCATTCTTAGAACCTAGGAAGTTGGGATTCGCAAAGTTGAGTAGAGAGAAATATTCAGATAAGTCGTTCTTTAAAGTGATTTGGTAAGTTAGCTTATTCAGGAAGTGGATGGACGTACCTGGATAGGCGTCCCTGTAAGTATAACACGCCGCTTGACATCAAGCGCGTTCAGGGCAGTGAAAGTCAGGGATTCTTTGCGGCTCCTGGTCAGCAGTGGCACGTTTTCAGCAAAAAACTGCAGTAACACCTGAATTCTTGAGTCTGTGCCCTTCATCACAGAGCAGGAGACCAATGGTGCAATTCGCTAGGTACACGGATAGTGTGCGCAGCGTTTCGTATGAGACTATCATAACTAGCAGGAACATTAATTGTATACTTAACGTGTAAGAGTGTTGCGTACCTGGCTGCGTCACATTCCGGCCGCGCGCCGCCACCCATTGCGCAACTTTCTCCAGAAGGACAGCTTTACCACCCTTGCCATCGACCGCCAAAACGTTAATGGTGTCTTGGCCGAGCCATTTTACTATCGAAAGTCTCAATAGAGATAGCGAGTACATGGCAAACATACTTACCTAATTCATTAGCCCAGTTTTTGACAAGACTGGAAGGGCAAGCGATAATGCACTTCTCGATGGAAGGTTTCCCAGCATGAGGCGATTGCTTGATCAAGGTCCATAACAGAGCGATGCATTGTAGCGTTTTCCCAAGCCCCATCTCGTCGGCCATAATGCAGCCGTACTGATTCTCGACGACCTTTCCCGTTGTGCATTTGTACAAGAACTTCCCAAAGAGATTAAACATCTCTTCGATCACATCAAAGAGGTGCTCACCTTCACGCCTTCAACCTGATGCGGCCGAAGAACCTTGCAAAGCCGTGGGTCAATGACCACCGGAACCTTTGCTATAGCCTCCTTCTTATTCTTGTCTTCACCTAACATAGCCTTTAGGCTCTTGTGAGGGTTGAACATTCCTATGGTCTTCTCTTGCGCCTCTAACAGAGCTTTCGTCTTCTCCTCCTCCTTCATTCTCTCTCTCCGCTCCTCGTCGGTTTCCTGATCGTCGATTGTCGGATCGTACAGTACAATAGCATGGTCTTCCATCGGATCGTGTAACGGTCGCGGAATGAGCCTCGCCTGTGGTCGGGTGCCGAGAGAGACGTTGGAAGGAAAAAGAGGAATGTTTTCACCATCTTTATTCCTCATTGAAGGCATGGAAAATCTACGACACTGGTTGAACGGTTTCGGCTTGAACACCGGGTATTTCTTCACAGCAGCCAAGAGCTCCGCTTCATTGTGGTATGCGTCCTTGTCGTCTTTCTTTCTTTTCTTTTTCCGACTATCTTCGTCAGAATCTGAATCGTTCCCCTGCTGCTCCTTGTAGGAAACTCGCTTTCGTTTTCGAATCGTTTGAGCGCGGTCAGCGACAGCTGTAAAACTCGGAGGCTTGAATGGGCTGTTGATCCTGACGCTCTCTTGGAGGCGGTCGAGTACTTTTCCATCCTTGAGGGTGGGCGCGCGTCGTAGCATAAGAAAAAAGTGCCTCGCCGTCAAGGAGTGGACGTGATTGAGTGAGACGACTGTCCTTCAACAAGACCAAACACGGGACGCGACGCGTTCATTAATGTATCACGTGCTCGAGCCTTTTCCAGACAATTGAAATTGAAATACAATACACCACCGGCTTTACTTACTACCAGTTCACACTCCAGTCTCGCACATAACAAACCAGCAACCAGCGACCCACTCACCGCGACAGGTACAAACATCTTCGTTGCCCTAAATACGTATCTACAGTTCTAAGTCGTCTGATAGCGACTCATACTTGTCTATATCAGCCAAGTAACTCGCGATCTTCGCCCTCGCCCTAACATAAGCGTCCTTTCCTAGCGGAAGCCACAGGGGAGGATCCTCCATATCCGTTACCCTGTACACAACCTTACTTAACTTATCGGGGTCACCTCTGATGAAAGGGGTGTTGTTGGGGTCGAAGTTATCAAACGCTTGACGAATGGCCACACCTTCGACTGCCGGATTGGTGTAAGAAGGATGCCCATAAATTTCGAAATTCTTCAACTTCACAGAGTCAGTCTTGTAATACTGTACTATTTCGACCGGTAATTCACATAACGCGTAACAGTGCCTCGTGAAGTGAACCTCTCGGTATATCGTAACGCGTAACAACGGACAATGAAGCTAGTAGCCTACAGGTATGAAAAATGCGATTTTTGCCCCTCCAAAATACTTTTCGGTCACGTTTGGCAGCTCTATGAACCAGGTGGTGTATCCTTCCACAATTTTCCTTGGGAAATCCAGTCTGAAGTGTTATAGGTGCTCATTGTTGGTGAATGTTGGCTGAGTCTAGCAGGGTATTTCTCCCGCAACGCAAATCGCAATTGTACAACTTCAGTGAAATTATTTTATCTGATGTAATGGTGGCTGAAGCTAATTTCCTTAACGTAACGCGTAACACTGAGCTCTGAACCTCTAGTCAATTGACCATATACCATAACGCGTAACACCCCATGAAGCTATGGTCGAAATAGTACAGTAACCTGCTTCTATCAAAGTCGGCTGAAAGAAAAAAAGCGTTGACGTTCACACTAGCAATGAAGCCTATTATTGCACCCACTTTGATATTCCATGCCGGGTCAAGTTCTTTCGATAATGCTTCCGTCAGAGCATTCGCAGCTAATGCAGGGTAAGAAAACCATCAGTAATGTCATATAAATTGGGTTGACCATGTTTGCTGAGATTGTTCGTCAACGATTCACCAAACAGCGATTTGAAGTGGACTTAGGTTCCGGAATAATATCCTATGCAACCATCGGCCTGCCACCTAAATGAGCATGACTCGCGCGTCAAAGAGCAGAGTCAGACCCACAGATTCGGCATACATAGAAGAAACTTGTAGGAGTCGTCCCCCTTGAGGCTGATTGACGTCGCGAAAAAACGCAACTGCTGCACGTGTAACGTACACCAAACCCCAGTAATTTGTCTGTAAATGTGATCAGTGATTCCTGGTAACACTTGAAAAGAAGCCTAGACCTCAAAAACAGCGCGAGCTGCCTCGAGTGGCACGGCCTCCACTTCCCCTACGATTGCGTATCCGGCGTTGTTATACACCACATCGATTCTCCCAAATACTTTTTTGACGGTATCAAACGCGGCCTTGACTTGATCCGGTTTCGACACATCGACTTTTACCACGAGCAGCCTATCTTCAGTGTACTCTGTTTGAAGTTTCGACATGGTTTCGGGACGCCGAACTGCAGCGACGACCGTGTCGCCCTTGCGGATGGCACACTCCAGCATAGAGCGTCCAAATCCAGCGTTAGCCCCAGTGACTAAATTGGTCTCGTTAGTACTGCGTGAAGTCCTCGGACCATGCGTACGCACTAAACCACACTTTGTGAGTAGACATGAAGATAAGAGGGCAGGAAGGGATCTAATTCTAGTCCTTTTAGTGATCCCACCCATATGCTGGATATGAGGTGCATCAGAAAATGTGACTGAAGATGTCCCTGACAAGTCTAACAAGTCGACAAATTCTGGTTGTAATCGATGACTTGCGTGGACCACTCACTGAACTTCTGACCAAACTTTTATCTGAGGGCCCGTCGGCATAGGCGTAAGGAGGGCAATATACCCAGAGTCTGTGTGCTTCAAAAGTCCAAGTCTCGAAAACGCCGGGATTCGGGTATCTCGCATCCCTGGACCCTGAACAATCAAGACACTGATTACTTCTCGGGTAAGAAGAGTCCGCGAGGACGCCCAATATTTGATCAGTAGCCAGTCTACGTTCACAAGCCGACACCTCGTAGTATTTATAATTCCTGGTGTGGTTTCACATGGGAAAGTATCGCCAGGCTTTCCTAGCAAACTAGCTAAATCGTGGGCTACATTGTTAGATGTCACCAATCATCGCCGGGAGACGCGTGCTAAGCTACACGGGGACTTCAAACCAAATGTTTGTATGAATGTAGCGTTTCTATAGCTCTTTTTCCATCTCATGCCAATTCTGTAGTGCGCCGCAGTTGATGAAACGGGGCATATGGAGGCAAAGCTTTATCGCTGCAGTGGATGTGGATGGACTTTCTGCTCTTTGAGTTGTCAGAAGGCAGCAGGTAATACTCATCAGGTTTTTTGTCGACAAAAGAGGATCAGAAGAAAGAGTCAGTCTCCCTTCCTGAATCCTCTCATAACTTTCATCGGCTGACAGGATAACTTTGAATTATTAGAGGATTATCCGGAAGACGTGGTGCTACGCGACGAACCGTTTCTACATTGTGTTTTAGAACATGTTACTTACAGTTCTAAGTCTTGCGACAGGGATTCATACTTGCTTATCTCAGTCAAGTAACTCGCGATCTTTGCCCTCACCCTAACATAAGCGTCCTTTCCTAGCGGAAGCTACAGGGAAGGATCCTCCATACCCGTTACCCTGTAAACAACCTCGCTTAACTTGTCAGGGTCCCCTCTGATGAAAGGGGTGTTGTTGGGGTCGAGGTTGGCAAGCGCTTGACGAATGATCACCAGTTCGATTGCCGGATTGGTGTAAGAAGGATGTTCATAAACCTCGAAATTCTTCAGCTTCACAAGGTCAGTCTTATAATAACAACCTTCTATCAAAGTCGGCTGAAAGAAAAAAATCGTTGACGTTCGCACTAGAAATGAAGCCTGTTGCATCCACTTTGATATTCCATACCGGATCAAGTTCTTTGGACAATGCCTCCGTTAAAGCATTAACAGCTATTGTGGGGTGAGAAAAACATCGGGAATGTCATGTAAATGAGTTGACCGTGTTTGCTGAGGTAGCCGTTAACTATTCACCAGACAGCGATTTGAAGCAAACTTACGTTCCAGAATAGTATCCCATACTACCATCGGCCTGCAATCTAGATCAGTATGATTCGCACATCAAAGGGCGTCGCTGGACCCACAGATTCGGCATACATGGAGGAAACTTGCAGGAGCCGTCCTCCAAGAGGCTCATTGACGTCGCGAAAAAATGCAACTGCTGCATGTGTAACATACACCAAACCCCAGAAGTTTGTCTGTCGCGATGAATATGGTGAGTACTTGCGGGAAATGTTCGAAGTGAAATCCAAACCTCGAAAATAGTGCGAGCTGCCTCGAGCGGCACTGCCTCCACTTCTCCGACGATGGCGTATCTGGCGTTGTTATATACCACATCGATTCGTCCAAATGCTTCTTTGACAGTGTCAAACGGGGCATTGACTTGATCCGATTTGGATACATCAACTTTGACCACGAGCAGCCTATCCTCAGTGTACTCTGTTTGAAGTTTCGACATGGTTTCGGGACGCCGAACTGCGGCGACGACCGTGTCACCCTTGCGGATGGCACACTCCAGCATAGAGCGTCCAAATCCAGCGTTAGCCCAGTGACTGTATTGGTCTCGTTAGTACTGCGTGAAGCCTTCAGACCATGCGCACGCACTGAACCACACTTTGTGAGTAGACATAAAGGCTTTGAGGGAGGGGAGGGTATGGAAGGGATCCGATTGCAGTCCTTTTATTGATCCCGCTGGAACTTTGCTAGATGGGGGCATCGGAAAATGTAACTGCAAGTAATCAACTGTCTCCCTGACAAGTCTTCCAAAGCTTAGTACTAGTAGTTCCGGCTGTCATCGATGACTTGCATGGACATACTGAACTTTTGAGCGAAGCGTTTTCTGACGCGTCCGCATGGGCGAGGTATAAAGAGGTCGAAATATACTGCGCCTGTACGTGTCACAAGTTCAAATCCAGTTATCCAGCAGCCCTACATCATCGGCGTGTATCTAGTTCATGCGATATGCACGGATGTTGTGTTAGCTCTAAAGCCTTCTTAATCCTCGGAAGGATTTAGTACTCATGCTTACAGCGCCTGGACAATAGAAGAATTGAACAGCCGGTGACTGGAGATCGGAGTACAAGGTCATGAGGCGTCTGAGGCGGATATGTTGTGTTGCGAACACGAGCGCAGAACTGTCAAGCAGGACGTGCTGAAAGATTGTAGTCCGTCGGGACAAAGCTCCCGAGATATACCATGCGTACATTCTTACTTCGGCGCGGGCCAGATTTCGCGGTCACATGTGTGACGGATGATGAACCTCTAGGACCTCTACTAACATTGAGCAAATATGTTAAGTCGACAGCTGAGAGCAAAGCATGCAGACAATAAGTGGAGAAATCATTACTTCCATTGAAAAGCATCCACAGGAACAGCCACATCTGCATAGGCCGAAATATTTTCCACCGTAACTCGAGTCAGCAAGACACTTTTTTGCAAACACGAAAGCGCGGGCGGAATATTCAAGCGCTGGCAGAATAGGGCATTTTCTGACGAGCAAAGTGCTAGCACTTCTTTGCCAACGGGAAGGATGAACTGCAGAGAAGGAGGTTGAGTAACACAAATCATGGATTTAATGTATGTAAAACCCACCAGGGCACCATCATCTAATCGGGTATGAAACCGCTCAAACCGAGCTTTCTGCTCCTCTGTAATGTTCGACGCTGGGACAACCCTTGCTGCCGAACTGCCCGTGCGCAATGTATTGAAAATCTGGAGCGCCGTTTTATCATCATAAAACTTTCCGGGAAGACCTTTGTTCTCGGCGATGAACACCCAGCTCGACGATGATGATGGAGTAGATACGATATCCGTAAGTACCACAGGAATCTTCACCGAAATATCGAGATTGAGGACGAAGGTTGGGGATTGTGATCTAGTTTTTGTCAATTGATGGTGTAAGCCGAGGACGATATACGCACAGATCAGAAGTGGCTGGTGCTGGTGGCACATCGGAGGCTAAGCCACTATAATTGAACATATGAGAAAATTGCCGATGGCACAACAGGAAAAGGCGGGGACGAACAGGGGTCCAAATATTGTGTTTGATATCGTAGACCTCCATGGCGCATTGGCATTATTTGAATTGATGGATCCTGTCGGTAAAGAGTTTTTCTTTGGCAAGGGCCAGGCTGGCAATTGCGGGAGATTAGCATTTACCAACATTATTGAATGTAATCACTGCGCGCACCTGGATTGGGCGGCCGTGGGACTGTTGCTCTCTGATTCATCCTCATAGTCATCCAAATTTTTTGCAGTTTCGGCATCCAGACCAGCCAGATTCAACAGTTCTTCCCCAGTGGGTGGAGGTAAAGGAGGATTCGTTTCAGCCGGCTCAACCACCGCCATCTCGACGTCAGCATCATGAGTGTGTTCATCCCTCTTCTCAGGCACATATTTCCCCTTCACTGACTGTAATCCACCCTTGGTGAAGGTCAACAACGAGCTCTTCGACTTGGTGATGAATCCCAGCCGAAGATCGTCCTGGCCCAGGCTTCGCTTTCTTGGGAGATGAGGCTCCTAAGCGAGTTTTGGTAGAGATGCCGCCATCCATGCCATCGTGATTGTCTATCATTTTTACCAGGGGATTGGTGGCGCGAGTCCGATGGGAAGGGATGGAAGTGGAAGCCGAGGCCACCGGAGGCTCCACGACTGACCTGGATGAAGGGGAAGGGAAAGGGCAGGAGAGGATGCGGAGATGCTGTCTGGAGGATATTGCACAGAAGACACTTCTGTACTCTTGACTGGAGCTGAGTTGAACGCATAGTCGCCATCCTCCTCCTCTTCTGACGGAGGTACTATCTCTGGTGAATCCTTACGAGGACGATTGTGCTTTGTCCTCGACGACAGGATTGCTGCACGCTTGTCGGGGATTTGTCTTTGGACTGACATAACAGAGGTGCCGGTTTCTTCCTGGCTTTGGAGGAACAGAACCTGAAGGGCGTCCTCTGGCCCGTTTCGGCTGAGGTTCTGTTTCTGCAATTTCGACAGAAGGGCTGCGTTTCCGTTTGGCTGATCTTGACCGTGCGTGTTTCGATTTAGGTTTGGGCTCGGCCGGTGGCTCAGCTTCGATTTTCACCTCTGGAGACGATTTGCGAGGGACTGCACCTGTGGATTTTCGCTTTCCTGTGCGTCCTGTATGCAAGATCTCAGTGGGTTCGCTGAACGCGACATGGGGAGAACGTACGCGGTGGCCCTGTCGGATAAAAGCTCTCATCGACACGAAACAGACGCAAATCTTCGATGTCACGCCCATTCGTATTCGCTCGTGCCCAGAATTGCTTAAGAATGTCTTCGGAGCCCTTGAATGATTCTTTTGGTTCCCATCTAGAACGCGAGTAAGTGTATAAACATTCGTGATGGAAACACGACGCGTACGTGCTCTCCTCGCTGCTGTACCCTTTCCACTGAACAGTACCTTAAAAATGTATTCCAACAATTGGAGATGGTTACACGAACCTTGACGCGATATTGCTATGGCAAAAGTTCTGTCAACTGACGGGAGTTTCAAGCGGCGTATAGGCGTACCCAAATCAGTTGTTTGCTCCGTGCAGATTTCTTCGCAACTCGTGCTAGCAAAACTGACTCTAAAAGACTGTAAGATCCGGCGCCACACCTAGGAAACGCATAGAGACCCACCGACTTCGTACTCCTCCTCGTTGTCGGTCATGGCAATAGAGGAAGAAAGAGTGGCGGTGCAGTGACCACTGGAAGCTAATAGGTGCAAATAGAATGTATCACGATCATGATTAGGGGCTATATATAAACTCTACCGGCAGTGCAGTCTGGAGTATACTATATAAACCTTGAAGAGGCATCACCTGTCTGTATCAACCACCATGAGTGAGACAAAAGCCCCCCTTCAGCCTGAGCCTGAGTATCATCCTCCCCAAGCTCCCCCCGAGTACGGTAGGGGCATGTATTCCGGGCAGCCTCAGCCACCACAACAACAATCTTACAACATGCAGCCCCCACAACAACAGTCCTACAATATGCAGCCTCCTCAGCCATCTCCTCCAAAAACACCCGCACAGATTGGCGACGAGTATCGCTCAGCATGTATGTTTTCATTCAGCGGATCCATCTCCCGTCGTCTCATGCTTTTTATGATTAGTATATGCCAATGCGCTGCTGGTGTCCACGAGCCAACGACAAAATTTGGGGTCTGCGGTATCATAACGGCTGTAGTTTGTTTTCCTATTGGCCTGATATGTCTATTGTAAGTGCTCCAGCACATTCCATCTACCGTCGCTCATCTCGGGTTTCAAACAGTATCGACACTGAGCAGAAATGCAACAGATGCGGCATTAAACTGGGCTAGATCAACCCCTCATCGTGATGTATCGGTGTAACCGACGAACAATGTTGTAGATACTTATCAGCCATTTATTTAAGAAAGGGTTGCGTATAGTAAATTTAAGTATATACATCACGTCGTAGATACAAAAGATTCCATCAAAGGAATCGCAAGATATGTGCCCTCAAGAGCCGCCTATGGATACAATGATATGTACACTGCCAAAAATCTGCAAAAATGATAAATGAAACCCAAAATCCGGTTACACAACCCGCTCCAAAATCTTGCCCGCGATCAGGCACTGTTTCACCCACTGCCAGTCTACCAAATTCGTTAAACCCTTCAAGTTTGGATCGGTCGGTTTCTGATCCTTGTAAACGACGTAGTCAGCTAGACGCAACGTGTCATTGCTAAGCTGGCAGCGAGAGTTCTTCCTGTGCACTTCCACACGTTTGGCACCCATGGCTAGCATGATCAATGGACAAAGGTTGGTGCCTTGCGTTCCTTCTCCCGATCACTCTAGGGCAAACGTCAGCAAGCACGAACTATATTAATAATAGGACCACCATACCCGCGTTGGCTTTGGGGGGAAGAACTCCTCACTGTAGCAGATAACCTTTTTCCCTCTCAGCACCTTCAAAGCAACAGGGTTATGCATGATGTCCTCCATTTTGACGCCCTGATCTGTTCCCCATTCCAGATTGACCATCTGAGATATGAGCGGTCCATCAAAACAATGCCTTCCCGCCTCAAGCAAATGCGAACCCCAATCCAGCACCTCGTTGGCCTCGAGCGATTCTTCAATCCATTGCAATCTGATGCAAGGGACACCAAGCGCTAAAGCGATCAGGTACTTGGGCTTCTCGCTGTGCTGGTCTGCAAGAAGGAACAATCGTTCAACAGACGACGGTCTCCACTTCGCATCGGTATCGTTGATGACCCATTTGTTCGTAGTGATGTGCGTTCCATCGAGTTCTAGGGCGTTAGTCCAGTCGGCGACCACTTTCCCGCCTGCGTCCTTGATGCGGCTGGAGAAAGAATCCCTTTTCGATTGATCCTCGGAGCAGCTCAGGATAAAACCGTATCCGGAAAAGATCCCAACTGTACGTTCATTCCACGAATTCTTGATGACTGTGGGACTGAGTCGGAGCATGCTCATGGCTACCTCTCTCACTTCCCCATGATTATCAACAAACTCGACGCCCTCCCGGTCCTCCAATATTGTACGAATGCTTCCTCCGATCAGAACATTGTCAATGCTAGGATCCACAATGGAAACGCAGTCGTTAGGACGAAGCTCGGCAAAAGACCGCGCATCCTTGGCTCGAATGGTTTTACTTTCACCATCAAACCGAACCCATAGGTCGTCACCCACCTCTTCCTCGAAAGTTGCAGGATAAAAAAGGTCATCATGAAAGGCGAAAACGCGATCTCCAGGATTAAATCTTGAATGGGTTGCTGTTGAAACTAACGAACGACTGCGCTTGGATCTTGCTGAATCACCAGCCCTCGATGACTGAGACACAGCTCTTGGCAGATTGGTGTCTCCTCGCTTGCGCTTTCGGTTCGAAGTGCCTGGCAATACGCTGTCATCAGGCTCAACTTTAGGCTTGGTTTCGTCGACATCCATTTCGTCACCGCTCAGCTCTGAATAATCGCGCTTCCGAAGGCCCCGAGGATTGCGAGTTCGACGGGTCGATTGCAACTCCACCGATTTGCCTTTGCCTTTGCCTTTATTACGCAGTGCATGGGACTCTGTAGGAACAGCCATCTCTTCAGGGACAGACGATGGAACTTCTCCATCTTTGAATGAAGAATGAGACCCGGTCTTGAATTTCCCTCGGGCGCGCGCAGCGGGGGTGACAGTGGCGGGAGGGGTCAGTGTTTCGTGTGTATTGTTGCTCAAAGATCTCTGGAAAGAGAATCAGTATGTTTTCAATCGAAGGGTAAGGACTAACCTTGGGTGCTGGAGTGACATCGGCTCGTCCTTTTCCTTTGTCCTTGATGACAGTTTTCAGTGCGAGGGGAAGGTCATCTGATGAGTCCTCCCCCTCCTCCTCCTCCTCTTCTTCTTCACGCCTCAAATCAATCCGACTTTCAGCCAGCGGCTCTTCGGTGAAGTCTACAGCCAACGAATCGGGTACGACTTCGCTAAAATCGTCCTGGGCATCGACCTTGGCTCGGAAAGCAGGCGTCGGTACTTTTGGAGAGGGGTGAAATTCGCCTTGAGCTCTGAGTCGGGAACGATATCCATAGAGTCATCCACGGTGCCTGCCTGGAATAAATTCCCTTGAGGTTTGGCCAACGTAGCCGCTCGACGACGGATTTCTTCTTCATCCTCGTTGGATGGCTGGGTCTCCACGATATCGTCCATTGAATCTACATCTGAAGACATGACCGGATTAAGCGTAGAAGGGGGTATGCTGGATTTATAATCGTCAGGATCAAAATTGTCAAGATCAAGTCCTGGGATTTTCAGGCGCTCTAAATAACGACGATATTTTTCTCGGTCGGTCGATTGGACGACGAGGCGAATTTTAGCGTATAATTGCGGGTCTGTCACAATGGATGATGCACCGGTAGCCGCAGTTCCCAGTGCCAAGCTGTCGTCGACCTGAGTAGAAGGCTGTGTAGCAATCTGAGTGGCGGGTTGGGTTTGCTCATCCAACTGGGTATCCCAATCTGCAGAGGTGCCATACGGACTAGGTGAAGTATGCAGGCTATCTGCAACAGGCGGAAGATCAATGTCCATATCAGCGTTGAGGTTCCGGGTCATGAACGGCTCCTCGTTGGCATCCTCATACATATCTTCATCCTCATCTTCTGGACGGGGTTGGGCCCCGACAAGAAACTCGTCGCTACTATTATCGGATCGTTGACTTGAATCCTGTGAGTTATGCGATTGCGGGGAAGGTGACCTTGAACTGCCGGAGAGCGACGGGGTAGCTTCTACCAAGACCTTAGCGACCCGCTCCGGACTGGATGTCGCGTAGACTGCAGGGCGTATCGAGAACATCCTCTCTGACTCTCCCTGTGCCGGAGCGGCGGGCACTTTGGACTCCGGTTGAGCCCCAGTATGAGAGAGAGACTCTTCCTGAAGGGCTTTGCGCGATTTACGAGGAGACGGAGTTGAAGCAGAGCGGGATGTTATCGGTGCAGTGGGTACTAGTGAGCGTCGGTTTGGCGTGGCATGGTTTGAAATAGTGGCAGCGCGAGGGGACTTGAAGGTGACGCCCTTTGTCTGTACACAAAGGCGTCGTTAGAAACGGAGATGAATCGTCGCTTTGTATTCGTACCTTCGTCATCTCAAGAGGCGAGCCAACATAGGATCCCTTTGTCCCTCTCGCTTCTATGCCATCTACAGACGTTGGGACAGGGCTCGACGTCTGTATGAAGGCTGTTTTAGGCTCCACAATGGCCTCAGGTGCATTCATGTTCTCTTTTTGCGAGCCATCGTTGAAGTCATAGAAATCATTATTGACCTGACTTTCGGATTGTGTCTGGGTGTTCCCCAGGCCATGAAAGTGATAGGTCGGCGCGGGGTAGACTGAAGTTCGAGAAGAGTCGCAGGTCGTGTCCTTGCCAGAGGCGTGAACATCTCCGTGATTGGGGGGCATGTTGATGTCTTGGCAGTCATCGAGGATGTTGTAGGCCGCGTTGGTCTCAACAATATGGTCGCTTGAAGAGCGGTCCGAGATTAGACCTGAAGAATTAATTATACCAAGCAGTGAACGCACCTGTTTCCCTCCATGCTGCAGGCGAGGTCCAGTTACGCGTAAAATCCAACAATCTTTCCACGAACAGCGGTGAAAACGAACAGAACGACGCAGTCTAGACGAAAAAGAACTGGCCAGTCCTGGATGCCGTAATTCGTGTGGCGGCCCGGTCTGAAGGCAACAGAGTGACAGCTCCTAGTTACAGATCGACGAGATACAGATAAAAGATAGCAGTGAATGGATAAAGTAAAGTAGAGTATGTGTAGATGGTGCAAGAGCAAGATGTCTGAACAATTTAGGAGCGATTTCGAAATCGAATATTGACTTTGCATCTATTTGCTCACATGACAGACGCGTCGGTAACACAGCCACAACGCCATCACTCGTTGTCTAACTCCAGTCAGTTCAACATCCTTCCTTCCTTAGAGTCACTCTTTTCGCCGCGCTGGTCGTCGTGCACGCCATTGTTGATTCCTCAATGGAACCTCTTGGAAGGTCGCCCGAGCGGCGACTTCGTTTTTCTCGCAACCCGCCGGTCACTACCCTTCTTTCGTCCTTCTCCAATGCCAATCGCCTAATCAAAATACGCGAAATAAACGAACCCGAAGATTCTACTTCTACGAAAAAGAACCACGACAATAACGAGAAGGATCACGATAAAGATGAGAAGAAAACATCCGGAAAATCAACAAAAAGTGCGGAAAAGGCTGAACACGAAACAGCCAAAGTTCTCGCAGAAGAAGTCACTATCACAGGAACTCATGCTACTGTCTATTCTATTGGATACAACCCTGACTATACGTTCACTTCTCCCCCTCAGCCTCGTCCTAGTCTACCGACTGCCAGTCCTACAGCAACTCAGCCTCACACATTCGTTCCTCTACCACCGCTTCCGAGTGCCTCGCCTGAGAATACCTCTGGATCTCGCGCTACCTTTCCGGCGTCCCCAGCTGCTAGTGCAGAGGCGTCTCCTACTCAATCGCATCCTGCAGCACAGTCACACAAAGGCATCCCTGTTGCCGCCATCGCCACTCTCGCCGTCGGATCTGCACTCTTGCTTGTTGGTATCTTCATCATCATCAAAGCTTGTTCACGCCCTAGGCAACGAACAAGACCGAAACCTTCCCTCCCTATCCTGGCTGATCCGTACGCAGATGATCAACCTTTTCATATCAAAGAGAAGGATTCTCCCGTCTTCGGTGGCAAAGAGAGATTCTCATCGCAGAATGGTCTCTGGACGCTAGCAAACTATCCTCCGGCTGCTGTACTACCTGCACCGTCTCAAGCAGCGGGCATGACTAGAAACCTAGGCGATAACGAGCCTCCATATGATTTTAATGCGCCCGTCTCTCGTTCGCACTGGCTCCAACCTTCTAATGATATTCCCCGTTCCCAGCTACCGTCTCACCCTATGCATTCTCAGAGTGTGCCGTCCCTAGTCGTTTCCAAGGCAACAACGCCTTATCAGAAATCATTGGTGCGAGCAGTCAGCAGATTTTCTACAGCTTCATTATCACTGTACCCTCAATCGCCTATCAATGCCCAGGATATCGGCATAGCAATTGGCAGCAGCAAAGCGTTTACTGCGGATGGCCACCCCATCATGAAACGCACCCCGAAAGCAGCGCTACGAAGGAGTAAGAGTGATGTACTAGACAAGATGGAGCTCGGAGCATATGATGGAGCTGATGTGACCTCGCCCAAGTTCACCCCGCATTTCTTAGAGGCTCCATCGGCGCCGGTCGCTGTGGGGCGCAGTCGAATCAAATCATCTTATTACACGCCAGGTTCTTATCCTCGCATCTCCACCATTCCCTCCTCCACTTCTTCAAAAATTCGCGCAGAAAACGCGGACCCTTTTGCATCCCAAAAGCTACCGCCTCTTTCTAGGTCCGATTCTCGTCGGAACCGCGATACGAAAGCCTTAGCGTCTGCGATAGGACTGACGTCACCATCCGTGGACCGCATGCCTCCATCTCCACAACCGACGATATACCCAGATGATTCACTCAGCGTGGTTGATACGAAAAGGCGCAGCAAACGAGTCCCCAAAAAGGCGAAGTATTCGTTGGGAGGCGATGAGTTCCAGCGTCAATCTATCAGTGGGTTTCAGATGTCAAGGGAAGTGGATACAAGTGCGCTGGGGTCTATGATGCTTAACATGGACTTTGGAGCGACAAACAAATCACTGGCGACACTGGCGGGACGACTTGGGGAAAACCTGTCGTATGGTGATATTTCGGGTTCCAGCGGAACACTATCAGGAGCGCAGTTTAGAGGAGCATCGGACAAACCGCCTCGGGTGCCATCCCCACCGCCACTGCCCTCCCTGACGCAAATGGGACTAGAACACGCAAATCCGGAGACCTATGCGAATTACCGGAGCCCGACCTACAGTATCTTCGGGCTGTATGAGGACGAGAGAAAAAGCAGCTATCATTACCGGTAAATAATGTACATAACTCCAGGGGGTGATTGGTAGATGATCTCCATTTGAATGAATTCAATTCAGCGGAGTTGCATGGAAACGAAGCTATGTTGCTGCGAGATGCGATGAGAATAAATTGATAGGGGCCTTCCTGCCAAATTTGAGGCTGCAGCCAAATTTGAACCAAATACGACAGAGGCTGTCCTGATTGTGTTTCGACCTCTTCTTCTTCTCCTGCACAGTGGACTTTGCCGCAGTGCTCTCTTCACCTTTTCTTGCCTCTCTCTGCTGGGGTATCGTCTGCTCGTCGTCGCCGTCGCCATCACTGGGCGTGTTTCTTCCATTTCCAACCATTTGATAATGTCCCAGCTCCCTAATGCCCTCAAAATCAACATGGACACAGATACCAAGTACGACCATAATACAGAGAACCAGGTCGTGGGCAGCGATGCCGCAGCGCCGGCTGTACCCTCGCTGTGGGGAGTTCCTCTGAAATACATCTCGTACGACTTCTCTCCTATTAATGTCGCTTAAGCTGACCGTTACTCGTCGCGTGCAGCCTTGTGACGCTGGCCGTCCAGAATTCTGCATTAACGATTATCATGCACTACTCTAGAGTGTCTACGCCGCCCTCCCAAGCTTATTCAGCCGCGACCGCAGTATTGATGAACGAAATCCTCAAGGGCGTCATCTCCCTCGTCTTCGCGTTTTCGCGCATTGACGCCTCCCCACCACTCTCAATCCCCGTATCCATCAGCCCAGAGCCCTCAAAGTCCGGTTTCTTACGTTCTTGTAGACCTTCTTTGCTTCTCGTTCGTGTCAAGAAGCTTTGTGCAGAATTGTTCAGTCCAGATTGTTGGAAACTTTCCATTCCTGCCATCTTATATGGTCCGTTCCATACTTTTCGTTACCGTCTCTTTCATTCTGAATGAGCCCCTAGTCATACAAAATAATTTGCAATATGTTGCCGCCTCGAATCTGGAGGCAGCAACATTTCAGGTTAGCTACCAGATGAAAATCCTTACGACCGCTGCATTTTCCGTTATGATGCTCCGGAAAAGGCTGCTTTCCACTCAGTGGATCGCTCTCCTTTTCTTGGCCGTTGGTGTCGGCATCGTTCAAATCCAGACCGGTGTAGGCAAGAGCGACGCGTCCTCTGTCAACGGACACTCCATGAATGCTACCAAAGGCTTCCTAGCAGTCGTAGCTGCTTGTTTCACGTCGGGGCTTGCTGGAGTGTATTTTGAGATGGTTCTCAAAAACTCTCAGGGTGACCTCTGGGTCAGGAACGTCCAATTATCATTATTCTCCCTGCTTCCCTGCATCGCACCCATCATGGCTTCGAGCTCCGGCTCGAACTTTGGTTCTGTGTCCGCGCTTTTCCACAATTTTGGTCCGTGGGCGTGGGCCACTGTAGCCGTCCAGGTGCTTGGTGGCCTGGTCACTGCCATGGTCATCAAATACTCAGACAACATTCTAAAAGGATTTGCGACCAGCCTCAGCATCGTCCTCTCTTTCCTCGCGTCGGTGGCTTTGTTCGATTTCCACATTACATTTACCTTCGTGTTGGGTTCAGCTATTGTCCTCAACGCGACATGGTTATACAACCAACAGCCGCGTAGAGTCGGGTTGGGTGGGTCTAGAGATACTAAGACATGGGCGGCGTTGGGCTGGAATGAAAAACGGCCGAGTGTCTATCGCTCGCCTTCCGCAGTTCCGGTCCTCGGGTCTGGGATGTCGTCTTCGACAACGTCGCGGTCTTCTTCAGTTGCATCACTCTCGTCATTATCAGTCAATAGTGTTCCGTCGGTGGAATCGGACCTCTATGGAAAGGGAAAACAGTGATGACATTCCGCAGTACATACTTCGCATTTACATACAATACATTTACACATACACCCGGGATACTTCGATCTTGTCAGCTCTGGTGTGTTTATGATCCTATACCCCGGACTTTACCTTTATCTATGACGACTAGTATACCCTACTTTTTATTTGTAATGATGGACAAGATATTAAACGAAACGATACTAACTTCACGGCTAAAAATTCCAGAAAGCTTAAAATTCCCTCATTTCTCAAGATCGGGCAAAAATAAATCTGATTCAAAACATGGGATCACGTTTATCCTCGTCTACCCTTCCGACTATTCCTACTGCTCCTACCTGATGATGAGGGTGGTCGAATTGGAGCACCATACGACGAAAAAGTGGAGCTCAATTCACTTTGCGATTTGTATATTTTCGGCCGAGGAGTGGTCAGTGTTTCTCCAGACATACTCGATGATGAATCGTCCTCTTCAGCTCTCCTCCTCAAGTCAGGGGAGGGAATCACTGGTCCAGAATCAGGCCTCGCAGTGGTACTGCGATCACCATAGTTTCCTGGGATGTTGCGATAGGTTTGCGTCGAGCCAGAAGGTAAAGGTGTAGAGCCAGAGGCTAGGGGCGTGAAAGCCTGAACGACAAAACCTGGTGGAAGATCCGACACAGGCTGCGGCTCGGTAGGAACGGGAGTTGTGCTTTGAGGGATGAAACCCGGTGGAAGACCCGGGCCTGGTAACTCAATTACAGGGGTAGCACTCCGAGAGACGGATTGTGGTGGAAGTGGTTGCGGGGTAGAAGAACGTGAGGGCGTGGTACCCTGAGGAATGAAACCAGGAGGGAATACCTGTGGAGGCGGTGGAAAAGAGCTAGGCCTGAGCGCATCGTCAGCACTGAGGAAATTTCCCTCTGACTGGGCATCTGACTGGGCATCCGGGGGACTTCCAGAGGGCGACCGTGACTGGTTTATAGGTGAGAATAGTTGAAAAGGAGTAGGTACAGATTTCAAAACGCACCGGGCTTCGAAAATCAAAAGTAAAAGCTCCGTTACTACTTCCGCTCTGGTTGTCGGTGTCTTCGTCGTCATTGTCATCATCTTCCAATGAAAGGGTTTTCCGTGTAGGCGAATCGGGGTCGAATCCCGCCGCTCGTGAAGACACCGGTATGTTCAAAGGCGTACGTGATTCTTGTAGGTAGATATTCTGTGTCGAACGAGGGGGTGGTACATGATGTATTGGTTCTTCTGGACCGTGATTCCTACTGTTTAGGATGTCTAATTTGGATATAGAGGTCGACATAGACTCCTGGGACCGATGCCGGCGTAACATTGGCTCAGGGAACGGGGTTGGGGCCGATCCAGTGGCAAAGCCAGGCGGAGGAACAAGAACTGGCTCTTCACCATCTTCTGGAATGACCGGAAGTGGCGGCACAAATGCAGCCACTGGAGTAGGAGGTCGAGGTGAAAGCTCATGAGGAGGAGGAAGTCTAATGATGGAGTCCTGACCTGTTTCTGGAATAAATCCTTCAGGTGGGACGTCGGTATGTGGGAGTCGAGGCGAGGGCATGGCCATAGTCGGGTTGACCATTTCAGACTGGACGGTCCCGGGGACAGGGAAAGGAATAGGCGGCGAGGGAGGTTTTGTAGAAGGTTCTGGGAAATCTAAGCTAGGTTGTCGCCTAGGGGCCTGATACAAGGGGCCATGATAGGTCGATGCCCCGCTTGAAGAAGACTCAGATTCGGTAGAATCGTCTTCACTAGTACGAGTAGCCTGCTCCTGAGCAAACACGCGAGCTCTCTGTACTCCTTCGACGAAACCTCTTTGACGACCCTCTTCGGTGGCCTTCAATATTTCTCTCTCCAAATGTAGCTTATGGGCTATTGCTCTGACTTCTTGAGCTTCCTCTTCGGCCTGATTACGCTGTCTTTCAACGGCCCTTAGTAATTCTTGAGCATTTGATATCTCAATATGAGCCATTTCCAGGGCATTCTTGTGCAGTCTGAACCGTGATCAGTGGACACTTTTCTATAATGAGCTACACTCGACATACTGTAACTCCTGCTTGGCCTTAGCAGCTTCTTGAATCGCAGCCACCTTTTCCTGGTATAAAGCCTTGAATCGAATGACAACCTCCTTCAAGTCCCGGTCGGCATCATCGGCGCGTGTACGCTCCGCGTGCAGTTCATTCCGCAACGTCTGAATCTCAAGTTTTTGAGTATTGTAAAGCTCCAAGACGTCGCAAGACACACGAGCTGCACGTTCTGCACGTTCCCGGCGATTATCGGCTGATCGTCTAGAGTTCCGACGCGTATAATTCACAGAGTAGTCTTCTGGGACCGGGAGAGACTGGTTCCTTGGCTGTGGTATAGGAACGGGGGATGCTGTGCGACTGCTATCTTTGCTAGACCGAGAGGAGGACATAATCTTGGAATTGGGTTAGAAAAAATACATCTATTGACAGATTGAAGGAGAAAAGCATACCGACTCGTTACAAGCTCATGAAGGAACGTGGATGACATGAGTTGGTTGAAGTTGGAATCTCGGCTCAATGCTCACATGGCCCGATACGCGTCGTTTACGTAACTCGGAAGTTTGGGCCGAACACCAAGGCACAAACGCCTAAAGCCCGCTCGAAGCTTCAAATTGAGAAAGCGTCCACCCACGAAATCGAAATAACTATCAGTAAAATTGTAGATGTCAGATCAATGTCCAAAGTGGCACATGCTATTCAAGTTGTTATAGCCTAGATTCTACTTCCCAGCTATATCTTTGCTGCATAATCACTCATAATCACCCCCTTGTTTCGAGACCCCGTTTTATAGCTGGAATTCAATCGTTCATATCGAATTAACCTGTCAGATAAGGATATTCTCACCATCACAGGTGTCCTTGGCGTCGCCGAAAAGCATCTTTGTTCCAGGCATGAAGAACATCGGGTTTGGAACGTCAGCTAAAAGTCATCTCAGCGATCAGATTCATGACACAGATATAGTAATATCTCACCGTAACCGCTGGACATTCCCCTCTTCATGACAATAACCTGCTTACTCTTCCAAGCATGCAAGACCGGCATACCCTATCAAGCGTCATTCATCGGTCTATCGCAACAGCTACTTCGCTTACCGCAATAGCTGAACCAGGCTCAAGTGCGATCGGATTCACGGTGTCATTGGCACCTATCACCAAAGTAACATCGGTATCTTTGAAGTCGTCGTTAATCTCGTCCATTTCCAAGACGACTATCCTGTGAATCAGAGACCAGACTCAGATCAAAGCGTTGCAATTGACTTACTGTCGTACGGAACAGCCGCCTCTGCTAGGAGGACGTTGCATTGCCCAGGCATTCGTCCTTATGACAATAAGCCTCAGTGAAAACATACAGTTTCAAGAAGTTACACTTACCAGCCACGGGATGGATTGCAAACTCAAAAGGCCGTCAGATACAGGATGGGACACGTTATAAAGCGGACTCACTCGGACGTTAATTCCTTTCGCCCGAAGCAACGAACATATCTCGGAGATGGCATATTGCGCTTTGGCTACAGCCATTCCATAGCCGACCACCTGCAACCATGAGCTTTGAAGTCAACCGATTATACGGGGCGAGTTACCAATATCACGTTGTCGGCATTGTTCAAAGCCTCCACCGTATCATCGATGTTAGTTTTAGTTATCACACCTTCAATTTTTTGAGCATCATGCGATACCGCGGTGGAACCAATACCACCGAACAGAACATTCGTTAGCGAACGATTCATCGCGACGCACTGCCAGAAGTTCAGCACTTTGTCAACAGATAGAAGCGCGGTCCGTACCATGATGTATGAGAGAATAGAACCGCTCACACCAATAAGCGATCCTACCGTCGTTAGGAGTGAATTATCCAGCATGAAACCTATGCTGTTGCTCAGAAAAGGAAGTCGGGACAGAGATATAAATGGAGTTGACCTTCTGCAACAAGCGCGAATCCAGAATATGAATTGAGTACACAAATGACGACGGCTAGAGTGCCCAGCATCAGCACGACCAGTCTGTGTTCCGTTCATGGACAAAGACGTACGCATATCGGCACCACCAATGGCGGCAGTGGTCGTAAAACCTTGGACGAAACTCAAGAGTGTACTCAGTCCAAGATATGAGGCGGCTACGACAGGCGCAGCAGGAGCCATGGTAACAAAACCTGCCTAGAAACACCATTAGTCTCATTGGGTCATGTTGGGTTATCAGAAGTCCTACCATAGTCAAGGCATTAGCACCAAGAATGCCACTATTAACCAGGTGCTTTTTAGGCAGGGCGAACGGCTTCGAACTCATCCGGCCAGCCAGCTTCATGAAGGCAACAATAGATCCGGTGAACGTTATTCCACCTGATGAGATTGGTCAAGTTAGGCACGTCGCACAGAGACCTGTCCTACCAATAACGACACCCAAATAAGCCGTCACAAGATGGAGGGTCGATACATCGGTCAGGTCGGCCATAACACTGGCAATACTCGTCATGACTGCCGCGAGACCAACTACACTATGAAGCATAGCAACCTGCACCGATTTATAAGCACAAGATACCGACAAGGAAGAAATACTATACCATCTGCGGTAGCTCAGTAGCAGTGATTCTCTTGCCAATGAGTGTTCCAGCGGTTCCACCAATCGCAGCCACGGCAGCAAATTGTGTCAACACTTCAACAGGGAAGCCAACTGCAGCCAACGACGCGAGAATTCCAGAACCAACACCCAACATTCCAAGAGCATTGCCCTGGCGAGCTGTGGCTTGGGAGCCAAGACCAGAAAGAGAACCTAGAAAATTCGTCAACCAAGGTACTCGTACATTTGAAAGAAAAACACGATGCCTATGCATAAAACACTGCTAGCCAGATACCCAGCTTGAACAAGACCACCCATTCCGGTGCTTGCAGCAGTCAAAAAACCCCCTGTAAACACGACGGCAGGAACACCGTAGAGCCAAGAGTATTCCGGTGGGTCAGTGGGGCCTAAAGAACAGTGAAATATTAGCGTCTTGCTTGGATAGCGCACTTCCGACTTACGCTTGAACATATCCAGCATGCGCTTTGTTATGATAAAGCCACCTGCAACGTTGACACTAGCCAAAAGTACGGATAGGGCGCCAAGTGCTTGAGGAATAGTGCCAGGGAAATAACCGCCACCCATCACAAACAGTCCACCAATGCCGACCATTCCAGATATAGCATTAGTCACGGACATCAATGGAGAGTGTAATGCGGGTGCAACGTTCCAAACAGTTCTGAGATAATCATTCAGTTTGGCGACAGGGCATCAAAGATGTTTGCAAACCTGTATCCAACCAATCCAGCGAGTCCGAATGTGAAGAAGTTGTCCATGAACGAAACACCTGTGGCCTTGCCGAGTGCGACAACGCCTCCCATTCCAGCAGTTACCGTCGTCACTTCACGAGCTGCTTTCTGGAACGGGGTGATAGCTTTGGTAGCTGCAATTTCTTCAGCTTGTTCGTTTGTTGGAGGGGCAACAGGAGGAGGAAGAGTCCGAGGAACCGGAGGCAGGATATTTCCACCGTGCACTATGATAGACCCACGAACAACTTCGTCTTCGAGGTCAATGGCAAACTTCCCATCGCCAGGTCCCAGAGAAAGCAGGAATTTAGTGATGTTATTTGAGTACAGGGTTGAAGATTGTGTCGGTAACCTGGATGGAAAATCCGTGTAGCCTAACGGAATGCTAAGAATGAAGAGATGAAAATTTATGATACAAGCAAACTCACCGATAATTTTGACACCATTTTGAACAACCAGTTCACCGGGCTTCGTCGCCTCGCAGTTTCCTCCGGCTTCCGCTGCTAGGTCAACGACGACTGAACCCTGTTTCATGGCAGCAATCATCTGATGGGTTATCAGCTTGGGCGCAGGCTTTCCAGGAATTAAGGCCTAGAAGAGAGTTGTCGTAACTCAGTATAAATATGGATGCGTTGGGAATGTCGTCCTACCGTCGTGATTACGATGTCGACATCTTTACATTGTTCCATGAAAAGAGCCATTTCCGCCTCGATGAATTCCTTCGACATGACTTTCGCGTAGCCTCCACCGCCACCACCCTCTTCCTTCACCGATACTTCAATAAACTCCGCACCGAGTGACTGAACTTGTTCTCTTGCTGCAGAACGCGTGTCAAACCCTCTAACAATGGCACCCAAACGCCTAGCCTTTTATCGTCGGCAGAAAACATGTTAGACCATCTGCATACCGTGTCAATGAACTTACAACGTACAGTTGCGATCGCACTTAATCCTGCAACTCCGGCACCAATTACGAGAACCTTTCCTGGGGGTATCTATGGCTCTATGAATTATGTCAACGTGTAATTGAATCCAGGGTCGATTTACCTTCCTGTTAGTGCGTGAGTGAAAGGCGACATATAGAGTAACGTGTTTCTTACCCAGCAGCAGTGACTTGCCCTGTCAAAAATCTACCAAAATGATTGGAAGCCTCTAAAACAGCCTTATAACCAGCGATGTTTGCCATAGAACTGGATCGCAACAGTTGGATATGAAAGAACGGAGTAAAACAAGGGCATACCTCAAAGCGTCGAAAACTTGAGCACGAGAAATACGGGGTACCATGTCCATCTACGCCGCGTATGAATAATAAGACAACACTGAAATGGGGTGACTCACAGCGAAAGCATTCACTTTCCGAGAAGCAAGTGAATCCACGATGTTTTTATTTTGCGTTGGATACAAGAACGAAATGACCGAGCTTCCTTCCTTGAGAAGATGTGCCTCTTGATCCAGCAAGGGTGGCCTAACTTTGAGCATTATGTCCGAAGCCTTAAACAATTCCTCCCGTGAAACCAGGGTGGCCCCAGCAGAAGAGTATTGCTCATCGAGGAACTGGGCTTCTGCTCCTGCATTTCGCTCCACTAATACATTTGCAAATCCTTTCTTCTTGAGTAGAGCAGCATTCTGTGGCGTCAGAGCGACTCGTCGTTCGCCGGGATAAATCTCACGTGGGACGCCGACGGAGAGGGATCCATACGGCGTCGACGGCGATGAGTGGGTGAGCGACGAGTGAAAATGGCGGATATCTGTCGAGAACCGTGATTATCAAGACCATCAGAGGCGAGCAACACTCTGCGCCGTGGCACGCACCGTTAACCTGCCTAAGCTGTCTGGAGAGACAGCAGCGCACAAAGTGCCAGTTCGCCGTCGAGGGTGTCGAGCAGAGCATCGTTCGCGCGCCCCTCGTCGTTAAGGGCGTCGAGCGTCAAGGAGCAATCAGACGACGTGGATGGTAACTGGAATGCTCGAGAACCCGAACCGTGACTTTGCTTCGACGCGACTCGGCCCTCATAACCGAACGGATATCCGGCCCGAAAATCATAAGCCCCGCGTCTGATTGTGTGCATATATAGTACCTTCACGGCACAGTGCTGTAGATAAGATGCCCACACTACCGCTTGCGACATTTTAAAAAGGAAAAAGATTCAACAACAGCTTCTCCCGCTACGTTGACGGTCCATGTATGCATCCCATGCGGTGGGATGGAACTTTTGCTTTCTCCGGTGGCGTTGAACTCAACCATACCAGTGGTTTTGGAACTGTCACATGGTGGCCCTGGCCCGATGAACTCTACTGTGCCCATCGATTGGTGACGCGTGCATAACTGTTTGTGGATGCATGCTCCACTTTTCAATATTCAATGTTCAAGATCACGGACCTTGAAGCATGGAAGTGCGAGTTCATGAAGTCACAAGACGCCTATCCACCGAACTGCTGATCAAAGTTGTCATGCTAATGCAAATCCTAAAAAAAACCGAGTACACTCTTCAATATAACGATAACAGATATAGTGTCGTTGATGCCTCTACATAGATGGATACATAGTGCCACGTAACAGTCATCAAACTCGTCAGCTCACTGTTTCTGGCGAAAGAAAGCTGCAGCAAATCAGCTCCATAACTATACCTTGGATTTACCGCTAATTTCGCGTTCCAACCTCACAAGGTCTTGGGTATGGGGGTGATCCCACAAAGCTTGTGCAGCACCAGCTTCCATGGGGGAAGAGGCTTGCGAGGCACCCCGCCATACCCGTAAAGCTTCTCAATCAGAAACTTCGTACCAGCAATTGAGGCCTTTGCAATGGTAAAGTCGGCCCGAGCAATGATCCCTTGCAATCGCAGTGCTTCTGGGAGTAGCGACAAATCTTTTTTCGACGCAACTGTTACGGACCAGAGCTTCGCTATGGCGTGCTGAATTCTGCGTGAGCATATGACCCAAGTCAGGGGGTGAACGAATCTACCGGAGCAACATTTGCTAGGCCAGTAATTGCGCCATGTCCGTCGGCGTAGAAGGAAGGGACAATGAAGTCGGTAAAACCTCCGAGTACGAGGAAAGGCGCCGCAGCGTTCTTGCGAGGGTGGTTCAACGAGAACTCTGGCCCTGACACAGAAGCGGCTATTCTGGTCAGCTTGCCAACGTTTCCGCAGCTAGTGTATTGATGGTCAGTTACCAAATGCTGCCGACAACGTATAAACCTACGTCAATTTAACTCCGCAGAGGTTAGAGCATTCTTCTGCGAGTTCTGTTATCAGATCAGAATCGAGATCGATTCCGCCGCTAGCACCAGGATCTGTGGAAAGCATCAATTCGACAATTCGGCAATCCAACCCGTCAACGACTTACAATTGTAGATCATCACTGGAATAGGACTCTTTGCAGCGACTTCTGTCCAGAAAGCCTTCAAAGCCTTCTGGTTATTTCCATAAGCGCCAGCGAAGTAACCGCTTGCGATAACAATGGAGTAATCCGCGCCGGCAGCAGCAGCTTCATTTGTGAGTTCCACTGTCTCCCTCGTGCTTCCAGCACCGGTTCCAACGATTATTGGGACCTGAGTGAAGCCCGCAGCATCTAAAGCATCACGCGCTGCTTTAACGATTCTCATACGCTCAGTATGAGACAGATGAATGGCTTCGCCCATGGAACCGGTGAGGAGAGGGCCAACGCCTGCAGTTGCAACCCGAACGACATGTGCCTCAATGGAAGGTATATCTAGGAGAATAGATGAGTAATCACTACTGTGAAAGAACGCTACCCACCAAGGTCCTCGGAATCGGGAAGGAAAAAGGTAGGGATAGGAGCGTAAATTCCCGGAGTCAGAGGCCGAGTAGCACTGATGTGGAAGCCATTGGAACCGTTTGCAGCCATTGAAGGGGAATCTGGTGGAGGTGTAATCGCATCCTGGAAAGACGTACTATATAAACGACAGCCGGCAACTAAGGGTGCGCCCAACATCGGACCGGGAAGACCGGCCCGGAGTTTCGCCGGCCCGCTCTCGGGGAAATTTGCCGCGTCTATCTTTGTTCTACCTTCAAGCGGGACGGCCTGCAACGGTCGTGACAAGAAACCTTGTTCCAGTCCTGGTCCAGTCTACGTCTCAATGGGCGTCGCCAGGACGTTATCAGGTTGCGACTTCTCGACGTTATCCCAGTCATTCTCACCACCCTTTTAGATGCATGCAATTACAACTTGTCATGGCCCATCAACACGGGGACACCCCATTTCATGTTACACGTCGATTGCATATAAGGGGGACTTAAAAAAAAGATACGCTATACAGCCTCCATGGAATGACGGTGCTGCCGGGTCAAGGATAACTGTCCCGATACCTCCAATTGTATGATTGGCATCTCGAACCTGTTAAGATAAAGTTTCGAAACATGCAAGGGCAAGGGAGTAGTGTTTGCTTGCCTATGAGTACAACACCCTGATGGCGGGACATGTGACGATCCGAGCAAGGGTTCAACGTTGTTCAAGTAGAAACAATCTGTAGGTGGTTGATCACTTCTTTCTCCCACCGCGTCCAGCCATCCTCGTCTACTTCCTTGCTATTTTCTGCAGCGAACACGTCGAAAGGCATACAAACGTGGTCTTCTTCTTCTTCCTGATCCAGAACAAATTTCCCTTGCCGACTCCGTGTCAAGGTAACCACATGTCCCGCTGAACCCACAGCGTGTGCCAGGTCGTGAACGATTGATCGAACGTACGTGCCGCCCGAGACCTTCATTTTCAGCACAAAAGCAGATGGCCTCTCCAAGTCCGACGGCGCCGACTCCGCTTCATCCTTGAGATCCACATTCTGGTCAACAGTCTGGATAGCCTTCTTGAGGGAGAGCTTTTCCTCGTCGGACATTTTCTTCGACGGCCAAGAAAAAGAATGATCACTTCCTAGCCATTCCACTAGTTCAAGACTGTGTACGGTGACAGCTCGGGGCTCTATAGGTCTGGGAAGGGGTATGCCCTTACGGGCGTATTCGTATAATGGTTTTCCATCCATTTTTAAGGCAGAAAATCTGATAGTTATGTTCGAGTTGCATGTCTTCAGGTGAAGAGAACTCTTACATGGGAGGTACTTGCTGAATATGGCCTGTGAACTGACCAATTTTGCCCTCAACCGCTTCTCGTGCAATGTGTTTCCATGGTGCGGTTCGAACTATGGCGCCTTCACTATCATAGCTATCGGTTTCACATCCCAATAAACACGTCGTTATGTATTCCTGGAGACTGTAAGTCACGGCCGAACTTAAATTAAACGAGAGTAATACCTTTGTACAATCAAGAAAAGACGACAGTTGCTTGGTACCCTTCCCAATACCAATCACTGTCACGATATATGAGTCAGGTAAACATCACTGAAGACAACTGTGATATTCACCAAGGACACCATCAGCTAGAGGATCAAGTGTACCACCTTGTCCTATCTTGACATTTCCCTTGAATCGCTTGCGACCCTTGGACTTCTTACCAGCAGTTTGTTCTAGCTTCGATGCCTCTACAAAAAGTTTTGAATTTTGGACGACGGCTTGTATGTCATTCACGACAGACATTGACGTCGGTCCAGAGGGCTTCCTGACGCCAAATAGACAAGAAACGGGCAGAGGCGGCAGGCTGATTTTGGGCATCGTTGGAGCACGCGAATCGATTGAGAGAAAGAAACGAAAGAGCTGAAGTAGGTCCTGTGACGTTACGATTGTGACGGTGGTGCGGAACTTCGGGCCGCGGTTTGCCTCCCGACAGGTCTCGAGTGAATTCCGCGCAATTCCGGAGCTCTCATGATTGTTTTTTCAAACTTGGGACACGGACGCTATATATTGAAAATGGGTATACGTTCATGCTATCCTCCGCCATGCGTGCTCCATGGAAGTTGCGCCCATCCTCCCCATATCCCATATATGAGCGCTCTCTGGGTCTAAATGAACTGCATTTCTACATGCGCGGCCGAGTTCTTCAGGGGGCAACAGATAGCGCTCACTCAGTATGTTTCGAGGTGCCAAACGACGGCAATCCTTTAATAACCGAAGAGACTATGGGCAAGGCTTGGGTGTTTGCAAAGCAGATGCACCCTCTCCTCGGTGCACAGGTAGAAACTGTTGGGGGTAGAGACGAAGATGTGCATTTCGTTGTAGATGAGCGTCGACTCAAATCTCACATTCCCGGAGAGGTGAACTTCATGACGGTCCCATCCTTCAGCGACGTGGATGCAAGGGTAGAAAACATTCTCAATCAAGAGCGGATCCTTGACGATTATCACCTTGTCCGACTCTTCGTCTTTAAGCAATCCGATCAGAAAAATTGCTTCCATATCGTCGTCCATGCTGCCCACTGCGTAATCGATGGGGTTTCGCACTATATTGTTGCACGGACGCTGCTTGCTTTCCTGTCTTCTTCGTCCCCGCCCGTTCCGCCTCGCCTATCGGAGAGGTTATCGTTATCGCTCGCGATCGACGACTTATACCCTGTCAGAAGTCTGAATCTCGCTACCCAACGATGGCACAAGGCCATAGCCCATGTTATCGCTTCTATTCGATCCGCAAAGCTCAACGTGCGTCCTTCGACTTACCCCAAGGTGTAATGTATATTTCTGACATATAAGGCTTCAGAGCGGTGGCCAAACGCTCCCTGGAAATTTCACCGTTCACATGGACGAGAACCCTGCTGACTCTCGCAAGACGGCAGTTTCTTTTACCGCAGAAGAAACTCTCCGCATCATGAAAATTTGCCGATACCAAGGATTGTCGTTTGGGAATGTTCATATGGTGCTTGGACAGATTGCCATGGCCCGTCTGCTTTGTAGAAGGTACGCTCAGGGTCTGATGACAGAGGAGGAATGGGAATTCAGGAAAAGGGAACCTACATACACGGCGGGCCCAATTAATATCAGGCCGTACTTGGATCGCGAGTGGTATACCCGTGGGGGAGCCGAGAATCCGATGCTTTCGATAGGATTCTATCTCTACCCGATGTCCTTCGTTCCACTAAAACCAGAGGGAGGTCATTCGACATTTGACGCCCTCTTGTCACGTCGGCGCTTTTGGTACCGGTGCAGGAATATGAAAAAATGCGCCAATGATCTTCTGAATCACCCCTTGTTTCTCGACATCGGTTCGGTCCTTTACCCCCCGATGTTCAAGATGTTGAAGGAGTTAGAGTTCAAAGCGCAGACATCATATTCAAAACAGGAGGACCTGTCTATCCGCGCTATTGACCAGGCAAAGCTTGGCATAGTGTCTTCGTTCGGCGGCTCTAGCTTCGGAAGTGTGCGTCTCATCGGTGGCTATCTCCGCTCTTTTTCTAATCAAACGTTAGATTGATAAACTTCTCCCCCGCGAGTTTTCGGATCCAATTGGCGGGAAACTCCCAGAATTTACCTACGTTGCTCCGGTATACGTCTTCGGTGTCGTCCGGGGGAAATTTACCTCGGAGCAGAAACATTTCGAAACAAGCTTGAATTGGTGGTCTATTGGGACAACAATGTTACTGAAAAGACCATTATTGAAGAGTGGTTACAAGAAGTGAAAATGGCCGCATCATATTACCTCTTAGAGAGTGGTCGTGAGGCGAAGCTGTGAAGAAAGGATACAATATACAGATGTATGTAACATTTTTACGAGTGACAGCATTCATGTTTTCGCTGTTACCCATAAACCGCCGCAAACGCATCCAGGTACCCACTTCCTCTCCCAGGTTCTCCAACGAAGAGACACCGAACCAGCTCCAGACCTCGTTCCATCCTTAGCAGCTTCTGACAGACCATCACACCGAAGACATCGCACACAAGGTTGCCTCTTCATAAGCACTCCTTTCGAGACGACATCTTTATCCTGTTCCTTCCGAGGACCTTCCAGGTTGAGATTCTCGAATCCGTCTATCAACTCATGAGGCTTGATATATAGACGCGATTTTGAGATAACCCCCGATTCGCACAACCGTTTGACATTTTCTTGCAGTTGAGGATCCATTGAAGTCGTAGGCTCGCATAAAGCGAAACTTCGTCGTGTCTCTTCAACTGAGAACGTATGGTCACCTCTCGGTAGACTATGACTACCTTGAAAATCTTACCTTCAATACCCTTTGACTTCAGTATGAACTCGTCTAATAGGGGATTCAAAGCGTTGAGATCAACGCCAGAACAATCAACCAGATCAACCAAAACATCTTTGGCGATCTGGGAGTTTTCACCCCGGGTCGTGAGTGAACCAAGGGTGCTCCGGAAATCACGGACATTGCTTAATGCCTGTTTCAAATTGACTAGTGCACGAGGATGCACGATATGAAGAAGGCAGGGAACTTCATAGTGGTCGGTTGAAGCAACTGCAGGCACATAAACACAAAGCATTCATGAATTCAGGTAAACGGCTTACTAGATTCTGCACCGAAGAGATCATCGGTTTCGCTCGACGATGGTTTGTTTGTGGCATTGATCAACATGGCTTCTTTCATGACCTTTTCAACAAAGTTTATCACCCATCCACAGATTCCGATGAATTGCCAAACAGCGTCTGCCAAGAGGTAATCATGATGGGGCCACTGGAACATAATGGGTACGCACGAAGATCAGGCCCTTCCTGGTCCCTACAGTCTTCAAATGCGGCATTACAGGCTGCCAGTGAGCATAAATCGTGCGCAGTTTGCCAACGTGCAGTCAAGTTATCCCTGTCGTTTTCGTCCTTCGCCCGTAAACTTCGGAGCCTGTAAATATTTAGCAGAGCAAAGCTAGATAGTGGCTGCACTAATGACCTATAAACCTCCAAAGCAACACCCAAAGTCTGCCAAGTCAGTGTGCCCAGCTTTCCGCGTGACTGCGTTTCCACGATGGTCAAAACTTGAAATAAGATATGGCCAACCTCTTCCATCGGCATTGTCGAAAGAGAAAGTAAGTGCGTGTAATCTGCCGTACTTTTTCGTGATAGAATTGCTGAAGCAAGACCGGACGACAGAGGAAGAATGGAAGCTTTGAAGGTTCTCGACGCGCGACGCATGGGAATCGTGTGGACAGAGGTTTGTGTCGCTCTCACAGTTGATGAAATGGTACACAACAGCATCTCGTTTGGTGAAAAAACGGCATGGATCGGGACTAAACAGACATCAATAACTAAATGCAAGCAGTTCTATAAAAACAGACCTTCTTTCCCAACCTTGGTAGCCGACGCAAAAATGGGAGAGGGTTCCCATTCTTTATCATATTCAAACAACGTAGGTCTATTGATGTTCGCCGCTCAGTGATTGATAAACCCAGGAAGATAAGTGGCGTACATCTCCAAAACTGTGGTCAGACCAATTCGCACCTCTTTGTCTTTCGTCTGCCCAGCAATGAAAGATCCTGATGTATCTAGTATGCCAACCAGGAGACTAGCATTGACACCTTGCAATGGCTTGGTAGGAGCGAGAAAGCCCAGAACGCCCTCCGTATACGTCCTTGTACCTGCCTGGTGACATGACTTGCGAAAAAGTCAGTAACAACATCCATAATCAGAACATGGATCTGTACCCATGCAGATTGGTTGGTATCGGGGGTAGCATGGCGCGACATAGAGTAACACACTATTTTGGACTGAGGCAAATTCGAGTCTGGCAAGAAAGAAACCATTAAAAATGCGTATTCAAACTGATAAGGCACTTACAGTCACCAAAATCTAGAAAACTAGCTACCAAGTACATAGCAGCCTTGGTTCCTTCATTTTGGATGACTCCTAGCTCAGGAACAGACGGGATTTTGCACACAAAGACAAGATTGGTGAGCTGTGCCTCCCAGTTCTGTATAGGAGGCAGTGGTTGTGTCGAGAGGTCTAAGTGCGATTGAAGCCGATGTGGTAGAAAATATATCTAGCCGACTTACGCATCATGATACCGTCAAACTGGAGACGAACTTCAGAAACTTCGATGATAGACTCTTCACCGTATACTTCTTCAGAATGCGAAGTAGATTCGGCATTTGACTGGCCAAAATCAAGGGACATATTCATGTCAAAATGATCGGTGTCCGGGTTTCCAGGAGGTAAAGGTATAATATGTGAACGAGTCGCGACGAGAATTGAGGATTCTGAAGATATCTACACTTTAGAAGGATAAGAGGCATGGAAAGCTTAGGAACGCGCCGTCATATCCAAGACCAATAGCTGCCGTGACGCACAGTCTCAGAAGGCCACCATTGTCAGTTGCTTCGGGTGTTGGCACGGAAGAATTCTCATGGACCACGCTATACTGATTCAAAGGAGCAGAAAACATCTTGAGAGACGGAATATAATTCCGTACATAACACAAAGTCAACCGATGGTTCTGCGTGACAAGAGCCAAAGTGGGATATGATACTGGAGTTCGTGGGCCGCGGGTAGGAAGACGAAGAAACGATCCATGTTCATCAGCCGTCCACTGATTGCCGTAGTTCGTCAATATTAGATATTACAATATATGCATCACGTACTTGACGCGGTGCGCCCAGCCAACTTGCTGTGACAACCCCAGCACCCAGTTGCAGCGTCCAGTGGTCCTTGAGTTTCCAGCTGTCAATCTCAGGACCGCGACACCAAAGGCACGCAGCACCAGGAACACCTCGTCCTGGAAAATACGCGAATAGCCAGTCGTCATTCGGAGAGACCGAGATGACAGTTGGAGGATCAAAGTCAGTCAGAGCTGCGAGAATCGGTGCTGGCGAAGGGATGTTGAATTGCTTTGACGACGAGAAATGGCGCGCCTGAATTGTCGGCTGTGTCGGGTGCGGGGTGAAAATGACGGAGGAATTCGACCATTCTGCGCGTCTATCGACGAGTTCAAGTACGCAAATTGTCGCATAAACAGGAAATACTGACCTGGGCGTAAGCTGCTCGACCAGTGGCTGAAAATCCCACCAGCCCATATGCCATTCTTCCTTGTTTTTCCCTTTCGGCGGTGATTTTGCAGCGAACATGATGGTCGGGAGCAAGGCACAAAAAGCCACGCGGCATGAATATAAACGATCCACCTCCGGTGACCGAACCACTCATGACGTGATCAGGTGATTGATTCTTGTCGTGGACCATGCACCCGCATGGGCCAGCGCATGGGAAGAATGATAAAGCTCTCCCTCGCCATAAATACCCGATAGCGCTTTCATCTTTCCCAAGACTTGGATATCCCATCTCTTCCCCATGGCTGACAGTAGTACTCTTCTCGGTGTGGTACTTTTGGCTCGACACGGCGACCGAGAGGGTACGTTGAACTCTGATCCGTGTATCAAATACTTCGCCGATCTGATATCATATTTCAAGGCTTTTATCAGGATCCCTCATCGTACACCGCGTCGGCGACCACAATTACGCCAGAGGGAAATGCAAGTCCACCGTTGAGGATTCATTACGTCGCCTTCATCTTATTCTCTTTCCTTGCAGGTACAAGAGTTCCAGCTTGGGCAGCTGTTGCGCTCCCTGTATCTTAACTCGTCGTCCGAGTCATTTATTCCAGGAATCAACAGTACTATCGCCAATTTGGACCAGATCCAAGGCACGTCTTCATTCATACAACAGGATCTATATCCTAACTCCCTCTCCGTCTACTAGTCCGTGCAGATGGCGGTGGTGAGGAGGTGTCATCGTCAACTCGGCGATGAGCTTGCTACAAGGCCTGTTCCCGGCTACCTCCAGCTACAACGTGACTCTGGCCAATGGAACCAATGTCGAGGGCCCTCTGGGCGGCTATCAGGTGTGCAAGTGTGACTTCATCACGTCAAGAATGAATGATCATCATTCTCTCCATACAGTACATACCAAGTCAGTCGTGAGAATTCATAGTATTCGGGTTCTCGTCTGACAATCTATCTAGTCGAATCCGTGGAACCAGACAATGATGTCTCTCTCGAGGGATATACGTCTTGCGGTGTGAGCTACATTTTTCAACGTACCATCGTTTGTCCCTCACAACCAACTCAGGCCTTTGACACATCCACCAACGCCTTCTACAACTCGACGGAATTCCAGGCAAAGGCAAACGAGAGTGCTTCGTTCATCAATCAGCTCTCCCCGTACCTTGATGGTAGACCAGTCACTTTGAAGAACATGGTAATGCCTGTTATAACTTCGTGTTACTATTTGCGTCTCTAACACCTGCTTTAGTGGAACGTAGGCTCCGTCTCATTGTGGATTCCATTATTGTCTAATTCCAACAGATTTACGATTACATGAACGTCGAAAACATTCACGATGCATCCTTTGCTGCTAGCATCCCAGACACCTTTATGGAACAAGCTCGTGATCTAGCCAACTGGCACGAGTATGGCGTCTTCTCATCCCCCGACCTTGCGGGAATAGGGAATAGTATGTTTTCCTTTACTCATGAGAGTACTTAGCAAACTCATATCGGCATATCAGTTGCTGCCCGTGCTATGCTACCTTCCATCTTCAAAAGCTTCACGAGCATCACCGGGTCTGATGACCCTCTCAAGATTTCCTACCTGGCGCTCGCTTATAAACCTTTCCTGTCCCTGTTCAACATGACCGGTGTAGCACAGATGAACCCACAACTCCAAGGAATCGGTACGGAAACCATGCCGTGGCTTAGACTTTACCTGGAATAGTAGCTGACATTCTGTTGTTCAGTCAATTATGCAGCCGTCGTCGCCCTCGAGATCAGAAATTCATCTTCCAGCGGAGAACCTGTTTTACGTTTTAATTTTAAGAACGGAACAGATGACAATGGTTTCACCACGTACAACTTTCTCAATAGCACGGGGGACGTTCCGCTGTCGACTTTTGTAAATTATCTGTCGGTAAGTTGGCCCGTTTGTTGTTGGGAGAAATGACGATGAATTCTTTCAGCCCGCTGCTGTTAACACCACGGCTGATTGGTGTAAAGTATGCGGGAATACGCAGGACAGGGGCTGCGGTGCATTGGCGCTAGCGGCTTCAGAAGCAAGCGCAGCTGCACGAGTGAACCAGCGTATCAGTCCCGTTGGCGCAGGATTCCTTGGTGCAGGTCTGACCTTAGCCGTGTGCCTGGCAATGCTAGGTGTTCTTATCTTCCTGGGTTTCCTCACTGTCGGTAAGGGCAGGTCGCGACAGAAGAAGACCAACGACGTAAGGGGTTCTTCTTTCTTCCCGTTCATCAGTGCTCACGGTACACAGGGCGCGGAGAAGGCGTAAGAACATAGTTGATGATTCGTGGTATATGTACAGTTTATGCTACATGAAATGCTGTTTGGTGTACATTAGCGATGCATATGAAAATTGTGTGTGTATATTATACATGTGATAGTAACGCTCTCTGAAGAGTTAGTGTCAGTCCGAATGATAATAATATTGTTCGTGATCTGAGTGTTCATGGAACTCGTCTGCCAAGATAAAAGGTCAGCATCAAGCAAACGAAGCATCACCAAACATACCGCTACTTCCGCTCCAGTCTGATAACTCTTCTTCGTCAGGATAATCGTTTTTATAATATTCCTCCGCTACAGATGTGTCAGCCCACGAGCGCCAATAAGACAAGAAATTACACAAACCATTAGAATCCTCGTCCGCTTCATCCTCTGCTTCGGAGTCGGAGTCAGAGTCATAAGGATCCGTGAGAGAAGGTGGAAGTCCCGTTCTGCGTACAAAAATGAGAAAATATAATGGCCAGATACTTGGAATAAGCATACAGTGTCCCAATGGTAGCGGCCTCATTCCATTCACTCAAAGTCGATGGTCTATGGTAGAAGACGTCCCAAACATAGTCGCCGGACTCGGGCGCTGGTTCGGAGGCTGCTGCGTCGTCGACTGGACCAGAATTTAACCAAAGAAAACGCAAAAGAGCACCAAAGATCGCACCATTGAGATATGCCTTAAGCATGGGCATGATTTTCTCCATCTCTCGATCCATTGAGTGCGAGCTCTCATCGTCTTCTGGTACAGCATCAAACATGCGAAAGTTCGGGTTTGCCTGCTTAGGTGGCAATTCTTTGGTAGAAATGATCTTGGGTCTGTGAAAACGCGAAAGATTTGAGTGGCTTGAAGAACGCTAGTACGCCGAAGAAGCTTACGGGTTAGCTGGAAGTGTAGCCTCGCCCTCTTGGTCTATAATCGTATACCTCCGATTGAAGTCGGTCGACAGACGCCGGCTGCTGGTAGGTGACGACGCAGGCTGGGCTACAGTCGGCTGATTGGTTTCTGGCGCCAGAGTCGGTTCCTCTCTAGACAACCGAGAAACTTCGTCCTGCGAAAACTAAGCAAGGAAACAAGAGACATGAGATACACTTACCTGTATTCGCTGGTGCATCTTCTGATCATTCCAGGCTCCGTCCTCTACTGTCTGCGCGAACTTGAACACGCCCATGCCACCGCGAGATTTCTTGCGACGAATGCCTGACTCGACGACAAGAGCATCAAGAGGTTCTTCATTTCGTTTACGTTTGATACGCAGAATCGTGTACGGCTGGGTAGGATTTTGAGCATCGGTGTCCATGGTGGAAGTCTGAAGTCAAGAGTGGTGGCGCACACAAATAATCGTTGTTCAATCCTTTTATGTATAACTGGATCCGGACAGTAATCGACAAGTTACGTCATGTCTGGCCCGGGGCCCGAAAGTTCGCAGTCTTCCGAGTCCGACTTGGTAAATTCTTACGAGTTTACCTCCATGGGCTCTCGCCAGACAGAGAAAGAGCTGGCTGGAATTTTGACCCAAGTCGTTATTCAGACGTTCTCGGATCGTATCCTTGTTCTCGTAACTCAGCTCGGAAAAGTAGGAAATCTGGTGAATCCATCTTTCTCATTGCGTCAATCGACAAAGTGTTGAAGCAAGTACTAAGATTCAAGCGACTCTGCCGCCCACTGCGCCTTTGTTACCGCCAGCTATTGATCCCACAGATCCTAATGCTATATCTCTTCCTCCGCCACCTCCCGCCATCCAGTTGACGCCGTTACTGGGAAATGCCCCATCCGAACACGTACAAATCCTTCATAACCTTTTTGCATCGCAGATCGCAACCCTGGTGTGGGTAGCAGAGGCAGAGTCGATAATGCAGCCATCCCGTCAAAGCGTCATCGTTGGGATCGCTCTGCAGAAATCCAATGTAACTGAAGGAGAACTGAGTGATACGGAACGTGCTACCTTTCTAGGCGTCATGGAGATGGTACAAGGATTGTTGATTCAAAGGTGATGACACATAGTATAAAATATCAAGGCATGGGGCAGGTTCTTTTTTACCGTGCGATGTACACAAGGACTTGGGATACAACTCAACAAGAGAGCTCCAGGTGCGGAATTGAGTCTTGACGAGGCGGATCCGGACTGGGCAGAACTGAGCAAAACTAAGTCCGATGGTTACCTGCACCAACAATGGCATCAAGCGCTTTGGGGAGATTGGAGTCTTGGTCGTCATAACAGAGAACCGGTAAAATCGAATGATTTACGCGGCAACTGCTTCCCCGGCAACTGAACGCTCTGGTCCTTCTGGTCACAAGAATGTCACAGTCACAGGCGTCGACGTTTTCTGGCCTAACGCATGCGTTTTTTATTTGACGTGTGCGTTTTCTTCAGTAACGCATGCGTCAAGTCCCGCGGGGTGAAAAATCAAAATTTGATTGATATGCAAGTTGTGTTTGGACTTACCGAACGACATTTGGAGCCTTCTCAAAGGTATGGCACCTGGCACTATGTCACAGATTAATGGCATATATTCTCGTTCAACCTGAGGCGAATTATCATGCAGCAAAATGACGCTGACTGACAAGCCGAGTCTTTACAGGAGGGTAAGTCCGGCAATGTTCTACTGAAACGCACCAGGTCGACCCAAACGCATATTAACCAAATGCACCAAACGCCGAAAAAAAACCCCGCAAAAATGCATCACAAAAACGTGAAATTCTCCCGGCCTTATAATACCGTGCGGAAACAACATCAGTAACAACTTAATGCCGCGGTGAAAACTCAATAATCGCGGTTACTTGGAATGATAAATGTAAGGTTCACGGTTTCTCAATTATTGGGGTATGAATTATATTGCAAGGACATCGGTCCTCGGGGTATCGAAGCCAGGTTATACCCGAACGATATGTTTCTGCCCATCACCTGGTGTTTTACCTGCGGACTAGAAAATTTCGCGAAACTTCCTGGAACACTTGCAACGGTTGCACTAGTGTCCTATGACATCTGGCGCTGCTATGTAGTTCCGGGAACCCCTAATTTCTTGTTCCAGCGACATTTGCTGCTCCGAACCTGAACGTTTGAACGTCCGCGCGCTGCCAGGTCCGGATCTGCACATTTACCTCGCGACTAGTCATCTTGTTCCAGGAACACTGGAGAGAGCGAGTGCTTCCGGGTTTGAGCATTGTAAAGATCGCACGACTTTCTTTGATAGCTTGTGCCACTTCAAGAGGATTGGAATGATCTTTGAATTGCAACGCTATGACACCGTGCACAGTGCACGGTAAAAAAGAGCATATATCCAGTGCAGGGAACAGCTTCATGGCTGCCATAATAGCACCTGCTGATGCTTGGGTGAGAATGTAATTCTGCCAAAGCTCTTATCCCGTAGTGATTTCACGTCCGGGAAAGGTTAGCGTTGTCTTTGACTTCATCGTCTCCGGGAAACCAAGGCCTTTCGCTGTATTTTGCGTTTCACAATCTTCGACTGGTTGAAATGCCTCTTTCTCGCAGAAGCACCTCCGTTTCGCGTTGTCCCAGGTCACTGCAAGCAGCGATACCGGTCCAGATGGAAACAATTGAGGACGACGAGTCGAAACACGCAAGTCTTGACCTCTTTCGTATTAGTGAAGAGTAAATCATTGTATGCACTGAACCAGTCGTGAGTAAACGTTGACTAATGAAAGTTGAACAGTTTTACCTTTTACTTAGGCCAATCGGACTTCGAGTAAGTATTAGAAAAGGAACGCACTAAACAGGCCAGGTAATAGCCAGTCAGAGTTTGAATGCATCACATTGACTGCTTTCTCTAAGGATGGTGATTTCTCCGCCCATCAGCGAAGAGCTGTAACCCCAGGTGCGAGTTCCAAATACGCGATGGCCCACGTAACACCTAAGATCGCCTTTGTGGCTGAGCGCTGAGTATTTAAACCTCGCCTTTGACTTGGTTTCTCGAGTCCTGACGGTATGAGAAAATTGAATCAACGCGGTCGGTGTTGTAGTTCAACTCCAAGCGATGACGCATGGAGTCATGTGATTCCAAATTCAAATTCATTGTTGAAGATTCAAGTGACGATAACTAATAACTTTCAAGGCAGAAATTGGCAAGAGGACGATACAGCATACGCAGCGTTCATAGGACGAGGATATCACCAAGATCACAAGCGGAAATGAAGGATGTGGCAACCACAAGGCAAACGACACGTCAACACCAATTTAAAAAGTCAAAAGGGCTACTCAGCGACCAGAATTCTCTCTGGCATCTTTTCCGACCTTGCAACAGATATTTCTCAATAATTCACTCCGTACTCAACAATGAAAGACTCCTCTTGCCCAGCGGGAAAATCGAGGAATGGATAATGGGACCCCCGGCCCCTTCACGGACAACGCCCCTCTACAGCACTGCTTCTTTATCCAGCACTTAGTATGGCATCATCGAGGGCGAACGATATTTCGCACAACATGGATGAAGGAATGCGACAAAGCTGAACTACCGTCGCCTGCATATTCGGACTTCTCAATCTCGAGTCCGAAACTTCAATCGATAGGCTTTACAGAGATCCTAGGACAGTGGGAATCCCGCTTAGCATGTAGTCCTATGTCGGGTGACCGTCTTACATCGACTTGGACGATTCTCGATACAAGGAAACTTTGTCGCGAATTTGGTCGTTGTAGTGGCGCCTTACGGGCTGCAAGCGATTAACGACGGTCAGCACAAGTGTGATTATGCTTGATTACTGAGAACTTATCGGAGATTCGAGCACGGTATATAAAGGCTCGGATACGGCAAATTTCTTGCCTCAACTACCACCAGCAATCATGCCGAAGGAACGAGTAGGCAGAATTTCCCAACGTCGAGCCCGTCGCATGCACCCCTACCGACGCCCTTGGCCTTTATACCCCATGATAGATGTTTGCAAGGTGTGTGCTTTTTTCTAAGCCTTTTCATGCGATAACAGGTGTCAGTATCTGTGTGTCGCACCCCAGCACCGTGTCGTGCACCGGTCGTATCATGCTTTCCTGGTATGCCTAACTCCTACCTTATACATGCTCTACATACTCATCATATTCGACGACTTCTATCCACTCTAGGTCGCTCTGGTGCACCAAGCGCCGCCGACGTCGGGCGATTCTGTGAGTGTGCGGCGCTAATCCCCTTGTAGGTCATTATCATATGATTCCTTGCAGCTCAGTCGTGCGCTCAGATAGCTTCTATTGTAGGACACGCAGTTGGATGCCTCTGTAGCTATCACTGGTCTGGTAGCCACCACCACAAGTAAGTAACCTCCGGAAGAATATTCTCTTGTGAACATCCGATACCTAGGATCTCCCCACATACCCCAACATATCCATCTTGTTGCTTCTGCTCAAAGCATATCCTTAAGTATATAACACGGTTCACAATTTTTCAGTTGAGGCGGGTCCCAAGTGAGTCGGCCCAATGTGTTTGCACCTGCCTTCTGCTAACATGATACCTCGAAGAAATTTATTTTCCATTTGTTGATTCATATTGTAGTATAATTTCTTTCGGAATTCTTAAAATACGGTTATACATTACCATGAGCAATGAGCATATTGAATTTTTGTAAAATTGTGTTCGCGTTCCCGAAAACGATGGTTCCAACAAAATATATTCAAAATAATACATCAGAATAACATGCACCGATTCGGTTCGGGGAGGTTGTCGCACCATACCTATAAGAGACGTAACCTTGGGCTTCGGGCAACCTAAGCGCACCGTAGTATGAGAATCCATCAGTGTGTCATCGGGCTAAAGAGGGGTTCAACTCATCGTAAGTGATCGGAGGGTACAAGATGACCGGTGCTTCGCAGGGCACATACACGAAGATCACTCACTTTCTTGGTAATGAAAATACGATTTCTAGCTCTGGAATGTTAAGACCCAAATAAGGAACGCACTCATGAAGTACCCGTCTTGAACCTGATACTTGGTGACGATCTCTCGCTCTGTTGGAGAGAAAAGTGGAAGTCGCCGAATCACCGTGAGAACAGGAGGATCTAAAGTCGACAAGTGAACTCCCAATAAGGGAGTTGGAGTACACGGCCGTCTAATCTTGCGATGCAGAACATTGAACTGTAGCTCTATCTAGGGATCAGGCCCCTCGGCGAAGCTCGTCCTAGCATCATGCTACTTATAACCGTAGACCGTCGCTTGGCACGTGGGATATTGTACAGGTCCTTCAGTCATTAAAGCTCGGTGTCCTAATCCAAAATTCAATAACGGGGTTTCAACTAGAAGGGTCCTACTGGCTCGTCACTTTCGCATCCGCGGTGGCGCATCGAAGCGATAGTCTATTTGCATAGTTAGCTTTTCGCGACGTGGGAGGATGTCTCCAATTGGCGCGGCATCATCAATGGTATAGCCTATTCGCTCGGCCGTTCAAAGCATTCATTTCTAGCACAGTCAGCGTTGAGTTTCTGATATCATAAAGGGCCACTGACGGCGTAGTATGCAAACCGTGTGCTGCCAATGGACCTCAACACAGTATGTCAGTAAGTAGATGAGAACATTCAATAGGACAAAGCAAACCTACTGGAACTGAAATAGCTTGCTCGCGGACGTCCGTGTGGGCTGGGTGAAATCTAAGAAATACTACGCGTCCGACAGGAGAAAAACAATCTAGTATCTTGATGCCTGCGCCATGACTAGGATTCGGCCCAAAGATGCAAATATCACCTCAAAACGCGTCATCTCTCCGAGGTTGCAACAAAGGATTCAGAGAAGGATGATCGACAGCGCACTGAGTGATTCGGGAACATATTCTCTGAAGAAGATAGTCCAAGGATCGCCAGTCTATGAGTCAGGATGTAGTACTTGCTATAGAGAGACTTGCCAGACTCGAAAACTATTGGAGCACAGTCCTCGACTCCTCGCTGAGATCGCACCAGCAATACCAATTCGGATAAGATTTACGGAGAGCATACTTGAGGTTCCATTAAAGGATGAGGTTATAGTATCGTCTGAACTGCAATGGAATTATCGTTGTCGACTATAACAGCCCCAGCAATCTGACGTCCCGGCTACACAGGCGATGTTGATCGCACACAAAGTGCAAGACCAAGCCTGAGAACACGCAGAGCTCGGACAAATGAAGGTCGATGCCGTTGAGTCATTTGCCAGTGCACGAGCTGCTTGAGGGCAAGAGAAGCGAGCTATACTGACGCCGAGATAAAAACGACTGAATGTGGCGAGTAATTGACGTCAGGGTCTGAGGACCGGAGTCTAGATGTGGACATGCGGAGCTTTATTTTTCTGTCGATGGACAGGGTAGCATCGATGTCCTTGACCGTTACTTGACGGACGCGTAGTAACGGTTGCAAAAACTGACTGTCGAGCTCGTTAACTTGCCAAACTCGAATGATCCCTGTGGTCTTTCAGATAAAAAGACAAAGGGACAAGCCATTTTTGGCTGCCGCTGGACATTAATATGGTGAGATATCGCCATATCGTCGCGGCTGAGCTTACATTGCACCAAGTCATCAGAGTGTCTTGCATAAGCCTTCAGTAGACATTGCGCTGTCTCCGTACCGGTCACTCTGGCAGATCAAACAATTTGGACGTCAACCTTTGTTAAAGATGGTCCAATGTATAATTCGACAAGGGCCGAGCCCTCATTGTATATCTCCTTGCTTCGACACCGATTTTCGTCATTGACCAAGAGCTGACTCGTCTAGTTTAGATGTCTGCAATGCTGAAAGCCTGAAATGTTCGAATACACCGTTAGTGGTGGTTAATTTTAGTCACCAAAGCTTTGATCATCGTACCTTTCGCTCCGGCCAATAGCTTTTGAAGTTGTCCCGCTGCTGTGTGAAGCTTCGTACAAAATATACTCGTCTCTTCCGAGTCGTTCCGAGTCACGTTAGCTCAATTGGTATGAAGTCCGCGCTACGCTCATTTCCCATCCATTAATCTCAAGTTTTAAAGATGAGGAGGCGGCTATTGGGGTGGTCGTATTTTGACTTGGAGGCGCAGGTAGAAGCGCTTTGAGACTTCGGTTCGAGCAGTGGTCGATCATGTGACTTTCAATGCGCCAAATTTATTTCAAGTCCGAATTCGAGCAATGAACCCCGCCACACAACGCTCTGAAGAGAATACGACAGCAGGACGACATTTGGATATCCCACAAGGCGAAGGTGTGACGGTGATGTTCCAGAGAGGTGAAGAATGGTGGATCAATTGAGGAAACAATGAATTCCAAATGACGCGTGGACAGCAACCCAAGTTACCCAACAGCGCCGGCTTCGACAACTGCAAGGTTACGATACACCCAAGACTCAACTCGACTCCATAGGGATACTACTCGATGCCCTAGTCCATTTCCCAGACAAGCACGCGATATTCTGCTTAGGTTCCTTAGTCCTAATATATCCAACAATGGGGAATGCGATTCGAATCGCAGCGAGGCCCTCCAACAGCCTTCAAGTCGACGTCGAGGAGGAAGTCTCTCTCTATGCTCGGGATGGATGCTTCGAGTGCACGGCTGTGCACAAATCTGCTACAAAACTCAGGCCGGGATTCGGTATTTGTCGAAACAGCAAACCTCCTGAAGGCTGTGCGAACACGATGAGGCGAACGAGTACGAAGGCGTGCTTTGTTCCTTTGCCTCGACGGAAGAGCTTGCTGTCGTGGCGGTTGGAGGGTAAGTAACAAATGTCACGGCAGTTCCAGCGTGATTGGACACGATTGCTGTTGGTTTCTAAGTTGGGAAGTGGTCAAAAAAGTTAATACAAGTCTGGTCCCCGCGTATTTATACGGCTCGGCCTGCGAACAATCTCCTTTTTCAACCACCACCACCTCTAACATGCCCAAGGTCCTCACTCAACGACGAGACCGCGACCCTGCTCATCCTTATCCTCGTCCCCAGATTCCTTCACCTCGCAGGAGCTGGAGGACCATGGTATGTGTTTTTTTTCGTGCGTTCTTTCCCCGCATCGTTCCTCATGGCGTCGGTAGGCGTATCAAGATACTGTCGATCCTCGAGTTGTGGCTCATGCAATAGTACATCCAGTTCCTCCGGACTTGGTAGGCTAGACTTTGTTCAAACACGTTTTGTTTCTGACTTTCCCTGATTATCTTAGGTCGTTCCGGCGGAGCAAGCGTTGGCAGGAGGTGGATGGCCCATTCAGTGGTTTAAGGTCATCATGATGGCTGTTGCGGTTGTACGTCCTCCCAGGTCATTTGACTCTCGTCTCAGTGGCGTCCAGGTAGCTGCCTTTGCAGGATACTTTGCTCACCGTCTTTTCCATTGTCGCTGGTTTGATTGTGGCTTCAAATATTAAGTAAGATCTCTCTATAGAAATGTGCTTTTGCCTCTGTGCTAACGATTCTACGTCTAGGAACTCGACGCTTTTTCCACACTCCTTCGTACTTCGCCATTCTACCAAAATATTGCACTGATCTTACCTGATGCCGACCAATCACTACTTGTCTTTGGCTTGCTCAATTTTCGCGAAGAAAATGTATATATATCTGCGTCATTTCTTGGTTAACATTTACTAATAAAAACACCTTCCTTCCTTCCTTCCTTCCTTCCTTCCACTGTATTTAGTTTTTAATTCTGAAATAGGATTTTGTTTGGCATTAATGTATCCCACGTTGATAGTGGACAGATCTAACAAGACCTCAAGTATTCACGCTGATGACGCGTCCTTGATAGGTCTAGAGGTTAAAAATGGTTTAAGAAAAAACTATATTACAACAAAGAGTTTCAACATGATACATCAAGAGAAGTACATTCCATCGGTGGCACGACCACCGACGTGTCATAAGAGAGCGTTTTTTATGCCAGATCAAGTGACTGCAAAATGTTCTTTGTCACCCGTGGAATAGATGTAACCACGAGCTATTAAGAATTCAATCTCACGTCTGGCAGTGAAGATCTGTTATCGTTGAGTTTATTAAATCCAGAATTCCGCTTACCGTATAGCATCAGCGGGCATGCGGCCCTGGCTCAGCGTGTTGACAATTGTGTTACGAGAGACGCCTTCCTCAAAGACCGGTGCGTTGAGGTCGCTGTTCATTGCAGGGTACACGCTAACCTTGGCCGCGTTCCCATTGATGAAGAGAATGATTTCTCTCTGAACGGCGTTAAGATCCGAATAAGGATCACGCTTCTGAGGGCGCTTTTTCGAGGGCGAGTCCTGATTATGATCTCTCAGGCGTCTCTTTGATGAAGACGTCGGAGTTGATGCATCCTGTGAGAACAAAAGCGAAGCCGTCGCCTGATTTCGGGTCGACGGCGTTTTCTGGGGTGTTGTGGGGTTGGATCTGTTGGGGTACTCCAGCATGACTATGTCCTCGTCGATTACATGCTCAATCATGTGGATCTCGATGGGAGAGTCGGGGGGAGATGGAGTTGACTTCTTAGACGGGAGCTGTTTTCGCGGCTTTCGCTTGGGCGAAGGGCTCAAGGACGTCTCCGCGAAGCTCACCGTCACATCTTGGATACCGTCGTCCGGCTGCGTAAGCGCCTGGGATGCAGGGGGAGCGCTTGTTTCCTGGGAAGGCTAAAGTCTCCGGTTTCAACACTCAAATATGCAGATGTAGCATGAGAGCACCTACCGGCATGCCTCGTTCGTATATCAAGGTCTCCGTCGCGCATTGCAACAGATGCCAGTACATTGAAAGAGGATCAGATATTATGTCTATTGACTGTATATGAGACAGCGAAGTGTTGCCCTTCCATCGGTCAAGCCTCCCAGTAACGCGGATGACCTGTAAGTTATCGAGCATCCCTTGGCTAGAAAGGGCTAGGTTACTGTCGTCGGAGATTGAGCGACAATATTGTAACGTACTCAATATCCGGAACGAAGACATCGCCAGCATCGGATTTCCGCAGACGGACAGTAAGTTTCCCAGTCCCGTCGTCTACCTTGAAATATGTACATTGGCCTTTCACGAAGTGGTCATAAAGGTTTCCAACGATCGCAACCTATTTCGTGATATTGGGTCACTGGTCATTCAGTTAGAGGAGCGCAAATCATCCTGACCGATCCAGTTTCTTTCCCTTCTATCTTGAAAGGTGCAGTATCGTGCATCCTTTCGGATTTACGGGCTTGAGCAATGGTGATACAACGTATCGAGTCTTTGACTTCGTACCGAGGTCCCTGCAGCACCGATCGCGGTCAGCGGAAAGCACGCTTGATATTGCAATACTTATACCTTATATTTAGGACCGCGTTCATTCATAGTATCCCCATCCATCATTGAGCTTGCTATTCATGCGTCACTTCGATATGATGGTGGTAGGAGGAAGGATATATAGAGTAAGCAATAGAATACAAATATGGGTTGACCATGATTACGTCGGCTGATACAACTACAAGATCGAGGCAATTCAGCGAGATACATTAAAGTGAGAGTCATCGATGGTACTGAACACGATTCCATCGTCCATTAAGCCGTCAAGGGCATCACTGTTACGGTGGATCAGTCTTGCTCAGGACAGTGTAAAGAGATCACCGACCTGATCTTTTGTGCATCTCCACCACCAATAGAACGAGCAATGGATGCGACGTGGACCCCTTCCTCGCTGTTCTCCTGCTTGAGCATGAAGTGCACGATGTCGCGCTGTAGTTTCGGTAGATGTGCGTATTCGTCATGCGAGACCGGCTGTGCCGAATGAGACTGATACGCCGACGTACTTGACCCAGGGACAGACTGTCCGTCCGATTTGACTGGTTGCTGACCGGTGACAGGCTACAATAGATGTCAAGAAAAAGCATGAAGACCAGGCAATAGAAGCGTACTGGTCCCCTGTCGGCGATCAAGGTAGAGGTAACGCATTCCAGGATATGGAAGAACACTTCGTGAGGATCTTCAGCCACTCGAATTTGTGTCGCGTTCACGTAGCGCTTGCTGCCAAATGTCTTCAAAGAGCCAACGACGCGGACGTTTTGGTTTTCTCTAAGCACAAAATCACTGAGCAAAATCCAAGAGAAAATTGGACGCGTACGCACTGTATGCCGCCCCACTTGATATCGTCTTCTTCATTTGTCGTCTCATTCCAATGCCGCACCTCGATGTGTCCTGTGCCGTCGTGAAGGTCGTAGACGCTGTTGGTCGCCTGCTTTTGGACGCGGATTACTTGGCCTACCGTTGTCACCTGCACTGAAGATGAGACGGTAAGGAAAAAGAAATAGAGTGCCATTCTTACGTGTCCAATCACAGCGTCGTCCAGCATCCACTCTGCATCAGTATGCGCTTGAGTGGCCTTGGTGAGCTGGGCAATGGTAAACGGCCGAATCGACTGAGACGTGTCTGTTCTCTAAAAATCGGTCAGTAACCCATCGACCGCACATATGAGAAGGGACGGACTCGACTACCACCTCCTGGGCTGCCTCCGGCGCTGTATGGTGAGCCACCTTGCACATAGCCGCCACCGCCACCACCACTGTAGTATCCTCCTTCTATGTCAACAATCAGCAAGAAGAACAAAATGCAGCAAGGCTATTCGTACGGCTCATTTTTGTGGTGCGTGTAGGTGTAGAGATGAGTAAGATGGAGCGTGACAAAAAAAGCGCGTTCTGTCACGCGTTGTTTGCACAGAACAAATATTAGACAAAAACAAATTCGCCGCTCAGAGTCGTATTTACTTGCAGAAATCTAAAACATGTCATTCTACCAACTTCAATGCGCATACAGTGTGCAAACGCGTGACATCCCCTTTCCATACCCCTCCAACGCCTTTTTTCGTGCATCAGATAGCTTTTTGGCTACATTCAACACGAAATCATGGTCAAGCTTGAAAACCCCAGTCAATAAGCGTCTTTGAAAAAAGAACTGATTGCCCTACCTCTGACACCGTGACTTGAGCACACAAGTCCACAATGACTTTCCGTTGCTCGATAGTGCCTTCGTTCTCGCTCATCTTGACAAGCTGCGCTGACACATCTCGAACAGCAGCGAGCGCATGAATTCGGATAGTTTTGAAGGACGCCACCAGCTAAAATCAATCAGTACGCAGGGACCTCTTAATCATCAAGGGACCGTACGTTTCCTAGTTTGTGTATCTTGACGACAGCAGCTGGCTTGAAACGCAGGGTTTCAAGCATGAACAGAATCAAGGCCTATAACGATGCAATCAGCAACTCATGGCCATGCAAAGACGAATGTTATCACCTCCTGCATAAGGGCAGCAACAGCAAGCGCTTCAGTCGGAGAAGGCTGCCCTTTCACTTTCTCAAACCTTGCTTTCATATCTGGGAATATTGTTTAGCTAGGGATATCTTATCAAACGGGCAATTATACCATCAAAGAATGTCGTTAGTTCCGCCGGAGCTTCAGTAACAGGGGGAGCTTCTTCGTCTTTCTTGTGGCCATTAGCGAGGCCGTCCAGCACAGGGATCTCGACGCCCCTTAGCGGGTGACCCGTCTTGAGCTCTGTCTGTTTGGCAGCCTCGGCTAACACGACCGCCGGCGGTGGTCGAACATAATCGTGGTGTGGCTCTAGCCAATTTGCCAGCACATCGGCGTAATGGATGTAGGTCAACTCGTGTGATGTCAACTGAGGGCGCCTAATTTCAGCATTTGTCAGTCCGGGAGGAAAAGGTCATACCTCCGATAGTTCCTCTTCGCTCCGTTGGCACAAACGCTCCTTAAGAGGACACTGGTTTGCGTCAGGAATATGTTTCGGCCGATCCCCAATGAGTAGTTTCTCTTCGACGGTTTCATCGAGGTCGCTTCCATGCTGGAAGGCTCTAACATACAGCTTTAAAAATGACCACAGCCAACCCGACTGAAGATAGAAGTGAGTAGATGCAGGTATAGATCTACCTGACGACAACGTACCCCTTCTGATTTTCCAAACAAGAGGGTCTGTTCGTTGAGCGTTTGTTGAATTCGAGGTTGGTAATTAGGCAAAACTTTGTAGTCACGGTTATCAAAGTGTCTTAACACCCTACATGAGCAATAAAACACAGCGCGACAAATACAACACTCACGTCGATCAAAGATGAACTTTGACTCAATGAGTTCCATATCGATAACATCGGTAGAGACCGGCTCAAAAGCAAGCCTCATACGCGTATGCTCCAATTTTGAGATGTCTCGTTGAAGAGAGCATTCTAGCTGGTTCTCAAATGATATGAATTCGGGAATCTTTTGATAATCATTAATTAATACCACAAATTACGAGAAAAACGCGCACCTGAGAATACTTTTCTGATGTAAATGCTCGAACGATGTATTCTGGAGTCTATTCAAAGCATCAGTTTGAAACATGGTACTTGACAAGAACAACTACATCTTGGGAATTGTTGATGTAAATCTGGGAGGCTTCAATATATTCGCTCATGAGAGTTAGGTCTCCAGAGGGGGCCAAAGAGAATATTGATGATCGGGAGAAAAGAAAGTGAGATAGTGTATCATTTTGAATTTGTTTAATCCGCATCGCACGGTAATGCTCTAAAGCGAGTGATGGTGCACCTATACAACTATGTCATCTCCGTTCAGCCGAACACTATGAAGGACACTTACCAAGGATCCGGTATAGCCTGATGAGCATTAACCGTATCCGGAAAGACTGTTTACTTTTTGATGAAGCAAACTCGAGGAGGGAGACCGCATTAAGAAGGTATTTTTCGTCCTTACTCAAGACCCACAAGCTTATAAAGGCGTGTCCGGCTAAAATGGCAAGATCATCGGCAGGTTGAAGTTCCGTAGTTGGCAGGTCCTTCCCCAGTTGGAGGCCCTCGAGATATTGTTTTGTGTAGAGAGTGGCGTGCGAGAGCTCTGCTTCTATCGTAAGATCAGATTGGGTAAGATTATGGCGCAGTAATTTGTGGCAATTCGTTGATCGTTGAAGTTCATTGATGGTCGTCTGACACGAGCTTTTTAGCACATTGATTTACAACGACAAAAAGGAAAAATTCGCACAAGGGCAGAGGGAACAGATTTTAGGTACGACGTCCATCTTGATAAATCGTCGCCGTCTAAATGGATATAAGGTAAGAGGTCCTCGAAACAGCATGCTTTGTCGCCAATTTTCTCAAAGTATTGCTGTATCAGGTCAACCATTCGAGCGGAGTCTGCGAAGGTTTTGTTTATCATCTCCACTGTAAAGCACCAGACTTGCCTGTTGATAGACCGAACTGTCTGCACCGTTTCTCCAGTTCAAGAAGTGCGAGGAGCCCTGAACGATCTCTTTTGCCATCCTTTTCCATTATGTCGGTAAAGAGATCCTTCGCCCTGGAGCATTCGGCAGCAGCAACATCTCTATCAGACTCCACAGTAGAAAAGTCGCGTCAATGACAGCAAGGAATTCTAGCCAATTGCGATCTCTAAAACAACGGTATTAGCGAGTATGAGAGTAGTAGAATAGTGCCCGTACTTCTTTTCCGTGATTAATGTTTCGGCTTTTTTGCCCTCTTCTTTGAGCAACCCTTTTAGATGGTAAATATCACGTCTCATTTCATTGCATACGAGACTGGATCCACAAATATGAGCGCCAATCTCGCTGTCTAAAAGCTTCACAGCTTCATCATAGAGCTTGAGCTCACGAAGGATGGAGAGATGGAGGTGAAATCGGTCAGCACTGTGGAAGGAAGGTGTTTGGGAGGAAGATATGAGTCTGTTGGCGAGTTGGTAGAGAACAGGGCGCATAGCAGCAGGGGTCGATATGTCATTTGCCTGTCCGTACTTGTTTATTGAACCAAGTTGGCATATATGAGTTACCCACCTGCAAGACGGCACTCATTACGCTCCAATACAAATATCGATCCTCCTGAAACGTTTTATACAGCCTAGTTGCAATCTAACGCGAAAAAAATTGAGATACACATCACTTTTGTGAACGACGACGCACCTGTTGAGCAGACTTCCAATGACCGGCGCGAACATTTGACAAGAATGTTTGGGCTCCTAGATCTTCATTGGTAGGCTCCTTTTTGAATGCCTCCTCGAACATTACGACAGTATCTCTGTCTAGCAAAGAACGCATTTAGCCAATTCGTCCGGCAATGATGTTGTGGACTCACGTCGACCCAACCCGCGGAGAACGTGCATCATGGCGGTCAAAACGCCATCGTCAGTTGGCTTAGCTGCAAGCACCTCATCGCAAAGGATCAAGGACTCCTCGACCTTTTGGGATCGGACCAAAGCCAGAGCTTTCAATGCCTTTGCAAATCTTAGCCGTCTCTCTAGTCGAAAGAAGAAAACGAAGGCGACCGCACCTTTACAAGTTCATTTTTGGGTTGTTTTTTCAGTATCTTGTTGCACGTCACAATGGCCGACTTGTTCGATCCAGTATCGAGAGCATCTGTGGGGGAAGTAACATTGGGAAAGTGCTGGACAAATTTGACCGTGACAGCTGACCATAGATGGGGCGAACCTGACGATCAAGTGCACTCGACATTCGCTATAAAAGAAGCAGAAAAGAGGAATAGTAAGAACGATATGACGAAGACGTCGCGAGAACAAAAAGAGAGAGATGGTCCCGGCCCGAATAATTTTTTTCGGGTTCCCGTTTGCCGCCGATCGCGACCATTTCGACCCACCACGAGACCTCCGCACCTGACCAATACCACCATCCTGCCTCACCAAGGTATTTATTCGTCGTTCATTTCTCTCCTTGAACTGACCAGGAATATCATCCAGACGACGGGCATGCCGCCTGTTCTACTTTCTCGGTGATGCACGCTGCAAAAGTCTAGTCTGTCAAGGCTGACACGTCCAACAGCGGTCTTGACCCTTTGCTTGGAGTTTTCACCGGTGTTCTTGCCTACTACCTCTACGAAACTCACCTCGAACTGGACTTCCGGAAGAGCAAAGGTTGATGGAGCTCGCCCGATGGAAGATGGACAAGTGGAAGCAGGAGAAACTCGCCAAAGAGGACAGTGCCGTCGATGCATGAATTCTTCTCAGACGAATACTATTGGTATCGCATTCGAGATTGGAGATGACACCGAGCGTAACATAACTCTACGTTGGCGCAGGTCATCCATTTTCAGAGTCTGGAAATTCTCCGTGTCAAATTCAAGGACGGTGTGTATTTTCTTTTGGTGCCAAGTATATCCCGTCGACCTGACCTGTGTACCCTCAGACGGAATGTAATGCAATCATCTAAGTAACGGGGATGCCTATGTCTATGTATACGATCTCGTATTATATCATTTCGACCAATCACATCGCCGTCTCCGCCCAAATAGGCTATGCAAACAAGAAATAGCACTATTAATGATTCCAAAGCAGCTTACAGCCGTTTTCTCCGGTCTTTTGAACGCCCCATAACAGTTGAATACGTTGTCACGGCACCGCTGTTTCGTGCTGGATTGTGGCGCAAATAAACTTGGCTTCGTGCACGGTCCTCAATTTATTTCAGAAAAGGTGCTGCAATTCATTTTGCCTTGGGGCAATGCTCCATATCAGCAATGACCCGTCCATCCGTAGACCATTGCAAGGCAGCCTTGAATAGACCATATGAGCAAGATTCAATCTGCGAGGTCTATCGAGTTTAAACACCATCAGCCGGTGCTCGCTCCTTGATATCAATACCCTGCACAAGAACCGTCCATTTATCCGTGACCAGCCACAGCTCTGACCGTGTATCAAACTGTCGATATCGCGTCTTGAGCCAAGGCTGTCATCTGATTTCGTCATGGTATGTCGCTATGTACTTCAAGTCATTCACAACCTACAAGCTCGCACTCGCTTACACGGCAGCGCCACCCGTCTTACGAAGTGATCGGTTCAAAAAAATTGAGCGTAACCAGGCTGTTGCTTTGTCGCAGTTTCGGTTCTCTACTGTATGTTGCGTGCGTGAATCGGACACGGTCTCGTACTTACGCCCCCTTCTGAAAAACTGACGTTTGACTGACTGACAAGGATCTGGACTATGAGGCTACGACTACGAGAGTGCAGAGCTTCCCAAAGAGTCTTTTTTGACAGATCACGCAGTGCATATCTACTACGCCACAGGCTTCCGGCACCGTCTTCCCGCCGCATATAAATAAACAGTCCTTGCTGGTTGTGCCGTAGCCACTTTTCTCCCCTTTCAGTTCTATCTGTATAAAGCTACTCCTTCTGCTAGTGAGCGATCAGAAATGTTTCCCCAACCACACGCTCTTCTGGCATTGGCGCTCTTTTTCCGCCCGTTCTTTGTCTCGCAGACAGAAGCCAAGTCTTTAACACCGAGCAGGAACCAGTACTACTGTTGCCAGGCATCGTGGACAGTTAGTTTTTTCTCTCTTTTTTCGGGTTTGCGTATGACTGACAATCGCGCGTTTAGGATGACCAAGAAATTTTCGGACAAGAATGCGTGCAGTATTCTTGCGAGGCAGTCCATGAGCTATGCTGTAGCAGTGTTGCTGAGGTATGTGCCGTCCCATCTCATGTTATACGCATCGCTGATGAGCACCTTGAAGAACAACACAGTGACAAGCTGCACCCCATACGACCCCACCTCTCCGTGCCAGCAGTAGGGGAACCTCCATTCCCCTTCCGTTCGCACCTATTGCACCGGAAGCGAATACGATCCATCTTCGCTTCCACATCCCGCCTTCTTTCTCCACTAATCAGAAGAAGCGCGGCGACTGGATTTTTTGTATTGAAATCCCACCCGCCCAACGTTGTGTCATTATATACTGCGTAACGTAGCGGCGACGCGTGGCGGTTGTAGAGAAAGCCGAGGTAAATGGACCACATACATTCGTATGAAAAAGAGGTGTACATATTGAAGACATCAGGGCTCCGTGTCGTTCACAGGCTATTTTTTCAGGGTGGCTTGGGGGGGAAGCTGCAGATAATACCAGCGTTGTAGGTGTACATAATTGAATATGCTTGTTGCCATAGGAAGGGCCAAGTTGTGATATTGGCGTTTGATATCAATTCCTTATGATCAAGGTCCCATTCAAAGTGATTGACTCCGCGGCCAGATCCGATTTCTGTGTAGGAAAACTAACCTATAAGTGCGTTTCTTGAGCCCAATATCAGGTTCATCCAGCGTTACAGAAGCTTCCCGCATCTTATGGCCACCCAAGTCGCCGAATATCAATCAGAACGGACTAAGATCACTCACTGGTGCTCAGCCTCAGCACCAGATCCTCTGTTATTCCTGCTTTTGGTGATATATCTTTCAACCTTCGCCGTCTCTTCCATTTTCAGCAACCGAGCCGCACCATCTACATAATACAATACACTGCGTGAGATCGTGATTATGATGCACGTCGCTTCACTGCGCTCGGTAGTCAGCGCACAAGTTTGAATTAACGTCGAGCGCCATCTGAGATTTGATGTTGGTCTAGGCCAACGTTAAAGCACTTGTAGCAATTATCAATGCTGAACTGGACATTCTAACCTGTCTCTAGATGCTGATGTGTCTTGCTGTGTGTGGTCGGATTGCCTGAATAAACATGGTCCAAACGGACCACTACCCCGCTGGACGCAATCTGTTATCGACTTACAACAAACATATGCTTCACACTGCCTTCGAGACTGATGCAAGACCCATACTGGCGTTAGCCCAGCCCATAGGATCAACAATTGGGTAGACAAAGGACTCAAAGTCGGTGCCAGTTGCCCGTACAGAGGTAGCCGTAAGTAGATTCGCGGAGCCAAGCAAAACACTATGTATACATATCGCCTACAACGTAAGGATCAGAATGTAAACGTAGAATATAGCAACCAGGGCAATTCGCCACACCAAAACACCTTGATGATCTCGCTAACGGCAGGGGTCATTCGCTACGCAAGACATCATGATGAACGAGATGCAAGCCCAAGACAAAGCCCTAGAAAAACGGAGTTGCTCCAGGATGGGATCATGCAGAACGATGGGTTCGGATTCGACCCCGTCGATGTAGCCTTTGAACCGCTGACGCTCACGACCAAGTGTAATTGATGTCGCAATTTAAAGTCTTCAGTTTATCCGCCGCGTGTGAACCAGTCTACCGCCGAGGAAAGATCAATCTCGTCATTGCGTCATAATGGTATCAACCTGTCGGTTCTTTCGGCGGGTGTGAGGTCTGAGCTCTATTAAATGTGTTTGAAATTCGAATAATGAGCGGTCGAGATGAACGATCCTGCAGAACTATCAGAACCTGGTCGAGATGAACGATAGAACGTGAATATTCCATGAATGCACGTTTGGATCTCATTCTGAGCTTGATGAGCCGTTTAGATACATGCTCGGACATTGAGCGCCTTGCCAACGTGGTTTGATCAGGGCCGTTCTCTCTCGCTACTATGTTTCGCGGGATATGTAGATCGCCGTTACATATAAAGGGTCAGAAATGATAAATTGTTATGCGGAGAATAAAAAACCTCGCTTGCTCAACTTGTTGCCTATCATCACTTGATTAGAAGCCACGCCTCAGACAGGGCCCAGGCAAGGACCTTGCGCGAGTACCGCCGAGTAGCCGTGAATGAATGTGAGTTGTTATTAATCACATAAAATACAACACTTCTCGTTCGAATTCCTAGACGTACACACGACGAAGCTAACGTATCTCTATTCGGGATATCTATGCCGTAGCCGGGACGGTGGCTTCGGCTTCGGCTAAAGGAGATTGTCAGCCGGTACTTTCAACGCGCGCACAGAGAGAAACCTACACTGGGTCTCCGCAGCCGACGGGGCCCCAGTAGCTTCACCTGCAGCTTTAACTGCTTTATCGATGAGCTCCTATAGAAGATATCAGTGACTGCTCCCGGGGAGGAAACGACAGTTCGCACCAGAAGGTTCTTGGGAATGGCACCCAGTGATGTCCCTATCTTATTTCCGTCCTTGAACGCAATGAAAGTGGGCATCTACCGGCCAGGGTGAGAAAAAAAATCGAAATCGACTACGTGAAGTTCTCACCGAAGATATCTGCAGTTCGTCCATGATGTCGGGTTGCTCATCGCCGTCGACCGTGTAGAAGTCAACGCCAGCATAGTCAGGTTTTTCCGAAAGTTTCTTGAAGACCGGGCCAATCATTTTGCACGGGCCGCACCATTCTGCCCAAAAATCAATGACGACTGGCTTGGGACCGTCAATCTGGATGGATCGATGTTAGTCCAGACGGAGATAATGGGGATCACTGTACGCACGATTTTCTTAAATTCCTGGAGAGAATCGATTGCGATGGGAGCCATTAAGGTGATGATGGTGGTAGGCGGTAAAGGTTGTGGTGGGAGTCTTGATGTTGAATCGACGTGGCGAACGCTGGCCTTCCTGACTTCATCATGGCGGCTTGGTGAGCAATACTTATGGTCACGTGGTATGACTAATCGATGAGCAGCGCCGTGACAGCGGTCCGACTCGTCCGAGTGATTTTCAATATGTCAATCTCGGAATCCCAGCGGAGCTGCTTGAAAATTGTGCTCTGGTGACTGAACTGGTCGTGCACTTGGGTTCAGAATCCGATGGTTTTATCCTGGGACAGATTTTTCAATTACTTTAGGCATTCATGCATGTCAGACTCTATATGCGGGCCCGAACGCGCCTATCAGTATTCATAATTGAATAACTCAATTATGTAATAAATCTTATTCCCAAAATGATTTGATCTCTCGCGGCGATCTCCGATTATTTTTTTTCTCTCTCCGAAGTACCACAACCACGCCAAAATGCACCTGATGTACACTCTAGATGCAGAGGGAAATAGAGTCTATACTCTGAAAGTCAGTCCTGGTACTCTCTTTGTGAGCGAAAGGCTGACCTTCTCGCTTCAGAAAGTCACAGACTCCGGAAAAATTACAAAATCCGCCCACCCTGGTAGCTACGAACAACCATGTTTCGCGCGACGACGTGCTCAAGATTTCTTGTAGCAAGGTTTTCGCCAGATGACAAGTTCTCCAGGCACCGTGTAACAATCAAAAAGCGTTACGGCGTACTTTTGACGCAGCTACTAGCCAAGCCCTTGTAGGCTAATGAACTGATTGGACGTTCGTGTACATTGAGCTTCTGTTATTGCTTTGGAAAAGGTGAAGGCGGGTTTCAGGAAGGGTGCACAAGGATAGGCTTTTACACGTCCTGGTGTCAAAACTGGTACATGGGTCCACGACGACGATCCTGTCATTGTCATAGCGCTAGATGAGGACAAGATATCTATATACAGCGATGAGGATTATGATACAAATTTAGCTTGTGTTGTGAATGGATAGCAAATGAGGATAGCAGGTGGGGATAGCGATATATACTTTTGTCCAGCGTCAAGAAATGCGATGCTAGTAGAGAATAGACGTGAAGATCTGTGATGGCAGTTATATTAGCGCGACACCAACAGGGAAGGTGGGAACTCACTATGTGGTGACGATAGGACGGGTGATGTTATAAACCTGTTCGTTCAGAGAGATTGGCGCGCTCCAAAACGCGCTCGAGAATAGCAAAAGCCTTTTTAAGATGTGAGGGACGCAGTGGAGCGAAGGCGAAATGTAAACGCACGATAAAGACGGCCACTGCCCATTCCCAACCTCCGCCATCCTCAGGCCTTTTCTCTCGTGCCACATCTTGCGGCACCTAGAAAGTAGATCCAGGTTGGCCAAGAGGTCTGCGAAACTAAAATATACTTACCATAGTAGCTACGGCTACGATGGTCGAATTGGGGTCTCGGCGCTGAAGAAAATAAGTTATGGGCCTAAATTCGTGGTAGAAAATAAGAAACTGACTCGTAGAGGGAGGTCGACGACGAGCGGGGGATTATACCGATGATACGGCTGAAATCGGCGCAGATGGGAGCTTCGGTATGGCGGGGTTCTTAGCTGAGATGCTTGGCGGTCAAAGTTTCTCGCCATATATGCTGGAGGAGGGAAACTATCGTTCATTGAGGGGTGGGGAGTGGGGAAAATGGGTGAAAGCCTCTTTCTCGCTTCGAACCCTTAAATAGGGAGATGGAGTCTGAATTTGGTGATGCAAATACGCTTTTTGCAGTGGGAATTGGTGAAGCATACGCAAACAAAATGCAGGGAAGCCCACCAACGAGCGATTGTGGGCATCGGTGGGTCTAGTCGTTCCTTCCGCATAAGTTTCGGGGTGCTGAGTGAGAACGGTATCATTCTAGGTTCAAGGCATAGACTTGTAGCTATTGGTGTCCTCTTGGTGTCGGTTATGTTCTCGTGTTTGCCGAAACTCGAACTTCCACATTAGCTGCGTCCTAGAGTGTTGAACTGGCTGTTGTATACTTCCGCCCTTCTTGGACTGAATTCGGTGCTAGTCCATCTAGTGGCCTATCTCTTGATCTTTGCTGCCTTCGGTGCCTAACCCCAGCACCTTAAGATTTATATGGGCATTCGATGATCATGTGATCAAACAATAACGCGCTATCCCTTAATGAAGAATTGTCAAGAAATGACCCAGTATGTTTCGTCCACTCGCTCGCTCGTGAAACCGAAGCTGACGACTGCCAAGACCAAGTAGTACATCGAAGAGATACCAGAACAAGAAGAGAGGCAGTTTCTGTGAAGACCCAGAATTCGGATATCAACGCGTCACATCCCGTGAAACTATTCCTGCAGATGTCAGCCCGTCAGCAGAAGAATCTACAAGGAGCAGATATTATCATTAATCAGCACCAAGGAGAATCTAAAAGTCAAAAGCGTGAACTCACTGCGGAACTGTGTACTCCTCGCTCTCAGCCTGTCATAAACAGACGACTCTGTCAAATCACTGTCGTTCCCATGGAAGACTCAAATGAAACGTCTCCAAGGCCTTTCCCGAATACGAGATGATGTTCTGGATAAGGCCGCAAGGGCGATACAGCCTGCGAACTTGTAACCGTCCCGTTAGCAGATGTCTTCCTGGACAAGCAGAGCCTTCTCGCTTCAATAGGATTCCCAAAATGCCAAAGTTGGACCTAGAGAACAGAATGAAAGCATTTGCTGTTTTCGCGACCTGAGTGTTGAACGTTCACCGTGGAAACTTTTTGCAAGAAGCTGATATCTCGCAACGAAAGATACTGAAGTACTGCAATCCCAAGACTGCAGGAAAGGTATCGTCGTGCTGGACATCATTCAGCGATAGACGATGATGAACGTCGAGGACAAGCTTGGATCGAGTGGCTGCACCTATCAACGTCAAATAAATCGAATTTCACCGCGGATAAATGGGAATTACTTTTTCCCTACCTCTGCCAAACCCTTCAGATGGTCGTCGCTAGCTCCCTGTCTCTCTGTTTCACTGCCCTAATCGCTGACGATTTTTGCCAACTCTTGTTCGACGCGAAGAGAACAGAAACTGCAGAATTGGTAGAATTGACAGCGGAATTTTTTTGGACCGTGGAAAGTGCTCGGTAAGTTGTCCTTTTTGAAGGCCAGGTTTCTCTTGTAAGGCTGAACAATGGCGAACATCCCTGACGGCCAACTTTCCGACGAAGGACAATGCCCGCCATTGTTCCCCCAACTAAGACACAAATTTGATCCCACTTCGTCCTCCCAGCCTATATCTTGTTCTTTATCAACGCTAACGTGCTGTCTATTCTCCCCCCAGCTCGAATTCGAGTTGGCGACATTACCCTACGAGAGCAAATCCGTAGATTTTGACTTGTAGGCGATCCGTGCCTGTGTCGACATGCCCCTGCAGGTCGCCGGGAATGGTCGTTCGATGTAGAACTGGTCTACGCGGATGGAATTGTCTGGAGCACATCCTGGATGCGACCGCGTCGACGCCCGTTTCAACGAATGACCGTAACTATCCTGTTTGGGTTTATCCCTTTTCACCTTCACTCACACAGAGTCGCGCCGCTTTCTTTCTTGAACCACAACCTCTCCCTTCCCCAGCAGAGCAATGTACAAAGGCGTTCCTAGCGATATCGGCAGTGGGCGGGGATCGTCGTTGATATGCGTATGCATGCTTTCTGATTGATGGGGATCGAATTTGACCATTATTTAGCTTCCCCTCTATGGTCCCACAGGGATCTACTTGATGCGTTCCTAGCAGCCGTTTTCCATATACAAAAATTTGTACCATCCTGAAGATTCTATTATTCGAATGCTATTATAACGTCATACGCTCTGGCCAACGAGTTTCATGCATATGTCAAAGTAGGTTTCAAGCCCTGGGTCATATTTCGGTCAACCACCACTTTCCACTGTCCATGGCTCGTCGTTTGTATCTCTCCATGCCGTAGGCGCCTACCTATACTCTCAGGCTTGTTCGAGTCTACCTCCACACGGACATCTTTAAGGTCCAACGCAGTGGATGTACCCGGCGAACGATTGCGCCATACCAATGATGCCCCACTGATGTTATACACAATCTGCGCCCTCTGCAGCGACGGATATGTTCGTATGAGGGAAGGGTAGAGACATATGAACGCCGTGGTGGCTTCACGCGTCTGTTGTAGTGGAGTATTCCATGTCAAGTACGGATCCCCAATATTCATCCCGAACCGCAAGGTCTGAATACAGCAGTGCTGTTCTCCATCCAGAAGTGTAAGCCAATCCATTTTAGAACATGCTGCGTGCTTGATGTTCAGTACACGCAAACACGGGAACGAAACATGTATATGATGAAGCAACGCAGAAGAAGGTGGATTGTGGCTGATTTTGACAGTCAAGAACTCAACATGATCCCGGCCGGGTTGTTTTATTCTATCGAGTGTTTTTTTGAGACTCTCTGGGGAGCACACAAAGGAGATATCGATCGTCTTCAATCGACGATCATTGGCGAATACTGGTAAACAAACGTGTGGCCCTCTGTAAAACTGAAGCTTCGGAACGACATGATTGGGGAATGCAGCTAAACCATGCTTTGGCACCGGCTTGTGGCATGGACGTAGGGTCAATTTCGTCAGCTCAGGGCACCTATTTAACGCTGCGATGAAGTTACTATTCGACACTATACAGTCGATAGACACCTCGAGCTCTGCCAAGTGCCGGAATGGCTTAGGATGTAGGATCATGGCAACGAGGATGTCGTCTGTAGGGCCAGCCACGAGTTTTTTGAGATACGGTGAATGGAGGAAGAGTGACAAGAATGACGGGTCGATATGAGATCCACGCGGCGGCACAGAGTTGTACAAAACAACTGTATCCAAAGGCATAGGGACGATGTCGGATATCCGTCCGCGACGATAGCATGAGTCCAAAGTGATGGACTTCAATGAAAGGACCCTGAGACCAATGATCCGCTTCGACGTAAGGTCAACCTGGTGGCAGACCAACTTCTCCAGGTTCAAAAAATTGGGAAGAATATTAAAGATGGAATCAACGATGTCATCCATCGTGGCCCACTTTTGTTTCCCGTCTCGACGCCGACAGAAGCGGGGCACTATGTAGCACTCTTCGATGACAGGCGCGATGTGGGGAAGGAGAAAGAATTCGGCTTGTTTCATCCACCGCCTTCGGTGAAGGTACATGAAGCCACGGTCGGCGAGGGATGTGTAGTACGGATGTAGGACAAGCTTCCGGAAGAGTAGCGGCTGACAGAGGGAACGAAAGATGCTGCATAAGAGTGTCATGGATTTAATATCCTCATGGGACAACTCTGCCAGTATTTTCCACCAAACAGTTGCTGGGAGCCGGGAGACGACTGTGTCTGAACCACCGACAATGGGCCTCGGTATGTCGAAGCTTGTTTTCGCACTAGAGGTGCCTCCGAGCATGATCGTGCCTCTTCTCCACACTTTCTGGTCCCATAACGAGCCATTGGACGTCGACCGATGTATGTTTTCCGTGCTAAATATGGGCATAATTGAGAATCAAAGTCAGGCCTGTAGGGGTCATACTATGTAGAAACTTCTTACGATCGCGAGTTGTACATGGACTTGAGTCTATGGCCGTTATTAGCTATATTGATATCTGCTGAGGGGAAGAAACATACGGTGAACGTCAGCGGTAAAGAGCCTGGGGGCTGTGAATAAAGCTCCGAGTCGGTCTTTAAGTAACAATCATGATGTATGATGACAGAAGACACATCTTTTAGAACAGCATGATCAATGCTGGTTCCAACCAAGTATACCTTTGCAATAAGTCACGTCTGGTGTTAGTGATGGTGAAACTCTACCTTGCTGTCGGCGCGGTCAACCAAGAGCGGTCGGATATCAGTTGCACTAGACCACCAAAGAAAACATCGACGTGATGTATGGGTGTCGCGAGGCCATCAGATCGCGTGATGAACATAGAAGCCAGTCATTCAATAGATTTCAATAGATCCCTGAGAAATTTAAATTATGTATTGTGACAAGATCTGGTGTACAGGAGATAGGAATATAGGTTAAGCAGACATGAGTCGAGGAGAGACATGTGCAGTGGATCAACGGTGACTGCTCCAACCACCCTCCTGGATCATCTGGGCTCTTTGGGGATTCATACCAGTGGGAAGAGCAGAAGGTTGAGGAGGGGGGAAACCACCCGGCCGAGGTGTTTGGTACCCAAAGGGAGGAGGTCCGCCGGCACCGTATCGAGGACCAGGAGTGGCGCCTCCGTAAGGATTCGGCGTCCTTGCAGGCTGTCGAACAGATGCATGTCCCGGAGTGGCTTGTCCCGTGCGAGCAGGGGTTCGGACGCCCGCACCAAACGGTGTCCGTCCTCCTGTGTTGGCTAAATTTTGAGATTCGTGAAGATGTCTGATAATAGTCATCAAAATGCAAAGTACAATGAGGCTTGAAATGTTTACTCACCGGACTTTGAAGGCATCACAAAGTTCTGGCACTCCAACAGCTGCGGCCTCGAACAAATAGTATGCTTCCGGGGTTACGCGTACCGGCTAAGATAGTAGCAATCAGCTTCGAAGAATCGATTGACTGGGGGACCGGCATACCCATGTTTGCACACTTGATTGTTTGTTAGCGAGGAAACAAAGACTGAAGTGCCCCGGCCTTTTCCGATTGAGCGTGAAGCCGTACATACTCTTCGCGGGATTAGCCGCCAGCTGCTGCTTCAAAAAGAGGTCTGTGGAACAACTGTATCAACACTGCTTTCGAAGAATGGTGGATGAATAACTTACGAAGATCATCTTCTGAACCTTGCTTGAAGCGGTCATGGGCCATCAACTCCTCAACTCGACGAGCCATCGCTTGCACATGGTTAACAATGAGTTCGTCCAAATCAGCGTATCGATGGGAGGCGTCGACAATAAGCTGACTACCGACTGTTTGGCCGGTGGGATCTGCGTTGGGCTCTGTGACATCTGTCCTTGATATCAGAAGATGAAACATGATCTGTCGCACATTGACACTCACCAATATGCTGATAGAGCTTATCATCGACCTTCCATGTAACTGCGAGATGATTGGCGCCTTTAGATGAAGGACGAATGACCACGTCGCCGCGTTGTTGCTTGTCGAGATAATTCTCTGCTTGAGCAGTGTTGAAGTTGTGGAAGTTAGGATGTTTGATAACCCGCCGGTTTTTAGCACCTTCTGCCCGTTTCTTCCGGGCGAGTACTTCTTGATCTTTGTCGTGTTGTTGGTGATCCCACTGTTCGTCAGGTCGTACACGACGGAAAGCGCTGTCACCTCCACCGACATCAGACTGTCGAGTCGATAGCTCTACCATGAACTGATCGGTCTCCAGGCTGAGCTTCACTTCTATGATGACACCAGGCACGGCCATATTTGGAAGAAGGTGGCCGCCGTTGTCCATCATGAATTCGGGCTGAACGATGCCCTCGATACCCGAATCCAGGCGAACATGAGCAATGTTGGTCTTGACACGTTGCACGAGAACCGAGACGATCAGGCCTACACGCAGCGTTCGAGGATTTTCTCCGCTTAGCATTGTGAGCACGTCCCACGGCTCGAGAACAGGCCAGTGGTTACGCTGTTCGGCGAAGGGCTTTAAGAGCTCTTCACGAATGACGTTGAGCGTATGCCGTTTTAGCTCCTGGTTGGCATTGAAGAGACTGACAGCAAACTCGTCAAGATTAAGCTCCGAAAGTTTTTTCTCGTTGTCTGGATCGCGCATGATCATGGTGACAACATGTGACGGGTGTTCATCATGTATATCTTCCTCGTCCAGTTCCAAGGCGTCCGTGGCCATCTTTCGAGCCAATTCATAATCCTCCGGGTGTATACGAGTGTCGTCCAATGGATCTGGGGCGTTGTCATCGTCGTGGCGGTTTCTCATTGACTTCGATTCTGGCTCTTGGTGTATACGAAGGAAGCCTGCAGCGTTCAAGAAGATCTTGGTAGTTAACAGCCCTCCTTTGATGAACTGATTGCGGTTGACCAGATTACCACCCTAGAACGCGCTTTTATGAGCAGATTGGACTCGTACTGTTTATGGCAGTGACATACCTGAGAAGCAATTTTCTGGATAAGGACCTGTGCTTTTCGGGGGCCAAGACCGCAGACGAAGGGTAACAATAGTCCATAGTAACTATCAGCCGCTGCTCGATTGATATCCACGCCAACTTTGTTGGTTACGTCAACTAAAGTCCGCTCCAGGGCTATTAGAAGTTTCTCTCGGGGAACCTAGTATAAAAGTCAGAGAGATGCAGGTAGATTTTGACAAACACTTACTAGATGTTGATCATCCTCGTCAAAGGTCACAGCAGCGATATCAGAACCCAAGGCAGCATACTCGTTCAATGGGTTCTGAGCATAACGGGCCATACCCACACAATACCTGGCGGTTTGTGATAGGGCATTGAACTCTTCCGCGGCGCGAGAACTATGTTGATATATTCGAGCAGTCTCGTCACGAATATAGATGACAGGAATGTCCAAATCTGGTTCGGGCTCTGATTCTTCAATTAGAGTTCCATGCTTGAGAATTTCCTTGACGCGATACGACAACTTGGCAGTGGCCATAGTGAACCCGCCAATGACAATAACATCCGGTTTACGACGTTTGATGAGGTCGAAGAATTCATCCTTCTGCTCTTGGTCGAACAGGTTGTCAATCTTTGTACTCTCACGCATGCGACCCGCCTCGTCCATGAAGACGATGGAGATGGGGTCCCTCTGGGGATCACCCTTACCCCAAGAAAGGGCCAAGACGGATGCAGTGTCACCGAAGCTCATCTTGGGGGTGAAGTACGGTGCGACGTCAAGACGCTACACATGCATATTTATGAAGTGACGTTGACAGAAATTTCTAATTCTCACCTTCCTGAGTCCTGCAGCACAGCCAGCCGCCAGAAAATCTTCGACCTCGTCCCGCAGGTATTCCCGCATCCACTTGACGCCGGCTGGAATTAGATGCTGCGTGAGCACCTCTTGCACAATCCGGGCACGCTCCTCGTTCCAAGCCTTGGCCGATTCACTAAAACTATCAGATGCAAAGGCGTCATTCAGTCTTCGCTCAAAAGCTGAATACGCATCCACCGGTAGGAAGATGGAGATAGTCACTAAGTGAGCATTTTCGGCAGCAATCATGTGAAGAAACTGCGAAGACCACATCATTTCACGGCCGGGTTTGTTGAGCAGATATTTGAAGTTCTACAAATTTATCATCAGGACAGGCGTCTAGACGAGGAAAAAGATGCCTACAAAGTATGGGTGGTGTTCGTCGATCTTCGTCTTTCCTCGCTCAGTAGGGAGCACCGAAACCTGGCCATCCTCTTTGAAAGCCTGGCGGATATGGTTCCGCAACAGAGGATCCTTGCCCAATTCCGTGGCAATGATCATGCGTGCCTGGCGAAGTAATTCTTCGGCTGGAAGGGCTCTTGCAGGGTCCGGATCAGCAAATCTTTCAGCGTATGCTAGAGGATTAAGGTCCTGGTCTTCAATGAAGTGCACATGGTTCATTGCCACAAAATTCAGGACCACCTCGTGCGGTTGAATACCAAATCCCTATTAAGGTCAGCAAGAAGCGCTAGATAAGAGGATTAGAAACGTACTTGTGCTAAGCGAGAAACGATGCTCTTCTTGGTGACCTCGTAGATCGATACGCGACTAGGCATTTTATGTTTCTTAGTGGCGTCGGTCTCTTCGTCATCATGGAAATGAAAAGCTTCGTCGGGCTTCTTGTTCTTGTACTTCATATTCAGCCACTCGGTAGCATCAGCTACTACTTCAATACCGTCTATCTGTGGCAGGACCTCCTCCTCAAAGTACTTGTCGCCAACTTGGAGGCGTTGGTAGGCGGCCGTTAGCGTATTTCGACGTTCGACAAGGGATCGATATTTCTGGCCAAGTGAATAGATCTTCCACAGCTCTGATAAACTGAGGAGCTCGAAACGCGCTCGAACGTCGTTAACATCGAAGTGAGATATGTGGTCGCGTTTATGTGTCCAGATATAAGGTACTTCGTACTCCTCAATGAAGAGCTGTCTGAGCGTGAAAGTGACGGCCAACACGAGTGCTCCTTTCAATTCTTGATGTTTTCCGATTGGGCTGAAGAACTCCTGGGTCTTTCGGGGAGATAACCGTTGACTGACCCATAAAGCAGCGCCATTGATGTCATCGGGAGTCAGTGGCGTATGCAGAGATAGTGAGGAGTTCGAAGAAATGGATGATGTCGCAAGCTGCATTCGCTCAGGTATGTCCTGAGCACGTATCAGGTCATCATCTTCGGTCAACATCCGAGCTCGTATGTCAGTTGGTTCAAAGACCTAAAACAATGGTTAGGGACTCCAACAGACCTGAAAAAATAAAGATACATACATCTTGATACCTTATATCTGGTTTGGTTTGCTCTTCATCATAGTCATACTCCTCATCAGCGGCCAAAGCCCAGTCATAATCGTGACCATCGCCAAACACATCATGAATCTCCTCCCACGCGCTAGAAATTGGTTAGAGAGGAAGGCTATAAAAGAGGAAGATGGTCGTACTTCGCATCAATTCCAGCTAACTCTGGCCGTATTTCACGGGCTTTTTTGCGGCGTTCCAGTTCCTGCCTCTTTCTTTCCTTTCTCCTCGCTTCGCGCGCCTGCTCATCCATGGCGCCACCCTCGTCCTCGTCTTCATACTCGATGAAGTCGTCCATGTCCCCGTCTGCGTCCTCGTCGTCTTCCTCTCCCCGTCGGTCATCATCCCAGATTTTGTGAATATCTTGGATCCGAGGCAGTCCGTCCTCGTCGTCCAAATCATCGTCGGAAGACTCAACCACTGCACGACGTGAAGAGGACGCGGCCGGGGGAGAGTCTGATCCATGCCTAACCAGACGTTTGAGACGATTTCTCTTGAATGAGGTGCCTGTATTTTCTTCCAGTAAATCCAGGTCGTCGTCTTCCAGCATTTCTTCTTCCTCTGCTACGAAAGTTAGAAAATTCTCCGGTATGGAGGTGTCCCAAAATGCTTGCCTCGACGCCTGTGATGCCTCTTTCGACGCTTCTTTCTTCGCTGCTTTTCCTCTTCTTCTTCATCAGAATCAACAATGAATCCTTGTTTTATCTTTCTTTCCTCCTCAGGGTCATCTTCGTCTTCTTCGGAGCTATCGTCTGAAGCCCCAGGCATTATTACATCGCCTTCACCTTCATCATCGTCGCCGTGCTCGGAGCTATTCATGGGAACGTCCTCATCGTGAAATGCTACCGCGTTGACGTCGTCTAGTAAAGGCGAAGACATGGTGGTGGTGTAGGTTCAAGTTGAGACCGTTGTTGAGGAAACAACTGAACAAGGTCGAGGATCCGCTTGCAGCATTATGTCAGCATAAGTTTGCTTGTTGTGACATTCTCGTGACATGGTGGCCTTGTGACAAGATGAGCATCAATCCCGATGAACAGCTCGCTTTTATGCGCCTTGCACTGGTAGAAGCAGAGAAATGCCAGGCGTCTCCTACAGCGTTCTGCGTAGGCTGCGTTCTAGTACTGAGATGGCCTGATAACGGTACACCTACCGTTGTCTCTACCGGTTATTCTAGGGAACTCGAAGGGAATACACACGCTGAAGCCAACGCTCTTATAAAGCTACGCTCTCTCACACAGGATCAACTCGCCCATATATTTTCAGCCTCTTCTGTACCATTTTCACTCGACATCCATGAAATCCTGGCTCGTCTCGACGTGTATACAACCATGGAGCCATGCTCAATCCGAACATCTGGCCTCGCCCCCTGTGCAGATGCCTTGATAGCTGCCAAGGTCAAGCGATGCTTTATCGGTGTAGGGGAGCCTGCCGATTTTGTCACCTGTGAAGGTGCACAAAAGCTGAAGGATGCTGGCATAGAGGTTGTGTGGGTGGAAGGTTTGGAGGAAGAAAGTCTTCGAATTGCCCGTCGCGGACATTAAAACCATAACGTTGTTTCTTCGCTCGGTAAATTGCCGTGTTTTACGGATTGCTATGCCCCGCCAAGGGCTTAGCGCGATACATGTGTAAATCGTCCTAGTTTTCTGTTTGTTCGTTTCTAATATTGATCAATTCTGTTGTAGACATGGAAGAATATCATACGATTATATTCGGAACCGACTATAGCCTTTCAACAGACGCGCCTTGAGCCGTTATTCTCCGTCTCATCTCATGGCGTGTTTCGCCTGGCCGGGTGAAAGTAATACGCTCTACAAATCGACTCCCATCAGGTACATGAATTCCATTTGGAGAACGACACCAGAGAGTTATGCCGGCATTCCGCTGGCTCCTGGATGTCATGCTAAGAACTCCGTGGCGGGCTGAATCTGTCAGCGGTGGTTCATGTCCAATCAGTCTGAAGTCTTGGGCTTCTGGCAAGCTCTAGACACTTCGTATTCGTCGCGGTGGGCGTACCTTTACAGAGGGTCGTATAACTCCAAGCAACCCAGGAAACCCGTATAGTCGACCCAACCTTTCTTACTGGTTTCAGTCAATATGAGGAATGATCTGTGGTGTTCCTTACCTATAGAGTAGGAGAAAACATATCGGCATCGACGGACGATATTGCCGTTCGGACTCTGATCGGGTGTAATTATGCGCAGGCTGGACCAGCGTAATTGATGCAACGCTTGCCGGAATGACGAGAAAACAAGTAACTGAATGGCAAAGTCGAAATAACGGGGGACGTGGTGAGGAAGGACTTTTGATCTTACGTTTATCTGATAAGATTATATTTGATTTGATGCAGCATGGCATACTATCTGATAACAGATTATCAGATAAAGAGTACCATTTTGGACGTGATGATCAGTAGTGATCAGTGTGGTTCACGTCGCTTGGCAAGCCCCACTGCTTCTGCCTCCCTGCGGCACCTTCTGCGGACTAATTCCACCCATTTCGAGCCTAACCAACGGTTTTATGCCGAGCGTGACCCTTCTATGACCTAGAACTCGTCATATTGGGAACATGTTCCGGCTCCTTTTCGAAAGGTTTTTTTCGAGTCCAAAATGGTATACTCGGCAAATTTGACATCTTTCTGGCGTATTCAACCCGTTTGGTTCCGTATAAAATAACCTCACCCTACTGGTACTCTCAAGTCGACTTCCACAACCATCTGGCACAAATATGCAGCACGCCGACACGACTTTTGACCTCATTGGACTCGGCTTCGGTCCCGCCAATATTGCGATTGGCGGAGCTCTAGTTGAAAGCTGGGCTGGCCGTGGGGTACGCTCCGTATCTAATCTTATTTCGATATGTCCTCTCACACTCCCGAACCGGAAAATAGGATTCCAGTCGTCAAGATCATCCTATCAAAAAGGTTCTCTTCGTTGAGAAGCATGCAAAGTTTCAATGGCACCCCGGAATGCTCCTTCCAGATGCTCGTATGCAGATCAGGTACTTACATTCATACTTGATGAAGCTAGTTTTTTCTCATCGGCTTTCGTTGCTACGTCAGTTTCATGAAGGATCTCGCTACTTTGCGTTCGCCGCAATCACCCATCACTTTCCTATCATACCTCCATAGCCAGAACCGTCTGATCAACTTTATTAATCGAGGCTCGACTATCCCTACGCGAAGGGAATATGCGGATTATCTGTCATGGGCTGCCCGCTACGTCCAAGACCACGGCGTCCCAGTCTTGTTTGGTACAGAGGTAGTCGGCGTCGATTCTACTTCTGATGGTCTTCTCGTCGTTCACGCCAAAGGTGTTGCAAGTGGCGAAGTCACGTCGTACACAACTCGTGAGCCTTTCTTCTCTTGTACAGACGAAAGGTTTCCTAACCAGTTGCTACGATTATAGGCAACCTGATAGTTTCGCCTGGTGGAACGGGCCGCGTCCCAGTACCCCTCGCGTCCCTCATCGAGCACCCTCTCGTTATCCATAGCTCCACCTATCTGATGTCTGTTGACTCTATCATTGACTCGATTGCTGCCAAGGGAAAAGCAAGTCTTCGTGTCGCTGTCATCGGGGCGGGTCAATCTGCCGCCGAGGTAACTCTCAATCTACGAGAGAGACTGAGGAGCATACCTGCACCGGCTGGGAGACACCAAATTGACATGATCATCCGCAAGGGGGCCTTAAGGCCTAGCGATGACACTCCATTCGCCAACGAAATTTTTGATCCTCAAGGTATGTCCATCTTTTATGATGGAAGGCTGCTGTTAAATTGTGCTGTCTCCAGCAACTGACGCGTGGTTTTCTCATCCATCATCTGCGTCTCGCGCTACGCAGCTCCAAGAGTTCAAAAGCACGAATTATAGCGTGATCAATTCTCTCACCCTTGATGCGGTAAGGACGTCCGAATTTAAGATTGCAATCGCCTTCTGATTGATACATGACAGCTTTACGAGGTCATCTATGGTCAAAAAGTAGACGGTGACATCGCCCACCGAACCAACGGTCCATCTTCTTCTATCCCGCTGGTTCACATTCGGCCTTATTCCTGCATTGTTGCTGCTCACGCGCCCGAAGTCAATGGTGACCCGGATTTCACCTTCACCATCCAGCACGTCCTTTCCCGTAAATTAGAGACGGAGAAGTATGATGCGGTCATCTGCGCTACAGGCTACCAACGAACGTCCTGGACGGACCTCTTAAAAAACTCCAGCGTCGGCAAGCACTTTGGCTTGTCCTCCTCATGCCAGCCGGGCACTTGTCGCCTCATTCCGGATACGAAGAGGTCGGCGCAGGACAGTCCGTTGGATTCCCCTCTGCAAAATGGTGGAGTATCGCCCTCCTCTTCTAACGGGAGTGCTGTGAGCACCCCACCTACGTCGCCGGCTCTCTCCGTGGCCGAATTGGACCATCATGATGACCACAAGATATATATCAGTAGAGGATACCGCCTTGTACCGACCGACGACAGCGGACTGAAATCCAGGATTTATCTGCAGGGTGTTGAAGAAGCCACTCATGGATTGAGTGATTCTCTCCTCAGTGTCTTGGGGGTTCGTGCTGGGGAAGTTGTCGAGGATCTTTGCAAGGAGGACTGATGTGGATAGTAGTTGTGTACCACTTGATATTCCAAGAAGAGCAGGTTCCACAACGGGTAGGAGATTGATTCTCGACTCCAGACTGCAGCATTCCAAAAATAAAATTATTGCGACACTCAAAGTCGATATGCGTCTTCTGTACCTGTGAAGGAAACTCTTAGCTTTGCGATCTCCTTGTACCAAAATTCGTCATCAATCTGCAGCAACGTAGACCTCTGAAGACATGCGATACATTTCAACTATTGAGTTGGTGATCGCTGCGGTGCGATGCGGGAGCAAGTGTGCCAAGATTAAAACTTGTATTATCATAACTTCCACAGTTTAAACCCAATGATAGCTAAATGTTTAAGGGGATTTACTTCCCCGAGGGAGAAAATCAGCGGCATAGTACCCGTGGGGACTCAATAATGTCGCAAGCTTCTGATGTACCTCTATTTCAAAAGCTTCGAAGGGGAACATCTCCCCGTCGACAGACAATGCCCCTTTGGGTGCGAGCGGCTTCATTCTATAGGCATGCGCCTTGATATAATGCAACTATGACAGATGAGTTTTACGAAAACGAGGGTACGGTGCGGGAGACATACACTGTCTTTCCAGAAGTGGCCGCCCTTTGGCCCTTCAGCGAGATCATGCATGACTTCGCTTCTTGAAGACTGCCACGGAACGATTAGAACGGGAAATACATCCAATGATGGATGTTTCATACCAGAGTCTGGGCCACTATGTCAATCAGACCATCATCCGGCAAAGAGACGGGAAAGGCCATTAAGTCACTAAGTATTCCTTAGCCCACAAAAGCTCGGTGAAAGTCCAAAATACTTGCCGTCCAACAAAGGGTCCCTTGCCAGCGTATAAATAAAGAAGCGGTTTGTCAAACGTGGTCCATCCTTCATCCGACTCATCAATTGTCAAGGGTGGGAGTGTCGAGTCGGAGCTTTCATTCGCAGTAGGAATGGTGCGTTCGGTCGCAGATTTATCATTTACACGTCTAGCGTAACATTCCTGCGCCATCTTATCCTTGTCCTCTTCGGCTGCTTTATAAGAAAATTGAACAGCACATGGCTTGAAAGTGACCACTGCGTGTAACGGCGGTCAAATGTCTGACAACGGTACATCAATGAAATGCAACTTACTCCCGCGAAAGAGGCCGTACATAAAACGCGTGTCGCCCATCCATCGTAAATGTTCTGTCCCGATGTCCAAGTCTGCCATGAGGCCCATGGCTTGAGACATGAAAGAAATTGAACGCTTCCCGTTCTGTACGAACGAAAACACGTCAACCTTCATTGGGAGACCTGGAGGGTGCTCAGAATAGAACGATACGGAGAGTGTTACTCCTACCCTTAATTACATTCAAGGCAGCGGCTACTACGTCGAAACCATCCTTCCAATGTGGAGAATGAGATGGAACACTTCGGAGACAATAGAAGAGGTGTTATTACCGCTAAGCCAAGAATGTTCAATGAAAGACCGTTTCCACTACCGGTAGGAATAGGCGCAATTGGGATGGAAAATGCTTTCATAGGGTATTCATGGTGGGCAAAGCCATTCATGACCTCATGGATCAGACCATCGCCAGAGACCGTGACAATAGCGTCGTATTCCAGCGGAAGCACTTTGGCAATTTCATACGCATGATTGCTATGTGTCGTGTCTGGACAATTAACCAAAATGAATAATCGACTTGAGTAAACGTCAAACATAGCTCACACTGCACGTCCAACGCGCATCCACCTGCACGCAGGACAGGTTCGACGGTTTTGATGAAAATTGCAGCACTCTTGCGCTATCACGGAAGATAAGCCACGGTCAACAGCGACAATACGGACGCACAGTTCCGCCATGTGGGTTGACCAGGACTTTGACCCGACGTCCTCGGTTGACGCCTGCACCTGTCGAGCGGTCAGTCGTCATAACAACACAACAAAGCCGAGCGACGCGCTTTCAAACGCTGCCTTCAACGCGCTTTCAGTCCATTCCTTGACAGCCTTAGATTCGCTCTCCTTCGCTGTCCCTTCAAGGCGGACTAGAGACAGGTGTCCATTGGTTTTCTTTTTCCAAACATATGAGATTTGGAGAGTTAGGGTATCAGGATGAAAGTCGGCTTGTATGAGCTGATGAAAGGGTATATCTCTGAGCTCTAGAGCAAGTAAGGTGACGAAGACAGACAGACACGAGTAGAAGACACGTACTACCGCTGCCTTTCACAGTAAGCGAGGTATCCGAACATGTGAGTGTGACAGGTTTTCCAGACGAAACGACATGGACGGTCAGGACCTGCTCTCCCATCGGCTCCGGGTACCGCATTTTCCCGAAATAGCGAACACGTGTTTCTCGAACTTGATTTTGAAGTACTAGTACCAACAGTCACCGCAAGTGACCGCATAGGAATCGAGGTAGAAGATACGGACCAGCGCAACAAGGTTACTGGAGCTTGTCCATGAATTATCGAAGGCTTGGACTTCTTAAACACTGACATCTTGGCTAACGTGCATATAGCTCTCTTCTAAACATTCAACACACTATGTTTTCTTGATGCTTCATCGTCTCGACATTTGCTAAAGTATAGGTGAGCAGGAATTCGACCGAAAAGCCGAAGAACCTTCCCACCACCTATCCACATGACGCCCTTCCCAGATGTTCTCTCTATTTTGAAAGAGCATGTATCGCGCTGACCAAGCGCAATGGCTATCGTCCACAACGTTGCCCAGAGTGGTTTTGGCTCCGGGACGAACGAGCTCTATGATCGGTAAGCGTCGCGTTGGATGAAAATGAGGTGGTTTCCTTGACTCCTACTACGTTCAGCGCACGCCCATCCTACCAATCTCATGCCTTTTCCGCGATAAGGGAGGCACTGACGGCTTCGCCTCCATTCAATGTAGTTGAGTATGTCCTTTCACTTCCCCTGCTCCTTGCTAGGCTTCTCAGCTCACCGATGGTCGTAGAATCGGTGCTGGAACAGGTCTGTTCACCAAAGCATTCCTTAAGCATCCGGAATTCTCTGGTACAGTCAAAGAATTGAGGGCCGTAGAGCCTAGCGCTGGAATGCGCGATGTCTTTGTCAAAACTGTTCAAGATGATCGCGTCTCTGTGAGGGAGGGAACCTTTGATACCACCAATATTGAAGACGGCTGGGCCGATCTCGTCGTCATTGCTCAGGCAGGCAATTTTCCCGTGGTATTGAATCTGCCATCTCATCTGGTCGATATAGGCATTCCATTGGTGCCAGGACTATGATACTACTGCCTCTGAGCTGGCCAGAATCCTAAAGCCAACCGGCGTCGTCGCTATTATTTGGAACGTCCCGGACCGGTCCGCCTCTTGCTCCTTTGTATACGCAACATCTAAGGCTAACAGGTTTACCCAACAGAAAGGCGGCACGATGGGTTGATCAGCTAAGGGACCAAGTTGAACAACATGAACCACCAGGCACTCCGCAGCACCGTCACGGCCTGTGGCGCAAAACTTTCGACACGGACTCTTATAAGAAGGCCTTCGAACCTCCAGTTGATAAGACTTGGGCGTATACTTTACCCTGCGATGTCTCGCTTGCGGTTGATAGAGCTACTACCACGAGTTACATCCAGAATTTGCCAGCCGATGTCAAGTCTGGAGTATTGGACAACATCAGGGCTATTGTAGAGCGAGGCGATGATAAAGTCTGGATTGACGAGAGCGAAGGCACGTTCGAGTATCCTTACCAGACCTTGCTGGTTATTGGACAGAGGAAATAATAGGATCAAATGGATATACTTTTAGTAAATTTCTTTACTAGAAGCAATTGAATATGATATGCAGGCAACTCATCAGACTGTCATCGTAGGCCATTGCTCAAAGGAGGCGGAAGGGATAGAAATGCGAGTTGACAACATTCTTGTTCTATTTGTCTTATCAATTTATTCCGATAATATAGGATAGAGGCACTATGGCCATCGATGACGGCGAGTTGTAAAGAGTGAGTGCTCATTCTCAGCGATGTTCAAAGGTTCATAATGGTTTTGGGAGGTTGTTACTATCCGACACAATTCCATCTCGGTTCGACCTACCTCCCGCATCTTGCAAGTCCTACTGTACTTCGAGGAGATTTGGATAATAACAGTCCTATAAACAAGGACGAAGCCATTCAGCAGACTAGAGCCTTCGATGCGGAGTTGAGTGTACTTTAAAGCAACGAACATCACTGGCTAGAGTGTGAATTTGGGACAACATACCGCTCTCCATTTCTCGAGTTGCCGATATTGACAGGCAGCAGTGTCCAGTAGTGTATCTTAGGCGTAACTTGTGATGAGCCTTTATGTAGATATATCAAATAAACTCATTACTCCCGGAATATGGCAGCACTCACGGTATACTGATCTAAAACATCCATCGATAGCTTATCAAAATTGCTCATTGTTGTCCCCATCCGTGCGCGCATATCCCCATCCTCCCGAACATTTTCCACATAATCCAGCAGCACCTGTCAAATAAATAAGCAGACGAGCCGTGTGGGTAACAACGCAGCTTTTGAATCAGCGTACTAGTCGGGAGACGGGTCCAATAAACCATATTGACTAGACGCGATGGTATATCCTAAGTGGCAACCAGGAGATTAAGGTTAAATACCCACACGACCAACGAATAAAATTAGCTATGGACGGCATCAAGGATGTTTTTCGATCGATGAATCCCGGTACCATAAGTTCGCCCGTCTGCTCGCCGAAGGTAGACCATACAGATACCACCCATCGCTAACAAAGGGGTGATGAACTATATATTAAAGCATCCGAACAGCATTCTGTTAGATGGGGCCTGGAGGTTCTCTCCTAAACCCGAGTCGAGATCTTCAACGTCTCAGAGCATACAATGGTATCTATGGTGAAGAACAGCCTAGGTGGAGCGGGAAAGATGGAAGACTTTTGAGAAACTCACAGGTTCGTTGTCGTGTGATTCAGAGGTGTTTGCTTGAAAGGAGGGGAAGAATGATGGCCCTTCTGCATGATACACTGTGTGGGGACATGTAAGCAGTGGACTCACATAGACGAATCAAACAAAAGCGAGCAGAGATTCGTCGGTAAGAGAATCCAATCTCGCCAGCACACTCGCACAGAGCAAGCATGGAGGTCAGCTTGAAGAAAAACACTGGCAGACTGAGATCGAGCGGTAAAGGCACTTCGGGTTATTTAGAAAGTATAGGCATTACCTATCGCTAACAGGTCCTGGTCATCGTTGAACCGCCACGAACATTGCCACAGATTATGACAGTATGTGATACCCACCACCGGTTTCGGCGAGCCACGCAGCGTAGCTGATTCAGCGCTTACTTAAATTCTGAGCAGGGGGTCAGCCTTTTCACTCGACAGCGGCGACCAAGGTCCAGAAGTCAGTCCGCTGATCAAGAAAGTGCAGGTGGAAAGGAGAGACTAATCTCCGTGAGAAAGGCACCAGAACCAGAAAGAACCATCCCTATTTCTCGCGGTACGACTCTTGAAGAAGACCGGCGGACAATGAGTGCGAGGCAAAGGAAGAAGCGACCATACCATGAAGCCAAGGGCTGGCTGCCGTCTTGTGCGATGAGCAAGGAACTTCACCGAATTCTCATTGGGTATTTGTACACAACTAGCCGAGTTCATTTCGATTCTGAAGGCAAACTATGAAGCCACTTCATGAAATGAGACACATCCTGGGAACTAACTTCAGTGCGTGCACATTCTCAAGGAAAAAGGAAGACCGAACCTCGGCAATTGTACTATTCATCGTGGACTCCGTCAAGAAAGAGGGTATGAGGCCTCCAGGCGTGCTCGAAGTCGCCATACGCCACTCTGTGTTCCCATTCTCCAACTCCGTGAGCTGTTCAACACTAACGTATCTGCCCTTGACACCTTTCTCTTCCAGCTTCGCAAGGTCAGCGTCTTCTGGCGACGATAGATCGATCGGGATGGAAACGACCACCCTGAAGGATACGTAAGAAAACAGCAACAACAAAAGGTCAGCAAATTGAAAGAACCCAGTGCGGGGGGAAGTCTCTGTCAAGTGCACGATTTGAAGGACAGTGAACACACGCGGCTGGACAGGCGGCGGGAACTTGTAATGCAACGTCCAGATCGATTGCGTAGGCGAGATGTCTTTGACTTTGGTAACCTTGTCGATGATTGCCATGTATCTGAAAGGCGACGATTACGGGGCATGTCCTTGATTGCTGGGGGAACTTACTCTTTCTCGTTCTCAGGTTTGTTTGTGCCCAACTTGCCCCACATCTGGTCAAAGGTGGCTTGAGCGGGGGCGTGCTCGCTGATACGGCAATGCCATGGAGCACCATCTCCCGCTTCCTTGCCACGGGAGTAAGTTTTGACTGTTTTGTGGTAGGTTTTGCCTGGTTTCCAGGACGAAGTCGATTTGAGGAGCGATTCCCCCGCGGAAAGGATTGCTGCTTCAGAAGGAATGTCTGGATGGGGATGTCAATGCCACGATAAGAATGCAACATTCCGATGTCTTACCCGCAGGCTTGAGGGGCGTAATCGTAAGCTTGAACGATGGTTCATCCATGTCTGAGTGTGGGAGTGACGCTAAAGATAGAACGGTGGCGAATTGATGGACAAGTCATGGACAACAACAAAGAACTTAGAATTCACTCTGGAAAAACGTGTCACAGTGGTATTGGTGCGCGAAGATTCTTCAGACCAAAGTATCGATCCCGGCCAAACTCCTCTTCGTTACGGGGCAGCTTCTCTCCCCTTGTCTGCACAACTCCAACGTATCTGCGCTCTCCAAGCATGTATTTCTCCTTGTAAAAGCGTACGTAGCCTGGTATTGAGGCGAAGATGGTGTGGTCGCGACCCATTCCGACCTGTGGCATCGTCAGTACGCCAGTAGTTGGAAAGCAGTGGCAACTTGCATTAGGCCCTGGATGGAAAAGCGTTCCCCGTTGCCTGACAATGATGTTCCCCGGAATAACATACTGATCTGCAAAGAAATGAAGACACAACGCCTCGAATGACCATGCAAGGCATACCTGAGAATTTTTTGACGCCTAGCCGCTTGCCTGGAGATCCACCATGGTTAGATATTGTTCCTCCAGCACGCTTGGTTGCTGTCCGCACAGCCCCAACGCCTATTGTCCAGATAAGCAAGAGAAAAGACAGAACAAAGGTAAAACGCACCGAAAGTAGTAAAAGGGCTTTTTACAAGGTCAATGGACCTGGCCAGAAAAGACATGGCAATACAGCCTTTGTTCAGAATGAGTGGCACGGACCTGTTTCTGTCGTCGGCAGTGTCCGGATACGGAATGTCACAAGAATGTCACGGGGCTGTCACCGCCTATTTAGCCTTGGTCGTCTACCACCATCTCATCAGCTTATACTCCCTCGCCTCCTCTACTTCAAAATGGTTCACCTCGTCACCTCTGATAACGAATCCTTCACCACCGAGAAGGACATCGTCGAGCGCAGCGTGCTCATCAAGAACATGCTTGAAGGTCTGCTTTGCTGTTTTCATCTGATTTGCTGTGGCCCATCCTTGCACGTGTAGATGTCGGTGAATCCGACCAGCCCATTCCGCTGCCCAATGTTTCATCAAGCGTTTTGAAGAAGGTGCGCTTGTCTTTTTTGCTTTTTACCTACTCGGCGTTGCTTATCCTGCATTGCCACTCAGGTCCTTGAATACTGTGAACATCATCGGGGAGAGCCCCTTCCTGCCGCAGATGCCGACCAAAGCCAAGACGACACACGCAAGCGCACAACCGATATCAGCGAATGGGATCAAAAGTTTATCACCGTCGACCAGGAAATGCTCTTCGAAATTATCCTTGCTGCCAATTACCTTGACATCAAGTCTCTACTGTAAGCCTCCTTTTCACTCGTGGTTGTGCATTTCTGACAATCTGTGCAGTGATGTGGGATGTAAAACGGTGGCGAACATGATCAAGGGCAAGACCCCCGAGGAAATTCGCAAACTGTTCAACATCGTCAATGACTTTACACCGGAAGAGGAGGCGAGTTTCATTCATGTTTCAAGTGACGCTCGTTCTGACATCACCCCTATCTAGGCTCAAATCAAGAAGGAGAATGTTCGTTTCTTTGTTGTCTCGTTTGTACTGATAATTGACTCATTTTTCTGCAGGAATGGGCTGAGGACCGGTGATGGGTGGACTTTGTATCCTTGTAGTAGATATGCATATTGTGCTGCTGTCGTGTCGAATTGTATTTTTTCTCTAAAAGCACTTCATTTTTTTCTCTCGATCATGAATAAGCTTCCGCTGTGGCGGCAGTGTTTGCTGCTTACCTAAGTACTCCCAGTTTCTTCAACCAGCGACTGTCGGGGACCAATTGGATGCCTACTGTTCCCGACCTTCCTGGCACGCTCGTGCCTCCTGATCAAGAAAACTGGCTCAAATCGAACGTCGCGCGGCTTTGTAATGTCGACCACCAGAGGTGGGTGCCAGTGGGTCCATCTATCCGGCAGCGCTCATCGCACCTTCTCTTTCAGGTTTCCTGGAAGCCAGCCCGTAAGTTTTGCCACAAATGACCTCGACAAGCTGGAGCAGCAGGAGTACGTTTCTTTTACTTCAAGGCTACCCAATTACTCATTCCAAACTAGTTTTTGGGTATGCGAAAAGTCGGATGGAATTCGCGTCTTGCTCTTCGTCTTCACCGACAACAGCACCAAGGACCAGATGTCCTACCTCGTGCGTCGTAGAGCATATGCGTACCCGGTTGTCGGCTAATGGTCAGCTCAGATTGACCGCCACAATACGTATCGCGAATTAGCAGGTCTGTACTTCCCTCACCACGAGAATCCGATGTGGCCACTGCGAAGTACCATCGTCGACGGCGAACTCGTCATAGACGTCGACCCAAGGACCAAACACGTAAGAATCTTGTAGATCCCGCTAATCTCGTGTTCAAGTTCTGGTTGCAGGAGACACTACGATTCCTCGCCTTTGACTGCCTTGTTGTCGATGATCAAAACGTGATGTCACGACCTTTGGACAAGCGTTATGGGGTGCGTCTGCGACATCTCAGAAAGCAGCACTTAACTGAACGACACCTTAGAGGCTCAACGAATGGTTTCTCAAGCCGTATGCAAGGATGATGCGAGACCATCCACACATGACAAATACACAGCCGTTCGAGTATGTCCGGTGAACTCCAATCCTTGTTCGCGGTGCGCTGATGCGAAAAACCAGTATCAAGGTCAAACAGATCAAATCATCCTACAACGTTGAGCAGGTCTTCAACGTCGACATCCCAGCCCTGCAACACGGGAATGATGGTCTCATCTATACCTGTGTCAACACCCCATATACACCTGGTACAGATCCGAACATGTGAGTTTCTGCCTTCCTTCCACATACAAGCTGTCACTTAGCCTCTTCGCCAGAATGAAATGGAAACCCGCATCGGAAAACTCCATCGACTTTAAGTTAGTTCTTCGCTTCCCACCTCTGGCGTCAAATCCTACCGTGCCGGACTTTCACGCCAAGCCAATATTTTTACTCCAAGTCTGGTGCGGCGATGAACGCGGGGTGGCGAAGTATGAACTGTACGATGATCTATATGTCTCTGATGAAGAATGGGAGCAGTAAGCTTTTTCTAATTTTTGCTTTCATTACGCTTCGTGACCACTGTCGTATAGGATGAAGTCGTCAGGCGAACAATATGACGATCGCATCATCGAAGTCCACTGGGACCCCGCAGTATCACATTGGCGTATGATGAGATTCAGAGATGATAAGCCAAATGGTAATCATCGGAGCGTCGTGGAGAAAATTATACAGAGTATAGCCGATGGAGTCGAAAAAGATGCTGTAAGAAGGGCACTGTTACTGGGCCTATTACGCTTTTAACTGACTCTTTTCGAAGCTCTTGGCGCGTTCCAACGCGATACGGAACGCCTGGAAAGCGCGGCAAGGCCAACCAGCTGCCACCGCTAGGCCGGCAGCAGTTCAGCCGCCCAAACCGGTCCAACGCCCCCCTCCGCTAGATGTCGAGCGACGATACGGGCCAATCGCGTCGTCTCCTTGGAGCAAAGTCTCAGGACCTGAGACTATAGCCGGCATGAAACGATGATCACAACTTTACCCTGGGTTTTTCGAACACTTCGTATGGATCGTGATCCGCCACCACAAGGAATCCCGTCTCATTTCTAGCTAGTGGAGCTTGTCATCTGGATGTCGTTGAATGTCTTTTGGTCCAGATTGTTGCGTTGGGATGGTTCCTTGCATCAGACCATCAGGTTGCTGGCATTGGGCGTCCCTTTTCCTATCATCGGGATTGATGAGGGAGTTCTTTTCAACTGGCGCGTCATTCAGAGGCCGCAGCTGATCAAACTTGGAGGGTTCCGATTTAACTGGTGGTTGCGTGGGAGCCTTTCTCCGATATCGCCATAAGACTTGTGGTTTATTTGGATATGGATTTGTAGATTTTTGATTGATTTCAATGGAAGAAGCCATTTTTACACAGAAAGTTTCTTTATTGCAGGAGAAACACGAGCTATCATCACGGGTCGTAATCATCAAGAGAGGTATTCACAAACACAACAAAAAGGGAAATGATAAAGGAAAACAAATGCATGGATGTCTAGTCGTTACAATGATTGAAGCTACGGAAGAAATTGTCACTGTTACGTGAATTTTGAAAAAATAAAAAGAAAAAAAGCAAAACGATATGGTGACAGTGAGAAAACGTGAATAGATTGGCCTGGGTAGACGGCTGTCCGTGAATAAGAACGATAAAGACAAGCAGAGCAATGCGAGGTGGCTATTGACCTAGTTATGGATAGCTTCCAAAATCGTAAAAGTCGTGTCGTGCAACGATGCTAATGAAGTGTGAAGAGAAAAAAAAATGCAGTGCAATGCGGTGATGAAAAAGTACGACATGAAGGAGATGCAAGAAGAAACAATGAAGATGGTGATTCGCGAGATTGGAGTGAATAGATGGGACAATTTTGAAGGATAGATAGTGGTTTGATCGCTGGGCCGCGGCTTCCCTCTGGACTAGTTGAGGAAATTAGGTGAGTAGGAAGACAGCGGGGAAACTGCAAAGTCGGCGTATTGACCAGCAGATTCACTATGGAGGGAAAGGAAGTCCGCAAATGAATGGGAGCGAACGGTGAGATATGAGGGAAGGCTAGCATTGCGCGCACGCCTTGTCATCGGGTACGGAGGCAGATCAGCATCGTGGGCGCCGAGATCGAGATATTCAAGGTCCAGACGCAGTCCCTCCACGGATGTTTCAGGCAACTCGGGCGTAGACTCCAAGGACGACGACGACGACTCCTGCCCGTGACGGCGGCGACGAGGTGTCTCTGGCGCGACAGACAAGGGCGCTAAGTCGGAAAAAATAGAAGACACCTGACATATGCGATCAAGACCGTGGATAGCAAGAAACAAAAAAAAAGTTTTACCTCTGGCGAGCCTAGGAACGGGCTCCACGACGACGGGACATATGAGCGCTCAACCTCAGTATATCGAGGGGGCTCAGCGCCTGTCAGAGGGTCGCCAGCAGCAATTCGGATGGAACCCGGGAGCTGGTCGGGCTCTTGGTCACGGCTGGCGTCCTCCGACTCCTGCTCAGCGTCAAGGTCGCGCTGCCCATCCACGACTCTCCACCACTCAATGTCCGCCAAGACTCTCCTGCCCATCGTTTCTGAGCCAGACGAACGCCTGCGACCTCCACCATGGGCGCGATTGCTGGGACCAGCATGCTCAGAGGCAGATGGATACGGTGAAGAACGGACGGCCGGCGAGGAAAAGGTACGACGAAGAGAGGGCATTGGAGGACGTTGGTGGACCAGGTCGCAGCCGCCTAGCGCAGTGCAGTCCTGAAAAAGGGAAAAGTCGAGGACAGGTGGAAAGTCGGGTTTCGGCTTATATAGTGAAATAAAAGGAAAATAATAATTCAGGAAAATGGGGATGAAGTAAGCGCCTCAAATGCCAAAGTCAATCCGATGTGACTTTGTGAAAGAGACCGAGTGGAAATGATCCTACCGTGCCGCACCGTTGGCAACTTGGCATCCATCTGCTCCCTGACCTTGCGACTTCCGGTCTATTACCCGCCCGTATGTACAGACCCTGACGACCGTCAGCCATTCGCAGTTATTATATCTGCTATAATCCTATTCTCTTGTTCGCGACAGCAGCCTTGTTCCCGATTAGGTCACCACGTCCACTCAAATGGCCAAAGTCCGGAGAGTCTTCAGCGAAATAAAATCTTTGCATCCTCTGTCTATTCTTCAGCAATCAGGAAAAAATGAAGAATCGTTCCCAAACGCTCCCGTCTGGAAAAACTTCAGGGCAAGGGCCACTCGTGGCGGTATTCGCAATCCACGGATCACCGGCACCCCTTGGGAAACAATCCATTCCCCCGCCTCCATTCATCTCTTGACTAACCGCTTTTTGCTGTATGGGCTCTGGATTGCCCTTTGGAACGTCTTAACACCCAAAAAACGCGTAAAGACGCGTCGCGTCTCGCGTTTTTGACATAACGAATATAATGGCTATCGGCACGGCATCGCCCCCATCACACACATCACCACGATGCACTTCTCTGCATGCGCTCCCCAACCTTGCTGGGGATGCCAGCAGCGACACATATATTGTAAAATCAAGCCAATCAGCTTCTCAATATCCACCAAATCGAAGCCTTCACTTTACCTTGTCTCGCGATAGTGCTCGTCTTAATTACTCTACAGTAGCGGTCACCTTGTATGTAAATACGGGTGAAGGGCGGATGAAGGTTAATGCCGCTACCTTAATTAATGGATGCTCACTCAGCTGGGCCATCAGCGTGGGACTGCAATCCCACCTCTTCCAAAGACGAGAGAAAAAGAGCGCCGGTAACTTCGCCGAGATCGCAATCATTTCACAGGAAGAATGGAGCCTGTGGACCAACGACTGCGTGCATGCATCTTGAGTCCGACGCATGATATCCTAGCTCGTGATCTCACAGGTACCGGCAGTGAGGAACTTGCTGGTTACAAAAAAGTTATGCTAGGCTCTAGCATAGCGCAGCGTCTGACAACCAAGGACAACCGCCGTACGTCCTTTTAGGATGCGCGCTGCGTCTGCGTAACCGTCGAGACCGTCAGCGAAGAAGGAAGATCCTACTGCAAATCCTATAAGGATCCCCGGAAGCGGCGATATTTTTTATTTTTACATACACAATATGTAACTTGAGGTATTAAATCTGTCGATATATTTGACACCCAGCGAACAGCTAGCACTTGGCTCGGCACCTGGGTCCTGATCTTATAGTACCGGTCAGTAAAGATGAGCACATTATTAAAGGAGGACCCAACCTAGATCCCTAAAAATACGAGGTATATGCTGATGGTCAATCATACCCATAGCTGAAACACACGAGGCTCCCAACATTTCTTCCTCACTGTCAAAGTATTGCGTCCGTGCCTATGTGCCATGCTAGGTCGGGCTTTAGGGCATCTTACGCGGAACGCTGATGGACGGGTCTTGGCCCTGGGAGTACGAAGCACCCTGACGTCCCTGACACCCTCCCCACATGAAACGAAAGCTCGAATACAGAGCCCGCGCATGGCAATGATAGCATTTCTGTTCAGAAATACCTGATGACAACATACGTTGCTGTGAACTTGACGTACAGAGCGTCACTGTATGCTGAGGTCGTCATTTCGTTCGTCAGTCCGCGGAAGAAGACGTTTGTCGGAGAATACATGTGTCCGCAGTTTGGCCTGTCGTCGCTTGATCATTTGAAGGGTTGGACCTACGAACCTTGGAAATAGGTGTCGTGTTCTCAAGGGTTCCACGTGAGAATCGGTGCTGAAATCTTGAGAAGCCGCGATGGTCGTACTTAAAATGTATACATATCATCCCTGGCTGCTGCGATGCTGGAATGAGATCTGGGAATGGTTACTCTGCCATCCCGTGGAGACACTGCGGGCCGGCCTCTATAAGTGGGTTAAGCGGGATCATGCAGTTTATATTGCAGTCTATAACGCAAGTAATTAGCTCACTGTGAAGACTAGTAGAGCACTCTAAACTAGCAGCTGCATAGAACTCACCACAGTAGAAACATTACAAATTGACAGGCACTAATGAAGCCAATTCAGTGAAACAGCGGGTAGCAAGGACAAATCCGCCCTCATACAAATCGGCTGCGTCGGACTTGGAAGGGAGACGAATAGATCGCGATTGCAAGTATAAGATGACGATTTCAAAGGAGTCGCCCATCACTGGCTCGGAATAAAACTGCCGTGAAGGTTTCGGATCGGTGATACACAGTACTTGCTAAAAGCACAATCGAAATAACTGGAATGTGATTGATGGTTAGTCGTTGCCAGAGGATGTGTACGTGCGAGAAACTTAGTCGTTTTATGTCCGAGAAGTGGAATGAGGCAAAGGAAACGGTGATTGATTGATATACATGATACAATGGCTGCGCGTTTGAATGAGGACTATGAGAAATGAATGGACTGGACGATCAAAAGCGGTTACGCTTCCTCAGAGGTTTGGGATTCTCCTGTGGCGCTCTGCGGTGAAGATCAGTGGATGGCTTTGCAGAACTGTAGGAAGCTTCTTACTTGCGGTTCTTCCCCTTGCTCTCTGTTAGCTCATAAGCCGGCGCATCTACATCCATCCTCATATTACTTTCCAACAGCGTCCGCCTGCTGTTGCTAGACCCTTTAGTGGATGCATTCTTCTCTGATACTTCTTTAAGGTTGCTCTGCAATGCCAGCTCGTACTCGTCTTGGCGCTTCTTTGCCGCGGTTGTCTCGGAAGAAATCTGCACAATCTTGCTATCAAGAGTGGCAAGCACAGAAGACGTTGCTGAAGCCCTGTGATTTTGATATCAGAAGGTGAAATGGCTCATAGTGATAGCTCACCAATCCTGCAGAGCAGCAAGAACAGACTCTAGCTTTCCCGACTCGAGATCCCTGCCCATCGTGTATTCTACTTCAAGCTGTCCTTCCTTTTGGTCTAGCTTACCTCGCAGAATGTCCAGTAGATGGCATCGATGATCAAGTCTTCGAGTTCTCGTACAGTTGGCATATCGAGGGCTTTGAGAAGGTCAGAGTAAGGCAGAATCTAGTTTGACGGTTAGATGTCGGTTCTCGGCCAGACTGTATGACATACCCGTTTCTCTGTTGCCATTGACACGATTGAGAGGTGTTTCAGCTTGATGATTTGGGCTTGATTTAGAGGTGGAAGCTCGTCTCTGTGTTCTGTTTAACGGTTAGCCGGGTTCCGTGAGTCATTGGATTGCGCACGAAGATAGTCCTGGTACGTTCTGTATGCAAACAGCTGTAATAGGCTCAGAAACTTCCTATGCTGCTCGCTCTTTTCCAGCTACACTCGAGCTCAGTCTTTTTACAGAAGATAATACTGCAAAGCGCTACCTCTAGTATATTGGGCAGGTCCAGCAATTCAGCAAACACAAAGACGCCAGGAGCGGAAGTAGCATCTTGGACAAGCTTGGCCGCTGCTGCGCCTTTCATCGACTTTGCCATCAGCAAAAATGGCTCCAGCCTTGCCGGAAATTTCGTTCCCAGCTCCATTGCGAAGAAAAAAGTTAAGTGGTGATGAAAGTCAAGAGAAGGGGCTAATTCGGCTTCGGTTGACAAACTTGACAAAAAAGGTAAATCTGCTCCGTCGATCTTATCTTATCTCCATTTGAAATTCCACCAACTCATTCTTCCTTTCGTCCTCTACTGCCGTGTCTGCCTTGGGTCGAATGTCTACCACCATCTACTACGGCTCTGTTATCAACCCTGTCAGTCTTGAAGTCTTACAAGGCACTGCCACGATGTCTCCTTGCTGTTGGAGCCACAGGATGCGTAGAATGGCTGGAAGACGACGTGGAAGTCTCCATCGTTGAGAAATGGCTCTGGAGGGCTACTTTGATAACCCTGTTGTTCATTTGAAGAAAACAGAATTCATCATGCCTGGTCTTATCGATACACATACTGTACGTGCCTTTCTCTAGCGAACAACGGGCTTTCATCTCAATTCGGCTTATAGCATGCACCTCAGTTTCCGAACATTGGCAGGTAAACACGGGTGTGTCTCCTTCATTCGCGGTGCTGACGTCTGGTAGTGGACAACAATATGAACTGCTAGAATGGCTTTCCAACGTCACCTTTCCCATGGAGAGGAAATTCGCTCATCTTGGCTTCGCACGAAAAACCTACGACTCGGTTGTGCGCCGAATCATCAATAATGGAGTTTGTTTTGTTCCTTTTTCAGGCTTTGGTGCTTATTGAGGAACACCCTCACTTTGGTGCTAGACTACAACTTGTTGTTACTACGGAACACTGCACCTTGAAGCCACAAACTTCTGGCAGATATAATCAAATTTTACGGTGCGCTCTTCCTTGTCTACTTCTTCCGGTGATTTTGATGCAGGGGTTTCATTCTCAGGCCAGCGTGCGTTCGTGGGGGTAGGTTCATCATGTGCTTACGGCAGATATCCGCATGGACTGACCGTGTTCTTATCTTCAGAAATGCAACATGGACAGAAACTGCCCCGACGACTACGTTGAACCATCTGCCGAGGCCTCTATCGACGCGACAGAATCACTTATAGCCTATATTCGGTCTTTGAGTTTTGACCATGAACAGGAACCTCTCGTGCAACCGATTCTGACACCGCGATTCGCAATATCATGTAGTTCTCCTCTGCTCGCTTCTCTCGGCAAACTCGCGTCATCGGATGCTAGCCTAAGAATACAGACACATATATCAGAAAATCGATCTGAAATCGAATTCACCAAACAATTATTTCCTGAACGTACTTCTTACGCGGATGTTTATGATTATTTCGGATTGTTGCGCTCCAACACCGTCTTGGCGCACGCTGTTCATCTTGAACCCCAAGAGATGGATCTCATTGCACAGCGTAAAGCGGGGATCAGTCACTGTCCAACCAGCAATTTCAATTTGAGTAGCGGTGTCGCGCCAGTCAGAGAGTTCTTGGACAGAGGCATAAAGGTTCGTGCCTTGTTCTTCATGGGGAATAACGGTTAACTCTATCTCTTCTTCTCCAGGTCGGCCTCGGCACCGACGTTTCAGGCGGATACTCCCCATCCATCCTCAACAGCGTACAAACCGCTAGTATCGCCGCCAAAGTGATCGCCATGCAGACCGCAGGATCGAAGCCGACGTCAGGGGAATTCAGTGATCGACAGCTTTCCGTCGCAACATTGTTGTATCTCGCGACACTCGGCGGAGCTGAAGTTTGTGATCTGAAGGAACGTGTCGGGTCGTTTGCCACCGGAAAGTCGTTTGACGCGTTGATCATTAATATTTCTGACAAGGGTTTCCACCCTTGTATTAGGGGCGCACGAGAAGAAGAAGAAGACGAAGAAGAGGAAGAAGGAGAAGAGGAGGAAGAAGAAGAAGAAGAAGAAAGAAGTGGCCCTTAAGGGCATGTTGGAAAGATTACTTTTTTGTGGAGACGACAGAAACATTGCGAAAGTGTTTGTTCAAGGCAAACTTGTTGGAGGGACAGAGTTTGAATTTCCTAAATTCCAGACTGCGATAAGGACGTAGTCATGATTCAATGGGTATTGTACAAGTATAAACAGATACATATTATAGAATACACTAGATCGACCTTGTCATCACCAACGTCATAGACTTCTAAGCTGCTGAGAGTCACGTATAGTGACGGTATAGTTACTGACCACCCTTGTACTCGCCAAACTCCCATTTGAAACAATCCTGAAACAATGTCAAGCAAGAACCAAAGTTAGCACCATGTTCACTCACCACGCAGTCTTCTTCCTCTCGCGGAAAGGGAACACTCCGACCGTCTTCCCAGTCAATAACATCCGCTTCCAGGACTTTGGTGATAACGTCCTTAATGACATGCTTCCTAACGTCTACCTTCCACCCTAGTACATTCACTGTATCGAATACAATACTCTTCCCGAGATGGCATCTAGTCTCAAGGGCATAGCCAGCCTGGGTACAAGGAGAACCAATGCCGGTGCATGTTCCCTGAGGAATGGGGTCACCGGTGTGATATACGTGTGTTATCGGAACCGGAGAAGCTGACCCGTTGAGAAGAGGTGGTGGTAGAGGAAGGTGTAAACGTTTAGCGGCTAGACGTTCACCCGGAGCTTCAAAGGCAACAGCCGGTAGACCAAACGTGGAGCCTAGAGGCTAGCTAAAGCACCTCCCAGCGAATGCCCCACAAGCCATATATTGGCTGTGGGGTAAAGGACAAGTAGATCTTCTACGAGGTTCTGCGCAGCCCTTGTCAATGCTAGAAGCATAGGCAGCCACGACACTTACGACACCAACAGAATAGAATAAACTGTCCTGGATTAGCGCTTCTGAAAGACAGGTATTATCACACTTCCAGTTCCTTGCGTAACAATCACAGACGGTACGAAACACCCATGAGACATCTACTCGAGCACAACAGCACGAGAATAGCCTGTTGTAAGATGTGTATCAGCAAGTTGCATAGATGTGTACCTGTAAAGGCATACAAGTTGTCATTGAATTTATCCTTCTTCGATGAGGGCCCTTGTACCGTAGTTCCTTTGATGGACAAGATGATGGTGGAGTTGTCGGAAGATATAAAAACATGGCCCCTAAACCCGTCCGCAGGATCCTCCCATCCAAAAGGAAAACTCTAAACATAGGTAAGTACAACGGTACGGAATACAAGGGTTTGGTTGAATGCCCACAGTATTCCACGAGCCATCAAGATCGTACCAGTTCTTCCTTCCAGGAAGAGCATAGGCATTACCGCTCATACGGGCTAGCTGGGCAAGGGTGTGAATATCTTGAACGGCAGGCCCGAGGACCTCGACGGGATTCCATTCTACTCTCTCGCTTTCGCTGTATCGCATGGACCGCATCCGTGCCCTGTGGAGAGCTTCCACAGAACTCGGTCGATACACGACCGTCGGCTGAGCTTTGAGGCTCAATGTCGGACCGATATTCGATAAAGACAGACGGGAGGCCGTAACGCTCTGTGCTTCGGGTGATGGGAGTAACTCATGATGCTGGAAGAAGTCCAAAGTACTGGCAGCTATACTTAAAGAAACAGATATTTGAGCATAAAATAGAGGGAAAGCTAGTGTTAGCAGACAACAATACGTCGTCAGCATCGTAAGGACATCAAGGCCAAGAGGGAAGGGTAGCAGACCGCAATTAGGAAATGCGGGCGGTCATCAAATCCTTCGGAGATTGCCGTACTTACCTCTGTCATCCACTCACGCAACTTCGAATTTTCAAACTTGAAGATACGTCGGAGCCGTTGCATCGAAGCCGTGCATAAATATATCTCTGTTCCAGCATTCTGGCGCGTTTCGAGGTACAGAACAGTTAGGTACGGGGTACAAGAGTGCTTTGTCCCCGTCCAGGCATCCAGGCCCGAGTATCTTCTACAGGATCACCTCCAATAACATCCTTGTGATCTGTATCAGTCTCGACTGGTAGCGGACCCAATGCGCTTCCCCACACGACCCCGGTTTCTTTAACATAGTCGTCCCACAGAACCAGGAGCTCCTGCAACTTTTCAGGTTGTTCTCGCGACAAGTCTTTAGTCTCTCCAGCATCCGCGCTAAGGTCATATAGCTCCCATCTCCCGGTTCCATGTGACCAGTCCGGCATGAAAAGAATTTTCCACTTACCGTGTCGAAGTGCCGCGCGTCCGAACAATTCCCAGCCCACCGCAGGATCATCAGAGCCGTGAATAGCTTTTGAGTCACAGTCATCTCTGATATGGCTGAAGTATTCAACCCACGACTTCCCTCGCAGTTTCTCTACCTTTCTTCCCCTAAAGAGTTTCCCTGTACCTGGATGACCAACGTTGGCAAGCTCGAGGATTGTGGGAGTGACATCCATAACAGTCGCAAAGGCATCCACGATCTTCCCGCTAACGGACTCAGACTTTGTCCAAGGCGGATAGCTGAGAATAAGCGGCACCCTAATACCGCCTTCTGTGCTATACATCTTGTATAATCTGCTCGGAGCTTTCACGATGTCAATACGTATTCTTGGATATTTTAAGATAGGTAGCTCACCAGTCGATGCCTGGGCCCACCTCGGCCCGTACCATGCAAACGAATTATGCTCGCCAATATTATCAAGTGAGTTGTCATAATATTTGTTTATGACCGCCATGAGATCCCTGCCCATCACAGGCCTGGCTTCGTATGATGCACCTTCGCTTCCGTTGTCAGACTGAAACAACACAAAGGTATTATCAGTCTCTCCGATCTCATCCAGGTATGCCAAGATGCGGCCGATATTCCAATCCATGTTTTCTACCATCCCGGCATAGGTCTCCATAGCTCTGGCCGAGAGGGCGCGATCTTCGTCGGTCAATTGCGACCACTCGCTCTCCTGGGGTGCTACCACATCATGAGCCACGACATCTCTAGAGATGAGACCCTTTTCCTTCAGCTTCGACAGTCTTTTCTGTCGCAGAACTTCTGGACCTTCGTCGTATATGCCCTTGTATTTGTCTCGGTATTTCTTGTCCACTTGAAGCGGCCAGTGTGGCGCAGAAAAAGGCAAGAATGCAAAGAACGGTTTATCTTTCGGCCTCTCCGCGATGTACTGGATCAAATTTGATGTATAGAAATCGGATGAAAAGAATCCTTTGGAATCGTTATCTGTATTGGCTTTCCTGGATTCAATCCTTGTCAATTACCAGCCAATTCAAATGTTACCAGAACCTACACATCAACCTTTTCTCCATCGTGTACGTACAGTGGCGGGAGTTGCTCAAAGAATCTCATCATGTCGTCCTTAAATTGCGGCTCCCATCCGTAGTGATTGGATGCGCCAGGGAGCAATGCGAAGGAACGGTCAAAGCCTCGCTTGCTAGGCAAGAAATCTGGTTTCAAACCGAGATGCCACTTTCCACTCATCAGAGTGTGATATCCAGCATCCTGCAGAAGCTCGGGAAGCGCTGCGACCCGCAGATTTAAGTATCCCTGATCACGCGTTAATGCACGTCTCTAACGATGAAATCATGCATACTTACTTCATGTCCAGGTGCATTCCATCGGTCCAAGTCGTGCCCTGTTTCCTCATGTCAGCCGCCATTTTCTAGGACAGAGTGGACGACTCGACTGTACTTTTCTGTTCTGCCATCACTCCTACACCAGCGATATGGTTGTCAGTCCCTGACAACAGCATGGAGCGTGTCGGGGAGCACGCAGCAGCGGTGTGAACTATCCCCATTTCTTATGCCTATTCTGCATCGAATAACTTGCAACTCACAGTCAGTCATCCGGACACCTGCCTCCGCCAACTTATCGAGATTGGGAGTATTGATCTCCGATCCGAAAGCGCCTACATCGCTGAAACCAAGATCTGCAATAGTGACGAGTTTGTTCAATGTCCGATTTCCTCGTAGTGCCACTTACCATCTGCTACGATGAGCAGGAAGTTTGGACGCTTGTTCGCAGTCATCTCAAAGATGATAATAGCCAATCCGTTCCAAGATGCCATATCATTATGTTGTTGCCATTGCTATTGCGCCATCGCCCACGAAATGAGGCGTTCTTGTTGTCATAGATTCAAGCAGCCTTATGATTACGCAGCTCTGTTCTCTGATGGCGAATCCATTCTTCATGTTTCAAATGCTCGTTGCAAGTGGCAGGCAGAATCTATCTAAATCTTTCTTCTGCTATTGCTAAATATAGCGGAAGGAATCTGAACTAGTGTTACGTTGCAGACATATCATCCAGATACTCATAGCTATATGCAGACTAGGCCAAATATCTATCTGGCAACATTTTTAGTCTCTATTCTCGTAGATGTGCTAACAAAAATTAACGGAAGCGATAACGAAGGCTTTAAATATTGTTTGGAAACAGAACTGGCGCCAGCAAACTTCTCGACACGTAGCGATCCATTGGCCTCGAAATTTCACCTCATAAGTTACAACTTTTATTGCTTTGTTTTATCCTCATACCGCACATATTGGCGGGGGCGTACAGTCACTCAGAGTTAGCATTCATTGGCTCCGGCCTCTGTTGACTTCTATAACATCCCGAACTCGTACTCGTATCTGTCTATACCCTTGACCAGGTTAAATATCTCTTTGGCAACCATTCAGGTCTTGTCCACTCTTTCTTTGACATGTCGGTCAAAATCATGGCGGCGATAGCCTCCGCGCTGTAGTATCTCGTAAACAGGCTCATACAAAAGCTATATAGAAATTGAACTTACCAAGCATATGCTCGTGGCATTCCGTGTCCCGTATATCCTGCAGATATATACTGTCCTTCATATCCTTTAGGATTAGATGGATCAATAACAGGCCCAACCTGACCGGAAACTGAGCTATCATTTTTTGGTGAAACAAGGCGCAGACACTTACAAAGGGGTCTCTCATCTTCGTATATCCCATAATGCCAGTCCATTCCATTTCCGGCTCTTCGTTATCACCCTCAAACACTCCTGCAAGAAACCCTCTCAACGCTTTTCCTACTTCCGCATTGACGCTCCCATCATCAGTTTCATAATACTCAAACCCTGGGCCTGACGCTTCCCTACCACCGCCCAATATGACTAAACCCTCTCCTCCAGGTCGGGGGAACCAATATTCAAATCCCTCATTACCGTCCCAGCTTCCTGGCGCCAACTTGGCCGACGAGCGCACGGCAATGACCTGACCGCGTGTTGGTACAATACCCTCCGGCCCAGCAAGGTGTGGTAAGAGATGACTTGCATAACCATTTGTTGCGTGAACAACATATGAGCAGGATATCGACCCTCGTGGCGTATTGACATCCCATCGTCGAGTAGAATTCGAAGCTGAACTGACTGAGGTGACAGGTGTTCGCGTATGTAGCACCAATTTGCCACCTGAGAGGCGCCGCTTAGTGATCCGATACAACTGCGTCACAAATTTGAGAGGCCATAGGTTGTGCCCGTCAAATTGTACGGCTGGGTACGACGTTCCGTATTTCTGAAAATTTGTCACAACATGCCTAGACGATTGATGATCCAAGATTCCTACCTTATGCATGTCTTCCGTACTTGCCCATTTGACACCGTCGAGCTCTAAGCCAGCGGCGCGTGCTTCCATATAGTCCTTCCATGCCTCTTCTTTTTCCTTGTCCGTTAGGAAAAGGGTAGTATGCCCCCCACGTACAAGATCTACAGCGTCTGCTAGACCCTCTTCGTGTATGATTTTCACGATAGCCTCTGCCGTATAATTCTCCAGTTGGAGCGACCTAATCGCCTCCTCTTCCCCATATTCACTAGCACTTGCACTAAACCCCAGGAACGTGGACGGTGTAAGGTGCCCACCGTTACGTCCTACCAAGACAGGAATTAGAAATTTAGTCAAAGATGCTTGGCTCAAACACACCCGTAGCCCCAGAGCCTATAACAATCGCAGTAAGCACCGGAAGACGGAAAGCGGATAGACGAACAGAAATCTCTCGCTTCTAGTATAACCACATTCAGGCTAGAGTTTTCCGAGAGATGATAAGCAGCAGAGACACCGGTGATTCCTGAGCCGATGATACAAACATCCGCGTCTTGAGTTAGAGTACCTGTACTGCCCTCGCTTCCTAAAGGATTCGCATCCGGGGTATCGATCCAGAAAGACCTTGTAGGGCTGGCTGCGGGTAGACTTGCACGGGGGTTATATTTGGGCAACGCCAATACGTGTTGGGATTCTTCGAGTTGTAGAAGGGGTACGGAAAGCGTCGAGGTAGCCATCATGATCGGAAGAATTGGCCACAGGGGAACTTTCATTGCTTGAGAGCTAACTATTAGAAAGCACGATTTCAGCGAATCGTATTCTGTGTATACGGGTAATATTACCTCTTTCAGAGATACCAATTCCTTGGAGGCCTCTGCTGCGAGGAGCACAATGAAGGGCGTCGAACAGCGAACAAGTTCAAATACTTAGAAGGTGAGTAAGTGGCGTGACCGAAGTTCAGATACGCGCCGCGGCCTCTCCCGTTACCTCGGATCCTCGGAGTCGGCCCGTTCCTACTGATAACGACCATGCTCAAAAGAGCACCAGTGGATAGAAAATGTGTATATAAATCAAAAAATCATACAATTCAAGTCTCCTTTCTCAAAGCCTCCCTCTTGACCTCACTTGACCATTTGAAAAAGTTGCATTTATATCTCGGATCCACGTCCTCTCTATCCCGCTCAACTCTTCCTTTATCATAACCCGGGCCGACAGGTCTACACAGTCTAATCAGAGTTTGAACAGGACTAAATGTAAATACATACCGTGAACAGATGAAAAAATTCTTTCCTTTGTTGGCCCCTGGCTTCGTGACGGTCAACTCCTAGTAGGTTCGTTGTGAACGAGACAGCGGGGCGGTTGGATAGGTGCCAAAAGCGCCTTCCATGCATTGCGGCTCTTCGACGAGGACGGGGATGCTGTCTTCGTGTCGGCTGAGAGTGAGAGTTTCACTGCCAACCGGTAATCTTCATCTTCAACGTTGTCGTCATCACTGTCTTGCACTACAATCGGTTTGGACGGCTCCTTTGGCTTGCTGAAGAATGACGAAAGCTTTCTCTGTCCTTCGGGATCGGGTTTCGCTTTCTTAGAGCTGGAGGAAGCCTGCGACTGAGTGAGCTTGCGCTTTACCGGCACAGGTTGCGATAGCTGTAGTTTGCCTATGCTTTTTGATGACGAGGCCTGCGAGGACCGTTGGGACGAGGGTGGTGGGGACGGTGAAAGCGAGAGTGGCGATGATGGTTGCGTGTTAGCAGCGGATTTACGCGTAGGTGCCTTTTGCCCGAAGAATGTATCAAGGGAGCGCTGCTTCCCAGAAAACTCGTCCCAATACTTGGAGGACAGTCTGGGCACTTCAGTAGCATTGGTGGTCGGCGTAGGCTGGAGCATACGTGGGCCCTCCGTGCCGGGTAGCTCGTCATAAAGGTCGAGCATGACTGGGCAGTGATCACTACCATTGACCTGAGGCTGTATATCCGCCGCTTTTACCCATGGAAGTAGCCTGCGGTGATGAGAATGTAGTCTATGCGAGTCCCGTAATTTGATGCCCTGGCAGATATCTTGGTGTTCCAGCCTAAAGAACGTCAGCAACAAGAAACTCACATGTCAGAACCATGACACTTACAGGTGAACATTCCCTTCCTATCAGGCCACTGCCGCCTGACCACATCGACCATAGGCCCCCTCCTTCAACAAGCCACTCTCTCAACCAATGCCGGCCCTCTTTCTCTGCCCAAAACGCTTCTTCTGCCTCAGCTGCGTCTCCTCCACCTTTGAGTTTCAGCTTCTTCAGCATAATCTCTCCCTCGCAGTGATCAATCAACGACGCGCACGCATTAAGATCACCAACGACAACAACCTCTCGTTTTTCCAACTCGATCAGCCTCTTCACTCGCTCCGACAGCAGTCGATGAAAATCCATCTTGTACTTGATACGATCTTCTGCTTCTGTACCGTCGTTGGGACAGTAAACATTGATGAGCACAAACATGCCAAAATCGAGCACAAGGGCACGCCCTTCGCTGTCCAAATCCTTAAGGTCTAGTTCACTGTCGTTGTCACCTTCAGTCTCAACAGGTGAATGACACGGATAAGAAGCAGGAGGCGAAATTCGTTCTTCGCGAGTGAGAGGAGGCTTGACATCCAACAACCCGGTCAGACCTTCCTCCGCCTTGCAAGGTATAATACGCGTGTAAGTTGCTACACCCGAGTACCCAGTCTTCTTTGCAGGAAAGGAGAAGAATGCCGCGTAGGACTCTGGCGTCGCGATGTCTTTGCTGAGATTTTGACGCGAAGTTTTCATCTCTACGGCATATGAGTCATGAAGAAGATTTTTTCAAGGAAACACACCTTGAAAACATATGATGTCGGCATCCAGATGGTCCAGAATCGCTTCCTGAGTCTTCAGCGTATTCCATCTGCATGCTATAGGTCATTAAAAGCACCATGAACGAGGATAACGGCTTACGGATGATATTGGGGTATCGTTCGGATCCCATTCTGTCAAACAAATGGAGCTTTGTTCAGCTGCTGCGACCCCAAGTTTGTGTTGAGGGCTCACGATATTCCAAGTCAGTATCCGCATGCCCTCACCACCCGCCCACCCATATAATCACCAAAGAATGAAGCCGTCGCTTGCACCGGAAAGAATACTGGCAAGGTATCCAGAGCAACCACAGTGCTTGGTAAACGAGTGAGAGCTACACAGCCACAAAGATGATGTTCGTAAACCTCGGTGTTTGATGCCTTTCATAGATATGCTCGAGCACATCGTCCATTTGATTGCTTTCTCTACAGAATGAGGCACTATTCAAGAGTCTACACGTGTCGAGCTCAACTCCAACATTCCTCCATTAGCTTGCCTTCTAGCTCCATTCTCTTTACATATTCCCCTGCCTCATCTGTACTTAGACCTCCATAATTGACCACAGAACGCCGAAGGGCATCCCTCACCGCTGCGGGCATTTTATTTGATGATCTAAAGCCAGAGGCTCCATGAATGAGAGAAGTAGAGGAGGAAGCAGGTAAACCTTCATACCCTGAAATATACACCCACGCACCCTGCGATATCAATCCCCAAATCCTCTCTCCATCTGCCTCTATAAGGTCTTGAACATATGTTCTTTTTACCCCTTCAGGACCATCCCTTGAACAAGCAACACGATACACGAGTTTGTTTTCTTTGGCGTATGCTTTCCACTCTTGGCCGTAGTGTTGGTCCTTTAAGGCAGACCGACAGCCAAAATACAACGTGTTACCTGATAAAACGGTTGTAGATAGCTAATGGGAAAGACTTGTAAAACATACGGTTTATGCCAGTAAAGATACGTTCTTCGATTAAGGATCGCATAGGTGCGACACCAGTACCTGGACCTATGCATATGATATGCGTTTTTTGGTCCGGGAGGTTGATAAATCCGCGACGCAGGCCAATGGTCAACGTATGGCCTAGGCGACAGTGAAACACGATTCAACAGAAAGCTCAACGTTAACATACCTGGTTGCAAGGCGGAGAGGTACGAGGTGCATATTCCCCGGCGAGGGATTTTTAAGCGGGTGCGATACTTGACGATGGCGATACAGAGTTGTATCTCACGAGGATGCGTCTAGGTGGAAGTTATGGGCCAACTTTGCGAAGTAGACATCTGAAGTTACCTTGACTGAGCTGGCGATCGAGAACTCTCGCGGCCTAAGTGGTGGGAATAGGTCGAATATGTATGGTAAGGGTATCTTGGACCCACGAAACTCAGTAAGCACTTCTTGATTGTGCGCCTGACGCGTTGGCAATAATCGTATAACTCGTCCTGCCATTGGCCAGTGAGTTCAACATCGACCAATGGGTATTGGAGGAAATGCTGACAGCAGTATCAATCGAGAGGAATTCGTCCAGCTTCTCCGATTCTTGTTCATCCGTATTGAAATATCGGAGGTACTGAAAGAAAGTTCGGCGGGGGACAGCTTTGAAGTCGAGATACCGTGTGAAGATGGTTCGAAGACTTGCACAGCGAGGTATGTGGTTAGGCATAGTCTGATCTGTTGTTGCATTAGAACCACGTAGAAATAAGCGATGAGGTTCACCCTTTTCAACGTGTTCTAGAGTATAGACTTCATCAGCTAGATTTCCCCAACCCATGGACGACAGAAACTCTTCGACATCGTCATATGGCTGTAAAGGATGGATAACTGCAACATCCCCGGGATTGTACCTGGTATAATATGAGACTTGGCATATGACGACGGAAGGAGTACTTGCTGTATATCTTCTTCGAAGAGAACTGGAAATGGCGAACATCCTGGTACCAATCTTCCACGTTATTCGCTTGTTGCACTTAAGCGTAGCATGATGGTAGACTGCATCCTGCATTAATGGATCCAGGACTCTTCTTCACTGGACTTTGTCATCGCCATTCTCGGAGGAGGGACCGTGTCTAGAGGTAGTCTGCTCGTTCCCTCTGCCAAGGGAAACAGCTGCGCCAGAACATCCAGCAAGCCTTCCGCCCATGGTACCAGAGCACCATCCGTCCTACCTTCCTTGTTTCAACCCTTCATACATTATGTCAAGAAAGGTAACGCACCCAAGCATATGCTGATCGTCGCCTTCACCTCTTTCATATATCTCGGTTGCCCCAAGTCCTTTCATCCTGCGGGAAAGCTTCTTCGCCGGCCAGCAAAAACGCTCATACGCAGAATCCCCCAAGCCAAAGACAGTGAAATGTATGTCTTCGAATAAATCTGCGGGAGGTCCGAGCGTAGGAGCATATTCCATAGGGAGGTCATTGACCGCGGTTCGACACCAGACCCAGTGGTAGCTATCACAAAGATAATGAGACTTTCATTTATGAGATCGTCCTAATAAAGTTTTAGTACGGAAGAGTTTTAGGGAAAGAAGGGAACGCACAGGAAGATATGTTTCCACATCCTGTACTCGACATCGGAGATCAATGCGCCTACAATGGCGGGCAATGTTGTCTGCTGTCTCCTGGGCATTTCCCGACTCCGTAGCGTAGAGGATCAAGGGCTTCTCATACTCACCCATCGCGGATGATGGGGGTTATCAGATAAGAGAGCCACGTGCCCAAAAATATCACTGATACTATATACTCCTACTGAGCCTGCTCGCTTCAGTGATCCAAAGTTGAAAATAACATCGCCAAAATAATGATTTGAACAAAACGCTGTGAGACAGAAATATCTCATAGACACAAATCAACCGGGTATATTGACTATATTATATACAACACCTTACTCGCATCTTCACCGGAGCCATCAAATGTTGTTTGTCCAGCAGCGTAGCGTTTGGGGCTCCGATAGCGAACAAAACAGAACAATCACCTCACCTAACTCAATGGTTACAATATGTACGAGGTCAAAAAAGAAGGAATAAGATAGAAAAGAGGGTACGGTGCAGATCATATTCACATGTTCTTGCCACTGTTGTTGTCGTCTTCCCATGTAGCCCCATAGGCACCTATACAAGCCCATTAGCGACTGCATTCCAATGTATTACACAGTTTGCTCACCTCGGGAAGGACTCATCGCACCAGGACCTGCGGGAACCAGGTTCTTGCTGCAGCTGCACTTGGGTATTGGACGCCGCCGGCAGGAATCATAACGGTGGGCTTCCATTCGTCTTCCGTCTCTCAGCATAAGCGCGTAACATATCATCCGGACTCATGGCATTCGAAGGCGAGCTGCCGAAACCGCTGAACATTCCGTTATTGGGCGTGTGAGACGAAGGGAAGGATATCGTATTCGTTGCCGAGTCGGGGGAAGTGGCATCAAAGAGGGTCTCGTTGTGGGGCTGGCTGTAGTGATCATCGTGTAGCTTGGCAGCGGGAGGTGGGACAATGAATTGCGATCCAATGTCGCCAGGATCGGCGTCGGAAGCGACGTACGTAGCGGAGTCGGCTTGCGAAATTGACCGGATCACTGTGAAAATACAAGTCAGTACGCCGCCCCACAGAGCAAAAAAAAAACCAGACACGTACTGCTAATAGCCGGGCTTAGTTCCTCATCCATGCTGGCCCTTACCGAAATATCTCCGTTAGCAACACGAGCTCTGATAGCTTCGATAGTCAGACTCTCGGGTCCCTGAGTCTGAGTCGGGCTCATCGAGCGATCCGTCAACCCTTCGTCGTTATTGAGGGTAGGTATAGGAGGGACGAAGGAATGGTGGAATGCGCGGCTGTGTCCAGCAGTTGAGCGCCTTACTTCACCCGATGGCCTAGTACCTTCAGCAAATGATACACGGCTAACCCGATCAGCCGAAGTGAACGAGGATTTGGGTCGGCGCAACTGGGACATCTCTGGACCAACGGAAGTATTCTCGTGGGTATAGAAACTGGTGCCAACGCCAGCTTGCCCACCATCGGTAGTGTAGGTCGAACTGGGGCGAATACCACCGAAGCTGAACGAACTCGCCCTGTTGCCACCTGAGCCAGTTCCCGAGATCGCAATACTGTTGCGAATGGCGGCGGATGCACCAGCAGCAGACAAACTTTTCCAGTCCTGGCTGATGGTAGACATCCGCTTGTCGATGGCTTGGCTGAACCTCTTCCTCTTCTCTTGGCCCTTCATGCGTTGCCATTTGATCCATGCAGCAACGCAAAGGGCGGCGAAAAGGAGGGGCACGATAACCGCAGCTGCAATCTTCCCGCCCGACATCGACGAAGACTTGTTGTCGCCGGAGAGGGAACCGACTGTCTCGCCGCCCGAGTCAGTCTTCGACGTGTCGGCAGATTCAGGAGCACCTGTCGAAGGCTCCGTGTAAGTTGCATTCCAGAGAGGACCGGCAGGAAGAGTGGAGAGGAAAGGCGCATCTCCTGAAGCGAGAATGGCAAGCTGCAGCTGGATGGTGCTCGTGTCGTTCCACCACCTCGGCTTCAGGGTGGCGTTGTAGGTCCCGAGGCTGTTGGCGACGTTTTCCCAAACGTATATCCTGGGACTGGCCTGGGAAGGTGCGTACAGGTGAATGTCGATATTATCCGTATCCAAACAGGAGGGATCCCAAGAAATCGTGGTCGGTTCAAGTGAATTTACAACGGCGCCTTTGGCCGGGGACTTATAGAAACCGCCGGTAGAGCAGGCTACGCATCTGTTAATATCGCTTTACGGTACAAAAAGATGGAAAAAAGCGCACTATCGCTGGCCCTTTTTCTATGTTTTGCACCAGCATGACCAATCCTGAAGGGCAACGAACCTCCCATCTTCTAATCTCCTCTATTTTCTGTAGTAAAAGAGCGTTAAAAAATCGGTCCAAGGAAGGGCGGCTGGTCGGGTAGGGAGAAATGTGAGGGAAAATGGGAGAAAGAAGGGATGAAGGTAGGACGCCAATCCGAAACACAAGTGACCGTTAGGAGGTTGCCAAGGGGGCTAGGCTCCATTTGGCAGGTGACCTTCCAATTGCGGCGCGGACCGAGGTTCCGGCAGATAATTTTCCTTGGGATCCTTGGTGCTATTAGAACAGATTGTTTATCACATATGCAGTGCTACTATATCCTAACTCTGGTCGTCTCAAGAGAGCTCAAAAGTCAGTAAAGATGAGTACCAAAAGATGAATCATTCAATCTCACGTGGGAGTAATTCAAATGCAAATGACACTGACAGCAGAAACAAGATCTGCCGGCCGGCCAAGAACAAGAACATCATTGTGTGACTGATTGACGACGAGCAGATTGATATCTAAAATCAATCAACAGAATCTATATCTCTATTTGCAGAAAGTTATTTAAAGAGGAATAATATAGTACTTTGCTCGGTGACATTAGCTTGACGGTGCTATTGGCTAACGTTCGCAGCAGCGTATGTATAGCTACAACCGAATAAAGATAGTCTATCATCTCAAGAGAAAACACGATAGCGCTAACAAGAAAAGCAGAAAGAAACGAAACCGGATACCGTAAAGATATCGATACACAATTATATTTAACATTATGACCATGTCCTTCTCTTACTTGGGCTGTTCTGGAACGACTGGTGCATCCACGGGCACGCCAGTGCCATTTAGTCTGGCAAAGAATGTATCCCACTGACCTGTAATGAACCATGAGCACAAATACGTTTTGACGACTGAATATGCTTACCCCAATCGAACATCCCGCCTGGAATTCCTTCGAGCAATCCAGTATCAGTCAATGCCATCTCTTGAACCGTCCCGCTCATATCCAAGGAATTGATCACTTGGTTTAAGCCTCCCTTGGACACATAATTCATCGCAGGGTTCACGTTAATGCCTAAGGATCCAAAGTCGCTGGGAGCAGGAGCGGTCACAAATGAGCTCATCTCCATTCCATTTTGAGTTGAAGACGTCGACGGGGAAGCAATAGGGTTCGATCCGTCCCTAGCGACAAACACACCACCACCGGGACGAGATGGATCGGGTTTGTAGTCGAGTCCTTCGGGCGCTTTTTTGCCGGTAACTCCACCCGTTGGATTGAGTACTGGAGGACCACCAACAGCGAGATCATCACCTTGAGTCGCTTCGTACAAGAGTCCGATTATCTCAGCGGTCTATAGGTGTTATAGTTAGAACCCGCCGCAGAAGTAAAGTATAATCAGATTACCTTTCTCCTGGTACTCATGTGATCAGGACTCAGGCTCGCTTCCCATCTCCTCACACAGTCCCTAAGCTTCCTTAATTTCCCCATTGCATCTCCGTCCCTCCTCCTTGCCCACGTATGGTACTGGACAAGCGCGCAGCTCGTAGCACCATAGGCTATGAGTAGCCAAACATCATATACGCCCTCATTCGCATCCAGCCAGTCAATAGACTCTCCGGTGAGTGTAACAAGTGCGCTCCATTGCTCGACAGTCAACCCGAATTTGAGATGTGACGGACAAGAATAAGAGATCCGCATGAAGACTCGCCAGAAAATCATGCAAACACATGTGTACAGAAGGTGAAGTATACCTGAACGAAGAAAAGGAATCAATGCCATGCATAAGGTTGTAGATTATCATTGACTGACCAGAAGTTAACGAACTTGCCTCTCCTCTGAACCTCAAGCTTTCCGGAAGGTTTGCCTTCCACGCCTCGATGTCAGCCAAGAGTTTCTCGAGCATCTCATCAGTTGTGAAAGTCAATCCACTCGGGGTGTATATGGTCTTGAGAACTCGTCCAAGTACAACACTGAGGCGGACGAGTTCATCCATATACATATCACCTACGGTACCACCGCTCGGCAATCGCGCATCGCAATCTTGGACGTCAATCATGTGCGGATGTCCGTAAGTTAAGGACAACCATCCTGTATAACATCAGCCCAAAGTTTAGTGATATGAAGTCCAAAAATACGTACGATCACTAATCACACATGCACCCCAGAGTCTGCGTCGCAGTTCGATGTCTTGCATAACGGTCTCCGCGCGATGTAAACCGAGATCCTGGGCCATGCGTATCGCGCTTCCCAGGCGAACCCACAAGGCCGAGAGAGCATTAGGTACAAACTGTGAGTGACAATCACCAGTCATGCACAAAATGAGCAGACTCTGGACGTTGACGATTGATGCGGTAGAGAGAACATCATCGGCCCTGATTAGAGCATTGACGGTGTAACGAATCGAATCGAAAACGCCTTGAGGAACTTCTCTCCTGGCAGCAGCGACTAGGCACATGGAGTAGAGGAGGATAGGCGGGGGCGGCGAAGAAGCAAGGAACTCTTTCTTTGTTACTATGGGCAGTAGCGGGGCAACATATTCGAAATACGCGTTGACAAGCTGCTGGATGAGGTCTGGTTCAATATGGGTGTCCTTGCCCGGAAGCGACCCGCCCCGAGGGTCGACGGCGGGGGGCTTGTGCTGAACGATAATCCTGTCGCCCGATTCACTGATTTCAAAGGTGTGCTGGTAGCGAAGGTCGTAAGATTCGTAAGATCTTGGAGGCACGGTAGCTGTAGAATGAAGCAGATGATTGACAGAGGTAGGACCTTGTTCGATTAGCATTCACCAGACAGGACAAAACTTTACTCACCGAAGACAGCGACGTCTTTGCCCGCAGGCGCGCCGGCCTTGTCCTTGTCCTGATGCTCGTCTTCGGCGATTTTCTTCTTCTTGAAACGCGTCTCGGTGATGGGCAAGAAGAAGGTGCACTCGAAACCGTACTGTTTGCAGTGCTGACAGATGATAGGCTCGCTATCGGCAAGGACATCACAACGAATCTTGCGACTCCTGCAAGAATCACAAGCACGGGCAGTTTTGGTTCGTTTTTTCATATCCACAGCCGAGGTAGGGCGAGCGGCGTCGTCATCGGTGTCATCGTCCTTGCCGCCGCGCTCCGGTTTGCGCTTGCGCTTGCCAGACGAGGAGGTCGACGGCTGATCTGCCGACTGGGGCGGCGGCGGCGGCTGTTGGTACATCACGACTGGCTGGACGGGATGCTGGCCGACAACGGGCTGGGGATATTGGCCATACTGGTAAGGATATGGGGGCATGTGGTAAGGGTAAGCATTGGGAGGGGGAGAGGTGTGATATTGAGGATAGGAAGAAGGATAGGACGCCGGGTTCATGATGAAGGGGGTCGGATAATGAGGTGGTTGCGGCGGGGGAGGTGCCGGCGTCGGCTGCGTTGAGCGTTTCTGCCGACCTTTTTTCGGGGCCTCCTTTGTCGGCTGTGGTGTCGGCGGCTCTGCAGGAGGAGATGGCATCCTACTCATGCCTTATATACCCAGTCCCGCTTATTCAGATTCTTGACTTTGCCTCCGTGTCTCTCCCTTTGGCCTAGCTGCTCCCAGTCATCCATCTGTATGTATCCAAGAAATAGCGGGCTTACCAGTTCTCTCGCTCGTGCTACCGCCCTGGGGTCGCTGTATCGCGCTGTGGTCAACAGTGGGCAGCGCAAACCTCTGCCGGGTAGTTTTCAAACTCCGACTCGCTCCGACAGCCGCCTTGCTCCACCTCATGACTAATCCGCCCATTTCCATTTCGGCCCATCGCTGCCTTGGTACTTCCGGCAACGCTGCTTCAAACTTTCAAACTTCTCATTCTCGTGCCGTCGGCCTCTCTCACAGTTCTGTAAACCTCCCCTTGAAGACCGAATATACCGCTGGGTTCCTTCGAAGCAGTGCGACCTCATGCTTGTGGAGTATCATCATTCAAATTTTCCGTAAACAATATATCATGTCATCGTAAACTGTAAGAAGCGCAGCCATGCGCTTCCACGGATGTAAGTAATGACGCTATGACTAAGAATAAGCTGCCCCTATTATTATCAAGAGGGTACCCAATTGAACACCAACCCAGAGGAGAGCATCCCTTCATCTCATACTCGATCTTGGTTAGCATGCACTTTATCGAGCGCTGAGCGCTGAGCCTCAGCAAGTTTAGGATTCAGGGATCCATAAAAGCTATCTATTCCTCGAATATGTCTTCACACGACCGCTTAATCCGTTCAACCATCATACCACGACTTTCCCACAGAGTCTGTAGTTGCATGCACCTTGACCGGACCGGGTCATCATGCTTGCACTGTACAACTGTGACTCCTACTAACCTTCTCTACCTATTTTGCCTTGAATCGATTCAATCCGCGCCACACAGGTGACGCTACTTAAGCTACAGAAAAACCATCTACAGCATTCAAGATCTGCCTATCGATCTCACAGTGGCTCCAAGCCCCTTACTCATATCTCTAGCGCAAGGACACATTTAGGGCTAGCGTTTGAACACAGGCACCGAAGAGGCCTAGGATGATATTTGAATGCTTTTATCGGCCTCCGGAGTGAGGAACGTCGAAGAGGCTATAGGTACAGTCTCTGTCAGTAGCGGCCTGAAGGTTTACAAACGCGTTGAAGATTTTTCCGCCCCTCCTCGCTTGTTCAAAATAGATTAGCATCGATACGGTTATTTATTTTTCAGCGGTACTCACGGAATCTTCAGTTAGCCATGTGGACAATACACAGGAACACAACTTCAGAGCATGTTGGCGACGAATTATTTGTAATCATGAGCGCTCACCGATATCATTCTCCAGCGGTCGGCAGTCGGCGGTTGCCTGCGCCTCTAGGATTTACATGCGTATCTGAATGGTAGGCCAGTCCCTTGGAGTAATGCCGACCCAGCCCCTTTACGACACGCTCATCTAACGAATTTGGGCACTTTGTCAGTTGAAAATTATCACAACATGTGAGACCCTAGTGTGGTAAACATCGACCTATTTCGCAGCTAGGATTGATCTTCAAAGAGCCTCTCGCTGTGCAGCTGATTACCAGCGTAATCGGCACCACGCTACCGGGTCTGTCCTGCCCGGCCATGAACTTGTACGTGCTTCCGAGGCGTGGTTGAATCTCAGAGGAACGACCTCATGGCCTGTGGAACCATCATTCAATTTTCTCGTAAACGGATCGTGACATTCGTAAACTGTAAGAAGCGCGGACAAACGCTTGGACGGATGTTAGCAATGACGAGACTATGACCTAAGAATGTGGAACAAATACCTTGGATACCGAGGGATGCTAGCTAACCTCCCAGCCAGAGCAGTCTCTTTACACCATATTCCATCTTGGTATACATGCTCGTCATTCGCTGAGCCTCTGCGAGACTTACCACGTCTCCCTCTCTCACGAATCCACTATCTACTCCGCCAACATCTTCACACGCCCGCTTGATTCGCTCAACCACCAAATTCACGGCTTCTCGACAGCTCCCCGCCATCTCGACCTCTTCACTGCTTGCGCTCTGCGATCGCGACCGGGTAGGATCGATAGGCAGCATTTTGAATGCCGCGAATGTTTTCTCCGTGTCATTTGCATGCTCGTTCCCTAAAATTGAGCTTAGAGTAACCCGGTCTGCCCTGCCTGGTCCTACGGTCATGGATTTATACTTGCTCCCAAATGAGGATATGTTGGACTTGAGAGGCGGCGAAATCGCCAACAGGTCCAACGAGTTCCTCATCGAGTAGCTCGTCACGCGTGTGATCTCCCGACTGCTCAGCCATTCGATCACAAATCCTGCATTCTGTCCTGGATCCCTGCTCGCCTCTTCTAATGGGGACAGTATATAGGCGCCTAAGAGAGTATCCATGTACTCAGTATACCACATAGTATGCAATCACCGTGGAATCTCACTCGCCTTTTGTAATGCCAGTAATGTCGCCCAACGGAACACGGGTATATTTCTTTACCTTCTGTAGGGTGTAATCATAACTCTTTTCGACCAGTCAGAAAATGCACCCATTCACTAAACGCAAGGGCATAACACGTACGATAATAAAAATAGCTCTTGCAGTCTACACACAGAGGTCCCATCAGCACGAGAAAAGACAGAGCGGATGCCGATAAAACAAATTTAAGAAGAGACCATTCAAGGATGCACTAGCCTCCGAAAACAGAGAAAAATGTACATCCACTCACCAAAAGTAACACCTTCTCTTCCCACTTATCTCCAACTTTTACGGCCATTTCCTCCGGTGCAAACATGGTCCACCCAGCCAATAAACTCTCGCCTTCTTCCAAAACTCTCGCTACACTGGTAGCTATAGCCTCCGCTCTGATCTTCGAGAGCCGTATCAAGTCTCTCGGATCTGACGACTGTAGTTTCAACAAAAATTCGCTGAACACGCTAAGCGTTCGATGCCCAAGCACGAAATCAATCACAGCCTGACAGAACCAGTCGCTGAACGTAGACGTGTACATTCTACGAGAAACCGGCATTAGAATTAGAGCAGCAAAGACCGGGATCACTAACCGAGCCAGTGAATTCACACCATCGTTGAGTAGCCCACTCAAATCACGTTTTCCGGTTCTAATCAATTGTAATCATATCAACCGACCCGGAAACGGCAAAATACCGGAACGACTATACCTTGTGAAGTCGCCCTATCATCCCCGAAAGCTTTAGCAATTGACACGACAAATAATAGAATGCAGTTACCTTCAACGCCGATGTGCCCGCGCTATTCATGTAACGATCTTAATACTAGATCACACCGAGCCCCGAAATTAGACTCACTACGCGCGGCTTATAGCATCTCCGTTGTTGGCCCAGACATCATTAAAGACCAGATCATTATCCCCCGTCCCACCGACCAACGCCACCGCCCTGAGCTGCGTCTGCAGCACATGACGCGCAAAGGCGCTTTGGACAACATTTGTACGGTCAAGGCAATCAATGCAATTCACTCTGAAGGCGCCTTTCTGCGTCGAGAGTACACTGTCATCCGAAATCCACAAGAATCTGATCAATTGGCCGTCAGAATGACGGGCGGAGAATCGAAAACGGGTTCTCACCCCTGGTGCTCGAACGTCCTGTCCATCTTCTCGATGAGCTTCGAGATGTTTTCATACCTACGGACAGATGATCAGGATCCATGAATTGTGAAGGCCGTGCGCTTACTTCATGCCTTTGGTTTCGACGTGAAAATCATACTCATGATACCTGCCCCACCATAAGCCAAAGATCTGAGAGTTCGTAGTGGCACGCACTGTACATCAGGCAAGGCTAACTCCGCCATACAATCTCTGTACCCATGTGTGACGGCTGCTTCCTTACCGTGCTGTTCCGCGAGGTTCACTACTGCCTATACGCAATCCATCAAAACAGAGCTCTCATCAAAGAAGACGGAAATATTCCTACGTGAGGCCCATAAAGAGGCACCGTTCTCCCAAAATGCCTCTTCATGGCATCGAGATTCTGCTCATGGGTCCGGTCTGCAGCGAGTACGGGTGGGGGCTTCAAACCATAGCCAGTTTGCGTCCAGTAAAGGGGTACTGTAAGATAGTTGACGTGGCAGTAAACGGATGACTTGAGTTAGACTGACTAGAGCCTCGAATCTGCACGTGACTGAACATATTCGCCTTCCCTTCTCTCTGTAGAAGTAGCTAAGTTTGAGCGTGGTTGAAAAACAACGAAGTACCTACCACGACTCGCATTATGGTCTCGGTCTCCACAAAATTAGCCACATGGGCCTCGTCGTCTACTCCCCGTCGTTGGTACCTTAATCCCGCTCTGTCTCTCGACCGCCTGGATATGAGGACATAGTCAACAGGGACCGGATCCTCAGCACCATCTTCTGGTGTATCAAATGCCGATATTTGGCAGTAGCCTTGCATGATAGGCAAAACATATGGGTGCAACTGAAATATATTTAACTGAGCATGGATCAAGGCAGAGAATAACGACAAACCCCAGCATCAATGAATGGTTTTGCCAACCACTCATTCCACCAATACTTCCTATCCACCCTCCGCCAAAGCGGTAGCGTTGGATTTGGCTCGGAGACATTTCCGGTATTGTCCACTTTATGAGATGAGAAGACGTTGAGGTCTGCCAGCAAGAAACTTTGCCTCTGCGTCTTGGCAATCAGGTCGCGTTTATGTTGCATGGATCGTGTTATGTCAAAGTTGTATGCAAAGAACATCCCGCCTTTCGTAAACTCCTTTACGCACTCTCTGATAATCTTTCTCTCCAGCTCCGAGTGTCGTTCTTCGGGTGAGATGGGTTCGGGAGCCACGAGACTAGCTAACAGTTCTTCGGGGTCTCCGTCTTCTAAAATGTCCTTCTCGCATCGAGGACTGGGGTTCAAAACACCGTCGCTTGTTTGCTTCAAGCCCTTTGTACCACCAGGAGACAATCGGTTCCAAAACGACAGTCGCGAAGCCAGGGCCTTAATTACAGGAGACGCTGTAGATAATTCTGATGATATTGACGACGCGTCAGATGGAGAGCGTGAACGTGGGGTTGGTTCGTCCGCGTTCGAATCATAATCAGAAACTGGAATAGCTGTTGGTGCAAATTGAATACGAGGGCTTGGTTTAGCAATGGTAGGATCTGAGGATGACGGTGGCAAATCGCCTGCCGGATCGGTGGGTCGTGGGGAAGAAACCGTATCCAGGGTGCGACTGGTCGGGAGATGGCTCAGATTTACGCGTGATGCAAGGGTTGCAATCCTTTCACGAGCACCCTCTTCATGGAGTGGTATCGCCATGACGCCCTTGACGCCATATATTGAATGGCTTTCCTCAAATACTGGAAAACATTATTCTCCGGTCATTAACGAAGAATGGACGCGCTTACGGCTTCCAATGTCTGTCTTGGCCGTAATAACCAGTAGATACGAAGCTGACTCATTGTAAGTGAAGCATTAGAAGAGAAGGTAAGAGCACGTACATGAAAAGAGCTCAAGGATACCGACGATACCGTAGACGACGATGTAACCTTCCCACTCCCCGACCACAGCTATCTCCTCGATTTTTCCACCTCGACCCCAGGCAATCTTGGCGCCATGGATGGAGGATACCCCTACGCCAGATTCATAAGGTCTCATCAACAGACCTTCCTTTGTCGCTAGAAGCGCTATATGTTCATATGGAGCTGGATGAGGAACTGGTGGAACCACATATTTCGGTTGCAAGTGAGGATGAGGCAAGGACGTAGGGACCGCAGCGGGAACTGGAGCAGAAGCGGTATCTGTACGATTTGGAGACCTGCTGAAGAAACGTTTCATCTTGCCTCGCCGTCGTCGTCGTCGTCGACGACGAAAGATACTATCCGGTTCCCCTGAACGTCAGTGGATAGACGTCACTTTGTCCAATTTGGGCTGATTAGCAGCATTTATTTATGTAAATAATTATTTTCCATAGCAGAGAAACATTCAACCACTCAAGTTAAGTACTCCATCATCATCATCATGCCGGTGTCCCCACATTCCTTATCGTTCTCGCCGCCCGGAACACCATCGACGACGAAGCGCACGTCGCTCAGTCAGCTTCCGCTGCCGTCCACAATGACCGCAGCGCCCGGGGCCCGACGTACTCATCTCCCGGGTATCAACCCTTCCGCCTCCTTCTTCCGTCCCTCCCGCCCGTCCTTTTCGCGGCCGTCGTCGTCGTCGTCGCAGCCTGACGAGCACCCGTACGACTCAGATTCTTTCCCACTAAAGCGGCTCCACCCACTCGATGAGGACGACGACCACCCGCCATTCCGCCCGACGTCCAAGTCATCTTCCGTCTCTTCGCCGAGCCCAGTTCCTTCCACTTTCAACCCGACGCCACCCCCGCTCCCTCTCAACTCAATTGTCGCGACTGACCCCCTGACTCACCGTCCAATTCGGCGATACGCGCAGCACCCTTCTCGCAATCGATTTTTTCTGCGTGGTAGGCTTCTGACCAGTGGCGATACACCTTGGGCATTCGCCGCTGCCCTATGTATAGTGTTCGGCATAGCCGGAGCCTTCTTCAGCTCGACCGCTGTCTGGTGGTGGCACAACGAAGGTCCAGGAGGCATCGTGCTGGTGGTGATAGCTGCGTACCTCTCCCTTGTGACGATAGTCAGTATGCTCGTAACGGCATTCAGTGACCCGGGCATCTTGCCTAGAGGTCTGGATGTAGACCCACCGTATCAGCAAGTGGAGAGTGGAGATGGCACGCGTGCACCAATGCCGAGAATATTAAAAGTCAGAGCAGATCAGTATGTCCACCAAAGCTGTTTCTTAACACGTCTCACGACTTTCCCTCAGCGTACGCGTCAAATATTGTACTACGTGCCGTACATACCGTCCACCACGATCTACTCATTGCAAGCTATGCGACAATTGCATCGACGACTGCGATCATCACTGCCAGTGGGTGAATAACTGCGTCGGTCGCCGCAATTATACATCTTTCTTCACTCTTCTTCTTGGCGCCGCCACGACTCTCATCATCGTCATAATATCTTCCGCCCTGCATCTATTCTTCCTCACCCAGCGCAATGACATCGATTTCCGGACGGCCGTGAGCCACGGACAGGGTACAGGAAGCGCAGTGGCCTTTTGTTTGAGCATCGCTGTCATTTGGCCTGTCGGCGCGCTGCTAACGTACCATATGCGCCTGCTGCTGCTCAATATCACGACAATAGAGCAGATACGAAACCAGGCGCTCAAAACACTCGTTGCTGGACCTGCACCTCCGAATCCGTTCTCGCATGGCTCATGGAGAAGAAACATCGTTGCCGTGCTTTGTAGACCCAGAGGATATTCCTGGCTTGATCCCACGGGAGTAGTATTAGAGGATAGAGAGAGGTTAATCCTGGTATGACTATGGGGATGGATGTCGTCTGATACGCTCCTTGATTATCTTGTTTTATCCATCACTTGTATTCGGGTTCTAGGGTTTATTTTACCTGCGGTTAATGCTTTTCCCACAAGTGCACCTCGTACCAATCTGTACTTGCCAGCTCGTTCAGAAATTAGCAGCGAGTGCTAGGGCGGACTCGCGCATCATACAGGCGACTCATCATGCCTGAATAGAGTGTTCGTCAATTTCCTCTCATTCGGCTAGATACTACTCATGCTTGGGGCTAGCGATCGGAGGTCTTGCAGTTGGTAGTTGTTGCGCTGGCTGCCTTCCTGCTCTATCGTAGCTAGAGAGTTATCTTTGAAGAATTGTTTTCCTCTAGTGCTTGACTATATATAATCCTGCCTCATTTCAAGGCTGTAATAATGTTTTACTTCTATCTTTTTGAAGAAATGAAATGGCTTTGGCAGTCTCCAGTCCTAAGAAGAAAATTTGCCGTAAATTGCTCTAAATTCAGAAGCTCGTTGATTGTTACTCTCAAGCACAATCTAATTTAAAGGTGCCGACGGCCAGTCGACGCTGATTAGTAAACCAAATGTATCCCATGTTACATAGATGAATCATTATCTACTACTTAGTACTGGACGGCATTGAAACGGCAGCCGTTTGATGTGGCTGTGCCTCGGGTATCAGAAAGGTACACAGGGCGCTGTTTTTCACTACCCTCTTTGACTTTGGATTTCTGACACTCAGAATTCGTAGGTAGCTCTTGTAAAACTTTCCTCCTTTTCCCTTCCCTCTCTCTCTCTTTGTTACTTATTCTTATGAATTTTATTCTATTTTATTCCGAACATTTTACAAAATCTAAAAAAGCGATCGATCGATGAATTGACCCTGTATGGATATTTCCGGTCCAATGTCAGCCTGAGAAATTTTCATCCTTCTCTAACGCGTACGCCCACTTACGACCAAGGATCAATCGTGAGGTCAAATCCACCATCTTTTCATATACAGAAGACATTCGACTGCAATGGCTGACGAGCGCGGAAAAGCATTTCCTCTTGCTAATGCTGACTTGACGAACCAGGTGCGTATTCTTCATGCAATTGATAGATCGCGGCCTTACCGATGCCATATAGATTCTTGACCTGGTTCAGCAGGCCACCGACTACAAGCAGCTCAAGAAAGGTGCCAATGAAGGTATACCTGTAGTGCTCCCGGCGAACGTTTTTGTTCCTGACTTAATTTTTCTGCAGCGACGAAAACTCTGAACCGGGGAATTTCTGAGTTCATCGTCTTGACTGCCGATACAGAGCCCTTGGAGATTTTGCTTCATCTTCCACTTTTGTGCGAAGAAAAGGTGTGTTTGTGATGTTTTTGTCTCGTCGTTCTTCGATCTAAGGATGTCTTCAGAACGTCCCGTATGTGTTCGTCCCGTCAAAGGCAGCCTTAGGACGTGCTTGTGGGGTCACCAGACCGGTCATTGCTGTCAGTGTGCTCACAAATGAGCAGAGGGAGCTGGTCAGCCAGATCCAGACCATTAAATTTGCTATCGAAAAGCTTTTGGTGTAGATCTATTGTGTTCTTGTATGACAATAAGAGTTTTTGAAACAAGTCTTTCTTTGTCGGAAGGAGAAGGGCATTCCAAATTAGAGTGCTCCTTGCAATTGTAGTCGTCTGCGTCCGCACGTCCCTTTCGAAATTCTTGCGCTGACTAAGCACATTCTACTCTCTCCCTTTCGCCAAACTCAGCATGTCGGGCATTTGCAGGCCACGATTGGCGGAAGAGCGCAAGCAGTGGCGGAAAGACCACCCCTTCGTGCGTATCTCGCTGCGACCGGTCTTTCGCAGTGGTCGCTGACATCGGTCCAGGGTTTCTTTGCCAAACCTTCGAAGGCGTCCGATGGCTCCATGAATCTTATGGAATGGGAAGTCGGAATCCCAGGGAAATCTGGTGTACGTCGATACCTGCATTGCACTCGTCAGCGTGCCACTTGTTGACTCGAATAACCTTAGACTGCGTGGGACGGAGGGTTGTTCAAACTAACTATGATTTTTCCCGAAGGTGTGTTCGTTTTCGCCACTATTTATCAACTGTGCTCATTTTCGTTACCCGGCTCAGATTATCCCTCAAAGCCACCCAAATGTCCGTAGCATATCTTTCCTTTCTGCTATCCTCTTACCTGTCACACAGGCAAATTTACACCGCCTTTGTTCCATCCGAATGTTTATCCCTCGGGAACAGTCTGCCTGTCGATCCTAGATGAGGAAAAGTCGTGGAAGCCAGCTATCACGATTAAACAGGTGCGGTCAATCACTGGGGCGCCCAGATCCGTCTAATGCCTCTGTCTAGATTTTGCTAGGTATCCAGGATCTTCTTGATGATCCTAATGTAAATGACCCCGCTCAAAGCGAGGCATACACGATGTTCAAGTGCGTACTTGCCGTAATCCCTTGCTTGGGTTGTTGGCTGACTCAATCTCCGTCTACAGGAACGATAAGGTGGCCTATGAGTACGTATATAAACTTACTTGTACTGGCATCCTGCTCACGTCTTGCAGGAAGAAGATTCGTCAGCAAGCTCGGGAGAATATACCCAAGTAGTTTCTCAGCTTTTCTCAACCCGGGCCACCGAGGCCATGTGTGCTGTATTTTTGTTTCTAGTTTAATCGGTATAACATTACTGTACTGTATCATGTGTGCGCAACACCGCAAGGCTGGCAACGAGGATCGCACCTGGACGGGGCTGGTCCGCGTCGTGTACTGATGGCTTCGCTCAAACATTGTTCTTTGAGAAAATATTACAAAAACGCGCCAGTATGTGCGCTCTTCGAAAAAACAAAAGAAAGTATCATTATTGGACCATTGTGGACGTCTAATTTGGGCGGGCCGGCCTCCTAATGCGTCACTCGTGTGACGAACGTTCCTTACGCTTAAGCCGTCAACGTCGTCCTCGACGACGCCCTCCCTCCTTCTGCTGCCATGTACGCCTCCCACAGGGACTACGATTCGCCGCCGCCAACGTCTCAATTTCGTCGGCCGTGGTCTCCTGAGCCTTTCGACCCGAATCCACGGACTGACCTCTATGATTCGGAGGTGAACTATTCTCGGTTCCCGACATACAACCTGTCGACGCAGAGGAGGGAGCCCAGCGTAGAGGCATTGGACTTGGCAGACTATGCTGCGACGCTGCGCAGGCAGCCAGATTACGACTTTAATGATGATCCGCATGATTACGACTATGATTCTATTCATCGGGGAGTACCCAGCCTGGTGTCTCGAGGTGAAACGCTCTCGTCCAATTCGCATGCATCTAGGTTTCGTGCATTTTCTTTACCACCACCCCCGCCGACACAGCCCCGTATCGCAGACTCCGACCACGACATCGACACCTCCCGCTTTCCCGCCTTCACTCGACACTGGTACACCCCTCCGCCGCTGAATTCTCTGCAATTCGACGAAGACCCGTATATTCTGCCGCCCAAGCGAATATCCCATAACGGGACACCGTTCGATCCAGGCCATACCTACAACTCGTTCCCGACACATTCTACTCAGTATTCTACTCAATATGCTGGCTCAAATGCTCTTCCTTGGTCATCAGATCCGGATCCCCCGTCGTACCTCAACCCATCTCTCAAAGAGGAGCGCATACGAATGCTTGAGAGGGAGTTTGCGAATACTCCAAATGCTGCGCAGCAGGGAGAGGAGAGACCGCAAATTGGTATGGCAGATGGAAGAGGGAATCTGATTACACAAGGGCCGAGGAAACGTACAGCAACGAGAGTTTTTCAAGTGCTACTATCCCTGGCTGCTGCTATCCCGGGGATATATGCCGCTGTGGTAGGTGAACTGTACTTGTCTTACGTTTCCCCCATTAATGGGAACTTTATCAGGCCATCAAAACGAAGGGGACGCCTCCGCCAGCGGGTACTCCAGCGGCATACGCTCTTTACGTTGTCTCCGTCGTGACATTTCTTCTGCTCTTCGGTTTGTTCGTCGTGCATCCGTGCATCAAGCGACCGAAGAAAAACAAAGCGGTCCTGGAGTTAACGGGATGATGGTGCTACCTGTTGGCGGTAACGACAAGAAAAAGAAGAAAAAGAAAGGGAAGAAGGGAGGTCCCCCGTCGCAAGATGTTCAGGTCAACCTCATAGTCGACCCGACGATGTTTCGACCACCCCAAGAGGAAGCGTCTGATTCAGAAGATGACGCTACACGGTGGGACGGGTCAACCGCCTCTTCACGCCGCAAGAAGAATGCAAAACCGGCTCGGAGGAGCGTGTTTGCTGGGCTTCATATGGAGGCCGAATGGCGGCGGGCGCGGTCATGGGCTAAGAAAGTTGCCGTGGTCGACGTCTTTGGGCTTATCATATGGGGCGCCGTGTTCGTGGTTGTGCTGCTGGGAAAGAGGTGTCCAAGCGGAGACTACGAAGGGTGGTGCAATGCATACAACGTATCCAGCGCTGCCGCCTGCTTGCTGTGTGTGGCATTTGGCGTCAGTGTCTTTTTCGATATCAAGGATTTGCATGCGAGTAAGGTTTCCCCGAGGACGAGATGACTTTTCATGACTGTTATGTTAACGATTTTTTTGCTTGATTTATTGGATCATTTCTCTTGGTTGTTTGTTTTATTGCAGACACTTTTACGGACTTTCATGACTACTCACGCATCACACTACACATTATTTTAATACTATCAAGACTGTAACAAAGCTCAATTGTATTCTTACATCTCTTAGGCCAAATCGAGGGCTCGCTACTGATGCTTGTGGGTCGGTGTCATGTTTCAAATAAGACGGTGATTCGTTCAACTTCAACGCCGACAGAAAGCTGGCTTAAGGCTAAGACACCTCTCCTGAACCTAGCTTACTCAGTTATGCCGGCGTAAGATGTCGCTGTAATACGGTATGAGTACTTTGTGTATCGACCAATTTGCCGAAGTTCTCTTTCTCCGAAGGGCCTCGGTCTTTCCCCCTTCTTCGTATGCCGGGCCGTAGCTTGGACTCCAAGTTCATCCAACTCGCTGATGCTTCGATTTCCTCCTTCTTTACCACTGTACTTATGGCGATAGGCCGGTGACGCGCTCCGTTGAGAAAGCTGCGTTATAATTGGCTCTTTTGCCATATACTCGTCAACGCGCAGTTAGGTGTGGTTGAGGTAATTCACTATTCGAAGTCAAGCATGTATAACACAGTTAACGTTTCGTAGGACCAACAATACATTTCAGGTCGTCGACATCTAGAATTGTGGCCCACCAACCCGACGAAGGCCGGGACGAAAAACGGTAGTTCAATACTCAGGCCGCACAGACGCCGTCCGTGATGCCGACGGGCAACATGAGAAACGCTCGAAAACGGACCATTGAGCGGCATTGGGCGTTACTAGTACGTAAGTAGCACCACCGAATTGGGATAACTTTCTTGCGTAGATGCCGAGGTGAAGGAGGTGCAGAGAAGAATTTAACGCCGCTAATTCGTGTTACGACAGGACCTATTTATGTAAAAATTTGGTAGTCGGAGCGCAAAAAAATTCACGGTCTCAAGATATCGCAGCGACCCACAGTACATACCGCAGTGCCATCACCGTTGCCAGCAGCTGGACCAGGAGAGATTCAGATCTGAGAGACCTTCGCGCAGCTGTCACCGCGCTGCGGGTATTGCCGGTCCGAGGCGTATGTCGTAACCTGTTGTAACCCCAGTTAACAAAATACTACTTTTCCTGTATTGTCTCAAGCTGAAGCTACAGAAGTGCATTGTGCATGAGACAACAACACAAATCCAACATAGCTGCCACCATAAATTTCAAGGACAAAGGAGTGAAAGGGCCAGTAAGGAACAAACGTCGAAGGCATCCGGCTAGAACCGAGTTTCGCACGTGGCCAGTGGCGTAAGGGCAAATCCTGTTCCAGGTTTCTCTCTCATCCCATACCCATGCTACGTCCAAGTGCATCATGCACCGTTGGCGAGGTAGCCTGTCCGTACCCACAGCTCTGCTCTGGCGTGCGTTTGTATACTCTCAATACCCTTTTCCTTTCGCATATCCGCGAACCACATCATTTTCTGGCATTTTTCCTGCGCGCCGCTCCGAGGGCACCGAGTTTTTTGTGCGTGGTGACGGCGGGTGGTCACTGATCTCGAAGAGCGGGAAATTGCTGTAGGTGACTTCATGATGCTCGTCGTCTCCTCTACCTGTTTCTTACATGCTCCCGACATTCCCAGGCTGATGCATCGTTGCAGTGGCACGCGGGCGCCCACTGTCCTAGAACGCGCGGTGTCTCGTCGATAGTGTCACGCTATCATGAGCTGCATCGCTGCATGACTTGTTTCGTTCAAGCACTTGCTCCCTAGGCTGATTGTCTTACTGACCTCTACGTTGGACGATTGCTCCGACTGAACGCCGCAGATGAGTATCGCGATGACTCAGGGTTCTCAGGCTCTATCTGCTCCGTGGAGCTCTATCTCATGCCTTCTCCTGTCTATTCTCTTTGTCGGCTTCACCAGGTTCATTCACTTAAAAGGCCTCCTGACGACCATTACGGATCTAGCGCGACCTGGCCCGATGTACGCAATCGCCTGGGCGCAGACGTGGCTGTCCTTCTACTGAATGAGTATGCGAAGGGTTTGGATGTTTTTCATCTTTTCTTCACCGTGTTTGTACAGCGCGACTTTTTTCACAGGCTCGGCACGGGGCGAGTACCTGATCCTTAATGTTCAGTACCCTTCCCATAGAGCCCACCCGGGCCCTCCGCGATGTCATCGCGGTTCAAAAATACAATGGGCTTCCGGGATTTCTCTGGGTACCGGTCCTTCTCATCATATTTCGTTGATTGGAGGCGTCTTTGGGATTATCGCTCAGACTTTGACGGCATATTACAGCCATAGTACACATCCAGTATGTTGCTCTTCAATCATCTCATCACCCATCGTTCTGACCTTGAAAACAGTTGTACGCTTCCATTGTCACCGATCGGAGATAAAGAAAACTGACTATCGATTCGTATCTAGAGTCTCTTAGAAATATCTTTTGTAGAAGACCTTCTAGGTATGTTTATCTCCCCATCCAACATTCTTACCAGGTTTCTCAACGCCCCGTTAGCTATTTTACAAAATTTGTGCAAAGGCGCAGCATCTCATGTGACGTCATTGTTTGTGTAAGATAAGAATTTTCTGTGCCGAATCCGCCGAGCCGAACCCACCCAGTTCGGAAATCCGACAACGCCTCACGACGACGAGGGCGTGGCCAGTGTCATCGCCGACGACCTCAAACAATATTGTGTGGATTTTGCCCATACCATCCTCTGATTCCAACGCACTCGACCCAACACTCTCCATGATATGCCCCGTCCTCAACCACCGGTGCCATCCACGCTCAGGAATCGCAACCGGATTACGAACAAGAGCCGCCTCAGAGTCCACGTTGGAAATGTCGAGGCTGATCCGATTATCCCTGATGAAGACGATGAGAAGACCCGTATGCTTCAGAGCGTTGCAGGTGTCGACCAGGAGGATGCGAATGTGAGTGCTCGCCGTCAGCCAATCACAGACGTCCACACCGCCATCAAACGGTGGCAGTGCGATCCATGGATTTGCTGACTAATCGACTGCTTTAGGAACACCACTTGCAGCAAGTCCTCAGTGAGGCAGCACTGCGTCACCAGTCCTCTGTGCGGACCACTCGGGGCGCATCCGATAAGACCGCGACTCCTGTCGCATACATTCCGACACCTGACTCCACCGGAGTTGTCGATAATTACGAGACTCTTTATCCTTCTAATAAATGGAGGGATCCAGCCTCGCTTGTGTTCTCTTCAGAAACTGTTGAGGAGAAGTGCCAACTCGGACTCGCCCATGGATGCACCTACTATATGGATGAGCGGGACAAAGAGTGGCTGGATAAGAACAATGAGGAAGCCAGAGGTGAAGGAACTAGCACCCAAGCATCGCTTTCAGCCAGTGCGAGGACGTCCGCACGGAGTGCGAAGAGCAAAGGCAAGGAACCTGATACTGTAACTCCGGTTCATGTCGGAGAGGACCATTTTGAGTTGGTCATGGGATTGTTTGAGCTGATTACGCATGAGGAGACGGAGTACTTGCATCATGTACGCAGGAGATGCTTATATCGCACCGTCAGCTCACTAACTAGTCATACACAGAGTCTTAAAGAGGGAATGACTTTTCCGGAGTTCTCGAACTATCATGATACCTTCGCGAACCCCCTTCCGGCTTCGTTGTTTGCCAGATTTTTTGTCCCTCGGGGCATCCCCCCACCTCCCCAGTTGCTTCGTATGGCTCGACTGATATATCCATATTGGAAGGAGCGTAGAATTGAACGAGGTGGTCAACGAATTATACCCCAGCTCAACGTACGTCCCTTGTGATCTACCGATTCTTCTTTTCACACCATCATTTTAGGGTGATGAGGCGGATACTTTGAACGAATCCTACATCTGCTTCCGTCGGCGAGAAGTAAAGGCCGTCCGTAAAACTCGCGCTTCACAAGCAAATTCCTCCGACAAGCTGGCTGCTTTGAATAGACAACTTTCTGAACCCTTGGAAATTGCAAAGAGTATCATCAAACGAGAGTATACTAAATGCCAGTTAGGACAGCTTGGGTTGAACGTTTGGCAACGCCGGATTGCATTCGTTGATCTTAAACGTAGAAATCCTTCCCTCGATAGCGACACGTTGAATGAAGAGCTTCTAGTCGACAAAGAACCTCCTGCCAAGAAACCAGACCTGTTGGTGTTAGATTACATTACCTTCTGTTCACTAAACGAATTCATTTCTTTCTCTAGCCGCACACGGATACCGGTCAAGCCAGAGGTTCTTATACCCTCACCCCCTATCCGTACGGAACCGTCCATTCGTCCCAAAGACAGGTATGCCGCAATACACGCGAAGGTCGAGAACGCCTTGCAGAAGAGAAAGGAAAAAGATCATCAATGGGAAGACAGTATCGAGGTAAGTGTTTCCTTCCTTTTCTTCGACCATCGCTAATCAATAATTTAGAACTCATACGTCCCACCATTTGTGTCCTTTCCTTCTCGAGTCTTCAGACATGTGGGACCTTCCGATGCTCCTAAGATGCCATCAGCGTCACTGTTATCAGCTCCGAATTCAAACGCTGATTCGACATTGCGGCAACCGAAACCTGTTCGTCTACGTTTTGGACGAGGTGGTCGCATGCATCTAGATCGACGTAGTACCGTCACTAGTTCGGTACCTCGACGTGAAAGTCCTACCGATTTAGATGCTATGGATGTCGACGTAGACAACAACGAACAGACGAAACAATTGCAAGAACGTTGGCGATTCGACTCCGATGACGCACCATCGATTGGCACTTCGAGTCCTGAAGAGCAAGATCGACATCTCGTCGACGACTACGATCTCAAGTGAATATCTGTGACTGTTTGTCCTATATTGAGGCTTACTTTTTTCTTAGATATATCCGGCATTCTATCCACCTATTGGCTGATGTAGACCAGAATCTCTTGACAGACCCCTCCATAACCAAGTACAATTCCGATGGTCGCAAAGAGGTCGTCATCCCCTTTAAGCTGGGCCTTGCCAATGCTATCGTTAGACGTGACATGGGCCCCAGACCTGGCCCACAGCCAATGATCTCCCACGCCGCTCAGCAAGCACAAGCTGTCGCCGCCGCACAGCAGGGTACGGTAATGCCTATGCCAAACGGCACACCCATATCTGCACAGCACCAGGTGAAAATGTCCAGTGCTGGCCTAAGTCACCTGCGCATATCTTCTAGTAGCATACGCGCAGGATCGGCGATTCCTAATGGAATGCTCAGTGCCTCCCCTCCATTGTCTTCTCCATCTTCCGCCCTACAACTTTCTCCTCCTCTCAGTGCCACAAATGGCGTCGCCCGTGCTGCTATCAACATGCCGCATCTTGACGCTGTGAAGATCGAATCTGGATACTCCATACCGAACGGTGCAGTTGTTATTCCGCAATCCTCCCCGCCTCCGCATTCGCAGGAAGCCATTCCCAATGTGCAAGAGGTCAATGTTAATGGCCAAGGAAACTTTGCCAAGCCTCAGGAGCCGCTTCATGTCCTGCATCCTGGGTACCATATCAACGGCTTCCCGGGCACTCCACTTTCCAATCATTCGCAGTATATGAATGTGCAGACTGGACTGAGTGCGCAACAGATGCAAAATCTCAAATCAGCATTTGCCGCACCTAGTACCCAAGATATGACGGCTATCCAGATCAATGGTGTACGCCCTATTCCTGGTCCATATATGCACGTTGTACAACAGAACGTGAACTACAGTCAGGCCAACATCAGTAACATGAAGCTTCCGGCGGTGCGCCAACCGATGCAGTGGTCGCATGGAGTCAATGGGTCTCCGATGCTACGGCCTACGTCTATAGCTAATGGACTGGACGTCACAATGATCAATGGCTCCCTCTCGCCAAATTTGGCACAGGCTACACCTGCTCGTACGCCGTCTGCGAATGGGACGAGGATGAGTTTGCCCCGAAATATGTTGTCGCCTCATGGTCAGCATAGCAGCCCTTCGCCTATACCTTCGATTACACTTGCCCAATCTCCGCCTCGTCTACCCTCAACACCGACGATGGCAACAGCCCAACCTGTAGGGACAACACAGGGCAATTATTGATGTTTTCTGATCGCGTTTTTTCGGGTTTCTGTACAGCTAGTATATCCCCTTCTCTTTCGTACTCTTTTGGTCGGCACGTCTGTTTTGTTCTTTATAATGACATAAATTACTCTCCCTCCTCGCGTCGTGTATTTTATCAGAGACTTATCATTGATTCTCTCGATAGGTGGAGATCAACGTTTCGGTTTTGTAGGCAGTTTCGATACAATCTTCGTAATACACAGGTACTCTTATTGTGCTTGTGAATACTGTACTTTGGATCGGAATATTATGTGATTGCCAAACAGACATACTGATGTTGGGTCATATGGTGCAGACCCAACTGTTTACAACAGTTGTGAAGTACACCTAGACAGTCAATCCCGTGCTGGTAGGTCATGTCAAGCTTTCCCTCTTCTTTTTCTTTCTCTGTCTCTTTTTAATTTATTTCCAGACCGCCCACAAGCATCAGTATAGCGAGCGCTCGCTCACCACCTTTCAACCTTCGAAGATGACTGAAACTGCAACATTCTATTTTGCATACGGGAGCAATCTCTGGAAAGAGCAGATGAACCTTCGCTGCCCCGAGAATAACTTCTTGGGAGTTGGGCTGCTCAAGGAGTGGTAAGCAGTACATATAGACAGTGCTGTCCTGATCGCCGCTCATCTCATCTCTCTCAGGCGGTGGATCATCAACAGGCGTGGTTATGCCAACGTTGTCCCATCCAAAGAAGCTGGAGACGATGTTTACGGCTTCTTGTACAAGATCAATACGAAGGATGAGGACGTTCTGGATGTATACGAGGGCGTTCCCACCAGCTATCAGAAGAAGATCCTTCCCGTGACATCGCTTAGGACAGATGGCAAGGACGACAAAATCATACATTGCCTCGTATATGTGGATACGGAAAGGGTGTTGGATAGCATACCAAAGGACGAGTATATCGAACGAATGAACAAAGGCATCACAGATGCGGTGAAAGAAGGTGTTCCCAAAGACTACATTGACAAGTACCTGCGTCAATATATCCCAGACGAGCACTAGTGTAGAGGTATCAAAGTTGTGCCTGCAGAACGATCAGTACGAACACATTGAGCTATTTCTTAGCAACTTTACTGACATGGGCAATCAACTGTGTCTTCCGCCACCCACGAAAGTCGCACTGGGCATATCGGACATACCATATTCAACGTCCTTGGAATAGAAAGAGAGCCCATCGGAGGACATGAATGTGAAATGCTTTGATATACGAGATATGTCATCGATATCCAACTTCTCGGCAAAATTTACTGCAAGGATATAGGTATCTGAAGTTGGTTATTAGCGGGGGCGCTCTATTTTTGAAGTCATACATACAAGCCTGGAACAACAGAACGACGGTGTACCAGATGATTGGGAGCCCTTTCACGAAGGACCAACCCTTGTTGCAGAACTGAAGCGCGAACTCATCAAGGTCTCCTTGTATGCAGGACGCAATAGTCAATGAATCCACATGTCTGAATGTTGAGTACAATGTGAACGCAAATGCGCCGATTATTGCCACGTAATGAATCGCCACAAGCTTGCAATAGATGAAGGCGAAGTTGCGATTCTGGGAGATGCCTTCGGCGAACCTGATGTTACAATTAGATTCTGACGCTTAGAGGCTTTTGTAGGGAGTTCTACACGCACCCAAGGATGGAGAAAAGGCCTAACAAGGAGAAGACAATAGCTTGAACGAACTGTGCGATTTCGTCTTGAAGTGGTAGTGGATGTGACGCTTGCACAGGGGTGTTGGTACTTTCAATATCACAAAGGAGAGATTGAATAACATCATACCCATGAGGTTGATTTCCATCCAACTACCTACAGCTCCAGACGCTCCCAACATCAGGCCAACCAGGGAGAGTAACCAGACCCCCGACGCAAGTGGTAGGCACCCAAGAAAAGTACGGCACCGAATGAAAGCCATCCCTTTCAACCCAAGCTCCAGGCTGTACGCCGCTCAACTAGGAGCGACGAAAAGAAGTGAAAGAAGAGAAAGAAAGAGCCGTGAACAAGAAAGGAAAGACAGAGAGGAGGAAAATATATGGTATCCTTCCATGGAAGATCGGCCATCACGGTATCTATTGAATTATGGTAACTTGGACTCTTTCGAGGCTCACTGTTTCAGTTACTATCACGGAGAATATAAACGAATCTCTGGATGCACCAACCATCATTTACGGTTCCACGCGGAGGGGGGGAAAAATAGCTGGGTCCGGATACTCGGACCGTTGATATGGCTGTATTTGCCTCCGGCTTTCAGCCCAAGCAAATATCCAAACAACACGGCCGCGTCACCATTGGATTTAGCATACGTCTTCTCATCCCACCGTCATGAACACATTTGCAGAACGTTTCTCGACAACAGGTGCTCTTGCAGAGCTGCGATGGGCTCAGAAGGAGGTCGATGAAGAAGAATTTTCTGATGCTGCGTGGGGTTCTGAGGCTGGCTTTGGTAGCCTAGCAAAGGGTGTGCCCACTTTCAGTGTCCCGAATATTGCGGATGTGAGCAGGATGCATCGATATATACGAACCAGAGTATTGACAATCATGTTACCAGCCAGCGGCTTTTCTAAGGCTACACACCGATGACCATGCCGATCCCACTTGCAAAATCAAGATATCTCACGGAACAACGACACTTGCTTTTAGATTCCAAGGAGGTGTCATCGTCGCAGTCGATTCTCGTGCTACTGCGGGCAGCTACGTCGGTGAGTATAAACTTCTTAATCTTTTCTTGGGTCTAATGGGTTATCAAGCCTCGGGAACGGTGAAAAAGGTCATTGAAATCAATCCTTACCTTCTTGGAACGATGGCTGGCGGTGCAGGTATGCTCTTAGTGTATATGCTACACATCTGGCTCATAGTCATTTAGCCGATTGTCAATACTGGGAAACATACCTTGGAATGCACTGTCGCCTTCACGAACTTCGCAACCGGGAGCGCATATCCGTGTCTGCAGCAAGCAAATATCTAAGTAACCTCGTATACAGTTACAAGGGTATGGGGTTGAGTATGGTATGCACTATGATGCCTGCTCTTCATCAATTCTTAACTTTCCATGGCATATAGGGAACGATGATTTGTGGCTGGGACAAGACAGTACGTTCTTGGAATAAAACTTCGACGCTTTGTATATTCATGGCAGTATCTAGGGTCCAGCTGTGTTCTATGTTGACTCTGATGGTACGCGCTTGAAGGGAGACCTGTTTTCGGTAGGATCTGGCAGTACGTTCGCGTACGGTGTGCTGGATCAGGGCTACCGCTGGGACTTGACGGATGAAGAGGCACAGGAACTCGGCAGGCGTAGCATCTATGCTGCTGGTCATCGAGACGCCTTCTCTGGAAACACCTGTAATCTCTACCACGTCAAGGAAGACGGATGGAAATTTATTGGTCTGTCCATCTCACTGTGGCAAGATCCGTTTACTGACATTGGTCGATTCCTCTCAGGCAACTACGATATATCCAAGATGCATTACGAGGGCCCGGGCAATGTCCCCGGTGCTCCTGTTGGCGGATACGGATACGAGATGCGAGTTGAAGGGCTTAGTTCAGCGAATCCTCCTGTGGCAGCCCAGGCATAGATCATGGGATGTGTATCATATATTATGAAAAACAAATTATATGTCAATCTTCTACGCTTGACGGGAGAAGTTAGCGCTAGAGTCATACAACGGTCATGAATTAATCCAGTTCCAGAACCGAAGGAAACGATTTGAAGAAACCTCTTCTACAAAGCTCTGCTCGTACCGATCTATTTGGGCGCGCTCCAGCTCGAAGAAAGTCACTTCGGAAGGTTTCCGCCACTGAAAGAAGAATGTTAGTTTACGAACGTGACCACAGAAAATGTACGGACTGGCGTTCGGTGATACACCTTCCATGCCACGAACAGGACCGGGCAGATTCCAATCATTGCATATGAGAAGAGGAAAGTGGGTATGTCCCATCTGCCCTTGAGAAACACGGTATAGCCACCAACGAAGGCCATGAGCACGGTACCAAAGAGTGCATAATACCTGCGAGATTACTATTAAGAGACTTCAGTGGAGCAAGCGAAGGGAACCACGTACGCGCAGAAAGGCTGCCAGAAACTTTTGTGAGGCAACGTGGAGCGGTCAATGCCTTGTACTTTGAGCGCCTACAAATCACCGTATTGAGCATCCCGAGAACACGAAAGAAGTGTTTCCACTCACGTTGTAAAATCGGAGATATGTGAATGAGATGAAGGCAAAGTTCAACAGCTGCGAGGCTGTCACAAGGCTCACAAACCTAGGCTCAGCATTGGGACAGCGGACAATGAATAGGTGATCATATAACCTACCAGTTAAGAACCACAGCTGCGTTGGTCGAGACCTGTAAAAAGGCTACGAGAACCCGTCAGAGCCCAACGTTACCAGCGAGCTGTTCGCTTACCCAAGAGAGCTATCGCCAGAGTCAAAGTGACGGAATACACTGGCACGCCGGACCTCGTGCACCTTGCAAAGATTCTTAAAGCCTTGCCTTCAAGCGCCAAGCCAAACAGCGTCCTACTGGCGCAATACACATAACTGTTCCCCGCTGAGAAGATAGATGTCATGACGAGTGCGTTGACGAAATGGGGGAGAACTGGGATCCCCATGCGCTGCATCGCAATGACATAGGGCGACGACCCCGCCCCCGGCTTCGCATCAGAGAGCGCTTTCAATAGGTTCGTATCATTGTACGGTACCACAATCCCTATGCACAGAGATCCAAGGACGAAAAAGGTAGTCAGGCGGTAAAACACGCTCTTGTACGCTCGAGGGAGGTTCTTGCGCGGGAGTTCTGCCTCGCCTGCGGTCATTGAAACGTAATCCGGACCTGAGGTGGGGGGAGATAAGCAGGCTGAGAAAGAAAATGAGAAATCGGGCGTACCTGCGATAGTGAATGATGCTTGGATAAGGCAGGCCATGAAGCCCATAAAGCGGCCGAGGTCGCCTTTCTGGATGAACTCTGCAAATGGTGCTCCTGATATGTTGGATGCTAGAGATTGTCTGGTGAGCGATGAGTGGACGATATGGGTAGATAGGAAGACGAACGATTCCAGTAGCGGAATCCATACGCGTCGTGTAATGGATTACCACCCACCATGGTGATGAATGTGAACGATATCAGGCCAAGAGCAAGAAGAACCTTGCCAAATGCCAACCAAAACTCAGACTCTTGAGTACGGAGTTAGATACGCGAAATGAAGAATAAATGGAGAATTCTAACCTCCATACCATTTTACAGCGAAAACATTCAGAAAACTGTTATCGCAATCCCGTCAATCGGCATCGCTAAATGGGGAACGCAATATAGTAACGCACGCGTAGCACACGATCACGAAGGCGATAACAGCAGCGACGGGAATCTTGTCCGTCCAAAATTGCAATACGACGTTGAAGGCGACGATCTCGAATGGGACGAGTGCCGCTTCGAAGACGAAAAAGTTGATGGCGGCGGTGAATCCGAGGGCTGGGTCTACGAAACGGTCGGCGAACCGCACCTGTGGCAACAAAGTTGAAATAAGATTTGAGATGGAGCATGGTTACGTACAAATGGGGAAGAGATGGGAATCCAGGTGACCATCTCAGCTGGGGGAGGGGAGGCGGGGTGAGTTGGGGCTTTGGCGGGGAGGCACCTGGTTGCTCACAGAGACAGTTGTTGACTGCGAGAATAAAGGTAGACCATATCGTAAAGGCAAGGAACAAGCTGGCTAAAGGGGAAATGGGTGATTTGTACGCGACACGAATTGGACAGAGCAATACCAGGGCCTCCTTTGGTCAAAGACGCGCCAATCTGGACGAAGAGTGCTGTTCCGATGGTTCCTTTGAATGAAAAAGTTGGATGATAGTCTTGGGTGTAGGGTGTGACAACTCACCCCCGATGCCAATGAGCTGAATGTGCCTACTCTGTGGAAAGAATCAGCATAAGAAAAAAAACAGAACGGGACGAACACACCTTGAGTTTCCTATGGGTCTGGTCATCGGAATAGAGGCTCTCCGTCCCTTGATAGGTCAAAGTCTCCTCCGCATTAAGTTCTTTGTCGTCTACCGGGTGGTCTTTGAAGCTCATGGTGGTATGGATCCAACCTGTAGCACTCTTCAAATTTAATACAGTTCCGTGAAGCACGTCATCATACAGAATATGGACCACAATTGATGCACGCGAGGATCTGGAGAGGAATTACATGTGATCTTTTTGATGGGGGGCTAAAAATGGCGGAAGAGTGTGGAGTCGATGAGGGCGGCTGGCCAGGGCCCGACTCGGATGTAGACGTCGGCTCTAGCTGATTTCAGGAGGCGTAGAGGAGATGCAAAGCAAAAGCCAAGAGCTACTGCAGTACGCACAGATAGATCATCTGGTAGTATCTGGAAGCGCGTTGATGCGAGATATCTTATCATGTTTCTGTCGATAACGACGCCGCACTATGGTCGACGTCGCCTCTGCTCGGGTAGAGTCATATTCCAGTAGCAATTGACGCGAAAAGTGAATGTTTTATATAACACAAACCATCAACAGTCTGTCGCGGCATCGAAGAAAGAAGAAAGGAAGGGGCGCACGTAAGATTGAACGCCCCAAGTACCAGCACATGAGCACTGAGCCCTTGGCATCACTGCAACATCCCTTCAGCGACAGGACAAATAGAAGAATGTAGTCACTGGCAAGCAGTCCCCAGAAAATGGGAACAACCAATACTATCAAGCCTATTTGATATAGTTCATAGTAGACCGCGTAGGACCCTGGCCGTTGTGATGGCGGGATGGCGGGTCCATACAGAATTTTCCTGCAGCACATGCACCGAATGAGCACCGTAATACTGACGCAACCAGTGAAACCATAGGAGACAATGTGCCCTCGAGGTCGTGAAAAGCGATGTCATTATACCTCTGGGAAATATAGAGAAATGGAAAGAATAGCATGAGATGGCTGACCAACTCAGGGCGATGTATAGGCACAACCCAGGGACCGACAAAGGAAAGTGCCATTTATCCTCTGAGATAGAGTAGGGCTTTAAATAGACGTGGTGGCGGTAGGAGTGAAGGAATTAGTGTTTTTCGCAAAATTACTTAAGGGAGCTGGGTGTGAAATAGCGCACGAACTTGCAAATGCCGTTGGCGAAAACAAGTCACTATAGTGATCAACTTGACGCGCGGCATAACACCCTTCACCACCCGACTCTCGCACTAAAAAGAAATTCCGAAAGAAATAAAAAAGAGGCGAGTAAAAAGATTATTCTAGAGAAGGCGGGAATAGGTTCTGCCCGGCGCGCGTGTTTATAAGCTTGGCGAATGAATTGGTCCGGACCTCGTGCATAAGTAGTCAATGTACAAAAAAATGTCGCTCACGGTACGGTACGGCTGATGCCATTTCCGAGAACCTGGGCGAAAAAAAGGAAATCCCAGGTGGTGGAGAGAAGTAAAGAAATGGTGGCTGTGCGATCCTGTTCGACTTCACCATTTTCGACTTCAAGACCAGTCTTTTCAAGATTGCGTAGCCACATATGATCCGAAATAGAAGGGTATCTATCTGGTTACATCACCACGACTCGTATGCTGGCCTCTGTGGTACATTGAGGATTCTGACTTCCCTCAGCCGGGCCGTCCGATCAACTTTTGGTCTGTATTGTCGTCTGATACGAGAGACTAGGCCTGGTGTTGCCCATTCCTTCAATCCTTGTCGTTTGATTCCGCTATCCGTCGAGTAGGAGACATATCTAGGGATCAGAAGATGCTGCGCGCGGTCGGTGCCGGTGCCGGATGCCTAACGACTCATTTGAGGTGCATCAGAAAGAATAATGTATCCCCCTGGAAGCGGATGCACTGCGACGAATTATTAACGCGTATTTTTCTTTTGAATGTTCACTAGTAGTCTACCGCTTGAAATAGAGGAGAGGTCTAGATTGGTGATGAAATAGGTGATTTCTTTGACATATAATCATCTCGAATATGGTGATGACGCGGATCCGTACATCAGGGAAGGGCAAGGGACGGTATTAATCCCAGGCCCTCACAAGTATTTGCATTTCGGAAGCGGGGACCGACGTTGGAAAATGTAGCGACCAGGAGGGAGAGAATTTGCCTCATCTCGCGCCTTCAAGCTTCAAGTTCCTAGCCTTGGATTCTATATTGATCTTGTGTATCGACGCGCCAGTGCAGAGCGCGTTTTACCTCCATGAAGCCCGAGGACTGGGTTTCGTGTTACATCTCGGGCAATATGAAGCCTGATCATAAAAGGCTAGGATAACTGCGTGCACGATACATCCTTTCCAATTCCATACCTGAAACTCCGCCAGATTTGATTTGGAAAAAAGGACATGCTTCGAACTCCCTTCACTTTCGCAAGGCTCGGGGGGAAGAGTTGCCTTGAGATGATACAGCTTCGAGGCTGGGTATGTCGACAACGACCGGGAAATCATTGATGTTGTATCAAGATACATGCTGGCAACGCAGGTGATGATGGAAAACCAAGTGGGGCTACAGGCACTAAAGAAAGGTGTGTTCCCATCATCGAATATTAGATGGACACATGTGAGAAAGCAGCTCATGTTCGCGGGAGCATTAAACTCAAAATTTAAATTTAGTGAACAAAAACCAAGTGAAGAAGCCAAGCAAGATGTCTAGCAAAAAGTGGGTCTTCCGCAGAAAACCAGGCAGAAGGAAGATAGAAAGGGATCGGCACAGCAGAAACAGCGACGGCGACAAGTATGGTCAAAGAATGATGGATGATGGGAATGATGATTAGATATAAAAATGTTATATAGATTGTTGGAGACGAGGCAAGGTGCATTGAAACTTAGCATAGCTGCTGGGAAAGAGAAGCGTGAATAGGAAATCGATAGGTCAGGAGATGATATCGATGATATGAGAATATGACGTTGCCGGTGAGTCGCCGGATTGGCGGACTGGGTTCTTACCACGACGTTGGGTGAACTCAACTTTGTCCACCTTGGTTGCTCGCCGCCTTGGTCCTGCCTCGTTTCCTTGCCTTGCCCTAACTTATTCTTGGACTTGCCTGCTATTCTATTCTTCGCCGACCTGATTGGCAAACCATTCTTTTTCACTACCACCACCATCACCATCAGCGCTGGCCGTACTTCAAATATTGCCCTCCTTGCCCTGCAGACCATCCCGCCATGATGGCCTCGCTGCTCACCCCGACGCCGGCAAATCCACCAGGTCGCATATCGCAGCTACTGCCAACCGTCAAATGCTCAAATTGCCATCAGCCGGTCCCGCTCGCAGAACTAGGCGAGCATATATGCACAAAACCGCCACCTTTACCGCCTGTTCCAAAGCCAGCGAAGCCTTCGCCGGCATCTTCCTCAGGCATTTCCCAGCGGCTTCAGAACCTGGTATCGTCGCCCAAACCTAATAGTATACCTTTGTCGCCTTCCCGCCCTTCTCCCCCAGCTCAGCAACGTCCTACAAGTCGCTCTGTGCCACAACGTCCTACACCTTCACCACAACATCGCCCTAGCCCATCAACAGCTAGTGAACACACACGCGTGCGTAAGACCTCAGGACCATCATCTACTCCAAGCAGGTCCAGTCCTTTGGCACGCCCTGATCCGGACAGACGCGACACGTCGTCTCTAGCCACTCGACGGGACCTCTATGCACCATCTACCACGTCCCCGTTACGTTCTAGGACGCCTTCATCCGACTCTCGGACGCGCACCGTCTCCAGCAGCTCCAGTAGCTCATCACCAAGCACTGCTCGCCCTTCGTTCATCTCCACAAGGGACTCCCCTTCACCCCAGCCGCAGTCATCACCTAAATCTACAACACCACAGCCTGTAGCTCCGTATGTCGTGCCTCAAATCGACACCAAAATCGGCGGAGAGGCGGGCATGGCTGGTGTTGGCCGTCGTGGTTTTGCAGCTGCAGCTCGGGCAGCAGTCTTTCTCGCGCCTCAACCTCCACGCGAACGTCGTGATAATGCTCCTCAATTTCTGGATATTGCTGCCGCTCGCAGTTGTATGTTCCATCTTTCTTTGCTGCTTTTCGTTCATTGCTCATTGTGCTCTATAGTAAACGCCACTCCTCCTTTATCTCCGGGGTCCGGATATTCCTCGACATCTCCAGGTCCTGTTTCACCACTATCCCAATTTCATTCCCCTATCCTTTCCAAGCCGCCTTCACCCACCGCTATTAATGATAGCGATGCTAGTCCAATATCGCCGCTTGGCATACGCCTCCCCTTCCCCGATAAATTGCGTAAATCTATTACGCCCATTGATACAAACTCTATACCTATCCCTAATACTCCCTCGACGGCGACATCTCATACCCGCTCTAGAACCTCTTCCTCTACTTCTCAGAGTCACACATCCGCACGTTCCGTCAGTCGAAGCACGACCGCTTCACGGCGTGATGATCATATCCCCACATCCCCCAGTTCTGGATCAGAATATGGCTTAGCCTACGCTGACTCCACAGATTATGAGGATGAAGATCGAGACAATGTCAATACTAAAACGAAAGTCAATCCCCCTCCTCCTCTTCCCCTAACCACCTCCATTTTCCGTTCCACCTCTCAGACCAGCCAGCAAAGTCATATTCGTTTTCCATCAGCCTCGGATCATGGTCGCTCGGTTAAACAGCCATCTCCAGCTCATCAGAAGAGCTCTGGTTCTGTGTCGTCTGTCACCGATGCTGACGTTGCTGCTGGGACAGGGAGGGATAGGAGCAATTCTTCCCTTATCGCTCAGGCACTTGGCCTTTCTCAAACACCGCCGAGCAGTTATGGACGGCTCGGTGGACCGCCTTCGCGTAGCGGGCGGAGCGCTAGTGGGAGTAGCAGTGGTAGCCGTAGCGCCTACTCCCGTAGCACCTCGGTCTCCTCTGGAACCGGACTGGGGATGATTGCGCAATCATCTTCTGGTCTGACTACCGGTAAACTGGAAAGGGCGATGGAGACGTTATTGGAAGACGTCGCGTTGGATGACGCACGATCGTCGTTGTCCAAGAGCAAGTCTACGGGGAAGCAAACGTATTTCAAGAAAGAGGATGGTAGTGATGGGCGGACTTCGGCTGTGCCAATACCGTATCGGAGTAATACGATGCAGGTGACGAGCAGTCCAGAAAATAAACCTGTGAAGCTGCCGGCACGCGCGAGGACGGAGAAAGAGCGCTCGTCAGATTTGGAGCGGGTGAGGAAAGGGAAGGAAGCGCTGCGTGGTATAGAGCGACCGGCGAAGAAGGTTCGGATTTGTGTGCGATGCGATAAGAAAATCGAGGATGGGAGGTGGATACAGGTTGATACCGGAGGTGTCCTTTGCGAGCAGTGTTGGAAGAATATGTATTTACCCAAAGTAAGTTTTTTCTCTCTTGATGAACGAATAGCTGATGGTTCATTTTATCTAGTGTCGACGTTGTAATTTACCTATAGAGAAACAAGCAGTATCGTCTTCTGACGGTCAACTTAAAGGAAAGTATCACAAAGACTGTTTTAATTGCCATATATGCCACGTACGTTTCTTCTGCATCGAAATCGCGGCGTTGATCTGATTCTTCCTTGTCCTCAGAAATCTTTTCCCGACAAAACGTTCTACGTATTTGACGGCCGACCATTATGCGCTTATCACTATCATGAAGCCAACGAATCCTTATGCGCTGCTGCTACGTGCGGCCAGCCAATCGAGGGACCGTGTGCGGTCTCGCATGCGGGAGATCGATACCATCCTGAACATCTTTTATGCCAACATTCAGGATGTCACGAGAAGCTGGAGGAGTACTGGGAAGTGGATGGGAGGATGCTGTGTGAGCGACACGCGAGACGCGCGGACGACGTGGATGATTACGCGGCGATAAAATCTATGAGGCGGGTAACGAGGTTTATTGACCTGGCTGGTGCGTCTGAGCTTGGACTGAGATGAACACTCTTACATTGCATCTTAATTTATTTCTCCTCTATCACACTTTCTGGGGCTGCAACGGACCGTATATCTCTTCACATTTTTCGCATACCACCATTTCGTTTCGTTGGATCTGACTGTAGTTTACCAATCCTAGCATCTTAATTCTACATTCGTTCGTTTTTCACTCTCTTGGGACTTTATCATCTACATGTTTTGATTTTGATTTGTTATGCTTCTTATGTACCTATATCTATCCTGTAAATACCTAATTTTGTTTGACCGACGCCGTTTCTTCGCGGACAAGGCCGTCGGACCGATTCTTGTTCGCCATCACGAACGAACGCTACTAGTGTAATAATCTTGTGCAACGAGCTCGGTCAGCGACGATGTAAGGAAAAGTTTGCTAATACTTAGAGAGGCGGAGGCAAGCAAGTCATTAAGATTTTGTTGAGTAAAGGTCTATTGAAGGCTCACTCCGTTAGCGAAGTCTCTGGTCAGACATAGGTTCAAGCGTGAGATCATACTGGTAGATAATGGCTAAGCATGTCAGTACTGCATAATTCCGAGTCAATTGTTTACATCCTCAGGTCACACCATGCAAAACCCTGTTCGTAATATCCTCCAGGACTCGCCGTTCCAGATTTCTGGTCCCACCGCTGCCCCATGATGCTTTGTCGGTGACATGTCCACTCTGAGTAGGTGGCAACACATCACTGTTCCCTTTTGAACCCTTCCCTTTCTTCCGCTTTGTCTGGCGCGCACCGTTGTCTCCTTCGGTCCCTGAAGCATCTCGGGCACGCTTCTTGCCCTTGGTCCTCTTCTTCTTAACACAAGAGTGTGGCTTTACTCTATCGGTCGGCCCTAGATCACTGTTTTGATGGTGAAGCTCCACGACATTGTGATCTATGAAAATGGTGGTAATGATGGGCGTGGCAGCTGGAGACTCAGATACAGAAGGCAGTGGCGAAAGTATAAGTACATGGGTGGTGTCAGTTGAGAGCTGAGCAGCAGATTGCGAATGCGAGAAATTGAGGTGTAAGGGTCCATCCTGAATTGATCATGTTGGTATGTCGTGAATAGAAGATTAAATACACCGCTTACCTGGCAGCTAGGCCCCTCATCATCAACGTCTTCCAAGGTAGGATGGGTGCAAGACCGGCATGCTGCCACCTTCATTGGAAGCGGCTCAAAATATGGATCATGTCCATCAGGAAGGCTATGGAGCGTGCCAAAGGACATATTTTCATCATGGAGGCATTGGCGGATAAGTTGCTCAGGCATTGTTTCGGAGGGGGATAGATAGTGTGTACATAAGAAGGCGCAGCCTCAGTTAGTGGAGGTCAAAGCGATAAACGCGATAGGACAACGCGATCAACCAACGTCATGATACATCGTGATCGAAGCTCCCGTGATCGAGCACCGGCGTTGAACACTTTACCATGTGATCAAAATCCATGTCACCAGCGACTCTCTACTAACCCTAGACCAGTACTATACATCCAGCGCTTTATTCGTCTATACGGTTCCACTGCTCTCATATCCGGCTTCACTGTGGTATAAGTCAAAGCAGCAGTATATCCGCAGCGTTATATGCTTGTCGACAGATAAAGGTACTGTCCAGTTTCCACCCTGAACAAGCATTGGTCACCTGATTCATGAAACGAAAGGCTTACATCGTTGGGAGGAACGTCATTCGACAGGTATCAACATCAAAAACTCGAACACGGGGTGGTAAGCGCAATACCTTAAGAGCATAGGGAAACAAGTTATCCCAATTCCAGCCATCGTCGCCAGCCAGTTCAGCAAAACGATCATAATCGTTAGGCAATGAGTTGGTTGTTCAGCGACTCCTGAGGAACTGTAGTATAGTTCCAGTCGAAGGATGTGTGCGGCGATGCTTGAGGACCAAAGAAAGGTATAGTGATGTTGTCAGAATCGAACCCGACATTGTTTCTCCCCGCTTCCACGACCAACACAGAGGTGTTGGTATTCTCGGCCAGGCGTGCAGCTATGACATTTCCCGCTGTCCCCGCTGTTAATCAATAATAAGTTAACCGCCAGATACGTCTCCAACGCGCCTGCTTACCTCCTATGACAACAAAATCGTACTGTTTGTCTGTAGGCAACTGACAGGGATCATCGTATACGGCTCCTAAGCCAGATTTGAGCGAAACTAAGATGACTCCGAGAGAGAGAAGAGAGAACATGACAGAGGCTTCCGATGAGGAGTTGAAGAACAGACAAGAACCTTTTTATACAAACCAGGTGCCTCGATTCCAGTTGTAAGCGATGCAACAACAGGGCATTGGCGGCTATGCCTCAGGACATAACCGCGCGGACGCGTTGCAAGTATTCTGGGCTAAAATCTGCTCGAGCAGCCAAAATGTCACTGGCGGCGCGCTGTACAGGCTGTCAGTGAACAAGAAAGAGTGATCCGTGCCTTGATGGAACTGATGGCGCCGATACATTTACCGATCAGAAAAACGAGGCCGCAAGATGTTGCGACATTTCATTTGATCTTCTGATGATAAAGACGAGTTCAGAAAAACAGGTTGAAAGGCGGGATCATTTACGTATTCTTCTAAGGTAAAGAAAAGAGCTCGGAAAACGGAATGGAAAAGGTAAAGGAAACCGCTTTTCCTGGTAGAAAGGCAGCTATATTTGGCGCGCCAAAGGAGCGCTAATAGGACAAGTTTTTCATTGCGTTTTCCGTATCCCGTTTTTGCGTTATACAAAGGTGATGAAAAATCACGACATTTTTAGAATGCCTTTTTCCGTCCTAAAAAGGATATACCTGACGCTAGGGCACTGCAGAACATATCCGGGATCGTAATTGCAAAGAACATCCCCTTGTCGGAGAAGATGACAATGGAGCCAGATATCAAAGCAGCAACTTCAGTAGAACTTACGCTCTGAAAAGAAAGGCCAACACCTGTTCTATCCGAACATTCTTCTCCTCCGACTGTCACTCTCAAACAATCATATACGACAGCAAAACAAGCTCAGGAGTCTTTCAATCTTTCTCCGATATACTCAAGAGCGCCCAGCTTCTTCGTGGCAAGTATCGTCGCAGGCTCAGACCATTATACGTTATTTCGACTAAAATCCGTCTGCGCTTGTTGAACAAAATCCGAACTGGGACGTAGACAGTCTCAAGTGCGCGTATATCTTCCTGGAAGGCCTCAACTCGGATGTAAGAGAAGCGATCAAGTCGCATCTGATAAAGTACCAACTGGTCCATGACTTAATGCCTATAGCTCGCCATCTGATTCAGAACTCTTCCACTACACAGCCCTAGTCATTAGCGCTGCTTGTTGTCGCATCGCCTGTATGTCGGGCGTTGCCAATTATGTGGAAGATCTTTTTCGGGAGGAAGAGGACTTGCGCGAACGGATAGGACGAGTATTCTCGCTGAAGATGGGTCCTCGATAGACCTCTTTGATCGGTATAATGACGCTTGTATTGTCATATACCTGCATATAAGCTCATTAGCAGTTACGCTTGACTTCAGATATACTAAGGCCCTTCAACTCAGCATTGAAGGCTCTATGCAGGACCATTGTTCGTTAAGAGCTATACTTAGTAGTAGTACCAGGTGCAGGAGGTAGGCCCAACCGACATAGAATTTTAAGTAGCAACCTCGTAAAACCATGAAACTTCTTTACGAACGGGAATAATAATTCACCCTTTCTACGAAGACTTCGACGTTGTCCAATACATCAATTTGCAAATTCCGTAGTACTGATTCCATCAACAGCGACGTCGCAGCAGGGTAGGACACACGCCCAAGCCTCTTCACTGGAGGTTCGGCGACCTTCTTAAGAGAATCAGCGTCGGAAGTCTTGTTCACAGGTTGGGAGGAGCGCCCGGCGATTCATTTAAGTCCCTACCCATTGTGTCGCCTTTCTGTGGAATGCAACCGTTAGACGCAGCTTATGCAAGGTAGTAGGACAAACCTATCGGCGACGTATAGTCCCACAATTCTCACTGTCCAATGAAAGTAGCGCCAGCTTCTTCAAAGTTCCCTTCCCGTAGAGACGCGGTCATCTAGAACGGGTTTGGCAAAGACATTGTATACTCCAGCACTAGGTTTTACAGCCCTCAATTCTTTGTGTACTGGGGAAGTGCAGATGCTTGAGAAACACCTGTGTGAACAGACCTGTTCCGTCATCGATTCTGCGACCATCGGTGAGCTCAGAAGACTAGCAAGAGGCGGACGAAGCGAGTGGACACACTCAAAGACATCGAACGGAGGCGAAGCTTTCACTATCTCCCTTATTGCGGATAATGTATTACAACGGACACACTGCGAACCCAGGAAGCGGAGAAACCGCGTCATCTTTATCCAAACCAAACTACCCTGGGCAACATTGCGACTGATAATCCATACCTCTTGGGCAGCGCGTTGCTGTGCAAGACAGGCAGAGCATCTGAGAATGGCATCATCATGAAGCAGTGGGAAGGAAGAACGAAAGATGATAGAGAAGAACCGCCAGAACGAGACATTGCATGGTTCACGATGACACCTTGTTACCAGTCATAATGCGCAGCAGATCACGTCGGTAACGACGAGAGTTTAGAGGAAGTTGAAGTGGATTTCAAAGACAAGTGGCCGGCGAAAATATATGCCATTCTGGAGTCCATATTGAAGAAGTATCGAACTCATTGGTGACTGCTTGGCAAAACTCGTATCCAGTGGTTTCGAGCCGTTCTTCAGAATTCTTGTCATTTCTCTCTCTACAGCGCAGGAAAGTCTGAGGAACATTAAGCTCGACCTTGTATTTACATCTTGGGGTACTTATCGCACCGGCACGACTCTCCATTGCAATGATTTGTTCCACACGAGTCCTTGGGTTGACATACTTATACACTGCATTGAAGGTGATAAGCCATCGGGACAACATTGAACGCATAAGTGAGAACAAACCTTGGCCTGAATCACCGCCTCGGTAAAAACGCCGCCCTAACTAATCCTCTCACCCTCCACTCCCAAGCAACCAAATTCACCCTGCGCGTCACCTCGATGCGTATCGAGTCTTTGGAGTGCAGTATGCAGTGAAGATATGCAAAGACGAGCGCGTCGAGTGGTGTCGGGGCCCTACCCAGTGTCAGCACTATAGAAGAAACAAGCAAAGAGAACGTACTCGGATGACAAGAACCACTTGTCGGTGCCCAGTCTTTCTGAGAGCGCCCCAATGGCTTCACGGTAGCGCGACTGTATAGCTTCGCGGGGGATGCGCGTGCCGAAGGGCGGGAAGAGGGAAGTGAGGCCCGACAGTGGTGCCGGAGGCGGCGCGAGAATGGACTCGATTGGGCGGGTCTTGGTTTCCGCTAGGGAGAATAGCGTTTGCGTCGGTTGGACGAGGAGCAGAGCAGCGTGTACACAACCTTCCAACAGCGCCACCCACGCCCGACTCTCGTCACGCGCCGCCTCGTCTTTGTAGCCTTCCAGCCCATCGTCATTGTCAATGTTGACCTTGGTGTCCACCCAAACAGGCAGCTCCCTCGCCGCTAACAACTGCGCGCCGTCCCACAAGTTGGGAAGCTGCCCGTCGATGGAACCTTGGGGGTCAACGTCGGTACGCACGGCGATGTGATCAAGGCCGCGCAGGGCAAGGTAGGCTTGCCATTTGAGGCATTCGACATCGGAGCTGAGGACGCCGTCAGGTGAGTGTGGAGGATGGATCCATAGGCAGGGAGTTGGGTATGTCTTGAATTGGGACGGAGGAGGGATTGGAGGATAAGTGTAGAGAGGGAACGGGGAGAGCAGCTTTTGGATGATGGGTGGGACTTGCATGGCGATAGGTCTAGACCCGAAGCTTGACTTTAGTTTTGATAGCCGATTGTGGCGCTTGGGGTGCACCATTTTAACCCCCTGAAAATGGGGGCATAGCTCAGTTGGGAGAGCAACAGACTGAAGTCTATAGTTAGTCTTCTAACACGCGACGTACACATTCGATACTGCGCGAACCTTGGATGCTGTTAGGCATATAAGAAAACGACGATATTCCCATTCGCTAGTACCAAAACATTCATGCATATGATTCCGCACCGTTATGAATCTATCGCTCCCACCCTTCGTCTCCTCCGTTACATTAAACATCACTCGCATACCGGGCTTATGAAAGGGCGCTGATTTGGGCGAACAACGAAAAATTACCATAGGTACCAAAACCCGCCACTGTGACCCTGTTGCTCTTCCAATCTAAACAATGACTTCGATTGTCACTTATTTTGAGAGCACTGAGTCGAGAATCCTTTCAGACAAGTCAAGCCCAAGGCTGATTTCTTCTTCAATGGCGTGACAACGCAACATAAATTATTTTCCCTAAGGGGGCATAGCTCAGCTGGGAGAGCAACAGACTGAAGTGAGATAAACCGCGTACCCTTAAGTCTTCTGGAGGTCCCCAGTTCAATCTTGGGTGCCCCCATTATTTTATTTTTCTAGTTAGCACACTCCGGACTCAGGAGTCAGGACTAGGGTTGCGCACGAAACCTCCAGGGGGGTAACTTACCGTTTCTTACCGACCCCTTCCAAAGGGGGGTGTTTTGATACGGCAATTTACCGTTACTTACATGTCACGTGAGTAATCACATGACGGACGCGCAGCAATCGCAAATTATTTTTTCAGGACGTCCGTGTTCGTGTTTTAGGACATTTTCTTTGTCGAGCTGTAACATATTGCATATTTACTCCTGCACAACGTATGCGGAATATACATGTAATTATGTTGAATTTTTATGCTTATCAGGCAGCCACATGATGTGTAAGTTACCTCGACAGAAAACCCCTCCAGCGAGGGGAGGTAACTTACCAGTAAGTTACCGGTAAGTTACCGGTAATAAACCCAAGTGTAACGAAACCTAGGTTTCGTGCGCTACCCTAGTCAGGACTCAGCAGTGTCACTACCAAGTTCCAACTGGTGAATTATGATTGGTAAGCGCCGAGCGGTCAGTGGTCAGTGGTCACTGTCATTGCTTCGGTCCCTCGCAGTCTGACTAGGGAGGAGCAGTGAGTACTCAATGGATGGGCTCTGGTGTCAATAATGGAAAGACTTAAGTCTCACTTAGAGATTGCCAGAGAGCTTATGGAATTGGTTGCTATGTACGGTGAAAATACAGTCAACTCTGTAATAACCCACACCTCTATAAGGACATACCACCTCATAAGCCATAGGTTTGTCTACCGAAGTGCATATTCCCCTCGAATTCCTCTCTTTAAACCCACACTCCCTCATAACTCATAGCTGAGTGGGAACAGAGGGGCATGGGTTATTACAGAGTCAACTGTACTAATCTCAATATTTTAGGACTTTGGAGCTTTGAATTGACGGCATTTCGACGCAGCGCGGACCCACATACTTAACAAGTAATCCCGCTTCAGGCGGTATTACTTAATACATTACCTAATGCCACTAGCTGGCTTACTATACGTCATCTTTCAACAGCTATACATCTTCTCTTCCTTCTCTCTTCTCTCTTTTTCTACTCTTTCTACTTTTCACGATGGCAGAAGAAATCCAGATAAACGTAAAAGGTTTCTCACATACTCTTTCTCTGCTTCATGTTAATGGCACTGATTCGCATTGTGACCTAGGACCGGGCGAAATCAAGCTTCAGATAACGATCGCGACAGATAAAACGGTTCTCGAGCTGAAGCAAGCAGTCGCTGAGAAATCTGACGTAGAAGCGGAACGGCAGAGGCTCATTTATTCTGGTATTTCCCCGATTTTCCTCCTACGAACAGCTTGCTGACAAAATGGGTACTAGGACGTGTCTTGAAGGTGATATCAAGGCTGTTCTATCACAAACTATCCGTGCTGACTATCTCCAGGACGAGGATGTTCTTTCCACGTACAAAATCAGCTCTGGGCATACGATTCACATGGTGAAAGGAGTGGCGCGCGGGGGGAATACGTCTTCGTCAGCGGCGGCAGCAGCACCGCAGCCTCTTCCCACCATGCAAACGGGACAAAACCCCCATGATCCACTCACGCTGCTCAACAGCCACCTGGGATACGGTGCCATGGCAGGCATCAACCCCTTCGCTGACATGGGCCTAAACCAGAACGACCCCAATATGGTGTGTAGCTGTATTCTGTTCTCCACAGCAATTAATGAGTGATTTGCACAGCTCCAATCGATGATGAGCTCACCCGAATTCCTGCAACAAATGGCCGGGATGATGGCGAACCCTGCCGTGCTCGACCAAATCATCGCTTCTAATCCACAGTTGCAAGCTATGGCTCCACAGGCCAGGGAGATGTTTCAGAGTGAGGGTTCCGCCAGATGATGTGTGTTCATCGATCTTTTTGCTTTGTACTGCCTTGCTGATCATGACTTTTAATGTATAGTTCGACCCACAACGGCTTCAACAAATGATGCAGATGGCGCAGATGCTTCAGGGAGGTGGAGCGGGCGGAATGGGTGGATTGGGCGCATTTGGAATGGGTGGAGGCGCGAGTAGTTTCCCTGCTCCAGGCGTGCCAGGCGGCGCCGCACCCGCTACTGGAGCAGCAGCCGCCACGGGAGGTGCGGCAGCAGCACCTGGAACGGGGACGACGCCGCTACCAAATTTGTTCAATCCCTACGGTGGTATGTCGACTCCGAATGCGCGTCCTCCGTTTGCACTCGATTCTGCGTTGACGCGGCAGCTCCTCCTAGGAGGCGGGCTACCTAGCGGACTTGGCGGTGGACTTGGTGGTGGACTTGGTGGTGGACTTGGTGGCGGACTAGGCGGATTTGGTGCTGCACCCACAGCGCCGGCGGACACGAGATCGCCCGAAGAGCGGTTCCAGGTTCAACTGCAGGTGCGTGTCCTTTGCTTGTCTTCGTTCGGTTCCTAATGCACCCAATAGCAATTGCAAGATATGGGTTTTACAAACGCATCGCAGAATGTTCGGGCGCTGTTGGCCACAGGTGGTAACGTGCACTCGGCGATTGAATATATTCTTGGTGGTGGTGGGATATGAATGTAGAACACGGACGTATTTGTAACCTTTTTCAGCGCTGATTGTTGCATGTATTCATGTTTTTCTTTAATGTACTACCGGGCTCATATATCAATTTACTGATGTAGAATATGAGATTAGCCTGCAGTCTTTTTCTAAGATCTACATCTGCGCAGCAGAATATTTTCTCAACACGGGATCTACCAGCAATCTTCCCATGACTTTCTCTTCTAAATGTAGCTGCAAATCAACTCCCGCATCGTACCAACGACCATGTTCTCCGCTTGTATTCTGCACTTCCATAACCTGCAGCAGTCCATCCAATTTAGGCATCACCGCCTCGACGTACCGTGACCTCAGACCCCCAAACCCGACCTCGTAGATTCCAGTATGCACCCACGACGTGACCAAAACATGCCGGCGCCCCAGAAATGCCTGCCACAATCTCTGCGGCGCCGCTTCAAACTTCTTCTCGTGCAAATGGGCCTTCAGCGCATCAACGGTAAACTGCGACAACGTGTCGTGAATGCCTTGTGCTGTAGGCGTGCGCACATCCGCAAGCATGATAGGCGACCCGATGAACCTGTCCGGGAGTTTTAACCGTGGCCGTAACCCAAATGTGAGATCCATGTGGACTTCGTCTCCTTCCACAAGGCCACGAGCACGATTGATGCACCCCCACACATGCGCCAAGATGGCCTCCATCCGTGTCCCACCTTGCATTTGCTTCACTTCGTCCCGGGTGAAGTGAAGGACATAGTGGGAGACGGGTGCTGATATGTCCCATTCGCTCCAAGGCATTCGCGTCCCTCCCACATCTGCAGGAGGATCGAATCCTGGGGGGACTTGGGATGGGAATGGGCAATCTGAACCGGAGATCCACCAGTCGTAACGGTTGCAAGGTAACAGACGCGCCTCCCTGACCAGAGCTTCGTCGACTTCTGAAGCTGTCGCATAAGCGTCGAGGAGCTGGGGGTTGAATATTGGGTTCGGGACAGCGTGTTCGATGCGAGCCCAGTCCTTAGCGAAAAGGGCTAATGTGTGTGCATCGGAGAGAGGATGTGCTAGGCGAATGCCGATGGCAGTTCCTCCGCATGCGAACGTCGTGACTTGAACCAACATGGCTGGACCCTCGGGATCAACGGGGGCTAATGGCGTCGAAGGAAGGAACTTGGCTGCGGGTAAACCAGATGCATCCCATGCTTTGGGTCGCGGCGAAGGGATAAGGTCTGCAAGTCGTGCATTAGCTCGCGCATCGACGAAAAGAACCCCCGGATCCGTAGCGGAACCCCACGTTAGAGCGAGTCGGAAGGAAGGAAGACGGTGAAGACGGCCACACCATTGCGGATAAAAGTCGAGGGTTTTTCTGAGAGTGGATTTCAGGTCTTCGAGTGGAGGGGAGGCGTCGTAGAACCATACGGCTTCACAGGGACTGAAATTGCCTACTGTCGAATCGATGATGGAGAGAGGAACGGTGTGTTCTCCGGACGAAATACTGTGAGGGAACTCCCGGTTGGTATGGAGAATATCAACAAATATGGTGTTGCTGGCCATGAAGATGGAAATCCACTACTGTGATAAATGGATTTTTACCATCGAATATATACACTGACCTGAGTCAGAACCATTCCGGGTCCGCCTTGAACGCGTTTGCACTGATGAACGTTAACGCGATGGTGACGGAACCGAGATATGAACTTATCATCTTGTGCAAACCATTGCGAAAGACGATTCGGATGAATCGTCGCAGAGTTCCAGTCTCCCACTGTGAAGTCCAGACATGTTCAAGTTACACTTGACCGTTCCCATTTTTGGATGACCAGGTAATGCCGGCCCGCTACCTTGACGTCATACGACTGGCCGACGAATGCTAAATATATTGAAGTGGAAAAAGTCCACCTCTTCTCTCACTCCGACGATGTCGCACCCCTCGTTCGTGTATCTAGATCCACGCTCAACGCACGCCCAATTCGGACATAGCAACTACGTCACCCTCGACATGTCTTTCGAGTACGGCCCCTACATCCCCAACTACTGTGCCCTCCCGCCCTCCGCAACAGATATCTACTCCCTCCGTTCCCCTGCCCTCTACAACGCCCTCCAAGAATTCTACGAGTCGCCCATCGCAAAAGCCCCTCCGCCCAGCGACCTGCAGAACACCTTACACTTTACCGCCGTATACTACCGAGACACGTCTGCTCTTGCCGTCATCCACGGTCTCTGCATGCAACACAAATTCGAGGCGCATCTTCTCATGCTCAGTCTCGGGACGCTGCCCAAGAGGAAGGATGGGCAGGAGGAGCTGAGTCGTATCAGGTCCCAGGGTGATGTTGATATATCTGCTAGTAGAAAGGCTATCGCCATCCTTGTCTGGTCTTTCCTAATTGACAGAACTCAAGCCCAAATAGGTGAGTTGCAGATCTTTCTCACGACTCGTACTAATTCATCGCCAGCCCAATGGAGGGCGTATAGTGACCAGTGGCGACAAGTCACTGAAGCGAGTGAGTGACGCCGCCTTCATTCTATCCTGACCTATCCTTATCGTTGTTCTAGGCGTGTTTTTCCGCGCCCTAAACCGTTGGTTCCCTCCGTCATCCCCATCGCTCTCAACTTTGTTATCTAGTGCAACCAACATCCGTTTTCGCAAGTTTGAAATCCAAATAGAACCAGACGACTACATGTGGAGTATGATTCATGGTGAAAATTGCAGTAAGCTACGCCAGGGCGAATCTGACCTTCTTTATTCCAAGGCCATGCAAGTGCTGCGACATTTACCTCACAGCAAAGGCGCCGTGTTGAAGAACGCTCTAAAACCGTGTCAAATCGTTCACTCGTTTTCGTATACACATTATAGAATATTACACATTTATATATCATTCCCAGATTCCTGTCATAAAATCAACAGTCTGTTGTACAATCAAATTGGAAACAGAACTGAATGTTGTCTTGCAGGAAAGGCTTGTGAGTCATTTTCCATTTCTCGAGCAGCGTCGTCGTCTGGTCGTCAAGTTGGGCGAGGTTCGATAGGCTCACCTTTGACGTGTTCTTCCTGGTCTCAGTTCTCTCCATTGTCAGCACGGCCGACATCTCAATAAAAGTCGTAGCAACGATATGGCTCGAGACTCAAAGTCAAGAACTTGAACCTGTAGGCGGTCGGAATTGCTTCTATGCATCGATTCTGTCGCATGAAGCTAGGGGTTGAAAACTGGGTTTGGAATAACGAGTTCAATGCAAGCCCAGTCCCTAGCGAAATGGGCTAATGTCCGCTAGGCGAATGCCAATAGTAATTCCCCCGCATGCGAACACCGGGTCTTGAATCAACATGGCTGGACCCTCGGGGGCTAACAGGCTAGACGGGAGAAACTCAGCTGCAGGCAAATCAGGTGCATGATCATGCGAGGTAGGCTGTACCTTGAAACTTAAACATCGACGTCTCTAAACCTTGCAGTACGGTTCAAAGTAAGCGAAAAACAAGCATGCACGGAAGCTCCAACTGTATGCCAAAAGATAGGCGGCTGACAACGAAGATGATTTCGACGAGTAGTGAATATACATTTTCAGACATCGTCACGACAAGGAACTCAAGCGCTGTGTGATAGATTCAATCTTTTTGATGTATGAAATATTTGACAGCATCGGAATTTGCTCTGTGAAGGACATAAGCATTTGTTAGTTGGGAAACCTGGAAGCGTGAAGGGAAACCTTTTGGTACTTCTGGCGCGAGGTATCTGTACATTAAAGGAGCTGTGTTCGATCAAAAGAGTTTCCGAGGTGTCGCAGACTAACCTGGCGTCAACAGACAGCTGGAAAGAAACTAGACTACTTAGTAACGCCGGCAGCCGCTGAAACCAGGTGGTTTGGCAACACTGGCAGCTCAGAGCACATACGAGAGCTGAAAATGGAAGAGGCCGCCATCATCTTTGATAGAGGCTGTCTCGTTCGCTATTTAAGGCATTCAGTCGGGTCGAAGGCGCAACAAACGAACCGTACTGACCGTTAAAGTCGAATTGTGATTTTGAAATAGCAGCCACGTGTGAATTGTCGTATTTTTGACTCATCACTTGGCACTTGCTTGGCATGATCGTAACCGTCGCACAAAAGGACATCGCTATCTGTTCTGGCAGACATTGTCATTGCAATTTGGTGGCTCATGTTTGTCTACCATGCGCGCGTATGGCTATCGGACCTTACCACTTGCTTCAGTGCTTTATCAGTGCGTGTTCTGCATATCACGAGGGCTTTCTGGTCGGTCGAGATCCTAAGCATGTCCTTGTCAACGGTCATGTACTCATGCACCAATGACGCGATGGAATAACTAGTGTTCTCTTCGAATGTCTAATCCGGGGATTTTGTGCCGGCCAGGCAGTTCTTTCTGCAGCACCGTCATAGTTCCGGGATAGTCTTCTCTGCGTTCGCTGCTTCTGGCCTTCACAGCGTCGTGGCCGACTTTCTAAGACTCGAGACGACACAATAGCCCTATGTTGCCTATGCAACGACCCCATAATCGCTGAATCTGACTAGGGTGTTGTCGTCTTCCTACGGATTTGTGCTTCATGACCAGTGGTAGACAGCCAGCATGAGCCTTGATTGTGGATCATCAAGCATACAAATCCTGCACTTCTGCCTGCATGGTGTCCGTTCTCGGTGTAATACATACACATGTACAGGACCCTATTGATGGTCCAAAGAAGCCACAAGCAATATGGTGCTCGCGTCGCGATATGAAACTGGTTTGGTCTTATCTCGGCGTGCTGGTCGACCTGCGCGTATAAAGGTCGGAAGAAAACAAAGAGAGCGTTCATCACCGGTCTACTAGGTTGTCAACTGTAGCCATGTTCTCCCTCTCAGTTCGCTCCTTCTTGTACTCTCTCTGCCTCTCCGCGGTCGCTGTATCCGCCGCCCCGGGACTTTCTCTCTCACTTTCCGGTATTGTCTTTCTATCAGCGTTTGCATCACAGATTATCCTGACGACCATCGTAGGTGCTGATTCTGTGGTTGATGTCGAGAATCTCAATGTGGCCGCAACTCTCACTAACACCGGTGATATGACATTGAAGATCCTTAACGACCCTTCCAGTATCTTGTCGTCGAAATTCGCCACCCACACTTTCGACATCAGCAGCGATAATGGATCCCCCGCTTTCACTGGTGTCAAGGTCAAGTACGATCCTGACTACGTCGTGAAGAAGAATGCGGATTCTTCCTTTACGGTCCTTGCACCTGGTGAATCTGTCACCGTCAACCATGCCTGTGCGTTTTCTTCGCAACTTCAAGGATAATAAGTACTAATCGCTCCTTAGTGGGCGCTGCCTACAACTTCACTGGCTCTGGCGAAGCATCATATAGCATCGAGCCTTCCAGTCTCTTCTATTATGTCGATCCCGACACCAATGAGCTCGCCAGCATCAACGCCGACACGCAGCAGCATACTGCTAAGATCAGTGGCACGCTAGCGATCGCTCGCCGCTCCGATCTCGGTAAGAGGATCAGCTATAATGGCTGCACGTCCTCCAGGCAGACCACCCTTGTCTCGGCCGCTGCTGCTGCCCAGACCTACGCCCAAAGCTCTTATGAGTAAGCTTTACATTCACATTTTCAAATCGTTTCTTCGCCAATACCACGTCAATAGCTACCTCTCGTCGCACACGGCCAGTACCACGCGATATGTCACCTGGTTCGGAACCTACACCAGCGCTCGCCACTCTACCGTCCTCTCGCACTACTCCAACATGCTTGCCCACCCTTACGCTAACTACGAATACGACTGTACTTGTACCGAGTCCGATGTCTACGCCTACGTTTACCCTTCTGAGTATGATCATTATCTGTGAACAGTGATCTGTGCTGATAATCTCTAGGTTCGGAACTATCTATCTCTGCGGCGTCTTCTGGCAGACCACCACTACTGGCACCGACTCCAGGGTAATGTTTCCTTTACGTTGTTTTTCTCCGACAACCACAGCTGATTGTGCTTCTACTTAGGGTGGAACTTTGATCCACGAGTCCTCTCACTTCACGATCATCGGTAGTACCCAAGATTACGTCTATGGTCAGAGTGCAGCAAAGTCCCTCGCGTCGAGCAACCCCAGCGAAGCCATCGAGAACGCTGACAACCATGAATATTTCGCAGAGAACAACCCTGCGCAGTCTTAAATGTATCTTTAAAGGAGTGCTAGTAGTAAGTACTACTTGGCCGGAATGGAACTTTCTTTTTGGTGTTTTTCTCGCACGTCTTCCAGTTGAAACAACGCAAAAACTAATGTACATTTGAAACCCGTCTAGTTCGATTTAAGTAAGTGTTGAGCTCGGAAAACATCAGAGATTTGAACCACATGGCAAGTAGTACAAATCAAATATCCTGTCCACCTCATGATGCGATTACACATGATTGAAAGTCATAGGACCAAAGTCGCTCCGATATGAATTTCGAGAGATACTTGGAGCTTCCAAGGTTCGAAGGTGCACGAAATGAAGCCCAGACTCATCCGTGGGAAATCTGCAACATCTACTCCCTCTTCCAGCGCTAGCGTCCATCGATATCGGTGATGATTCGTCCCCTGCCTTATCTAAGACGTAAATATTAGGCTCTGAGGCTTCTTCAGATGCCAGCGTTGTCGTCTTTTACAAGCCGATGAGGACATCAATCGTTATTTGGCTTGTATAGATGCGAAGTGTAAAAACACATTTCCCGTCGTGCTGCAGATGTCTGAAAATGCGACTACCGCGAGATCATTGTGCAATACTGTTTCGGTTACCGTGTAATGAGTACCAGTAAGCTCATGGTAAAACTTCAAGTTATCGTTTGAATTTTCCCTTTTGTGATCATTGTTTTGACTCTCGATACTCTAGTTAGCGGGGAATTCTATGACATACCTTAGCTGTTAATGGCAACGAGGTCCGGCAATGTCGTGGGGTGTCATAGATAAAAATAACACAGACGGGCCGGACGCGTTGACAAGAGGTGGCAGACGGTCACTTTTAACTTCGAAAAATCATGGTGCGCGGAAGCTGTAAGAAATTTTAAGCTATTCTATACGTCCTGATAATTCTATGTATAAAGTTTCTGCTCACCTGGGATCAAAAGAAATACAAAGAAATGAATGGGAGAGGTCAAGGGATAGGCGACTTGGAGGCGACTCGGTCTCTTGTTCGGCCGCATCTTTTAAACACTCCACCCAGCGACTTGCAGAACACCATACACTTTACCGCTGTACGCTACCGGACACATCTGCTCTTGCCGTCATCCACGGTCTCTGCATGCAACACAAATTCGAGGCGCATCTTCTCATGCTCAGTCTCGGGACGCTGCCCAAGAGGAAGGATGGGCAGGAGGAGCTGAGTCGTATCAGGTCCCAGGGTGATGTTGATATATCTGCTAATAGAAAGGCTGTCGCCATCCTTGTCTGGTCTTTCCTAATTGACAGAACTCAAGCCCAAATAGGTGAGTTGCAGATCTTTCTCACGACTCGTACTAATTCATCGCCAGCCCAATGGAGGGCGTATAGTGACCAGTGGCGACAAGTCACTGAAGCGAGCGAGTGACGCCGCCTTCATTCTATCCTGACCTATCCTTATCGTTGTTCTAGACGCGTTTTTCCGCGCCCTAAACCGTTGGTTCCCTCCGTCACCCCATCGCTCTCAACGTTATTATCTAGTGCAACCAATATCCGTTTTAGCAAGTGTGAAATCCAAATAGAACCAGACGACTACATGTGGAGTATGATTCATGGTGATAATTGCAGTAAGCTACGCCAGTGCGAATCTAACTGTCTTTATTCCAAGGCCATGGAAGTGCTGCGACACTTACCTCACAGCAAGGGCGTCGTGTTGAGGAACGCTCTAAGACCGTGTCAAATCGTTACTCGTTTTCGTATACACATTTCAGAAGATTACACATTTATGTACCATTCCCAGATTCCTGACTTTTTTGTGTATCATATAAATGAAGAGTCTGTTGTACAATCAAATTGGAAATAGAATTGAATGTCGTCTTGCAGGAAGGGCTTGTGAGTCATTCTCCATTTCTCGAGCAGCGTGGTCGTCTGGTCATCAAGCTGGGCGATAGGCTCACCTTTGACGTTGCCGCGTTAATGTCTATTGAGCTAGCGCAGCACTCTTTTTCTTCGGAAAAGGTTGTTGCATCACTATCTCGCACCCAAATCGCTGCCTGCGGTCTACCTAGTGATTTTCCAAAATATTTTGGCCTCCGTTTTTATATTTTCATGCGTATGGACGCATATTAACGTGTTCTTCCTGATCTCAGTTCTAGGCTCTCCATTTTCAGCAAGGCCGACATCTCAGTAAAAGTCGTAGCGACGATATGGCTCGAGACTCAACCTATCCTGACAGGTAAATTTAATTTCTCCAGTAGTTATCGGGGCAACCGTAAGTACAATTTCTCCAATAACTATAGTAGGGCTGTCAGCCTGTCTTTCACGTCGCAACCGGTATCGTCTCTGATCATTTTTTCATGTAACCTGCCCCCTTTACCTCCCTGGCCACGTATTAAGATAATATTGCATCATTAAATAAGTAGATACATATAGTATTTAAATATATATAATCAACAATAAATATGTGCCGGTGGGCGGGCACGGCGGGTTGTAGGCGTCGACGGTGGTCATTGCTATCAGGTATGGTCGAAAACGGGGACTGTGAGGACGTGGGGGTTGTTGCACTGTCGAAAGGGGTGAGACATGCAGGAGAATGTGTGCGTCGGGACAGGCCGAGGGAGTAGGCGCGCAACAGTGATGATGCCAAGTGGTGGGTAGCGGTGGGGGTACCCGTGGTCGCGTAGCCATGAATTTGGGCACGCTCATCACAACATAACGCCTAAAAAGGTGTGCATGTTGTCGACGTCGCCCGCCGTCCGAAAGTATCTATAAAGATTTTATTGACATGATAAGTAAATAAAATATACCTTGGGCCCATTGAAATGAGCAAGGGAGGCGGATGGGGAACTATGCGATAGGCGTATAGTGAGGAAAGAAGCAGAAAAGAAGCGACACAGCCACTCGATCACTCTGCGGTTTCACGGACCGGAGCGATTGAGCGAGCGGAATACATGCTCGGGACGCATCCTCTGCTCAATTCATCCCTTCTGTGGCCTCAAAAATCATCGGAATATAGTATTATGGCAGTGTAGAGTATATTTATGTAGTTTTTTGTGTATGAAATACATCCCAACCTTGATTAATATGTGTTTCATAGTTGATAAACCGCCATTTGTTAGAGTATATCCATTTTGTGCAGTTCTATATACCATCACCAAGGTCCGGATGAGGTGCAGATGCAATATCATGCTTTGTGTTGTCCAAACATAGTGTCCAATTTACAGAGATCCACTTGTATAAACCTCGTTATTCACTTCATTGCTTAGAAAATGTACGTTCATATTCTACCTTGGTGCACTTTCGTCTGATTGTCTGACCGAAAAAAAGTTATTGCGTCGGAGGCTCAGGGCAGGTGCCTTTTCAGATATATGCCACCCAGAATAAGTGAAATCCATACTTTTACAGACTCTGTATTCTCGTTCGAATGTGTACTGTGGGGTGAAGGATGTGTTGCATTTGCATTTCACAATGTAATTCATATTTATCTTTGAATCAGATACAGAATGGGGACGAAAAAGCTATATATAAAATATGAATACTAATAGACACCACCTTGTAAAAATTGGCGCGCTAGAAGAGCTACATTGACTGTACAATTGCGACTCATTGGTCACTGTGAGTGATTGAGGGGCTGTCCGGCAAATTCCGGAAATCAGCTCAAAATGTTCTTCTCTCACTAGTCCTACATGCATTGAGAAAGAAACTTACAGAGTCTTCATATATTGTACCAGTGCACATTCTGTATCTAAAAGAGCAGATTATACAAATATTTTATCCAAGATTCCAAGCCTATTGGATTGGGAATACTATATTCCCACGGTAGGCACATCCAAGCGCACGCCGACGCATTCACCCAAAATATGCCATGGGTGGGCGTTGAGCAATGCGTGGAATATTATTTTCAGGCCTGCGTTTCTTGTTTTGGGACCCAAGCGATGAATGGGAGGGCGGGGAAACACGGGAAATTCGGCACCAATCTGGTACACTTGCGTGCACTGATGACGTAGCTGAGAGCGGACCGATGGGATTAATACGACGCATACAATGGGCATACAGCGGCCGAAAATCAATCTGAGATACATTTTACCGAGAACACATCAATATAAATACAATTCTACAGACTGTACGAATTGTATTTTTGACAGCTTCAGTAGTTACTAGGTAAATTGTTTTACAGTTCCCCAGTAGTTACTGGAGTAAATTGTATTTTTTGGACAGTATAGCCTCCGAGACTCGAAGTCAAGTACTTGAACTTGTAGGCGGTCGGATTTGTTTCTACGCATCGATTCTGTCGCTTGAAGCGAAAACTGGGTTTGGAATAACGAATTCAATGCAAGTCCAGTCCCTAGCGAAATAGGCTAATGCCCGCTAGACGAATGCCAATAGCAATTCCTCCGCATGCGAACACCGTGACTTGAATCAACATGGCTGGACTAACAGGCTAGACGGGAGAAACTCAGCTGCAGGGAAATCAGCGCACCCCATACTTTGGGTCGCGGCGAAGGGATAAAGTCTGCGAGTCATACATTGGTTTGCGCATCGTCGAAGAGAACCCCCCGGATCCGTAGCGGAACCAGATGCTAGAGCGAGTCGGTCGATCGTATGGTTTGGTGGAATATATTGAGAACTCGATGAGCTTAAACGCTCGACGACAACACTTGAACCTTGAACCTGAGCAGAAACAACAATAATGATGAAATTGAGATATGAATATGTCGTCCGATTGTGCAAACGATTGCAAAAGGCGATTCGAAGGAATCATCACAGAGTTCCTGTGCCAGTGCATGATCATGCGAGGTAGGCTGTACTTTGAAATTTGAACGTCGACGCCTCTAAACCTTGCAGTACGGTTCAAAGTAAGCGAAAAACAAGCATGCACGGAATCTCCAACTGCATGCCAAAAGATAGATGGCTGACAACGAAGATGATTTCGACGAGTTGTGAATATACATCGTCACGACAAGGAAGTCAAGCGCTGTGTGATAGATTCAATCTTTTTGATGTATGAATGTTTGACAGCATCGACTTTCTCGGAATTTACTCTGTGAAGAACATAAGCATTTGTTAGTTGGGAAACCTTTTGGTACTTCTGGCGCGAATTAACGAGGTATCTGTACATTAATGGTACCGTGTTCGATCAAAAGAGTTTCCGAGGTGTCGCAGACCAACCTGGCGTCAACAGACAGCTGGAAAGAAACTAGACTAATAACGCCGGCAGCCGCTGAAACCAGGTAGTTTGGCAGGACTGGCAGTTCAGAGTACATACGAGAGCTTGGAATGGAAGAGGCCGCCATCATCTTTGATAGAGGTCTCGTTCGCATTTAAGGAATACAGTCAGGTCGAAGGCACAACAAACGAACCGTACTGACCATTAAAGTCAAAGTTGTGGTTTTGAAATAGAAGCCATGTTGAAAGGCTGCCCCTCCAGAGCGAGCCTCACCGGTGCTTACAATCACGCAAAAGAACAGGAACAGGGAGTGTATTGGACGCAATGAGAACGATGTGTGAGTGGTAGTAAGTATCGTGGTACGGGGGAAAAGGAAGGAAGAAAGAACAACTCTACCCTACGCTATACTACAATCGGTCGATCCGGTCCCGCGGCGGCGGCACTATCGTGAATCCGTGAAGGTGGATGAATCCGCGAAGGGATCGTCGTCCGGTTGTAAGGCTGGTACCAGGCTTACACACGTGTGAAATTTCGTATTTTTGACTCATCACTTGGCACTTGCTTGGGATCGTAACCGTCGCACCAAAAGGACATCGCTATCTGTTCTGGCAGACATTGGATGACTTCCCGCAGGATTTCTGCTTTCCTAAAATTTAATCTAGACGACCCCTCCGACCCCCCCTTCCAGACCTAAATCCTTGTTGTAGATTTCGTTGCTAGATATTTCAAAGTCCGCCAATCTCGATTCGCAACCTCCTCCTGCTGCTAGGCTCGTATGAACTTGTGGCTTACGAAGTAGCCTTCGAATCGTCGCGCGACACCATATCTCTCGTCCTTAAGGGATCAGTGGAGGGGAAGGTCCACTTTTCTTTTATATTCATTTCCCCGGCAATATGGCACATGGTGGGTAGCATTTTATAACGCGTTTGATGATTGTTGGCTTACGGTCTGAAAACATAGAATCTAAATGTTCGGAATTTGATTTTCTTTAGATTTAGAAAATAGTCTGCGTTTCTAAATCCTGCGGGAAGTTACCCATTGTCATTGCAATTTGGTGGCTCATATTTTTCTACCATGTGCGCGTATGGCTGTCGGACCTTACCACTTGCTTCAGTGCTTTATCAGGGCGTGTTCTGCATATCAGGAGGGCGTTCTGGTCGATCGAGATCCTAAGCATGTCCTTGTCAACGGTCATGTACTCATGCGCGAATGGCGCAATGGAATAACGGGTGTTCTCTTCGAACGTCTAATCCGGGGGACTTTGCGCCGGTCAGGCAGTTCTTTTCTGCAGCTCCATCATGGATCCGGGGATAGTCTTCTCCGCATTCACTGCTTCTGGCCTTCACAGCGTCGTGGCCGACTTTCTATGACTCCAGACGATACAATTGCCCTTTATTGCCTATGCAACCCCATAATCACTGAATCTGACTAGGGTGCTGTTGTCTTGCTACGTATTTGTGCTTCATGACCAGTGGTAGACGGCCAGCACGAGCCTTGATTGTAGATCATCAAGCATACAAATCCTGCACTTCTGCCTGCATGGCGTTCGTTCTCGGTGTAATACATACACATGTACAGGTCCCTATTGATGGTCCAAAGAAGCCACAAGCAATATGGTGCTCGCGTCGCGATATGAAACTGGTTTGGTCTTATCTCGGCGTGCTGGTCGACCTGCGCGTATAAAGGTCGGAAGAAAACGAAGAAAGCGTTCATCACCGGTCTACTAGGTTGTCAACTGTAGTCATGTTCTCCCTCTCCTCTCGCTCCTTCTTGTACTCCCTCTGCCTCTCCGCGGTCGCTGTATCCGCCGCGCCGGGACTTTCTCTCTCACTTTCCGGTATTGTCTTTCTATCAGCGTTTGCATCACAAATTGTCCTGACGACCATCATAGGTGCTGATTCTGTGGTTGATGTCGAGAATCTTAATGTGGCCGCAACTCTCACTAACACCGGTGACACGACATTGAAGATTCTTAACGACCCTTCCAGTATCTTGTCGTCGAAATTCGCCACCGACACTTTCGACATCAGCAGCGATAATGGATCCCCCGCTTTCACTGGTGTCAAGGTCAAGTACGATCCTGACTACGTCGTGAAGAAGAATGCAGATTCTTCCTTTACGGTCCTTGCACCTGGTGAATCTGTCACCGTCAACCATGCCTGTGTGTTTTTTTCGTAACTTCAAGGATAATAAGTACTAATCACCCCTTAGTGGGTGCTGCCTACAACTTCACTGGCTCTGGCGCAGCATCATATAGCATCGAGCCTTCCAGTCTCTTCTATTATGTCGATCCCGACACCAATGAGCTCGCCAGCATCAACGCCGACACACAGCAGCATACCGCTAAGATCAGTGGCACGCTTGCCGTCGCTCGTCGCTCCGACCTCGGTAAGAGGATCAGCTATAATGGCTGCACGTCCTCCAGGCAGACCACCCTTGTCTCGGCCGCTGCTGCTGCCCAGACCTACGCCCAAAGCTCTTATGAGTAAGCCTCACATTTTTCAAATCGTTTCTTCGCCGATACCATGTCAATAGCTACCTCTCGTCGCACACGGCCAGTACCCCGCGATATGTCACCTGGTTCGGAACCTACACCAGCACTCGCCACTCTACCGTCCTCTCGTGCTTCTCCAATATGCTTGCCCACCCTTACGCTAACTACGAATACGACTGTACTTGTACCGAGTCCGATGTCTATGCTTACGTTTACCCTTCTCAGTATGGTCTCTTATCTATGAATACAATGATCTGCGCTGATAATCTCTATGTAGGTTCGGAACTATCTATCTCTGCGGCGCCTTCTGGCAGACCACCACTACTGGCACCGACTCCAGGGTAATGTTTCCTTTACGTTGTTTTTCTCCGACAACCACAGCTGATTGTGCTTCTACTTAGGGTGGAACTTTGATCCACGAGTCCTCTCACTTCACGATCATCTGTGGTACCCAAGACTACGCCTACGGTCAGAGTAATGCAAAGTCCCTCGCGTCGAGCAACCCCAGCGAAGCCATCAAGAACGCTGACAACTATGAATATTTCGCAGAGAACAATCCTGCGCAGTCTTAAATGTATCTTTAAAGAAGTGCTAGTAGTAAGTACTACTTGGCCGGAATAGAACTTTCTTGTTGTGCTTTTCTCGCGCGTCTTCCAGTCGAAACAACGCAAAAACTAATGGACGTTTGAAACCCGTCTAGTTTAAGTGCTGTAAGCTCGGAAAACATCAGAGATTTGAACCATATGGTACTTAGTGCAAATCAAATATCCTGTCCACCCTCATGGTGCGATTACACATGATTGAAAGTCATAGGACCAAAGTCGCTCCGATATGAATTTCGAGAGATACTTGGAACTTCCAAGGTTCGAAGGTGCACGAAATGAAGCCCAGACTCATCCGTGGGAAATCTGCAACATCTACTCCCTCTTCCAGCGCTAGCGTCCATCGATGTCGATGATGACTCGTCCCCTGCCTTATCTAGGACGTAAATATTAGGCTCTGAGGCTTCTTCGGATGCCAGCGTTGTCGTCTTTTACAAGCCGATGAGAACATCGATCGTTATTTGGCTTGTATAGATGCGAAGTGTAAAAACACATTTTCCCCCGTCGTGCTGCAGATGTCTGAACTTGAAACTGTGACTACCGCGAGATTATCGTGCCATACTGTTTCGGTTACCGTTTAATGAGTACCAGTACTAGGCTCATGGTAAAACTTCAAGTTATCGTTTGAATTTTCCCTTTTGTAACCATTGTCTTGACTCTCGATACTCTAGTCAGCGGGGAATTCTACGACATACCTCGGTTCGGCAATGTCCTGGGGTGTCATAGATAAAAATAACACAGACGGGCCGGACGCGTTGACAAGAGGCAGACGGTCACTTTTAACTTCGAGAAATCGTGGTGCGCGGAGGCTGTAAGAAAATTTTGAGCTATTCTCTACGTCCTGGTGACTCTATGTATAAAGTTTCTGCTCACCTGGGATCAAAAGAAATACAAAGAAATGAATGGGAGAGGTCAAGGCGGCTTGGAGGCGACTCGGTCTCTTGCTCGGCCGCTTCTTTTAAACAACTTTTTTTTTTTCGTGCGACAGCTGCCGGTAATAAAAATTGTCCATTGTCGAGAAGTTTTTGATAGATTATCTTGAAAGGCATATATAAAGGCTGGGCCCAATGTATCTCCTTTGGACGGTGAGTTGACTATTAAGAACCTTGCATCGTAGATGAATTAAAAGCGGTGTGGGCGGAGAGCGCCCAAGCCGGTTGTCCGGTCCGAAAATTCAAATGACTTTTTTGACATTTGAATCCTACCCTGCAACTACGACGTCCCGCGGTGCGCAATACCGACTGGTTTACGGAAATTTCTATTAGCTTGTCGTTCGTCTGGGGTCTAGGTCCAGGTGCTCGTTCTAATGCGTCGACTCCGCTGTGACCGGGCGAAGGCTGAGCTTCTTTGATGCCTGTCCGTATAAACACCCCAACATTGACGCTATTGTACAGCATGGCACCCTCATGTCTACCACAAACTCCACAGTGTGCGTTCTTTTTCTTCAAGGAAACTGCAGACTCGGGACTCGCTGTAGGAAACAACATCCTGGTGGAACTTCTGTAACCTTTACTATCATAAATTCGCACCGCCTTTCACTTACAAAGGTCATAATGGCAGGAAACGCAGAATACAGCACCTAATAATGTCGAAAATAATGGGGCTAGACGACGGGGCCGCACGTCAAAGAAATCTGTACCTCAGAATGCCACTAGTTCTGACCAGCGTGCTCTTCCCAATGTCGATGCGCAGCCAAGCCCCAGCGCCTCGAAAGTGCCGCAAGATTGCAATGTGAAAGACAAAGTACCGTGTCCTGGAAACTGTATACACGGAGAGCAATGCAGACGAGCCCATGATCGTGAGGTAGGTCTTCCTGTTTTCCAGAACGGGTCGCGATATTGATCTTGAGAACTTATCCAGGTCAGTGACACAGAAATCCGAACCAACATTCCAATCGATGTGGGTCCTCGACGAAACGTCCATAATCCTGCGGTATGACACAACTGCTTCGATCGCATTATTGCTCATCTATTGGCACAGGTCCAGAAAGTTGTCGATGTCCAAAAACGCATTGAGGCGGAAAGACTCCGATTGCTGGAGCCTGAAGACACGCGCGAGAGAGAGCTTGAAATGGAACAAACACGATTGGCTGGAGAACGGAAGAAGCAAGAGGGACCAAAGCGCCACGAGGAAGCCAGGCGTAAGGAGGGGCGCCAGCGAAAAGCACAACAAAGACAACGCAAAGAAGAGCTGGAACGTCAGCAGGAGGAGGCAAAACGACGCACAGAAGAGACGAGGAGAAGACGAGAGGAAGAGCAACGTAAAAGAGAGGAAGAACAACGTCGAAGAGAGGAAGAAGCAAGGCAACAGCAGGAAGAGGCTCGACGGAGGAGAGAAGAAGAAGAACGCCAGCAAGAGAAAGAGCGGCGTCAAAGGGAAGAAGAACAGCATAAGAGGGAGGAAGAGCAACGTCAAAGGGAGGAGGAGGAAGTGAGACGACGGCAGGAAGAGGCTCGACGGAGGAGAGAGGAGCAACGACGTCGGCGAGAGGAACAACGACGTATAAAGGAAGAAGAACAACGTAAAAGGGAGGAAGAGCAGCGTCAAAAAGAGGAGGAGGAAGCAAAACAACAGCAGGAAGAGGCTCGACGGAGGAGAGTTGAAGAAGCACGACGTCACCTAGAGGAGGAGCAACGTAAAAGGAGAGAAGAACAGCTCAAAAGGGAAGAAGAGCAGCGTCAAAAAGAGGAGGAGGAAGCAAGACAACGGCAGGAAGAGGCTCGACGGAGGAGAGAAGAAGAAGAACGCCAGCAAGAGGAAGAGCGCCGTCAAAGGGAAGAAGAACAGCATAAGAGGGAGGAAGAGCAGCGTCAAAGAGAGGAGGAGGAAGCAAGACAACGGCAGGAAGAGGTTCGACGGAGGAAAGAAGAGCAACGACGTCGGCGAGAGGAACAACGACGTATAAGGGAAGAAGAACAACGTAAAAGGGAGGAAGAGCAACGTCGGCGAGAGGAGGAAGCAAGACAACGACAGGAAGAGGCTCAGCGTAGGAGAGAAGAAGAACAACGTCGGCGAGAGGAACAACGATGTCGTCAAGAGGAAGAACAGCGGCACGTTGACCAACAGCTTCGTGCCGCTGACGCTCAGGTCACTCTGCAGCGCGTCATCCTCGCCGGTTCGATTGTCACATTCAGTTCAGGCCTCTCTATCGAGAACACCATCACAGGCTTTGAGTCCTGCAAAGTCCGCATCAAGAACCTTCCCTACGACACTCGCGAGCAGGAAATTGCTGCCTTGTTTACACAACAGGGTCTTGATATGTCTAAATTTCACGTCGTATCTGTGAAAGACACTCCTGGGAGACATAGGAAAAAGGAAGCAGATATCATCACAAACGCCACTGTTGCACAATCATTGGCTGTTGGTCTTGAAGGTCTCGAATTCAGAGACGAGCGATTGGAGTTTGAAGTTGGGATGTTCAATGCACCTGGTGCCATGGGTGCTCTGACACCAAGGGATGAGAATATCTTAACAATCTCGTGCCGCGCACCTTCTGTTCGTTACGTTGTCGAATATCCCGACATAGCTTTCTGTCGCACGAAAGTGAGGGAGCTCGATGGTCGTATATGTGCTGGACGGCGGGTGAAGGTGGAAATGAACCAACTCCCCCCCGGGGTTGTCTCGTCCAGCTTCCGACCAAACACTATCAGGATTAGCAATCTGCCTGATGTTGTCCCTCCCGCCATTGTGACTGACTTCGCTCAGTCCCACTTAATTCGCCCTCTCAAATCTCTTAGCTTCGACGTTGATTCGGCAATTGACTCTCTAGAGCTGCATATCAATCGGATAGAGGGCATCGAAATGCAGTCTTTCAATGTGACTTCCCGAGGTGATAACGAAGCTGGGATTCTTTCAATTCGTGCCCGCTTCAAAACGTGGGATGACGCAAAGAAGGTTCATGATGCTCTCCTCGACCGGCGTTTCAGTTATATCTGCAATTCCATGTTTTGGCTCCGAATCCCCCCTCAAGCGCTTTACACTATTACCATACCATCCGGCCAATATCGCGCCCAAGAAAACCTTTGGAAAGAGCTCCAAGGGAACATCAAAGATCGTAAAGCGTGTAACATCATTATTCGCGAGCTCAACGGTGGAAGCTACCGTATCCAGGTGTCAGGGACGGTCAAGGCTGCCCTTGGTGCACTGAAGGTCCGCGTCGAAAGTTTAGCTGCTGGTGAAAAGATCGACCGTTGGCATGACCATCTTGCTTATCCCCAGACCCAGCTGGTGCAACAGATCACTGAGGCGGGGGCTTTTCTACGTTCGGATTCTCGGAAGCGGACGCTCAAGCTTTATGGAGAGTCGAAGGCGGTGGAAAAGGCCAAAATTGTTGTGATGGAAGAGTTGGAACGTCTTGCATCTCTTGAATTTACAGTAACGTTGCGACGCCCCTCGGTGGGATACTTTGTCCGGACCGGTCTTGCAGCGATGAGAGAAATTTTCGGGGACGACAACGTGGCGCTGGATATTCGTTCTGCGGTTATCACGGTAAGAGGAGGCGAGGAGGTTCGACTCCATCTTGACAATCATATCACCGAGTCCCTCAAGGCCGTCAATGTGAACGTCGCACCCGGATCCCATATATGTCCAATATGTTACGACGATGTCTCGACACCGTTTCAATTGGTATGCGAGCACGTCTACTGCACAGGATGTATCCGCCACTTCCTCACCTCTGCTGCCGAAACCGGAATTTTTCCACTTGTATGCATGGGGAACGAATCAACCTGCGGAACACCCATCTCCATTCCCGTCATTCAAAAGTTCCTTCCACCGACTGCCTTCAACCACCTTCTGGAGACTGTTTTCACGACGCATGTTGACAAACACCCGCAGGAGTTCAGGTACTGCAAGACACCAGATTGTACGCAGATATACCGCAGGTCGGAAGCGGTGTCTGTGTTACGATGTCCATCTTGCTTCTCCGAGATATGTTCTTCGTGTGGCGAGGATTCACATGAGCGATTGAGCTGTGAAGATGCTCGCATTCATAATAACCCCGCGGAGCAGGAACGATTGAGTGAGGCATGGCTTTTGCAGCAACGTGGTATCAAGAAATGCCCGACCTGCTCACGCCTCCTAGAGAAGACGGAAGGATGTAATCATATGACGTGCCCGTTCGTGTTCAATCCTTTCATTTACTCGTTGAAGCTAACTAACCTGTCTAGATGCGGAGCTCATATTTGCTGGCGCTGCATGGGAGTCTTTGACGCCGGCAACATCTATGACCACATGGGTACCGTGCATGGAGGCATATATGTTGGCGAGCCCGATCCGGTCCCGGCCCAACCTCGGGCTGCTGTACCACGGCCCCCAATTCCTGATGTGGATGTTTTTCAAGGCATCAATTACCTTGAACAGGTTCGAATTCTTACTGAGGCGGAAGCTCACCGCATTGCGGAAGAGCATAGAAGGCAGCAAATTGCCGCTTTCCAAGTAAGACTCACGGAACGACGAAGGCAAGAAGAAGAGGCTGACCGGGAGCGGGAGCTGAGGTTGGAACGAGAGGCCCAGTGGAGGATGCAACAAGCTGAACGCCTGAGAAGGGAGCAAGAAGAAGTTGATTACTTGTATCAAGAGCAGGTCAATCGATGGCGCAGAGACCGGACTGAGAGAGCTCGACAAGTTACGGCTGGCCAACAAACGCTCTGGCAGCAGCAGCCTCCTCAAGCTCAGCCAACACGCCAAGACCAAGGATCGTGGTGCGTGGTGATGTGATTAGGAAGTTCAGCTCCTTTGTGTAGCACATCGGAGGCTACGGTGATGTACTAACGGCCTTGTTTTTGCTTCGAATACGACTGTTACTGATTCAATGTACTTATCTAATGCGTCCTGCAATGGAGTGAATAGGGACGTCATCAGACGTCATCGGAATCGGAATCAGCACTATCCTTCTGTCGCTCAAGTTGACCTCACAAATTTTTACCCAGCAAACGAACCCAGACATCGTGCACCATTGAAACCTCGATAGACTTACAGAACGTATGAATCCTTCGCCATCCCGTAGGGGTCACCCCTCGACGTCCCGCAGAGTCCGAGTCGCACCTTACGCATACATCATCTCACTCATCCTCATTGCATTGATGCTCAGTTTCTCACTACCACGCCTTTCAACGAGGTCACGAACGTGGGTAGTGCTGTACGTGGTGATCACCCAAGTCGCGTTGGGGTGGCGCATATTCGGGAGCAGCAGAAAGAGACTTGCATGAACGAAGATCGTGGTCAACACATCAGTCATTTCAATGTTCGGAAGTAGTAGAGGTGATGTGTATACTTAAAGTTGTATTATTATGAAGCACCGAATCCGCATTTTGTGCACGCGACTGCGCTTGGGCCCTGTGAAACAATTTCGACTCGAGGCAAGGACACCAAATTATTCGTAACAGCTAGAACTAGGGTCTGTCCTCTACAATGAACAAATAACCCTGTGGAGTTAATGGTTGCTCATTAGGGCATTTCAATCCTGCGGATTTCGTGTCGATTTTTTATTATCCCAATGCGTCCTCCAGCCCCTTGTATCCGATATAATCATATGGACTGGTGCCCAATGCATGACGCGCCGCGAATTATCATCCTGCCATTGCATAGCCCTAGTGAGTCAGCCTATGGCCCTGTAACCTACGTTCGCTAATTCGTTCATATCTTCCCCGCGGCACTATCGTCGCTCGCATTGTGACTCTGCCAAGGTAACAATCGATGCATGAGACTGAGCCATCGAGGTCGAGGATGTGGCGAATAATCTGCAGATAATGCGGGAGCAGTACGCTCACCAGGAATCCGCTCCTGACTCCAATCAGACCGGTAATTCTAAAACACTGTAGCCCGAAATACTCACCGACTCTTCATCAACCTCGCCTAAGAAGTACGCATTCAAGGTCTCGACGGCGAAACGAATATATTCCTTTTGCTCCGCTATTTCTTCTCCTGACAAGACGATCCGTTGGATTCCATCAACAAAAGCCTGCTGATAGAAGAATCATGCCATCGTCTTCAAGCAACCATTGGAGCCTGCACCGACATTCATCTCATACAGGAGCATCCCGCCAAACCCGGACAAGTGCCAGAGTATTTTCCTTGATTCCTTTTTATTATGATATTCGACAAGAAGGTTTGAGTTGCCAACGGCTAGGATCGATCACACAATAAAGAGGTTATCAAGTTCATGGAGATAGCTGATGTTCTTTTGTTGTACCGAAGCATCGAGACGGGTTTTCGAGGAGTGTCCAAATGAGGAGAGATTGCCTTCAAGGATTTCTACCAGCCACGGACGATATCTACGATGTCCGAAATACTCCAAGGCTCTCATGGCGTGAAGGACGTTGCACATTCCCAGGCTGCCATCGTGAAGAGCCTTGGCTATGATACTGCCCGCGCTCCATGAAACATAGGTTCCGGATTTATAATGATCATACATGAGATTAACTACCGCCTCCAAAGATCTGGGCAGCAAGGTATGATATCGTGTATGAACCACATCGGAGTAAATCATTAAGGCTTCGATGTGCAGACAACCGGCTTCTATGATAGGGATAAATTTCAGGTTATTCGTGATGAAGCGATCGGGGATATCAAAGACGGCAGCATCTGCCTCAGAAGGACGGAAGTCGTGATTCGAAATGAATACAAATACTGTAGTGAGAGCGTGTAATTCCACTGCAGCTGGATTTGGTTTTTTTCCCAAGGGAAGCCCGGAGATAAGAAATTCGGCAAAAACCAGAAGAATTCGCAGAGATGGTCCACCCCCCCATTCAACCATCTCTGCGAATTCTTCTGGGTTTTTGCCGAATAGGAGATAGGCTGTCATGTCCGGATGTAGATAGTCGTGAACAGCATCGGGGAATGAAATAGCTGCCGTACTTTGTTGGACCACACTTGTTGTGGGGTCAAATTTGTTCTCTGAACGAGGCATCCAAAATGCGACAAGAACTACACAGCATATATCTATTGCGAAGGGATCTTCGGTGCCGATATCAATGGGAGAGAAAATGTCGTTCGAAGCCGCATCTGTAATGAGGTCGATCCAGACCAAAGGATGGAAAACCCAATATTCATCCTCGGAGGAACGAGCGAATGCCATAGCTCCGTTGCTTGCAAACTCTTTCATAAACAGGTTTCCCTCACGATACTATCCTTTATATTTGTCTATCAAGGCCTTAATGTTAGGTGAAGCTACGACATCTTCGGTCTGCGGGAGGTCAACGGCAACGTAGCTTTCGTCAGAAAAATGTAGCTTGCAGCGTAGTAATCGCTCAAGTCCGTCTCCAGGCTAGGCAGTGGCTTTCGTGCCCGGGCGATGGCCTAGAAAGACAGTCTACACACGACTGCCATAATAGCAAGCCAATATCATTGAACGGGCCTTGAGCCTTGCTCTGCAATGCTGGATGTAAACCGCCAATAGCTTGAATGACGATACTCTGGACAATGGTGTTCGACGACATGGAAAAGACTCCACGTAGGGCCTCGACTGATAATTCACCCGATACTGATTGTGCTGCCTGTGACTCCCATTCCTTCAAACTCTTCCATTTTGGAACGTTGGAGGTAAACTCTCTCCAGTGAGTGTAATATGCATGTTTGTCTCAGACCGGCGGAAACGATACCTGAGGTGATGCACGGTGTACTACATCATATGACTGTACAAGACGTGGAGAAAGTCACACAGCGAGGGGGAGAATATGTGCCATCAAGTAGGCTGTATACGTAACGGCTGTGATCGCGGCGGACCAAGGAAGATCACAAGGCCAACAATGAAAATGGCAAGGGCGGTGTGCATCAGAGCAGGGGGCAGTCCGATGATAACGAGAACGCGCCATTTCTGCAGTCCTGCGAATCGGAACTGTGGCAGAAAGCTACACTTCCGGATGGTAAAGTCATGTAGTAGTGGAGCCATTGCTTGACCAGTACCGAGACAAATGCTGTCGTTAGGCTGAGTGCAAGGCTGATGAACCAAAGTCCGTTTACCCAGATACTCGTGGTTGAAGCAATAAACGTGGTGTTGGGGTAAAGAGAGGAAGCAGCGACGATGTCCAAGGAGGCGCCGCTTGCAATAGCGCGCTGGATATTAATCATCTCGAAGAGCAGATTAGCAGATATCTCCGTGTAGTCTGCCTGTAGACTCTGCGACGTTTGGACGACGAAAGTAGTAACCACGGCTGAGAACAGACCCGCCTGGCAGAGCTGTGAATGTGATAATTCGGAGAAGATGGACGACGTACGAAAACGAGCAGAACATCAACACCATCTCTCGATTCCTCAGCCATGTTCGCGTCATATATCGCGCGTTCATCGAGGTGCGTCCGAAATACCCTAGCGTTGGGACCCATTTCTTCACATGGAGCATCTTCAGGATACTTTCCCTCGTGGTTGAAAGAATCGTTTTCTGAACAAAACAAGATGAGAACGATTCATCAGTACACAAGTGTGATTTACCTTTGGGAGGTTGGTAAGGAACATATCCTCGCAGTCCAAACCTCTTGCTCGACTTGATAAAATGAGCATATTCAGGATACGGTTGACCTGTAGTGCCGTTCGCCTCCGCCTCGCCGATGTCGGATTTCGAATCCTTCGCTTTTGTGAGTACGGCATCGCCGGTAAGGGTATTGGTATTGGTCATTTGTGGGCGAAGTGTAAGAGAGCATAAAGGCGAGGATTCATCGTACAGTCATCAAGGCACCGACAATGGAACTGAGATAATGAACAGGAACGAACTAGAACGTAGCCAAATTGAAAGCGCCCATCAGGATCGAGTACACCGGGAGGGACTTTCTACTCCTCTCCGTGTCCTATGAAAGTGCCGAGATAGACGTCCTTGTCCTTGTCCATCTTGCGTTGGAAGAGTTGGCGACGAAGAAAGATTTATAGTTTCCCGGCGCAGATTGGGAACCTTCGAAGATGAGAGTTAATTTGTGGAAAATTAGGCGTTACAGTCGATGCAGAGCTGGTTTGTACTATGATTAACCTGGCAGCCACGCCAGTTGTGTGGGGACATAGCTCAGCTGGGAGAGCAACAGACTGAAGTTGGCAGGTGTACAAAATCTTCTGGAGGTCCCCGGTTCAATCCCGGGTGTCCCCATGTTTTTGTAAGATCCTTGCGCCGACTTTGCCGAGGCCAAGAACTTAGAACTTACAGCTAAGACTTTTCAAGCTCCAACTTCCAACTTGTAGTTTCATCTTTCGAGGCTGGAGCCGAGTCCCCCGTCTTCCAACATATCGTATGGCGCAATACTCGTAACTGCCCTGGGAGAGGGATCGCAGGTATTACCACCCCGCAGCACTATAGAAATACCTGCGATCCCTCTCTGCAACACCTACACACCGTCGCGGTCACCACCCACACACCATCGCCATACACGCCACGCGCCTACGGGTCATCCAACGACCACCAACCCATCTCGCCCAAGCATACGCACCACTCCAGCACCACTCTCCTTCATTCAACCCTCATTGTACACGATTGGTTTATAGTCACACAGGAGTTACAGCAACCACAATAGTTTAGTTTACACAACTGCCCTGGGGCCTGTACCCAGTGCCCGCTGAATTGACGTCCGGTTTTGGGAACTTTGCAAGCGTCATCGATGTCCGATTTTTGCTCATCCATTTCACCTCTAGTCAATCTGGTTCAAATTGGTCCGGTATTCTTGGTTTTTCATAACTAAGAACGAAACAGAAACAAAGGTGAGCAACCAGAAACGTCCTTTACCGCTAAGCATGACACTGGACTACATGCGAGTACGTCCTGTATTGTATTTTCGTTGCCGGTGCTCCACAATCTGTATTTCTCCACCGAGGCGACTTGTAAGTTGAGACCGAAGTGAAACTATTCTGACCCGAGTGCTGTTCACGTCGACGTCGGCTTGATTGCAATTTATACAATGACCAACGACAGTTGAGGGGGGGAACATAATCGTGGTGATCACTTCGCGTAGAAGACCCCCTTGCATGTACTTATACGGGGATCCCATCCTCCGACTTAATCAAGAATGTCAACGCCAGTGGTAAGCTCCATAAAGTTTGCTTTGTCTCCGAAATTGATTGACATTGGCCCAGGTCTCAACTAGTCATCGAAATCCTCGGGAAGAAGCTGAATCCAAGAAACGAATTGTGTATCCCTGAAAATGATAAGTGTCCATGTCACTCAGAGCCACTTCAACTCACGATCCGACTGTGTTCCTCCACCCTCCCGAAAGGGGCGGCGGCTTTGATTGCGGCTCGTGTGGCGTATACCGGGGTTGATGAGACCAATAGGGCTCGTAGCTATCATCAAAAGAAGTATGCAAGTACATAGGCGTTGCTATGGCTGGCGGCTGATGCGGGAAGAAAGGCCGGGGAGGTTGCCGTGCGCCGGGAGGCTGATGACGCCAATGCGAAGGTCCGAGTTTGACAGAGGTTGCAAAGTCATGGACATAGGCGTGTCTAGACAGTCCAGTTCGAGTGACTAGACACAGGTCACGGTCAAAATGACATGAAGGGATGGGTAGACTTACTGAGAATCAGATCATGGGGTTGTATGCCCAGTTCACCCGCGAGGGAGCGAGACTCTTGCATGAGGAAACGCCAAGCGTCCGCGGTATTGGCTATAGACTGTTCGTGAGTTATGTCACAGTCTATCTGCGCTCCCGGAGGGACCACTATCGGCCAGCTGAGAGAGATTCCATCAGCGATTACATTTAGTTTGTGGGAAAAGAAGCCTCACCATTGAATATCATCTGTCAAACTGAACGGGTTGACGGGCTGACGGGTCATCGGAAAGTCCTTCCAGCAGAATTGAGTACCATGGCACGTTCTCTCAACGATAAACTCGGCAAAGTCGTCACGGAACGTGTTTCCTAAAAGTATAAAGTCTTTGAATGATTTACCCGACGCCGCATGACCTTTGTGTCGAGGAATATACCCGAAATCTCCCACTGAGAACCGACATGGAAGCACTCCTAAGTTTGTGTACCAGACATGGTCGTGAGATTTCGCGTCCAGGCTGGACAATCTCAGCTGGCGAAGAGAAGGCGCTTGGCCCTTCATCAGACCATTGACTGGCTCATCTACGTCAGTTAACAATGCCCTTGTCCGTTCGGGAAGGCCATGAGACTCCCGTGCTTTCGGAATAAACCCCTTGACCAATGCCGCGACATGATGGAGTCGCATAATCTCGTCATCATCTAAGGATCAATATCCATAAACAACTGCTGGCAGTAACGACTATGAATAAGTGATACTCGCCAATCAACCCGTTTCTGTTCAGTATCACCGAACCTCGGGGTGGCAAAAACTGTAAGAGGTCACGAGAACCGGTTCGAATTCATAGACCTTTTATAGCATTAAGTGAAACGCACCTTCATAGCAGCAGAGCCTATAGTATCCGCCAGGCTGTAATTTCTGGCGGTCACCCATGCGCCTTCCTTGGGCGGCGGGAGGCCCATGATTAAATTTTTACCCCCGTCTGCCGCGAAGGCCACACTCTGCACGTTATTCAGTGGTGAGCCTCAACCGGCGCTTGCATAATGGAGGCGAACGGCCGAACCTCTATGACGTCTTGCACTTGTGAGTCGGTCAGCTCGAGCTGTCGTTGAAGGTATGCGGCGGCGTTCTATGGGGGCGCATGAAAAAAAAAATCAATAAGATCAAAATTAATCAAAAACAGTAGAGCGAATATGTCCGGAGAGTAACTTACGGAAATGTCGACGTACTAAGTATACAGGCATAAATTCAATTTGAAGAAGGTCTTCCGTCGGAGTAAAGTACTCACAAAATGCAGAACGGTGTTTATGCATCCAGCTAAGCCGAATTTGTTCAGAGAATCGATCAGGAGATTCTCTGGAGATCGCCTTTGGACTGATGACGGTGAAATATCACCACCTATTCTCGCCACTTGAAAAAAAACCCGTACCATGAGATAGGATAACAAACGGTGTTCCAGCTTCATTTGCAGATACCCCGATCATTTGGGGTAGGTTTGGATGGCTATATGTACCCCAGCTTGATGTTAGTATAGCCACACATGTGCACGAAGGACCCCGGGACTTGCTATAAATTTTGGAGGATCCTCACGTCATGGATCCACGCCTACAGAAGGACAACGTTAACCTGCAGCCAAATATGAAGCGAGAAATAGTATCCTCGCCTTAACAGCGCCGGCCTTGGTACCTTGATCGTACCTTCGGATAAGCGTAGGTTCCCCGTAGACGAGTGCTTCGTTCACGTCCGACCACCAGCCACTGGAAGTAGAAGCTCCAAATGAACCCTTCAAACGGACTTCCGACTGGTGATATCTTCGGAACTAGGAACAGGCAGTGTGAAGATATGGAGAAAGATGTGGCTGTTTATTCACTTACACCATGGTTGTCAAGGTCATCGAGGGCGTATTGGAAGTCATTCTGGACTATTTCTTCGGTTTCGGCTCTGTCGATTTCGTGATATGGTGGAGGCGTTGAAGAACGACGTGGCTTATGAACGACGGTTTCAAGGGCGCGGCTGCCTGGTGCTTCTGTGACGAGCTTGGAATTGTTGTTCTGGGCGGACGCTTCGACCGTGTGTTGGATGTTGATGAGCGCTGCAATCTACGCCATGGGGTTATTGACATTACGAATCAGAGGTGGGAAACATGCCTGAAACGCCTGTGATGCCTCGTCTAGCAGTTCGGCGTAATCGTGTAACGCATTTTCAATCGAATTTTTGCGTAACAAACGGCTGCTCCATTTAGCTTGCGTCTCTTTTACCATGAAGGCGTGTATCATGGTCAGCGTCCTGCATCAAAGTGAGCCAGACGACCTCCCCTAAGACATGTGTATTAGGACGCACTCTTGAAGACGACTGATATTCTTCAGCAGCAACGGAGACGCAGATTCCCATCTTCCTTCCATCTGTTCGTTGATGTTGAATAAAATTCGAGCGCATTTGTGGACAAGGCGATGACAGGCTTCTTTGTTAGACTGGAAAACTGATTTAGACACGTTACTCGGTACATAGATGCTGACGGCTCGACGAACTTGAACATCCTGGAAGTCCTTGAGATTCGTTGAAAAGAAGCCCTTCATAGAACACACACCTTGACTGTCTCCAATATTTTCTCCAAAATGGCGAAAGCAGCACACGCCGGAGGAAAGATTGCCATCGTCGACATCTCCTTGGTCAATCCTGATGATAGAATCGCAAAATTAAGCGCTGTGCTTGTACGCGCTATCACACGGATCTTTTTCAGGGCCATCTCAGCGGCAGCGAGTGGACTGTCGTGTGTCTAACTCTGGGAGCGCCTAGTAAATGTGCTGTGGAGGAGACCACAGCTGTCGGAATTTCGGGAATGGTAACCCCCTGTCAAATGCCATTTGCAGCTCTGGGTCTGATGGAATGCGTGGGTATTTCTAGGTGTTCTCGGGCGCGAAAGGAGAGAAGAGATGCTTAACAGTGTTTTGGACAGCTGGTGGGAACAGAACAGAACAATAATAGCTACGAAGCAATCGTCGTGCGGGCCGACGTTTGTCTCCCACGATAATTATCGTAGGCGACATTCGCAGCCGGAATGCTACTGTACAAACTCGAATCTTCTTTGTTAGTACTGATAACGAACGTTGAGTCGTTACGATAGCGTTCTGTATTGTGATTGGAGAGATGATCGGGCCGAGGTCCGGTGAGAGAAATGTAGAATGACTGTTTACTTCGTCGCTTAGTGTCATTTACAAACTCAACTTAAGGAAGCCTTCTCAGTTCTGTTTTTGCAGTCTTATGGACTTACAGGCGAGTGTCGGATGCGGCCTAGATCTGTGTTTACGATGTTGATATCGGATGATCTGGTGGATCAGAATTTACTACGAGAGATATCTATGAACAGTAGGGGCGTATAACCTTCGCCTGCTCAAGGATGAGCATTCCCGCACGGTAACGGGGTTGGTTTCGACAGGAAGAACAACGAGGTCATGCCGAACCTGAGGATAGTCAATTCACGTTTTGGGCTCACCTGGTGATCAATTACCCTTGCTTGCGGCGCGGGATATGGTTGCTATCATCGGTCCCTGTCGCTGCTCGACCTAAAGGCAAAGGCTGAAGCTACGATCGCTATTTCACCTAGGGCTGTATTGAACCAGTGGAGCCTTACTGAATGTGAATTGTCTCCGACTTCTTAGCAGCATTCTCGGTGTCCGGCCGTCTACTACGAACCCAGCGAATGTCATTGACTCCGACACTTTGAAGGAGTTTAACCGGCTTGGGACGATTCCTTGACATCAGCGAGCACTTGAGTGTTAATTTTGTTTTAGTTCGAGAACCTATGATTTTTAGCCCAGCTTTACCAGAGGATCTACGGTGGAACAGTGAATCGCTTAGACTCGGCTCGGTATGCTGCTGTTAAGCGGGACCCCAAACCGACTCTGAGCGGTTCAGGGACCACTTACTGCACCATGATCGGTGCAAGTACACATGAATTGGTTTCTTTTCAGCGACATACATAGTCCGGCATACGGGTGTGGACACCGGGTTGTTCTACCGTTCTCAGGCAACCAGTAGTCAGGGGCAACCCGTCGACCTTTACGTCTATTCTTGAATGAGTTACTGATTTTGGGCATTCCCATATTGAAGTCCTAGCGTCTTCAGGAGGTGACATATCTTTCTATACCGCGAGCTTGGTTCCTGACCGAAAGGCAAGATATTATTATTATCTAGCGATGCAAGGAGATATACTGGCTCACGGGATGAGAAGTACTTGGACAACGGTCATTATTATTCCCCGTTACGAGGACGGAACCGAGTCCAACAGGCCAAGAAATTGTCATACAGCGCTAGTTCATATGGGGACACATTGTGCACCGCAGTCTGAAGCTCGGTACGGATGTTGTTAGGTTAGCGAGGCAAAACCCAGAGGCGACCTACAATTATCACTGTCAGCATTTCCGTAGTCTTGATACGGTAGTTCTTCAGCTCGAACTCGGTCGATTTTCATCGAGTCCCACGGTACCAGAAGTTTGGGGCACAATCATAGGCGTCCATTACTCAAGGACCTATTCCGTTATAATGGAACACGACAAGCATATGCTCTTCTAAAGATTTACTCTGCGTCCTTGACCAAGGAATCAGATCCCCTGTGTTCATTTGGTTCCTTCACAGATCTGCCACAATTAAGTGCCACAACATACACGGCGACTTTGGGAGAAGAGGCGTACACGTATGACATACCATATTAGCACATCTTTTATGTGATCTACTTGCCCTATCCCACACGCTTGTCGTCCATTGTGTCCACGGGTGATAAACGGAGTGGAAGCAGATGTGATTAACATTTCTGGTTGGAAGACCGGAATCCATATTTGACTTTCAATAAAGGTCTGTCAAATTGTCATCGAACCGTGTGCATGGCTCCCGGAACCGAAGGCTTGAGACGAGTCCAGACCTTGGAGAGGGTGCCTTCGAAAAGGGGGTAGTGAAAGTATCGCTGGCTCACTCCCCCAAAGTGTAGATTCAATCAGAATGAATGCAGCTACAGTTGGGATAAGTACACGCATGAAGGTTATACCGATTCCTTCCTATTGTCTTCAAGATGGGAAAAGGCAGCAGTCGACGTCTCGGATCTAGTCTTCGCGTAATACTTTAATATCGCAGCAGTGTCGACGCAGTGTTTGTTTGGACCGCATACCGGGGATGCTGGGTTAGCGCGGGTCCACTAGAGAGACATGCGTGGTTGGAATGAAAAACGGGCGAGGATCCAGTTTGCTGCGCTACGAGCCGACATCCAGTCGAATGGAACAGACGGTTGTTTTGGAAGATATATGTAATAGAATCCATATGCGAGACCAGAGAATGCCATGCAGATGACCTGTACACGTTTATAATGTGAGAGCCCGCAGCATTGTCGCTCATCGATGACCAACCCAACCCAACCCGGAAAACGGAAGAACGTACGAGCAGCACTTAGCTTACAATACCCGGTTCGGTGTACGCATTAGAATTATCGTCGTCACCTCGCAATCGATATGTGCCCAAATTCAACAGTGTAAAGCAGCGGGAGAGCCAAGTCGCATAGATGGCCATGATGGTAGAGGAGGAAGCCGTGGCGGCCGTGGTAATGCAACTTAGGCATTTGCTTCCATGTCGGACTCGAACACCAGCGGCATATCACGTCCAACGTCGCCAGTACCCGCCCTTCCAGACACGGCACGACCGTATAGATTCAACTGGGATCCTGCATCGCGACAGCCTGGCCCAGAAAGTGTCTCGGGGACGACGACGGACGGCAGAGGCCCGGATTACTACAATGCCATCCCACGGCTTGGTCACCTCAACCTCAACTCTTCGACAGCGACCTTGTCGCTTGGAGCATTACCCGCTGAGTGGAGTAGCTCGAAACATGGATTTCATGGTACGTGGAATAATGTCTGATTTGGTCGTGCTAACCCGGACACGTACTAGCGATCTCTACCGTTCTCAATAATCCTCACAAGCGACAAGCCCCGCCCAAGGCGCATTCAGCTTGCCTTCAGTACAGCCAGCAGAGCTGCCTCGAGTTCGCAGGAAGGATTTCGACCCCTACCTCCGTGCCATAACTTCAGAATGGGAGCGTTTCGAAAATGCTCACCAGCCAGAAGCTGGTCCTTCGACGCCTCGCCCTTCATTTTCTCATGCATCATCATACCCCACAAATGCCAAGTCATTTCCGTCCTTAGATTCTGTTCCTTCGGTTTTCTTCGAATCTAATTTTAACTTGGCGGACCCAGGGACCTTTGCTAATGTCACAGAACAGGACGGTCAAGACCCGGACGCGGATCCAACAGCCCTCGCACATTCTCTTCCGCTTCTTGAGAAATTCTCTCACTATGCGGACACCATCGAACTTCATCTCACCCACGAAATATCTCTTCGTTCATCATCGTTTTTCGCTGCGTTGTCAAACCTTCATCATCTCCAGTCCGAGTCTGCTTCCTGTTTGTCTCAAATTTCGCGCCTACGGGAACTTTTGCAGGACGTAGACAATGACGTGGCAAAGAAGGGTCTTGAAGTGGTTGAGATGGAGAAGAAGAAGGGTAACCTAAAGAAGATTGATGAAGGAATCGAAGGTATCAAGGGTATTGTGGAGGTCTCCGCGACGGCCCGCCAGCTAATCAGTCAGGGACAATGGAGTGACGCCTTAAACATTGTGGATGACTTGGAGCACACATGGGCACCAGAGGACACCTCTCAGGCGCAAAATGGCATCCCAAAATCTATACCACCGACCCCAGGAAACGGGCGATTATCTCCTTTACCTGCAACACCTGAAGAGACATCAGAACCGCCAGAAACGCATCCTGGGAAACCGCTGTCAAGCCGTCCATCGCTCGCCGTCCCCCTCGCCTCTCTGCAAGCTTTCTCAGCACTCCCTGGCCATCTTCGAAGCCTCACCATGGAAATAGTCTCCTCCCTTTCCAACAACTTGTGCTCAACCCTCCGCGAAGATTTACTTCGTAAAATTGACGTGAAAGAGGGTGGTTCTCCTCGTCAGATGAACGAAGGACTCAAAGACAGCTTGAGTCCCCTGTTGGAGGGTCTTGTCAGGACCAAAGGTCTTCGGCAAGCAACGTCATCATGGAGGGAAGTCGCTTTGAGCCAAGTGGGAGGATCGTACAAAAGGCGCGCTTGTGTTCTTCATAATCGATATTAACGTTTGAGTGCTTACACTTCGTTCCAGAATTTCCCTATTATTGATGAAGAAAACGACACTGCTCGTATGTTAGACAAGCAACTTGAGAATGGATCTGAATCTCGGTGTGTGGAGCTGTCTCTGTTCCGAACGCGAACTGAGGATATCGCTTCAGTGCTGGTCTGGGCAACCACCTCCGAGAAATGACGCATATGGATTTCATGAAAATTCTACGGGCGACTTACAAACGCCTCCTGGGAGCTATCGAAGGCCTCCGGACTCAAGGAATGATAATAGGCGAGGTTCTCGAGGCCATTTATAAGTTGAAGTGCGTATTTCCTCGGCATGTCTGATACATCCGTCAACGCGCCATGTTTTTTTTTCTTGTAGATATCAGTCTAGTCCGGATTCCAGCGTCCAGAGTGATTTGACAGACATTCTTGGCTCCGTAACTGAGCTTGCTCACGTTATGGTAGCCAAAGTCATTTCTGTTCGATCAGAGCCACATACTTCGTTGCCGCTCCACGAGTTCTGGGAGTTTTTCAACGAGACATGGTCTTTCGTAATCGGCTGTGAGGTAATTTGTCGCCGAATGGTGGTTGGGCTAAGAGGCGCCGTGGTTGGACAAGTGAGTGTAATTAGCCACGCTGATTTGGTACAGTTAAACTCATTGCCACATTCTAGGGGAAAGCATTCCTTCAAGCGTTTCATCAGACTCGGCTGACGCAATCCGCAAAACTCGTGGAAGATGAACAGTGGAATCCTTGCGATGTCCCTCAGCCCTTGCAGCATCTCGCCGATCTTTTAGTAGATTCCGCAATGAAGAATTCGCCTGAATTGGTTATACAACCTCCGCAACCCGAAAGTACTCCCGCTTCCCCGTCTAAATCAGCTGCCAACGGTATCAAATCATTCTTTTCCTCCTCCTCCCCAATGAAGACACTAGTCCCTTCGTCGTCAAGTTCCTCATCGTTGGCCGGTGGATCCCACAAGCATCTCCACATTGAGGATCGAGCTTACTTTACGGTGTCTGCTACCTCCGAGGTGTTATATCTCCTCCTGGACTACGTCAAGGTGATAGTGAATTTTGGCATGCTTGTGACGGACACTATGAGCCGAGTGATCGAATTCCTCAAGGCGTTCAATTCGCGGACATGCCAGGTTGTACTAGGGGCCGGTGCAATGAGATCGGCTGGGCTGAAGAACATCACGGCGAAGCATCTAGGTAAGTAAATTGTCTTCTTCTGTTCTGCTGCTTATTGACAGAAAGTTATTTCGTCTATTCTTAGCCCTGGCCTCACAGTCACTGTCGATCATGATAGCGCTCATTCCATATGTGCGTGAAACATTCAGGCGCCATTTGAGCTCTAAGCAGGCTGTTATGTTAGTGGAGTTTGACAAGTTAAAGAGAGTGAGTCTGGCCACTTCTAACTCATGATAGCAGCATCATTAATTACCTGTCGGCAGGATTATCAAGAGCATCAGAATGAAATACATGCCAAGCTCATCGCGATTATGGGTGAACGACTATCTGCTCATATCAAGTCTCTTCAGGTATGTTTTCTGCTTTTCATCGATTTAATTGCCTAAATTACCGTCTCATGAGGCTCTGGATTGGAGTGTTCCGAAAGAGGGAGGGGAAGCAAATGAATATATAGTGGTCTTGACTAAAGAGACGGTCACGTTGCATAAAGTGCTGTCTCGCTATCTGTCGACAGGCATCGTTCAAGTGAGTTTTAACTAGGGCTCGCGCCAACTAACGGCCTCTTATATACACGAACATTAGGATGTCATGACGCAAGTCTTCGCAGCGATCAATCATCGATTATCGGAAGAGTACACTAAACTCGAGTTGCCACATGCCGCAGCCAAAACGAGGTATGTTGATTCATACTGTCGATTATTGCTTTACAAGGTTTAACATTAGATGTCTATTTTAGGCTCCTCGCAGACGCCAGACATTTTTACCAGAAGATTGGTGAGCTCAAGAATGTCGGAGTGCCGAGTAATATGTTGGAGGTGGTCATTTCGGAGAAGAGCCTTCCTCGACCGACTGTCCCTCCAACGCCTACAAGAAGCGATTCTTTGGCAGTCAATTCCGCGGCATGGGGGTCCAACACAATCTTCGGCTGAAGGGTCTGCTGTCCGGGAGAAAATCCTCGTTTGATAAAGTACTTCCTACACCAACGTCAGCATCTACACCTCTACCACCGCCATTGAACGGAATCAACGGAACCAGTAAACCAGGAATAAACGGTCGAGAATCGCCCTTACCTCCGCCCCCAATTCAAGAAGAAGGGGCAGGTGGTGATCCCCCTTCTTCTGGCTTCAAACAGATAGAAGTATCTGAACCTGAAGCTTCAGAGTCCGCCGGACCAAAGTCTGGACCGCAACAGGAGGACAATGTCGGTCAATCTACTCCACCCACTCAATCAGGCCCATCCGAAGCGACAACATCTTCCGAGGAAATTCGGACAATGGCAACTTCAGAGCAATCAGAAGAGAAAGGGCCATCTCCATCTCCAACTTTAGACGGAGCATCTGATTCGTCGCCTACAAAGATGATGTTCCCGCAGAGACAATTCAGAATCCTCCCATAGACGGCAGCGTACCACCTGCATCCGTTTCTGAAGCTGTACATTCTGCATCATGACCGCCTGCCAAATGTCTAGTAGGAAGCCTGAAGAAGCGGGCGTCAGGCGTCCGGTTCCCATGTGCAGGTGTAATAGGCTTCGGCGAGCCATAACATTAACGTGATGAACCTAAAACGCAACTCCGGCCACGCTCGGATGTCTACCGGATTTCTCTACATATATACTACACCCCTTGTCAACCGCCTGTGACTCGGACACAAGTCGTCATTTACGATCATAATTATACGGATTCTTTACGTCGTCGTCATCAATATAGGGTTTACGGTGACGAGGTATGGCGATTTTAAACACTATCGACACATTCTGTGGGGTATAGATTGTATATTGATATTGGAAGACGTCACTTAAATCCATGGACGACCTCCGTGGTCGCGGGAAAGATATGAATGTCCGGTATAGAGGAGCGGTACTCAGTACTCCTCACTGGGCAGGTTGTGTGCTGTTAATCGTATCATTTAGGGAAGGTCTTCTATTAGTTCAGAAGGTGGTTTTAGTGCTGCGGTCCTACTATTAGAAGACGTGGTGCGTGGTCATCTCGGGGCAGTACAAGGTATTCGAGTAGGTGGATCTGGTTGAGAGGGCAGGGCGATGGGATTGATCTCAGCAGTGCTAGAGCACGCCGCGTGATACGGATGTAGGCTTTTGTTGGTCCAAACGAAGACGACATGACGCATGTGTGATTGTTAATAACGCGACTAACAATGGCGTGTTCGGCGTCTAGCTGGAATTTGACTGGAAGGAGGGGACCTTCGGTGAATTAGAATAGATCGTTGATGAGATAAAGTCGTATCGCGACGTATTGGGCGCTTCAAGGGAACCTACCAGCCATTGTTCTCGGCTCGCCCGACGCAGTTTGGCTCGGTTGAGGAGGCAATGATGATGGCGAATGATTCAGATCTTGTGAATGTTGGAATCAAAAACATATGAGAGTTGAGTGAGCAGCGGGAAAGGTGGCCCACTGTACGCAGCGTCATGTGCACTTGGAAAATGGAGAGGTGGTCCGTGGGCCGGAAGCCTAGACTACCCTGAAAGTCGCACGTCCGAAATAGTAGTAGCCCGGTGAGAAAATATTTAGACTCTCAAGTGGGGCGGGGGGCCTCGGATGGGAATTGAAATGATTTGGGGTGATGACTACAGGATGCGCAGTGCCGCTGCTGTCCAGAGTCAGTACTTTGATGTCTCGTCCGGGGCAGACGCCGTCAGGTGAACTGGGGCGGTCGTTGATGATCTACAGCAGTCTCGACATTATGCCGTTTCCGGGGTACCTTCAAGGTTACTAAAAGTCGGCATACTCGCGCCATTGACATTTATTGGTGGCGCCGTGTCTTCGGGTGGCCCATCTCCGAAGGTCCCAGCAGTCCGAGGATTGGCGATATCAATATCAATGATGATTTATTTCGTCGACATCTCAATAAAAATTTCTTGTTCACTTTAACGAGCGGATAAACTGTACTTATTATGGGTTCTATGGCAACATCGCGGCAAAGTGATGCTATCCCTGAATCGAGACGCCATATCCGTATGCGGTGACGTTTTTCTTTGAAATGGAGGATAGCCGAGAAAGGCAAGTCATAACGAGGGGAAAAAGGAGGGCTCTCCGGCGTTTGCAAAGGGAGCGTGATGAGATTCAAAGAACACAAACGCGATAAATGGTGGGAATGCGGTACGAATACGTGGAAATAAAGGACAAAGGCATCAAGAGTGATAGAAGAACGCTTTGAAAATCAGATTTATGGTCACACACCCTGCCAGTCAAAGATAAACGTGGTAGCCAAGGGGCTGACTACTGGCACGTTCGACTCTGGTTGGAAAAGAGAAATACGAACGTGAATAGGCGGAAAGTGGAATTTCGGTGGAATGCACGCAAATGGCTCGCGCATTTCTTGCGTAACCGGTGCAGTTGATTGATGTTGGCATGCACGGTTCGCGTGGCTCGCTTGCAAGAACAATGGCCGATCTGCTCACCAGATCTCGAAGGGTCTCGCCGGCGATTCGCTCGTTTTGGATTCGTGACACCTGTGACGCGACCAGAATTAATTCTCAAAAAGGAAGTCACATCGCGCTGCTTGACTCGACTTTTTGTCTTTTCTTTCGGTATATAACCGTCACCTCCCTTCTGAATTTCCCACCCTGTCGCCTTTCTCCTCGTCGCAGTTCGCATTTGCGACCATCCCTTTCACTTTACTATGTTTGAAGAATGCTGCCTAACATGCGGAAAGCATCTCCTGGATGATGGGTATGCTTGTCGCCGTCCTTACCTCACCGTGTCGCTCATGTCTTTCAGGAGGGCCTACTGCAGTGATGAATGCCAAACACTGGACTCGGCGTCGCCGTCTATCTCGTCTGCCAGCAGCGCCTACTCGTCGCCTTCATTGGGATATGCCGTTGGAGGCGACGTTCCGGCCCTTATTCCGTCAATGCTAGGCACAGCGCTTAGAAACTTCCAGCAAGATCGCCATTCAGTATCTTCATCCTCAGCGTCATCGACTGCGTGGTCAGTGGTCACTGACGACGACGACGACGACCCTATACTTGGAACTGGAAGCGACCCCGACAGCGCCGGAGAGTCTATCTACGAATCCACGTCCAAGTCCTCTACATCACACGGCCTCGTGCCCAGACCGCTTTCCTATGCACGACGACCTTCTGGTACCAACACTCGCTCCACTGTTCCGCGTCTTCACAGCCGCACATCCTCGTCGGGTTCATTCTCCGGCCACGTGAAGGTCTTCGAAACGCCACTTCTCATCCCCACACCGTACTCGACGAGGATGATTCCGGCTTCCCGTCCCGAGAAGTTGAGGACTACATTGAGCAGATCATTCCCCAGTCGGCCCCAGAGCGGCAGCACAACCAGTTCGCTCGCGAGCAGGACCATTCTACCATAACTAAGACCAGAAGGTCTCGCAATCGCAGCAGCCTCCCAGCGTACTACTCATTCTTCCCAGTCACCGGTACACAAAATTCCTTTCCTATTTGCCAAGCATCATCAAAACGGGCCTCGCCCACCATCTCGAATTCTTCAGGCCAGACCGTGGTCAAGCCTTCACCTCCTACACCAAAAGTGTCCTTAGGACTTCCCCCTTTCGTCTCTCCTCGCGGCCGTCGTAGGGACCTGGGTACATCCCAGAGTAGTTCCCGATCAGATGACTCTTTCAGTTGCAGTTCTCGTTCAACTAGCGATTCGCGGGATGATCCTTCCCTTGCACGTTCGCCGCCAAGGGAGACGCGTTTTCTTCCTCGACCGCGGTTGGATAGCCGTGGTAACAAGGAATCCGTTCTTGATTGCTCTTCAGTACCAGACCCGCGGCGAGGTCGAGCTGCTGTAAGGAGGAACAGCTCTCCCCGCCGAAAATGACGGCACCGATGTTTGTGTTCGAAGGCCGTGATCACTACAGGGACAACACTGCCAGGCCCCATGCACGAGGACGGGCCAGGGTTGAGGAGTTGGATGGTGTCGGCAGGTCCGAAGACGCACCGGGACTTGGTTACGGGCGTAGTGGGCTCATCGACCGAGAGCGAGGACACAGGACGGGTGGAAGGTTCCGGTCATAATGAGGCCTGATCTTGCTAGCATGCCCTCACTTGTACCTTGCTTCGCTTTGCGCCCATCGCTGTATTATCGCCCATACTCCTTCCAGCTCAAACTCCATCTCAAAAGCACCGCATCAAAGACAAGACACCACACGATTTGTATCAGCGACTACTGAACATATTATCAACGCATCATCACGAAAAGACAACCGGGACGCAGCCTCATCTGCGCTTGCCTGTGTAGAATGAAGATTTCGCATCATCCCCTTCAGCATTTCAACCATCATTCACCATCGCCTCATCATATTCTATTCTCAGGCATACTCTCTCTCTCCAAGTCTTCATTTTTGGGCTATTCGAGCAACTCCCGGTTTCACCATCATTCAGCACTTTTGTCGCCACTATTACCCATCTCAAGCAAATATACCTTGTCGTTTGCAGTCCACCAATGCTATTATTACCACATTTTTTTCTGACCTTCGCACGTTTCCATACACACCACTCTTTACACTCTAACGCACGCATTCATCACTTCTTTTATTCTCATGCAAATTGAACGGAGCTACAATCACAATCAAATTCCGCTGTTGTCATCTTAAGTACTGCTGCTATCTACATACATACGTTGAAAAAAAAAGCATTGTTGTCATCATCTGCATTCACCTGTTGGGACGGACATTGAGAAATCAGATATACTGTTTATCAGCCGGACCACGGAAATATTACATTATTGAGCGCCAGAACGACGAGCTCGGCATTGCGATATTTTGCAATAGCCCGCGCCGAGCGATCGCCCCTGAAAAGTGTTGTCAGGTGTGTGATTCATGGCGCGAGTATGGCGGAAATGTTCGTTGGAGAGATTTTCAGGAGATTCAGAGGCGTTAGACATAAGAGCGAATCCTCCAGGTAGCCAATTGACGTTCAGGGGTCTCTCCGACCGACGCCCTCTGCGGGGGTGGCGCGTGACTTGCACACGTGCACGTGTGCGTAATGATGCTATCATCGGTCGATCGGTCCGTAAGTGTGGCGGGGCGAGCGTCGTTCAAACGTGCAAGTTATACTTGAACGAGAGCGGTGCACAAGTAATAATAATAATATTCCTCTATGGGTAATTTCACCGAGGACCTCATGGATACTGGAACTGGACCAGGCTGGATACGGCTGTCGCGGGAAGTTTGTGGATCAGGCCCATATATTATGCCCGGCGCGGTTATTTATTTGAATTCTGAATTATTGTTCCTGTCTGGGGATGACGTCGCAGGGCAGGAAAATACTTTTCCGCGCGCGTACTACGACGGTGAACGGTGATGCGCTTAATGGGATATTCCCGGCGCAGTCGCGGTGAATGCGAATTTAGTAGTAGGGCGGATAAATAATCGTGTTAAACGAGCGATTTTATTTCCGGATGGTATTTTCCGTGCAGCACGGCGTGCTCGGTAGACTAGTAGGACCGCTAGGGTACTAGTATGGTGGTTGAGACCTGGAATCTACGGAGAGACTTGTCACGCATTAGCCGGGGTGACGTCGACCCTAGACTGGGACTGGACGAGACGAGAAGTATTTAAGACATCCGATTCTCGTGGCTTTTTTGTTTATATTTTCTCTATTTCCAGGTGAGATAGTGTCTGACTCTGAGGCAACAAGAATATATCGACAGTCGCGCGTAGCAACGTCGACCTTTGGAGGCGAGGCTTTCCTGGAATGTCTTTGCAGCAAGAAGGTATACCGCCAAACGATAGCTCGCTAAGCGGGTGAAGACTGCTTGCAGCCCAGATAACGCCTTGAGTGTCGGGTTCAGGAAAGGATCGGATTGGTTCAGATATGCAGTGCGCCGATTTCATCCGAGCTGACTTGATGGCTTCCCGATTGGGCCGTCCACCTCTTTCCTCTTGACCAGTCATCATTGTCGCGACCGAATCTTTTTGGCGAGCTTTTTGAGTGCTGTTCCCGTTTGCTCTCACTGTGTATTCCGTTATCTGGGTTTCTTTGCTGAAATAGCAGATGGTCGACTCGTTTTTAGGCTTCCCGGTTGGATATAGCGTACGACTCCACAAGTCCGACAGACTCTGGTGCCACTGTTCGTGCAAGACTAGTCTGGAACAAGGAGCAAGTGTAGGATACTGGTTTCCTCCCTGAGCGTGTCGCAGGCTCGTGCCTGATAAGGAGTAACGGTGTTTTATTGTATTTATTATGTACTAGGGCTATCCATCGTCTGTCGTCGAGCGTAGATACAATAAAGAGCAGTGTGAATATATCAGAAGGATTCGTCGCCGTTGAGAGACAAAAAAACGAGAATACCTCGTGTGAAGACGCACGCGATTGTCGAAACGCGGCAATGGAATATCAGACAGAATTGGCTTAGAACCACTACAAGGACAGTGGATACAAGCAAATATCCACCGCCACTATCGACGACGGCGGCGCCAGCGCTGCAGAAACCGAGAACTGTCCGTACTCATCGTCGGCCACCATTGATTCAATTACCAACAGACTCCCTCCGCGGGACTCGCTTCCCCATTCCTCACCATCGTCGATATCTCTTGCTTCCCGTCCTGTCCCTGCTGCAACGTCGGGTTCCCCAATTTCCTTCTCTTCGACACCGCTCAACTCCTCCGTTGTCGCTGCTGTCTCACCCAGCAGTCTAATTCCAGCGACTCGTTCTAGATCTGAGCGAGAGCAAGGCAGCACCGGCTCCCAATTACCTGAGCTCTCCACAACAACTGGTACTTTCCCTTTAGTACAATGCTAGTCCTTATTCATGAATATCTGACGTTCTTTGTTCTTTCTTTCAGACGACGACAACCACCGAGCCCGCAAGAGACAAAGAACAGGCGACATCGCTTCTGCTACCCCAGCTAACATGAGGCAGCCCGATTCTGATATCGATTCTCAACTCTCCATCTCTCCTGACTTTACTATCTCCGCCATGCACGCTGGACCTTCGTCACTAGGGCTTGATGGACCGACGCAGTCACCGACCAATGGCCATACCATCACGGCTATTGTCGCCACCAACGGCAGTAGTCATAACGGCCAGGTGCAGTCGAACGGCACTAGCAATGGTCTGTCAAGCGCTGTATCGAACGGGGTAGCCAAGCACGGGAAGGCGGTGGCCAGGGTGAATTTACCAGGCACCATGTATATGACGATATGACTCTCGATCGGGAGGAGTACGTGAGGCTGGTGATACAGAGTCTGCGGGATGTGGGGTACACGTACGTCCGTCTTACTCTTTATTACTGTTCTGCAACACCGACATTGCCATTACAGTCAGTCGGCGGACACGCTCGAAGCAGAATCAGGGTTCTCAATGGAGGCATCAGATGTGACGCATTTCAGGCAGTGTATCTTGGACGGGGTATGGGACAAGGCAGAGGCGGCTTTGACACGGTTAGGCGTCACCGACGCAGATGGGCTTATGGTGCGTCGCTGTCTGTTCTCTCGACGTGTTTTGTCCTCATATCGCTCTAGGACGCAAAATTTTTGATCAATCAGCAAAAGTACCTGGAACTCCTCGAGGCAGAGAAGACGACGGATGCTTTACATGTTCTGCGCAATGAACTCGCACCTTTGCACGTCGAACCTGATCAGCTTCACACATTATCAAGGTGACCCTTTCACAACTTGTCGTGCGCCACAATTAAACATTTTATATAGCCTGATAATGTGCTCGGAACCTGAAGATCTTCGACAACGAGCTGGTTGGGATGGTGCTTCTGGCGCCTCCCGGATGCATCTATTAGACAACCTACACCGTAAGCGTTTCAGAAACAACGCGTCCGGCCGCCGAAATCTTAACGCTTCTTCGTACAGGATATATCCCCTCTTCCGTCATGATTCCCCAACGTCGGCTTGCCACCCTTCTCCAACAATCACGATTATACCAACGCCAGCGATGCGTGTATCATAATCTCCCCACAAACACCGCAGACTTTTCCTTGTACAGTGATCACCAGTGCGACAAGTCAGGCTTTCCGAGAGTCACCACGACCATTCTCGACGTGCACAGTGATGAAGTATGGCATATCGAATGGAGTCACGATGGCGCGTACCTTGCGAGTGCCAGCAAAGACAAATCGGCCATTATTTGGAAGATCGGTGTAAGCAACGTTTCCATCCATTTAATATCGTGGGGTCTAAAGACTTTTTTGAAGCCCGAAACAGAGCCATCAATACGACAATGGGATACGCACCAGGTCTTGCGCGAGCACCCGTACCCTGTGGGATGTCTGGCGTGGTCCATAGACGATACCATCCTCCTGACCAGTGCTGAGAATATCATCAAAGTGTGGAACGCCAAGGTCGCTCTTCTTTCCTTCCAGACTCGCAGGCTTGGTGTTGACTTTTAAGATAGACCGGGGTGTGCTTGAGAGTGCTCGACAAGCATTCAGAAACTGTAACATCCTTAGCGTGGCTGCCGGATGGCTCGGGATTCCTTTCCGCTGCTCTGGATCGAAGAATCATACACTGGGTCAGTCGAATTCAAGGCCACGTTCTTCTTCACGTCGACTAACTCTCCAATGTACAGGACGCAGATGGAAAAGAGCGGGATTCCTGGGGCACAACTGCCATCCGGATAACAAGCCTTGCCATCACGCCTGACTTCACGCGAATAGTGACGGTCGGAATGGATTACATTTCCAATACGCCTTCCGGAAGCTCTAGGGGAAGTAGTCGTCGGTCCGGGGAGTTTGCTTCGACAAACCCGACCGGCAATGGTGGGAATCCTGCCCATGGACCGGGGCAGGTTTCGGATAACTGGCTCATAACATACGACTACGCAACGAAGCAGGTAGAATCGTACGTCAGCTCTTCTTCCTCCCCTCCTTTTTCGCGATCGCGCTGTGGCGTTTATCTCAAATTCCTCCTTCGCCCCTTCTTGTGAGAACAAATTTTAACTCGATCTATTCCTTTTTAGATCCGTGCGACTTGAAGGCGAAGTCACAAGTGTCAAGGTATCCCAAAACTCGCAGTATGCGTTGATTAATCATGCGCCAGATGTGAGTTTTTCTTGTAAGTTTCATACCAATGAACCGGGTTCTGATCGATCTCCTGTTGCCTATTGTAGGAAATCCGACTCTGGGATCTGAACCTTGGGCGTGTAGCACGCAAATTCACTGGTCAGCGACAAGGCCGACATGTTATCCGGAGTTGTTTCGGCGGGATGGACGGAAACTTTGTTGTCAGTGGGAGTGAAGGTCCGCGGTGGTTTTCCTTGCTCCCCATTTTTAGTGTTTGACTCTCACCTAACCTATTTAGACGGCAATGTATACGTGTGGCATCGTGATACGGGGGCATTACTCGAGGTTCTTCCTGGGCATGGCGAGGGGAGTGTGAACTCCGTGGCATGGAACCCTCGGAACGAGCGTATGTTTGCCTCTTGTTCGGATGATCATACGATTCGGATATGGGAGGCGCTGGGTGTTGACTCCCCGCCAATGAGTCCGGTTCTGGGCTCATATGCTGAGAAGGGGAAGGGGAAGACCCGACAGCGCTGGGATGGAGACGGCATGGAATCCGGCTCGAGTGTGACGCTGCTGTGATTCATTGACCAAGTTCGTGCATCTGAGGCCTCTCTCTAGAACTCACAATCATACGTTCATTCCATCCTTTTTGGTGGCCATCCCACCCAAGTTTTCCGCTTTACATACCTATCACTAATACCAACGCTCTTTTATTGTTCTCTGTATTTGCTCTTACTTGGTTTTTCTCTTTCCATCCCCCACATTGCATCTGAACCATCCCTGTTTCCCTGCACACATCTGTTTTATAACTCTCGGTTCTCGACACTTCTATAAGCAAAGGTTTCTATTTCCGTTTTCATATCACAATTGTCACAGTAAGTATTACTCTCTGCATACATATTCATACATAGCTACACCGCTTCTCAGATGTGGAAGTCCAATACTTACATTAAACCAATAGCATTTATATGTCATTGACACGTACATAGACACCGATTAATAGGTACCAACTACCGGTCAGTACCCCGTCGCAGAAACCGCTGAGCATCTGAAAGTAGACCTTGGCGTACCAGGGTGAGAACTAGGAAGGAGCATTCCACCGTCGGTATCGGTCCAGTTGACCTGAGCAATATATTTTTTCAGGCAACGTTCATTTCCTGCGGGCAGGGGCAGTCCATACAAGTGCGTTATCACTGGCACCGTTCCATACCAGATGACCACCCGTCGCTTTTCATTAACCGGGACTGGTATATTTAATGAGGATCGGAGACAGACAGTGGACGTCTGACAGGTACAAGGTGGGACGGGAAAAATTAGTGGTATTTTTGATTATCGGGAGCGAGGGCTGACGCGGACGCGGAATCAGATTAGAAAAATGAAATGCGTAGTGGTACACGTATGTTCCGGCAGGATATACATACCGCTACGGCCTGAGCGTAGTCGGGAGACTTCTATGCGTATAGTGTTACATGTTGTAAGATAGGAAAATACTGGTCGAGTGATGCGGAGCCATTAGGGAAAGGTGTACAAGAGAATGCACAGGCGAAAGAAAATGCCAAATTAAAGATAACTATCTGGAGATCGTTGGACGTTGCGAATAAGCTCGATCCTTGGGCATGAACAAGGAGCTTGTGGGTTTCTTCTTCGGTCGTGGCCCAGGTGACGGCAATGTCTGATTGAGCAGTGCAGATCTTTGGACAATCTCAGGTTTCTTTCCTGAAGGGAATGAAGACGACCGACAATCGTCAGGTGAGAGTTTACAAGGAGAAAGAGGTGGAACATATGTCGCGGGTTCGCTGGAAGATGTTGATAATGATGTAGACGACCGGGAGTTCGGACCCATACTGCTTGGCGGCGAAGAGGAGGGAGGCTGTCGGTGCTTCACAGTGGTGACCGTCACTCGACTTGCATAGCTAGGAGAAGGCGTTGGCAGTAGAGGCACGCTAGGGGGTTTCGAAATAGGTTTTCCCTTGACTGTGAACCTGGCATTGTACACGGTCTTGTGCAGTTTGGAGGCGGAGGAGTAGGTCTTCTGCATCAATGTCTTGGGTTGACTTGGCCCTGACCCTAGGAACGACGAGGCATGAGAATGGGTACGTGATGTAAACGTCACGATCGACTTACATGGTTTCAGGCGCTTCTGTGGGGGAATTCGGTCTGTTATCTTGACCTCGCGCTCCTTCTTTTGTTGTTCATGCTCGAGTCGCTGGGAACGTAAGCGTGATCCCACTTCTTCTAGATGCTTCGCTTCGGCTTTCTGGAGAACCTTAATCAAAGAATCAGAAAACCCGGGCAGCATGTGGCTATCATCGGAGAACGCACAAAGTAATGATCTCTCCAGGACTCTGGTTCTGGTGCATCCCCTGAGAGATAGCCCTGGAGTTGAATACTGTACTTTTTGATAGAGAGATTCTTCCATAATTCTGGATCATACACCAATTTAGTCGGCAGGCAAAGAAGCGCTGAGAAACACTTGCCTTGGGTATTGTGCTGGAGCCTCTGGAAAGAAATGAAAAAGGTCCGTTATTGCGCTGCATGCGACTCACCGTTGAGCCTCGTTCAAGCCGCAGAAGGTCGTGTGGCTCGCACTGCTGGAGGATGGGTTTGACTAGATCATAACGGAGACTAAGTTCTTGGCCGAGTGTGGGGATGGCTGATATAGGAAATATATGTCAAGAAGCAATCGGGAATAACTATGGGTGCTGGCTGACACTCAGCGTGTTTCCCGGCAACTGATAGAATGGAAGAAAAGTCACAACGAGTCAAGCTAGAATTATATGAATAATCCCACCTCGTTGGCAGTAGGTAACCAGTGCTGGGATTCTTGTCGCTGAATTGAAGTCGGCAGTCATTCCAGCAATGGTAGTATATGATTCACGAACAACAGCTCCCTGGGGATCCTTCCAAGGAGCTGTTCAAAGACAAGAAGGGTACGATGGTGGTTAGTGGTAGACAGTGCTGAGCCACGTTGCGTCAAATGCCGCCGTGTGCCGGGACTAAATTTGGCAGTTCTCAAGGCAGCCCGTGCTCCTTTGCTTCCCACCATAACATTGCATGGTAAGTATGGAGCCCCCTTGTGGAACACCCACTGACTACCCCCCGGATCTGACGGATTCTTCTCCCTCGGATACTTACGCCGCAACGAATATTTAATCTCTTGCTCACATATATATCTCTTTATCTCATAGGAGCCCGAATTCTCTGGATTAGGCTCGTGGATGTCTATAAGGCTACATGATTTTCTCTCTAAATGACCCGACCCCGGTCCTAAATTCAGCACCATTGCATCGGTCAGGAGGGTCCCAGTCCAGTTCCAGATCAATGGTAGACTTTATTTTTACCCATCTCGTCTTTGCAAAGGTTACAAAGATGACTAACTTCTCTCACACTCTCGTCGTCGGCTTTACCCACACTTTCGCGCGTCAATGTCATTGTGAACCCGGTAGTTGACCCTTCAAATGTGGCATTCTGCAACTCATTTATTTATTACCCACAATGGGGATATCACGTATATATATGACACGCGCGCTGTGTTTTCCCCTATCCTCGCTGCTGTGGTTGCGTCTTGATCGCCTGCCTGTCTTTTCATCGCGATTTAAAAGGGCTATTCTCGTGCCTTTGTCTGTTCCCCACTTGCCTTCCATGCAGCAAGCTACCCACCCCCGTCTTCACCTCCGCGACACGCGCGACGCCCATATCATCTTTGAGGCCGTCAGGCAAGGCTTTCTTAAGCCAGTTACTAGACGTCTTAACGAGGCTGAGAGGTCTATGTCAGTACGTTCTGGTGCCGTGTTCGTTTGGGAAGAGCGCGACGACGAATCGGGTCTTAAGCGTTGGACCGGTAAGTCAAAATTGATATCCTCCCTGGAAGTCCTGTTGATCTTCCCTCCCCTTCGTTAGACGGACGTCTTTGGGGACAGTCCCGTATGCGTGAAGTGCGTCTGGACCTCATCGATACACCACCGTCAAGTCCATGTTGCTGATCGATAACCCTTGCAGCCATACTTATTCTATGACGAAAAACTCCCCTCGGCGCATGGTGGCGAGCCATCCACCTCTCCACGGTACCGATAATTCTGGGGCGAGGTCACATATGACTCATTGACTAGCATTTTGTTATAGGTCACCACCGGCTTTCAGATTTGTCGACGGCGTGTCCCGCACGATCCCCTCATCGTCAGCTCTTCTCCATCAAGATCGCAGTGGCGGAAATCATCCCGGTTTAATTAAGCAGGCATATTCTGCTTGGGTGCAACTTTCGCCAACAGGTACACCACGCAAATGGCATCTCACTGCCTATTTCACGTACGCTGATCTTCCGACAATACCGACTGTCGACGCGGACGCAATCCTGCGAAACATTATTGTTCCTCCGGGAATTTACCAGAGTGGGAAGGCCAGGAAAGGGGATGATGGTACCACGGAGACTTTTGGACACTCGGCGCTACCACCACTTCATTCTGCAGTAGGGGTGTATAACATGGGAGTCATATCTGGCTCTTCCCAGCGCGGGTCATCATCGTATGTCAGAAGACCAAAGAGTGATACAGATACTTAATTCTAGACATATATCATAGCATCCGTCAAATGTCGTTTTCCCTCTAACTCCCATTTGTATTTGATAATTCGTTCCTTTCCAAGTGTCTTGTGTGGGACTATCGGAAGGGTCGGCCGGCGGAACAGGCGGACCGTGACACTTTTAATCCTGCTGACGTAACCCGATTCACGTTTTTCAATTTACGTCGCATCCGTCTCAAAAAAAATGGACGTTGCAAAGCACGTTCATCGTCGATCCATCCAATCCGCTGCCAAGTTCGCCCGTCCCTTTTTAATTTTTGACTTCGCTCATCTTTCATTTTCAGTGTGTGGAATTCTTGGTCTTCTTCTACATGACCCCAATACCGACGCTGCGCCGGAAGTCTGTGAGGGCCTCTCGCTGTTGCAGCATCGAGGACAAGATGCATGTGGAATAGTTACGTGTGGACCGAAAGGTCGCTTCTATCAGTGCAAGGCGAATGGTATGGTCCGGGATATTTTCGACGAGAAGGCCATACAGCGTCTGGTTGGAGGCATGGCTGTGGGACATGGTGCGTAGTCTCCGCTTGCCTGTGGTAGGTCTAATTACTAATTATTTGATAGTGCGATATCCGACTGCGGGAAGCTTCAATAATGCGGAAGCTCAACCGTTCTATGTCAATTCACCGTATGGGATCGTCTTCGCACATGTATGGAGCTTGACGCACGTTTCTACTATCTTTTACTGATTCTGCTGTAGAACGGAAATCTTATCAACACAGCGTCTCTTCTGCAGTTCTTAGACGCCACTGCCCATCGCCATATCAACACCTCGTCGGATTCGGAACTCCTTCTCAATATCTTCGCTAATAACTTGCAACAAACGGGCAAATTCCGTATCAATGAAGAGGATATATTCACCGCAATTGGAGGGCTGATGAAACAGTGCAAGGGGGCGTACGCATGCGTTGCTATGCTCGCTGGGTTTGGAATAATAGCCTTCCGAGACCCGAACGGAATTAGACCCGTCGGCATGGCTGTTAGAAAATCTTCCACTACGCAAGGAAAGGACTATCTATTTGCCAGTGAGAGCGTCGTTGCCGATGCCAGTGGTTTCAGCGAGTGGGAAGACGTAAAGCCTGGTATGTACGCTCCCCCCTCTTTGGTCTTTTCTCATTTGTGGTTCAAGGTGAGGCCGTAATTATCACGCGCGAAAGTGTATCGCGGCGCCAGGTAGCTGCACCTGCGGATTTCGCACCGGACATCTTCGAATACGTTTACTTTGCGCGTCCCGATTCCGTATTGGACGGAATCAGCGTTTACCGAAGTCGAATGGCCATGGGCGACGCGCTTGCTGATGAGGTCCGGCGCGTATTAGCCGAGCAGAATCTTTCCGTTGATGTCGTTATTCCGGTGAGAATAACCTTCCTCGCAAGCGCAAATCTTATATTGACGCGTTCTGCTCAGGTACCCGATACATCCCGGGTCGCAGCCTTGAATCTCGCACAAAAATTGCAACTCCCTTATCGCGAGGGGTTCATCAAAAATCGCTATGTCGGTCGAACTTTCATTATGCCCGGACAGCAGATGCGTAAGAAGAACGTCCGGAGAAAGCTCAACGCCATGGCACTCGAGTTCTCGGGAAAAAATATTTTACTGGTTGATGGTGAATCTTGGTGTTCTGTCCTCGTGTTCTTCTCTCAGTTCAAAGCCTAGATTCCATCGTCCGTGGTACCACGTCAAAGGAGATCATTCAAATGGCCAAAGATGTCGGCGCGAAGAAGGTTGTAATGGCCAGCTGTGCCCCTCCTATCAGGTATGTCCATGTTCCGGCCTCCGGCACAGTCAGCTCAAGGTTGCACGCATACGCGTCATAGATATCCCAACGTCTATGGCATCGATATGCCATCACGAACTGAACTCGTCGCATACGGACGTGACACTAGTTCAATAGCCTCGGCCATTGGCGCTGATCTTGTAATCTTTCAAACCCTACCCGACCTGATATCATCCGTGCGGCAGTTCAATCCCCACATCTCAGCGTTCGACTGTTCCGTTTTCACGGGTGAGTACGTTACGGGCGGTGTCGATGAGCCGTACCTTGCTGCTTTGGAAGGCCAGCGTGCAGATAACGTGCGAGGGAAGGCCAAACTCAATGGGATCAACGGCTCGAAACGGGAGGATGTCACGGTGATGTCCAGTGGACCGATGAACGGGGCGGATGATACGGTGGGGTTGCACAATACATGGCAAAGTAATTGATGGGTGGCGGATCCGTGGTACATTTCTCAGAAGTAATCTTATAAATGTGCTATTATTTTTTTGTTTTGCCAGTGTGTATGTAGTCTTAGAGAGCTAGACCATTCTTGAAATAAAGTACAGCTACTATAACATCGCATCTACGTTTCTATTTGCTGACGTGCCAGTCGAGGATATCCGCCCACTTGGGAAGAAGCTCAGAGATCTGCTCTACATCTTTGTCACCTCTGCCGGAAAGACACTGCAAATGGACAAAATTAGCAAAACATCATTTACGATGGGTCAGCCTTACGATGACAATATCAGAATCTTTCGGCATCGTTTTTGCGATACGGACACCTTCCCAGATGGCATGCGACGACTCCAGGGCTGAAAGATAAGTGAACATCAGTCTCGATACTCCATGGTTTATTTAAAGAGTATTCACCCGGAATTATGCCCTCCATTTGTGTGAGCATCCTGAACCCTCTCAACGCCTCTTCATCTGTAGCGACGACGTACTCTGCCCTACCAGAGTCTTTTAACCAGGCATGTTCTGGTCCTACGCCAGGATAGTCGAGTCCGGCGCTGATAGAATGCGTCTCGATAATCTGCCCGTCCGGAGACTGCAGAATATAGGTTCGCACGCCATGGAGGACACCAGGCTGACCCTTGGAAAGCGTAGCACTGTGTCGGTCACCGTCAACACCTAAAGATATTCAAATACAATATATGAAGCAATGAAAGCAACGCACCTTCGCCACCGGCTTCAACACCAACCATTCTAACACTTTTGTCTCCGATGAAATCGTAGAAAGTCCCGATAGAATTACTTCCACCGCCCACACAGGCCACGACTACATCAGGAAGTTTACCTCGCTTCTCCTTCAGCTGAACTTTGATTTCCTCCCCGATAATCTTTTGGAAATCACGGACGATCGTGGGGAAGGGATGTGGACCAATAGCAGATCCTACGAGATAATGCGTCGTCGATAGATTAGACACCCAGTCTCGCATGGCCTCGTTTACGGCGTCTTTGAGGGTGCATGACCCAGAGTGGACAGGGATGACCTTTGAATTATGAGGTTTAATTGCAATGAATGATGGCTGTCTGTTAGGAACAGGCGCACCTTGCCTCCGAGCATCTCAATACGGAAAACATTGAGCGCTTGGCGCCGGACATCCTCAGCTCCCATGTAAATTATACATTCCAAGCCGAATTTGGCGCAGACCGTTGCTGTTGCAACACCATGCTGACCCGCACCCGTTTCGGCGATAATACGCGTCTTGCCAATGCGGCGAGCTAGGAGAATCTGTTTTTCCGAGATCAGCAAATTTGCTTAGCGATGCATGGAAAACGGCTTGCTTGACCAATCGCGTTGTTGATTTTGTGAGATCCCGTGTGGTTTCTGACGTGAAAACGTCAGCTGGGAGTGCAAGCGGAAAATCATTTGCCTACAAATCCTCGCGCTTGAGCCAGATGTTAGCGCCACCAGCGTGTTTGGTCAGATTTTCTGCTAGATAGAGCCCGGACGGTCTGTTGATATATTCATAATAACTTTGGAATTCCTTCAAGAACTCTGGGTCATGCATAGCGGATTTATGGGCTTCCTCGAGTTCTGCCAGACAATCGACCAGGGACTCCGGGACATATTGACCGCCGAATTGACCAAACCGCGCAGGTAAATCCGATACCGAAGAGTCCTTCGAGACATACTTCTTGCCGTTTGTCACAGGTGCAGGCGACCGAGCCGGAAGAGGAGATCTGGCTTTAGGAGGCTGACCCTTCAGTGTAATTTCACTGCAGAAGGCTTCAACACTGTGGGAAACTTTATCTGCAGGGGCGCTTTTAATAACATTGACGATCCGACTGCCAACGACAACTCCGTCTGCACCGGCATCGGCAACATAATCAAAGTGACTGCGATTGGATACACCAAAGCCGACAGCGATGGCAACGGTCGCATGTTCTCGGACACGAGCAATGATATCTGGGAGCTCAGCGTTTATCGCTACCTTGTCGGATGATCCCGTTGTACCCATCTAAAGAATAATGAGCGCGATACCGGAATGGAAATTTAATGAACTGACTTTGGACACGACATAAATAAAACTGTCGGCAATTGACGCGAGGAATTTTATTCGAGATGGTGTGGTCGACGGAGCGATGAGAGGAACATATGACAAGCTATGTCTGGCGTCATCGAGGAGTACCCTAGGTATGACTCGTGTACGCACTTTGCTTTTGTGCACTTTTCTCTGAACGTGATAGCTTCTTCGGGGGGAAGGTCGACCATGATGAAGCCATTCGCTCCAGCCTCGCTTGCATCTTGTATGGCCCTGTCCTCGCCATACGCCAACAACGGGTTGTAGTAGCCTAGTCAACCGTCAGTGCCCATGCTGCCGTTTGACTGTATGATTCGCACCCATAAGAATGACGGGGGCGGTGAGTCCCTTGCTTCTTGCCTCGCGAAGCTGACCCAAGACCGTCGCATAGTCCATGTTATTCTTCAATGCAACCTGCGGAGGATGAGTATTGTAGACTCGCTCGAGTCAGCTAGGTCGTACTGTGTTGCTCTCTTGAATGACAGGACCATCAGCTATAGGATCAGAGAAAGGCATTCCCAGCTCGATGATATCTGCGCCTCCGTTCTGCATAGCGAACATAATGGGAACCGTCGCATCTTTCGTAGGATATCCCGCCGTGACAAAAGTGACCAATGCGGGCGATCCCTGCCAGGAACATGAATGGGGGTACAAAGTATGCAACGAAAAGGGCCAACCTGAGCCTTCTTGGCTGCGAAAACATTTTTGAGAGCGTCCATGGCGATGGGAGCAAGTTGAGTCAGAATTGGAAAGATCAATAAATTTAATTATCTAGATCTCTCCGATCGTTTTTATCTTATCGCATTTCTTGACCATCACCATCTTTTTCTCCCTGATGGACGCGGCTACCCCCATCCTGTCCGACGAGTCCAGAGTTCTCGTTATATACACCGGCGGCACCATTGGGATGCTTGTTGGATCCAGAGGATACGTCCCGGAGCCGTACTTTTTGACCGAAACTCTTCGGAGCCAGACGCGGTTCCATGACCCGCTCCAAAGTTCTCTGTTCTCGAATTCTGGGTCCGTGCAAGGCTTTCGCGATTGGAGCTCTGGAAGTGGCAGGTCTAGTCCTCTTGGGAGCAGTACAACTCCTAGCGTGTCAGCTACTTCGACACCTCAACAGCCTACTTTGCTCGTGCGATCATCCCGTCCCATTGGAAGGTCACACGGATTGACCCCTAATCAATCATCGGCACTATCACACAGCATACAGGTAGCTGAGAACGTATACGAAGCGCACCTGCCCAGTCTTGTCACACCTCGGAGTGCAGTCCCCGGAGGCAGCGGTAGCAAGTCCATCAGATATGCTATTCTAGAGGTTCGTTCACAGTTCACGGACCACGGGAAAATATCTGATTGATCATCTTTTTGTTCAGTGGAACCCCTTGCTGGACAGCAGTAATATCGAGATTGATGGTGACGAGCGTTCACGTCGTTAATTGGCCATTCTTATCAATATTTCGCGCAATTCAGACTGGATACGTATAGCATCTGAAATAGAACTCAACTACTCATTTGACGCTTTCGTTGTGCTCCATGGCACCGATACAATGTCATACACTTCGAGTGCATTGAGTTTCCTTCTGGAAGATTTGGGAAAGACGGTCGTATGTAAAGCTTGACTTCCCCAATGTAATACCACTGACTCCACAGTATGTCAGATCGTCACAGGCGCGCAAATACCACTGTCACAGCTTCGAAATGATGCTACAGACAACCTAATGGGTGCACTAACCATTGCTGGACATTACATTATTCCCGGTACCCACTCTCAATCTCCTCATGTGAATATCCCATTAACCGCACAGAATAGAATGTTCTCTGTACTTCAATCATACCCTGTTCCGAGGAAACAGGGTTTCAAAAATATCCTCATACGATCTTAGCGCCTTCGATAGCCCCAACTTTGCTCCGCTTGTGAACGGTAGGAACCAAATTATTACATCAGAAGAACCTGCTACTGATTTACGGTCAAGTGGGCATCGATATCGTAGTGAACTGGAACGATGTCATCAGACAAACCAGTCTCCGACGTTTCCGAGCTCATAAACGTGAGCTTCCCTTCCGTCCTTTTGCCAATGCAGTGATGAAATTCTGATCGTTTCATTTGCAGAGATGAGCCCTCACGTTGGTATGTTCTAATTTTTTTTTCCGAATCATGCATTATACGTAGTGTTCACACACACACGTCTATAGCCACACTTCGTCTGTTCCCGGGAATTACAGCTGCAACCGTTAGCGCCTTTTTCATGCCGCCCATCAGAGGAGTTATTCTGGAGACTTTCGGGGCCGGGAACGCCCCCCAACGAAAAGATTTGATGCTAGCCCTGAAAGAAGCCTGTGAAAGAGGGGTCGTTGTTGTTGCGATCTCGCAGTGTGCAAAGGGTACGGTTTCGGACGCATATGAGACTGGAAGAACACTTCTTCAAGCCGGCGTTGTTCCGGGGCATGATATGACGCCTGAAGTAAGATTGGTTCCATTCAAACCAGACCGCTCTAACTATGAAATCCTGCAGTGTGCCTTGGCCAAACTGAGTTATCTGCTGTCGAAGCCTGAGCTGAGCACTGCCGAGGTCAGAAAGCTCATGGGTACGCCACTTCGTGGTGAGCTCACCCGACCACTGTCTGGTGCTGTTCCAGGACAACCCACCATTGACCAGAACTTTGAGAAAATCCAAGGAGTCCTATCCCAATTTGTCCGATTATCAGAACAATCTGCTTCGTTAGTACCGAAGATAACTTTGTCGGCGCCACTAGATGAGGCGTCCCAGGATGCGGCCGCGTCGTGGTCTTGGACTGCAGCTGAAGCTGCTTCGACAGAGGCTGTACTGTTCCCATTCCTCATCCATCTCGCGGCTGCGAGAAACGATACTTCAAGTATTCGATTTTGTTTGGACTCGTCATCTACTCCATCAGGATACTCAGAGCTGGACTCCCCGTCAGTGGATGCTCCCCAGTACGGTAACATAGCCGGAGGGCTGGTGAATTCGCTGGAGCCAGGTTCTGGTCGATCTCCATTGCACGTAGCAGCCTTGAATGGCCACATCGAGTCTGTCAATGTCCTATTACAGTCAGGTGCTCTAGTTCATCTACGGGATACTCTAGGACATACACCGCTTTACTATGTACGTGATATTTAAAAAGCGATTTCAAGTTCATCGATGTATTTACGATTCATCAACCACAGGCTGCTAGACAAGGTCACCGAGATGTCGTCGGAGTACTAGTTCAGGCTGGGGCCAGCTTAGGTGGCATGGATGAAAGTTTTGCGAGGACGGCAGTAAAGAACGCCTTACGAGCGAACGACCGAAAATGCCGAGAGATATGGGACGCCGTTGGAGTAAAGGTATAGATATTAGGGCACAACCTCAAATTCTAAGATCTGCACATCGAAGCACTTGTACTCCGCTTGTCACGGTCTTCATTAGCATTCCCGGAGACAAATACTCCGACTTCTCCTTGGACCTACCGGAGCCGTATACCGACCGTATACTAGGATAGGATAAACCAGATGGCGTTTTGTAGCTATAGTGTAAATCCATGGGAATGTAAATAGTCTCGATGGTGAATAGATTGGCGTGAGATCGGGACATTCAAAACCTTGTGCTGACGGGCGTTGCATGTGGATTTGAAGCCTAAAAGTTGTGAACTCAGTCAAGCAGGTGGTTCGGTTCATGAAAGTATCAACGCCAGAACGAGCCTTTCAGAGGGCAGTTCAGGGGACAACAATTTAAAGTTACATGAGCGTTATCACGAGTTGAAACAATAGCGAGTGTGGCTTAAGCGACGTAAACAGGGCGGCCAGTCAAATAACACCAATGAACGTACCAAGATGCCCATAATCTTAGAAGACACTTACAAAAACAAAATAGATGGGGCAAAACATCACAAACTAAAACTACTACTCAACCATTTGAACATCGTCGTCGTCGTCATCTGCTGCCTCGCCTTCACCTCCTTCCTCCTCTTGTGTTGTCTTCCCTATCGTATTATTGATGGTGCGTATAAAGACCGGCAGCTGTCTCCGCGGGAAAGTGAACGGACCCGACAAGAAGTCTAGTTGGTTGACAAACTCTTCGGGTTCCTTGTCCAGCTCGAGCGGGGAATACAATACCGCATCCGCGTATTCATTTCCTTCAACAAGTTCATGGCATAACCGAAGATTGAAATTGAGACCTGCAGATAACAACGTTCATACACTCAGCTCGACTGGGAGTGGTAGGAAACCTACTTTTTCCGTTCGAATCCGGATCTCCGGGGGAATCTTCGTCGACGTAGGTATATATACATGTTAGAATCCAGTCCTCTTCTTTGTCACGCTTGCTGCACTTCTCGTTTCTGACATTGGTGATGAGAAGGTTCGTTACGTCCTCGTAGAACTGTATGGTTGCTCCGTGCTTTGGTTCTGACCCGCCCAACACAGTCAGGCCTCTGTTTCGTTGTGCTGATCCAGGCGGACGGCGTGGATCTTTCGCGAGGGTGTTTGCTCGGTCAATTTCCGCCTGGAGTTCTACCCGGAGGTCCTTGACTAGACGAAGGTGAGATATCGCTTTCAGAAGAAACGCGGCAATAAACAAACTAGTCTGCTCCTGTTCAAGGATCTTCTTATCCCTCTCCTTCACATCCCTATCGCACACCTCCACTCTCCCCTTGTATCTCTGGACATCGCGTTCGAGTGTTTCCTTCTCTTCGTCCACAGCTTCACGCGTCATAAGGTGCAGCACAGATGTCTTTCCTTCCCTTATTAATGGTTCCTTCTTCGCCAGGTTAGATGTCAGTTCCCTTATTAGCGCGTCCTGGGCTGATATGATTATATGAGTTTATAGTCACGTTAGCTTGAGCACAACGGACCTTCCATCTTGGAGTCAGATTGTTTCCGGTATTCAATTAGCAAACGCTCTGGCTCCGTATGTCTGATTGCGAAAAGCTCTTCCAGTTGTTTAGAATACTTGTCCGCGCGCTCCCTGACCTGTTGGAGAACCTGTGAATTGAGCACGGAATACAAGATATATAACATACCTCAGTTAGTTCACGTCGAAGACGCTTCACTTCGCCACCCGAGTTTCTCTCGATCGCGTTATTCATCACAACAGCCATCTGCGCGGCGCCATCGTCGTCCGAATCGTCAAGCACTTCAGGAGGAGAAGCCGGTCGCGTCATTTTGGGTGATGGCGCCTTTGCTTTTCCCTTTCCCTTCACACGGGGTACTCCATTTATGCTGGGTTTTTTGCCCCTTCGCGCCGTCTGGGGTTTGCGGAGAGGCACCTCTGTCACCGACTCTTCGCCGTCATTGTCGTTGGTGGTGTCGTCGTCAGGAACCAGGACGGGATTCCTCTCGTCACCGGACGAGCTTGGTGTCACATTCTTCCTCTGCCCGCCTGTCTTGGACGCTGGTTTAGACGGACCTGCGATCGCGCTTCGACTTTGAGCCTTACGAGCCATCCTTGGGTTTGCTGCCGGAGTCGTAGGGCCCAGTCCACCCAAGTCTGAAGAAAAATTGGAATTCTGATTAGCAGAGTGCAGGCGATGAGGGAATCGGTGGTCATCGTACCTAGTGAATCGTCGGACATGCCCTTGTCGGACGACGCGTGAGTAGTTGAGTCACGCTTGTCACCAACGCGTAACGATGTGACATTGTGTGACGTTCTCATCTCTTACCGCTACAACGTGTCGCTTCGTGAACACGCTCTCCGTCTCTCTCTCATCATGCATAGCATAATCTCCCGCGTCAACAATGTATCTGCCTTCCTGTCTACATGCATGATGTGTCTTCTCGGTGCTATCGCCCTCTCATCGTTTCTTTTCACTGCCGATCCAAAGGGAGAGCTGACGGTTGCCGCTGTGAAAGTGTAAGCCCCTCTGAACAACTCCTCCAATGCTAGAATATTCAATGTTCCCATAGGTATAATGCTAAAGTTCCTCGATACCCTCGTAGAAAGCAAGAAATGGCGTTTGTAAACTTTGACCTCAAAGCTGGTATGCGCTGCTATATGTCGGGTTGCCGATGATTACATGCGTTACAGATTTGACACCGCTTTTCAACTGGAATACAAAACAGCTCTTTCTCTACCTAGAAGCAGAGTATGTCAATACCGAAGGGGTTAGTGAAAGTGTCGCCACGTTACTTGCGTTGCTTTGCTCATCTTTCCAAACAAGGTGCATAACGAAGTCGTGATATGGGACCGTATTGTACGGAGGAAGGAAGATGCCCTCATCAAGGTATCGGGCAAAAATAAATATGCGTTTCGAGATTTCTCGCGAAAGTTCAAGTGAGTGTGCGTCTTGCGTTTTGAAAATGAAAGTTTGACCCGTCGTCCCAGGGACATTCCAACATCAAACTATACCCTCAAATACAGCGTGATGCCTTACGTGGGGCTCTTGACCTGGGGTGAAGCCGCTACTACCCTGGAACCGGTCGAGTTTCATGTTGAGGATCATATATCATAGGTGATTGTATGAGCTGACTGTAATTTCTACAAAACATACATATATTGTGTCACTTAAGGCTACATAAGGCTACCCCTTCGCATGAAATAAAGACGTAAGGATGTATTTATTGAACCTATATTCACCGAGTCGTATACCTGTGCGTACCGGTATCCTCGGACCGATGTCCCGGTCGTTTTGGTGAACACGCACCACGTTGCTGTAAAGCGACAAGAAAAGTACCACCACCATGTCGTCTGCCTCTGCACGAGCACAGGCCCGTCGACAGGCCATCCTCAGTCGCGGCAGTGACCGACTCGCGAAACTTACTACGTCCGGTCGAGGCGAAGATGCTCCAGCGTACATGCACGACGACCCACCTGTTCCAAAACTTTCCAGCCTTTCAAACTTTACAGGAGAAGAGACGCCTCCTTCTCGAGCAGACCCAACTCCCCCTTTTGCGCCAGATCCATCGGTATGGTCCGAGCAACAGCAACAGCAGCTCATGCAGGCGCTTATGGGGCAGCTGCCTGCAGGAACCGAGCCGCCGCCAATGCCTAACCTTGCGGACAACCCTCTTTTCGCAAATCTTCTTGCGGCTTCTGGAGGAGGGAATGGAACGGGTGGTTTAGCCGGTGGTATGCCTGCCATGGGCAAGGTTCCAGAGCCGGTCGTACAGCCAAAATCCCTTTTGCAAAAATTGCTACCGCTACTCCATCTCGTGGTTATGTGGGGTTTCCTTGCATTCTTTGTTTTGTACAAGGAGCCCCAACTGCAGGAGGCGTTGGGAGGATTGACAAATGAGCCAAGGAATGCGTTGTGGCAGAGATGGGCTGAACTTGGGACGGAGAAGGGTCGTATTCAGCTGGTGGTCAGTTTTTTCTGTTATTTTCCTTTGAGTCTTCTCAAATACCTTTCTGCAGCCATTCTTCTGGGCGCTGACGACGATTCAAATTGTTTTGCACTCTACCCGCATATTCGTTGGCACAGTGAGTTATTTTAGTGCGGGCCGAAATATCTTACCGACTCTTCTCGCAGGATGCAGCACCTCTGCCTTTCCTGTTGAATATGGCAGTTCCATTTCTACCATCGCAGCTTTCATCTACCATCGTCTATGGATGGAAGTATCTTTCGCTGTTCTCCATGCTACTTGATGACCTTGCGGGGCTCATTGTCGGACTGGGATTCATAGTATGGTTGGCATCATGGTTCGCTGTATAGTCGTTTAATCCCATATTTTATTGCATTATAATCGTATACTGTGAGATATCATGAGTCCGGAGACGCCTCAGTTGCTGGTGAAGCCTTCGGTATCGGGTCAGCCTTGGGATTAGCTGCCTCTACCCTCTGTCTCGCCGCTCGAAATTCCTTCAAAGAGGGTAACCGTGTAACATCCGTCGATACTCTGGCCCTTGATTCGCTCTCCTCCCCAGGTACAATTGGCAACCCACTAGCCAAAGCGTTCGTTTTCCATCTGGTCCACCCTTCAGTACCCGCTGTATCCATGAGTTCTTTCACGATTGTGGTGGACCATTTCTCGTGCAGATCAAGTGTCTTTTGTTTGCCATCCTCTGCTCCAAGTTCAGTTCTTGAATGCAAGAAAGTAAGGAGTGAACGCACCAAATACAAGCTCGATCTCTGGTCTCCATGCCTCTGATTTTGTTTTTAATGCCTTCTCCACCTGGACATCGAGATTCGGGTTGGCAAAACGGATACGAGGGAGTTGTTCTTTCACGAAATGCCTAGAAGAAGATGTGAGGATATATACTTGTAAATTACAAGAAAACGCAAAACGAACCTCGCGCCAAAGTGGTCATTACGGTATGCCAGGGATATCTTCAGTTTCTGGACGCCACGCAGCTGGAGCCTTGGTGGTGCTCTCAGCCAGTCCAGCACCAGATCTATTTTCTGGGGAACTTTTGGCTGTACCACTTTCGCGGCTGCTTTTACGACCATTGCAGCATAAGAAGAAGGAAGACGAGTTGACGCGTGTTGATCTCGGAAGCTGCCGAGCTTCCTCCCTCCTTCCCTCACCCACCGTTAACGCGTTTCCATTTGCAACATGTCGACACCGACACAACAATGGCGGAACCGCCGGTCGAGAGACCCTTGTGGCTCGGCGTTCAAGACGAAGCACGGCGGGAAACAGGTACTTCGTTGTCCATGAGTTATTCTATGCCCTGATAAAATTCCGGACAGGATGGAAGCTGCACTGGCTGAAATGTCAATAGACGACTCAGTGAAAGACCTTGATGATGACGTTGATTTCTCTGTCGACAAATGTGTGTTCTCGTTTGACTCTGGCAAGTTCTCGACGACTTAATTTGTTTCACAGATGAAGAAGATGTCTTCGAGTCCGACTTTGAGAGCACCGACGAAGAGGCTCAAGACGAAGGTACCGCAGGGGAACAGGAAGCTCTGGACGAGGAGAAGCAAGCACGTAAGGTTTGTCTACCCCGTCGCGTTGTTCGTCCTCCTAATCACCATTCCCAGGCTGCTCGAACTCGTGTAGAAAAGGCCACTGCTGCCGCTCATGCCCGCCAGAAAGTCACATTTAACCCTGAGGCTTCTACATCTACTGCTCCAAAGACCAAATTGAGACCAAATCGTCGGGGCTCGCTGGGAACGACCGTTAATGCAGTGACTGGAGAAGTCATCAGAGGCGATGCCAAGGGGCAGCGACATAGTAAAAGAACGCACACCATAAAGAACACTACGGCGACTGCCAAGCGTTTCAAAAAGGGTGAAGAGAGACGCGTAAGTTCCATACCCTTGTGCCGTGCTTCCTTGCCTTTCTCATTTCCTCATGTGTAGGCTGCACAGACGCCGAAGAAGGTAAAGGCTCTCGCCCGCGAGATAACACAGGGTGAACTCATTGCCAGAGCACTCGACAACGAAGAGGGCAACATCGTGGAGCACCGTGACTATCTCAAACTCGAGGAGGAGAAACGCAAACGCGCACGGGTAGTGAGAGATGCTGTTGAGGGCCCTCTACTGCGGTGGATAAGCCGGGGTGAGGATATAAAAATTCAAGTGGAAGTAACCCCGCCTGCAGCCACGCCAACATATAGCTATGGTCATGGATATGGAGCGTATAACGCACCCGGAACATCTACACCACCAGCATATCCCTACTACGCTCCAGCGGCGACAACGCATTACCAAAACCCGTACATGCATTATCTTCCCCCTCCCGCACCTCCTCCAGCACCAGTCTTTGAAGAACGAACGGAAAGGGTGAACAAAAACTACCTCGTCCATGAACTTGCGCAATATGAAAAAGCCCCCAAGCCATCATGGACAGAGTCGATGGAGGTTATTTTTGGTGATCACGTCAAGTGGGATCAGGTGAAGGTGTATAGTGGAAAGGGAAGACCTACATGTGAGATTTCCACGCGTCTCTAGTCGGTTCTTGTGTTTTGATGGGTTTTCTTTCGCAGCGCGACCCAAGCAGATGTGCCCACTGACGGGTCAACCCGCGCCGTATCTCGATCCAAGGACGGGAGTGCCGTTTTCTAACATCTGGGCGTATGAGACGCTTACGAAGTTGTTGAACCACGAATTTGTGTGGAGTACAGCGTTGGGATGTTATGTGAGGCAGGAAGACCCTCCAGCAGAGGATGATATGGATACTTCGTAAAGTGTCTAGTAGTGTCGTTTAAGCTCCTCGGGGTCCGCGCATACTGGCGGGTAGATTGGAAGCGACGAACACATAATACTAGAACCGATGAGGATTGATACTAAGTACTTTGTTGCAAGCTTTGTTAGAAACATTCCCTTTTCTTCAACCCAGAGAAACTTGTAGCATAAACCTCACGGCCCGATTGTCCGGCTGACTAATCCATCACCGAAATTTTGGTTCACCAGTAAACCTCTTGACCTCTGACGACCAGCTCCTTCAGCATGGCCTCGATTCTGAAAGCTCAAAAGGCGAATGCCTCAAAACGGGACGCCAAATCAAAAGGCAAAAGAAAGCCGACGAGATGGATGTCGACCAGGACATCGAATCTTCGGCGCCCAAACCCAAGAAAAACAAGCAACGAGTTCTTCTTCTATCGTCTCGCGGTATTACTCATCGAATGAGGCATCTGATGACTGATATTGAAGCCCTCCTTCCTCATGTCAAAAAAGGTACTTTACTTCCGTGCCATTGTTAGCTGTTTTTAACCGTCCTGTTTCTGATAGATTCGAAACTGGACTCCAAGTCCCAGCTCCATCTCCTCCCTGAACTAGCTGATCTCAATAATTGCAACAACACCCTTTATTTTGAGGCCCGCAGGCACGAAGACCTCTATCTTTGGGCTACAAAGACACCAAACGGGCCTTCAATAAAGATGCACGTGCAAAACGTCCATACGATGGATGAACTCAAGATGACCGGCAATTGTTTGAAAGGAAGTCGAGGGCTGCTTAGCTTTGATAAAGCGTTTGAAGACACTGAGTGGGGAAAGTTGACCAAGGAGCTTTTCACGCACGTAAGTATGGTAGTCCAATTGCGACTTCGTCTCCCATTCATCACTTTCGAACTTAGATATTCGGCGTTCCCTCGACAGCCCGCAGAGCCAAGCCATTCATCGATCACATTCTTACGTTCTCCATACTTGATTCAAAGATATGGTTCCGCAATTTCCAGGTACGCTTTTGCGTTCTTTTTGTCCAATTTGTGCTACAATGGAATCGGCTAGATAATGGAGAAGGATCCTCTACAGCCCAATGGGCCTCCCCAGACGACCCTTGTGGAGATTGGTCCCCGATTTGTTCTGACTCCCATCCGAATCTTCGAAGGTGCCTTTGGCGGAGCCACGGTATACTCGAATCCCGGTTAGTTGTTTTGTCATTGTTCCCGGGACTATTGTCTGACACCATCTGCTAGAATTTATATCACCTGCGGCTATCAGATCAAGCATCCGACAAGAGCAGAGCAAGAAATATAATATACGGAAGGATGCCGAGCAAGAGACGTCACGTCGCAAGGAACACCGGAAGAGAGACGAGGATGAGCTCGCAGTGTCGAAAGTTTTTACATGATAGACCAGCCTAGTGCCCCCGACAAAGTGGCTAGGTCTGTCTTAAATCATAACGGCAGATATATATGGAGCGGGGATTACCTGGTATTGCGTGCCATAATTGAAACTAACCGGGTCGTTGGCACGACGAGACTGCGCTGTCATGTCAATAAATTCCACAACGAATTATTACGCTCTAGTACACCCCGATCGAGGGGCGGATGTTAATTGATTCCAAATTCCGGGGAACCGTTCGAAGAGCGAAAAAAAATTAGACTGAAGCGCTAGCCGATATCTACCGAGAACATCACCCATCTGGAGGAAAACCCCGGTTAAAGGAACAGGAACATTTAGGATACGCCCATTGTCCGCGAAGAGCTGATCATTTGTGTTACATAATACATCGACCAGATACGGATGTGAAACAAGAATGCCGGAACAAGGACCTTTGACGTTTCTTCCCCGGAAGCGACGGCTGTCCAATAAAAGGGCTGCCATGATTCAGGTTCATTTAATTGTTCCCCCTCCCTTGTTCTCGTTTCGCCACTCCCTCGACGGTACTATAATAATCACGAACTAACGACCTTATACTACTCTTCTTCGCATTATTGGCCATGCCAGTCTCTATCGACATCGTCACTCTCGCGCCTTCCCTTGACATGTACGGAGATCCGGATTCTTCGTCAGTATTTCACTGCAATCTATTGTTTTACTATCACTCATTAAATTAACGCGTCCAGCTCTGCATACTCGCTGTCAGGCCATGTCACTGTTTCATTACATTCGCCTAATTCCATATTCGAACGTCGTCGAACGACATCATTTCTCCTTCAGTCCCTCGAACTTACCTTTGAAGGCCAATCCGAGGTAGTGGCGCCACAGATTGGCTACTCTGGTGTTCGCTTATGCAGTATAACGCGTCAACTCGCGCCCAGTGAGCCTCTGGAGCTTTCAAACGAAGGCCAGGAAGAATCCCATGCCCCTTGTGCGTTTTCCAAACATCGCCGCCACTCTCTGTTTATTGACCAAAGAATATATAGGCCGTTGGAACGTGGTATTCAACATTCCGGTTCCAGGGTGGTTACCTGCGTCATCACAGTATGGCTCCGAGGACATGGGGACATCGTATTCGCTTTATGCCACCGCCAAGTTCCTAGATTTAGACAACACCTCGCCGTGGTCTTTGAGCGCGTTATGTGCGCCGTTTCGCTCCCGACAGAGGGAGGTCCACGCCGAGAAGACCATTCCTCTACGTCGTTTCGTGGATTCCCCGTTCTTGGATCCCACAGAAGTCCCTCTGACGACCTTCCTTGTCAACTCAAAGCCAACGCCACCCAAAAAAGACAAGGACCGACCCCGCATACCACGAGAAATCATCTCAAAACTTCAAATTCTCGCATCTATTCCGGAATACGTGGATATCAATGAAGACGCCGTGGATCTTACACTCCGTATGAGAGCTCACGGCCTAGAAGCAGAGCAGTGCAAGAGACTCCAACTCTCTGCCTTTGCTGTTAACGTCCTGCAGCGAGAAAAGTGCCGGTAAGTGCTCCCGACACAGCCGGAGAAGCATTCCTGACGCTCTCCTGCAGGTATCGACCATCAGCGGAGTACCGGCGACGATTTCCCCTTCCGTCTGATTCTGAACAGCCTCCTAACGTTCCACTACGCAGCTGTCACAGACTAGGATACCTGTACGACGGTTTCTACTCCCCTCCGATCAACGATGAAGCATCGCATATCCGCACCTTCTCTCTACTTCCGTCCGAAGAAAATGGAGAATACCAACTCGGCGATCACAACTACGTTTTCGCCCACAATGTTCCTGGAGAAACGCCGATTTGGTACACGTTGCAGACTAGCATCCCTTTCATCCCAGATCCAGACATCAAGCAGGATGAATCCTCCGACTTCATTGGTCCTGCATCTCTTCGCCCAACGGGTTCCTCTCCACTATTGACTTTCCGTCATGAGGTTTGTATATCTCTGATCGTAACATATGATCTTCCTGATCAGAGCCAACAAGCAACTGAGACGCTGACCTTCGGTACGATCAGTTCAATTCATTCTTGCCGTCAGGCGCTGACTGTTCATCCTATCTGTACAGCCATCCCTCTCCGGTTTGCTCATGTTCCCCCACCTCCGCCTCCGTCGGCACACTCTTCTCCACCGCTTGTTCTATCACAATCCATGATCATTCCATCTGCAGAGTCATTGCCGGCTATCTCCTCCGCTTATTCAGAGACGGCACTTCCTGCCTACTCGCAGCTTTTCTACTCTAACGGTGACCGCAAACCCGATTGCATCCCTCTGCCACTATACACTGCGCATGAACATCCGTGTCCTTCTGAGTCGACCTCGGCCAATCATGATGAACCATGCGAGCCATCTGACCGGGGTCCCAAAGTTGAACATGTCGATGATGACGATAATAACTCAAGTGAAACGACACCGCTATTATGATTTTCATACCCTCGCTTTGCATTTATCATACGGCCTTCTGTCTAATCTTGTTCTCGCATTTAGCATTGACACTTTGTTTCGTTCACATTTCGACATTTCGGCATCTCTGTATCTAAGATATATATTTTTGATCTTCCTTCCCTACCTACTTATTCTACAAAAAGGGATTGGATATAGCGCTCATTTGAGTTCTTAGTTTCTGTAGTTACCCCTCAAACAGTGATTGTAGCATTTATGGCTTGTATCATACTCACTCCCACGTCAACGAACCTGATATCAAGGATTGCGAGTTCCGCCTCTATAAAGCCGGACTTGGCAGACTACAAGATCGTGCATGGTTACTCATGAAACGTTAACTGATTGATAACGCCCATCTTCATTATCACTTTCCTAGGCAACGGATGTGAATCCTGCGTTAAATTTACTCAATAGCGGTGCTAGCGCTGATAGTAGCTGTACTCGCAAGAGTACAATGTGCGAGCAAGTGAGCTGCCAGGAATAGCACGGTCAGTACACTAGTGTTGAAGGTACACATTCAATGCTGTGATATATTGAGATGCCGATAGTTTTAGCTTAGGAACGCGGTGTATATACGAACGTACTCTAGCTAGCCGAGCAACGTTAACTGAGTGCCTGATGTCCTTTTTTTTTTTTTTGGTATCGTTCAAAGAAATTTTCAGACTTGCATTTACAACATGGGAGTTAGAAGGCTGTCATGCTTATGGACGGTGTCTTTGATTGACGCTTGAACTCGCACTGTGCCCAAAGGCTGTGCATCGTGATTGACACATGTTTATTGTGGCTGATCATATGGCCTGCGCGCTACGACTGAGGCGACGTTCATCTTGGCCATTTACCACCACGACCTTGTCGCTGAAGGACAAAGGGACAGAGACGTAGCTGGCAACTGGACAGTCCAGGAAAGCGCAAGGTATGTAGCATTTCTGTGCCGCAACCCTTCCTCCAACTCCGCCCCCCCTCACACCATCCCCCATGCCTGTCCATTAGACTCCTTCCCGAACCCCCATCCCAAGTCCCTGCATTCAACGGAGAGAACACTGACAATACCTTGAATCCTTGCTGTCGTTGACCTTTGCCGTACATCATTTTCGCCATGCCAGACGCTGACTCGACTCGCAAGCGCTCTCGGTCGCCCTCCGATTCTGAACAACAGAAGCACAACAAACGGGCAAACACCGGCGCAGCTGTTTCCTCGGATGACTTTAATCCTTCAGGTTCAGTTGCTCGCCTCACCCAGACTGACGTGACCATGACTGACGCCTCTGCCGCCTCGCCTTCGTCTACTCCAGGTTCTACTAAATCCAAGTCTGATGATGTTGACGCTGCCCCGAACAGTGCAGACTCATCTTCGACTAGTAGTGCACCCTCAGCCAACATACACATGCGATGCCTCATCGTCACTCAAGACGCCTCGATCATCATTGGCAAGGGCGGCTCTCATGTAAACGAGATCAGGGAAAAAAGCGGCGCTCGTGTCGTCGTTTCCGAAAGCATACCTGGGAACCCTGAGCGTATTCTTAATGTCAGTGGGCCCCTCGATGCTGTCTCAAAGGTGTGGCCTTCGCTTGCTCTGCTTGGTTGGTTTCACGAACGTTCGTAGGCCTTTGGACTTATTGTGCGGAGGATTAACGACGAGCCTTTTGACACACCGTCGGTCCCTGGCAGCCGAGCTGTGACTATCAAGTTCATGATCCCCAACTCCAGAATGGGGTCAGTCATAGGCAAGCAGGGATCCAAGATTAAGGAAATACAGGATGCCAGTGGAGCACGCCTTAATGCGAGTGAAGGGATGCTTCCTGGATCTACTGAGGTCCGTCCGCAAAGCAACTTTAACTCTAGGTATTAACGTCTATCAAAGCGAGTTCTCAGTGTTGCCGGTGTCGCCGACGCCATCCACATAGCAACCTACTACATCGGCACTATATTGATCGAAGCCCAAGAGCGCATGCCGTCCGCCTCCAACTCTTCCTACCGACCTACCAGTCACTCTCGCCGACCATACGGTGGATCGTCGTACGTACCTGGATACTCGAACCCATACTCCCCCCCGTCCCATCACAACCCTCCACAGCAGATGCAGACACAGCAAATCTACATCCCGAATGACTTTGTCGGCTGTATCATCGGCAAGGGTGGCAGCAAGATCAACGAGATTAGGCATATGAGTGCCAGCCAGATTAAGATTATGGAGCCTGGAGCTGTCGGGGTCGGTCCGGGAATACCAGCTGCGTCTCCAGGTGGGGAGGGAGAGCGCTTGGTTGTTATCACTGGCCAGCCATCCAACATACAGATGGCTGTACAGCTGCTTTATCATGTGAGTGTCCCTTTGACACTGGTGTGATGCGGTTCCTGATGGTCTTTACAGCGCTTGGAGCAGGAGAAGCAAAAGCAACTTCGTGCTCAGTCGTCTTCATGAAGGGACTAAACTTTCGATTTTCTTTGAAAATTCTGTTTGCATTGATATCTGTTTTGTTGGAAGGCTGAAGACTCGTGTACACGTATATCTCCGTTTTATTTCTGATCCTTTTCTTGTACGAAGTTGTTATGGGTAGCAAGTACTCATCTTATAATTTTCTTCGACGCAAGTTTTACTCGAACGACGAAAGGGAAAGTGGTACCATCCCGAGTATGACCTACACCTTTGCAGGGTGGGCTGTGATTGGCACCATGTTTCTGTCGTTTTCAGCGACGATCCTAGGAGACAGGTAGTCGTAATGATACCTGTCGCACAATACACGATGTACACGTCGCCACTCTTATTTTTGACGTAGCGAAGGAAGCACGGAAAGCTGCTCGCTTCTCTTCGTAAGAGGATCGCTACACCCATGAACACGAGTTACTTATACAATTTTCTCAAAATCATTTCATCTAGAGTATTCTATAAACCCCACAAAAAGCGTCGATTCTCCGGCGTATCCTAGTATATGGCGACACGAACTCTACCCGTATGGCAAGGTCGACATATTTACCTCTATATCGGACGACCATCCTGCATAGAAAGTCGGGACTCCTCAACTTGGAGTATATGTTGCGACATGTTTGGGATCCATACGATCCAGTGCGGTTACAGTGGTGACGCTGAGGCCCCGATGTGGAAACTCTTTCATACTTGGGCCATTATAAAAAATAAGACTGGCCGGCTAGTTGAAGGGAACTTTGGAAGGCGGTAGTGGTGTTAAAGACCCTGGAACCGCGTTTTACGCCAAGACTCGAGCATCTTACATAACATCCACCGATCGAAAACTTCAAAGTTATTTATAACTTCACGTTCAGGCACAAATTCTTAAGCACAAACTTGGCGAGAGGACTGAAAGTGACCAGAAGTGTAGCTTGACGCAGGTTGAATTCAAGAAATATGGCTAGCAAGACTACAAAGAAATATTCCTTCCTGGAATCATTTGCGAGGCCCATTCAATTCGACTCCAACTTCCAAGGCTTTGCCTAATTTATTTAATGGGGGACGCAGATCAAGTTGCCACATGCGTTGTTCTCGCAGACTAGTTGAAAATGGTTGATAATGTGAGTATGATTATATGGATTCAAGAAACGACCACTTACAGCCTTGATCCTGTTGGAAGGCGCAGGAGTGTCCCACACCGTAGTTATTAGAACCGTTGCACGCGTCGACTGTGGCAGTCAAAGTGAGTATAAATCTCGGATATATAATTACAATTTCTACCAGGGTTGTCTGCAATGAGCGCAGTCGTTGCAGCAGCATTGACTTGCCCTGCAGAGAAGAACATGGCCGTTAAGGCGACCATTGCAACAGAGGCGAATTTAAACATCATTTTCAAAGGAAGATGAACAAGATTGCAGCGGATGATGATAACTAGTGATGTCTGTGTGGACGAGGTTTGTTGGGTAGAGAAACATAAGTTACGCAAGGTTTTATAGGCGGACGATGTATTTTCGAATATTATTTTTGTGTTTCTAAATCGTTCGTTCATTTCAATGGGCGGAGCTTTCACGCCGAAAAAGAAATATTCCAGTGAAAGTTCCACGGGGAACCGTAGTCCACGGGGCGCTTCTAGGTGGGTGTGACCTACGCTAGACCTGCGGCTGGTCTTCTACAATGAACAGGTGTCCCAGCGGGTATCAATATTTGTTCACTAGGGATATTCAAACCTGCGAATTTTGCGTTGATTTCGCGGTCCGAGGTAATCAAATATATTGAAGCAAAACGAATTCGGATTTCGCGTCAATTTCGCGTACTAGACATGCAACCGGTCCCCTACAATGAGCAGCCGCCCTACATCGGTGCTTGCTCATCAGGGCGATTCTACCTGGGAATTATCACTTTGGAAGTACTATGATGTTGATAAAATAAAACAGAAATAAAATGTTCAAATTTTGCGGTGTATTTTCGCATAGTTTGGCAGATGCATCAGAGTTTTTTAAAATTTCGGTGCTGCAACTTCAACGGACGTGTAATACCTCTGTGTCTAGTAATGATCTAGGGCCTGCCAGTGCCTGCCCTAAAAATCTGAATTGTTTATATGCATTCAATATCAATAAGCGCATCTCCTTGGAATCTCCCAGATATTTATAGTTTCGTTACATCCATTTTGGAAGCATGTGCTAGCGAGACTAAAAATAACCTGATGTCGCTGTCAGTTGACCATACCAGTAGGGAACTCAGACGAGTATTTTGGGGGCGCCTGAAACTATTCATTCAAACGCTCCGCGCCTTCGAACGTTCCGACTTGGAAAGCACGGGTTACATGACCTCGCCTATAAAAGCCACTCAGTTCCTGCCATGATATCTAACAACCACACTCACAAAGTTATAACTACCGCTTCCCAGTCCACACCATCCATACACACACAAGAATGATGTTCCAAATCAAGTTGACTGCCATGGCATTGGCCGCCGTGTTCCTCTTCGCAGGACAGGCAAACGCCATCGCAGCTAACCCTGGTATGCGTCAAATCCGTTCGTGACCATGACAGTGCTTACTGACCGTGATGTTTTTACAGTCGACGCATGCAATGGTTCCAACCATTACAGTGACGGACACTCCTGCGCCTTCCAGCAGTCTCAAGGCAGTAAGTATGATTGCGAACATATACATTCTGAATCTCACAACCTTGTAGCCTGCCATACCAACAGTTGTGGCGTACTCGTTTGCGTCCCCAACTGACGTGGCCGAGTCACTGGACATGATGGAGAGCTAAATAATCCGTACAATAGCTGATTGGCGTAGTTTTCACAAATTCCATGCATGTTCTTCAGGCCGCTATAAAGTTATCGCCGTGACTTTGGAGGATTTCAGTAGATAGCAAGCATTGCAGGGCCTCCACGCAGTAATCAGACTGATGAACAGCCTGTGACCGAAGTTTTCAATAGGTCCACTGCAGAGCAACGCGGTACCAGCCAGTAGTGCAGCAGACTAAAAGGTTCAGCGATCGAATTAGAACAAGGAGAAGGGGAAGCATGAATAGTTATGGCGCCAGCCACTATTAGACATGATGGTGGTCGTAGCGGTGAAAGTCATGAATTCGTACCTGTCGCACAACATCAGATGTGCACGTCACCGCTCTTATTTTGGCGTAGCAAAGGAAGCACGGAAAGCTGCTTGCTTCTCTTCGTAACAGGATCGCTACATTTATGAACACGAGTCAGTTATATAATATCTTTAAACATTTCGTCTAGAGTACCACACAACACCATACGTATCCTGGGATGACATGAGCTCTATTCGTGTGCTGCTAGGTGTCGAGGTCAGTGTATTTACCTCTCCATCAGACGACCATCCTGTATACGAACTTGGGACTCCTTGACTTGGAGGATACAAGGCGAGACGATATTATTGTCGGCATTCGCGAGACGGCGATGGTAGGCGGGAACGGGTATTCGTTCCAAAGATGTCGGGGGATAACGAGTCAAGGGTATAGACAGCGCAAGAAGGATCCTTTAAACATGAATCCCTGTTTAGCGAGGCCCATGGCTTACGCCTGCGTCGATATCCCAAAGCTGTTAAGCTCCTTCTGCACGCTCAGCAGTCTCTTCTCCCGACTGATCAGTTCCTCCCGTCGAGCTACCAACCCTGGATCCTCCTCCAGGTACCTGGCACATTTTTCATTCGCGGCAACGGTTCCCAGGCCGAACTTGGAGATCAGGAAGGGCTGCAACTCTTCCGCTACCTTTCTGACAAACAGCAGATCTATGAAGGACGGTATGTTGTCGATGACGCGCTTAAATACGTCTATCAGTTTCTTAAGACTCATTGGCAAGACGGTGATGCATACCTTGTACGCGACCTGGAAATACCCCCGCACCTCTGCCATTACTTTGAGCTCTGTCTCGAACATGTCCGTAGGATTCAATTTCCCCAGATCTTCCGGCTTTACTGAGTAGCCAAGGGCGGCCAACGCGGTCAAAGCCTCCTGAAGTTTCTCGGCCTTTGCAGTAATGTCAGCATCGGATAACGGAGCTTGCGCAGGTTGAGTACCCGCTACCGGTGCTCTAGTAGATGGCTTTGGACCTGGGGCAGGAGAACTAAGTGTAAAGGGTGAATGAGGGGTACCAGCACCACCGAATCGGACTAAGAGGGACGTTTGAATCAGTCACTTATGGAGAAAGATAAGCCACTAACAATTGGCGTCTTGGGCCTGCTGCTCTTGATTCTGGGTCTGCTTTTGGGTGCCGTTCACCTTCGCCGACGCGGTGCCATTGATCTGCTGCGACGCATTGGTTGTTTCAGCTCGTCCGGCAAAGGCACCGTTAGCCGACGGAGTTCCGTGTATTTCAGTCTTCAGTCTCTTCGCTGGAGGCTCCACTAAGCCACGGGCATGGGTCTTGCCTGCCCGGATGTCTTTGTACTTGGCTAGCCATTTATCGGTTGTAGCCTCGAGATAGTGCGTGTTCTGTGTGAACGGAATCTTCTCTACATCTAGTGTGGCATTCAAGACAATCGAGCAAGCCGCACGGCATTCATTCATCAATTCCATGATGAAAGTCCTGAGAATATAGATCGGAAGGGATATCGGGGCGAAGAAATGTTGACGTACTTTAGATGTCCTTGTAGGATTACATATCGAGAAAAGTCTTTTTCGATACACTTCATCAAAACATCGTATGTGCATCCTTGCACGCGATTGAAGCAGTTCATGACGGAGGCGTGCCACGTAGCTTGGAAAGCATTGATTAGCTCGACCTTGGCTTCAAAGGGTACATTATTGGGAAGCTCGCGTGTTAGAGATCTAAAAATACTCAGAACCATCCTTATACGAAAAAGGTGAAATTTACAATTGAATATGACTCTTCATGTCAGTCAAGGTGAAGGGTTGGTCCGTGTTAAGTTCCGGATCCAGAGCCTCTTCTTCCCCATCTTCCAGGGAGTTAACCATGTTTGGCCGAGGCTGGTCATCCTCCACAGGAACGAAGTTTGGTGCAGTGCGCCGGATTGCAATTTTCAGATCTTTGAACGCCTGACGGTTCTCCTGGATCAAGCGACTTGCATCTGATCGCCCACGGACGAGGCTTTGTACCTCAGCAGAGAAGGACGTGACAAGTTTAAGCATGTATGTCGCAGGTTCTTCGTTGATTGCTGTAGGGATTGTAGTGAGCTCTGCACGGCATTCTTCTAACGCCTCTGTTGCCTCTGATCGGATAACGGGGAGTCTGCATACATCATGAAAAACCAGATTCCGAGCAGAAAGACCAACACTAACGTTTCATTGATGACTTGAATGAGGAGACGACTAAGAGTGTCAATCAAGTTGTTGGTACCGAATCGCTTCTGTTGAGTACATTTTGACCAAGGAGGAGTAGTTTCAAAAAACAGTTTTTCCTTCGCTCGAGCTTGCTCAGGTGTAATGGATTCTTCTCTGTCCTTGTCATCAGGTTGCCTGGTGCAGTAGTAACCATGAGTGAGAGGATGGCGACGTCCTTCTATCACATCTAGCCACAAGTCCAGGGCTTTGGTAGAACCAACAGTAAGCATGTCGGGTTTTGTCAAGACACCTGTACCTCGTGAGCGTAAGACCTTAAGTGTCTCGATTATACTGCATACCAATGGTACGTCGACCTTGAGGGTCTTGTTTTCTCGCCAGCTGTACAGCCTTCTGATTTTCTATGTCATCTGGGAAGAGAATTAGCCGTTGAATCATATCGGCAGCTTCAGTTGTTGCATACCTGTCATTGGAAGAGCAACCAATATCAAACAGTTCCCCTTGATGTGGGACACTACAAGGTCTTCTACGAGACTGACGATGTTACTTTCAGCATTTTGAATTAAGCCTATAGTCCACCATGAGTGTACGAATGAAAGAGAGCCACTAAGCCTCACCAGGAAGGTCAATGAAAGAAAGATCAGTCAAATCTGGCCCGCTCAAATCCACGCACACGACATTACGCGAGAAGGGTTGCATTTTCTGAGATTGTTCGGACCACTTAATGAGCTCCTCCTTCGGGGCATGCAGAATTTTCTCGACGGGGATCCCAGGATTCAAAACGGAGAGCTGTGCCCTTCTGAGGAGAGATTCAACAGCAGACTTGTCTGTTATAAGCCCGCCAAAAGGCATCTCTGAGATATCATCCATGCGTTCCCCGTTCTTGTCAAATTCTCGCCTGATGGAAATCTTGCATTGCCATGGTTTCGAGGATGAGGACAGGCGACATTCCATAGGGCAACGAGTACAAGTTCCTGCGTCTCTTGGAACATTAATCTAGCATAAGTAATTTTAAGTATGGCGGGGAAGATTCCAGGAAAAAATGTGTGGCGCTTACCCCTGATATAGCCTCGACGACGCTCGATTTTCCTAACCGCCTATGAGCAACATACACCAGATAGAGAGAAGCACAGACCTGCGCTTTGGTTTCCTATCACTGCAATACGTGGAAGATCAAGGTCTCGCTGAGCACTGGAAATTGAATGCCAATTCTTTTAAAGTGCCACCGTTGTCGATTTATAGAAGTAAAACGCACCCTAGACTGTGTAACTGGTTTACCAAGCCCAAGAGATCCTTGGTCTTCGTGGCATAATGAGTATCAGATATCATTTCTGCAGAACTAAACACGGATATGGAGAAAGGTGAACTTGAAATTGCAAAACACGCGCCCGCGACCGCCTGCACAGCCACTATTTGTTTGCCATCACCGTCTAGTGGCAAGACCCGTTTTCAAATCTTGCCCTTTCTGTTCTTGGACGTTATCGTAGCGCTGCTAGGCAGGCGTATGTCTTCACTAGCTCGCTTTCTCCAGCCTCTACCGGCTGCGAGGCGAGCCTACTCATCGTTCTTCTCATCGAAGCCCGGCGGTGGGCGATATTTTAACTCTGCGAGACCGACGAAAACTGTCGTAGCAGGTGGTGTTGCAAAGAAGAGCAACAGAGGGACCCGAGGTGCTGTTGAATCTGGGTCTTCAGCAGGCGAGGCGGCCGGCGAGGCAGTTCAGGCTGCACAAGGAGAAGATGTATCAGGTAGAAGTGCTCAGATTGTGAAGGCAGCGGATACGGAGGATCCTTCCACTACCCGGACCGCGTCGTCGTCCTCTGGTGACGGAAGCTCACCAACATCTCCTACAGGGCCCCGCGAGGAACCGTCTCGACCATTTTCTCTTTACGAATCCAGCCATCCGCATCCGCTGATAGAATCGCGAGACTTCAAGCTTCATCAGTTTTTCTCTCTTCATCGACCACTTCTTTTACTCTCGGACCCTGCTTCGATTTTGCAGACTGCGCCGAGCATGGGACCACTCCACCAAACGGAAGGAGCAACTGCTATGAATGGGTCTGAAGCACGATCATCCGGAGCAGGGTCAATGGAGACCGTGGCCGATGCGGACGCTGATGCCGCGCGTCAATTGACTCGAGCGTTGACGTTGTCGCAGGCAGGCAGTGCGGTTGCATGGGAAAATACGCTTAAGCGTCTGGGCTTGGATGTAAATGCACAGCCGGATCGAATCGGCTCGCAACGGGAGATAAGGAAAGTCTGGAGAGACATTGTTATGGACAGCGTCAAGAGGAAGAGACGAAAGAAGATGAAGAAACACAAGTTAGCCTTTTCATCCTGATCATGTTGTCTTTATTCTGATATATGTTGTCTAGGCGAAAGAAACGAAGAAGAGTGGGTGCAGTCTTTCTTTGAATTTTGGCTATATCTTACCGTATCGCTTACAGTTGACCCGTGCGTCAAGACAAAGATCATCCTAATTAGGACCAAGTCGTTGTCTAGTGTATCGACGATTGTTGAACGCAGGGTCTTCAGTCGTTTGCTATCCGTAGCTGTAGACCAATATCACATCTCATCCCACACCTTTCAAACTAATCGAACATTGAATTATCCCATCGCTTTGCCTGAGGACTTCATACTTAGATTCAAGTGTGGTAATTTTGGATGACTAGCTAGCTCTCATTTATACTATTTATATACCGCAAGCTGCACTCGGGATATGATTGTTGTTGAAAATTATTCTTGGTCGCCGCAGTTGACCGAGGTAAGCCTTCGATCTCGATCGGCCTCACAGCAAGTTCAACTCGAACCACCACCTGCTGCGGTATGGCATTGCCACCATCCATCATCAACGTTCATACTCCTTCGGAATCCTTCGCCATCGTGCACACCAGCGAGTACAAGCAGTCATCTTCCTAGACTTGTTCTAACATCCGTCTCGCAGTAACCCAGGAATCTCTGGAAGCTTTGTACGACAAGCTCAGCAGAAAGGCCCATACTGCCTATCATGGCAGCCGCGTCGGATCTGGCTGGCTCAAATATGAGTTTAATGATTCCATCTGGAACCTTGATGATGGTCAGTCGAGCCACCTGAAGATCAACACCGCTTGCTCATTCTGGACGGTGCAGATTCGGATTATACCATTTTCGTTTGGCGTCAGCAGCAGGGCCTGCAGGACGATCAAGAAGCTTCTACTTCGACGACGTTGCCCTCAATAACCATCAATAAGAAGACATCAACGCCAACTCTTTTCCTCCACAATCCCTCGGAACCCATTCCTGCTCCGCCGGCGTACCGAAACGCGGCATATTACCTCTTCCAACCCTCCCATATTCCTCCTCGACAGAGCCCGTCTCCACGGCCACACAGTACAAAGTCTCGCAAGACCAAGGGCAGTAAGCGCACGAACAAATCTACGCTGAGCGACGAAGACAGTAGCGTGCCCAAATTTAAACGGGAATTTGAGAAGTTTCACAGTGCAAATGGAGTTCGAACCGTGATGGGAAGTATTGGCCCTGTGCAAAATGGTACGTCCAGTGATGGAGAATTCGAACACTCTTTTGTACTAAGAACACGTTCAGTACGCATGCTACTGAAGTCTGGCTACCGACATGTGTACATCTCTCGGGATTTTGCAAAGGCTCATGGTTTCATACCCCATGATGCTGCACCTGGGCATTACGGATACGGAGGGCTTGTGAATATTGGCACTTGGCCTATAACGCTTACGCCATCTGCTGCGGTGTCTAGTCACCCAAACGCTCCGCCCCCTCCACCTGTGCCTACTTCGTCTAGAACGAACAGCGCCAAGAAGAAAGACTCTTCTGATAGCAAGGAACCCGCACCGACCCTCATAACCGTATACCTTTCAGAAGAGCCGCACTTCGACGTCGTACTCGGGAGGTCGTTTTTTGAACGCCGACAGATACAAACAAACCCCATTGACCCTACAGACATCGTGTGTCTTGATACCGGGGAGAAGATTGAGTGCGAACTGATCATACTGAAGGATGGGAAAGGCGAGATTGTCACCGTGACGTAGGTTGCCCATGAGGCATGACTTGTTCATTCTTCATATAGCACTCACTTGTAATTCAGCGGTGCCAACAGAGAAACACGGCGTCGCCTTATTCGATTTTGAGAGAGAGACCATGAGGTGATTGAGATCAGTGCTCGATGTTCTGGAGGAATGACAGCAAAATTAGCCAGCGAAGAAAAGGCGATTAAAATCTATTACGCTCCGACGTATGACTACCGTACATCTTAGGCTTCTTGACACACCGAATCAAGGAAAATATCAGGATTGATCACGAAGACACGCTTCCTGGGATGTCGTATACGGGATAACTCTAAACAATAAGCGTGCGATTCCGAAGCAGACTAGGTGGAAGAGATAATGTCCGTATTACCTTCGTAGGTCTCTTTATTTGTTAATGAATATGCTACATTCACAGTCCAAATTTTGCCGAGTCTTCAGGGTATATTATGCAGAAGAACAATAGCCAGCAGCCGCTTGCAAGCGGGGCTCGCTCCCCGCCCAATCTTGCCATCGTGTTCACCGCACATGGCTGAATACAAGCTTGCATCGACAGCATTCTTCTTGGTGTTGGTCGGGCAAGTAGTATGCAGCGGTCTTTCTGTGATGTAGAAGACTTCTATCGGTGGGTCAGATATCTCTTATATGCAGATCACGATGTGTCTGAAGGATACTTACGATGAAGAAAGGATCCAGATCCCAGAGAAAGCGTACCAGTGTTACAGTCCAGGTACATCCCGTACTACTTAGTAGCCGAGAACGGTACCAGATGTCTACGGGTACCGGTGCGTTTGTTCGCTGGAGTATTTTGAGTTGATGCTAGGCTTCCCGCAATGCACTTACGTCTACGCGCTTGTAATAGACTTCTCATACTGGAAAATCAACTTGAAGGAACAAGGTATTAAATAAATTGGCATAAGAAACTCTCGCGTTGGGATGACGGTCCGGAAATTTCGCCACTGCTACCCTCGCCAAACTTTGCTTCCAGTGGCTAACATAGTGCAAACACAGGCGAGTTTCGACTTGCATATATATGGACTGAGGACTAGTATTTGCTTTGAGTATTTTACAGGGGCACGTGCGCTTCACGCTAATCCTTACGGCCTTGGTGCGATAATCAGCCGAGAAATAGTGCAACACTTATCATATAGGCTGGAGTTCTCCAATGTCGCGGGGATCAGTCTCTAACGGCCTGAAAAACATGCATGGAATTTGTGAAATCTACGCAAATGAGCCATTGTACAGATTATTTAGCTCTTCATCACGTCCAGTGACGCGACCGGACGCAAACGAGTACGCCGCAACTGTTGGTGATCTACTTGCCTTGAGACTGGTGTTTTGCTGATCACGTCATGTCAGCCAACGCTTCTTCAGCTGTACACGATGATACAAGCACTAGCTATAGCCTTATTCCTCCTGCATATCCAGTCACTCATAAAACCGAGATTCAGGTGGAGTCACGTCAGGAAGATCAATCTTGACAGAAACCATCCTTTATTTCCCTAGTGTCGAAGAGTGACAAGAGCCCACTGGGAATGTAGACCACTTTTCGTCCAGATTTCGTTGTACTCACATTTACGTTGCAACCAGATCTATTCACTAAAATCAGTGTGTCTCAAAACCGGCACCAATCAATATACACCCTTACGCGCGTCACCCTCACAGAACATGAAGATGGCGTACTATTTTGGGTGGCAGGTCGTCAACGAATCAACATCAACATCCTCCAAGCAGGATCTCGGTTTGTGGTATCATTCTTCACTGTATCCGACGTCTGAACTTGATGGGAAGCTCTAAATTCGTTTTTAGCCCACGCCGACTTTTCGACGATATCCTGGCCCGGTGAACGAAGCTGAGGCAAAGTAAGCGGCTAGAGTGCTTCTCTTTCCTTGCTGATAACCTGCGACTGCAAACGGCAGGGATGCAGAAAAATGGCGAAGAAAGATCTGCCTGTGCAAAACTATTTTCAGGATGTTCACTTTACGAGGCTGTCTGTAGATCTAAAGGTACCGTCGAAGAGTCAGAGTTGGGGGCGGGTCGAAGATCGACTTGATGGTGCGCTGATAGAGGAAGTCGACAAACTTGAAGGGCTCGAGCTGGATGAATGCTATAGGCCGACTTGCCCTTTCGTTCATGGGTGTTTGAGAGCAATTTGAATCCATGTTGCAGAGTTGGCCTGCCGCTTGTCTGCCCCAGAGGCTCCAGAGCTGGTAGCCTTCATCTCGTCAGGGTTGTTGCGATGCCGTAATGGTGATGGCCATGTTTTACGTCTTACTTCCGGCAGCCACCATATCCACCCCACTTTCCGCCGATATCGAGAGACCAGGAGGAGCGATGGCCACCGCCGATGGACGAGGTGGAGAAGACTTGAACATCAATACCACAGGTAACACTGTTGACGAAGAGAAGGACAATCCAACGCAGCTGTATCATGAATTCGTCCATCCTGCCAAGGCGAGCAAGAGATTTGGGCTGAAAGGATCTGCTCCTTACCGGTATCCTAAAGGTAGATTGTGATGCAGATGATGATATCGTTCTCATCGACCGTCATTAGGAAACGATCCTTTCAACTACGAAGAAAAGTATCCAGAAGACGCGTATTGCGAAGAGACGGGACAGAACGCTAGGGTATTTCGGACGTACCTCGATGAGCGCACGATTCATGACGCAAATATGGTTGAAGAATCGAGAGACGGTGTAGACGTTCTTCTGGTTTTCGTACGTCGTCCATCCTCTTCCGTATTTCTCATATTTACAAGTCTGACAGGCAGGTCTATTCTCGGCGGTGGTCACAACTTTCTTGGTTCAAACTTCGCAGAGTCTACAGGCGGACTACGCAGAGATATCCGCCAACCTACTTTTCGAGATGATCAATATCCAGCGTGCTGTTGCCAGTGGCGCTTCCTTGGACTCCGTCGCTGCTTCTCCTCTTAACCCAAATACTACCTTCATTGCCTCGACCACCAATGTCCGGGTGAACGGATTGTGGTTCACGAGTCTCGCGCTTAGCCTCACGACAGCGCTCGTCTCAGTGCTGGTCAAGCAGTGGCTCCACCACTACATGGCTTTACCATCCGGAACGCCCCGCGAGCGTAGCCTTCTGCGGCAATTTCGATTCGCAGGACTGCAGAAATGGCGTGTTCTCGTTATCATTGGGCTTCTCCCTGTTCTAATGCATGCCGCCCTCGCCATCTTCTTTGTTGGCCTCGTAATCTTCCTTACCCCTTGCGTGAATCCATTGCATGGGTTGTTGGCACGATCACCGTCGTCGCGTATACGGCCTACTTGATGGCACATATTCTCCCCCTCTTTTTCCCCCAATGTCCCTACCGGACCTCGCTGTGTGACCTTCTCCACGTCTTGTACAGCCATGTGATGCAGTACGCCATGCATGCTACACTGACTGGCGAGTCTGCTTCTAATGTTGCGAAATGGAAGGGTTTGAAAGAGTTGGAGTCAGACGCGGTACAGTCAGTATGGGGTGAATTGTCAATCGAGACCCTTCATTGGCTCTTTTCCATGTCGTCGAATCCTACTGTCCGCTCCATCGTCATTCAAGCTATCGGTGGTTTACATCCAGCACTGCAGAGCAAGGCCCAAGGCCTGTTCAATAATATTGGGCTGGTATTATCGCAGTCATGTGTAGACTGTCTTTCTGAATCATCGACCATGTATCAGAAGCCACTGCCTGGCCTAGAGACGAAGCTTGAGCGGTTACTGCGCTGCAAGTTAGTTCTGTCTGACGAAAGCTATATTCCCATCGACCCCTCGCAGACACCAGGCGTTGAGCTTCTACCCAGTTTGACAGCCTCGATGCAAAAACACAGAGATTATCGTGGTGTAATCCTGTTTATGAGGGAGGTTGCCCATAACGACGCTGTATCATTCTTTCATTCCATAGACGAATGTTGGTGTTTCCATCTCCTCGTCTGGATCGACCTCATCAAGAATGGTCCTTCGAAGGAAGTCTTCTCTCCGATTGATATCGACACTGAAGATCCTTTCGCCCTGGATATATGCTGTACGGTTCTTGTGGCATTTTTGCATCCTCCTTGGAGAGATGGACCCGACTCCGCCAAAGACATGATGGACGAATCAAGTGGCACAGCCGTAGCATTCCATGTCGCCACCCGTGAATATCTCTTCACTGAAATGACCGCCTACCTCTTGAAATGTTTGTCGTGTTTATACGCCCCTCAAACGTTGCCCCCATTTCACCGTCCCTGCGTATTCTCCTGGTGTTCGCCGAGTTCCTTATCTCAAGGCTTCCCTTGCGAGGACAAGTCAAACCGGACGCACTGGAATTTCAAGCCTTTACAATGGTACTCCAGGGCATTACGAATCATGACTTTTTTTTGCCCGAGGCGAGTTCTGCTGTCTTTGATGTCCTCGATCGCCTCATTACGAAAGCCTTGGAATTTATCCCGATGACAGAAGACGCCGATCTGCATGCCGAGGCCCTGTGGATTTACTCCAACCTGGTCTATACGAAATGGCATGGCATGTCACCTAGATCTCTAGAGACGATCGTCAATCTCATGTTTGATCATTACAACTCCAAAAACCTTGTTCCCATGTATGCAGGTCAAATCATAGTCAGGTGTCTTCAGGAAGGCAGCCCAGCAATATACAGTGTCTTTCATGCCTCGCGATGCTTGGAACATTTTGGACATTACGGATATCGCCCATGGTTGGTAGAAATCATCGAAGGCTACCTCTCCACATTTGGACGCTCAAAATCCCATTTGAAGCTTCGGTAGTACAGGAACATATCGAGTATCTCCACACACCTGACCTCCTTTTCAACGTTTGCTCCTACCTGGCCGTCGGTTTCGGGATCCAGATGATTCAGACGGCGTTGATGAATATCGCAAAAACCAAATCAAGAAGAATATTTTGTCGCTCGTCCGGATTCAGCGGGATGCTCCTGTATGGGGCGAATGCCGCTGCAGGCTCCGACAATTGCTCGAAGAGGATGGCAAGGACTTCTTTTATCGGCAAGCTTCCGTTCGTGGAGTCGAACGAATCCCTCTATCAGCCGAAGAAATAGCGGAACAAAGGAAATATATTCGTATCGCCGTCGAGACCCTGGATGCTTTTTCTTAGGCAAGTTGGATGAAAAACCGGTGGATGCTTTTGACCACAATAGTTTGGAATAGCCTCCGATTGGCGTCAGGAACGAAATTCTGAACAGGGAACTGTTCCTGCACATTCTCTACCCGTTTCTCGACCGCACTGGTTTAGTCGCAGGCATGGATTGTTACCTTGGCACAATCGCAACGCGATCGACGACAGTGCTGCGGGGAATGTTTGAATGTGTCCGCCATCTGAAGCTACTGGTGCGTCGTGGGTCGGCATATAATAGAGGGACGGGAAGCTAGTTGAAGAGGGAAGCGAACATCAACGACGCATGCGATTTGTTATCTGATCGTCGCCGTATTGAATAACCTCAAATACTCGATATTCATTTAGGTCGGGTAGCTGTAGCATAATTTACGATGAGACGATCGTTTCCATGTGGCCTAAAGAACAATAATGGCTACCGCTTGCTCTTCTGTTGATACGCGTCGATTTAGCTTCGTTTCGTGTTTTGTACGCGTTCGAGCCATCGTTGTTGGTTGGCACGGGGATGAATAGAGGGGAAACACTCGTGTCGGAAGAATTTTTGTGATAAAAAGAGTGAAGATTTCTCGATTATCTACCACTGCTGTTGCCTGACGAGTCCCAGCGTGTCGGTGTTGAAAGGCCCCGCATTGAACGATCGGAAGTGACTTCCGAAATGGCATGTTTGGCTCTGGTGACTCCCTCTATCATCACCATGATACCTTCTTCTATTTCTCTTTCGCGTCCTTTTCAGCCACCCCAAGGAAATCATTTTCTCGCCTTTCGATATTCCGCACCATAGCATCTCATCGAGATCTTGACATCAATGCAGGCAGTTTTCTTCCGCTCTCTTCAGTAACATCTTCTACTCTCATGAGGGCCATCCATCCATTCGGTTTCGGCTATATACCTTCGGTCAAAACGCCAATATAATTTTGTGCAAACTGCTTGTCCGCACGCTCGGGGTAGGCTCTAGCAGGGTCATGGTAGCAAAAGTGGACGAACCTACCTTCCTCTTTCAAGGTCCTTCAATACGCGCGCCTCCCTCTGCCCGTCAGATATCAAGACTGATGGTCACACAAACTCGAGGTGAGCTATGATAGTGCCATACCTTTGGCGGGACCCGACTAATTCCTTAGAGCAATGAACTAAGCCGAAAACTTGCCGGGATCATATGGACATCTTTCGCACGTTGTTTCTAGCGCGTACTCATCATGTCAGCGCCATCCGACGCTCTTACTGCCGACGCAGGGAAATTTGGAGGAGGCACGGGCAATAATACAGGATAGTGGAAGGGACACTATCAATAACGTCGCTGTCGAGGACGTAGAGGACGTCGCTGCTCCAGCGCAACCGTATCCTGAGTATGTTGACCATGCCAAGTCGAGCAAGAGGTTTGGATTGCGAGGATCTACACCTTACCGTTCTCCCAAAGGTGAATCATACATAGAGCTGCCGAGATCGTCCTCATCCTTCATCAGGCAAGGATCCTTTCAACTACGAAGAAAAGTATCCGGAGGATGCGTATTGTGAAGAGATGGGACCCAATGCTAGGGTCTTTCGGACCTACATTGATGAGCGTGCAATACATGACACGACTATGGTCGAAGAGGCGAGAAATGGTGTTGACGTGCTTCTCGTTTTCGTACGTGACCTAGGTTCCATCTTTTACCATGCCTAACTATGTGTACAAGGCGGGTCTATTCTCGGCTGTGGTTACAACTTTCGTCGTCCAAACATCTCAGAGTTTGCAAGCGGACTACACAGAGATGTCTGCCAACCTACTCTTCGAAATGATCAATATCCAGCGCGCTATTGCAAGCGGCGCCTCCTTGGACACCGTCGCTGCTTCTCCCCTTAACCCCAACACCACGTTTATCGCTTCAACCACGAGTATCTGGGTAAACGGGCTTTGGTTCACCAGCCTTGCACTCAGCCTGACGACAGCGCTCGTCTCGGTGCTGGTCAAGCAATGGCTGCACCACTACATGGCTTTACCATCCGGAACACCTCGAGAGCGTAGCCTTCTGCGACAGTTCCGATTCACAGGACTGCAGAAATGGCGTGTTCTCGTTATCATCGGACTGCTCCCTGCTCTGATGCACACCGCTCTCGCCATCTTCTTTGTTGGCCTTGTGATCTTCCTTGGTCCATTGCGAGATTCCCTTGCATGGGTTGTCGGTGCGATCGCAGCCGTTGCGTATACAGCATACTTGATGGCACACATTCTTCCCCTCATTTTCCCCCAATGTCCCTACCGGACTTCGCTGTGTGACCTTCTCCACGTCTTGTACAGTCGTGTGATGCAGTACACTATACATAAACTCATACGCTGTGGAGTCCGCTGGGCTGCTTTCTATGGTGCACAAGGGAAGGATTTAAAAGCACTGGAGTCAGATGCGGTACAGTCAGTATCGGGGGAATTATCGGTTGAGGCCCTGCATTGGCTCTTTTCCATGTCATCGAACCCTACTGTCCAGAGTATTGCCATTCAGGCTATTGGCGGTTTGCATCCAGCATTGCAGAGCAAGGTTCAATACCTGTTCAATGATATTGACTCAGTATTATCGCAGTCATGTGAAGATTGTCTTGCTAGGCCATCACCAATTTATCGGAAGCTGCTGCCTGGCCTAGAGACAAAGCTTGAGCGGTTACTACGCTGCAAGCTAGTTCTGTCTGACGAAAGCTATATTTCCATCGACCCCTCACACACACCAGGTGTTGAGCTTCCACCTAATGTTACAGCCTCGATAGAAAGACACGTCCATTATCCTGGTGGAAATCCGTTTATGAAAGAGGTTATCTGCAATGCAGCTTCGTCATTCCTCCATTCCTCCATGGATGAATGTTGGTGTTTCCATCCCGTCGTCTGGATCGACCTCATCGAGAATGGTCCTTCGAAGAAAGTCTTTTCTTCCATTGATATTAACACTCAAGATCATTTTGCAATAGATGTATGCTGTGCCGTTCTTCCCGCATTTTGTGCACCTCCCGCAAGCTACTACGGATATACCACGATGGACGTGGCCAACTCAAGCAGTACAGCCATACCATTCTCCGCAGCCATCAGCTATTATCTATTCACTGATACGGTAAACTATTTCTTGGAAACATTTGCCGTGTTTGTACGCCCCTCAAATGTTCCTTTTATCTACCCATCCCTGAGGATTCTCCTTGTGTTTGCTGAATTTCTTATCTCAAGATTTCCCTTGAGAGAACATGCCGGTCCTGTCGCAGTGGTTCAAGTTCTTTCCGCCGTATTTGATGGCATTTCGAAACACGACTTTTCTTCTTCTGAGGTGAATGCTGCCGTCTTCGACGTCCTTGATCGCTTCGTTGCGGATAACCTGAAATCTATACGGTCGGAAGCAGATGCTAGTCTGTATTTCCCTGTCCTAAGGATTTACTCCAGGCTCGTCCATACGCAGTGGCATGCCATGGGACCTAGATCTTTGGAGGCGGTGATCAATCTCATGTTTGACCGTTACAACTCCAACAACTATGTTCCCGTGTATGCAGGTGAAATTATAGCCAGGTGTCTTCGCGAAGGCACCCCGACAATGTTTAGTGTCTTCCGTACTGCACAATGCTTGGAGTACTTTGGGCATCATGGATGTCGCCCGTGGTTGCTAGAAATCATCAAAGGCTACCTTTCCGTATTTGAACGCCACTCGAATTCTCGTATTGAAGCTTCGGTAGTACAGGGACATATCGAGTATCTCCACACACCTGACATCCTGTTCGATGTTTGCTCCATCCTCGCCATCGGTTCCGACGATCTCCGTGAGGAAGATTGCAGAAAGCAAATCAAACGGAATATCTTATCACTCGCCCGAATCCGGCGGGATGCTCCTGTATGGGATGACTGCCGCTGCAGGCTCCGGCAATTATTCGAAGAGGATGGCAGGAGCTTCTTCTATCGGCAGACTCGTATTGAAGGAATCGAACGAGTCTCATTGTCAGCCGAAGAAATAGTGGAACAAAGAAAACGTATTTGTGTCGCCATCGAGACCTTGAATGCGTTTTTCTTAGGCACATTGGATGATGAACTTGTGAGTATTAGATTACTGTAGTTGCTGAAATACATACTCACTACAACCAGGAGAATGGTCCCAGCGATTATATCGTTGTAATTCCAGATCCTTCGCCCATTTCTCAAACTCGGGCGACCTGGCGCGAACACCTGCATCGGTTATTACCTTGGCCCCGCGGCCTGCTTACTCTGCGTAAAAATCGACGAGAACGATGCGTCCTTCTGCGGTGGTCACTAAGGTACAGAGTGTGAAGGGAAGGGACGGATGTGAAAGTCGGCATCGAGGTAGTGGCCGAAGCGGCGTGTCGTGCGGGAAAAGTGACGGCGCGAGAGACGGGATGCGAGCGGTGTGAGGGCCATGGCGGTGAAAAATAGAGGGGTGATGCATGGTTAGACGACACCAGGCTTGCGGATCACCTTCTCCCTGTCGTCTGAAAGAGGTACTTTTTACCGAGACGAGCCATGGAAGCCGTCGTTGGAGTCAGGCAAGGCTGTGATTGTCGAAGACTACGCGCATGTGGCCCCGACGTAGACGGCATATGGAAAGAGGTTGGTTGGAGAATAGGGTGCACTGTATCGCACGCCTCCCACCACACCAATCTCCTCAGAAACCAATTCCTGCGCTGAGGCGTGCGTCCACGATGATGTATGCGTATCCGTGCAGGGACGCGTCTTCGAAAGGCCGTGTACAAATAAACGGTTCTTGTCGGACTCGGAGTGCATGTTGAAACCGTGTATAGATTTCGTAGCGCTGACGCTGCTTGACGCGTAGAGAGAGAGAGAAAGAGGATATAGATCGGGATGTGATGGGAAGCCAAAGGAGATGATATTTCAGAGGAGACGATCAAAGCAAATGGCGGGCGTCTGTTTGGCTTGCACAGCGACGTCACTGCTTCTAACTACGATCTCTTTGCATTTCCTTCAACAATTTGCACCTTTCCCACATTATATCGAATTTGAGATTCACGGCCACTTTCTTCCTCTATGCACTTTTGACCTTTCATGACCATCGCCAAACCCTCGAGACCAAGGTCAATTTTCCGCGACGGACGTACACCGACCAGATGAATAACTGTGGTCGTCGGCTTTATGTGGAAGATTGGGCTCTGGAGACAGGGATGAGAACTGCCTAGGTGCACACATAGTGCAAGTACCTTCGCCGAGAAGTATGGCTCCGTTGCTTGCTGATCTTCTCGTACCGATCCTGCATCCGTGTCGTCTCTACGACATTCTCCTTCTCATCTTGGAGTACGGGTTTGGTGCAAAAACGGCGGGTAATGACGAACTCGGAGGGAATGGAGTGTCGAACAGGTGAAGAGCCTATTCTGGATGGTATGTCACCCTTTCTTTATACGCATCCAGCCGTGTTCACTCTTACCTAGCACGAAATTCGCCCACGTTGGCGCGACTATCAATTCCCTTGACGACCATTGCGCATCACTCGCAGATAGCCTACCCTCGTTGGAAACATCCTCCCAGTTGGATCACGGTTGTTGCACCAGGGACGGAGTATCGACGCTTGCCCAGAATTTGTATTCGAACATGTCCGCTACCATCGAATCTCATCTGCGTCCTCGCTCTTCAACATGACTTTCTTCCTCCGACAGATCTGTGTATGTTCGTCATTTGTCTTGGTAGTGTATTACGCGTAACTCAGATCAACCTATCACAGTACTTGACATCCGTGCCTAAAGATGTCTCTCGCCTACGCCAACAACCACGACCTCTCGATGCCGTACGACACTGATTCTATCTTCTCAAAGCTTTGCCAGTGTCTAGATTCAAGATTGGACTCGAAGCCCGTATCGCCTGCGATGTAATAGCGGGGGTGTTAATCTTCTGGTACTCTTGGCAGGCCGCATGGGCTTTTTGGATAGCGAACTCAAGCAGGGCGTCTATTTCCTCAAGGTCTGTGGCCAACGTTTCCGATCTGAACTTTTTTCACCTGCAGATCTGTTATTCCAGCACTGTTTCTTTCGCTCTCTGAATAATCCTTCTCGACGTGTTCGACGACTAGCTGTAGGGTGCCCCGGTTTTGGCAGAACTCATCGACGCGGTCGTTGTATTAGTTCTTTGGCGACATCTGTGACCTTGGTTCCACGAGCAGCAAACGTTCTTCTCAGCAAGCTCCCCTTGCTGGGGAGGCCTTCCTTCATCGTTAGGCGCTGTTTCACTAACAGTTCCTTCTCTTTAGCATGATGGGCACCTACGCGTCACTTCTCGTTGGTATGCGACGGATTCGGACTTCACCTATGTAGCAGCCGTAACGCGTAACGTCTCAAGTGCATTACTCTATATTGTAAGCCTATATGTCGTCTGTCTCTTCGGAAATCCTGCTAATGCACGATTAGGCTCCCGGAGAACATTTTCTTTCAAGGATTCGATGCTTGGCTACCGGGGCTCTCGAGATAGGCGCGACGACAAGACGATACTCTATTGGGAGATGTTGAATACTTGTGGGAGTAAGGAATTTGCGTGGCCGGAAACCCACTCGCGCGCCGGGGGAACATCCAGGACGTGCTTCCGCGCCGCTATGAGACGTCCACTTGGCAAACAGTATGATTATTACATGCATGTCAAGCACATAGAAGAAACTTGTATTTATCACGTTTTACCGACATCTGAGTAGCACAATTTACAATGAAGTATGCGTGAAGAAGCTTCCAATGGTGAGTCGTCTACAAGCGGCGTTGTCCGGGAATGTTCGGCTTGATGTCAACGACTTGTCTTGCTTTAACCACCATTATGCAAGCTCAAGTTTCTATCTCCCTCGCGTCTTTCGGGTAATTCTTTCAAAAGAATTTAAACTTTAGAAGGTCCCATCCCAAGTACGGTTTTCCGTAGGCCAATCTTTGCCGAATTGCCAGGTTCACAGAGTTGGCTCGTCCACAGTTGAAATCCCCGCGTCTTTCCGCAGCTTTTCTACGTGCAATTCCTCTGTCCTGCCCTCTCTCACGAGCAAATATCACGACGCAAATCTCGAGTCACCGTTATCTCCAGAATGCCCTACAATTCTTGAAGACCCATTCTTAAGCTCATGAAACGGGAGCTGGTTCTTTTAATGTCGTGCTTTGCTATTCTTGTTGGGGAACGCATGTTCGCAGAAGGCCTATCGACCATGATGGCGGTGCGATTTCTTCGGAGACTTCATCGTCTATGTCCGACATTGTCCTCGATGTCAGTCTCACCTTGCACGACCTCCACTTGCATATCGGCATTGATCGTTAACCTGCAAGGTACTATTGACAAGCAATGTCCAAATCTGTGGGAAGGGCGCAGCTCGGAGTGACGAGGGTGGGTGGAATCTGAATGACACGCGTTGGTGGGATGCAGACTCTCCGAACGCGTGCGTCTAGTGCACTATTGCAAGGTCATGGGGGCGAGGTGGGACCCGACAAGTGGTTTCTGGCATCCGATTACGTCGTTCTGTTGGTTCTTTTTGTGGTGCTGACGGTCCTAGCACCACTCGGCATCCTCGTCTTCCAGTATTCAAACTCCAAAATGAGCGGGTAATGGGAGGGTAAGGCTACCAGTCAAGCGACAATGAGGATCCATTCTGATTCTTATATAGGGGCGACGTTAGACCGAAATTAAGTGTTCCTGATTCGGACCCACGCTGGTATTTCTCAGAACTTCCCTATATCTACATCTGCGACATAGGCTCAGCACTCAGCTACACGACCCTTCATCGTCGAATCATTCAATTTAACGTTAACGGGCAATCACAACAACATTGTAGTAGGAAGGATCTGGCGAGGGAGTTCCTTTAATGGTAACGGACCGTGGAGAAGTGAGTGATATCGCCTCATTTCTTCGATACAGGATTCCTGATTCGCACTAGATGGCATCGCTGCTGGCAACATCTTTTCTCTGCTGCGGAGAAATGCCTTCTTCGGCATGACGTCTTGATCCTGCACGGGGCTAGATCATGTGATAATGTGTTCGACACGCACCTGTGGGGCAGACTCCTCGTTGCTTCTAACACCCACCATCTCGACACCATCCTCCGCCCATCCCGACAATTCTGAAGGACCAACGGTCGCCAAACCAGAAGCCATGAACATCGAAGGCACGGGTAACCTCGATGAGGAAGACGACGTCGCTGCTCCAGCACAACCGTATGCCGAATATGTTAATCCTGCCAAGTCGAGGAAGAGATTTGGATTGAAAGGATCTGCTCCTTACCGGCCTCCCAAAGGTAAATTATCGCTATGTACTGATGAAATCGTTCTCATCGAAATTCATCAGGCAACGATCCCTTCAACTACGAAGAAAAGTATCCGGAAGATGCGTATGGTGAAGAGATGGGACCAAACGCTAGGGTATTTCGAACCTGCGTTGACGAGCGCGCAATACATACTGCGAATATGGTTGAAGAGTCAAGAGATGGTGTCGATGTTCTTCTCGTTTTCGTATGTTTCCCATGGTCTGTTTGTCTCCTTACTCATCTCTGTGTACCAGGCGGGTCTATTCTCGGCTGTTGTCACAACTTTCGTCGCACAAACATCTCAGAGTTTACAAGCAGACTTCACAGAGATGTCTGCCAATCTACTCTTTGAGATGATCAATATCCAGCGCGCTATTGCAAGTGGCGCTTCCCTGGATACTGTCGCTCCTTCCCCCCTTAATCCCAACATTACTTTCATTGCATCGACCACTAGTGTCTGGGTAAATGGGCTTTGGTTCACCAGTCTTGCATTGAGCCTCACAACAGCACTCGTCTCAGTGCTGGTCAAGCAATGGCTCCATCATTATATTGCCCTACCTTCTGGGACACCTTGTGAGCGGTGCCTTCTGCAACAGTTCCGATTTGCAGGACTGCAGAAATGGCGTGTTCTTGTTATCATTGGGTTACTCCCTGTTCTTATGCACACTGCCCTTGCTATCTTCTTTGTTGGCCTTGTGATCTTCCTTGGTCCCCTGCGAGATTCCATTGCATGGGTTGTTGGCATGGTCACAGTTGCTGCATATATGGCCTACTTGATGGCACACATTCTCCCTCTTTTTTTCCCCCAATGCCCTTATCAGACCTCACTGTGTGACCTACTACATGTCTTGTATGGCTATGTCATGCAGTATGTCCAGCATTTCCAAGTCCACCAGTCTACTTCCAATGCTGCAAAATGGAAGGATCTGAAAGAGTTGGAGTTGGAGGCAGTACAGCTGGTATCAGGTGAATTATCTGTTGAGGCCCTGCATTGGCTCTTCTCCATATCATCAAACCCCACTGTCCAGAGTATTGCTCTTCAGGCTATTGGTGGTATGCATCCAACATTGCAGAACAAAGCTAAAGAGCTGTTCAATGATGTTGGCTTAATGGAGCAATTGTTAAAGCAGTGTCTTTCAACCTTTCCTCAAACACCAGTGGCTGGCTTAGAGACCAAGCTTGAGCGGTTATTACGCTGCAAGCTAGTTTTCTGTAATAAGATGCCTTTTTAATTCACCTCCCAGAGATGCCATATGTGCTTTCACCACATGTTGAGGCCTCAATAGATCTTGATCTGTTTGGAAATCGATGATAGATATTCATTTATCAAAAAATTTGCCCATAATGAAGCCATGTCACACTCTAGTAATGAGTCATGGTGTTTTCATCCTTGGTCTGGATCAATCTCATTAGAGATGCAGTCTCACTGCAAGAAGACTTTCCTGTGGACATTGCCAATGATTCTTTTGCAATAGATCTATGTATGGCAGTTCTTCCTGCATTTAAGTATCCTCATCAAGAGGATGAATCTGACTCTGCAAAGGACATTGCCCAATCAAGTGATAAAGCCATAACATTCTATGCTGCTATTCACCAATATATATTCACAGACATGACAACCTATCTCCTAGAGGTGTTTGCTGTATTTGTACACCTCAAATGTTCCCTCTATCTCTCCATCACTGAGGATTCTTCTGATGTTTGCTGAATTTCTTATCTCAAGACTTGCCTTGAAAAAACAAGTAGAGCCTGCTGCAGTGGAAGTCAAAGCTCTTTCCATAGTCTTTGATAGCATTTCAAACTATGATTTTCTTCTTCTGATGACAAACACTGCTGTGTTTAATGTCATTGAACACTTCATTACAGACACATTGAAATCCATACCATCAGAAGCAGATACTACTCTGCATATTAATGCTTTATGTATTTACTCTAGGCTTGTTCATATGCATACACAGGCATGCCATGTCACATAAATCTCTAGAGGTGGTTGTCAATCTGATGTTTGATCATTACAATTCCCAAACCTCTGTTTCCCAATGGGCAGGTGAAATCATAGCCATGTGCCTTCATGAAGGGAGCCCAACAGTGTACAGTGTGTTTCATGCCTTGCAATGCTTGGAGTATTTTAGACATCATAGATATCAATACTGGTCGACAGAAATCATTAAATCCTATCTCTCAAGGCTCTCCTCATTTGGACATCACCTAAAATCCTGTCTTGAAGATTCAGTCATACAGGAACATATCAAGGATCTCCACACACCTGACATTCTTCTCAATGTTTGCTTTATTCTGGCTGTTGGGAATTTCAGTTATTTTGACAGTGACCACAAAATGCAAATCAAGAAGAATATTCTGTCACTTGTCCAGATTAAGCAGGATCATCCTGCATGGGGTGAATGTCGCAGAAGGCTTCAAAAGTTGCTTGAAGAGGATGGCATGGACTTCTTCTATCAGCAGGCTTATGTTCATGGAATTTCACGAATTGCTTTGTCAGAGGAAAAAATAGCAGGCCAAAGGGAGTATATTGGTTTTGCAATTGAGGTCTTGAATCAGTTTTTTGCAGGTGAACTGGATGATGAACTGGCAAGTGTTTAATTGCTCTGATGGTTGAAATAATACTTACTACTGACATTAGAGGAATAGTCCCACTCACAGTGAACATTCTGAGGCTGCAGATATTGTATCCCCAGATGCTCCACCTATTTCTCAAACTCAGAGGACCTGGCACAGTCGCTTGCGTCAGTTACTACCCTGGCATAGCCAAGAAGATGTAAGTGACCACAATGTCATAGGGAATGTTTGAGTTATTATGCTGATCAATCATTGATGAGTGGGCAAATAAGTGGTGGATTGAAGGATGAAGGATGCTAGAATTAGGATAGGATACTGAGGAAACACTGAAAATAGCTGTAGAAGAGCTGGATTCTGTAAATACTTGAAGGGTAAGTAGTAGGCTTTTCCGAGTCCTATGTATATAGGATACTCGGTTATTATGCTGTCCTGAACTGATTGTGGGAAAATAATCTATTCGTGGTATCAAACCTTAATGGACATTGCCAGAGTCGATACCGTGGGAATTATTTCTATTCGTTCCCCATCTATTCCCATCATTCTTCCCCGTTCTTTTCCAACTTGCTTCCTGACCATCCTCGCTCTGACTCACTTGCTGCCATCGCTTTGCCTCCTGTCGCACTGACACTGGTCCCAATTTTCATCTTTGTTGAGTTCGAGTTTTATTGCACTTGCTTTCTTTATTTCTTATTCCCTGTTTTCTTTTCGGTCTATTTAAATAATACAATTTAATATTGTCATTATTGCCTGTCCTAGCAGCATGTACTTATGTCGGACCTTTTCAGTCCGGGAAACCCGGTTTCTCTCAGGTCTCCTCGAGGAAGAGTAGGGGGATTGTCTCTTGGAACTGTCGAAAAGGGTGGTAGGCTGGGACAAGATTGGGTGCATCTTCTATACTATCAGTATTTATAGTCTCTTTTTGATTCCTTTGCTGTACAGTGGCCTCAGTAAAGTCCTTGATACTTTGAAACTCGGGACATTGAACTGACGACCAAATCCACCCTGAAATTGGGAAATCTACTACCCATCAAGCATCACATACTCCATCTGCCACGAGCAAGGACAATGCCTAAACGAACTTGTTTGGGAAGATGTTCAAGTGAAAACCCAAGGATCTGACGCTGTTCGATCCCATGCCAAATGCGACCAATCCCAGAACCTGTCTGCAGCTCTGCCCCTCGCTCGCTCCCACCCACCTCTCCATGAAGACCTGTCGATCTACCACTAGCAGAGAAGGAGGGCAACAGCCACTGCCAATGTTCCCCGGGAAGTCTTGCTTTTGGCTACGCTTGATATCCAGCTTCTGTTGTCGATATCACCGCCAAACTCTGCAGCTTACTCCACCCTTGTCACCTTATTCACGTCTTTGGCTGACACTGTTCAATCCCACGCCAAACGCGACACCAACACAAGGCATGTTCAGAATCTGTCTGCCAGCTCTGCACGTCGTTTGCCAGAAGTGTTTAATGGTTACGGAGCCATAACATACGTCTGGACCATGAGACGGTGACAAACGCGGTATTGTCCTCAAAGACACACTGCGAGGATCAACTCAGACTGCGGCCAGTGAAGGAAGCCACTTGAATGGTGACGGGGGAAGTGGAAAAGCAAGGAGTCCAAGAATATCAAGAGGCCTAGCAGGGCGGTGGAGAAAGCTGGCCAGTGTGGCACGTGCGAGCTCCGTGTCGGCGACAAGTGCAGATGGATTTTAAAGACCAACGACGGAGGACGACAATGGAGAACAGAGTGATCTGGAAGATTCGGAAACGCTGTGGATGTGTACCATCAAGATGAAGCGTCTTGGTCGAGCATTACCAAGGACCTCAATCACCCTGCACTGAGGCGCAGTCTTTAATGCTCAAGCGCTCAAGGTCAGGACACTTTTGCATACACCTCCCCGGTCAACCCGTTCCATTCGTCTGCCAAATTGGGCTATGTTCTACTGCCTTTTTGGCTCAGTCTTAAACAGGCTCATGACAAGACGTACAGGAACATCCCATATCTATGTCACAGTTGGTGTCAGATAGATTTTGTGGCCATAATCAGCTTTTGGACATCATTCATACTGGTGTTGACTGGCGTTGAACATGGTTCTGAGTGCATTGGCATTTTTCGGGCAATGAGTTATTCGGACAGCGAGGCTCTCGACGGTCATGTCTGGCACTACTGTGAGTCCTTTGGTTCCTTGAATGATCCAAACTCAGTTAATTTGATTCCGTAGACCATCATGCATTCACTGAAAACGGCATGGCCCCTACTAGCAAGTGTCGCTTACTTTGTTCTGTTTGCTATGATCCTCTTTTCGTGAGCCATCATTGTATCTGTTTCCATCTAAACTTTCTGATGTGATTGCTAGTATCATTGGTGTCCAAGCTTTCAAAGGCTCTCTTTGGAGAGCCTGTTACCTAAGTCCGACACTTGGCGAAGATGAAATCCAGATACTCTCAATGTCACCACCTACATCCGGCTGGATGGTACACCCGGAACGACAAGTAAAGGTTACATATGTCCTATAGGGCAAGTTTGTCCAGTATGGTCCTGTCTTCCTTTTCGCTCGTGCGCGATGTATTTATGGTCTTTTTAGGAGCAAGATAACCCACAGAACAACATGGAAAGTTTCGATACGATGTACTATGCGACCCTGCAAGTCATTATCGTCGCTTCAGCCAATGGAGTATGTACCGTCGTTTCCCAAAGATTGCTCATTGTTCTAACTTCAGCCGCTAGTGGTCACCTCTGATGTATTCAATGATTGACTCAGAGTTCTTCATATCGTGCTTGTTCTTCATTATATACGTCATCATCCTCAACTTCTGGCTCATCAGTCTATTCGTCGCTGTTATTACCAACACCTAAAAAGACAAGTGCTTTTGGCGCTGGAACGTACGTTAAGATTCGCCCCACTTCTTATCAAAGGGTGCTAAAATTAGTCCCAGAACGGAACAGCTCACTGATGGGCAAGATGATGGTTGGCCCGCTAGAGATAGTCACCAGGTCCTACATAAAAATATCACCGAAGTAATCTACAAGCATACACAATATTTCTGGGTATTTCTTGCCCTGGTCTCCCTAGCGTTGCGAGCGATGCGAACTGTGAACGTTTCCGAAGTGCACGAAATGGTCATGTACTACGGGGAACTAGCGATTACATTGGTTTTCGACCTAGAGATCATACTACGCATCTTGGCTTCCCTCCACGATTGGCAAAGCTTTTTCAAGGAAACACAGAATAATCTGGACCTTCCTGGCTATTGGAACGAGCATCATCCAGATACCTGTGATCCGCAACTCCGCCGCCGATCCCTGGATGATTATCTTGCAGCTAATGCGATTTTACAGAGTGATCTCGGAGGTTCCCAGGATGCGGCCCCTTTTGGTACAATTGCTTGGGAATGGAATTGTGAGTTACGTCCACTAATGATATCGCTAACAGTTGACTGTCTCTGGAAACATGTACGGTTTACTAAACATGACGCTGTTGTTGATCTTGATCAATTACATCGCTGCCCTTGTATTGGTCCAACTACTACACGGAGATTATAACTCAGACGAGACAGTGAACTTTGCGAACTTGTTCAATGCCTTCGTGAATGTTTATCACCCGTGCTCCACACTCCTGCGCGCGCCGCGTCCTCATCCTGTACATCCTTCTATCCGCTAACATGACCACAACATGTGCACTGCCACCCGCAGCATCTTCCTATAACCTTCGACACTCATGTGAGCGGAGACTCGGTTGCGTTTCGACCCTACATGAAATGGTTTGCCATCACGATGATGTGAAATAGACAATGGAACTCTAATCCCATGCATGCAGGACCGAATGCCAATGACATATCGCACTGATTCTAACCATTCTCGCAAGTTCTCCACACGGAGGAAACCGAGGGAATGTCGGACTGGGTCTACTTGCAGATTAGGCCAGACCAGCTAACTGTAGAAGGAACAGAAACCCTGTCTAATGCCTTGTCATCCGACAGTTGAGACAGAGGTCTAAAGAAGTACGTTGTTGTTTTTCCCATGTCTACATTACTAATGGATTTTCACTGAAGGTGCTCAGCATTAGTGTCACCACGACGTCCTGAGGTACTCAGTACTTATACACACTTGAAAGCAGGTATAAAGTACGAATCTTCATCGTACTCTCTCGGTCGCCATGTTATTCTCTTCTGGTTCCTGCTCACTGTTACTAACCCTTTCACTAGCTCATGTGGTCAAGTGACTTCGTCGCCAATGGAGAGGCATTGATCCCGATTGCTTTGGAAGTGTCACTGCGTTGGCAAATTCACAGATTGATGGAACGCTCATTCGAGCAAGCAAGGTTAGCCTCTCGACTACTCGCCTATGATGTGTTTCATGAACATTCATCTATTAAGGAGATATGTTCTGGATCACCGTCACTAGTGACCTTTCCGACAACTTGATTTTGAATAGTATGGCCACATTCCACTTCTCTTGGATGGATGTATCGGTGCAGACAATGTCAATGCTGGTGTCAAGCGCCTCGACAGAATCAACGGCAAGCTCGACATCCTCGTCGACTGGTTCGTATATCACAGCAGTCAGCCTACCCTTCGTTCATACTGATCCCTCTCTAGTGCTCGATTTGGAGCTCCGCTCATGACCCAGATTGCCTCACGAAGAAGAGCACACTCAGCGCAGTAATTGATTCCTTTAAAGCATGAACCTGCGCAGAACTGGGCAGATATGTTTGGACTAAATCGGCAACTCCTGTTCTCTGGCAGAACTCAAGTCATGGAAGGAATCTTTATTACCTGATATTTGAGTCCTGGTTCAAACTGTTGGGTTATAATCAAGTCTAATTGAGAAACAAAAACATAGGACTCGGACCTGCCACACGGATGTGTTGGCCCTCACCGACTAGTTGTAAGTGATGAACGTCGGAACAACGTCGGAAATTTATCTACCTCCCTGGATCGGTTCCTGCCCCTAACCATTCTCAATTTTCTTCTCAACCACCACTACGGTTTGTCGCGACGCCGGAAAGAGAAAAGACGAAAAGGGATCTTTCAAATCCAGGCCTACTGAAACCCGGCATGATTCGTACATTAATCAAGCCGATCGGCACCCAGTGACCCGGGACTCGTATGTAATAACCATGACCTTCCCCAAAGCCCGTGTCTTACAACCCCATGGACACGCTCACCACCTACGCCCTTGATGCAGGGCTCACTGCCCTACCGCCCCACCTCCCCACGCTCCTCGCCTCCCTTGCCTTCTTCACGTTCGTCCGCCTCGTCGTCGCGCCTCTCGCGAGCCATGCATTCTTCCCCGACACGTACGGCAAGATGGGACGTAGGGCGAGGAATAACTAGTTCGTTCCCTCGGTCTGTTGATGGGTGGAAGTGTGTTCTGATGTGGGATGTACAGGTGCATACACGTCGTGTCCCAAGCACATGTCTCGCTGGTCATCCCGCTCGCGCTGGGGTGTCTGAACCTGGAAGCGTTGGACCGGGATCGCGCATTTGGGTGGGAAGAGGACAGGGTGGGGAGGCTGATTGCTGTTTCTAGTGGGTGAGTCTCGCCGTTTGTGAATGAAGGAACGGATGATTTTGAGTTGGGCGGGCAGGTATTTTCTTTGGGACACCGTCGATGCGATCATCAATTTTGTGGATATCGGATTCGTCGTGCACGGCCTAGCGTGTTTGGCCATCTATCTCGGATCGTTTGTACGTCTGTCGCTCTGTTCGTGTTTGTCGTCTCGCCCTTGCTGAAATTCGTGTGTAGAAACCACCTCTTGGCATACTACGCCGCACGGTGTCTTCTCTGGGAAGCGTACGTCGTTCTGTCAATCTCTCACCTTATTTGTTGACGCCTTCCCTCTGTAGGAACACGTTCTTCCTCAACATCCACTGGTTCCTTGACAAGACGAACCGTACCGGGAGCAACTTCCAGCTTATCAACGGCTTGTTCCTCCTCGTCACCTTCTTCGTAGTGAGGCTCGTTTATGGAGGGATGTATGTATGTGTTTTACGCGTGGTTTTTTTTAGCGCTCGGCCCTTACTCTCGATCGGCACTAGTCATATCAATTCGCGCATACGCTATACCAAGTCCGGCATCAAGTGCCATTAGCCTATATCTTTATTTATGGAGGAGGGAATGTCGTGTTGCAGGGTCTGAACTGGTTATGGTGCGTGGGGATTCTTCTTTTTCTGGTTGTCGTGCTCATGCTGGGATCAGGTTCAGGAAGATGATTGAGGCTATTCGGAAACGATTCTCTGGGGATACTACAGTCAAGGCTCATACTAGTAATGGGACCGCGCCAAAGTGGAGCGGACGCTTGAGGAACAGCATACTACACAATAGACTTTTTTTTGGGAAGCGAACGTCGTCTATGAGAGATTTGTGCAGACCTACAGGGAATTTACGATGGCACCAGGATTGTTATCAAGATTTGGCTCTTGTGGTGTGTTGCTACGTCCTCGGCCCTCGTTCCAAGCTCCCAAAGAGCACGGCCGTCGCTTACGCAGCGGGGAGAAGTTTCCCAAGGGCGAACTTCACAGCCTCAACCAAGAGAGAAGAGAGGACACATTCCTTACACTGGAGGTTCAACATTTTCGACACGTTACCTGAGACGTTCTACCCTCAACGTATCGCACTCTCAATGACACAGAACGTCAGACGGCTTCTGCAATGATACCATGCCAAACAAAGGGGAAATCAGTATTCCTTCCGTGACCTGAATAATAGGTAACAGGAATGCTGGCGCTGCCCACGTACGGGCTGCGCCTTGATGGAAATTTATGAATGGGAGGGCCTACACTTTTAGATGGTCAAAATAACGACCTTCCGCCGAAGCTAGGAACTGGACCAGAGAGGGAGCGACCTTGGCTATTCCACCTGCAACGCTCTATCGGTGAACCTGTGACCTTTCTTCTCTCGCACGTCCAGCGCTCTCCTCTTGCGATGTTTCCATGAACTAATCGACGCGCGCGGTAGGAGTGTTGACGTTAGGAATGAAAAATATCCTCCCCCTGCCGGATAATTATTGACGGTTTGCTGCTACCTACGGCCCACGTGTCCCTTGCCTTCATGCCCGTAGTTTGTGTTGAATCGTACTAGTTTCCTTGTACATATCTATCCCTCGGTTATACAAAGTAAAAGCATACAAATGTGATACAGGCAACGTTTGTGTTAAGTAATAGCAACGGTTCATGAAGCGAGAATCGAGAATTGTCAGTGATCACTCGAATCTCGAGTCTTGACTGTCTGGCAGTTGTTGAAAAAAAGGTCAAATCCCAGTGAAGTTTGAACCTAGGGATTTCGGGAATCAGGAATCAGAACTAAACATAAAAAAATAGGAATGTCAAACCATTGTGTTATGGGGACACCCAGGATTAAACTAGGGACCTCTAGAACACTCTCATTAGCATGATACTTCAGCCTGTTGCGATCCCAGCCGAGTTATGCCCCCATGATCAAGTGCAAGCCAGGACACCTACTCATCCAAACTGACAAGTCGCCATCCCAGCGGCAAGTGGATTCTACTTGCGTCGTGTACCCGAATTAGTAGGAGAAACGTGCGTCCTTTCAATTCGTTCATAAAACTAGTATGCGAGTGATGTTTACCATCGAACAGGTATCGGGAGAGACGAGCGACGGATTAATAACGGTGCGGAATGTTTTGGTACTGGCGAATGGGAATATTGTCAGGAGAGTCGTTTTCTTGTATGCCCAACAGCATCCAAGGTTCGCGCAGTATCGGATGTGAACGTCGCGCTTTCTTGGATAAGCATCGGGGGTACCGGAAAAGATTGGGAAAGGGCGTGGAATGTAGGGGGCGTTGCTTGGGTGGTGGGTGAGCAGCCAACTGACGCCTGGGTGCCGGTAATGTATGGAAGTCAGTCAAGTTTTGGCCCAACAGAAGATGCATCGAGAAGGTAGAACGCCGAAATAGAGAGCAATCGTATTCGATTCTACGGAATGGTAATCATATCTCCCTCAGAAACTGGCGGACCTGGTGTTCTCTCAGTGCGCCAGTAAAGGTCTTGATGGCCTTGCCTCCTTGGAATGCGACGACTGTTGGGAGTGCGCATACCTGGACCCGGCGGTCAACACGAGGATATGCCATGACAACAAGTAAACGCACCTTGAACAGCTGATAGAATTCCCTTCACTCCTCGGTATCACTGTTAATGGTGGCAAGATCCAAGGGCTGGCGGGACGCGGTTGGTAGCGGGATCGTCGGTGAGCTGTTCAAGGATGGGAGACAGGACGTTGCGTGGCTGACACCAGCTGCGAGTTGACGAGAACGACGCGTCCTTCTGCGGTGGTCACATTTTTAAAGGTCTACTGACGGATTACGTGGGTGCAGAGTGTGAAGGGAAGGGACAGATGTGAAAGTCAGCATCGAGGTAGTGGCCGAAGCAGATTGCAGGAAAAAGTGACGGCGCGAGAGAGGGGATGCGAGCGGTGTGAAATAGAGGGGTGATGCATGGTTAGTCGACACCAGGCTCGCGAATCATCCTCTCCCTGTTATCTGAAAGCGACATGTTTTAACGAGACGAGTCATCGAAGTCCCTGCTGGAGTGAGTGCCCTTCATATCCATGCACGCCGCGCGCATGTGGCCCCGACGTAGACGGCATATGGAAAGAGGTTGGTGGAGAATGGGGTGCACTGTATAGCACGCCTCCCACCACACCAATCTCCTCAGAAACCAATTCCTGCACTGAGGCGCGCGTCCACGAAAATGTATGCGCACGCGTCTTCGAGAAGCCGCGTACAAAAAAGCGGTTCTTGTCGGACTCGGAGTGCATGTTGAAACCGTGTATAGATTTCGTAGCGCTGGCACTGCTTGACGCGTAGAGAGAGAGCAAGGGATCAGGACGTGATGGGAAGCCACTGCATGTGGTTCGGAAGAAACGATCAAAGCATTGAGCAAGTGGTGGGCGTCTGTTTGGCTTGGCGACATCACACATCTTCTAACCACGATCATCTTAAGTCCCATCTCCCTTGGATCTTTACAGTTCCTTCCTACCTTTACCAATGGTACGCGAAATTTGAGACTCGTGGCAAGCGATTTGCCTTTCACTCTAACCAATTCTGACCTTTCATTTCAGCTAAACGTCAAACATAAAACGACCAAGGCCAATTTTCCCCGAGACGGACGTACACCGACCAGATGAATAGACGTCGACGTTGGCTTTATGCTGAAAGTCGGGCTCTGGAGATGGGATGAGAATTACCTGGATGCGCACATAGTGCAAGTACCTTCGGGGAGAAGTGTTGCTTTATTGTTTGCTGATCTTCTCACAGCGATCCTGCATCTGCGTTTTCCATGACCTTCTCATCTTGAGATACCGGTTTGGTGAAAAATCGGCGGGTAATGACGAACTTGGAGGGAAGGGAGTGTCGAACAGGTGAAGAACGTATTCTGGATGGTATGTCACCCTTTCTTTATACACATTCAGCCGTGTTCACTCTTGCCTAGCACGAATCATCCGCTCACGTTGGTGCGACTTTCAATTCCCTTAACGACCATTGCGCATCACTCGCAGATAGCCTACCCTTGTTAGAAACATCCTCCCAGCTGGATCGCGGTTGGTGGTCCAGGGACGGAGTGCGGACGCTTGCCCCAAATTTGTATTCGAACATGTCCGTTACCATCGATTCTCATCCGCGCCCTCACTCTTCAACACGACTTTCTGCCTATGACAGATCTGTGTATGTTCGCCGTCTGTCTTGGTAGTGTATTACGCGTAACTCAGATCAAACTATCACAGGATACTTGACATCCGTACCTAAAGATGTCTCTTTGCCACCAGTGTTTAGGTTCAAGATTGGACTTGAAGCCCGTATCCCCTGCGATGTAATAGCGGGGGTGTTAATCTTCTGGCAGACTGTATGGGCTTTTGGATAGCGAACTCACGCAGGGCGTCTATCTCCTCAAGGTCTGTGGCCAACGTTTCCGACCTGAACTTTTTTTCACCTGCAGGTCTGTTATTCCAGCACTGTTTCTTCCGCTCTCTGAATAATCCTTCTCGACGTGTTCGACGACTAGCTGTAGGGTGCCCCGGTTTTGGCAGAAGTCATCGACGCGGTCGTCGTATTAGTTCTTTGGCGGCATCTGTGACCTTGGGTCCACGAGCAGCAAACGTTCTTCTCAGCAAGCTCCCTTTGCTGGTAAGGCCTTTCTTCATCGTTAGGCGCTGTTTCACTAACAGCTCCTCTTTAGCACAACGGGCACCCACACGTCACTTCTCGTTGGTATGCAACGGATTCGGACTTCACCTATGTAGCAGCCGTAACGCGTAACGTCTCAACTGCATTGCTATACACCTATATTGTAAATCTATATGTCGCTTGGATCTCCAGAAATCGAGCTAATGCAGGATTAGGCTCCCGGAGAACATTTTCTTTCAAGGATTCGATGCTTGGCTACCGACAAGGAAGACGATGCTACTACTCTGTTGGGAGATGGTGATTACTTGCGGGAGTTAAGGAGTTCGCGCGGCCGGACGGCGGAAACCCACTCGCCCTGGGGGAACATCTAGACTCGGGAGGACGTGCTTCTGCTCCGCCGTGAGACGTCCACTCAACATACGGTATAATTATTACATTGCATGTGGAGCGTAGCAGAAACTTTTATTTATCACGTTTTACCAACGTCTAACTGGCACAATTTACAATGAAACATGCGTGATGAAGCTTCCAATGGTGAGTCGTCTACAAGCGGCGTTGTCCGGGAATGTTCGGCTTGACGTTAAACTTACAAGCGACTTGTCTTGCTTTGACCACCACTATGGAAGCTCAAGTTTCTATCTCCCTCGCGTCTTTCGGCCAATTCTTCCAAGATAATTTGGACTTTGGAAGGTCCCATCGCAACTGTGGTTTTCCGTAGGCCAATCTTAGCCGAATTGCCAGGTTCACAGAGTTGGCTCGTCCACGGTTTGAAATCCCCGTATCTTTCCGCAGCCTTTCTACACGCAATTCCTCTGTCACGCCCTCTCTCACGAACAAATATCGCGACGCAAAGCTCGAGTCGCCGTCGTCTCCAGGATGCCCTACAATTTTTCAAGGCCCATTCTTAAGCTCACGAAACGGGAGCTGGTTCTTTTAATGTCGTGCTTCGGTATTCTTGTTGGGGAACGCATGGTTACAGAGGGCCCATAGACCATGACGCAGGTGCAATTTCTTCGAAGACTTCACCGTCTATTTCCGACAGTGTCCTCGAAGTCAGTCTCACCTTGCACGACCTCGACCTGCATACCGGCATTGATCGTTAACCTGCAAGGCACTGTTCATAGGCAACGTCTAAGTCTGTGGGAAGGGCGCAGCTCGGAGTGACGAGGGTGGGGTGGAATATGAATTACACACGTTGGTGGGATGCAGACGCTCCGAACGCGTGCGTCCGGTGGACTATTGCGAGGTGATGGGAGCGCTCTCTGAGAGGTGGGGCCTGACAAGTGGTTTCTGGCACCCGAGTACGTCCTTCTGTTGGTTCCTTTCGTAGTGCTGACGGTCCTAGCTCCACTCGACACGCCCGGCTTCCAATATCCAAACTCCAAAATGAACGGGTAATCGGAGGGTAAGGCTACCCGTCAAGCTAGAATGAGAGTCCAGTCTGATTCTTATATAGAGGCGACGTTGGACGTCGATGGCTGAAACTATTGAATTGTTCCTGATTTGGACCCGCGCTGGTATCTCTCAAAACATCCCTAAATCCACATCTGCGATATAGGGTCAGCGCTCAACTCCACGAGTCTCCTTCGTACAATCATTTGATGTTAATCGAGAATCACAAGGTCATTGCAGTGGGGAGGATCTGGCGAGGGCGTTCCGTTTATAGCTCGGATGGTAAGGGACCGTGGAGAAGTGAGTGATATCGCCTCATTTCTTTGATATCAGATTCTTGATGGGCGCTAGATGGCATCGCTGCCGGTAATATCTTTTCTGAGTCTGCTGCGGAGAAACGCCTTCCTCGGCATGCCGTCTTGATCCTGGGCACACGGAGATAGGTAATGGCCGTGTTTGACACGTAGCATGAGGGCCAACACATCGTTCCTTCTAGTAACGCCCACCATGTCCACAGCATCTGGCGTCCCCCCCGAGAATTCTGGACCAGCGGTCACCAAACCAGAAGCCACGAGCAACCTTGATGAGGAAGAAGACGTTGCTGCTCCCGCACAACCGTATGCTGAATATGTTAATCCTGCCAAGTCGAGGAAGAGATTTGGTCTGAAAGGATCTGCTCCTTACCGGCCTCCCAAAGGTAAATTACCGTTATGTACTGATGAAATCGTTCTCATCGAAAGCCATCAGGCAACGATCCCTACAACTATGAAGAAAAGTATCCGGAAGATGCGTACTGTGAAGAGATGGGACCGAACGCTAGGGTATTTCGAACCTGCGTTGATGAGCGCGCGATACATAATGCAAATATGGTTGAAGAGTCAAGAGATGGTGTCGATGTTCTTCTCGTTTTCGTATGTCGCCCATGGTCTGTCCTTCTCCTTACTCATCTCTCTGATCCAGGCGGGTCTATTCTCGGCTGTGGTTACAACCTTTGTTGCCCAAACATCTCAGAGTTTACAAGCAGACTTCACAGAGATGTCTGCCAATCTACTCTTTGAGATGATCAATATCCAGCGTGCTATTGCAAGTGGCGCTTCCTTGGATACTGTTGCTCCTTCCCCCCTTAACCCCAACATTACTTTCATTGCATCAACCACTAGTGTCTGGGTCAATGGGCTTTGGTTCACCAGTCTTGCACTGAGCCTCACAACAGCACTTGTCTCGGTGTTGGTCAAGCAATGGCTCCACCACTACATGGCTTTACCATCTGGAACACCTCGGGAGCGTAGCCTTCTGCAACAGTTCCGATTTGCAGGACTGCAGAAATGGTATGTTCTGGTTATCATTGGGATACTCCCTGTCCTTATGCACACCTCCCTTGCCATCTTCTTTGTTGGCCTTGTGATTTTCCTTGGCCCACTGCAAGGCACCATTGCATGGGTTATTGGTGTGATCACAGTTATTGCATATACTGCCTACTTGATGGCACACATCCTCCCTCTTTTTTTCCCCCAGTGCCCCTACCGGACCTCACTGTGTGACCTACTCCATGTCTTGTATAGTCATTTGAATTTCCAAATCCACCAGTCCACTTCCAATGCTGAAAATTGGAAGGATCTAAAAGAATTAGAGTTGGAGGCAGTACAGCTGGCATCAGGTGAATTATCTGTTGAGGCTCTGCATTGGCTCTTCTCCATGTCATCAAACCCCACTGTCCAGAGTATTGCTCTTCAGGCTATTGGTGGTTTGCATTCAGCATTGCAGAACAAAGCTAAAGAGCTGTTCAATGATGTTGGCTTGATGGAGCAATTGTTAGAGCAGTGTCTTTCAACCTTTCCTCAAAGACCAGTGGCTGGCCTAGAGACCAAGCTTGAGCGGTTATTACGCTGCAATCTAGTTCTCTGTAATGAGATGCCTTTTTGCATCTACCTCCTAGAGATGCCATGTGTGCTTCCACCACATGTTGAGGCCTCAATAGATCTTGATCTGTTTGGAAATCATGATAGATATTCATTTATCAAAAAAGTTGTCCATAATGAAGCCATGTCACACTCTAGTAATGAGTCATGGTGTTTTCATCCCTTGGTCTGGATCAATCTCATTAGAGATGCAGTCTCACTGCTAGAAGACCTCCCTGTGGACATTATCAATGATCCTTTTGCAATAGATCTATGCATGGCAGTTCTTTCTGTGTTTACAAATCCTAATCTAGAGGATGAATTTGACTCTGCAAAGCACATTGTCCAAACAAATGTTAAAGCTATAACATTCCATGATGCTATTTGCCAATATCTATTCACAGACATGACAACCTATCTCCTACAGGTGTTTGCTGTATTTGTGCACCCCTTAAATGTTCCCTCTATCTCTCCATCACTGAGGATTCTCCTGATGTTTGCTAAATTTCTTATATCAAGACTTGCCTTGAAAAAGCAAGTAGAGCCTGCAGTGGAAGTCAAAGCTTTTTCCATAGTCTTTGATGGCATTTCAAACCATGACTTTTCTTCTTCTGAGATAAACACTGCTGTGTTTAATGTCATTGAACACTTCATCATAGACACATTGAAATCCATACCATCAGAAGCAGATACTACTCTGCATGTTAATGCTTTAAGTATTTACTCTGAGCTTGTTCATATGCAGTGGCAGGCCATGTCACATAGATCTCTGGAGGTGGTTGTCAATCTGATGTTTGATCATTACAATTCCCAAACCTCTGTTTCCCGATGGGCAGGTAAAATCATAGCCAAGTGCCTTCATGAAGGGAGCCCAACAATGTACAGTGTCTTTCATGCCTTGCAATGCTTGGAGTATTTTAAACTTTCTGGATATCAATACTGGTTGGCAGAAATCATTAAATCCTACCTCTCAAGGCTCTCCTCATTTGGACATCACCCAAAATCCTGTCTTGAAGATTCAGTCATACATGAACATATCAAGGATCTCTACACACTTGACATCCTTTTCAATGTTTGCTTTATTCTGGCTGTTGGGGATTCCAATGATTTTGACAGTGACTACAAAATGCAAATCAAGAAGAATATTCTGTCACTTGTCCAGATTAAGCAGGATGATCCTGCATGGGATGAATGTCGCAGAAGACTTCAAGAGCTATTTGAAGAGAATCACATGGACTTCTTCTATCAGCAGGCTTATATTGATGGAATTGAGTGAATTGCTTTGTCAGAGGAAAAAATAGCAGACCAAAGAGAGTATATTGGTTTTGCAATTGAGGTCTTGAATCAGTTTTTTGCAGGTGAACTGGATGATGAACTGGTAAGTGTTTAATTGTTCTGATGGTTGAAACAATACTTACTACTGACATTAGAAGAATAGTCCCACTCACAGTGAACATTTTGAGGCTGCAGATATTGTATCCTCAGATGCTTCACCCATTTCTCAAACTCAGAGGACCTGGCACAGTCGCTTGCATCAGTTACTACCCTGGCATAGCCGAGCAAGGGACCACAATGCTGCAGGGAATGTTTGAGTCATCATGCTGACCAATCATTGATGAGTGGGCAAATAAGTGGTGGATTGAAGGACAAGGGATGCTAGAATTAGGATAGGATACTGAGGAAACACTGAAAATAGTTGTAGAAGAGTCGGATTCTGTAAATACTTGAAGGGTAAGTAGTAGGCTTTTGTAAGTGATGAACGTTGGAAATAGAACACATATTATTTATTTACTTCCCTGGATCGGTTCCTGCCGCTAACCATTCCCAATTTTCTTCTCAACCACCACCACGACTCGTCACGACGCCGGCAAGAGAAAACGCGGAAAGGGATCTTTCAAATCGAGGCTTACTGAAACCCGGCATGATTCGTACATTAAAGAGGCCGATCGGCACCCAGTGACCCGGGCCTCGTATGTAATAACCATGACCTTCCCCAAAGGCCGTGTCTTACAACCCCATGGACACGCTCACCACTTACGCCCTTGACGCAGGGCTCACTGCCCTCCCGCCCCACCTCCCCACGCTCCTCGCCTCCCTCGCCTTTTTCACGTTTATCCATCTCGTCGTCGCGCCTCTCGCCAGCCATGCATTCTTCCCCGACACGTACGGTAAGATGGGACGGAGGGCGAGGAATAACTGGTTGGTTGCGTTTTCTTGGTCTGTGTTTGCTGTTCATGTATGGGCGCAGGTGTATACACGTCGTGTCCCAAGCACACGTCTTGCTGGTCATCCCGCTCGCGCTGGGGTGTCTGAACCTCGAAGCGTTGGACTGGGATCGCGCCTTTGGGTGGGAAGAGGACAGGGTGGGGAGGCTGATTGCTGTTTCTAGTGGGTGAGACTCGCCGTTTGTGAATGAAGGAACGGATGATTTTGAGTTGGGCGTGCAGGTACTTCATCTGGGACACCGTCGATGCGATCATCAACTTTGTGGATATCGGTTTTGTCGTGCACGGCCTAGCGTGTTTGGCCATCTATCTCGGATCGTTTGTACGTCTGTCGTTCTGTTCGTGTTTGTCGTCTCACCCTTGCTGAATCTCGTGTGTAGAAACCATTTTTGGCATACTATGCGGCGCGGTGTCTTCTCTGGGAAGCGTATGTCGTTCTATCAATCTCTCGCCTTTCTCGTTCACACCCTTCCCTTTGCAGGAGCACGTTCTTCCTTAACATCCACTGGTTCCTCGACAAGACCAACCGTACCGGGAGCAACTTCCAGCTCATCAACGGCTTGTTCCTCCTTGTCACGTTCTTCGTAGTGAGGCTCGTCTATGGAGGGATGTATGTCGTACGTGTTTTACGCGTGGTTTTTTTTTAGCGCTCGGCCCTAATCCTCGATCGGCACTAGTCATATCAATTCGCGCATACGCTATACCAAGTCCGGCGTCAAGTGCCGTTAGCTTATATCTTTATTTATGGAGGAGGGAATGTCGTGTTGCAGGGTCTGAACTGGTTATGGTGCGTGGACATTCTTCTTTTTCTGGTTGTCGTGCTCATGCCTGGGATTAGGTTCGGGAAGATGATTGAGGCTATTCGGAAACGATTCTCTGGGGATACTACAGTCAAGAATCATACTAGTAATGGGACCGCGCCAAAGTAGAGCGGATGCTTGAGGAACAGCATACTACGCAATAGATTTTTTTGTGGGAGGCGAACGTCGTCTATGAGAGATTTGTACAGACCTACAGGGAAGTTACGACGGCACCGGGAATGTTATCAAGATTCGGCTCTCGTGGTGTGTTGCTACGTCCTCGGCCCTCGTTCCCAGCTCCCAAATGGCACGACCGTCGCTTACGCAGCAGGGAGAAGTTTCCCAAAGGCGAACTTCACAGCTCTCGACCAAGAGAGAAGAGACGATATATTCCTCACACTGGAGATTCACGACACATTCCCTGAGACGTTCTATCCTCAACGTATCGCACTCAATGACACAGAACGTCAGACGGCTTCTGCAATGATACCATGCCAACAAAGGGGAAATCAGTATCCCTTGCGTGAACTGATTAATAGGTAACAGGAATGCTGGCGCTGCCCATGTACGCGATGGAAATTTATGAATGGGAGGGCTTACACTTTCAGGTGGTCAAAATAACGACCCTCCGCCGAAGCTAGGAACTCGACCAGGGAGGGAGCGACGTTGGCTATTCCACCTGCAACGCTCTATCGGTGAACCTGTGACCTTTCTTCTCTCGCACGTCCAGCGCTCTCCTCTTGCGATATTTCCTTGAACTAATCGACGCGCGCGGTAGGAGTGTTGACGTTAGGAATGAAAATATCCTCCCCCTACCGGATAATTATTGACCGTTCGCTGCTACCCACGGCCCACGTGTCCCTTCCCTTCATGCCCGCAGTTTGTGTGTTGAATTGAACTGGTTTCCATTTACTGTACATATCTATCCCTCATGCATACAAAGTAAAAGCATATCGATGAGGAGACAGGTGATGTTTGGGGATTACAGTAATAGCAACGGTTCATGAAGAGAGAATTGAGAATCGAGACTTGTCAGTGGCCACTCGAGTGACCGTCTGGCCAGTGAGCCGGGGCAATTGTTGATTCAATGCTGAAAAAAGATCAAAATGGCCCACAACGCAATCAACCAAAAATCCTACAATGAATTTAGAGATGGGGGCACCCGGGATTGAACCGGGGACCTCCAGAAGACTTAGGCGATGTGATGCACTTCAGTCTGTTGCTCTCCCAGCTGAGCTATGCCCCCTTAGATAATGAGTCATTTATGTTGCCTTACCTCCATCGGAGAAGAAATCAACTTCGTCTCTAGTAAGGTTTCTCGACTCAGTGCTCCGTGACTAGTGACAAGTCATTGTTTCCATTGCTTAGACTAAGATTGGAAGAGCAACAGGGTCACAGTGGCGGGTTTTGGTACCTAGGGTATTGTTGCGTCATTCGCCCGAATCGGCGCCCTTTCATAAGCCCGGTATGCGAATGATGTTTAATGTAACGGAGGAGACGAGGGGTGGGAGCGATAGATTCATAACGACCCGCAAATGTTTTGGTACTGACGACTAGGAATATCGTCGGGAGAGTCGTTTTCTTATATGCCTAACAGCATCCAAGGTTCGCGCAGTATCGAATGTGAACGTCGCGTTTTCTTGAATAAGCCTCGGGGTTACCGGTAAAGGTTGGGAAAAGGGCCTGGAGAATGCAGGGGGTGTTGCTTAGATGGTGGGTGAGCAATCGACTGACGCCTAGTTCAATCCTGGGTGCCGGTAATGCATAAGAGTTGATCAGGTTGTGGCCCAGCAGAGGACGCGTCGAGAAGGTAGAACGCCAAAATTGAGAGCAATAGGATGTTTCATTTTATATCGTATTCGAGTCTGCGGAATAATAATCATATCTCCCTCAAAAACTGGCGGACCTGGTGTTCCCTAAGTGCGCCGGTAAATGTCTTGATGGCCTTGCCTCCCTGGAAAGCGACGACTGTTGGAAGCGCACGTACCTGGCTCCGTGGTCAACACGAGGATATACCATGACAACAAGTAAACGCACCTTGAATCGCTGACAGAGCTCTCTTCCCTCCTCGGTATCACTGTTAATGGTGACGAGGTCCAAGGGCTGACGGGACGCAGTCTCGGTAGCAGGATCGTCGGTAAGCTGTTCGAGAATGGGAGAGAGAACTTTGCATGGCTGACACCAGCTGCGAAACGTAAGCTTATGAGCATGGCTAAACGACCCTGCTTACTCTGCGTAAAAGTCAACGAGAACGATGCGTCCTTCGGCTGTGGTCACTTTTTTAAAAGTCTACTGATGGGTCAGGTTGGTACAGACAGTGAAGGGAAGGGACGGACGTGAAAGTCGGCATCGAGGTAGTGGTCAAAGCGGTGTGGCGTCGATGAAAAGTGGCGGCGTGAGAGACGAGATGCAAAGGACTTGAGGGTGAGCGAAGCCATGGCGGTGAAAAATAGAGAAGTGATGTCATCACCCTAGCCGGGTTGGCCGATCCCCATCACCATCACCCAGGGAACGTTCGTATAAATGCGAAAAAAGATCTCCGTTCTCCGTCCTTGTTCTTTCGTTCGTTATGTTTTTCATTCTCTTTGCTGTCCTGGTGTCAGCCGTCTTTGTTTCTGCAGCGGACCATTTGGTGACCGTCGGTGACGGAGGAGTGAGTTTTCTCTGCGCTTTGCGAGTCTGATTCGGTTCTCACGATGCTCTGGGTAGGCGCTGGCGTTCAACCCAACAAGGTGATCCTGTCATTCTGTCTGTCTCTACGTGCCATCTGAGCTCGTCTGCAGCGTGACTGCCCTTGAAGGGGACACTGTCACTTTTTCATTGTACGTCCTCCTCTCTCATAAGCGCCCTCTCTCACGCCCTTCCGCAGTCGCGCCAAGAACCACGTATGTCCCCGCACTTCTCCCTCTCCTATCTAGTAACCCTCCACCCAGTCCGCGACCCAATCCACATTCGCCGCCCCCTGCAACAAATCAGGCATCGACTCGGGCTTTGTCCCCATCCCCGCCAACAGCACCCTCTTCGGCCAATGGACCTTCACCGTCGACAACACCTCTGCCCCGCTCTGGTTCTTCTGCGCACAAACAAACCATTGCGAGGCGGGTATGGTCTTTGCGGTTAATCCCACCCAGGAGAAGAGCTTTCAGGCGTTTTTGGCTAATGCACAGGGGAACGGGACAGCGGCGGGCGTTTCCTCCACTGTGGCCGCGTCTGGGGTGGTATCAAACGCTAGCGCGGGTGCCTCGGCTTCTGCTTCCAGTAGCACCAGTGCCGCCTCTAGTACTGCCAATGCTAATACCGCCAGCAACGGCACGCCACCCAGTCGGCGCATACATCGCATCGCATTCACTGTCATGGCTTTGGTTTTCGGTGTTCTACTTTAGACAATTGTACAGGAATACAATTTGACGCGTTGACTCTCGGTATGAATTTCAGGCCATGTCCAGTGCAAGTTCTAAAAACTCTCCAATGTATACAATGGGTACCCAACACTGACCTAGCCATTCGTGCTGCTCTCTCGGCCGAGCCAGATGTCGAGTGTAGATTGGTCTCCGCTGTTGTGTGCAGAACCCAAATGAGGTGATAACATTAACCATTGATCAGTATGGGGGCATAGCTCAGCTGGGAGAGCAACAGACTGAAGTTGATAGTATTTCCATTGTTCTGGAGGTCCCCGGTTCAATCCCGGGTGCCCCCATTTTTTACTGTTGGATTTATTCAGTATTGTTTGACGCATGAAACTGTTTCTTTTCTGGGGGACAGTCACGACTCACGAAGCACAAAACCTTCTAAGTTCTTTTCTGGCCCTATCAATTCATTCCACTCGTCGATGTTGTTATACATGAAACTTTCAGCAGACATTGAACCACCGAGCAGCGGGTTTGCTGCATCAGGCCTTGGAGACGTTTTTCAAATGGCCTGCGGTAGCAACAAAAAATCTAGAGCAAGTAGGACGCGTGGAGCAGTGAAATATTGAAGCAAAAGTACAAGTCGTGGTATGTTATTCGAACTTGACGAATGTTTCGACGCCAACTTTCATGCCGCAGTCGTTCAATCTCATTCACATGTGACAAGAAAATTTGGTGCACCTTTCAAAAGGATTCAAAATCGATTTTTTCACAGAGCAATTGGACAGCAGTACTCCGAGGACTCCGAGCTGAGTACCGTGTCCCAACACACTCGATAGTGGAGTATCGCAGGACACGGGTTCATTGAAGTGTGTTACAGAGTTGTGCCTGAAAGTTCGGGAGGTAAGTTGTACCAACCGGTGAGAGAGGTTTGCTCGAGCCAGAAGAAGTCTTCCAAATGACCATGGCGGCAATAAACCCAGTGTAACAAAAACTAGAGCAAGTAGGACACCCGGGGCGGGGAAAGTACGAAACAAACGTACAAGCCATGGTGTGTTATTTCAACACAGTTTCCCAGCTCACTGGCATACCGCAGTCTTCCAATCTTGTTCATGCATAACTTGATGCAGAGCGCCACGGCTTCGCACTTGGGCTAATTGCTCAAGTGCAATACTCGGACTTCCTTCAGATCACGGTGGTTAGACTAACCAGAACGCAAATCCCTAATATCGCTTACCAGATGACGGAAAGAACCGTTGAGTACACTCAAAGAACAATCTTTGAAGGCCGTCAGACGTAAAAGAAGGCACCCACACTCACTCGCTTCAATGGCTTGCGTACTATAAGACTGAAGATAAACCAGGATCAGCACTTGGTCGTTTGATCTGAAAACCCACCTACCCGTTTGCGTTCGAGTCCTGTCGATCACGGCAGACAATACGAGGATCGCTACAAGTGTTCTATCAGTGGGTGGGTCCCCTGAGCTCCTCGCGCGCGGGAGGTATTTCCAGGCTCCCGAGACCCAACACGAGGAGATACCTCTCGAATTTCCATAGCCTGCAAAGCGCGTTTACCACGTCATAAGCAGATGTATCTCTGTAGCGGACAGCGGTCCAGTATCAAGTGCTAACAAAGTCACTCGATGGGATCGGAGGAACTCGTAGAGGGCGTCATTGATGGGGAACACCAGAGGATGTGCAGTTCTGTGGTGGTGCGTGGGAGGTGGGGGCCGAAGTAAGGACCAATGAGAAGGACGTGTCGAGGGTGATGTAGTTGCTGTGGCTGAGTTGGGCGCGGTTGGGCGCGGTTTGAGGTACTTAGACAAAGAGGTCCTTTGACATTGTGGTGGTGCGATTTGGAGGGTGGCCGTTGGGATTTCAGTCGTCGGTGAATATCAAGGGCAGTGCTCGATCATGGTAGTTGATCGATATCCTTAGAGGGAAACGAAAAAGTCGTGTATTCGAGAGAAAGACCAAAGGATTACAGTATATCTATATTCCAGAGATTCTATATGAGCCAGGTGACGTTACGCACGCTTTTTCACGTTCCATCGGCATCGTCCTCACTGGCGTTGAGCAACGTTGTTAGTTCTCAGTCAGGAACGGCAAGCCATGCGCCGTTGCGTACATCTCGCGGAGTCGAGACACTTTGCAGAGCACTTTCAAGAGATTAGTAACGTAATGTTGGTAGAAGGAATAGTAGACGCACGTTGTTCAATGCATACGACGGAAAACGGTAGTCGTGCCATCATCTAATCTGAGAGACGGCGAGACATAGAGAACTACACTCACGGGCCACCAATGGCACGGAAGCACAAACGATGACGAAATGACAGAACGCGTCAGCAAACAATGGAACGAAACCGACACAAGAGGTATGAGTGTCGTTGGGGAAGGAATTGGACCGAAACCATAGCACGAGTCACGAGGGCAGTGATTCTTCCGACCGAAACCGCCAGTTGATGACAATCGAGCAACTCGAGCAGGCGGATGACTGTCATCAACCGAGGTGTGGACTGGCTCGAGTCTAAGCAAGAGTCATAGGTCTCGCTGGGGACGAACTGCGCATACCACAGCAATGGATGGGTCGTCTTGTGCGGCGAATTTCTCCTACCGGTTTTCTAAACTCTAAACTCTTCCGCTATCATGTCATCGACAAGAACAAATCCATCGAGCGAGAGTAGTCGTTGTTGCCAAAGCAGTGGCTAGCTACGAGCAGCAAAAGTGGAGGGCAACGAAGGGATGGTGAGGAAGAGGACAAGTCATGTGTTGGTACCGGCACAAAGGAATGGCCGGGTCCACAGCCCTAATTGTATCCTTGCGTCCGGCGTGACTGAAGGTACCGTGCCGTGTTGTGATGCAGATGAGGTGAGATTGCCAAAATGAAGTTTCGCTCTTCACAGCGTTTTGGCTAGGTAAAATGTGATAGGATGAATCCGACACCAGTGCTGGGTTCTGAGTACACCCACAGCCGCACACTTACCGTGATTCCTTATCTTCTCGTGGCGGCACAGAACCCCGGTGTTCCTTATTGGGACCGCATACCGGTTTTCTAAACTCTAAACTCTCGATCCAATGTCTTTGCGATTTCTGTCTGCCCTGCAACCGGCTCGTACTTTGTGTCCCTCCTATTGTGCAGACGATACCTTGGAATCCGACCACTGGCAGCAGGATATTCTAAAGTACAAATCTATCTAACTGGTATCGTGTAACATGTTCTAATTGACCACGACAGTTTGGATCTAGGGGCGATGAAAATATAACTACGGCTACAAGCGTCCCAGTGATACTAGGAGCCTATCTCATTAGGTTTCCTATTGCCAGCTAGATCAACCTGCGCTCCTCTTTAACGTCCTCTCTTCATTGCTGTTGTGGGTTTTATACCTGCTGCCAATGAAACACGATCTGACTGAATTTTGAAAGACAGGCTCTTCAAACACGCACCCACCACGGCCCACGTCATAGTAAACCCTACATATTTCGAGTTTCTTGGAAGCAGCAAGCCGGCTAGTGCACGTGTATTCATCCCCCGAGTTCTGCGATCATACCCATGAGATACAATATCCCCATCACTGTCCCAACGGTTACACAAATCTCGACAGGCTCAACCACCCAGGATAATCGCATTCAATTTCAGAGATCGTTGCCTCAACAAAACTCCGGAGATTCACAGGACTCCAGATGGAGGAGCCAGGTTTCGTCTTCGTAACACGCTTCGGGGCAGCTCCAGCGACGCCGCCTACTGCTACAGCTGACCCTGGGATTGAGAAGGCGCCACGGAAACAGAAATCATTCTGGCATGCCCGCCTTCCCATGATCCCTACACTGCCTCTGCCAAAACGCCGCAACCGTGACAACTCAGTTGCTCCTTCTATAACCGCTTCAAACTCTGCAGATACCACTTCCATATCCGATTCTAAGTATGGATGTTTGAGCGGAGGATCTGCTACCGTTTGGAGAAAACGGCTATTTTCGAGCTCACTCTTTGGGAGGGGTTCCGGCCGCAGTAGGTTGTTGCCACGGACGAGAAGTTCATCTCCTTCGTCCTCTTTTGGGAGTGTATGCACCCCAGACTTTTGGAATGAATGCCCCCCAGACATTTGCAGTAGTCCGGGGCAAGAATACGTCCCTTGGCCGATACTGTCACCAGCCGAGCTCCTAAAAGTAGAAGCAAATATGCAACATGCCTTCAATTCTGAGCAGTATTGCGACTACCCCGTGGTATCTTATTCTACTGCTGCAGACAGCGATGAAGATCCTATCCTGGAACGTCCTGTAGCGCTGTTCTCTCGAGACACCGATCCTAGTCTGTACAGCTGGACTCAGATCAACCTCAATGACGAAGGAACTGACGTACGCACCCAGATCCAGAGTCTACTTCGTGATGTCGTGCATCCTTGGAAAACTGTGGGCTTGCTATCACCATCAGCGGAAGCAGCAGTGATGGATATTCTACAGCAGGTATGTTTTTCGCAGAATTTTAGCAACAATAGAGGATCTAATGATTCGTCAGGAGCTGGATGATTCGTCTTATCCCGATGAGTATCGTACTGTCTGCATGAAATGCCTTCGGTTACTAAGCAAGACCCGGAACATTGTTCCCTCTTCCCTCTCTTGTCGAGACGTGATTAGGGAAGGGGAAAATCCCATCTGGGGTGGTGGATTTTCAGTGAGCGTCCAGTCTGCGCTTTGTCAATGATTTTGTTCTATGAGCCTTACGCACTGCATCCTTGATAGGACATTTGGAAAGGACGTCTTCATGATACTCAAGTCTGCTTGAAGGTCCTTCGGATATTCATCTCTGGAGAAGACCGAGCGAAGGTAATCAGAGTGAGTCGCGCACGTGTGAAACCAGACTACATATCATGATGATATTGACCTGTTGCAGGACTTTTACTGGGAAGCTCTTGTATGGAGGCAGCTCCAACATCCCAATGTCCTTCCCTTCTTGGGACTCAGCGAAGACCTTTTCGCTCCTAGCTACTGCCTAATATCTCCATGGATGGTCAATGGAAACATCATGGCTTACCTCCAAGCACATCCTGATCACGATCGACTTACATCGGTACGCCAGATCGATTTTTTACATCATGTAAGAAACGAATCATCTTTCTTAGCTGGTTCAGGTTGCTGGTGCCATGAAGTATTTACACAATCTCGATCCTCCAATAATACATGCTGACATTCGCGGGGTGCATTCACTGTGTACATCTTCGTCGTGCTCTAACATATTTTGGGCTTAGGCAAATATTCTCGTCGCAGATGATCAACGCTGCTGTCTGGCGGATTTTGGACTATCCTTGATTGCGGAATCACAGAACTTTAACACCACTTCTGGGATGAGGAGAGGAAGCCTCCGCTGGTTAGCCCCCGAGTATATACTTCCGGTATCACTCGATCAATCCTTCATTGCTGCTAGGGATACCTATGCTTACGGATGCACTGTCATCGAGGTAGGGCCAACAGTGCACTTCACATCGTCATAATCTCATGGTATTTGGTGGAGGTTCTTACTGGAAACCCGCCCTTTAGTGAACTCCAGAATGACCACATTTTCATGGCCGAGGTCATCAACAGAAGAAGGCGCCCCCCGCTGAAACTGCCCTCAGACGTTTTTGTTCACGATGGATTGGGGCCACTCGTTGCAGATTGTCTCAGAACTTCACCGAGTAAGAGACCAGATGCCAGAAGAATTTCACGGAGGGTACGATCAGTTGCCAATTCACCAACACGGTCGAACGTATAGATGGTTGAGCCGAAGTGGGACTGTTCACATATAGGGCAGGTGTTAACATCCAATATCGAACGACAATATGCTGATTCTAGAATGTATGCACGTATCTCTTCCTTCTCCTAAAAGAAAAATCCTACACACTTGGTGCCCGGCGTCAATGTGGTGAACACAGCAACAAACTGCGTGTATGCGAAAGAGAAGACCGGTCAGTTAGTTAAGGGGAAGACTTTTAGACCTGGCGTTGTACTATAGATGATTACACGACGCGGAATTCCGAACGACGAGGCTGAGTCCCCGGTCCCAACGCACTGGCCCACCTCAGGACAGATGTCCTACGGGTGTTGAAGTTCGCTACGATTGTCGACGGAGACTACAAACTCTATGAGAACTCCGTTGTTGAAAGAAAAGTTCAGATTCATTGTGCCACCTACACCGAAGACAATGAATGAAGTTCAAACCTCAACTTTCCTCAATCAAGTCTATCAAAAAAACTCGATCAAGTCTCCCCTGTCGCCCGATGACATATTGACCTTGCAAGCTTGTTCAATTCTCTCAAAACCAAGGCGGTAGAACGGGACTTGGTACACTGATCGCAATTTGGACAAATCAGACGCACATCACATTCGCTCTCGGATCGATAGGATGTATTAAATAAGTACATTGAATCATTTACGAAACCGGATCCATGGCAAGAGTGAGAGCATTAGTACATCACTGTGGCCTCCGATTTAGATCCTACAAGCGCCCGTCACATCACCATGCAGCACCATGCTTGAATTTCCGAGGCTGCTGGTTGAGGAGGCTGCTGTCGCCGAAGGTATTGTCGCCTTCGCGTGGCTTGTTGAGCTCTCTCGTTTTGGTTTCGATTGACTTGCTCTTTGTGCAAGCGACGAGTTCTCGGCCGTTCAGCCTCTTGCTGGCTCCTCCGCTGGGCCACTCGCTCCAATCTCTGCTGTTCCTGGTCAGCCTCTTCCCGCCTGCGCCGTTCCATGGCTTCTGCAGCAATCCTATCCTGCTCCCTTCTATTTCGATCATACTGCTCTTGCGCTACCCGGAGAGCTTGTTCTTGCTCAGCCTGTTCCAGCCTGCGTCGTTCCATATCTTCTGCAGCAATCCTATCTTGCTCCCTTCTATTTCGATCATACTGCTCTTGTGCTACCCGGAGAGCTCGTTCTTGCTCAGCCACTTCCAGCCTGCGTCGTTCCATATCTTCTGCAGCAATCCTATCTTGCTCCCTTCTATTTCGATCATACTGCTCTTGCGCTACCCGGAGAGCTCGTTCTTGCTCAGCCACTTCCAGCTTGCGTCGTTCCAAAGCTTCTGCAGCAATCCTATCCTGCTCCCTTCTGTTTTGATCATACTGCTCTTGCGCTAGACGGCGGGCTTGTTCTCGTTCAGCCTCTTCCCGCCTGCGTCGTTCCATAGCTTCTGCATGATAAGCAGCAATTCTATCCTGTTCCCTTCTATTTTGATCATACTGCTCTTGTGCAACACGACGAGCTTCCACCTCGTTAAGAAGCCGCACTTGTTCAAGGTAATCGATGTCTTGAAAAACTTCCACATCTGGATTTGGAGGCGGCAGTACAGCAGCCTGAGGTTGGGCCGGGACCGGATCAGGCTCGTCAGCATAAATGCCTCCATGCACGGTACCCATGTGGTCATAGATGTTGTCGGCACCGAAGACTCCCATGCAGCGCCAGCAAATATGAGCTCCGCATCTAGAGAAGCTGGTCAGCTTCAACGAATAAGTAGAAGTACGGACAACGAACGGGCACGTCATATGATTGCATCCTTCCGTCTTCTCTAGGAGGCGTGAGCACGCGGGGCATTTCTTGATACCACGTTGCTGCGAAAGCCATATGTCTCTCATTCGTTCCTGCTCCGCAGGGTTATTGTGAATTCGAGCATCTTCACAGCTCATTCTTTCATGTGAATCCTCGCCACATGAAGAACATATCTCGGAGAAGCAAGATGGACATCGTAAAACAGACACCGCTTCCGACTTGCGGTATATCTGCGTACAATCTGGTGTCTTGCAGTATCTGAACTCCTGCGGACGTTTGTCAATATGCGTCATGAAAACAGTTTCTAGAAGGTGGTTAAAGACGGTCTCTGGAAGGAACTTTTGAATGACGGGAATGGAGATGGGTGTTCCGCACTTTGATTCGTTCCCCATGCATACAAGTGGAAAATTTCCAGTTTCGGCAGCAGAGGTGAGGAAGTGGCGAATACATCCTGTGCAATATATATGCTCACACACCAATTGAAACGGTGTCGAGACATCATCGTAACATATTGGACATGTATGGGTTCCGGGGGCGACGTTCACATTGACGGACTTGTGGGATTCGGTGATATGGTTGTTAAGATGGAGTCGGACCTCCTCGCCTCCTCTTACCGTGATGACCGCAGAACGAATATCCAGCACCACGCTGTCCTCACCGAAAACTTCTCTCATCGCTGCAAGGCCGGTCCGGACAAAGTATCCCACCGAGGGGCGTGGCAAGGTTACGGTAATTTCCAGAGACGCAAGACGATCCAACTCTTCAATCACAACTGCTTTGGCCTTTTCCACCGCTTTCGGCTCCCCATAAAGCTTGAGCGTCCGCTTCCGGGAATCTGAGCGTAAAAATGCGCCCGCATCAGTAATCTTTTGCACTAGATGGGCCTGAGGATAAGTTAGATGGTCGTGCCAGCCGTCGATCTTTTCACCAGCAGCTAAACTTTCGACGCGGACCTTGAGTGCACCAAGGGCGGCCTTGACCGTGCCCGACACTTGGATACGGCAGTCCCCACTGTTGAGTTCACGAATAATGATGTTACACGCTTTACGGTCTTTGATGTTCCCTTGGAGCTCTTTCCAAAGGTTTTCTTGAGCGCGATACTGTCCGGATGGTATAGTAATGGTGTAAAGCGCTTGAGGGGCAATTCGGAGCCAAAACACGGAGTTACAGATGTAGCTGAAACGTCGGTCGAGGAGAGCATCATGAACCTTCTTTGCATCATCCCACGTATTGAAACGGGTACGAATTGAAAGAATCCCAGCTTCGTTATCACCTCGGGAAGTAACATTGAAAGACTGCATTTCGATGCCCTCTATCCGATTGATATGCAGCTGTAGAGAGCGAATTGCTGAATCTATATCGAAGCTAAGAGGTTTGAGGGGGCGAATCGAGTGGGACTGGGCGAAGTCAGTCACAATGGCGGGAAGGACAACATCAGGCAGGTTGCTAATCTTGATGGTGTTTGGTCGGAAGCTGGGTACGACACGCCCGGGGGGGAGTTGGTTCATTTCCACCTTCACCCGCCGTCCGGCACATATACGGCCGTTGAGTTCCCTCACTTTAGTGCGACAGAAAGGTATGTCGGGATATTCAACGACGTAACGGACGGACGGGGCGCGGCACGAGATCGTCAACGTGTTTTCATCCCTTGGTGTCAGGGCATCCATGGCACCAGGTGCATTAAACACCCCAACTTCAAATTCCAGTCTCTCGTCTCTGAATTCGAGGCCTTCAAGCCCAATCGCCAAAGACTGTGCAACATTGGCATTCGTGACAATGTCCGCCTCTTGCTTCCCATTTTTCCCGGGCATCTCTTTGACAGATACGACATGGAACTCGAACTTGTTAAGGCCCTGCTGAGTGAATAAGGCTGCGATCTCGTTTTCACGTGCATCACAGGGGATATTCTTGACACGGATTCTGCACGATTCGAAGCCTGTGATAGTGTTCTCGATAGCGAGGCCCGAACTGAACGTGACAATAGAACCAGCGAGGACGACACGCTGCATAGTGACCTGTGCATCAGCTAAACGACGCTGCTGGTCAACGCGTCGTTGTTCCTCCTCTTGCTGACGTCGTTGTTCCTCTTGCCGACGTCGTTCTTCTTCTCTCCTCCGTCGAGCCTGTTGTCTTGCTTCATCCTCCCCTCTTTGACGTTGCTCTTCCTCCCTTTTGCGCTGTTCTTCTTTCCTTTTACGTTGCTCCTCCTCTAGGTGACGTCGTGCTTCTTCAACTCTCCTCCGTCGAGCCTCTTCCTCCTCCTCTCTTTGACGTTGCTCTTCCTCCCTTTTGCGCTGTTCTTCTTTCCTTTTACGTTGCTCCTCCTCTAGGTGACGTCGTGCTTCCTCAACCCTCCTCCGTCGAGCCTCTTCCTCCTCCTCTCTTTGACGTTGCTCTTCTTCTCTCTGTTTTCGCGCTTCGTCTAAGCGTTGCTTTGCATCTTCCCTCCGTTGGCGCTCCGTTTCCTCCCAACGTCTGGTCTCCTCCTGTCGCTGATGCTCCTCTTCTTCCCTCTGTTCCTCAGCTTCGCGAGCCAATCTCGGGAGATCCATTGCAAACTCTTCCTCCTGCCTCCTTTCCAACTCCAGCTCCAGTTTGATTCTCTCAGTCTCCATACGCCGTCCTTCAGCGTCTTGCACCTGTAAGTATGACTTAGCGATTGCGAGCCCAACATAATTATTTACATACTCCAGGATCATGAGCATACAAGCATTTCTCCCCTTTGGCGCAAGATCCGCTCTTCCAAGAATAGCATGGCAGTTCACCTTTCTTTACACGACGAGAATTTGACGCTTGCTCTCCACTTCTTTCCTTCTGCTGCCGCTCCAGGCAAGCTGAAGCGCCTGATGGTGGAACTTCTACCCCGTTGACCTTGATAATTGAGTTAATTGATGTCGCGATCCACCTTGGAAAGGAGAAGATACGTACTAACTCGATATCTGAGTCGTGGGCGAAATTGCGCTGCTCTCCTTGTTCACAGCTTCCTCTCTGCAACACAGAGCACGATACTGTGTCCTTGGAATTGCAATCTTCTGGTGATTGCAGTGAGCTGAGATTAGATTGAACATCGATGTCGTGAATGATACACTGATTGTTGCTATCGTTCCGTTTCTTCCCTTTGTTTTTGACACTATTATGAGCTGTGTGTGGCGTCCCCTGCCACGAAGACCTTTGTAAGTGGAAGGCGATGTGAAAGCACGTCAGTGAAGCTTACAGAAGCCCCACCAATATGCTGGTATCTACAGCCAGCCCCATTCTTGCATTTTCCTCTGAGAAAATTGCGGCATACCGTAGAGTTTGTGGCAGACATGAGGGCGCTAGAGCGATCTATTTTGAGGCACTCATACGGACATGCATCAAAGAAGCTCACACTTCCCCCGGAGTCAACGTGTTGGAATGAGGAGCACTGGACCTAGAACCTGCACGGAACGACTAGCTATTGGCCGTAAATTCTAGTCATTGTCGCGCCTTGGGGACATATGTATCATCGTTGCAGGAAGGAAGTATTAATACTACCTACCTACCTACCTGAAAAAAAAGGATTTGCCAGGCTCGGCCGAGAAACGGGCCGGGCGCCTTTTCATTTTGATCCAATTGGCCAATTGGCCGACTGCGATGCTCAACGCTGGCTCGTTGCAGTGTTGCACCGTGACACAGGCTGCTCTTACTTCTCAACTCTCCACCCAAAGAGCCGCCGGACCTTTGTCTTGTTACGATGAGTAATTTATAGAAACGTACCTGGCAAACAACGGTGCTAGTAGACTTGTGTCGCGCAAAATGGTCAAACGAGGCCAATAATTCGAACTAGTGGCAAACTAGTAGAGGCCTCGAATCCTTGCTGATACTCTTTGGCATGTAGAATCTTTATTTCTCAAAGCGCCTCGAGGTCTTCAGGTGCCGTCAACACCAGAACTCGCGTAGAATCCGACCGCGATTATTAGAAGTTTGGAAGACCTTTTCAACAGAGTCGGACGCGTCCTACATCGTGCGTGAAGCATAGATTGCTTGGGTAGTAGTCAGATTCTATTACGAACTCCAGGAAAGATAAGATGTATCACTGACAGTGCATAAGAGTCTGATACATGTAATGGAATTCAATGATATACAGACGAAAGGAGTGCAAACCTCAACGATCCCAGATCGAGGCGATCAGAAAATTCAATCAAGCTTTTTCTGTCGTCCGATGAGATATTCACATTGAAGGCCCGTTCAATTCTCTCGAAATCAAGATGCTGGAAGAGTTTTCCAGGCGGAAGAACGGGACGTAGCTCGGTGATCTGGGAATGGGAAAAACTGTCGCTATCCGGAAATCCAGGGAACACATCCAGCGTGAATGGAAAGACATTGTACGGTCCAGGGTGCTTAAAGGTAGAGGGTAGTACCACAGGTGATCCTGATCCAACGATCGGAGGTCCATCGTCACAAGACGCAACGACGACTGCGAACGGGTCAGAGGCCTCGTCGGTATTGGGCCTGATGGCTATAGCTACGACAACGTCTGCCTTGTGCTTGGTGCCTGATCGGCTCCATACGTCTACCTCCTCGAGTAGCGCAGGCCAAGATTCGTTTCGGTAGGCGACCTCGATGATGATGCCAGGCAAGGATGCCGAGTCCGAAGTAAAAGTAGAAGACGTTTCCGATCCCGAGACTTGAGCGGTGTTTTGAGTTGGCTTATGTAAAGACAAAGTAGGAGATATGGTGATTGAACCATCTGGCTCCTGCATCATCTTGCGATGATCTTCGTATGGATGAATAATACCGTGTAGGGGGGATGCACCCTAAGAAAGATGGAATAAGTAAGCGACTGAAAGCCGATTTATGGAGTAACACGCACTGTTGAGGTGATGGACTCAAAGACGTCCACTGTCTCCTTTATATCACCAAAGTACTTTGCCATCACATCAACGAACCTCCGTCTCAGGATGCTCAAAATCATCACCATGAGCCTGCCAGCCATAACTGGTGAACAAGAGAGGGGTCCCCGTATATGTGCACATATCCTGTCGCAAGGTCATAAGAAATTGGGTATCTGCCTTTACGTCTGTCGCTCCAAGCTTCGAACACAGACTGTCGGATGGGCTGGGGAACCTTCCAGGGGCCTTCTCCTTCGACCTCTTGATAGCGCTCGATAGTCTGCTGAAATGCAGACGAGAATTGCTTGACTTCGTCCTTTACATCTGATTTGAGAGTTGAAATTTCCCATAGACCCGAGTCGAAATCGTCCTGTGTATCCATTGGCAATCCTTCGACCTCGGCATTAACTCCTATCGTTTGTTCCTCGACGTACATCTCTTGGTATTCGTCCAACAAAGATAATCAAACAGAGGTCGAGGAGGGCGGTCTAGAGATTAGGAGTGAGTCGGTGAATGAGGGAATAACATCGAACGAGGTGGGGAAGGTGGTGGAGCAAAGCAGAGATCCACATTGATTTTCGGACCGAATATCCGTCTCTTTGCTTTCAACCATCATCATGGCTCCCAGCTATCGTCCTGCACTCTCGACTGCCCACAAAACTCACTATAGGATCCCGTACTCGCGCAGGTCATTTGTTATCTTACTTTACACTACTTGAATGGACACTTCTCTTCCAGCCATTAGGCCCTGCAAACGATCGCCACTGCAGTACAACCGCAACAGGACGAAGTACTCCACCGGAATCTCATTCTCGTCGAGTCTCGAATAACTGGCACCAACGACCACCTCTTCTTGATCCTATCTATGGGAGCCCTCTTACCCGGAGGAGACAGGAAGTATTGTTCGACTTTGAAGACTCTTTTCGCGTGCCAGGGAAAAGGGAGGAAGACGATGATGACGACGACAGCATATTGTTTCCCTGGGAGGACGAACAGACGCTGATAGCCGATCTCTCGCGTGATGGGTGAGCCTTGACGCGCATACACCCAGTTTTTCCTGTTCTCAAACCCCCTAAGCCGTGTCGAACCGGATGATGACGAAAATGCTCTCAAGCTCATCAACTCACTCGAAAACGCCTTTACGCGCTATTCAAATATTCTCGTTGATGACATCGCGCTGACCCTTGTTCCTGCTGTCAGACGCGTCAAGGAAGCTCACCACGTTCTCAACACTCGTGTCGACGATGACTTCGGGAAGGGACTGCGGGAGTTCCATGAGACGTGCAAGAAGATGGAAGTCGCGACGTTGAAGGATGCGGAGGAGATAAAGGAGGAGTATGAGGCTGCGCAGGTGAATGTGGGTTTCCATGTTTCCATTATTTGTCTTTGGCGTTTTCCTACCAGGTACGCATTACAGATATTATGAGTAAGCTTGAGGACGCGTATGCTCGAAGAGACCAGTTCTGGGTCGATAAAATACAATATCGAATGACGATATCTCAAATATTACGGAAAGTTATACACTATGCTTGGCTTTGAACAAAAGGCAGGACACCGAGCAAGGGTCTGCCGACGACCGAGATTGGGTACGACTTCGGCATGAACACGTATCCCTTCCTTCTCTTAAAGGAAAATTTCCGCACACTTGGTGCCCGGCGTCAATGTGGAGAACACAACAAACCGCGTGTATGCGAAAGACAAGACCGGCCAGTCAGTTAAGGGAAAGAGTTTTAAACCAGGTGTTTAAATAACTACACGACGACCGTCGGGGGAGAGGGTTTAGTATATCAGGACTGGGAGAAGCCCTCCGAATGGCCTGGTAGCTTACCAGCAACAACCCTGGTGTAACAAAAAACTAGAACAAGGAGGACGTGTGGAGCGGTGAAAGAAGCCAACATACAAGTTGTGGTATGTTATTTGAACTCGATGAATGTTTCGACGCTGACTTGCTGATGTGCCGCAGTTCTTCGATCTCGTTCACGCATAACAGAGATTCCGGCGCATTTGTCAAAAGGTTTCCAGTTGATATGTATGTGTCGACATTATGCATGATGTTGATCCGGAGCGTTACCAATGTAGGTTTCGCTCTTGGGCTAATGGCTGAAGTACAATATCGGACTTCCTTCAAATTATGGCGGTTAGACTAGCCTGAACACAAAATCCCTAGCATCGCTTACCAGCTGACGGAGGGAACCAGTTCAGTAGACTCAAAAATCGCGATCCTAGAACAACGGCTTGAAGGCCATCAGACGAAAGAGAAAGCATCCACACTCACTAGCTTCAATGGTTTGTCGCCATTGCTCACGATACGCGCGATACGTTTTCCATAGGACTGAGGATGGGCCGGAATGAGTACTTAGTCATTGAATCTACAACTCCACCTACCTATCTGTGTTCGAGTCCTGTCTATCAGGGCAGACAATATGAGGATCACTCTAGACGTTCTATCATATATTGACGCCTCCCTGAGACCTGCGTGTACGCAGTATATCCAGGGTCTTGAGACCGAGCACGAGGAGATACTGCTTGAATTTGCGTAGCATGCAAAGCGCGTTTACGATGTCATATACAGACGTGTTTCGGTAGCGCACAGCGGTCCAGTGCCATGTGTTCTGAAGTCGCTGCGGGCGAGGGAGGATCTGAGGAACTCTTAGAGGGCGTCGTAGATGGGGGGCACTGGAGGATGCGCAGTTCCGTGACGGTGCGTGAAAGTGGCCATATAAGAAGGACATGTGGAGGATGATGTAATTGCTGTGGCCGAGCTGGACATGGGTTGAGCACGGTATGAGGTAGACGAAGAGGTGCTTTGACATTGTGGTGGTGTGAGTTGGAGGGTGAGTTGGGGTTTCAGTCGTCCGTGAATTATCAACGGCAGGCGAAAGATGGGGAAAGGCAGTGTATTCGAGAGAGAGGGAATAGATTATCTATATCCTGTAAATTCTATGAGTCAGGCAAGGTTGCATACACCATCATCCGAACAAGCGTCCATGGTGTTGAAGTTGGACCTCGCCTGTCCAAGCACCGCGGATTAGGGGGAATGATTGCATGTGACCGTAAATTTTCCCACACCATGCGAATTCCCGTGCTTTATTTGTTACTTCGGCTATCATCATCGACAATGCGACGTCCCACATGGCACAGAAGAACTACTTTCCTCCTTCCCATGGCCAGCCTTTCGCTCGCGAAGAATATGAATCGAGCTACTATTCTTCTCAGAATCAACCGTGACAACTGGTAGCCTTCAGTGGTAGACCAGTCCCATTTCTACATTGCCCTTCATTATACTCAAACGAAATTGGCATTCCTTTGATATCCCTTCCATCACCACCGCCGGTATTATTCTTGGCCATGCGCCATCGATGTCTTTGGCTACTCACGCTGCGCAAAGGTTTGTCGACACCCTGGATGGCGCTCACAGGCCTGACGTTAATGCTCCTTCGTATCCTTGCAGCCGTTGATGAGTAGTACTATAAATTGCCTGCTCTTTCATCGACTTCTCTACCGGTATGAAGGACTTCGACTACTAGTATTTTTTCAGGGAGTGCCAAGCCATTCATCTTCGACGTTTGGATCAAGCTTATCATGTGCCTTCCTCTTTTTCGTCTCCTCTTTCATAAGCATTTTCTTCCCTCGTATCCTGTTCCCATTTCTGTGTTTGCTGCCCATTGTGTTGCCGTGCATTGTTGATCTTGTGTCTGTGTTCCCGTGTTCCCGTGTTCCCGTGTGTTGACCCCGCGTCCGTGTATTGCGCTCGCCAATTCGTCCCGTTCGGTTTCCCGGACCCGAGCACTACATCCCTCACACACGGGTCTATGCGTCATGTCTCACACATATCTCCCATTCCATTCCGTCACTGCTGATATTTCCTTGCCTCGCCGAATGCATAGAGATTTTCCCTGTCCAACACAATGTCGGCATCTGTATCGACGTACTAAGGGCATTCTAGCCATTTAGCGACCGAGTTCTACCCTAGTCAAGATATTGAGTGCGACTAGTGCCGGAAAATGCAGTCGCGATCTCAGGTCCATACAGTGCAGACTGTATCACCTACTTCTCTTGACCTTCCCGCTGCCAGTGTCAGGCTCAAGAACCGTGGTCTATTGTCTTTAATGTTCTCAATGAAGAGTCTCTACTCCATGCGACGCACTCAATATGTAGTGTGATCACAACGGTATGAGCCTTCGTGGCCACAGCGCATGGTTCGCCATGCCAGGGCTATGGGTTCGGTCGTTCCTTATTGGGACCTTGTGCTTGTTCCTCTCTTCCATTCTGCTCCATCAAACTCTGCTTCGTAATCTGTTACTAATTCTACTTCGAACCGCCGCGTCTTCCTGCTCGCTGCTCTCTCTTCCTATTTCCCTCTAGCATCACTCGACTGTCCAATCTGTAGATGCAGTCACCTATTCTGTACTGTACCATGCAATAAAATGTGTACCATCCCATCGAGATCACTGGGTTGCCCTCAACCTCTGCTCGCATCTCGCTTTTCGGAAACCAATGTTGCACCTGCAGCTCTGCGCCACTATCTGGACGTCCGTATCACCGCACGTCGCATTGCTCTCACACGAGCCCTCACAGCAACCCATAATCTCGTGGTGGCCCAGCGTGGGAAATGGGCCGCGGTGAGTATGTAGGGAACGGTGCCTTTGCAGAATGTGCGGCAATGACATAGAGGACGTGCCTCATGTCCCGTTTCTCTGCTCCTGCCGCCCTGCGGACGAGATACGTACAGCTGATCATTAAGTCTTGTACCAAGCGCGAATTCTTTTACTGGACTTATGTTCGGAGACGCAAGTGACGACTCAGCTGAGTCGGGAGTCGGGACCAAGGTAACAGATCCAAAAAGTTGTGTTGCGCACCTTGAAGTCAAAACCAGTGAACACTGGACAGTGAGCGGCCAGCGCTGAACTGTCGGAAAAGTGAGAAGTCGACCTGTCGAAACAACAACTGCCAGTTCATTGCGCAGTGCGCCGCTATTGCACGAAGCTTTCAACTTGACGGTAAGATACGGTTTTCGACTGACCCAGACGTTATACAGAAAGTATGTTTATTTCTGTGGAGTCCAATTTCTTACCTCTAAGACTCAAACTATGAACGCATTCTCCGTACAAGTCCAATGTTATATCAATGTAAGTAGGTGTAGTAATGCAATCAAGAGAAGGGGGGAAGCTCTTGCTCGCTGTGAAGAAAAGACTATCATATAGGTGCAGGAATACTAAGTGTTAGATATCAAAGGACAATGGAACACGAATTATTCCAGTAGACAGATATAAAAGGGAACTCAAACGCGTAAAGAGACCGGTCTCCTATCGTCGACCTTTACTTGCTATTTGTCGTAGAGCCTTTGCTATCAGCAGTCTGTCCTCCGCTCTTGGGTCCACCAGGAGGCCGGACCTTTCCCCCGCCATTTCCTGCAGAGCCCTGGCTAGTGTTAGTCCCTCGTGAGCAAACAATGGATCTGTGATGTGCCATATGATATATATATCACTCTTGAATCAATATAAAGTGCACTTACTCTTCGACGGAGTTTGACAGACTATTAGGTATTTAGTCAGAGAGAAGTATAGATGAATAAGGTGCGAACCTGGATGGCCCCCTGTGAAAGTCATGGGCATTGATGCACAAATAAGACACTCGAATGGAATACACACCGAACACCTGGGAGGAGACGGATCCACCTGTATATTGATAGGGTGAGATGACAGCGAGCGACATGGGGAAGTAACAAGAGCCTACGCTAGCATGGAAGTGGTTCCACCTAGACCAACACCAACATTGACGCTAGAAATGCCGTTGGAAGACATGGTAATGCGGGCAAAAATGAGTAAAGCATGGATGAGCAAGTGTGACAGCCTTTATACGACCAGCTATTTCAACGTCGGCGTCGTTGCCAACAGAGATTTGGATACACCATCGCCGTTGTTCGTTCCCGGACGCGTCCACTGTTGTCGATGAGGAAGGGCTGATTTGATTCGCTCAGGTTGGGTGCGCCCTCTTCACGCCGCAATATGTCTACGATGACGAGTATGTCCATTAGAAGCATTCGAGGGGCCAGCCAAGATACAGGGATCCTAACATGGGTGAGCAAGTATTGCAACCGTTACACATTGAACTATTTCGAAAAAAGTAACAATAAGTAAATACCTGCTTTTGACAATGTAGATCCGTACATAAAGTTATGGCTGTTGTTCGTTCTCGGACGCGTTGGTTAGAGCTTGTCCACGACACTATGCCCAGCATGAGCATTCATGGGGATTCAGCCAAGACAGGGATCCTAACGTGGTGGGCTGCTGTAATTAGGGCGATCGCCACGACGACGATACAGATCCACTGATCGGAGGGAAGGACAGTCTGTCGTCAGGCAATGAATAACTCTTAATTAAATGTTCGCGTCTTTATCGCCGCTGTTCATTCTTGGATACCTTGACTGGAGCTGGCCTACGGTGACAAGTATGCCCACCAGTGCCTTCGAGCGAGCGAACCAAGATACAGTATAAACCTCCATGAGGATAAGCAGGGCGGGATTGCCGCTAAACTCTTTGACCCGTATTTTTGGACCATACCCATTTCCAAGGCGTCGGTGAGTTTATTCTAAAATGTCGTACCTGGGCCTGAGATCTGAGAGGCAATTAAGAACTTTGTATTTGGTCAGAACGTATTTAGTGCATCTCTCACGTACCTAAAACGGCATATTGTCCGATCCTAACGACACATGGTTTCCTTCGTTCTTTCGATTGAAATGTCACGACATTTGATGTCTTCTTCTTCCGCAGAGAAGATGTACCACCTCCAGTTTGAGGCCGCCAAAGAACAGTGGCTATCCAAAGAATGGAACAAGCGTGTGCCTGCTGCAAAGAGTAGTCTTGCGAAGACTTGCGGTACTGCCAAGTGTCTTTGGTTCAATTCTTCAGGCAGGCGAACGTCCGAGGAATGTTATCACTGCCCGATGTTCGATACCCTGGCCTATCAGCAATAGCATTCGTCCATTCAGTAGGAAAAGTTGAACGTGATGGCAGCGAAGCTATGCGGACCTTGGTTGCCTGGCGGCGAACCTCGTAGCAAAGTCACAAGGCGCTGGCATCCCGCCTGAATACTATACGGTCCAACGTAAACCATCAATACGGTACGATATCGGCTACTCTCGTTGAATTTCAATCAAGAGCGAGATACACTTTCGAGAATCTGCTTTGTATAGGCCATGCCGAGCCACGCTCCGGCAAGCATCGATCATAAACACATTGGGCAAGTAAGCCCAGCGGGATATCAGAAATGCGACATCTGTGTGCCCCCTGTATGCGAGTTGAACGTCTCCGACGATCCGGAAGCGAAGCCAGGCATCTTAAACGGAGACTCGCATAACATTCAGCATTGACCTGGAGAAACCTTCTGAATTTCACATCGATTGTGTAGGTAGCGGAGCGGCAGCCAGTTAGTTTTTTGTACGAATCTCCTGCCAGCTATGATTAATTTTTTGCGTACCTATTAAGCACATTAGAATTGCACGACCACAAACACAAGACATAAACGTGATACTAACCACTGTTGAAGCTGCCTGGCAGATCCTTCATCGATCGTCTCTAAAACGCAAACTCCAGCGCATGAACTCCCCGTCAAAGTGATGTTCTTGTTCGTATCGATCAGTGGCTCGCCCAGTAGTGGAGCTCCCATCCAGGCGTGTTTGGCTCATCGCATTCTTCTACGACACCAGCTGTTCGAAAGTGGGTTGGTAGTGGGCTTGTGGATGTTCTTGCGAACCATTCTGAGGGGAGAGCGTGGCCTTTTGGACGTCTAGAGAATGTTTCCTGATATGGCGGTTTCGAGTCGGAGAAGGCCCGTCGACGGTTCCACTTCCACGGTCATCTCTCTATTGCAGACATGCTCGAGCCGATGAAGCTAAGCTTGAAGCTAAAAGCAATCGCTTTAGTATAGAACAGCACGAGTTTGTTGTGGTATAGCGGGACGATAATGAATAATCGGGTCGGCCGAGCTGGGCATGGGTTGGACGCGGTTTGAGGTAGACGCAGAGGTCCTTTCACATTGTGATGGTGCGAGTTGGAGTGAGTTGGGGTCCGTGCACGTGAATTATCAGATCGTAGAGTTTACACGCATCCCTGTTGTATGCATGCCTATCTGCGAATGATGCCCTTCATTAGCATCACTGCAATGCCTGATGCAGCTCAACGAACCCAGCCACTCGTTGCTCGTTGGCAATGGTAAATCCCGATTTTCCCAAAGCGAGGCGGTTTCTACTGCAGTTCAGGATGAAAAGACGAGTCGGGGTATTATTCTTAAGGCGGGAGACTGGAGGATGTGAAGTTGGGCGGTGCTGACTCTGGTGTGAAGCCGTGACTGGAATGAAAATGGTTTGAAAAGGTTTGAGGTAAAATTCGATTTGCGCTTGACAGGACGATCGAATTGCCATATTTACACCCCAAGTCGGCCTCTATCTCTTTTCGTTGTCTTTTCGCCGTTACACTGGCTGGATACTTGAATCAAGTTTCGATCTAGCTTTACATCGGAACCCTTTGTCTGGTGTAATGGTTTACGGTGATCCGATGATACAGGCCTCAGTAGCAGTGCACAACACGAGTACGATGACTATTTAATTGTGATGGCCGACTGAAGACCAACCTACCTTATATCTGACGGTCAGCACTGCTTTCTAGTATCATATCTTGAAATGTCTGATAGAATGAACACAGGATCTTCACGGCGCTCACGATCGTGCCTCGGTATCCCCAGTACAGATTCTGGATATTCCAACAGCAATAGATTCCACAGTGAAAACCTGCCTGGCTGACATCGTGTCCTAAGTTCTAATTGTTTGCGATTACCTTACGCTCATACTACGCCTGTACCTATGCCTACCTCCACCGCTCCTCGCCCTTCGCCCATACATATACCAACTGCTCAGAGACTGCCATCGACTCTGGCAGGAGCACCCGTCAACTCAGTACACAAATCGATACTTCCTGAACGTGCGAGGTCTCCTGGTGTCCGTTCGGCGCCATCACGTACATTTAGGCCGTCTGCCCCCATTCCGAAGACTCAGAAACTGCTCAGCAATGCAGACAGAAAGCCAGTGTCGTCGTACGTATCCAAAGTGTATGCAACCTTTTCACCAAAACACGCAACCGTCGAGCACATAGTCCAACCGCAAAACGGTACCCTTGAATCTACAGAAGACTGGCTCAAGGACGAGATAGAGTTCGAAGAATATTTTCCGTCTGGGGATAGGACACTACGACAAGAAGACGCTCGTGCCAATGCTTTCCTTTCGCTCCACTTCATGATGATTAACTTCGCAGTGTTTAGAGACGAAATGACGCCGGCCAAATTCACAGTACCTGCCATGCAAATTACTTTACATAACACATGTTGGCGCATTTCCCCTGAAACGTATGCGTACTCTCTCCCGAGGCTGTCAGAATTTTGACTCATCGTCGTAAGTACTAGGGGAGAGGAAGAAGTTTTGCCCATGGGTTGGACGAAGCATACGTGTTCGAATGGAAAGTCGTATTTTTATCATGGCGTCTTTCCAGTTCAATCAGCGGTCTTTTACTCATCAGTCACCATATCGCCCTGAAGCATGTCGACATTGGGGCTATGGTGTGCTCGATCTCTTTGTACTTCAACGACGATCTCACTGCCTCACAGACATACTCATTGCGCAGTATATCCACACTCCCGAGACCGAGCACGAGGAGATACCTCGACACCTCTCGAATTTCCGTAGCCTGCAGAGAACGCTTGCGACGTTATACGTAGACGTACCCCGGTACCAGATAGCGGTGAAGCACCATGCGTTCCGAAAGTCGCTCGGCAGGGGTGGCCTGGCGATGGGGGACGGAGCGCGTCATTCACAGGGACGCGAGAGGAATGAAAACGAACAGAAGAGGCCAGTGGAATTTTAGGAAATATGATTAACAAGTACAACGAAGAAATATCTCATTGCTCTTCCTAAAAAACTCGACAAGCCTTCCGCTCCATTTAATTGGGGACGCAGATCAGGTTTCCACACGCGTTGGTCTCACAGACTAATAGAAACGATTAGTCACGGTATATGAATGAAAGAGACGATCACTTACCGCCTTGAGACTGCTGGAAGGCACAGGAGTGTCCCACACCGTAGTTATTAGAACCGTTGCACGCATCGACTAGGACAGTCAAAGTGAGTATAAATCACCGATATGTAATTTTAATTCTTACCAGCGTTGTCTGCAATGAGTGCGGCGGCGTTGACTTGTCCCGCGGATAAGAACACGGCCGTCAAGGTGAACATGGCAATAGAGGCGACTTTGAACATCATATTCGAACGAGGATGAGCAAGATTGTAGCGGTTCACTGTGAGCAGTAAAGTCTGGGGACGAGGTTGTTGATAGAGAAAATATCCCTTAGGCAAGGTTTTATAGGCAGACAACGCCAATTCCAGAACCATTCCTGCGTTCGTAAAACTTTTGTGAGTTTCAGTAGGTGGAGCTCTGACAACGAACAAATCTGTTCCAGAGAGGTTTCAAGGAGAAACGTTGTTCACAGGACATGGCCAAATGGACATGACTTGTATGGGTTGCGATGAGACGAGTAAATGCCACATCCTAGACTCCCAAAGAAGCCAACATAATTCAATGTCGGAGTCATAGCAATGCGCAAGGCCTGATCTCTTATTGTCTATTTGGAATTTTAAACAGATGCTAGTCAACAATCTGCTCGGAGAAATCAGCGCTGGAAGGACTAGCTGCATCGAAGCGGACAGCACTTGAAGATGTTAAGCGGTTGCGACCTTGCGACGCACAGGTTACGGCCGGATACCGGAAGCTATTTTTGATGATACTTACCAGTTGCTCGTTATAGCAACTTCAGTTACTTCGAGCTGCAGCAGCAAACGTGTTGATTCCAATATTACCTAGCTTCAATGAACAGTGACTGACGAAACCATGATGAAAGTCAGTCCTGCTTACTGGGTTGGAATTTAAACTTTTCTCGAAGTCCGTAGTCACCTGCTACGGCATTCCTACCTAGAAGTGGCCATCGTTCCGTAATTCCTGAAACAAAATGTCAAAAACTGGTTTTGGGACTCCAACATGCCTGGCCCGTTTCGATGTGCTCAACAAATGGTGGTCACACACTCTGATAGTTTCAACAAATTCACTTCGAAAGTCTGTGCACCATGCGCTCAGTGCGGCGCCACAAAATCTGATATTGAGACTAATTATACCTCACCGTCGGGTCAATCCCCGCCCATCGGGCCAGGGAACTGAGGTGTTTCGGGGTATATGTCATTCTTGAAACATACATGCAAGGACTCCGGTCTTTCGTATTGGGACTTGTAAAGCATCAGCTGCACAACTCGCCTATAAAAGCCAGTCAGTTTCGAGCATACCGTCCAACAAACCATACTCGCACAGTTATAACCACCGTCGAGCATACCATCCATCCACATACAAAGATGATGTTCCAAATCAAGTTGACCGCTATGGCATTGGCCGCCGTGTTCCTCTTCGCAGGACAGGCAAACGCTATTGCAGCTAACCCTGGTATGCATCGCAACTCCTTCGTGACTATGACCGTCTTTGCTGACCGTGATGTTTTCAGTTGACGCGTGCAATGGGTCCAACCATTACTCTGTCGGACATTCGTGTGCGTTCCAGGACTCTCAAGGAAGTAAGTGGCGAATTCGACTACGCACATTCTAAAGCTCATTGTTTCGCAGCCTGCCAAAACAACAGTTGCGGCGTGCTCGTTTGTGTCCCCAACTGATGCGGCAGCGTTCCTGAACATGACAAGGAGCTGAATAGTCTGTGCAATGGCTCGTTGTGTAGTTTTAACAAATTCCATGCATGTTCTTCAGACGGCTTCAAATCTATCGTGGCTCGGTTTGCAGCGCTGCGCTTTTTCTAAGCTGATGGTCGGCGTGGCAGCTGACAAGCGGTTGAAGACAACAAGGTCGTAAGGATTACTATGACGCGGGTAAGGAGCTGCAAATTACGCAGGAAAATACTCATCAGCATCGAGTACTTATACAAGTAGACGCTTACTGTGTTGGTGAAGAGATGAAGAACAAATGAGGAACCGATCGTAAACTTGAAATATCCGGACCGTGTTGCCGAACGTGAGCGAAGGCTCATCTCTCCTATCCACTGGCGTCCTTGTTGCCCTCTTGACTGGTATCATCGTGTATGAAGCCTTTGTCACGTAATTGTATACAGGTCCAGGAAGTAGATTATGAGTCTAGTGTATACGTTGGTGACCTCGTCAACAGACTTTCTCCAGAGTCTTGGTCCCACCATTTTATTCGCGATTCTAGTCCCACGGTGATTGGATGTCTACCAAGTGATAGTTAATGGGTAAGTAAATCCATAAAAGAATCAATGTTGATCACTCAAGACGGGTGTGAATGCCCATCGTCCTCAAAGCACGTAGTACATCGACAATGTCTTCTGATATTTCGTCTGTCATTACGACCCAGGACGACAGACTTCAATTTGGACGACCCGGATGCACATCGAGTTCGCAACATATCGGCTATAGCAGGCTCTTCCCATAGTTCAAGACGATGCTCTGCGAAGTCAGGATCACTTTCATCGCAGTGGAAAGTCCAGACGAAGCGAAGAGATGTCAGTTCCGGAAGGAACTCCTCCGACCTCATCTCTTCAAGCAATGAATCTGTTATGAGTCTTGGGCCAGGACTGGGACAGCGGACTTCATAATGAAGCCAAATCTCTGCGACTTCCAGCTCCGTAAGACTGGGCGTATTGGCAGTTCCGATGATACGCAGGATCTCGTCGCCAGTGCATATTGCATCTATTGACGAGAGACGCTGAATCCCTGCCGAAGTCCGTACAACATCGATAATACGGTCGATGCACGGTGGGTTTCTGGTGAACTCGAAAAGGACATTCAGCTCAACGAGGAGGGGGAAAGACATCCCAAGGAGCCAGTCTTTCCCGTCTGCTGGGGGATTGATATTCCACGCGTCGATGGTGAGGGAGGTGATATATGGACCCGGGATTGGTAGCGGCTGCGACGGAACGCTGTATGGTAAGGTGACGCCCGGCATGAGGTAGGTAGGTAGGTAGTATTACACGGCAGTGTCCACACAGTGAACGCCGGTCCCAGACATTATAATTGGGGGATCTTAGTTCTTCGATGCCGAATTATGGGAAGGCCCAGCCGACAGTATGACGCACCTCTACAATTCGCGTCGACGGATGTGATCTGGTCCACTGCATCCCCTCCTCATGACGTCAAACGCGATCGAGCACAGCATCGGCGCGTCGAGAAACGCGGTGCAAGTTGGGTGCTCGGCGTAGTCTTCCATAGTACCTACACCTGCGAAGCCCCACTTGAGGGGCTGCAAACAGGGAAGTTTCCCTCCTATAGATGCATTGAGCTCGGCGATGCTGGGACGGGGAACAATGAACTCGGCAGACTTCCATCGATGGCAGACGGTGTACACGTCCTGGAGACAAACAGAGTCACAGTGGCCAATCTCAATCGTCAAGAGAGCATTACCAGAGCGGCTGATGTGCATTTTGACGAAAGCACGTTGGAACGTTTGTTTGTCTGTTTTTGTGCTGATGTATGACCATAGGATTGGCGTTGAAAGGGATATAGACTTCCACCTGGAGCAGACATGACTAACCAGGAGAGCAGTGGCTTTCCACTGCCACATCCCAATTACAACCATTCGGAATATCATGTACGGAATGTCGTCGGGAATACTATTAATGGGTGTCGATTTTTTCCCGCTTTTCAGGAGCGGATTGTCGTGGTACGGACAGTACATTTTGAGGCTCTGAACAAAGTGTATTGAGTGAGAAATCACGAATCAAGAGTAAAACAAGCGCACAAATAAAGGAGGGTGCGAGTCTTACGTCGCACTTGCAAAGTTGTTTCTGGACCGGGTATTACATCATCATCTCATCTCATCATTACACGGCATAAATGACGGTACATAGTGGCCCACTATCCAAATGCAGATCCAACTCAATTAACCCACCTCGGGGTGCAAAAATACCGGCTAAGATCATTACTCTCCTACACATCACACGTCGAAACACCCAGAGAAACCAAATGCAAGAGAGCTGAGGAGGAACTAGGACAAGAGGGAGAGTGCCTGAGGACTTGTACCTCCACCGCGTCTTAGTAGCTAATGTACTTGCGGCGGTTAATTACTTAAATGCAGAGTTCAAAAAAAATAAGTCCGGTACATATCATTCTCACGCTGTTGATCAACTAAGTATAGCTAAGTATATAGTCGATGGTGAGATACTTAATGTATAAGTCCCCTTACTGTCGTGATTGATTGCAAGTTGGACGAACCGAACACACATCGCGTTCGCAGCATACTTATCAGCGATAGCGGATTCTCCCCATAGTACGGTGCAAGGGTCGTCTTCATCTCCACCATCCCAGTAGAAAGTCCAGACGAAGCGAAGAGATGGACTTCTTCTCTTCAAGCAATGTATCCATTATGAGTCTCGGGCCAGGACCGGGGTGGGACACTGGCCAAGTCGGATCTACAGTTTCGTATGACTGTCGTGTGTTCCCACAAAGTTCCAACCGATAACACATTAAATAAGTACATTGTATCAGTTACAAGTGCATATCCATAGCAAGAACGAGAGCATCGCCGTAGCCTCCGCTTTACATCCTACAGGCGGAAGCCAAGCACCCTGATCACATCACCATGCACCATGATCCTTCATTTTCCGAGTGTACTGGCTGAGGAGGTTGCTGTTGCCAAACGCTGTCAAGTTGTTGCCTTTGCGTACCTTGTCGAGTTCTCTCATTCGGATCTGTGCGCCATCGATTGGCTTGCTCTCGATACAAGCGATCAGCCTGTTGCTGCTCCCTTCTTTGGTGTTCAGCCTGTTGCTGCCTCCTCCACTGGGCCACTCGCACCAATCTCTGCTGTTCCTGGTCAGCCTCTTCCCGCCTGCGTCGTTCCATGGCTTCTGCAGCGATCCTGTCCTGTTCCCTTCTATTTCGATCATACCGCTCTTGTGCTACCCGCCGGGCTCGTTCTTGCTCAGCCTGTTCCAGCCTGCGTCGTTCCATATCTTCTGCAGCAATCCTATCTTGCTCCCTTCTATTTCGATCATACTGCTCTTGTGCAACACGACGAGCTTCCACCTCGTTAAGAAGCCGCACTTGTTCAAGGTAATCGATGTCTTGAAAAACTTCCACATCTGGATTTGGAGGCGGTGGTACAGCAGCCTGAGGTTGGGCCGGGACTGGATCAGGCTCGTCAGCATAAATGCCTCCATGCACGGTACCCATGTGCTCATAGATGTTGTCGGCGTCAAAGACTCCCATACAACGCCAGCAAATATGAGCTCCGCATCTAGAAAATCTAATTAGCTTCAACAAGTGAATGAAAGGACTGAACACGAACGGGCACGTCATATGATTGCATCCTTCCGTCTTCTCTAGGAGGCGTGAGCAGGTCGGACATTTCTTGATACCACGTTGCTGCAAAAGCCATGCCTCGCTCATTCGTTCCTGCTCCGCGGGGTTATTATGAATGCGAGCATCTTCACAACTCATTCTTTCATGCGAGTCCTCGCCACATGAAGAACATATCTCGGAGAAGCAAGATGGACATCGTAAAACAGACATTGCTTCCGACCTGCGGTATATCTGCGTACAATCTGGTGTCTTGCAATACCTGAACTCCTGCGGACGTTTGTCAACATGTGTCATGAAAACAGTTTCTAGAAGGTGGTTGAAGGCAGTCGGTGGAAGGAACTTTTGAATGACAGGAATGGAGATGGGTGTTCCGCACTTTGATTCGTTCCCCATGCATACAAGTGGAAAATTCCCGGTTTCGGCAGCAGAGGTGAGGAAGTGGCGGATACATCCTGTGCAATATACATGCTCACACATCAATTGAAATGGCGTCGAGACATCATCGTAACATATTGGACATGTATGGGTTCCGGGGGCGAGGTTCACATTGACGGATTTGCGGGACTCAATGATATGATTGTCAAGATGGAGTCGGACCTCCTCACCTCCTCTTATCGTGATGACCGCAGAACGAATATCCAGCGCCACGCTGTCCTCGCCGAAAACTTCTCTCATCGCTGCAAGGCCGGTCCGGACAAAGTATCCCACCGAGGGGCGTGGCAAGGTTACGGTAAATTCCAGAGATGCAAGACGCTCCAACTCTTCCATCACGACTGCTTTGGCCTTTTCCACCGCCTTCGGCTCTCCATAAAGCTTGAGCGTCCGCTTCCGGGAATCCGAGCGTAAAAATGCACCCGCATCAGTAATCTTTTGCACTAGATGGGCTTGAGGATAAGTCAGATGGTCGTGCCAGCCGTCGATCTTTTCACCAGCAGCTAAACTTTCGACGCGGACCTTGAGTGCACCAAGGGCGGCCTTGACCGTGCCCGACACTTGGATACGGCAGTCCCCGCCATTGAGCTCACGAACAATGATGTTACACGCTTTTCGATCTTTGATGTTCCCTTGGAGCTCTTCCCAAAGGTTTTCTTGAGCGCGATACTGTCCGGATGGTATAGTAATGGTGTAAAGCGCTTGAGGGGCAATTCGAAGCCAAAACACGGAGTTACAGATGTAGCTGAAACGTCGATCGAGGAGAGCATCGTGAACCTTCTTTGCATCATCCCACGTATTGAAACGGGTACGAATTGAAAGAATCCCAGCTTCGTTATCACCTCGGGAAGTAACATTGAAAGACTGCATTTCGATGCCCTCTATCCGATTGATATGCAGCTGTAGAGAGCGAATTGCTGAATCTATGTCGAAGCTAAGAGGTTTGAGGGGGCGAATTGAGTGGGACTGGGCGAAGTCAGTCACAATGGCGGGAAGGACAACATCAGGCAAGTTGCTAATCTTGATAGTGTTTGGTCGGAAGCCGGGCACGACACGCCCGGGGGGGAGTTGGTTCATTTCCACCTTCACCCGCCGTCCGGCACATATACGACCGTCGAGCTCCCTCACTTTCGTACGACAGAAAGTTACGTCGGGATATTCGACAACATAACGGACGGATGGGGCGCGGCACGAGATTATCAATGTATTCTCGTCCCTTGGTGCCAGAGCACCCATGGCACCAGGCACATTGAACATCCCAACTTCAAACTCCAATCTCTCGTCTCTGAATTCGATGCCTTCAAGCCCAATCGCTAGTGCCTGTGCAACATCGGCATTCGTGACGATATCCGCTTCTTGCTTCCCATTTCTCCCAGGCATGTCTTTAACAGATACAACATGAAACTCAAACATGTTAAGGCCCTGCTGAGTGAATAAGGCTGCGATCTCGTCTTGACGTGCGTCACGGGGAATATTTTTGACGCGGATTCTGCACGATTCGAATCCTGTGATAGTGTTCTCAATGGCGAGGCCCGAGCTGAACGTGACAATAGAACTAGCGAGGACGGCTCGCTGTATAGTGACTTGGGCATCAGCGACGCGATGCTGCTGGTCAACACGACGTTGTTCTTCTTCTCTCCTCTGTTGGACCTCTTCCCGGCGCCGATTTGCTGCCTCCTCCTCCCTTCTGCGTTCTTCTTCTCTCTGTCTTCGTGCCTCTTCCCTTTGTCGACGCTCCTGTTCTTCTTTATGGCGCCTTTCTTCCTCTTCCCTTCTGTGTTGTTCTTCTCTCCGTCTTCGTGCCTCTGTGTAGCGTCGCTTTACCTCATCTCTCTGTTGGCGCTCCTCTTCCTCCCTCCGTTCCTCAGCTTCGCGAGCCAATCTTGCGAGTTCCGTTGCGAGCTCTTCCTGCCGCCTCCTTTCCAACTCGAGCTCCAGTTTGATTCTGTCAATCTCCAAACGTCGAATCTCTTCCCGGTGTCGATTTGCTTTCTCATCCTCCCTTCTGCGTTCTTCTTCTTCTCTCTGTCTTTGCGCCTCTTCCCTCTGTCGATGCTCCCGTTCTTCTTTACGGCGCCTTTCTTCCTCTTCCCTTCTGCGTTGTTCTTCTGTCCGTCTTCGTGCCTCTGCGTACCGTCGCTTTACCTCATCTCTCTGTTGGCGCTCCTTCTCTTCCCTACGTCTAGCCTCCTCCTGGCGTTGGCGTTCCTCTTCCTTCCTCTGTTCCTCAGCTTCGCGAGCCAATCTTGCGAGTTCCGTTGCAAGCTCTTCCTGCCGACTCTTCTGCAACTCGAGTTCCAGTTTGATTCTGTCAGTCTCCATACGCCGGCCTTCAACTTCTTGGTCCTGTACGTATGACTTAGCGATTGCGAGACAATTGAATATAATTGTTTACATACTTCGGGATTACGGGCATACAGAGAACTCTCTCCTTTGGCACAGGATCTGTTCCTCCACGAATAACATGGTTGTTCGCCCTTCTTTGTACGACGAGAACTTGAGGCTTGTGCATACTGTCCACTTCTTTCTTTACGCCGCCACTCAAGGTGATCTGAAGCATCTGATGTTGGACTTTCTACCCCGTTGACCTTGATAACTGTATTACTTGATGTCGCGATCCACGTTAGAAAGAAGATACGTACTAGCTCAGCATCTGGGTCGTAGACGAAATCGCACCGATCTCCTTGTTCACAGCTTCCTCTCTGAAGCACAGAACGCGACACCGTGTCCTTGGAACTGCAAACTTCTGGTGATTGCGATGAGCTGATATTTGACTGAACGTCAACGTTGTGAATGCTACGCTGATTGGAGCCATCGTTCTTCGATATACGATCCCATCGATTCTGCCCTTTGTTGTTCTGCTATGAAGACCTCTGTAAGTGAAATGTGATGTGAAAACACGACAGTGAAGCTTACTGAAGTTCCACCAATATGCTGGTGTCTACAGCGATCCCCGTACATGCAGTTTTCTTTAAGAGAAAAGCGGCATACCGTGGAGTTTGTGGCAGACATGAGGGCGCTAAAGCCATCTATTTTGAGGCACTCATACGGACATGCATCAAAGAAGCTCAGACGTCCCCCGGTCGCAACTTTGGAATCAGGAGCACTGGACCTAGGCTCTGCACAAATGACTAGTTATTTGCCGAACTGGCAGTCATTGTTGCGCCTTGGGGATATATGTATCATGGTTGCAAAGGCAGGAAGGAGGCATTTCCGAAAAATGGGATTTGATGGTTCGGTCCAGACAACGGGCGGCGTGCCGGGCGCCTTTTGTGATCAGTAGCTCGTTGCACCGTGACGCAGGCTGCTCTTCTCAACTCTCCTTCCTAAGAGCAGAACCTTAAGAATATACGGAGCATGCATCTCAGCATAACATGTGAGCTTTCTCAAAGCACCTTCACGCCAGAAGTGGCGTAAAGTCCGCGATGTTCAGAAATTGGAAGGTCTCTAGAGTCGGACGCGTCTTACGTCGTGCGTGATGCTGAGAGTTGTCGTTGAACCTGGGCAGTGGTCACTGTGCTACTCGTCTCACCCTCTATAAGAACTCCCGGAAAAATCACTGACAGTGCATAAGATTCTAATACATGTGACGAAATTCAATGATATACCGACGAAAGGAATGCAGACCTCAACGATCCCAGATCAATGCGGTCAGAAAATCCAATCAAGCTTCGCCTGTCGTCCGAAAAGATATCGACGTTGAAGGCCCGTTCAATTCTCTCGAAATCAAGATGCTGGAAGAGTCTTCCAAGCGGGAGAACGGGACTGAGTTCACTGATCCGGGAACGAGAACTGTGGCTATCCGGAATACCAGGGAGTACATCCGGCGCGGATGGAGAGACATTGTATGGTCCAGGATGCTTAAAGGCGGAGGTTGGTACCACAGGTGATCCTGATCCAAAAGGGACTACGATTGGAGGTCCATCGTCACAAGACGCAACGAGGACTGCGAAAGGGTCAGAGGCATCGTCGGTATTGGGCCTGATGGCTATGGCTACGACAAGATCTGCCTTGTGCTTGGTGCCCGATCGGCTCCATACGTCTACCTCCTCGAGTAGCGCAGGCCAAGATTCGTTTCGGTAGGCGACCTCGATGATGATGCCAGGCAAGGATGCCGAGTCCGAAGCAAAAGCAGAAGACGTTTCCGATCCCGAGACTTGAGCCGTATTTTGAGTTGGCCTATATGAAGACAAAGTAGGAGATATGGTGATTGAACCATCTGGTTCCTTCATCATCTTGTGATGACCTTCGCCTGGATGAATGATACTATGGAGGGGCGATGCACCCTAAGAAAGATGGAATAAGTAAGCGACTGAAAGCCGATTTATGGAATAACACGCACCGTCGAGATGATGGACTCAAAGACGTCCACTGTCTCCTTTATATCACCAAAGTACTTTGCCATCACATCAACGAACCTTCGTCTCAGGATATTCAAGATCATCACCATGAGCCTGCCAGCCATGAACTGGTGAACACGAGAGGGGTCCCCGTATATGTGCACATATCCTGTCGCAAGGTCATAAAAAATTGGGTATCTGCCTTTACGTCTGTCGCTCCAAGCTTCGAACACAGACTGTCGGATGGGCTGGGGAACCTTCCAGGGGCCTTCTCCTTCGACATCTTGATAGCGCTCGATAGTCTGCTGAAATGCAGACGAGAATTCCTTGACATCGTCGCTTATATCTGGTTCGAGAGTCGAAATTTCCCATAGGCCCGAATCGAAATCGTCCTCTGTGCCCATAGGCAATGCTTTGACCTCGGCATTAACTCCTATCGTTTGTTCTTCGACGTACATCTCTTAGTATTCGTGCAACAAAGATACTCGAACAGAGGTCGAGAAGGGTGGTCTAGAGACTAGGAGTGAGTCGGTGAATGAGGGAATAACGTCGAACGAGGTGGGGAAGGTGGTGGAGCAGAACAGAGATGTTTCTGACTATTTGAAGCCACATCGATTTTCGGCCCGAATATCCGTCTCTTTGCTTTCGACCGTCATGGCTCCCTATCGTCCTGCACCCTCGACTACCCGTAAAACTCACTACGGGATTTCGTACTCGCGTAGGTCCTTTGTTATCTTGCTTTACACTACCTGACCGGACACTTCTCTTCCAGCCATTAAACCCTACAAACGATCTCCACTGCAGTACAACCGCAACAGGTCCGGTCCTCGACGAAGTACCCCACCGGAATCTCACTCTCGTCGAGTCTCGAATAACTGGCACCAGCGACCACCTCTTCTTGATCCTATCTATGAGAGCCCTCTTACCCGGAGGAGACAAGAGGTATCGTTCGACTTTGAAGACTCTTTTCGCGTGCCAGTTCAAAGGGAGGAAGACGACGACGACGGCGTGTTGTTTCCTTGGGAGGACGAACAGACGCTCATAGCTGAGCTCTCGCACGATGAGTGAGGATTGGCGCGCATATATCCAGGTTTTCCCATTCTCAAACCCCCTAAGCCGTGTCGAACTAGACGACGACGAAAACGTTCTGAAGCTCATCGACTCACTCGCAAATTCTTTTACGCGCTATTCAAATAATCTCGTTGACGACATCGCGCAGACCCTTGTTCCTGCTGTCAGACGCGTCAAAGAAGCTCACCACGTTCTCAACACTCGTGTCGACGATGACTTCGGGAAAGGACTCTGGGAGTTCCATGAGACATGCAAGAAGATGGAGGCCACGACGTTGAAGGATGCGGAGGAGATAAAGGAAGAGTATGAGGCTGCGCAGGTGAGTGTGAGTTTCCATGTTTCCATTGTCTGGCTTTCATGTTTTCTCACCAGGTGCGCATTGCGGATATTATGGGTAAGCTTGAGGACGCGTATGCTCGAAGGGACCAGCTCTGGGTCGTTTTTGAAATTAATCTCAATAGCCTTGGTACCGCTCTCCGTCTTTTCGATTGTACCCCTCACTAATGCGGTTACAGTGGACCCGACGATCGAGATTCTCAAGGACCTTCCTGCTAGAATGGAACGTGCCATTTCTGAGGTTGATAAACAGAGCAAGAAATTGAACAAGGACGATGTCGGACCAGAGCAGACGCTAAAGGACCTCTTGACGAAACTGAATTGATCCGCGCTTACCTGGACTTGCTTCTTGCTATCATCCTACTCCTTTGTCTCTGGCTTTGGCCGTCGTTCCTTTCTACGACTCCGATATGCTTTTGAAATTATGCTTACAAACTGTAATCGAATCGCGCCAGTGCTTCTTACGGTTTCTGGGACCCTTTTTCGTCAGATTCGACTGCACATCAAGCACATCAATAGCTGTCCCGTCATGGACGTCGTCCTCGCAAATGATGGAAATGACTGCAGGTGAGGAATGTATGGGCAGCTGGAACACGGATTATGGTCAGAAGGACGATACTCGGTGTTTTATCAATGGAATGCATCTGCCGTTAACTGTGGAGAACAATGTCAACCTAGCATCGCCTGTGTCAACCGGTGACTGGCTCCCTCCATTGGACCTGCTTCTATACTGACCTTGCCCTATTCTTTTGTCTAGAGAACTGTTTAGCTCCGGTATGCTTTTGAAACTCGCGGTCTTTGACCCCTCTATGATTAACAAACGAATTTGATGCGGCGATGCTCCGGTTGTCAATACTCGGCTGGTACTTCATCTTTTACTGTGCTTCTGCAGCCCCAAGCTCTGGGCTGCCACGACCTGTACTCAGTTCATTCTATTCGTCGGGTCTTTTTGTCGGCAAGTATCACTTATCTTTGCTGCTTAGACTGTAAGTGTGCCTCTTGGATGACCGCTATCTTGGGTTTTTAAGGTTCCGACCGGCCTCCCCCACGCTTGCTCTCGCCTGTGCTTACTTTTCATATCTCGTTTCCACATTGTCTGTGCCAGCTGCACCTCGTGGGGACATGGCTGTATGAGCGAGGCCGAATGTGTTAGGTCCCGTCATATAGCGTAGTACACATAAACCCTTGGTTTGTTTCCTTCTCAGGAACATCGACCTGGACAAGGTACCCTCGTGCGTCATTGCTGCTTCTCCCGGTTTCTAGAACTCTGTTGTCAGATTCGACTTTCCCCTTAGTCCTGAGACGGACATCAATAAGTTGATGTCCTGTCATGAACGTTGTACTCATAAATGATGGATGGGACGAGAATCTACATACCCGCCTGGTCAGTCTGTTACTCCGCAATGCTTTCTCATGTGCAGATAATGTTCTTTCCAGGTGTTCCTAACAAAAAATGTCTTCAGCTACTAATATAACTTCACCAAGGATTGCCGAAGCACAGGAGTAAAATCTGATCATGAGCAGCAGTACCACTTGGACATTCTACTTCGGAAGTCACGTTGTAATGGACGGAACAAGGTATACTGAGTGAGTTTTCCTTTGCCTGCCGCAAGAATGAAATAAACTTGATCTATTTAGTACTCCTTTCGCATGCCAAAAACAACTGCTTTTCTAATAAAACTTCCTTCCTTCCTGTGAATGAACAACGGTTCTTACCGCGGGAACCGCCTTTTCCATTCCGTCTTTCGGGCTCTTTTCCCAACCTCATAAGGGTACGTAAAAGATCCCGCCGTTCAGCTTGTTTTTCTGAACTCGTTTTCAAGATTAGAAATGAGGCCTCGTTTTTCCGATCGGAAAATGTATTGGTCCTAGCAGTGAATGTGGAACAGATTTTTCCTCCAAGCGCTTTGTTAGAAAACAACAGGTACGGTGTGCGGACATGTAAGCTGCCGTTACTCGATAGTCAGAAGGTCGAAGTGAGTCGATACTCGGTGTCTTTGATTGATATCTGCCGTTTGAAGAGCAACGGTAGCTGTCATCACCTGTTTCAACCGGTGACTAGCTCCATCCGCTGATGGTTGATATCGCTGACGTTGAACGTTGAACGCTGAGCATGCGTCGAGCACCGGGGCGAATGCTGAAGTTCTCTGGAAATTGACTTGACCAGTACTGTAGGTCCAAATCTGAAACATATTACTTGCGTGCGGTGATAGAACTACGACGCCCCCGGAACTCAGACAAGTATCCGACCTGCTCTTTTCAGGTTGGCTCCTTCGATGATTGGCAAGGTACATATCGGCTTCGATCACTCGTGCTGTTCCTAGCAGGGGCGAGGAGGATGAACGCCCAGCACCATTGCTTATCACGCTATCCAGATCAAGGTACCATCCGTTCGGGAACAATAATAAGGTGGCGGGGCCTGAATGCGATGATAATAGAGACGAGGATGATACAAGCAATACATAGCGTACATACACACAACAAGAATCCGCAGATAACCAAAAGCAAGGATAGAGAGAGAAACTACTGCAAGGAACAACACTGGCAATCAGTTCGTTGTTGTCCATAGGGATCCTCCGCCCGCCCAACCGGGCCCCACACTGAGGGGACCTATTTTCTGTGAGCAGGAGCCAAGGATAATTGACATGAGACGTACGAGGTGGTCTTTTGTTGTTTTGCAGTACCGTATAAGACTGAGCGCCGGTGAGACAACAACGGTAAGGAAGGGGGGAAGACATACCTGGCACTGGCCTCGCTGACCCTCACTCGCGGCCGGGCCAGGTCCTCTCTGAGCCGCTGATTATGTTCGAGCAGCCGACGGAGCTTGAGCTCGGACATGGCCTGGCGGCCTCCTGTGCGGGTGCTCATAGGGGGCGATCGGGGCTGACGGTAGCCGTATTCACGATCTTGGCAAAAACGGTGAGCTAAGCGGCGGTAGTTACGGTACAAGGGCCAGCTCACTCAGGCTGGGCTATTATGAGGCAAAGGATAACCGTGAGCGACGGTATCCTTTGGCTACAAGGTTGGCTGGTTGGCTGTCACAGGTAAAGATACATATATACTCGGCATCACTGCGGGTATTTATCAGCACTCGCAAATCACACCTTTGCCTTTTTGCGAACTTTGGCTTGTCCGCCCGTATTTATGATTCGCGTTCCACGCTGGCTATAGACAGTCTACTTATATCTAACATAGGATTCGGGCAACAGTGACGGGACAAGCGAAGCGAGTCGATGACCAATAAATTTATAGTAAAGCAACGACCTGATGATATACCGAATGGTGATGATAAGAAAGCAGCAGCAAAGAAAAAATAATGTAGAGGTGAAAACTGGATATTGATGGTGATTGGATGCCAACTGAACAGGATCGGTGGGCGGGTATCCTGTTGGTGAGGGGCGAGGAGTAAACGAGTGTGAAGGTTGGCTTGGTGAGGGGCAATCCGAATATCATGTCTGCCTTGGTACAAATTCCGAACGACTCCTCCATGAGTGATGAAAAATCCGAGTAGAAAAACAGGAACAGTAGAGAGCAATCACATAACGACGCAACTGCAGCCCTGTGCTGGCGGTGCGTACGGATCCTCTCCCTTTCCGACTGGTCCCCACACTGAAGGCACCTGCAGCAACGTGAGCTTGTCAGCGAGAAGTAACAAGGCAATTGACATACGAGATGGTCTTTCGTCGTTTTGCAGTAACGTATCAAGCTAGCAAAATCGGCAAAGTTGTCACCGCTGCACAGAAAGGAGACATCTAGCCCGTACCTCGCGCTTGCTTCACTCACTCGCACCCTGGGCCTCGCAAGGTCCTCCCGCAGTCGCTGGTTATGCTCAGTTAACCGTCGAAGCTTCAGCTCGGACATTGATTGCTAGTAATTTCCGTTAGCCAACGTTCCAAAAACCAAGTCAACGAGGCGCACTTTGTGAGGCCGCGCATTCATGTTGATAAGGGTGATTTTAACTGGATTACAAGGAAAGGAAGCTGGAAACGAGGATGAGGTGAGGCTGGCGGAAGGGGCTCGTGCGGCTGACCTTTTGAAGAAAAGGAGAGGAGGTAAGGGTCGAAGGGTTGGCAGACTGGAAAGCTGGATCAGCGGACTTTGAATTTCTGCTACTGATGTAGTCAACAGTCATCAACAGTCTTCCTCATCCTGCAAGTCTCCATTTATTCTACACGCAATTTTGTTAAATTTCATTCAGGCATAATAACACTACCGGTCAATTACCAGTACATTCTTCAGGCCCCGGCCATACGCTACCGAGCCTCGCTTAGCTTCCACCGAGCACCTCATACTTACGAAAGCTCCCGGCTATCGCAGGGATCATTCCACGAGGGGGGATGCACAGCTCGACTCTAGACATGTACATAAAACAGAGCCTCGAATTCTACTTTCTCTAACATGCCCTCGGACGGAAAACCTTTTCTTCCGACCAAATTCAACCCCGTTGTTCACTGTACGCCATTACGGGGGACGAAATCTGGGTATTACCCCGGCGTGTGCTTATTCTGATTCTGATGATGCGACGGAGACACAGCGCTCCAAAGAAGAATGGTCGACCTTGATATGGCGCAACTTGGCCGCGTAGCATCTCCCACAAGCGCCGGTGTTCATAATTTCTCCGCAGACGTCATGGCAGAAAACACGGCTTCGTGGTCCATGTTCACCGGTACCACAAGGAGCTTCGTATCGATTCTGGCTGTCATGGAAGAAAGAAAAGCAATGCATCTCAAAGTTTGTGCGCATCGAAAATGAACTACTCCATCTCACGTCTTCTTATATCCTCGTAGCTCGCCAACGAAATGTCATACTAAAGCTTGCATATGCGAGCTATTCGTTCCTGTATCATTGATTCTCGCTTGGCACGCATGTACATGAGCAAGTTCTACAAATAGCGCGCATGATCTTGATACAGTACGGAGACACGGCGCTCCAAACGAGCCATCGTTCGATTTCTACTCCAAGTATGGGTGCGCAAACCTCTCTCAGCAAGGTCCATTCGAATCAAGAGCCACTTTAATACACCGGAGCCACGGGGAAGCTTGTGGTGAGCTATCGATTTAATTCCCTAAAGTTCCATTTAGCAGTTTGGACCCTACATAGCATAGCAGGGGTCTCAACACGAGCCCACACGATTTAGCCATGACAGCTGGCAGTGATTTTGATGAGACGGCGGAGACACGGCGATACTTATCGTTCTATTCTGAACAGCGCTCTGTATGGGACCTGTGTGAGTCCTTGAACGAGTTTTATGTTTTAATGTGTCACATAAAATTACGGTTCGATGGAAGGGTCGGAACGTTTGTGTTTTTACAGTGATATCCGGGCACAGGGTGATTACCGGAGGACGAGGAAAGTGTAACAGAATTCGTGAGCTTCCTGGTATGATCGATCATGCTCCTCGGTCCTGATATCTTATTTAGCAGGTGTTAGAAGTGTTGGCGCGTAGCAAGTTGAAGTATGAGCAACACTATGTCAACCGATGAGAACTCCACGAACAATTCGCCCAAAATGTGTTGGTGAAGTGCTTCCATCAATCTCATCGCACCAAAAGCACTACGAGACATCCCGGAGTGCGGTGTTAGAATCCGGATGCTACAGTGGATGTTGCATCGTGTGTACGAACATACGGCCATCCGGGCCGACTGTCGGAGAAGAGCAAGCAGACACATCCTTTCACCACTGCGCAAACGAGCAAGTAGACTACAAAGTGTACACGCATCCTTACCGACTCAGGCTCAGTATGAATTTCCTAGAATTTCAATCTGTCGCTCACAGCCCGTTTATTAGAACAGATAGTGCATCTTTGGTTTCGATGGCAAAACTTGACAGTACTGGGTCCCATCGATTAGAGAGCACCTTCCCATCGGCCCAATGTCTGTGGTTTGATCGCCTGGCTGTAAGGCTTGCTACGCACAACGAGTTTTTCATTTCGGTGATACTAATCACGAGTTCATCAGGATGGTCAACAAGATAAAGAGTATTACTGAAACGTAACTAGAATAACCGCCTGCCCTAGTTGATCGATGCCCATCAACTGGTGGACCCTTCTTATCTTCGTACTATACACGAGACTCCTTGCCGTGTCATCTACACTTATTTCAGGTGCTGCCAAGTGTGCGGAAATTTTCCGTTAGGAGAAGGAAAAGATACGTGCGGATGTCGAGGTCATACCCAATCTCGGGTCGTCAGAACCTTACGGTGTCCTGCAAAGCCAAGCGTATAACTTTTCGTAAAATTTGAGACGTTGTTCATACATTCTAGACTCGGTATTCTGTCGTTCAATATTGACTGTTAACAGCTGCTCTATATGTCCTTCAGCTCAGCCATCTACGTCTTCGATGGTATGGGTATTGCCAATGATATTGGTACCGGTGTCGGTGAATTAGTAACCGATCGTATCCTTCGTGAAATTCTTCTGGCATCTGGTCTTTCACCCGGTGAAGTTCTGAGACACTCTGCGACGAGTGACGGCAATCCATCGTAAGGAAAAACGTCTTCGGGCAGTTTCAGCGGGGGGTGACTTCTTCTGGCAATAACTTCGGTCATAAAAATACGGTCATTTCGGATATCACTGAAAGGTGGTTTTCCAGTAAAAACCTCCATTAAATACCATGAGATTGAGATGATGGAAAAGGCACTGTTAGCCCTACCTCGATGACAGTGCATCCGTAAGCATAGCTATCCCTAGCAGCGATGCAGGATTGATCGAGTGATCCCGGAAGTATGTACTCTGGGGCTAGCCAGCGGAGGCTTCCTCTCCTCATCCCAGAAGTAGTGCTGAGGTTCTGTGATTCTGTAATCAAAGAGAGCCCGAAATCCGCCAGACAGCAGCGTCGATCATCCGCGACAAGAATATTTGCCTAAGTCCAAACTATGTTAGAGCATGACAAAGATGCACACAGTGAACACACCCCACGAATGTCCGCATGTACTATTGGAGGATCAAGATTGTGTAAATACCTCATGGCATCAGCAACCTGAACCAGCTAAGAAAGATGACTTCGTTTCTCGCATGATGTAAAGAATCGATTTAGCGTACCGATGTAAGTCGATCGTGATCAGGATGTGCTTGGAGGTAAGCCACGATGTTTCCATTGACCATCCAGGGAGATATTATGCAGTAGCTAGGGGCGAAAAGGTCTTCGCTAACTCCCAAGAAAGGAAGGACATTGGGATGTCGAAGTTGTCTCCACACGAGAGCTTCCCGGCAAAAGTCCTGCAACAGGTCACTGGATGTAGTTTGACTTTGCCGGTGCACGACTCACTCTGATTACCTTCACCCGATCTTCTCCAGAGATAAAAATCCGAAGGACCTTCAAGCAGACTTGAGTATTATGAAGACGCCCTTTCCAAATATCCTGTCAATAACGCAGTACATAAGGCTCATAGAACAAAATCCCAAAGAGCAGACTGGTCGCTCACTGAAAATCCACCACCCCAGATGGGATTTTCCCCTTCCCTAATCACGTCTCGACAAGAGAAAGAAGAGGGAACAATGTTCCGGGCCTTGCTCAATGTCTGAAGGCATTTCATGCAGACAGTACGATACTCATCGGGACAAGACGCATCATCCAACTCCTGACGCATCATTAGATCCTCTATTGTTGCAAAAAGCTCTATGGAAAACATACCTGCTGTAGAACATCCATAACTACTACTTCCGCCGACGGTGATAGCAAGTCCACGGTCCTCCAAGGACGCGCGACGTCACGAAGTAGACTCTGAATCTGAGTGCGTACATCAGTTTCTTCGTCATTGAGGTTGATCTGAGTCCAGTTGTTCAGAGTTGGACGCCGCTCGAGGCATTTCTGCTGTGCCCGTGGGTACTCTTCTTGCCCCCGCCACCATTGACTGCGTCTTGAATCTTCCGCCTCGTCCTTGATGGATTTCTCTTCTATCCTAGACTCTTCTTCATCCCTTCTGTTACTAAGCATTGCCTGTTGTGCTTCTCCCTCTCTTCTTTTCAAGTATTGTTCGCGTGAAAGGCTCTCTGATCTATCGTCACTGTGCTCTGCGTAATATTTTTCATCCTCCCAGTGTTTCCAGGTCGGTTGGTCACTTTCAGGGTAATGCGGATATGAAAACTTGAAAATTAGATCTGAACCTTGTGCTAGGATCGGTGGCAGACCCGGACTGTATGTATATGTCGACGCTTGGGAATGAGAAAGAGACTGTAGAGATTTATATCGTGGACGATATGCATCTAATCCATCAACAGGTTTTGGCGGTAGCAGAAATTCTGGTATCAGAGGGTGGTTAGGATTGTTATGGGAAAACATCAAGGGGTATCGACGCCTAAGATGGAGATGAGCACGAATAACGTGGAATCACAGATATAGTCACCTCAAGGAGGAGGAAGATGTGTTGACCGACGGCTGGCGGCTAGCAAGTAGAAGATAACTAAAAGTTATGTAGAAAGCAAGACAGGAAATACTTACTACAGAATGGGCGAAGGCGTCTCGAGAGAAGGTCGACGACTAGAAACAGTGAGTCACTGAAGATGCATGAATATGATCTTAACTCACTAGGGAGAAGATCTGTTGGACGAGATTGATGCATGGGGACTACATTTGATTAAAAGAGTCGTTAGTACCTAATAGAAGAAGGGACTCACAATGGTTTTATGCTACCCGGACGCGTCATTGTCAATAGGCTTGGAAAAGAAGCATTATAGGCAGGCTTCGTAGCTATTGGCAGAGTCGGAGGTAGTCCAACATCCTGGTTTATGGAAACGGATGGTAGCGAAGGCGACAGTGACTGGTCCCTCTCGGCCTCCTTCTCCTTTCCAAGTTTGGCCCTCGTGTGGGATGCCCACAATTGGTCCGCCTCCATCTTCTCAACCTCTGCATTCGCATGATCGTTGATCGGGATAGCAGATCGAGTGCTCGCCGTTTGACCCTCTACACTGTCATCCTTGGGAATGGAATGGCTGTTGTTCTCCGCAATGGACCGCGATGCGTCAGTGGGCATCATGCTTGTTGCTTCCAGTAGGCACTCAGTATCACTATGGGACCTATGTTATCGCCCCTAGATCCAAGCAAGCGCAGTCAATCAGAACATATTACACGATACCAGTTAGGTAGACACCTTGTAATATCTTGCTGGTCGAGTATCCAAGGTGTTGTCTGTACAGTAGGAGGGATACAAGGTACGAGCTGGTTGCCTTGCTAGATCGAGGAGAGAAAGAATCACGAAAGTTGGTTTCCATTGTCTTATATTAACGCGGGACCGGGGAAACCGTGACTGCCCTACTCAACGTAACCTTCCCCACGCCGCGCACCACGTGATGCCAAGCTACGCGGGAGTACCCACATTATGCGAGCGCAGACAAGCACAATATGTATGACTGGAAACTTTTGGGTGTAGAGAAGCTGGGGGGCGACTATTTGTGGATGGTCAAAATAGAATCAAATCCGAGATGCCGGTTTTGGGCGAGGCCAAATCCTTCAATATTTCCTTATTAGGAAATTCCCCGGATTTTGACTGAGGCAAAATTCAACATTTCGCACTTTGATTCTATTTTGACTCGCCCAAAATAGTCGCCGCTCAAGTAGCTGTGTTCTGGCAGTCCCACAGTTCTGTGGATGTAGGCGGTACCTCCGGTAAACCCCAATGAACAAGCCGAGGGCGGACAATACCGGCAACAGCAAGGAAACAGAAAGACGACAACGTTTGGACAACATGCCTATTTACACCTGTCGAAAAGCCACAAAAACACTCTTTATACGCGTAAAAACAACAGCGTCGAGTCTCGAAGCGATACGAGAAGAAACGAAAGAGATATGACGCGACGAAACGACGAGGACGACGTCAAAAATTGGTCAAGAAAAGTTATCGGGGACGGTGGACCGTAGTTGTTTGGCACACCTCACCACTGGTTCCTCACATGTCGGCCAATTCTACTTGCTACGCTCGCAATGTCCAAGCATAGCAGGGAACAAGGCTTTATGACCGGTACCACAAGGAGACTCGTATGAATACTGACCGCTGTGGGAGATAGAAATGGAATGCATCGGAAAGATTGTGCACACCAAAAAAGAACTACTTGAATATATCACGTCGTCTTATCCCCTCGTCGCTCGCCAACGAACTATCATACTGGAACTTGCATATGTGATAGACAGGCAAGCAGTTCGTTCCTGCATCATTCATTCTCGCTTGGCACGCGTGTACGTGAGCCAGTCCTGTGAATAGTGTGCATGATTTTGATGCAGTACGGGGACAGCGCTCCAAACGAGCCATCGTTCAATTTTTACTCCAAGTATGGGTATGCAAACCTCCCTCAGCAAGGTGCCTTCGAATCAGGTCTAGTCAAAGTTATTTTGATACACCGGAGCCGCGGGGGAAAACTCCTCGATTGATTCCCTAAACTTGAAGTTCCATTTAGCAGTTTGAGCCCAGCGGTCAGCCCGGGCTACATAGCAAGGTCTAAACATGCGCTCATGCATTTTAGCCATCACAGTTGGCAGCGAAATTGATAAGTCTTGCGGCGGAGACATAGGGCTCATCATTCCGTTCTGAAAGGTGCTTTGTATGAGACACGTGTGAGTTCTTCATCATGTTATATTCTGTCGTTCCACCCTACTGATATCAGTATGTCACATAGAAGGCAGCTTATACATTCAACAGACCGTACTGTATCTGCTGCTTTCACGCATGGACGAAAAATCCGTTTCATAATTATTACGAGGTGGCTTCGAGTGAACCTGTGGATTGCCGCTCACGATCAGGTTTCACTGCTATCGTTCAGCAATCCTTATCGTCGCTGCAGGGAATTGGTGGAATTATATTAGTGGCTGAAGATAAAAGAGTAACCTACGTATCATCCTTTTTCATTAGAAACGCTTGGGAAAAAAATAATTTGTACCTGAGAAGCATCGCGGAGCAACGTCTCATCCATCATTTACGAGTACAACGTTTATGACAGGACAGCTATTGATGTCCGTCTCTGGACTAAGGAGAAAGTCGAGTCTGACGATGAGGGTTTTAGAGATCGGGAGAAGCAACAATGACGAGTGAGAGTAAGTACCTTGCTCTGGTCAGCAACATCGCCACTATATATTACGACAATGTCCCTGAGAAGGAAATGAACCAGAGGTTTTATACCCGTACTGCACTATATGATGGGACTAAATGCATCTAGCCTCACTGATACGGCCATGTCCTCACGGTTACAGTGTGAACCGAGATACAAAAGTAGGCACAGTCGAGAGCAAGCGTCAGCTACTCTAGGGAAGCCGGCCAGAACCTTAAAGATCCAGATAGCGGTCATTCTGTACAGCAAATCCGGGTGATACTTGCTGATAGAAAGACCAATCATTGGCATGTCGGATACCGACGAGTAGAATGAATGGGTCGATCCCGAATCAAATGCATCTCAGTGCAGAGCTTGGGTAACGACGACCAGAAGAATGCGAAAAATGACGATCACTGGAGCATGCGCAAGCACTATAAACGACGAAGTGCCCAGTCAAGCATTGACAACTGGAGCATCGGTGCATCACGTTTGTCTTCCAACGGTAGAGGGGTCCAGGATCATGAACACTTCCGAGTCCGGGAGGTGATCTGCGAGCCATCCCAAAATAAGCTCTCTGGGCTGTATGCAGCATCTTGCGGCACACATATAGGTCGAGGAGGCTCAAATGCCACCCAAAAGAGCAAACTACGAAGAGTTTTCCAACCAGTCGGGGTACCTCGTTGATCAGGTAGGTAGGTAGGTAGTATTACACGGCAGTATCTATAATTCGCGCTAGTAAATATTACAATTGGAGTGGGATTAAGACAAGCTAATCACGATTCGATTACAGTTTTTAAGAGGAGAGATTTAAAAACATATCGGGGGCAACAGTAAGGGATGATGGCTATACGTTTGTCTAGAGATAGTAAAGGAATAGGACAACGCCAGCATAGAAGCAGGTCCAATGGAGGGAGTCAGTTACCATTTAACAAAGGTGATGCTAGCCTCCGTTAACGATGCCCTCGGCAGTTAATTGCAGATACAGTCCATTGGTAAAATACCGAGTATCGTCCTTCTGATCATTGAAGAACGGCAAAGAATAATCCATAAATGTTCTGGGTGCTCATGCATTCCTCACCTGTCGTCACTGCCATTAGTTTACGAGGACGATGTCCATGACGGGACAGCTATTGATGTGCAAGAGCCAAGTCGAATCTGACGAAAAAGAGTTCCAGAAACCGAGAGGAACACTATCGCGATTGATTACAGTTTGTAAGCAGACTTCCAAAGGCATATCGGAGCCGTAGAAAGGAACGACGGCCAAAGATAGGGACAACGGAGTAGGATGATAGCAACAAGCAGGTCCAAGTAAGCACGGATCAATTCAGTTTCGTCAAGAGGTCCTTTAGCGTCTGCTCTGGTCCGACATCATCCTTGTTCAATTTCTTGCTCTGTTTATCGACCTCAGATATAGCACGTTCCATTCTAGCAGGAAGGTCTTTGAGAATCTCAATCGTCGGGTCCACTGTAACCGCATTAGTGAGGGGTACACCCGAAAAGACGGAGAGCGGTACCAAGGCTATTGAGTTTAACTTCAAAATCTACCCAGAGCTGGTCCCTTCGAGCATACGCATCCTCAAGCTTACCCATAATATTCGCAATACGCATCTAGTAGGAAAACATGAAAGCCAGACAATGGAAACATGGAAACCCACACTCACCTGCGCAGCCTGATACTCTTCATTTACCTCCTCCGCATCCCTCAACGTCGCGAGCTCCATCTTCTTGCATGCCTCATGGAACTCCCAGAGTCCCTTCCCGAAGTCGTCGTCGACACGAGTGTTGAGAACGTGGTGAGCTTCTTTGACGCGTCTGACAGCAGGAACAAGGGTCTGCGCGATGTCGTCAACGAGAATATTGGAGTGGCGCGTAAAAGAGTGTTCCAGTGAGTCGATGAGCTTCAGAGTGTTTTCGTCGTCGTCTAGTTCGACACGGCTTAAGGGGTTTGAGAACGGGAAACCTGGATATATGCGCGCCAATCCTCACCCATCGTGCGAGAGCTCAGCTATGAGCGTCTGTTCGTCCTCCCAGGGAAATAACAAGCGATCGTCGTCGTCTTCCTCCCTTTCAACTGGCACGCGAAAAGAGTCTTCAAAGTCGAACGATACCTCTTGTCTCCTCCGGGTAAGAGGGCTCTCATAGATAGGATCAAGAAGAGGTGGTCGTTGGTTCCAGTTATTCGAGACTCGACGAGAATGAGATTCTGGTGGGATACTTCGTCGAGGACCAGACCTGTTGCGGTTGTACTGCAGTGGCGAGCGTTTGTAGGGCCTGATGGCTGGAAGAGAAGCGTCCAATCAGGTAGTGTAAAGTAAGATAACAAATGACCTACGCGAGTACGGGATCTTGTAGTGAGTTTTACGGGCAGTCGAGAGTGCAGGACGATAGGGAGCCATGACGGTCGAAAGCAAAGAGGCGGATATTCGGGGCCGAAAATTGATGTGGCCTCAAATAGTCAGAAACATCTCTGTTCTGCTCCACCACCTTCCCCACCTCGTTCGACGTTATTCCCTCATTCACCGACTCATTCCTAGTCTCTAGACCACCCTCCTCTACCTCTGTTTGATTATCTTTGTTGGACAAATACCAAGAGATGTACGTCGAAGAACAAAAGATAGGAGTTAATGCCGAGGTCGAAGGATTGCCAATGGATATACAGGGCGATTTCGACTCAGGTCTATGGGAAATTTCGACTCTTGAACCAGATATAAGCGACGATCCCAAGGAATTCTCGTCTGCATTTCAGCAGACTATCGAGCGCTATCAAGATGTCGAAGGAGAAGGCCCCTGGAAGGTTCCCCAGCCCATCCGACAGTCTGTGTTCGAAGCTTGGAGCGACAGACGTAAAGGCAGATACCCCATTTCTTATGACCTTGCGACGGGATATGTGCACATATACGGGGACCCCTCTCGTGTTCACCAGTCCATGGCTGGCAGGCTCATGGTGATGATCTTGAGTATCCTGAGACGAAGGTTCGTTGATGTTATGGCAAAGTACTTTGGTGATATAAAGGAGACAGTGGACGTCTTTGAGTCCATCATCTCGACGGTGCGCGTTACTCCATAAATCGGCTTTCAGTCGCTTACTTATTCCATCTTTCTTAGGGTGTATCTCCCCTTCACAGCATCATTCATCCAGGCAAAGGTCATCATAAGATGATGAAGGAACCAGATGGTTCAATCACCATATCTCCTACTTTGTCTTTATATCGGCCAACTCAAGTCTCGGGATCGGAAACGTCTTCTGCTTTTGCTTCGGACTCGGCATCCCTGCCTGGCATCATCATTGAGGTCGCCTACCGAAACGAATCTTGGCCTGCGCTACTCGAGGAGGTAGACGTATGGAGCCGATCGGGCACCAAGCACAAGGCAGATCTTGTCGTAGCCATAGCCATCAGGCCCAATACCGACGATGCCTCTGACCCTTTCGCAGTCCTCGTTGCGTCTCGTGACGATGGACCTCCAATCGTAGTCCCTTTTGGATCAGGATCACCTGTGGTACTACCCTCTACCTTTAAGCACCCTGGACCGTACGATGTCTCTCCATTCACGCCGGATGTACTCCCTGGATTTCCGGATAGTCACAGTTTGTCTCGTTCCCAGATCAATGATCTAAGTCCCGTTCTCCGCCTCGGAAAACTGTTCCAGCATCTTGATTTTGAGAGAATTGAACGGGCCTTCAACGTCAATGTCTCATCTGACGATAGGAGCAGCTTGATTGAATTTTCTGACCGCCTTGATCTGGGATCGTTGAGGTTTGCACTCCTTTCGTCCGTATATCATTGAATGTCATTACATGTATTAGAATCTTATGCACTGCCAGTGATCTTTCCGGGAGTTCTTATAGAGTGCGAGACGAATAGCACAGTGACCACTGCCCAGGTTCAACGACAACTCTAAGCATCACGGCGTAAGACGCGTCCGACTCTAACGAAAAGTGTGAGTTCACCAACACAAGTATAGTACAGTAGACTTGCAATGAACTTGTGTCTTCAATTGCATGACACGGGTTTCAAACACGAATATACCAGTCAACAAGGACTCCAGTGACAACTAAGAATAAGCGTCATTGTCAGAGAGATGAACCAAAGATGAACATCTGCTTAATAGTCACTACCTTATGTGCCGCACAACTCACTTTCGGCAATACGGTCCGGCCCGTATATTCCAGGTTTATGATCGCCGCTTCCGTTCACCGGGCACCCAACACGTCCAGTGACCCTCAGTAAGCGTCTACTTGTATAAGGACTCGATGCTAATGAGTATCTTCCTGCGTAACTCACAGCTCCTTACCCGCTTCATAGTAATCCTTATGGCCTTATTGTCTTCAACTGCCACCATCAGCTTAGAAAAAGCGCAGCGCTGTCATCTAAAATCCGGTGTCACGACAGTTTTGAAGCAACCTGAAGAAAATGCATGGAATTGGCGACAACTACGCAAACAAGCTATGGTACAGACTATTCAGCTCTTAGTCATGTTCAGTGACATTGCCTCGTCAGTTGGGGACACAAACGAGCACGCCGCAATTGTTGTTTTGGCAGGCTGAGAAAACCATTAGCTTCAGAATGTACGTATTCGAAGCGGACACTTACTGCCTTGAGACTCCTGGAATGCACAAGAGTGTCCGACCGAGTAATGGTTCGAACCGTTGCACGCGTCGACTGAGAACAGCATGGTCAGCGAAGAAGGTCATAGTCACGAAGGAGTTCGATGGATACCAGGGTTAGCTGCGATAGCATTTGCCTGTCCTGCGAAGAGGAACACGGCGGCCAATGCCATAGCGGTCAACTTGATTTGGAACATCATCTTTGTATGTGGATGGATGGTATGCTCGGCGGTGGTTATAACTATGTGAGTATGGTTGTTGGATGGTATGCTCGAAATTGACTGGCTTTTATAGGCGAGTTATGCAGCCGATGCTTTACAAGTCCCAATACGAAAGACCGGAGTCTTTCCATCTATGTTTCAAGAATGACATACACCCCGAAACACCTCAGTTCCCTGGCCCGATGGTAAGTTACGATTAGTCTCAATATCAGATTTTAGTGGCGCCGCACTGATCGCATGGTGCACAGACTTTCGAAATGAATTTGTTGAAACTATCAGAGAGTATGTGGGCACCATTTATCGAGTACATCGAAATGGGCCAGGCATGTTGGAGTCCCAGAACCAGCTTTTGACATCTTGTTTCAGGAATTACGGAACGATGGCCAGGAATGCCGTAGCAGGTGACTACGGACTTCGAGAAAAGTTTAAATTCCAACCCAAAGCAGGACTGATTTTTATCGTGGTTTCGTCAGTCACTGTTCATTGAAGCTAGGTAATATTGGAATCAACACGTTTGCTGCTGCAGAAAGCCACGCCATCAATCCTTTCGAAGTAACTAAAGTTGCTATAACGGGCAGCTGGTAAGTATCATCAAAAATAGCTTCCGGTGTCCGACCGTAACCTGTGCGTCGCAAGGTCGCAACCGCTTAACATCTTCAAGTGCTGTCCGCTTCGATGCAGCTAGTCCTTCCAGCGCTGATTTCTCCGAGCAGATTGTTGACTAGCATCTGTCTAAAATTCCAAATGGACAATAAGAGATCAGGCCTTGCGCATTGCTATGACTCCGACATTGAATTATGTTGGCTTCTTTGGGAGTCTAGGATGTGGCATTTACTCGTCTCATCGCAACCCATACAAGTCATGTCCATTTGGCCATGTCCTGTGAGCAACGTTTGTCCTTGAAACCTCTCTGGAACAGGTTTGTTCGTTGTCAGAGCTCCGCCTATTGAAACTCACGAAAGTTTTACGAACGCAAGAATGGTTCTGGAATTGGCGTTGTCTGCCTATAAAACCTTGCTTAAGCGATCTTTTTTCTATCCAACAACCTCGTCCACACAGACTTTACTGCTCACAGTGAACCGCTACAATCTTGCTCATCCTCTGTCCAAAATGATGTTCGAAGTCGCCTCCATTGCCATGATCGCATTGACGACCGTGTTTTTATCCGCGGGACAAGTCAATGCTGCTGCACTCATTGCAGACAACGCTGGTAAGAATTATAATTACATCTCGGAGATTTTGCTCACTTTGACTGTCCTAGTCGATGCGTGCAACGGTTCTAATAACTACGGTGTGGGACATTCCTGTGCCTTCCAGCAGTCTCAAGGCTGTAAGTGATCGTCTCTTTCATCCATGTACTGTTCTTAATTGTTTCTATTAGTCTGTGAGAACAACGCGTGTGGAAACCTGATCTGCGTCCCCAATTAATGGGGGCAGAAGCCTTGTCGAGTTCGCAAATGATTTTAGGAAGAGCAATCAGATATCTCTTCGTAGTACTTGTTAATCATATTTCCTAAAATTCAACTGGCCTCTTCTGTTCACTTTCGTTCCTCTGGCGTCTTTGTAAACGATGCCCTCCATTCCCCGTCGCCAGCACCCCCGTCCAGCGACTTTCAGAACACCTCTCACCACTGTCCATTGCCGAGATACATCTAACTATGATGTCGTATGCGCTCTCTGCAGCCTATCGAAATTCTGAGGTATCGAGGTATCTCCAACTCGGTCTCGCGACCGTGAATATACCGCGCAAGGTGCAGCAGGAGACGCTTAATCGTCCCATGTCTCAGGTAAATGAATAAATCACATGTTGGAATCTTATCCGCTATCAATGATACGTATGAGGAGGAATTTTTATTCTGATGTGGACTTTTCAGAACACTACCATGGACCCGGTTCGGAAAATCAATACCAAGGTCCATCAATAACTTTGAACTTCGTGTACGTAGACGTAGGCCGCGTCGGACTCGATGCAAAGAGGTGTTCCAAATTTCTCAACTTGAAAATCGCGGACTTTACATGACTTCCAGTGAAGGCGCTTTCAGAATACGCACATATCATACTCAAAACTATGTTCTATGTCTTCAAGTTTCGACGTACAACACTTTCTCGGCAAAGGACTCTAGTAATAAGTAGTTCGAATCTAAATTGGCTTCGTTTACCACCCTTTTGGGTGACAGCTAGGCTCGATACCAACCTACCTGTCACCTGAGGTCGTTATTCCGTCCTTCATCCCCTCAATAGGAACTACACGGCCTCGTATACTGGTTCGAGTCTAGGTGACAGCAGCCAGGAACAAATAGTTGTCTGCTAGGGATGTTTTGATAAATTGATTATTTTGTACAAGATAGAGGCCCAGCGGATCTTTGGATGGGAACAGTCTGTCACGGTGTGGCGAGCATCGTAGTCGGCTAATCGCAGCAAATTTTAAAGTTTTAAAGTTCGTCAAAATGACAAGGCGCCCGGCCCGTTGTCAGGACCGAAGCCCTTTTTGGCATTTGAAGGAAAACTTCCTTCCTGCCGTTGCGTCGTCAGAAGCGGGGGCACCGAAGCTCTTCGTTGCAACCATGATATATATCTTCCCAAAGCACGGGACTGGAATTTTGGCAAGTAGCGAGTCATTTGTGCTGGGGCACCTACTAGGTCTAGTGCTCTCCGTCGACTCAGCGGTTTCGGCCGGGGGACATCTGAGCATGTGCGTCTATATGGGTGCCTCAAAATAGATGGCTTTAGCGCCCTCATGTCTACCACAAACTCTACGGTATGCCGCAATTTTCTTAAAGGAAAATGCAAGCACGGGGCTCGCTGTAAATACCAGCATTCTGGTGGAACTTCTGTAAGCTTCACTGGTATCCTTTCACATCGCCTTTCACTTACAAAGGTCTTCATGGCAGGGAACGCCGCACACAGCTCATAATAGTAAAAACAAAGGGAAGAAACGGAACGATGGCTCTAATCAGCGTGTCATTCACAACATCGATGTTCAATCTAATCTCAGCTCACCGGAATCACCAGAAGATTGCAATACCAAGGACACAATAATATGCTCTGTGTTGCAGAGAGGAACCTGCGACCAAGGAGAGCAGAGCAATTTTGCCCACAACTCGGATGCCGAGCTAGTACGTATTGTTTCCGATGTGGGTCACAACATCAAGTACTTAATCCAATTATCAAGGTCAACGGGGTGGAAAGTTCACCATCAGACGCTTCAGCTTACCTGGAGCGGCAGCGGAAGGAAAGAAGCGAACAGCAAGCGTCAAGTTCTCATCGTATAAAGAAAGGCGAACTGCCATGCTATTCGTGGAAGAGTGGATATTGCGCCAAAGGGGAGAAATGCATCTATGCTCATGATCCTGAAGTATGTAAATAATTATGTTGGTCTCGCAATCGCTAAGTCATACGTACAGGTTCAAGAAGCTGAAGGACGGCGTATGGAGATCGAGAGAATCAAACTGGAGCTGGAGTTGGAACGGAGGCAGCAGGAAGAGTCAATCGCTAAGTCATACGTACAGGTTCAAGAAGCTGAAGGACGGCGTATGGAGACTGAGAGAATCAAACTGGAGCTGGAGTTGGAAAGGAGGCTGGAGGAAGAGTTTGCAATGGATCTCCCGAGATTGGCTCGCGAAGCTGAGGAACAGAGGGAAGAAGAGGAGCGTCAGCGACAGGAGGAGGCCAGACGTTGGGAGGAAACGGAGCGCCAACGGAGGGATGAGGCAAAGCGATACTTAGAAGAGGCGCGAAGATGGAGAGAAGAAGAGACACGAAGACGAAGAGAAGAAGAACAATCCAGAAGGGAGAAGGAAGAAAGGTGCCGTATAGAAGAACAGGAGCGTCGACAGAGGGAAGATGCAAAGCAGCGCTTAGATGAAGCGCAAAAACAGAGAGAAGAGAGGCAACGTCAAAGAGAGGAGGAGGAAACAAGACAACGGCAGGAAGAGGCTCGACGGAGGAGAGTTGAAGAAGCACGACGTCGCCTAGAGGAGGAGCAACATAAAAAGAAAGAAGAACAGCGCAAAAGGGAGGAAGAGCAGCGTCAAAGAGAGGAGGAAGCAAGACAACGGCGGAAAGAGGTCCGACGGAGGAGAGAAGCAGAACGATGCCGGCAAGAGGAACAACAACGTCGCCAAGAAGAGGAACAACGATGCGCTGACCAGCAGCGCCGTGTAGCTGATGCTCAGGTCACTATACAGCGTGTCGTCCTCGCTGGTTCTATTATCACGTTCAGCGCTGGCCTCGCCATCGAGAACACTATCACAGGTTTCGAATCGTGCAGAATCCGTGTCAAGAATATCCCCCGTAACGCGCGTGAAAACGAGATCGCAGCCTTATTCACTCAGCAGGGCCTTAACAAGTTCGAGTTCCACGTCGTATCTGTCAAGGAGATGCCCGGGAGCAATGGGAAGCAAGAGGCGGACATCGTCACGAATGCCGACGTTGCACAGTCATTAGCCATTGGGCTTGAAGGCCAAGGCCTCGAATTCAGGGACGAGAGACTGGAGTTTGAAGTTGGGGTGTTTAATGCACCTGGTGCCATGGATGCCCTGACACCAAGGGATGAAAACACGTTGACGATCTCATGCCGCGCCCCGTCCGTCCGTTACGTCGTTGAATATCCCGACATACCTTTCTGTCGCACCAAAGTGGCAGAACTCAACGGTCGTATATGTGCCGGACGGCGGGTGAAGGTGGAAATGAACCAACTCCCCCCCGGGCGTGTCGTGCCCAGCTTCCGACCAAACACCATCAAGATTAGCAACCTGCCTGATGTTGTACCCCCTGCCATTGTGACTGATTTCACCCAGTCCCACTTAATTCGCCCTCTCAAACCTCTTAGCTTTGACGTTGATTCAGCAATTCGCTCTCTACAGCTGCATATCAATCGGATAGAGGGTGTCGAAATAGAGTCTTTCGATGTTATTTCCCGAGGCAATAACGAAGCTGGGGTTCTTTCAATTCGTGCCCGCTTCAATACGTGGGATAACACAAAGAAAGTCCACGACGCTCTCCTCGACCGACGTTTCAGCTATATCTGCAACTCCATGTTTTGGCTCCGAATCGCCCCTCAAGCGCTTTACACCATTATCATACCATCCGGACAGTATCGGGCGCAAGGAGACCTTTGGAAAGAGCTCCAAGGGAACATCAAAGATCGTAAAGCGTGTAACATCATTATTCGTGAGCTCAACGGCGGGGACTACCGTATCCAAGTGTCAGGCACGATCAAGGCTGCGCTTGGTGCACTCAAGGTCCGCGTCGAAAATTTAGCTGCTGGTGAAAAGATCGACGGCTGGCACGACCATCTCACTTATCCTCAGGCCCATCTAGTGCAAAAAATCACTGAGGCGGGCGCTTTTTTACGCTCGGATTATTGGAAGCGGACGCTCAAGCTTTACGGAGAGCCGAAGGCGGTGGAAAAGGCCAAAACAGTTGTGATAGAAGAGCTGAAGCGGCTTGCGTCTTTAGAAGTCACTGTAAAGCTGCAACGTCCCTCGGTCGGATATTTTGCCCGCATCGGTCTTGCGGCAATGAGAGAAGTTTTCGGGGAAGACAATGTGACACTGGATATTCGTTCTGCTGAGATCATGGTTAGAGGAGGCGAGGAGGTCCGACTCCATCTTAACAATCATATCACCGAGTCCCTCAAGCCCATCAATGTGAACATCGCACCCGGATCCCATACGTGTCCTGTATGTTACGACGAAGTCTCGACACCGTTTCAATTGGTATGCGAGCACGTCTACTGCACAGGATGCATCCGACACTTCCTCACCTCTGCCGCCAAAACCGGGAGTTTTCCGCTCGTATGTATGGGGAACGAATCAACCTGTGGAACACCCATCTCTATTCCTGTCATTCAAAAATTCCTTCCACCGACTGCCTTTGATCACCTCCTAGAAACTGTTTTCACGACACATGTTGACAAACGTCCGCAGGAGTTCAGGTACTGCAAGACACCAGATTGTATGCAGATATACCGCAGGTCGGAAGCGGCGTCTGTTTTACGATGTCCATCTTGCTTCTCCGAGATATGTTCTTCATGTGGTGAGGATTCACATGAAAGAATGAGCTGTGAATATGCTCGCATTCATAATAATCCCGCGGAGCAGGAACGAATGAGCCAGATATGGCTTTTGCAGCGACGTGATATCAAGCAATGCCCGACCTGCTCACGCCTCCTAGAGAAAGCGGAAGGATGCAATCATATGACGTGCCCGTTCGTATTCAATCCTCCCATTTGTTTGAAGCTGAATAGCCTTTCTAGATGCGGAGCTCATATTTGCTGGCGCTGTATGGGAGTCTTCGACGCCGCCAACATCTACGACCACATGAGTACCGTGCATGGAGGCATTGATGCTGACGAGCCGGAAGCTCCCAGGGTAGCGCCAGGGCAGTATGATCAAGACAGATTTGAACAAGATAGGATTGCTCTTTATCATGCAGAGGCTATGGAGCAACGCAAGCGGGAAGAGGCTGCCCGGGTAGCGCAAGAGCAGCGTGATCAAATTAGAAGGGACCAGGAAAGGATTGCTGCTCAACATGCGGAAGCTATAGAACGACGCAGGCGGGAAGACGAGCAAGAGCGGCAGAGAGAGGAGCGAGCGGCCCAGTGGAGGAGGCAACAAGCTGAGTGGCAGTGAAGGGAGTAGCAAGAGGCTGATCGCTTGCGTCGAGAGCCCGCACAGATCAAAATGAGCCGAGCATACTGCTACGTGGTGATGTGATTGGCGCGTGTAGGATGTAAATGGAAAGCCGCAGTGATGTACTAAAACCTCGTCTTGTTATGTAACTGATCCAATGTACTTATACTCATCTATAATCCAATGCATCCTTTTGGACTACACGTCCGGGTACTCCTCAACATCCCGCAGAGTCCGACTGCTTCGTGTTGCTTCCAATATATCATCGAAGTCCACAGAAGCGATAAGCAACGTCGAATATACGTGTACCATGAAAAAATCCTACGTGTACATTACTACAATCTTGTTCATGCCTCTTTCGATATTCTCTGAATCTCCTGCAGCCCTTCATCATGATCCCAAAACACCTCATCAGCATCAGCATCAGCATCAGCACTCTTCACCTCTGCCACATCGTCTTCCCCCTTTTCGGCTGTACCCCGCAAAAAGGACTCCTTGATTTCCCTTTCCTCCCGCTCCCGCTCTTTCACCTCCTCGCTGGTTTTCCATACTATTCTCTCAACAACGTGTCGAACGATGACACGCAGGAGCATATATCCGTGGGAGGCAGCAAATGCGATCAATAACGCAGTTTTCAGTAGATCCATCGTCGCGGCCTGCCCCTCGATCCCTGCAACACCAGCAGCCGAGAAGAGCTGGCTGACCTTGTCGATTGAAGAAGGTGTGGTATTGCAATGGACCTGTGACCTGGGACAAAATAGATATACAAGCGATGCATTGGTCAAGGAGGCCAGCCAAGCGAGGAAAGTGAGCGCGTCCAGCCAGGGTCCAATCGTATCAACCCTCATAGGAACGGGCCGGCGGACGTGAGTAATGATTTTGAAAGCATCCGATCGAAGCTCGAAGAAGTTGTTGACCAGCGCCATCACTAGAATGAAAGCTTAGTATCAGGTCCTTCGTCAGGGTTTTGCCACTTACAAGGAGCCAAAGGCCATATCGTCGACCATAATGCGACATAGCCAAACTGAATCACCATCTCGTTGTAATCCCCGAAGATATCGTACTCGGGTAAAGCAACTTCGCTGCGAACCCTTTCCAGAAATTCTCTCTCTTCGGCGCCTCCCTTTTCCTTCTCGTCTTCGAACACAACTTTCTTTTTACCCTTTGGAGATGACGTGCCCGAATTGGTTTTTCTCTTGTTTCTGTAATTTTCGACAGCGCGCAGAACGAATGGCAACCCGATTTCCATGAACGTATTCACAACCTGGTTCGTCACCGTGTAGGCAAACATCTGGTCGCGGAGGCGTCCTGGGTTGAGTTTGCGGCCAGCTGTGGTGGCATCGACCTCCCAGATGCCCGCGGTCGGTTTGTCAGGTGAATCCTCGGAGGTGTTATTGGTGTGGAAGATTTGCAACTGTACAAACTGCATGACGCCTTCACCAAACGGCACGTAGACGAACGCGCTCAATGCAAGACCGAGATATGCAACAAGGGAAGTCAGGACAAAGGTTTTTAGACTAAGTGAAGAGATGTAGGAAGAATGATGTGCATGGTTTTCCCATGCTGTGAACTTGGTGGCTATTACTTGGTAGACAGCCAGTAAACGTGGGACAAGAATCGCAAATAAAATGGTAGGACTGAGACTCTGGAGAAAACCCGTTAATGAGGTCACCAACATATACACTAGACTCACAATGTACTTGTGTCCGGGACCTGTATACAATTGCGTGACGAAGGCTTCAAACACGAAAATAGCAGTCAAGAGGGCAACAAGGACGCCAGCGAATAGTAAGATTATTGGAAGGCTTGCAAGCATTCGAAGGTCTCGCTGCCACCATGAGAAATTGGGATTGTACTGGGCACGCCGTTTTTCTACACGGAAGGAACCTCGCGTTCCGAATCGGAGGGAGACAATGCGCTCCTGGACGCGCCACCATTCGACGAACGTGACTGACCAGAGAAGAAGCAAGGAGGAGTACACAGGTGAATAAGGCGAGCCAAAGAAGTAGAAGGCAGGACCAAGGATAGCCGGAATTATGAGGGCGCGAGTGTAGGAGTGGAGGAACGAGAAGTAGAGAGCCACAGAGTCGCCAAACTAAAACGGGTCAGTTAATTTGACCTGCTAGTAATGAAGACGTACTTGATCCCGTATTCTATCGTCCGAGACTGAAGCAATCTTTCGACTCTTCCACGTATGCTTCCATTGCTCGTTGAAGTTCCGGTCATGCAAGCACATAACAGACTCTACGAGATCCCATTGGGAGGTTCCTGGTGTGATTCCCAAACCGCCGTCAATGGGCATCGACGTTATGTATGAATGCACTAGACGAAGGCGATCTGAAATACTCAGCGGCGGTAACTGAGTGCCAGATTTGATGGGTGTCGTCGGAAGGCCGGAGAGAAAATCTGAATGCCTGGCAGTCGATGAACACCACGCCGAAGGCTACGACAGGTGAAATGACATACCACTCTCTCTTAACTAAGTTCGTAACCAAACCTTCAGGACAGTATACAAAGATAAGCAGATGCCCAAGGGCCTCTCCCCTCCTGGCTACCGCTCGAAGACCACCGTACTTCAATGTCTCAAGGAGGCGGGCATACTGCTGCTCTGCTTTCTGGGCGTCGTCGCGAATTTGCTGTTTCGACAGAGCAATTTTCTGGGAGGCCCTGAATGTGACGACGAGGTCGACCTGAGGTGGCATTAGCGAGGATGATGGTGGTTCGGTACAGGGAGGCAGCTCAACCTCCCTGACGCGTGTCTATAAGCGATGATGGGTGAATGATGTCGTTGGTGCCTCAATCGGGGCCCATTCCAAACGGGGATAGCCGAAAACTGACTCGTCCTCAACGTTCTGCACGTCCTCCATGATGACCTCCGATGCTGGCGACCAACGCATCGTCGAAAGTCTTGCACTGCGGCTACGACGGCGGTCAGTGCTCACAGGAAACTGTTTGTTTCTCTCTTATGATTCAACAGACAAGTCGTCGGTTCACGCGCATCCGCTCTCGAAACTCTACTGGTAATACGTCAAGTCGTCGCCAAAGCACGGTTCTCTAATTTCGAACAACTCGTGGATATCATTCGCTCTGTGGGCCGAAGACTCGTGGAGGCTCAGCCAAAAGGTTTGTGCGTTGTTGTGTCATTACACTGAGTTTTATCAAATTCATGCCCATAGAGCACTCTGTTGGTAATACCGTACGGAAGGTTCTGCATCATATTCGAGAGGAATACCATACTGCTACAAAAGGGACGACGGCCTCAATACCCGAATCATTTTCAATAGCGAAATTCGTTCTGCAGGGGCAGCCGCGGAAGCATATTACCATCACAAAAGCAGAAACGAAAGGCACGCTCAAGGAGGATGATTCAACAGATCCCGACTCATTTGCACGAGGACTAAAACCTGTCCTCATGGAAGCTATTCAAGATATATTTGACGAGCTGGAAACTGTGTACGACAACGTGTCAAAAAATGCCAAGGATCATATACATTCAGAGTAAGAGCATCGTTCCATGCACGACTTGATATTAAACTTGCTTCCAGCGAAATCATTCTTACTCTCGGCGCGTCGAGGACCGTAGAGACCTTCCTCAAGACTGCTGCACATTATCGAAAATACACTGTCATAGTCGCCGAGACAGCACCAACGTCCGTACCAAGTCTTCTAACACAATCTCGCCTTACTAACCTCTGTTTTCTAGTTACGGCGGCCGCGATTTAGCTGCATCCCTCTCGTCCGCGGGTATCTCAACGTTCCTAGTCCCCGATTCATCAATCTTCGCCCTAATGTCTCGAGTCAACAAAGTCATCCTCGGTGCCCACGCAATCCTTGCAAACGGTGGCATGTTTGCCACATCTGGTGCACAAATAGCCGCCACCGCAGCGCGAGCTCATAGCACCCCCGTTGTCGTCTGTGCAGGCCAATTCAAAGTAACCCCACTTTGGAACCTCTACCACGAATACGGAGCTTTGGATTTCTCCGATCCCAGCAAGGTTCTCGGGTTCGAGGAAGGTGATTTGGTGGACAAGGTGAACGTTGTCAACCCATTCTATGACTACGTTTGTCCGGAATTGGTCGATGCGTATATCACGAACGAGTCAGTGAACTATCTCTCTAGAGTGTGATGCATACCGATACTTTTCACGCAGTGGCGATCATCCTCCATCATCAATATATCGGTCAGTCGCTGCTTTTTTATTCCCGTCTCTGACTCATCCAACTACGCCACCAGGCTACTCAAAGAAACCTACGACGACGAAGATACAGTACTATAGATCCGACGATACATTACAGCAGCCAGTCATCCTATATCAGTATAATTAGAGTAGCGCTAGTGTTGTATACCATCCGACTATTTCTTGAGAATATCGAAGAAGGCCTCTTGTGGAAGCTCCACCGTTCCGACCTTCTTCATCCTTCGCTTCCCTTCCTTTTGGTTCTCTAGATGCTTCATTTTCCGCTCATAATGACCTACCCAACGTCAGTTCTTCGGTAGTCTTATTGTCAAGTACTACAACGCACCTCCGTACAGTCCCGCGGTGACATCAGCTCTCATGGCGGAGAGGGTTTCCCTGGCGATTACTTTTTTACCGATCGCTGCTTGGATGGGGACTTCAAAGAGCTGCCGAGGAATCACTTTATCTGTTCCGGATTGAGCCAGAATAAACATCAGGAATGCATCGGGGACTTACGAAGCTTCTTAACCCAGGCGCGACCGATCTTGTCCTGTGCGGATTTATGTACAACCAGCGCAAGGGCATCAACAGGCTTGCCGTTCAGTAAGAAAACCATCTAAATAACTGACGTAAGTACTCGTTTGCACAGGCGCCTTTGGTCTTCTCACCTTGGCCAGATCACTCTTCTGATATCCAGCATCCTCGTAACTATCAAAGATTGCACGGTCAAGACCGGGCTGAAAATAAAGTAGAAGATACACGCACTCAAAACTGGCGAACCCAGATGTCCGGCTCTTCAGCTGATCGAAAAAGTCGGTTACGATCTCGCTTAGAGGCATAACACAAGTGATGATAACCCTCGACGACGCCAGACCCGAACCAGCATCCAGATATCTATGATCTAGGTTCTCGGCTCGATGAATGAAACACAAGTCCGTGATCTCCCCAAAGTATTCTAGAGTGGACTGTCAGAAAGTTCGTCAGTCCGCAAGGAAGCATTCTTACCTTCCGGAGCGATTATACTCGCACTAACAACGGGCTCCTGAACCTCTTTGACCTTGCCCATGCTTTCGGCGATGTCTGGGAACTCCGTCGGGTTACTGATGAAATAGTCATTGCCCTTTGTCGGGATTACCTTGAACGGGACCGTCGGAGCCGTGATGATGATGTTTGCGTCGTACTCGTCCTCCAGACGCTGCCGGAAAACGTCCATGTGCAAGGTCCCCAAGAAACCCAGACGGCAGCCCTGCCCAAGAGCAGAGGAAGATTCACGTTGTATGGTTATACTTCTGTCGGTAAGAGTAAGCTAAGGAAAAGTGTCAGTGAAATGATGAAGGCTTATACGAGGAAGGAAGATACCCGCTTGATGGATTCTTCAAGCTTCGGGAAGTCGCTACTGTCTACTGGGAAAACTCCAGCATAAACCATAGCTTTCGATGGCTTGAAACCAGGCATAGGCTCAACGGGTGTACCATGGCGATGTAATGTGTCCCCGATGTGAGCTAATCTGTATGAGACACTGGCAACGACAGGCATTAGATCAACATCACTGACCTTCTGACGATTCCTTCATGTTGCAAGCAATATATCCTACCTGCCCGGGGTACAGACCATTTGTGGGGATTTCTTCCGGGTGCATTATCCCTACTTCTGTGATATCGTATCTTTTCCGTGTGTGACATGAAGATATTCTGTCGCCTAGACAGCTTCAGTCTAGGGACAATGGCACACACTCCAAGAAAGTCACCTTTCCGTAGAACTCCTCCTTGCACGCTGATCAAGGAAATGACACCTCTGTAACGATCGTACCTGAAAATATTCAATACGTTGTGTCGGCTCGTGAAAATAAGAAAACATACAGAGAATCAAAAAGAAATGCTTTCGGTGGCGCATTTTGATCTCCCACTGGCGGGGGTATTCGCTCGATGACAGCTTTCAAGACTTCCTCTACACCTTTCCCTGTCTTGGCCGATATGTGAAGAATATCTGCCGGGTCAATCCCAAAGGCAGCTTCCATCTGTGCAGCCATGAGCTCTGGTTGTGCGGCAGGCAGGTCGATCTACGGGACCAATGGTCGGTACTAATTCGCAGTCCGATGCAAGCTCTCACCTTGTTCAGAACAGGGATAATCTTGAGCCCTCGTTCTTTTGCTATATGGAAAACAGATATTGACTGTGCTTGAACTCCTTGACTGGCATCAACCTGGGAAAATATGAGACGGGGATGTAGAGACAACGGATGTAGTCCATACCAGCAACAAAGCTCCCTGACACGCAGCCAACGACCGAGAGACCTCCCACGCGAAATCTACGTGTCCCTTGCAGACTTTTAGTGAAGCGAAGAACAAGACAGCTGTAGCACCTCACCGGAGTATCGATAAGGTTTAACAAGTGCATTTTTTCTTCGTGCTTGTGGAACATACTGGCCGTTTGGGCTTTCACTGTGTGCGCAAATAGTAAGTCTTCTGGACGCTAGAAGAAAAATGGGCAGCACCAGTGATTCCTCGCTCTCTCTCCACCTTCAGCTTATCCAAAACCTGCTCATTCTTCCCTGTCCGCTTCTTTTGAATCGTCCCGGTAAGCTGGGAAGGTCACGTAAGGAAATGGAATTCTTGGATCCAGTAGGGAAATGGGAACCTCTAAGAGCCTAGTGCATCACGTTAGGTTAATGAAAGAGTATGACAAACAAGAACAGACCTATCCGCAAGCGTTGACTTTCCATGATCTGGGCATGAGTGTCACCATGTCGCTCTGTAAGGCCATAAGATGACACCGGCTCACCGATGTGTGCTATTATGGAGAAATTACTACAAGAATAGCTTCATTTATTATAATCCTTGCTCTCGTAGTATGAGGCCTACCGTATAGCGTCGCAAGCAAAATCTTCCATGCGAATTGGCACCTCGGGATTTCTGGCGGCATTCCATGGGGAGGTGGTGCTGAAGAGACGATGGTTGCCAGGCGAAACAACCCGCAGGCAGGCGGATCGCCATATGTATACCAAATTCATCGACATTAAGGGAAAGAACTCATTTCGTCCAAGGCAAGTCGAAGTAGAGAAAAAGAATGATACGGGACCCGGGTAAGCATACGGACCGGATATCCGGTACGTACCAGAGACGACCACAGCCCTTCCATCATCAGTCAAAGCGGCCTTAAGTTCAAAGAATATCCCCTTTCTACATGGCGATGGATTGGTAGAGTACATAGGAAAGAGAGCAGGTTAACGTTGTCGAAGCCATGTAAGACACCAGATAGCACTCATATAGAGTTGAATGGCACAGATGAACAGTCTAAGTAAATCATTATATTACAACGAGTGTCTATAAACACAAAGCTGAATCCTGGCCATGATGTAAACTTATGGCTCTACGATGATATATTACACGAAGTCATGATTACCGACTTGAAAACTAAGATAAACCAACGCCAAGGGGATCCGTATTACTACTTTCTGGCGTCTGGGGAGGTGTGCTCTCTCTCACTTTCGGTGTTTCAGCCAAGGTCAGTTCACTAAGATTCCCTTCGACACCACGAGGAAGTGAAGAGTGTAAAGCAGAGGGGACAGTTGGGTCTAAGGGAAGAGGGCTTGAAGGATTCAATGATTCTGAGGTCTCTGATTCTTTCAATGGAGACCCACGAATGGAACCCCAGGGGTTTTCGAATGGTGAGGGAAGGGCGAGTGAAGACGGGCCTGAACTTGGCATCGTCGACCAAGGATTGATCGTATTGGTACCCATCGATTGGCTTGGTTCCGGTTCTCCCCAAGCGTTAAGATTATCCCTCCCACGTAACTCCTCCGTCTTCGTATCATCCCCTCGGGGATCTTGGGATAAGCCCACATAAGCCTCCTGTACCGCTGAGAATGCCGCGGATGCGTTTAATGAGAGCTTCCCCCATACGGACTTGACCCCGCTACTCCCAAAGAAATCCGGCGTTTTCGGTGTTACACGGTTTGAAGAAGAGGCGAGGGCCGTAGAGGAACTGGCGGGTTTCATGGAGATGGCAGATGTGGACGTACCGAAGGGTTTGAAGCTATCTACCCGAGATGGAGGTCCAGGAAGTGGAAGTGGTTCTGTTATGGGAGAAGAAGAAGACGATGGAATCGGTGATATGCTTCGTGGCACGACAGATATGCTTGTGGAACGAGACGGTGACAAAGAGGGTGCAGGTGATTTGGATGGGGAGGATGGCAGTGGAATGGAGGAAGGTGTATTAGACCTTTGGATTGGATTATCCTGGCTACTCTCAACAGTTGCATCTACCCCCACCGCCTGTGCTGTGACCAGTCTGCCATTCATTTCTTCGTCTGTACGCCCATAAAGCTCATGCCAAAATCTGACATCCCTAGGATTGGGAAAGAGAACACCCATGTCTGCTTTCGGACTTCGACTCATGGGGTCATCCAAAGAAGGATCGTATGTGGCGTTCCGATTTTGCTCCAATTCGCTAGGTGAATTGAAGAAATCCCAAACACTGACTGTACGTTCGCAAGGTGGTGGCCCATCGCCGTCTCCCATGCGACGCTCCCTCTCGCAATTGAAAAGGAAAGTTCCGAATTGGCACGAATAAAGGTGGTAGTAGAGCTGATGGAGGAATCGCTCGTTGAATTCAAAACGTTCCGGAAACTGGCGCTGAATTTGTCTGACCGACTCCAAGAATTGATGGAACACCGGGCTCGTCTCTTTGATGTGATTCTGCGACGCAAATCGGTTTTGCATGGACGCCAAAAATGCTTGCGCTGCATCCGCGCCACTACCAGCGTTCGCATTTTCAAGCGCTGAGACGAAGAATTTGTCCGAGGAGAGGTGCCCGCATCGATCCAAGAATTTATGTCCGTATGACAACCAGTCCTTTTCCACGAGGATTTCAAATCCACGTATGGTGCGATAGAAGGGATCCAGGCAGAGCTGAGCAAGCGAGGAGAGTTGCGAGGTGCGATCCCATCCATCGGAGCAATGAATCAAAACATGAGAGGAGTTAACGTGGACGTTTCGAGCGATCAGAGCTGTACCCTCCAATATGGCCGATATATGACGCAGCCAACCAGAACGGCGAAGAGCTTGTCTATCCAAAACGGATATCCCCGAAACGTCGCTTGAGAGATCGGTGCTGATACTCGCTAAAATAGTTTCCGCTTCACGCAATGCTTCTACGACTTTCGCCAGAGATTCTCGCATTGCGTGAATGTGATCGATTCCAAGATAGACCTTTTTTCCTTCTTTGTAATGGTCCATATTCTCTGTTCCGGCGCCCTTCGCCGTATTTGCCATTGCATTAGTTGTCGGACGTGCATCAATGATAAGGTTGGTTGTCATTGCACCATAAACTGGGGCCTTTGATGCCCGAGATTCAGGCGAATGGTGTGAGTGAAAGACTGCTTCGATTAGCTTCTCGTCCTGGACGGATCGATTCTGTGTGATTCCAACCATAGGCTGACTCGACCGAGTTATGCTTCCCTGCACCCATACCAAGCATAATGAGACACGATACAGGAAAAGAAGTCAGTTGTCTCACGTAATTCGACCAGTGAAGATAGCTGAGGACTGGTATTCGGCATTTGCTCCTATACTTTGACGCATATTGGAGAGTAGTGTCACTGATCCTTGTTGGGACTACTAGTCTTGCGGGATATGTAGGGCAAAACTAGGTGTACTGAGGGTCATCTATATGTGATACCTGAAGAAACATTCACACTACCCACAGAGTAGTCCTTGTTGATGTCCGTGAATCTCCAAGCCTTGGATCGGGTCCCGACCCCCATGCGACCAAACTCTTCTCGGGAAGAATACAAAGACCACCCATCCGTTTGCGGAAACGGGGGTTTGGGGGTGTAGAAGAATGCGTACAGTTGCTGGACAGATGCTGATTGTTATCAGCAAGGGAGCCATGTGGAAAGAAGTAGGTTCGACGCACTTGCCACTGTGAGCTCTTTCACACTATCGAAAACATCAGTAGCATCAGACTCCCTCGCAAAAGACACCGTAAATGTCTCGAAAGTTCGTGAATTAAATGTCAAAGGGCACTGGCCCTGTATTGTCTGGGGGAGGCGCGTAACAAGTGATATCAGGGGATAGGGAACCTGAGATATAGTAAGTACGCAGTCAATAACAGCAGAATAATATCTCACCCAAAGCTCGCTCTCTTTGTCTTCATCATACTGAAAGATGAGGTGGTGAGCCGTAAGGTGAATCGTGCCGGTTAAAGTAGATCCGGATTTGGTGCAAGTGACACGTTCAACCTGAACGAATTTGTCAGAGAAATATTGTATGTATTTTGCAGTGAGCCGTACCTTGGAAACACGTATCGAGTCCATATGAAACGCCTAATGTCGTGGTCGGAGGACGAGCGGCAGTGGTTTGCTGCGATTCATGTGCTTGGGCCATAGGGCTGCAGACAAACAAGAGTCCGGTCCGAGTTACCGTACTCGTCCTTGGCTTCGAACTTCTACATGTCCGTGATTTTTTATGCTTTGACTGTGCGACTGGTAATCGCACTGTGTACCCGAACTTTCTTTCAGCCAGATGAATATTTTCAAGCCCTTGAACCAGCTCATAATATCGTATTTGGGTACGGGAATCTTACATGGGAATGGCTAAACCCACTCCCCATCCGAAGCATTCTGTATCCGGCTTTGAACGTACCCGTTTACTGGGCGTTAAAGGTTACTGGGATACATGCAATTAGACCCTGGGGTGATTTTCTTCTGGTATGCTGCTCATGACAGCTTGCTTCCTCTATTTTATGAAATTGACTTAGATCACTGGGCCGCGTATCTTACACGGAGCACTAGCGGCAGGCACCGACATCTGGATCTGCTCCCTGACTCGACGAACAATTGGGGACCGGTATGTGTCTACTTCCGTAAGTTTTCTTTTCTTCGTTCTGCCTCCGTACTAATGCACGTGCCAGTTGTTCTTGTCGCTCACTTCGTTCTTTCACGCCCTCTCACTCTCACGGTCGTTTTCGAACTCCCTTGAGACGTCCTTGACGACCATCGCCTTCTCATACTACCCTTGGGATGCCAGCACAAGATTAAGCCCCCAACTGATATACAACAGGTACTTCGAGATTATTGCAAATCATTTCTACATTCATATGGTCCAGATCGAAGATACGGAAAAGTCTCGCGTTTGCAGCTCTTGCTTGTGCCATCCGGCCGACGAACGCAGTGATTTGGATCTATCTATTTTCCAACTTGGTTTGGGCTCTTCGGGGCTATCGGCGGACTTTACTCCTCCTTCTTTGTGATGCTATTGCTATAGGGTAAGCTTCGTACACGACTCTGAAACCTATTTTAACACCAAGAACCATAGAACGCTTGTTCTGACATCTGTCGTTGGGCTGGACTGCGTATATTACGGAAATTTTACTTTTGCTCCAGTCAACTTCCTCATCACAAATCTGTCCGGCGTTGCCTTATTCTATGGTGGAAGTCCTTGGCACTACTACCTATCTCAAGCCCTTCCGATACTTTGCACCACTGCATTACCTTTCGCCGTCCACAGCTTGTACACGCAAGGGAGTGGAAGCAACACGGCTACGAGGACCATGTGGAAAATGGTGGCGTGGACGATAGGCGTCTATTCTTTCACAGGGCACAAAGAGTGGCGTTTCATCCACCCGTTACTTCCTATCCTTCACGTACTGGCTTCTCAGTCTTTGGTCGATCTATCCGCGACGACTGCAAGGACGAATCCCAAGCCTCGTGTGTCAATAACTTCCTATTTTCCACCGGTTCGCAAAGAATTCCTCGCAATTCTCCTGGTCCCTATACCAATTGCGGCATACGTCGTATCGTTATATTGCAGTAGTCCAATCAGTGCCACATCCTACATCAGGGGCATACCTAGCAACGAGCTCCAAGGCGGGAGCATCGGAATTTTGATGCCTTGTCATTCTATGCCTGGTCAAGCGTACATTCATCGCAAAGAGCTCGAGAACGGGGGAATGTGGGCCTTGGGTTGTGAGCCTCCTCTCGGGTACGCAATTCGATGGGTGTATTGACTATGACTAAACTGGGAACACAGACGGCAAGATCTATCTACATATCGTGATCAGACAGACGTATTTTTTTCTTCGCCATACCAGTATTTGATAGAACGCTTTCCGCCTGCGGTTGATCCAACATTTCCTGTCTCTCCATTTCCCACTTCGCCTGCCGGCGCTTCAACCACCCATGTATACCCCTGGGTTCACGAGTGGCCCCGCCACCTAATCTTTTTTGGTGCTTTGCTGAGAGAAGAAGGCATAGAGGACCTATTCATTGGAAAAGGATATGTGGAGGTATGGCGTCGAGGCCGATCTTGGGAAGGCGATGGTGATGAACGGAAAGGCGGTGTCCGTGTCTGGAAGTGGATGGGGTAGTTCACAAAATAGTCATAGGAATTGATCAAGATGATTCATTGGACCTTTACGGGCTGATGAGAGTGGAATTTTTGCGAATGAATGGTTGAGGAACAGTGGGATGGCGCATGTCAGGCCTGTAACGGCGCTTTCCGAATGAAAACGTGAAGATCTGGTCTCAGAGGCATGTTTTCAAAATCAATTGGAATCGGATAGAGCATGTTCAACGCATTTTCCACGATAGTCCGTCGAGAAAATAACCCTCTGTTGAATAGGATTGAGATGAACAAACGAATAATAGATTTTAGTATTACCATGTACAAGATGAGCACCCTAGATTTCGCTGTGTCGAAGTCGAGATCGTCCAACCACGGAGGGAATTTGTAAGTGGGAGTGCCGTGCAGACTGGAGTGTTGTGTTGGCTAGGTAAACGAGTGAGAGACGCCCTCTGATATTCTAGTCCGATAGAGAGTCAATACCATGGAGTTTACTCGACGCCTTGGTCGTTGCGGCAGAAGGGGAAGAAAAGGCTCCATAGACTACGAAGGGGATATTGTATCGTTCGTCAGAAAGGGACTCAACCCGAAAAAGACGCATGAGCTGTTACCAAAGAACGCACAGCGTTTAATGTCGGTGTCTGGTAGGAGGATTCCATTTTTATGCGTATGTGAGAGTAGATTAAGGAGGAGGGGTCTCCTCGTACAAGGGAGTAGGGGGTACAAGTTGTGGAACCCACGAGGGATTGAAATCCCGCTATAAAAACGAAAAAGTCGTGGAACCCAAGGAGGCGAAAGCCAATAATAGAGCACACCAAAATTGGACATACCAGTTAAAATGTATAGTAAGATAGAACAGCCTTTTCGCTGGCTTCTCGAGGTGTTGAGCATGGCCTTCAGTTTCCCTGAACGTCCCCGCACAACCCGGTGCGCACATTCCCAGCCATGTCTCTTCGATAACGAACTAATCAAAAGAACCTTCGCCCGTGATGGGACCGTCCGTTCATAATCAAGCGCTGAGAAAAAGTCACCACCTTCGTTAATGATTAGTACACCGATTCGACTGTATATCCAGTGTTCCGCAATTACAGCGTCCTTTGATTATGATCGGCCAAGGCGGCAACGGAGGTTACACCCCCACAAAATACACAAATCACCTGAAGAAATTGAATAACCGGGAGGATGGGCTGTGGTCACGAGAAGGAAGGACCTGAGTACAAAACCAATCAAACCGATAATTGAGTGTATTACTTGTTGCGGTTAAATAAAGACAGAAACCAAAAAAAGGGTTCCCAGAACGTTCTTGAAGGCCTGGTCCCGATTCAAAAGGGAAGCTGCGTGTGCCGTTTTGGAATTCTAGGGCAACCCAGTGGAGCCCTCTGTTGCAGCAGACCGTCATCGAGCGCCAAGATGTATAACACCATTGAATATCGTCGACAAAGTTTATAGATCACTAAATGACGGTCAACTCGGATCGACCAGTTCATAGTAAGTAATTACTGAATCCGCCACCGCCGCGCCACAGAGATAGTGAATATTCCCGCAGGAGGACTAGCGACCGAGAGAAAACTTTGAAAGCCAAAAGGTAGGGAAAGCCGTTTTCCCAGAACATGGACGCGTCGAACAAGACATTCTTCAGCGTGATCGTTTGAAGTCGACCTGATTTTGGCATCAAAATCCGAAGGCACTGTCAAGGCACAAATCAAACCACAAGGTATGCAATTGAAGACGCGACAATAAGGGGGCATTCTCCACATACCATCATGTGCTATATAAACGAGGCCAACTAACTAGATTCATGACCATTTTGGAAACGGGTCAGTTGCGGAGATGAAAGCTAGCTCTCTGAGTTCAAATTCACATCACGAAAAATCTCTTCACTTAGATCTCGGTTCGAAGAAACTCATTTCTGGACTACACTGGGGCGCTAAACATTACAGATAAACAAGCAAAAATAATTATAGATATAATTGTCTAGATACGTGACCTCTAAGTGTCTTCACAAAGAACTCCCCAATTTTCCCACTGCACTCGACCTTCTTGGATATCAACTAGTCTGCGCCAGAGTGCGCCTCCCACTGGTCCTAACCCTTTCTCGTGGGGTGGCAACGTCAAATCATCGCCTTCAAAGCCAATCCTGCCAACTGGAGCCACAATAACTGCCGTTCCCACTCCGAACGCCTCCAGTAGCTTGCCTGCGTCACTCAACTTCTTCAGCTCGGACATAGTCACCTTTCTCTCCTGCGTATGGAGCTTAGGCAACCCGTTCAATTTTGTCCGGCCGTCATTGTGTGCTTGCATGAGCTCCAAAACGGACATGCGGGTCACTCCAGGAAGAATTGTACCGTCTAGCTCTGGAGTAGCGACGTCTACGCCATCATCGTCGTCACGCTTGATGACAACAAAGAAATTCATGGCGCCTGCCTCAGTGACGGCATCTCCAAGGAGCCATAGGATCTGATCGTAACCTCTCTTCGCCGCGATACGCTGGGGAAGGAATCCAGGAGCATAGTTTAATCCAAGCTTGTGACCACCTGTTCCTCCTGGCCAGGCACGCACGTTTTCATTCACGGCAAGAAGAGAAAGTGGCTTCGGGCCTGTACGGAAGTAGGGACCCGTAGGGGATACGATCACGTAGAGGAGTGCTTGATCGGAAGCGGCAACACCCAAAGCAGCGCGTGTTCCAATGATAGTAGGACGGATGTACAAGCTGTGTCCTTCGGCAGTGGGTATCCAACGCTGTTCAACCATAACTAGGCGCTTTATCAATGCCAGGAGAGCATCTGTGTTGAATGGCTGATCCACGAGCCCGAGTTAGTTGCAAGATTTCGTTGCCGAATTCGACGGGGGACTTACGGGTAAAGCAACACGTTCTGCAGACCTCGCGAGACGTGCCATATTTTTCTCAGGTCTAAACAAGCGAGGCTTCCCATCTGGGCCCACGTAAGCCTGTGGTCGACGGTTAGCAAACCAGTACAGTTGTACGATCATGACGCACATACCTTCATTCCCTCGAAGAGATTTGTACAGTACTGGAAGCAAGAGCTCATAGGATCCAGACTTAGAGGCGCATATGGTTTTATTTCGGGTGTGGACCATCCCGTTGAAGGCTCGAAGCTGACAACCAGCATATGGTCAGTGGTGACCTAAAAGTAAGGATAAATGAGTATGACATTGATGCTGAAGTTGAAGAGAGGCTCACAGCTCCAAAAACCAACGACTCGTTATCCGGTACAGGCTTCAAGGAGTCGGCAAGCGTAATGGTGAGCTCTGATGCCTAGAAATCGAGTCAGAAATTCAAGCCGCTCACAAAACGTTCAGTAGTATGCGCACATCAAGATCCGGAACGCTAGAAACACCCTCAAGGACGCAGTTACCGACAGATTTCCAGAGAGACATTTCGTTTCGAGTGAAAAGTGAGTGGACGGGAGTGGGAAATTATCGTGGTGAGTGACAGAACGACGATCGCCAGGGAAAACTTTCTTCAATTTTTTATTATCTTATCATAGATGTATTTTTTATCACATCAGCGATCGGACTTTCGGAGCACACACGTAATGTCATCGGGCGAAAACATGGAAGGCCTTTCGGAACTGCCTCAATTTTCTCTATTGCAAAGCCTGAGTACTGCTACAGACTCCACATGCGAAGTCTGAGGGAACAAATCAAATCCTCGGAGGCTCTCTAACACATACTTTTTCCCTCTCGAATCAAACTCTACTGCCCTCAAAAGCAGCCCGATATCTCTCGCCTGCGTATGAACATTACAGCTCACATACACCACCGTCTGCGGAAGGAAGCCAACCAGTTGATTGATAAAGTTCATATCTGTACCCTTTCGAGGCGGGTCGATAACCACCGCTGTATGTTCCGGAGGAAATTCCTTGACGACGTCAAAAATATTTGCCGCGTCACCTTTTCTGAATGAACATTTCGTCGAGGGGATGTTGTTGAGTCGCGCGTTACGCTTGGCGTACATGATCGAATCTGCAGAGAGTTCTATACCTGATACGACGTCGAAATAGGGCGCCAGAGTGAGGGCGAATAAGCCCGCTCCACAGTAAGTATCGATAAGATGAGTCGGCTTTGAGATGATGCCAGGGGGGAAGATAGCTTCGCGAATATATTGTGTGAAGGTGGGAAGAATGGAGTTGTTATTTTGGAAGAACGATCCCCCATTAAATTCGAAAAATGTGTTATCCACACGTTCTCGCACTGAAGCATTATTGTTCGTTATGCAGATCTTGGTGTTCATCGCATCGGCGAGCTCATCGGGCGTCAGGGACGAAGATAAGGGAAGAGGCACATCGGTGTTTAAAGATTCTCGCAAAAGTAGGGTTGAGCCTTTCTTGAACGTTGAAAGAGTACTGACAAAAAAGTTAGCTTGGATGCCCCACACGGGAGAGCAGATAACACACTCATGGATTTTCTTTCGAGCGATAGGTAACGTCTCGTTCAAAACGGGAGTGGCTATGGGGCATTCCTGAGAAGAAGGTCAATGACGAGTCCGTCTATCGGGCATCCACTTGCCTCGATGTCGACCACACGCGGTCTAGAGGCATCATTGAAGCCAATACAAAAGGGATCGCCGGGAGTGCCGTTCGATTTCAACTGGAAGTGCGGTGTAATTTTCGTCCGGTATCCATACTGCAGCGGCGAGCCAATCGTCGGCAGAATTTCGGGTACCTCAGAATCAGGGAGTTCTATAACAGCATAAGCTGCTATTTTGCAGTAAGATGCGATCACTCACTTGAGTACTTTTTGTACGCGTTGAGCACGACGTTTCTTTTGAACTTCAGTTGATTCTCATAAGAAACCATCTGTACCATGCTCAGAAGCAATACCAATGAATGCGTGATTACATTTCTCACCTGACTCTGACACCCTCCGCACGTCCTGAAGTATTTGCACTTGACCAAGCTCTCATCCCTGATCTCCAAATTGGGTTCCACAACTTCCAAGAGGTCGCAAAGCGAGTGCAGTCTCTCATGACGATGCACCTTGACACGAACTGTTTCGCCCGGGAAACAGAAGGGTATAACCAATACCCACGGCCGGCCTTTTGATTCGGGCGCGAGAGCCAATGAAGTTGCTACCATTCGAAAATTTAGAATCAATAATCTGAACGAAGCGCGAGCCACATACCATTTGAGCACATATGAACAACCTTCACCTCGAGCTCCTCGAATTTCTCGAATGGTGAGGAGAATTCCGTCTCTGATGCTATAGCCTGATCCACGACGTCCTTTCCCAAAAGTGCCACGATATCTTGCCACTGGACATCTTCTGGGGAGCAATGTTCTGGCATAGTTTTGCGTAACCTTCGCATCTTCTTGTCGGCCTTTTTGCTGCTCTTCTTGTCTACTCGTACTTTTTTGGTTGGGGGTGGCCCAACAGCCGGCTCGTCCCCCAGTTCCTCGACAGTCCTAACATGCCCTGCATGACTCTCGCTACCCATAGTTGCCACTGGAGTCATCGTAGCATCGTTCAAAGTTTCATCCTGAATCTCCTTCGCAACTTGACTCGTCTCGATTGGAGTCTCCTTCGAGTATTCGACCTGAATCTCGACCGTTTCGAGCTCCTTCACTACTGCAGCAGGTTCAATAGTATTCGATGCCATCGCGTCCAGGGTTAAGATTTTGTGATGAGTTAGAGGCCCCAATTTCCCCGCGTCTGTAGGTGCTCGGCTAAATGTTGGCTTGAAGATTAAAGGCTCAGATTTGAGCTTTGCCCGTGTGCTGGTGGTGTAGTAGCGGAATAGAGAGAGGCCCCGCCGGCGACAAAACATGCACAACGCACGGTACGACGAGAACGCAAAGGACAGAAACGGAAGGTAGAAGGCGGGGTATGAGTTTTTATTGCCGACTCCTACCTATTTGGGAATACACTACCTTTGATTGGTTCAAAGTCGACTAGAAAACTACGTACTACATGGTTAGTTGGATTAGAGGGTATACATGGTGGTGGTAAACTGTAGTGTTAGGGTATAGCATGCGAAATGGTATCGTAAAAAGATCGAACGGTAATAAAAACTAGAAATGCGAATGAAAACAGAAGAGGAAAGAGACGGCATTCTAAACGACTTTTGTGTGTTTCAAGACGCTACAAAAAATTCCCGTAAGAACATGCCAAAAACAAAGAACAAGCCACTCACTGGTCCAGCGCTTCTTTGTCGACATGTGGATCCTTGCCATCGCCCACCATAATCTTGAGGCCTTTGCTCGGAACGCCATTATTTAGGACATGCATCCAACCAGGACCCGGAGGATATACCTCTGGTGTCGGGGGTCCGGTAACAACGAGGCATTTTCCCTCAATAACTACGTCCAGATACACTAGCCGAGAGTTTGCGTGGACTCCATGCGTCACATATCCATAGTCAATTAGCGCGACTGTAATTTCAGGAGTAAGAAACATAAAGATATGCAAAGGTAGAACGCACGTACCCTTTATACTAATAGGTTCCGTGTCTCCAAATGTGACACACACGCGTATCTTCTGCCCGTAATGTATCTGCTTCGGCATCCGGTCAATGGTCGGTCTGGGCATATCCATGTAAGGTGGGTGGAGCCACTCTGCCCTGTACTCTGTCCCATACTTCACATCGCTACGGTCCAGGTTTGGATTGCTTCCTGCGATCATGACACCACCGGACGGCGTCAATGTAGCCACACTATGATACAACCGCGCAATGTCACTTGTAACGCCAGTAGATGAAAACCGCTTGCCAGATTCAGCGGTGGGATCATATATGATGGATTCGAAGACTGGGTGATCGGCGTTGGAAGCTCCGACTTGGTCCTTAGTGTTGCCGTAGCCGGCTATCCCAGAACCAGCGCCGTTGACAATGACAACCTGACCTGTAGGAAGAAGTACAGCATCTGCCATAGTTCGAGCTTGAGGCATAGTTTCGCCTTGCCAACCTTTACTGATCCCTTCGTCCGTAAGAAGTATCCGGAAGCACAGCGAAGAGGCAGGATTTTGCGAGGAGATTTCGTACGAAGCCTTCTGATCATCGACGGTGGACCCACCGCACAGAAGAACTTCCGGCGCATAGTCATTCTCACTTGACAAAGGAAGAAGCACGCCAGTGCCAGTCATGGGATAGGTAACTCGAACGCCGTTAGGAATCTGAGGAAGCCTCCGTTCCGTGTTGGTCTTCCAGTCGTAAATCATGGCGTCACGATTAGCTGCTATGAAGACTGTGCCGTCCGGGAGTGAAAACGCGATAGGAAATAAGTTGGAATTGAGAGTGTCGACAAGGAATGGGGAATGAATCGGCATGCCCTTCGATCCGTGTATCGATTTGGGAGGCCAAAACTCAAAGGTAGGATTATTCACGGTAGCGTTATTGATCCATCCACCTTTTTTCGAGCCTCCGATTATCATGGCGGATCCATCCGAAATGCGAATAACGGTATTGTACCATCGAGGACTAGCAATTCGAATCTTGGAATGATCCTCGTAGATATCGCATTTATCGACGGACGCGTGATCACAAGGGTCGAAAAGACGAATAGCTTGCAGTCCATTGGTGTCGCCAAAATCGGCGGCAGAAGTACGATCCACGACAACTGGATTACCGCCAACGTTGATCAGTTGCCCATTACGAAGGAAGGTGCCACCTGCGCAGAAAGAATTCGACTTCAAGCGGAGAGGTTTGAGAGAGTGATTATCGAGATTGTATAGTGCGCCCCAAGCGGGGTGCCCGTCGACATCGAGAGGATTGTGTTCGACTTTGTCGATGATGATCGCGTGCGTATTAGAAATTACCGCCAGCTGCATAGCATTAACTCCGGTCTCGCCCTTTTGAATAAGCTTCCAGGGTGGATTGGCTGGTGCCTCTTCCATCAAGTTGAGAAAAGATGAAGTTGCGGGAAGACTATGCTGTACAGGTGGTGTAGCCGACAATGACGATAGTGATTGTTGAGTAACGACGAAGGCGTCGATATCCATAACAGAACGAGAACCGGGATGAAGCTCTTGGTCGGTATTCTTGATCTTCAGGATGTGCTTCCCAGGCTTGAGACCGGATACACTAAATATCCTTTGAGCCTTCCTTGACACAGAGCTCCAAGAATCGACCTGTTGCACTATTATCCCATCCAGGTAGACATAGTGAGCGCCGTGATACCTGCCAACATTCCCAAACCATTCGATTCCGGTACCAGTGAACGAAAATGTGACTTCAGCATGTTTGTCATTCGTTGTTCGGGTAGACCCTCGATAATGGTCGCCGTGATAGGACTCCGTCCAGTGTCCGCGGTAGAGAACCAATGAAGATGATGAATCGTAAGCTTTCGAGCCGGGCGGGATGTAGAAAGGCGTGAAGGCAGTGATATCGGTTGACCCTGGCGTAGTATGCCCATTCCAGGCAGGGTCAGCCGCTAGAGTGCAAGTCAAGAACGCCAAAGAGAAAGATATCGCGTAGACGAGATATCGAGATAGAGCCATCCGATATTACAGAAACCGATGCACGAGTAGATGGTGGTAGTAAGGAAGTAAGAGGTTTGAACGCGAAAGCTGAAGATCGCCGCGCGTGTCCCGTGATGCGTCATTTGTTTGTATCCAACACTGAAGCCAAGCTGCCCATTTTTTTTCCATCAGTGCACGTTGAAAGGACTAGAACACACTCAACCAAACGGCTCACTTGCAATGGTCGCAACTCACGCTCAACAACCTTCCTCATCTACCTCGACTGCACCCAAAAAGAACCGGCGAAAATTAGGCAAGAAAACGTCCAAAAATGCAGATGCCGACCAGGATATGCCCGACGCTCAGCCCGTCCTAGGTGCAGGGGATGACGACGAGCTGATGATTGACGTCGACTCCGTTACGATACCCCAACCCACAGCAGCACCAACTTTTGAGCCATTACCTGCCAATGCCGATAGAACGATACTCAAGTCGGAAACGAGGCGGATACCTATACCGCCACACCGGATGACGCCTCTCAAAAAGGATTGGGTATTGATATTCGGGCCTCTTACAGAGATTCTGGGGCTGCAGGTGCGGATGAATGTCCAACGTAGATGTGTCGAGGCACGAGTAAGTTTGGTCCGGTTTTCTATCGAATACTCCTTCATCCCGACTACAGACGTCAAAACATACCAAGGATATTGGTGCGATACAGAAAGGCGCTGACTTTATTAAAGCCTACGCGCTAGGATTTGATGTTAATGTACGGGTACTCACCATTCCCCACCATTCGTCCTGCTGATGCGTCTGTAGGATGCCATCGCTCTTCTTCGTCTTGATGATCTCTACCTTGACTCATTTGAGATCAAGGACGTGAAAACCTTACACGGAGACCATCTCTCACGAGCCATTGGTGAGGATTTCGCCCAATTACAATTATGTTTTACTCATCTTTTCATCCTGCAGGCCGAATCGCGGGCCAAGACGGCAAAACAAAATTCACAATCGAAAACGCTAGCAGAACACGTATAGTTCTAGCAGACACGTACGTATTTTCTCTGCGTACTTTTGGTCAAGCTCAATTCATTCGCATCTGGTAGAAAAATACACATCATGGGATCCTTTCAAAATATCAAAGTTGCTCGGGACGCTATCGTCTCGCTTATTCTGGGATCTCCACCCGGAAAGGTGTATGCTGGCTTGAGGACGGTTAGCAGCCGCATGCGACAACGAGCACTGTGATCATATCCATACATCATGCATGTATACTACACTACTTAGAGCTGTATGGCTATTTACCTTCCTCGTAATGTAACATAGGATACACTGGAAACAACATGACCATTCGCGGATATCTCACATTCGGGATTGCGTGTACAAAGTATCTAGAAGCGTGTTGGCACCAACGCAGGCTCAAGTACCTTGGAGATCTCATAATTTTTTTGCTAGCGAAAATGTTCCTTGGTGGGTGGATAATGATAGCACCGATGAGCAGACATTACCCTCCGCATCTGCTGTCACGATCAAATCTTCTTTTACGAGTGGCCGAAATCATGCCTAACTCAAAAGATAGCATTGAAGCGCACAGTATGAGCATAGATAAAAGCATGGATGTATAAATCATACAATCCGACGTCTATGCCTTCTTCGCCAGAGCCTTCCTGACGAGATCCCGTCTCTGCTTCTTCAACAGCTGCACCTCGAACCGTCCAAAGTCATTGAGCTTCCGCCTCTGCTCGAGCGCTGCCCGCTTCGTCGCCCACTTGCTGCCCTCCCACTTGGCGATGGTAGCTTCCTTCTCGAGCTGCTTTTTGATGACACCTGATCCTGCACCGCGGGGGAGTTTGGTGAGTTTGTGGGGCGTTAAGGTGAGGTGCTTGTAGGGGAAAGCCTGGCGGGGAACGGAGGTGGTAGGGCCATCGATTATTGCCTGGATACGCGCCGTATGAGCATCGTGATAAAGCTCATGGAGGAAAGAAAACGCACCCGGTTGTGGTCAATTATTTCAACAATGACTGCAACCTGACCGGCGCTGGGGCCAGATTTGAGTAGGACCACTAACAGGATCGTCAAAAATATGTTCACAATACAAGACTGTTGAACGCACCACGGCCCACCTCGACGAAACGCTTGAAGTTAGATTCCTGGACACAGAATATCAGCATATGCACTCCTCCGTCAAACGTCATCCAAGTTGGAATCCTTCAATCCATCCTCTTCCACTTCGCTTTTCCGCCCAAAGTGACATAGTCTGGCCTAAGAGCATGAAAGGATGCCTCACTCACCGACATGACGGATAGTTTTGGGTCTTGATGATGTCGACGGCGACGGCGAGATTTTTCGTTGGCGTTGAGGAGGGTGGGAACAAAGTATTTGGACGTGCTTGGATTTCGGGAGAGTCGGGCCGGACTCCAGCTTTACAGTGCAATTCGCGCTTCCTCTGCTCTACTACTATCTACTGCCATGACATCTTCCAGTCATCTAGCCGAGGGTGGCCCTGAAGGTTTAATGACATCTTCAGTCCGTATTTTTATAATCTACTGACTCGTACCCAGCTCTTCGTGCTCTCTTCAACGCTATCGAACCCGGCGCCGACAAAAACCTCTCTCCGGAGGCCCTTCAACGTCTGTCTGAGAAACTGACTGAGTTCTCAGGAGCCGTGGATGCCGCAAAAGATACCTTGAATGCAAACAGTGGGGGTGAGGTATGTTCACGCTGGATAGAGCGAAATAGCTGCTAATGAACAGTTATACAGCCGCACCTAAATGAAGAAGGCCTCCCCATTATCGATATCAACGAGCCTGATCTCGAGGTTGGATCATCTTCGGATGTACCGTTAGCTGAACCCGATCTCATTCCACTATCCTCACTGTCTCCCAGAGAACTTGAAGTCCGGAAACGCGAACGGGATCGGATATTGGATATGCTAGAGACGGAGGAGGAAATGTTGGAACGAAAAACGAAGGAGGTAGCAACAGAACGGAGGCGTGAGACTCTTCAGAACATGAAGGAAGCCAGCCGTGAAGGGGTTAAGGATTTTGCACAAACGCGAGAAATGCAGAAGAAGATGGGGAAAGCGCTGCTGCGTAACATGGCCGAAGCCAGGGAGAAGGAAGCAAAAGAGAAGATGGAGAGAGAGGCGGAAGATTTGAAGAAGGAAAAGGCGAAGGCGAAGAAAGGTCCTCAAAAGACAGTTACGTTTGCTGAACCCGAGAAAGAGGAGGACGAGGAGGAGGCGGAACCGATGCATGAATGGGGCGACGTGGCTCAAGGAAGACTGACCTCGGCCAAACGACCCACACTGCTTTCAAAATTGAATGACAGCACTCTCCCCATGAAGATGTCAGTGGTCGAGCGAGCGCCCGGCCAGTCAAACCCACCTCCAGAGCCGCCCCAAATTCTGGCTGACTCTGATGACGAATCTGAGCCTCCGCTATCTGAAGGCGGGTCGTCATCGGATAATCCTTCTGATGGAGACGAAGAAGTGGAAGAAGGTTTCGATATGGATTATGCCCAGCACCAACGCGAGATTGCCTTGGAGTACCACAAGAAACGACAGACCATTGGCCGCGACGTCTCTCTGGCCATGCGGTCACATACACACGAAGAAGACGAGGATGTAAGGCCAAGTTTGTCATTTTTACCGTTGTTCATTGAAATCATAATATTTAGCAGGAACAACCAAGCAGTTCTGCACCCAGGAAGAAAACACCATTATCACATTTCAAGTCCGAACGACTCGCATCCTCCTACGGCGCTTCTTCCTCCTCATCATCATCATCTCCTGCGTCTCAATCGCTTGGCGCTGCCGTCCTCCCTGTGTCAGGCGCAGAGACCCTACGCAACGCCGTCCGCATAGGCAAGCTCGACTCGGACAACCGGCTCGTGGGAGGAGCGGAGAGCGACAGCGAGGGGGACAACGAAGCAGTCCAGGAAATCATCCGGCTCCTTGAGAAGGGGGAAGCGTACAATGTCGGACCGAGTAAGACCCAGGGTAGCAGTACGAAAGGCTCCATCCTCCCCGAAAACCTGCCCCCACTACCAGCAAAGACGAAATCGTCAAAGTTCAAGGCTGGGCGGCCGGCCACGCCTTCGTCTCAAAGTGATTCATCCACGCCTGTATCGAAGGTACAGAGGTCGTCACCCAAGCTCCCACCTGCTGCTACGAATGCCCTTCCTTCGGACTCGTCGTCTTTCCCTGCAGGAGACGTGATGTCCATGATTGTCGAATCGCCTTCTTTCCCACAGCCTCAAACAGCACCGACATCGCGTCCCACAGTGATGTCGTCTGCAGTAAGGGAGTCATCTCAGCCTCAGAGGAGAGAGCCATCTCGTCCTCAAAGACCACCTACTGTAGTGCCTGTGTCTTCTATGGTGAAAGAAGCCAATCCATCGGGAAATCAACCGGTTGCAGAACGCAACCCCCCCAAGAAAGTATCGAGATTCATGGCGGAGAGATCGTAGTTTTCTTTAGCATTACTTACTGTTTGTATCATACGTCGCAACTGATCTAATAAGTTCACATCCGCACAGGCTTGAGATTCATTATCTTCCGGCTTAGGATATGAGCGCTTACTGGCAGCAGCTTGCCTGCAAATGAAACCGAGCTATGTATCAGAACAGGGGGTATATGACTTTTCGGGGTTTGATTCTGTCGTAGACTAAGATACAAATGCAAGTGTGATATTGAACATTGGAGCAATAGATGCGAGAGTTGTAAAGTGAAGTATAAAGAGAGCCTTGGCGATGAATTCGTACGTAATCTACGGGTCACCACGGGTGTTTGAGGAGAATAACCCATTGTTGCAAAGTTGGAAAGATGTCGAATGTCTATATGCTACCATCGCTTAACCATGTCTTCGAGTTCCGAAACGACTTCAGACATGGTTGGGCGTTTCTCGTGTTCGTGGGCCCACATGCGTTCGATGAGATCGACGACATCAGGACACCACTGTTTTCGAAGACCGGATATCGAAGGACTACATTGAGTGCATCGTTAGCTAAAGACCTAACAAAGCAACATCGTAAAACATACCGTTGGCGTTTTGTTCCTACGATCTCGTAGATTGCATGTTCGTTCATGCCCTAAGTGATACATTCAGTATAGGTAGAAACCGCGTAGATGAAAGCGATGAATACCTCCCAAGGGAACTTCTTGGCCGGCTGATGCCATTGGAGCATCTCCCAATACACCATAGCACAAGAAAAGACGTCAACTTTATGATTGTACTTGGGATGGGCATGCCATAGCTCTGGAGCCTGCCAATTGACCGTGCCGACTAGGCTCCGAACCATGGATCGAGTAGATTGCTTGACCTTGGCCAGACCAAAGTCGGCGATTTTAGCAATCCCTTTCGATGTGATGAGAATGTTCGAAGATTTGCAGTCCCGATGGATGACAGACGGCTTTCTGAGATGGAGATACTCTAGACCCCGCGCGATGTCTAACATCATAACCAACTAACGGACATATTCAATGACTGGGTCAAATATGAGAACAACACAACACTTACAACTTTATGCAAGGAGGGTGGGTGGACGTTACGAATATAATCAAATAGATCACCGTTCGAACAAAGCTCGCTAATCATCATAACCGGAACCTCTTTGGTATTCTCGGGAACGCTGACACCAAGCTGTCGATAGAAATCAGCATATGATGCACAGTAGCATGACAAATAACATACAAAACGAACTATGTTCGGATGGTCAAAGCCTCCAAGCAATTTCAGTTCCTTGATATCCACTAGCACAAGATCAGTACATCACAGAAAACCCATAGCTGACAACTTACTGGCAGTGAGCTGTCCTCGGAATTCTGATATAGCGATTCTCCTACCCTTGAATTTACCTATGAAAACATCCTTGAACCCGCCGCTGCCAATCTTCTCCAATTTCTGTAGCTTTTCAGGAGGAATCTCCCGGTCCTCCAAGCCGAGTGTACCAAGGTCCAACTCCAGTTCGGGCTCTTGGGACACCTGCGGAGTACGCGGCTCGTCTGTATGGACACGCTCAGAGTGAAGGAGAACGGGCGAGGAGACGGTGTCAGAACTATTGAGCCTACGTCGCCGCCGTTTGATGGTGGACGGTGGGCGCACGGTACCAGAGGAAGACCTCGATGAGATCGATTGCTTATCCCGCCATTGGAGGAGTGCTTCCGCAAGCTGAGGTTTAGTACCTACAGGCTCTAAGTCGCGGACTTCACATAGGCGAACGAGGTCGTTTCTCCGCAAACGGACAAGGGTCTTTGTTGTAGCAACGGTAAGATCGACTAAGAAGAAAGTTAGAACTCGTCATGTAGGATGTCATAACAAGAGGAATACCGTCATCATCTTCCTCATCGCCGTCCTCACCGCCCTCTGATTCTCCCTCTTCTTCATCGGTGTCGCCTTCAGCATCTATATCGATGTCTTCGACATCAATGTCCTGATCCTCATTATCTTCTACCAAAGAATCAACATCCATGTCCTCCTCTTCCTCCTCCTCTTCCTCTTCCTCGCCTACAATCTTCCCATTGCGTAATCTTCGGGGCTCAACAGCGATGGTGATTTCATCGTCATCTTCACCTTCGGCATCCTCCTCTCCTTCCTCCTCAGCACCCGATTCTTCATCAGCGTCCTCTTCCGCCTCATCAATATCCTCTTCTCCCTCAGCGTCGTCCTCGTCCTCGTCGTCTCCATCGCTGGCAGTACCCTCGCGTCCAGGTCTGGAGCGAAGTCGACGCCGTAAAGGCGTCCTTCGTCTGTAAGATGGTGCGGGTGAGGGAGAGGCGGTGGAGATGAGCTCATCCACTTCTTCCGTCTCTGCATCGTCATCATCATCGCTCACACTGATATCTGGGATCGCGTTCTCATCTTCCTCCTCCTCCTCCTCCTCCTCCTCCTCCTCCTCCTCCTCCTCCTCCCCCTCCCCCTCCTCAGTTTCGGACTCTTTTAGACTTGCGATCCGTCCCTTCGCCTGGCGCATAGGAGTCACTCTCCGTGCATCCTGGGTTCCTGCATCTTTCTCACGCTCCCTCTCCTTGTCCCTGCTTCTCAACCGACGAGGACTAGGTTCAGGGCGGGTACTCAAAGAAGATTCTAGATCCTCTAGTTCAGTTAGATCACTTTCTTCTTCCAATGACGTATGCGACTTGAGCGGTTGTGATGGCTGGGCGTCGAATTCAACCTGCTTGCCCTTCCCTTTACTTGACCTGTGAGTCCGGACTGGCGATGGTATTGAGGCCGAAGCTTGTGGTGCAGCTTCAGTGGAAACTTTTCGTGAGCGCAGACGAGTCACGGGAGGGGTCTGCACAGACGAGGACGTGGACGCAAGCGGCGATGAACGAGTTGAGGCAGTGCGCCTACTAATAGACTATCAGAGACGCTGTAAAAGGGTTTATGATCTTCTCACCGAGTCGCATTACTTCCGGAAGATCCACCACTACCTTTTCTAGAATTTCTTCTGTACGTATGCGACGCTGCAGTGTTAACTGCAACGTCCCCGTGAAAAGTTCCCATGGACAAACTTCTACCCTTGACGGGTCTGCCTCGAGTCTTTCCTAAGTCGTTTGTCGTAGCGCGACGACGAAGATTCCCGATGGGGACATAAGGTAGTCCCCGGGCATCATCCGTTTCATTTTCAGCGACATTGCCCTCGTCGGATGAATAGTCGCTTGAATTGCCTTGCCCGGGAGGAGAGGATGGAGGTAACGATGCAATGTCATCTCGAGCCGCAATGATAGCGTCGACAATGTCCGATTTGGTCAGTTGTTCTGCATCTTCAGATAGGCCAGTGAGGGCATATAACCGCACGAGTTCGTCTTTGCGAAGGCGAAGTAGTTGGTTAGGTGGTGCAGAATTGATAAGGTGGTCATCGGCTAGATAGGTCAAAATGAGTCTACGGCCTTCTTGGCTAACAGATACAGCACACATACTGGACTCCTCACTCTCTTCGTCAACTTCATCAATCTGCTCTTCTTCGCCGCTTTCGGAATCTGAATTACGTGATATGGACCATGGGGCGGCGCTGTCGATATCCATAGAGCTAGCATCGCTCTCATCGCTGATAAACTCCCTTCGACGTTCATAGCTGCTCCTAAGCCTCTTCCGCACTCCCAAGCCACGCGTCGGACGGCCGCTGTTTTGCGCGTTTTCATTGCTGCCCGCGACGCGTTTACGTTTCGAACCAACACAAGGGTCTGCTTGTCTCCCGATATGCATTTCTAGGGCGCCCTTTTGATTCGTGAATACACGAGAAGGGAGGCGGCGAAGATTGGGCTGCAAAGGAACCAAAACAGGACGTGACTCTGTGGATGATGTCGAACCACGCAACGGCCTATATCCAACGGATGGGTCCAAATGCAAATTGTTGTTTCGCCTCCGGGAGCCGGGAGAAAGTCGCAGAGGGTACTTTTTGCGCGCCAGAGGGGGTGAACTTGCCGAGGACTCGTTCACTGTCTGAGGCGAAGGACGACGGTGGGCCATAACAAGAACCGACAACCATGCAAAGCGACAGCTTGGACTGCTCGGCGCACGCTCCACTGACTAGAACGGGGGAACGAAGGGCAAAATAGCGCGCAGAATGTCGTCGACAACAACGAGTCGGTGGCAGGCGAACAACATGCACAAACAGAGTTGTCCAAACTGGCCACGTGACAATCGGGCAACCGTCGGCAATTTCCATTCTCAGACTTAACGGCGGTCCGCGACGTTCAATACTGCGCTGACCTCAAGAACACTTGAATCTCTTCTTTGACTGTGATTTGACATAACAACGTTAGGGTACCCCTTGACTGTGCATCCGAAAATGGGCATTATGCTCCTGAACAACGGACAATGGACAATAAGCTGTTGCTTCTTGGTTGCTTTTCACAGTACTTTGCTAATTTTTCGAATTCAAAAATTACTTCTTCGAACTATATCTTCTGCCTTCCTCCCGTCCTACTTCCCCCTATCCTCTCTCCAGCTCTCCATATGATCCTCAAATTCTCTAACCCCGATTTTTTCCAAAGTCCCTTGGTTGACGTTGACACCGGGGAGTTGGTTTACACCATCACGACGCTGCATGATGCTGCAGATCAAGACAAGCTTAGGGTTCTCTTGAACAACCCCTGGGGAAAACACTCTCAAAAATTATTTGGACGAAACCCGATCCTTTGATGTTATTCAACTTCCAACGACTGAATAACGTCCCGGCGGTTATCGACCAGGACGGCGTTCAAGAGATAGAAGTAGCCTTTGAGTGAGTGGCATTCACAACTTTTCCCGTGCGTTCACCCACCATAAATTTCCAGAAACGGCTTGATTCCTTTCTGCACTCGATTTGATACCGAATACTTTTGGAACGTTGGGGTGGACTCTCTGACGGTAGGCACCTTGTGATCCGAACATGGTACGGCACCATAGCGTTTTCTTTACAGCTTTATGATGTCGATTCGGATACGACGAAGGGACAGTTCCATTTCAACTGCTCCTACCGCCCGGACGCTCCCAAAAGGTTTACCCCTGCAATAGGACCGTTAGGGCACCATTACCTAGAATTTCAGTCTCATGATCTCACCCATGACACTGAAATCATATGTGCGTCCTGAGTTTCTTGGACGATGTGATCCAAATGTACTTACTGCGCTGTCTAGTAACGTTCTTGCTCCTTGAAGTCTACCGCAGAGGAGTGTTCCACATTTCTTGGCCGATACTCACCTTCAAAAATAAGGAGAGTATACATCTGAAGAAGAAAATGGACGCCTGGAGGTCTCGTAACAAATGGCGCCACACATGAACGTTCCTGCATCTCGTCTTTTACTGTGTCTGTCAGCCTCGAGGAAAGTCTGTGACCACGATATTATGCGTAGATACCTTTGGAAGTATTCCCCCGCTCTCCTTCTCAGAGTGAAGAATGAGGCAGTTCAGACTCGGATCAAACCCCCGGAGTAGTATTTGCTATCGTAGGCACACTTTGGCAAAATACACAGCCGAACAATAACATTTATCACGGTATGGATACATTCAGGGAATTTCACAGGATTGAATGGAACTATGAATACGACGGAGATAAGCTAGCACACCTATTTGAAACAGCCTGATTCGATAGGTAGATAAACACAGATACAAACGAACCGGTCTTTTGAGGAGAGAATAAGCACATAGAACACAACGAGCAAAGCAGTCATACCGAGATATATTGAAAATCCATTCACTCGATATATCTGTATCCAACACGGGAGCATGCAAGCCAAAACTCCTTTCCGCCCTCTTCACACCAACCAATTGGACCAAGGTCGCATTCGGCGCATGAAAGTAGTTTAATCTTCTTTCCTGAAAAGAGAAATAAACAAAATGAATGGCTTTTTTTGGCTTGGACTGCTCACCATTGGGAGAGAGCGGTACAGAATCAACAGTCTTTGAGAATCCTATATTATCGAACTCCATCGGCGTCGGGCCAACGAGCCACCACGATGATTTCTCAGGAGCTTCCGGGATCGGGAGCATCAAAGGGTGCAACTCCAAATGACTGGGTTGCATCTATAAACCGGTCGGAAATTTTCAAGGATGCAGAAGTCGATTCCACTGACCTGGACAGCTTCTCGCTCTTCAAGACGAGCCACTCCTTCCCTCAGGATGATACTGCGACATTCATCCCTAGGGCATACAAGCTGGTATTTGTTTGTCAACATATCTGGATAATCGCCGATAGCGTAGTGCTTGTGCGAAACATCAGCGACGCCATTCTCAAACGTCGTGAACAGCCTAAGTGGTGGCGTTGGTCGAGTCGGGCTGCACCCACGCAGAGCTGCCAATACAGCCGGAGAAAGATTTTGATCGGATTGATCTATAGGTTCGAAGGGCGTCATAATTGGCTGATCATGAGAGTCAGACATGGTAGATGCTGGCGATAACTGTTGGTGAAGGGTGCAGTACAGGCACGAATCCGGCAATTGCTTCCGTTGACGATGCTGTCAGTGTGACAGACGCGTGACAGGCGCGTCGTTCTCCTCCACCATGGCGTCTGCGACCTCCTTCATACCCAACGGCCTTTTGAGCTTGTCAAGCGCGGCAAATATTCTCACTGATGAAAGCGAGGCTCCAATTGCGGGACCTTCGTCTCTGCGAGCTCCTGCTCTAACCACGTTCGCCACATCAACGGTGGAGGCGTCGCTGCCAGCTACGGAATCGAGTGCAGAAAGTGCATTACAAGAGTTGGTCAGTGGTATTGATGCCTTAAAGGACATGGAGTCTTTCTTGGACGTTATTGGGACAGGTGTGTTATCATTACAGACTATCTCTCCCCAGTCGTCTAATTCTGTACAGGCGCAAGTACATCACCAGCATTAGACACGCCAATGTTCCGGTCTAATGGACTTCTGTCTTCTAACAACAGTGAAAGCCTGCTATCTGGTGTGTTGTAGTCTCTGTTCCTTTCGTTTTGCTAACGAGTATCAGACCCATTCATCTCGACTGGACTTCTATCTGGCAGCTTGAACTCACAAGGTGCGGTTTATGTCTTGCACGCATTTAAAAAACCCTCTCAATTCTGGCAATAAAGATGATGATCTACCGCAACTCCCCGAAGCTTCCGACGTTCACCACACACATTCAAAAAGCACAGCGCCTTCTCCTCATTTCGAACAGTCCACGTCCAAATTCACTCTGAAGGCAAGAACGTTTGATGGTCGGACCGTCTTTATTAGGCGCAAACACAAACCTTCTCGGGACACGTCAGTAAGTGGCCAAACATTTCGCCCTGTATTTTACTGATCACGTTGTCAGAAAACGACAACTTTGTCCGCCAAAGGAATCGGTAACTTGCTTGATGTGCCCATACATCGACTTCTCGATAATCTTTCCAGGGAGAAAGCGATAGAACTCAGCGAGCGGTGAGTGTACCAATCGGAACGACTAGAAGCGTCCTAATAGATCATCTTTCAAAGCCAACGACCCTCACACTCGAGTCACGCGACCGAACACACGCTATGGGTAGACCGTTATCGACCTCAGCGATTCACAGACCTCATGGGCAATGAACGCGTCGCCAGGGAGATATTATCCTGGGTGAAGCAGTGGGATTGGTGTGTGTTTGGAAAGAGCAAGGGAAAGAAACGCGTACGAGATGGCGACGAGAATGTCGATTTTGAAGACGAGTATCATCGTCCCAAAGAGAAGGTTTGCTGCAGACCTTCGCTTATAACCATGTCTTGACATATGTCACAGATCATGTTGTTATCCGGTCCTCCAGGATTAGGGAAAACTACAATGGCTCATGTCATTGCCCGTCAAGCCGGATATGAAGTCGTGGAAATTAATGCTAGGTACGACAGCCTAACTGACTCATACAGCCTTCTTAGTTTAAATGCCGTAGTGACGCTCGTTCCGGACAAATTGTCGATGATCGAATACGACCTACCCTCGAATCTGGTTCCACTGTCGGCAGTTCAAAACCAGTATTGGTCGTCATTGATGAGATTGACGGGGCCACGGGTGCGGGAGAGAATGTCAGGATTTTCTTTGTGACCAGATTGATGTCCATCTCAAACCTCTCTGTAGACGTCGAGCTTCATCTACAAACTTATTCAATTGGCTTTTGATAAACCACGGAAAAAAGGTGGGAAGGTCCACTTGTCACTATTGCTTTAGCTAACCTTCTAGCTAGCGCGCGCAGGACAACAGCGGGATCCAAATGCCAAACGGCCTATATTGCGCCCAATCATATGCATCTGCAACGACATCAATGCATCCTCGCTTGCGAAACTGCGGCCGCATGCCTACCAGATTAGACTGCAAAAACCTGCAGATGTACACACCGTAAAGCGACTTCGACAGGTTTGTGAGCTTGAAGGACTTCGAGCTGATACCCGAGCCCTTTCTGCTCTTGTAGGGATTTCTAGAGGTGACCTAAGAGGATGCATCAATACTCTTCAGGTAAGTAAACGGCATTGCAGATACAACGGCACTAACATCGTCACAGTTCATTAAATCCCGCAGGGAAGCTGTAACGGAGGACATCATTCGTAAAGCTACCGTTGGGATGAAGGAAGCAGAGATGTCGGTCATCTCTGCCCTAAACGATCTTTTCAGTCCCTTGTCGAAAAGACGCGTAAAGGAGCTGGGCATGGGAGATGAAGAGGAATCTCGTTACGTTGGACGCCTGAGTCGTGTCGTTGAGTCCTGTGGCAGGGACTCCAGTATTGCCATCGGTAAAGGTTTTCTCGACATTTCAAGAAGGACTGAACTTATGCCGACATACAGGCTGTTTTTCTCACTACGCTAATCTTCGACAGCATGATGCCGATTTCTCGCGGTATCAAAAAGCTAATGAATGGTTGATGACTTTCGACTGTTTCTCCTCGGCGATGTACACAGAAGGAGAATTTGCGCTGAGCCAGTATTTGCCGTATACCCTCGCTCCGTTCTATCCCTTGTTTCAAGAACGAGGTGGTCCGCGAGTGGAAAGGGATCAATCAGACTGGGAGGTGCGCCAATTATCAGATGTTCAATTTGTCCTGTTCGTGTTAATCTGTAAAATCAGAATGTACAAACTACCAAAGCCAATGAAGAGATTTACAAGTCTTTGGGACGTGGTTTACACACAGCCAGCACTCATCTCGGGGGCGATTTCCGCCATCTTGTTCACACTCCTATCATGCAATTAGAATTTGCTCCTCTTTTAAATAGGATTATATCCCCGCCTTTGCGTCCAGTACGTTTGCATTTTTTTAATCATCACAAGCTCAACTTATAAGCCACTGTTAGGTTAATTCTCAAATTATCAAGCCCGAAGAGCGAGCACTACTAACGCGACTCGTTCGGATTATGACAAGGCTGGAACTGCGCTTTGTGCAAGAACGAGCAGAAGATGGCCAATTAACCTATCGACTTGACCCGTGAGTTAACCTGCCTCTGCGACAGGAATATATTGATACTGAACTCTACCTCTGCAAGACCTATAGATGTTTTTGTCACCTACGACGGGAAACGTACAGCCGATATCAATGTCTCGCGTTACGCTGTTCGACACCTTGTTGCTAAAGAGGTCAGTCTAGGGCATGTCAATGCACTCGGCGGGTATACTGATATTGCATAGGTCGATGCCGAATTGACCGCTATGCAAACCGACATCGTTGAAAAAGGGAAGAAAGGGAAGCATGCCAACTTGTTTGACAAAACGTCGGTACTTGTTATTATCATCTCTTGGATAACCGCTAAAAGATTGAAAGCAGAACAAAGGCACGCACGGATGATCAGTCTTCAGATCCAAATTCTGGTCGGCCCACGAAACGTGTCAGAACGGAAGAAGTCGATATCGCAGACCGGGTAAGTTGTTTTTGCCTTCGATCGACATCTTGCATTGTCTTATTAATTTCTGCTAGCCGCCAACAGACTTCTTCGGACGGCTGATCATCCACTCCTCCAGTGGTGTTCAAGGCGCGAATAATAAAACCGTCGAGAAAAAGTTCCGCGTGGCGTACAAGTTCGCCGAAGGCAATTCAGCCGCAGTTCGCAAACCTATCAAGGTTGGAGCATTCTTGTAACGGTGAACTTGAAGTGTCGAGGTACTTCCGGCGATGTGCGCATCAGCCAACCTAGCGTATTTTATGATAAGTATGTAAAAGGTGTATTTATGCTGTATAGGATCTTTGCATGCGGCTAGTAAGGAGTATGAGGATTACATGTCAAGTGTGTTCTATTGACTCTGAGGTGTGATTATTCCTTGTGACTTCAAGGAGCCACGTCAGGTAATAAAATTTCCTTCCTTGAGAAATTTACAGTCCAACCTTGACCCGCATTCAAACTCGGCTGCAAGAGCTAGCACCTTTTCCTTTTTACTGTCTTATATAAGTAAGAGAAACGCGAGGCATTGTTAGGCCGTATCACGGGCTTGCTTCTCTCTCCATCAAAACAAGCAGCGCCAAATGTATTTGTATTTCTATGTCTACACGAGATATCCACCGAAGGCGTTTTCGTCCTGATTCTAACACCTCGTGTCTGCTCTTCTATGATATGAAATCCGTGACGAGCTTCTTAAACTCCATCGGCCTGAATGGAAAATAGTATGAGCATATGGCAAAAAGCACGGCATACAACTTACCGCTCAGCGTGAACTAGAAAGATTATTCATTAGTCACGAAATTTTGGGGTAACGAGGCATTTAACGCACCCCAATGTCCAGTGTCCAACGTCTCAAGCACCATGCTAGGGAAGAACGATGCGGCAATCGGGATATTATGTCGATTGATATAGCTTGTGTATACGTCAGAATTATACCAAAGCAGAGTCAACGTCTAGACCTACGCGCTCTTTGTTCCTTTGATAAACAAGGTCTTTCCGTCCCATCGCCGTTCTCCATCTTCATAAGGGAATGACCCAATGTCTTGAATTGAATTCCCGAGGATGTTAATCGGGATTCGGAAGTGCGCATGTTCATGTGAAGTGTGTGGGGGCACTACAAGATTTGTGAGTAGGAACATGACGATGCTTGGGTCCTTTGCACATGTCAACTGGGAAAGCAATAGCGAACCATTGAAAGGCAAACCTTCTCTGTTTCATGTAAAATCTCGACGGCTTCCTTCCGTGTCTTCACTTTCGTTGCCTCAATCCTCTTCATAACCTCAATGTATGATTGGAATTCATTCGAGAGACTTCCTCTAGCAGGCGTTATGTCCACCGAAATAAGGTGAGAAAGCGTTGAAGCTCCAAGGTTGGGATCCAATGCTACGGCGGCAGCAACTTTACCTCCCCTACAAGACATTAGTAATTTGGATGTAAGCTGGCGGTAAGGCATACATGGAGTGCCCCAGCAGGGATACGTTAGTTAAACGACGTTTTGAGATGAAGTGGGCGACGTCTGAGGCCATGGAAGAGTAGGTCATAGGCAAGGCATGAGGCGACGTTCCGTGATTGCGAAGGTCCTAGTACATCTTATAGTTTTCTGAATTTTAAGAAAGGGAAACGAACGGACCAAGGCATACACAGGTCGATTCAGGTCGCGCAGGAAAGCTTTGGTGAGAGATGTCCAGTTCCGTTTAGAACCGCTGGCAAGCCGTCAGACACTACTCGTAGGGATATATAGCAAATCCGTACAATAACCCATGAAGTATAACAAGCGCTCGGTCAGTCTTATTGCCATCTGGTGGTACAAGTTCCGTATAGTGAAGTTCGACTGAAGCAGCAGTCACAGTTGTGTGATGGCGGTGAGGTCCTACTGTGGAAAAACTCAATCATCGGTCTAGTATAAAGGCAAGGAAACTAACCGGCTAGTCGCCGTAGGGACCTTTGGAAGGTGATGGTGGTGTTGAGAAAGGAAGACCCCAGCATGGACGTTCTAGGCCAAGACTCGGGCGTCCTCGGAGTCGGACTTACTGCCGATCGCGAAACTTCAAAGTTATTTATAACTTCACGTTCACAAAAACGCGAGAGGACTGAAAGCGAACAGAAGACACCGGTTAAATTTTAGGAAATATGGCTAAAAGGTACTACGAAGAAATATCTGATTTCTCTTCCTAAAATCATTTGCGACCCATTTAACTCGACGAGGATTCCGCCTCATTTAATTGGGGACACAGATCAAGTTTCCACACGCGTTGTTCTCACAGACTAATAAGAACAATTAGCAACGTGAGTACAGTACAGTATATGGATGCAAGAGACGACCACTTACTGCCTTGAGATTGAGCAAACGCGCATGAATGTCCTACACCGTAGTTATTAGAACCGTTGCACGCGTCGACTAGGACAGTCAAAGTGAGTATAAATCTCGGATATGTAATTATAGCTCTTACCGTTGTTGTCTGCAATGAGTGCAGCAGCATTGACTTGTCCCGCGGATAAGAACATGGCCGTTAAGGCGATCATGGCAATGGAGGCGAGTTTAAACATCATTTTCGAAAGAGGATAAGCAAGATGGTAGTGGCTGACTGTGAGCAGTAATATCTGTGTGGACGAGGTTGTTGGATAGAGAATACAACACTTAGGAAATGTTAGTTTTATAGGCAGCCAAAGCCATTTCCAGAACTATTCTTACGTTTGTGAAGATTTTGTGAGTTTCACTACATGGAGAAGAAATCTGCTCCAGAGAGGTTTCAAGGAGAACCGTGGTCCACGGGACGTGGCCAAATGGACATGGCTTGCATGAGTTGCGATGAGACGAGTAAATGCTCCATCGTAGACTCCCAAAGATGCCAACATAATTCAATGTCAGAATCATAGCAATGCACAGGGCCATCTTTTACTGTTTATTTTGAATTTTCAACAGATGCTAGTCAACAATCTGCTTAGAGAAATCAGCGCTAGAAGGACTCATTGCATTGAAGCGGACAGCAGTTACGCAACTTGAGGACGTTAAATTGTTGCGACGCAGGGTCGCACAGATTACCGTCGGATATGGGATTAGCCTCTTGCGCGTCGTACGGATGCTTACTAGCTGCTCGTTATGGCAACTTTTTAGTTACTTCGAAAGGATGCGGCGTGGCTTCAGAATTCTGCCTCAGCAGTAAACGGGTTGATTCCAATATTTCCTAGCTCCCATGAAAAGTGGTTGATGAAACCACAATAAAAAATCAGTCCTACTTCATGGGTTGGAATTCAAATCTTTCTCGAAGTCCATGCAAGCAGAGTCACCTGCTACGGTATTCTTACAGAAGCGGCCATCGTTCTGTAATTCCGGTTTCGGGACTCCAACATGCTCCAACATGCCTGGAATGCTTCGATGTACTCAACAAGTGGACTCCACACACACTGATAGTTTCAACAATATCATTTCGGATGCCTGTGCGCCATGCGTTGAGCGCTGCGCCACCAATATCTGATATTGAGACTACTTAATTATAACTCACCAACATTCCCCGGGCCCCGCCATTGTGTCACGGAACTGAGATGGTATTTCGGGACGCGTTTGTCGCTTTGAAACAGTCATGCAAAAACTTGGGACTTTGTAAAACATGGGTTGCATAACTCGCCTATAAAAGCCAGGTAGTTTCAATCATACCATCCAACAACCATACTCGCACAGTTATACATACCGCCTTGCATAACATCCAAACCATCCATCTACATACAAAAATGATGTTCCAAATCAAGTTGACCGCCATGGCATTGGCCGCCGTGCTCCTCTTCGCAGGACAGGCAAACGCCACTGCAGCTAACCCTGGTATGCATCGAACCCCTCCGTGACTATGAGAGTCTCCGCTGACACCATGATGCTTCCAGTCGACGCGTGCAACGGTTCCAACCAGTACTCTGTCGGACACTCCTGCGCCTTCGGGGATTCTCAAGGCAGTAAGTAGCAATCTCGAGCACGTACATTATGAAGCTCATAATTTCACAGTCTGCCAAAACAACAGTTGCGGCGTGCTCGTTTGTGTCCCCAACTGAGGCCAGTCACGAAGAGTTGAATACTTCATGGGGAGGTAAATAGCGGATACATAAGTCTGTAGTCCTCGTACAAATTGGACGTTATTTTCTGAACCGGACGAAAGTCATAAATCATGAAAAAAGGTATACCAGGCAATCGCCGCCTCGCTTCGGGTCGAGGAAGCCGCTGTTGACTTTGGGCTTGGGTCATCGTCGTGCGCTCGCGCAAGCACTCTATTTTTCGGGCTGCACAACCAGGCCGCTTACATGAAAGTCATTATATCTTCTAAGATCGCTGACCTTAGTGATCAATTAGCATCGCAATATAACGAAGATAGCAACAGAACCCTACTATGAAACCGATCAGCGTCTACGCTCTAGACACGATATACTCTAAGAACTTCTGCCATTGTCTATGCCATTTCTCAAGGGCGATCTCCTTCCGGTCCGATTCAAGCATAGAGTGCTAAATTTGTCTCGTCAGAAGTATATTCTTAATGAAAGACGATCAAGGTACCTTGATGCTATCTCTAGCCATAGCGCCTAACTGGATAAGACCAGTCACTTCACTTGACACAAGTACCTCCAGGAATACATCAATGACAGCGCAGGGTGATGTACCTTGAGAGCCATACCTGGAAGAAATCAAAAGACAGCCCCATGTTACCAAAGACCGAGGGGTCATCGGAGCAAAGCGCTACAGCTATTCCGTTGTTGAGAAGAATCGGAAGCGGATGCATGGGCATCGAAGATGTCAGTCTCTGTGAGACGCAGTCAGAGGAAGGTGGGCAAAAGAACCTGCGCCAGACATTACCAGAATCTCATTTCTAGGAGGAACATTAGCTAGAACGGCAATGTACAGAAGGAAGATGCCTACGATATCGGACACACTTCAAGCGCGATGTTCTTCTCTCTACATATGTTCATCAGCTCAGGGTGTTTGACGAGAGAAAATCTACGGGATGGTGAGTAAGCCCATCAAAAGTCAGGTAAGGCATGGCATTACCCATGTCCAATCCTCTTCGTTCCCAGAAGAATAGCATCATAGAGATTCATGTCAGCCTTAGAACCGTCACCAAGAGTCTCTCCAGCGTGAAGTATAAACGGGATATCGACGCCAACATCCTTCTGCATATGACGAAAGTTTAATAGTTTCTCTGTGTAATGCGATAACGGGTATAAGACGTTTTCATCCCCAACAAGGTCGAAACCTTGGTCAATGAGAGTCAAAATGGAGTACTAGACGGAAAATGGAACATACCTGCAATCAAGTGCGGGAACTCTTTCTTGAGCGCAATACAATCTTCAAAATACCAATCCAACTCGTCTGGTTCGAGTAAACGAAGGGTACTGTAGATGATCTGTATTGCAACATCCAGTTTAAGCCCGTCGGAATAAAAGGGAAGCGAACCTTTGCTCCAACAAACTCGTCTTCTCTTCCTTGAGCCTTCAAGTCAGCAATGGTCTCCCCCAGGACGGACTCGAAGATCATGAGAAGTTCTCGATGTGTCACATTCTCGACGCCGTCAACATTCACCATGGTCCTGTGGACGGGGACTCCATGAACGGCATATGTTGCTCTATATGGGCACGTACTTGATCCAAAAATTGACCCTAGGTTCGACATACGAAATCCCATCCTCTATGGAGCTCCGGATGAATTCGCGGATATACTTGGTGAAGATCGGCGCATAATGTATAAGACCCTATGAGAAAGTCATGAGGACTTACAAGATGAAGAGGAGAAAAGGAGTCTACGTCTGCGACTCGGAATGTGCTAATAAACTTTTGCCAGATCTGACGAACAAATAAGTTTCACACTTGACGCTATTCAGATCACTCTAATGACTACCTTGGTAACGGTGTTGTGTGTTCCGTACGCCTCTGCGGGATTGATCGTCAAGCAGCCAAGAACCCATCGATCGAACCCATCTGGACCTCCTAGTGCTGGGTCGAACTGCTCTCGGGCCTGAGCCAGAGAAATCCAGGAGTCCGGGACGTAGGATGGTGAAGTAAGCGATAATGCTTCGTTGTTATGCAGCTCTGCAGGAAGCGCCTTGAACTTCGGAAGAACAGTGCTCAGAGTTTGGGCATTGATAACTTGGGGAACTTGGATGTGAATTGACGGCTCTTGCAGTCCGAGGTCGTATAGGAACGAGGCGTTTACTGTCGCGTCGAGATGGGCATGCAAAAGCGCGCCTTTGGGCATCTGGACGAAGTGTAAGAAATCCAGTCATGGTAGATGATGAAGTACACCGTACTTTACATAGAATCTTGAATATTTCGGTTTGGACGATGATACTCCTGCCTGCACACGGATAAGTGAAATCCTCAGATAACAGACCAGATCGACTCACCGGTCAGAAACTCCATTCCAGGGAATGGATGAGGTATAGATGGATAATCTGCACTCCATACAGACTCGGCCTCAGCGGCACGAATGCTACGAATCAAGCGGTCCGCCTCTATCTCGAGAGCGGATAGTTTATCTTGATCCAAAACGTCCAGGCGAAGAGATCGATCTTTGGAAATCAATTCCTTGCGCCTGGCTTCGTATTCGGCGAGCTCAGTGACCAAAGACGACATCGTGGTGGTATGTAAAGACGCGAAGGGAGCATATGCCGCATGATGCTGACCATGTGCCACAAGGGATGTGTTTGCAGACGGCAACGACCGATATGGATTTGACTACATCTCATCTCATCATTACAGGGTACGGTACGATGGTGCATGTACTCTAGGACCCACCATCAGCTTCACGACGACAGCAATAGCAGCGAAACGGAGCAATCACCGTTCTGTTATATTATATGCAGGCGGACCTTCAGATTCAGGATGACCGTCCAATCAGTAAATGGTGGTGAGCCTAGACATTGCGACAAAGACGTCGATTGGTTCGTGGGACATAAGGGTTGATCGTGACCTACCACGGCCACGGCCACGACCGTGGCTGCCTTTTCCTCCTTCCAGTTCGGTGGCAGCCTCAACCATGCGCCATGCACCATCAAGCATCTCTAACAGGCTCAGAGCTGAGCGCTCAACCTTCCAAGGTCGACAATTGAGCCCGAAATCTCCTTTTCACATCATCGGAACGCTGGTTAGACAGCAGTTGGATTTTATAGAGACTGGACGAAGAGCCTGGTGAGGAGGTATGTGCCAGGGCCCAGTATATCTAGCAACGGATCCTCGTTTCTGCAGTGGTGCGGCTACGAGACGTGTACCAATTGTATCAATCACAACTTCATCCACTTTTCACGCAAATTTCCGTCGGTTTCCTTCCAGCTGAATTATCTGCCCGTTACATGGCTGAGCGCCTGGCTTCAAGTCACCTTGTCTCCCTGGGCAGTGCGCCTAGCCTTCCAGCAAGGCGTTGTTCTCAATACGCTCGACACGCCTCACGCGATGTCTGCAGAAAGTCCAACCCAAGTTTCTCACAGAATTTGCTAACGAACCTTGTTTCTAGCTCGAGTTCAAAACGGACTCTCACGGAGCTTTTCGACGCTAGAAATACGACATCCTTCCGACTTCTCCTTTGGCCAGTGGCCTCGCTCAGCGAATTCAGAGATCGTCGAACCATGGGCACAATGGTACAAGCCTGTCAATATACTTTCTAAGGGGCGACGAATCGCTGGTCTTTGTCCCAGAGCGCTCTCCGTCCCCTCTTCCTGTCGTATCCAATACACGAATTGCACCTCAACACTCCTCGGCGCGCGTTTCCACTCTATCCTGATCTATCACTCCCGCGGATATTCCTTTTTCTGGTTCATGGCGTGGTTACATTACCGGTGCTTCATTTCCTACATTCATTTACTACAATAACCTACTATCACTCGAGTATCTATCTACCCACTATAGAATCTGACCTTTCTATGACTATCCGATTCATAGCTTATCATCGATCGTACGTCAATTCATCGCTTACTGGGAGAACCTTCCAATATGAACTCAAGGTGCTGAAGATTACTTGGGCCGGCTGATGAACTCAAACGCTCTTCGCAGCGTCGTCGTCGCTTGTCTCTTCGTGGCTATGCCAAGGTAATAAGTGATGCAGGCGACCGCACCAGCCCGCCCGAGTTCGTGGAATCGGCGAAGCATCCGGTCCAGCTGCAGCGGGATGTTCACGGCGAATGTTGCCTTCCTCCTCAGGCTAAAATTATTTCAGCCGGGACTCGGCAGGGTAATTCTGTAAATGCTCACCAGTTCGTCTTCCAACTCGCCCGAGAAAAATGCGTCCAGGACCTCAATTGCGAAACGAATATTTTCCCTCTGTTCCGCTATTCTCTCTTCCGACAAAGCAAATCGCGTGATTCCATGAACGTAAGTCTGCCGATGGAAAAAGTCTATTCCATCCTCTTCAAGCAATTGTCGAAGGCGGCGCCGGCATCCATCCCATACAGGAGCATCGGGCCGAATCTGGACGAGCAACAGAATATTCTTCTTGACTCGCCATCCGCCGTATCCAACAGGGCCACCGGCACCAACAGCCAGGAAAGAGCAAACATTGAGAAGGATGTCGGGTGTATGAAGATAATCGATATGATCCTGTATGACCGAATTTTCAAGACATGATTTTGAGTGACATCCAAATGAGGAAAGGTAGCCTTCAATGATATCTATCATCCATGGGCGATATCCGTGATATCCGAAATACTCCAAGCATCGTGCAGTGTGAAAGACACTGCACATTGTCAGGCTACCTTTGCAAAGACCTTCGGCTATGATTGTACATTCATAGCCCAGTGCTCCATAGCGTTCAAATGTGAAGTTGTAATGATCGAACATGAAATTGATGAGTGCTTCCAGAGACCTAGGTGAGATGGTATGCCATCGCGTTTGGGCCAGCTTGAAGTAAGCCCTTAGGGCATTGGAATACAGATAAGGGTATGCTTCCAGCCATGAAGATTTCAGAGTATCCGTGATAAAACAATCAAGGACCTTGAAGACAGCAGCATTTGCCTCAGAAGACGAAGATAAGTCATGGAGTGCGATGCCATAAAATACAGAGGAAAGAGCTTGGAGCTCAATTACACGGTCACCTGGATCGGCGTGTTCTTCCAAGGAAAGCCTTGAGATAAGAAATTCAGCAAACATCCAGAGAATTCGCAGGGATGGAGGGATGGAAGGAACATTTGAGGGGTGCACAAATATAGCAAACACCCGTAGGAGATAGGTTGTCATGTCACTGAACAAATATGTGTGGATAGCATCATGAAATGATATGGATTTATCACTTGATTGGGCATTGTCCTTTTTGAAGTCGAGTCCGTCCATTTGAAGAGAGTCTATGAGTGTAGGAAGAACTGCCCTGCATAGATCTTGCAAAAGGATCATTCGTGATGTCCACGGAAAAGGACTCCAGCCCTGAGGCTGCATCGTTGATAAGGTTTATCCAGACGATGGGATGGAAACACCATAACTCGTGACCGGAGAATGTCACGGCTGCATTGTGGAAAACCTCTTTGAGAAACAGATATTCTCGACCAGTGTACATTTCTACTGGGGCCACGGCACGTAGTGGAAGTTCAATACTTGGGGTGTCTGGGAGGTCAATGAAGGAGTGTGAACGGTAACGGAGAACTAGCTTGCAGCGTAGTAACCGCTCAAGCTTCATCTCTAGGCCAGCGGCTGGTGTCCAATTCCAGGGCTGTGTTGGACTTGGAACGACACACTGCCCTAACAATTGCTCCATTAAGCCAATAACATTGAACAGCCCTTTCGCTTTCTCCTGCAATGCTGGATGCAAACCGCCAATAGCTTGAACGACAATACTCTGGACGGTAGGATTCGAGGACATAGAAAAGAGCCAATGAAGGGCCTCGACTGATAATTCACCCGATACTGACTTTACTGCATCTGACTCCAATTTTTTCAAGTCCCCCCATCTCGCAACGCTGGAGGCAGACTCGTCGGGCAGTGTAATGTACATGTCCATCCTAGATCGGCGAAGACAGTGCCTGAGGTAATGTACGGCATACTCCATCACATAACCGTATGAGATATGGAGAAGGTCACACAAGGAGGTGCGGTAGGGGCACTGGGGGAAAATGAGAGGCAGGATGTGCGCCATCAAGTATGCCGTACACGCGATGACCGTGATCGTGCCAACGACCCAAGCAATGGATCCACGCAATGGACCGAGGAAGATCACGAGGCCAATGAAGAAGATGGCAAGGGCGATGTGCATAAGAACAGGGAGTAGGCCGATGATAACGAGAATACGCCATTTCTGCAGTCCCGCAAATCGGAACTGTCGCAGAAGACTCCGCTCCCGCGGTGTTCCAGAAGGTAGGGCCATATAGTGGTGGAGCCATTGCTTGACCAGCACCGACACGAGCGCTGTCGTGAGACTGAGTGCAAGACTGGTGAACCATAGGCCATTCACCCAGACACTGGAGGCCGACGCAATGAAAGGAATGTTGGGGCTAAGGGGGGAAGGAGTGACATTGTCCAAGGAAGTACCGTTTGCAATAGCGCGCTGGATATTGATCATCTCGAAGAGTAGATTGGCAGACATTTCTGAGTAGTCTGCTTGTAGACTCTGAGACGTTTGGACGACGAAAGTTGTGACGACGGCCGAGAACAGACCCGCCTAGCACAAAGAGATGAGCAAAGAGAAGAATAAAAGATGGGTGACGTACGAAAACGAGAAGAACATCAACACCATCCCTTGACTCTTCGACCATATTTGCATCATATATCGCACGCTCATCAAGGTAGGTCCGAAATACCCTAGCGTTCGCTCCCATCTCTTCTCCATATGAATCTTCTGGATACTTTTCTTCATAGTTGAAAGGATCATTGCCTGATGTCGTTCGATGAGACCAATTTCATTGGCACATAAATGTGATTTACCTTTGGGAGGCCGGAAAGGAGCAGATCCTTTCAGTCCGAATCTCTTGCTCGACTTGGCAGGATCAACATATTCAGCGTACGATTGCACTGGAGCAGCGACATCTTCCTCATCAAGGTTACCCGTGGTTTCGACATTCGTGACCTCTGGTTTGGTGACCGCTGGCCCTCCAGAATTCTCGGGAAGGACGTCAGATGCTGTAGACATGTTGAACGCTGGAAGTAAAGAAGAATTTGCCGCCCACGGTGCGTTTTGAACACGGCCATTACCTATCCCCGTGCAGGATCACGACAGCACGCCGAATTACCGGCAGCGATGCCATCTAGCGCCAGTCAGGAATATTGTCGAAGAAATGAGGCGACATTACTCACTACCTCACTAGTTCACTATGCGACTTCTGCCAAATTGAAGTTCCACGGCCCTCTCTGTCCCCCTGACGCCATGCATCCCTCAACAAGGACTGCAAAACGCTGTAGTGAACGGGTACATTAAAACAACCAGCTCCTATCCCTTAGCTCAACAAATGGTTTTCGAAAAAGTTGTAGCGCGCTTTGGAGGGAAGATCATTAGTCGAATAATTGTACTGTGTATGCTGATGGTTGAAAGCTTATTATGACGTCGATTGGTTGACTGTTGGACCTACTCACGTGTCGATCGTGATCCACGTGTCTCCTATGTCTTCTCACCATCAAGGATCTAACAGGCTCAGAGCTTAACCTGAAACATTGTCGCTGTCCTTCCAAGGTCGATGTCCGAGCCCGAAAACTTATTTTGCATCATCGGAGCGCTAGCTAGGCAGGAAGTCGGATTTTATTCGAATTTTACGGAGTCTGGACGAAGAGCCTGCTGAGGAGGTATGTGCCGGTATATTTAGCGATGGATCCTCGTCTCTGATTGTAGCTTGGCAGTGGTGCGAGCTACGAGACTACATTATAGTAATATCAAATGGAATTGCAATTTGCGACTTCCATGCAACTTTCAAAGACTCAAATTACCAAGCAACAGCGGACTGTACGACTGAATATTGGCATCTTTCCCATTTCAAAACCTATACTGTGTGCGCGCTGATCGGCAGGATAGAGAAATCAAATATAGAGTGGCATCCTCCCTTTGAAGTCATTTACTATCTGCTCTCGAGGATTGTTAGGAAAGATATCAAGTAGCCAGTGTTCAAAAAACCTACTGGATGTCGGTGGCATTTTTCTCCGAGGCAATGCCATCTAGGCAAAGGACTAATTTCGTCTCGCATCCAGTCAAGGTCTGAAAACCGTCGCACGCTCCCTTGGCTTCCATACAGAAGTGAGTAGTCGAATTCTCGAGGGATACAGCGCACTACTGACTGGTCAGAATTGGGAGGCCGATATTTGCAGCGTCCTCAAAACAGAAGCAGTATTCACATATCAGAGCTGCCGACGCAGCCAAGAAGTGAATGTAGACGGAGAGGACGATGTTCAGCTTCATTAGCTTGGCTAGGATTGGGGGCGGTTAGTCTCAACGAAACGTCTTATATGTCTGTTTCGTGCTGGGAACCATCATAGAATCGAAGGTCGTGCCGAGCGATATGCACGCGTGGGTGTCGACGTTGACACTCTCCATAAGCAGAGGGTTGTGGGTGTGAGACGACAATAGGCACCCGAGAAGAAGCTGTAAGGCGAATAATCATTGAGTCGTTGCTGTTGCCAGCATTCCAAGCTGGGTGAAGCATGACAATGGGGCAGTCAGGCAGCAGAGGCAGCTGATGTCCACGACTTGTTGTGAGAAAGCCGCTGATTCACAGCTATCCCGCGTACCCACTGATATGTGTTCCTCAAAGGCCCTGATAGTGCTCCAAATCAGCGCTATCATTCGCGACTAGAGGCGGATCATTGGATGAAGTAGGACGGAATTTACGGGCAATCTTCTGATAACTAGGTAGGTAGCGCTTCGAAGCACTAGGACGGATAGCCCACCGCGACTCGACTGGGTCTGCAAAATGTACGGCGTATGGAAGCAGTTGGGGTAGGAATCACGTTGAGCCCTTCCTTCATTACTGCGGTCTAGGGCTAAACGACACACAGCTAGACTGCGTGTCCTATAGCTCTATTGTTGACTGACTGAGCGATCGACTCTGAGACGGAGAAAGTCAATCATTGGCCATCAGTGCTTCGGAAAATCCCGAGCAGCGTCAATGCAGCGACATCAGAAACGTCTGATATCGGACGCGAAAGTACTTAGCTTATCCTCGATCTGGAATACGGAGGCCCTTCTCCTCGATATAAAATGCGATTTCACTGAAAGGACCAGAGTATCGACTGAATGCCTATCGTATCATTGAAGGATTTTCTCAACAGGCCCCTTGACTATCTCATTGTGGGAGGTGGAACGGCCGGCCTCTGTCTTGCTGCTAGGTACGCTCAATCTCGCTATATTCTATATATCATGCTGAGAGTTGGTAGATTGAGCGAGGACCGGGATACTATTGTGGGCGTACTTGAAGCAGGCGAATACAACCCTAATGTGCCTGTTATCGATGTTCCAGGTTTACTTTTAGCGTCATTCTCCATCACAAAGCGCAGTGTTTGATGATTTCCAGGCTTCCTCGGGGGTGCGGTATCAAATCCCGCTTATGATTGGACATTTTATACTGAGGACCAATCGCACGTCAATGGCAGGAAGATGCGATTGCCTCAGGGTAAAGGCTTAGGCGGCTCGTCGCAGGTGAATGAGAATTCACTCCTTCGAGTCAATGATGCATATTAAGATGTGTAGATCAACTTTCTCGGACTAGTGAGGCCATCGAAGGACGAGTATGATGCCATTGAAGAGCTAGGAAATAAGGGATGGAACTGGCATTCCTTACTTGAAGCTACGAAAAGAGTGCGAGAACATCTGTCTTTTTTAGTGCGATTGCTTAAGGAAAGGAAATTTATTCTTTGCAGAGCGAGCACACGGTACCAAGTGAACGCACACCGGAGCAAGTTCAAGAACTCGCGATCGGACCAGATCCCGCACTCCATGGGAAAAACGGTACGTCTACTCCCGCTTAACTGAGGTACACCTCTCATTCCCATTCCCATTATTTTACAGGACCCATTATCAAGTCGTTTTCGACGTCTCAAAGCCCCGTTTATGCCAAGCTTTTCGATGCACTGGAACATTTGCATGTCCCGAGGAACCCTGAACCCGTAATTACCTCACTCCTCATTGCGTGTTGTTTCTGTTATCAATATCTGGAATGTAGGGTGGAGGCTTCGCTGTCGGGTCGACATTCGTTTACAACACCGTGGATCCACGAACAGCAACGCGATCGTATGCAGCAACAGGATATTACGAACCCAATGCGGAACGGCCGAATTTTTTGGTGCTGACAGGAGCTTCAGCTACGAAGGTACATGTTTTTTTTTTGTAGTTACAGCATCATGGAACAAAAACGAAGAACCCTTCAGGTCATCTTTAATACAGGAGATTTGGGAGAAGGCAAGAAAAGAGCCATCGGCGTCGAATTCATAAAGGATGGGTCGCGTTTATGGGCAGCTGTAAAGAAGGATGTTATACTCTCAGCCGGTACTTCCTCAAACTCGTGTAGGCTTTGTACAGTCTTCTCAAGGATTTCGCAGGATCCCTCCAATCTCCTAAGCTTCTAGAGGTTCGTATTCAAAATTACATCATCATATCCTCAGCCGAAAATACTCGGGTAGCTTTCTGGAATCGGGAATCCCAGAATTCTTGAGAAGCACGGTATCGAGACTCTAGTGGAACTTCCTGGAGTGGGCGAGAACTTGCGCAAGTGCCGAAGTTTCACTTGTCGCAACAAATGTCCTGATTGAATACAGAGGATCACGTCATGGCTTTCACTGTCGCCGAGATTGACGCATCCTTGGAAACGGTGGACGTGCTACAGGACGCCGCGGAAGCGCAGAGACACGCCGAGCTGCAGTATGTGCATTGACCTGACAGTTCGTCTAGTGGTTTATTCCATGCCTACGCAGTAAAGAGCAGAAGGGTCTTTTATCGACGCTTCAAGCTCCTGCGTATATCTTTATTCCCGCATCAAAGCTCGGCGACACTCAAGCATGGCGGGACGCAGCCAACGTTCAATGCACTGCCTACCTCGCCAGCATAAGCAATCCTCAGCTTCGCGCCGGTCTCGCAAAGCAGTATGCGATCCAGCAACGGTGGTTCTGTGATGACAATCATGCACAGGGAGAGTGAGTCACGATCTCTGCCCAGCGCAAATTATCCTGTGACTCATCCTTCAGAATATCCTTCTACAACGGTCACTTCCCTGTGCCCACGCTCCAGCCCAAACCCAGGAAGAGATATATGACGCTTAACGCTAGTATTCTGCATCCCTTCTCTCGAGGGAGCGTGCACATCCAGTCGAGTGACCCATCAGAGCCGCCGTCCATCGATCCACAATACTTTTCCAACTCTGTCGATCTTGAGATTCTTATACATACAGTCAAATTGGCGCTGAAGCTTTACGAGACCGAACCGCTTACTAAGCTTGTGGTACCAGATGGACTAGTGTTTCCGACCAAGGACGACTTGGAAGGCGATAGACTGAGGGAGTTTGTCAAGAACACATGCTCTACGGTATACCACCCGCTCGGCACTGCAGCAATGATGCCTCGGGAGCTGGGGGGTGTAGTAGATAATACACTAAGAGTTTATGGAACAGACAACCTGCGTGTGGTATGTCGACATCGACTGTTTGTATAGTTGTCGAGTCTAATACTGCTATAGGTTGACATGTCTGTGTTTCCGATGGTGAGTGGATTCGATGGCCGATGGACTTGACTAACTGCCTTAATAGGAATTAGCAAGTCATACACAGTCCAGCGCATACGCTGTGGGAGAGATGGTAGGTAACACGCTATACTCGAGGCCTTCGCTGATGCCCTGCAGGCTGCTGATATCATAAAAAGAGGCGCGTAGTGATGAGAGCACGGTAAGAATTGTAAAATATAAGGCTTGAGAGATTCGTGCTCGACAGTAAGTACAATAAATTGGTTAAGCTCTCACTGGGCGACCTACCTACCTACCGAAGGGTATTGTATTACCGTTTTGATACAATAAATTATTATAAGTCTGCCTGCATGAGGCTTCTTGCCGTTTCTTACTGGGACGAAACCAGGCCCAATGGCCCGTGGAAGGATGCACTCAGCAATGCGACGAAGTGACAAAAGTTAAAACTACAGCGCGCAGCCACGTCGCCGTGGTAAACAATGCAAGAGCAATAAAATAAATATTGAGATCCGTAGATCTACCACTCCGGGAAAGCGTGTCATCCTTGTGCAGGGGCCATGCTAATCTTCTCTGTATCGTTCCAATTTTTTCGTATGTCACCCCGAAGGGGACAATATTAGGTGCTGTTGATGCAAGGTCACCCTAACAGTTTTGTATTCCTGTTGACCGGCTGGAGCACAGCCACTGAATGCATTCCCATATATGGAGCAAGAGCCAACGATGCGCTGGAATATAAAGCGGTACAGATAGTAGGTCTCTCGTTCCTGTAGTTGTAGAAGAGCCAATGTTCTACTTTCTGATGCTTCGCCCGCTCGTAGTACTCAAAGTTATTAGCGTAAAACTAGACTAAACAGTGACAGTACCCATGCGAAATACAGTCTGAGAATGTGGGTATTACAATCGACTCCGTATCTCCTTCTTCGCCAGATCACGCAGCTGCCGTCGAAGAATCTTCCCCGCCGCACTAAGCAGAATTCATGTCAATGGGCGTATCGTAAAATCATTATGCACTCACCTCTTGGGTATAACATCAATTGTCACGACGCCTATGATGAATGTTACCATGATGAATGTGACTAAGGGCTTTAGAAGCGTACCTCCACGCAAAAATTTATGCTTAGCGACTTTGGACTTCATCCATTCGGCTATCTGCGCGCCAAACTCAGCCTTCTGCGCGTCAGTCTTCACTTTCTCGGGATGCGTAGGTACGACATATGCTCTGGCATGGCTATTCAGCAAATAATACTAGGAAAAAGTGAAGGAGTTACCTAGGTAGCTCCGTAGCTTCTGCAGCGTCTTCAATACCAATCACAGCCACATCAGCCACTCCAGGATGACTGAGAAGTACGCTTTCTAGCTCTGCCGGAGGAACTGACAGGAGTACGGTAAATTTAGGCGATGAAATAATGTTTCATGCAAAACTTGCCTTGGAATCCCTGGTTGCATTATGGAACTCAGTCCAAACTTCGAGGCTACCCAATGAAACCAGATCTCACCTTGTACTTGATCAACTCCTTCACCCGATCTACGATGAAGAAATATCCCTCATCATCCCTGATTGCGATGTCACCCGTCTTCAGCCACCCGTCCTTCGTGACGGTGTTCACGGTTGCGGTTGGATTGTTGATATACCCCTTCATCACGACAGGCCCTTTAATCCACATCTCTCCCGGCTGAGCATCACGTCCATCTTCGTCAACAATTCTGGATTGAAGATTAGGCAGGAGTAAACCTATGCTCCCTGCCTTTCGTGTTGCATCGGCCACGGGTAGCAGATGTGTTACGGGTGAAAGTTCAGTCATGCCGAAACCTTGAATGACCGCCGCATTTACGTTGAGCGACGGCAGTCGAGCCGTGACCTTTATGGTTTGAGTTAAGAAAGCAGGGATGGGTCTGGTTCGCCACCCACCTGATTCGACAATTCAGGGCCTAATGGAGCAGCTCCAGACGTCAACAACTTCAACGACGAAAGGTCGAATTTCTCCACCACTGTAGACATGAGTGAGATGGCAATTTTTGAAATAATAGGACGGAATTACATGAGTGCCGGGAGAGGAATACTGCTATGGGTGGAACAAGCATAACAATTTGAATCTTGTATTTTTGAATGTCCTCGCAAAATCGCACTGGGTCAAAGCGCTCTTGGATGAAACTCGTATGCCCGAGTTTTTGGGTGAGAAAAAGGATGATGACGGCGCCATAGATGTGATACATGGGCAGGAAACCGAGATGTTTGTTCCCAGTACCATGAGTCCATACTGCGGCGAGCATGTCAATCTCCGATGTGAGATTTTGGTGTGTAGTCTGAAAAAGGAGTTAGTCCACGACATACTTGCTAATCATCGGGTCTTTGGAGAGACCGATACGAGGCACACAGAGAGAGAACTTGAAGATGGCTACGCCATAGAGATATGAAAAGGTCTGGGCTTACCTCGACGCCCTAGTAGATCTTTAGTATTGTGATGAGAGATGCACATCAAGGGACGAGGCGCACCTTCGGTTTACCGGTTGTTCCCTGTGCCGTATTAAGATTAAACTGAATGCCGTAACGGAAGGTAGGCGCTTACTGAGCTATAACACAACAGGGCAGTCTCATGCGCGCGATCCCCATCAAATTTCTCCTCTTCTTCCAACAAGCCGATTCCGAGCAAATCTTCCATGTGCAGCAAACTTGACGTGCGGGGAGCAGATGGGCCACCCGCCCATTTTAGGCTCTTGCCAAGAATGATAATCCTCGCATCAGCTTCATCAGCTTTCACACCAATTTCCTCGAACATCGCGCGCACAACAGGCAGACTGTCCTCGGTCGTAAATATACGCCGTGCCCGACTGTCCGTGTATTGATGTGCAAGCTCGTGGCTAGTGTAAGCGTTATTGGCCAACGTGCATCTTAGGCCGGCAGCGATTGCTGCAACAGTCTTCAGTTATATAGGCGTTATCTACACGCGAAGGACGCACCACCGAGAAGGACGACAGGATAAGCGAGCGCATTGGGTGAGAAGAGGAGGATCGTATCCCCTCGTTTTTCACCATGATGTCGGAGACCGTATCCGAGAGAAAGACACAGAAATCGCAGTTTCTCTCGAGTCAAGACAGTCCCAGTAGCAGAGTCGACGAAGACAGGTGAATCAGCAGGGTGGCCGCCGACGAGTTTACCATCCCTACTACTCTTGTGCAGCAGGTGGGTGAAAAGGGAGCGATTGACGATGGGAACATCGGGGAAGGGGGAGCTGTAGAAGGCCATGCTGCGTGCCTACGAAAACTTTTCGGCGCCGACCTTTATAGCTCAGAAGCAACATGTCTGATATTTAAAATGTAGTGATGCGTGGCCGGACCGGAAGTCGGTTGAATAACCGAGGGCATACAGTTATCTATCAACCATACATCAAATCTTGATATGAAATCTTTTGACCCTCGTTGGTCGTTCCTCATAATTCATTCTGGCATCGAAGCTTCCTATATGGCTTTATAGGCTACGTGGATATTTCCAAGATTTCAGAATAATGTGCTGAGGCGCAGTGGGCAGTTTACGGGTTTACAAGTGCATGGACCAGGACTCGGACCTGATTTACAGGGCCGGGCTTGGCCTGGCTTTGAGGGCTTGGCTTTGGCTTTCGTCGGGCATGGCTTTCAATTTCGCAAGCCCGAGCCCTGAGCCAAAGCCTATCAGGCTCGGGCTCAAGCCAGGGCTTGTAGATATGTTTGGAAACATAGTGTCGAAGACTCGATTTGTAAGCATTAATGCGAGTTGCGAAGCTTACTAGGTGATCTGAATAGAGATTATGACTATCATTTCGTCTGATTATGACTAGTAGATGTGTATTGTTACAAGAATAGTACCTTCGATAACCACGGAAGTGAGATCTCAAAGCCCTGGCCTGAAGCCCGGGGCTTGGGCTTTCTCAAGTCAAAGCCTTTGCCCGAGCCCTGTATAAGTCCTTTACCAGGCTGGGCTTTTCAAGGTTTAGTTTGGCCTGGCTTTCTGGCTTGAGCCAAGCCCTGTAAATCGACATGCATGGTCTTACACAATTCACACAGCGCATGAATAGGCCCGGAAAGTATCACGCTTTGAAGCATAGCATCTGAACTGAGTTTCAAGCCCCAACATAACCCAAGAATATGACAGGAATGATGCTCTACACGGTGTACAGAAGACCAGCCCAAACCGTAGCTTCCAAATTTATGACGATGTTAATGAAACAACTACTGTTGCTTCCACAATAAACCGTAGTCCGTCCGTCTGCAGCATCGAAAATTCAGACTTACAAGTTGCCAAATGCCTATTTGAAGTTGAAACTTGAACAATGAAAGGTAAGATTCCAAAAATACAAAAAACTACGTCACAGCAGAACGCAAAATCGACACCAGCAGGATTTGAACCTGCGCCCTCAGAGAGGAACAGATAACTCTTTGAGCATTCGAATCTGTCGCCGTAACCACTTGGCTATAGTGCCTTACCAGTATTGCTTGCGCGGAGTTATCTACCCAAAAGGAAATCCTTGGCAGCCGAACCGTCCTCCCCTCTTTTTACTTTCTTCCCCAAATCCTTCATCATGCCACGCAAAGAAACAAACACGAGCTCCATCACCGCTCAAGCCCAACAGGACGCCGTTTCCGACGGCATCGAGAACTTCGAACTCCCCAAGAGCCTAATAACCAAGATTGCGCGGTCGGCGGTTAGTCTGGTCACCCACTCTAACCTATCTCTTCACTCAGCAATTTTTTTCCTGACAGATTCCCGAAAATGCTAAGCTTCAGAAGGAAACCATTCTGTCGCTCGTGAAAGGGTCGACGGTATTCATCAACTATCTCGGTATGTTAACCTGACACGGTACAACGACGCGTCCTGACTGGGGCTCGCATTCATAGCTGCTACGTAAGTACACTGGTTCTCACGCGTTTTCTCGTATCTCATCCTCTGTAGTGCTCATGACGTTGCTCTATCGAAACAACACAAGAGTATCAGCGCAACAGACGTCCTCCGTGCCCTCGAAGTAATGGAGCTGGGCGACTTGGTGCAGAATCTTCAGGAGGAACTGCAAGGTGCGTTAACGTCGTCTTCTGTCTCTCTCGCCATTTGTCATAACGCTGGGGTTTTAGTATACCGTGAACTCAGCAAAACCGACAAGACCAAGCGGGCTACGTCCTCTGCGACTCCGGTGCTCCGCACTACGCCAGGCATCAAGCTAGCAGTAGGGTCCGTCTCTGCTCCCGCACCAGCCGTGCCTACTATCAAGATCAAAGGCAAGGAGAAGGCCACTACGCCGTTCACGTCGACACCCTTAGGACTTACCCCTTCCGAAACCACGCCGTCCACGTCGATACCCTTAGAACTTCCTCCTTCCGAATCAATATCGACGGGCCCTGTAGCTATGGACGTAGACCAAGAGGTGGCCGAGGAGGAGGAAGAGGAGATAGTCGAGGAAGAGGAAATCATGGATGAAGAAGAGCAGGATGAAGACGAGGAAGAAGAGCTGCAGGATACCGTCGCCCTCGAGGAGGAGGAGCTCAGAAAAGATTCAAAAGGGTTAGATGATTCTGCCGGCGCTGTTCGTCCTGAGGTGCCGAAAGACGACGATAAGATGATAGAGTGATCATAAATCTCGCTTCTAAAATATATCTTATTTGTTTTGTAAGTTCTCGTCCTGTAACTTTATTCGATTATTAGAGTCCCTTTGACCCGTTGTAATAGCCCTGCACCGTGCCCCAGTACTCTCTCAGTACCCTTTGTCAGTTATTTCCGCGACCCATTTCACTGACGTGTTGCGATTGATGGCCTTAAATACACCTTAATCTTATTCCGGGAGCCATTCATGTTGCTGAATGGCTCAGTGCAACGAATTACTACCATATTGTTTCTATCACACGGGCGTAACAGACACGTCAATGCGTAAGGCCTTCGAGACGTTGCGCTCATAGCTATCATTGTGAGCACTGCCCGAAAACAAAATATCTGTACCTAAACTTGGCAAAATTCGGTGCCAACAATATTAATGAGCTCCCTGCTTGGATGAATGAAGTAACCCGAGTTGCCATGATATAGTACATCGCACTTTAAAGACATGCAACCATTGTTACAGATTAGCATTACCCCAAATATAGACAGCCGCTCTGCTGGTGCTAGGGTGACGCGAAGCCCTAAATCAGGCATGAATACACGACAATTTTGATGCTTAACACACTGTACGATACTTCATCCTGTAAGACGTGGTCACAATCGGGAACGTCACCTTGGAGTAAAAAACCCACCCATACATGTATCCTGCCCCAAGCAAGTCAAATATTCGTGGACACAAGTGCAAGCCTGGTGATTATCGCATGTTGCCTTTCGTTTTCATTGCATTATAAAGGAAAGGCGAGCTTGACTTTCCAGTCGTCTGGGCAGGACATTCAAGACTCCAGGCGTCATCATGTCACTCCCAGATGGAATGAATCGCAGGAGAATGGTCGAGATATAATGCGAGGATGATTGACGGGTGTCGTTCTAGAATTTTTCTTAGCTCTTCCAAACCAACACTGCCATCTGCCACGCCGACGAAGAGATCTACAATCCTAGTCACGTCCTCCGAGTCAACCTGCGTAACCAGTCCCAGAAGTCCCTGCGCCCTCAAATACATATGCCAAGAATCCGGTACGTTTGTTGCCATCCATGAACGGGTGGTCTACCCTATCGTCAGCACACGCACCGTACTAAAATAGCAGAGATGATACGTACTCTTCACGATCCCATATGCCAGACTGGTCGTCAGATATCTTTCGCTTCTATGGGGCTCGTAGCGTGCTATCTGTAAGGGGCGAACCAAAGCCGACTTGAGCTCGTTGGACTTGACGACAATGGACTCTGCAAGATGGACTAGACGTGTATTGAGAATTATCGCGTAAGTCGGTGTGAGGAGGCGGGTGACGGTAGATGGCATGAGTCGTTGGGGGGCCACAAGTCATTCATCCAACTGCTTCAATCCTTGAAGGATCCCTTGCACTTTGTCGTCCTTCAGGCTTTCTATCGTTACCCGAGCAAGGGCCTCCGAGTCACTGCCTGCTTTGGTGATAGCAATATAACCTTCACAGCCATTCAATGTCAGAGGCACCTTCGAAAGATCAGCGTGCCAACCGAGGGCACTGGCGATATCCTTGGAGACATAGAGTCTGTGCGGCACGGTCCAGGAGAACCTTGTGTTCTTCGGCAGAGCTAGCGGAAAGACGACGTATACGATGAAGGTGAAAGCGGCTGAGAACGGCACGGCACATGATGGTCATTGAGAGAAAGGCGGAGTTTGAAAGGCTCGCCGGCTGAGGATGGCACGGTAAGGCAGAGCTTGAAAAGCGTGCTAACCAGCGGCTCTCACTGTCTCGATTGCTCGTCGATTCCAATGTCTATCACTAGCCCGCCATCTGAATCACGCCGGCCGCGGGGTTTACATAAACTCAAACTTGCTCCTCACTGTCCTGCCAGTGAGTACCATTTGACGCCCATAGGGATATTGAACACAACTCTTCTAGCAGTATGATGCTCTCTCACACCTGGTCACCTCGAATTTGCCCGGGCTGCAACTGTTCAAACCATTGTATATGTTCCACAACTTCTTGCGACGAACAGACGGATGCCGGCCCTACATTCGACAACCTTTTACACTCAAACGACCCTCCTTCCCCATCTGAAGAGTGTGGATTGCGGGATAGCATATCAGTGGGCGAAGCGCGTGTCGCCGCGATTGTCGACCATGTTGCTGCTCTGAAGGAGCTCCAGCAGGCGTTGTCCAGTCAGCTTGCCACGATTGGTGCTGAATTGGAAGGCCTTGACAGCGAGCGCGGAAGGGTGGTAGCCCGCATAGCAGAACACAAACGCCTTCTCTCCCCAGTTCGTCGCCTACCCGCGGAGATCCTATACAAGATCTTTCTCGGTACCATCGCCTTCCCCATGCCGCGAGCGCCATCCCCGCGATATGAATACTGGTGGTATTTCTCCCCTAGCGAGAGCCCGTTGTGGACAATTGAGCTCGTGTGCAAAACATGGCGCTGGGCTGTCCTTGGCTTTCCAGAGCTTTGGTCGAGTATCCATATATCCCTTAGCGACGACAACTTTTCATTTTCCAACTTTCGCTATGTGCGACAATTGGCGCGCCAGGTTGCACGGACGCGATGCCATCCACTGTCAATCCTCGTATGTGCGGGATCTCGCCAGACATCAGCGTCTTCCAAATCTTTGCCGCCTCAGATTTCCACACTCTTGTTCTCCATGCAGAATCGAATACAATCTCTCTATCTCTATCTACCCGCTGCGATGTTCACTTTTGTGGCAACTCTACAACTTTACCTGCCCATCCTCAGAAAGCTCACCCTTCTCTCCACGAATGGTGAAGAGTTCCAAAAACTGTCTCGCTTGAAACTATTTGGAGATACGCCACTCTTAAATGCTCTTGACACCGTCGATATACAAAGCGTCGTTTCTGCCCTTGATTTGCCCTACTATCAGATCACACATTACTCTACGCACCACGTCTCTAAATCTCATCGCGATCCAGGACCTTCAATTGTTCATATCCTCAGGTTTTTGTCAGTGACGAGAAACCTAGAGACCTGCGATTTGAGATGTGAAGTCATAGCGAACACACTCGATGGCGAAGACCATCCACGATCTTGTCCAAAGCTCCAAACGCTGTCCCTAAGCTCGTGGGCATTCGAATATCCCAATTCTGTTCTAGCTCGGCTTCTCAATGTTCTCACATTGCCCCACTTGTCTACTCTTGGAGTGCACTGCTGTGTGGACGAGGGACATGTACGTGATACTGCGCAAACCTTCACAGCTATCCGGGGCGCTATATGCCGATCGCAGTCACCATTGACCACATTTCACTTCACTCACGGTAATAGACGAAGAGGATCTTCTCGCCCTCTTTTTCAGCGCCTCATCCACCCTTCAAGAAGTTAAGCTCCTTGACGTGGGTCCTAGGGCCTTGACGGACAACATACTTCTCTGTCTGGTGATATCGGATGCGGATAACGTTCTCCTACCGAGGTTGAAGACCTTGCATGTCAGCGGCGAGATACAGTTTGATGCTAATCTTCTAGCGGAGATGGTGGAATCGCGTTGGATGTGTAAAGGTCCTTCTTTCCGGCGTCTGCGAACGATCAGTTTGTGTCGATTGTTGAACAATGAAGATGATAGGGAGGAGGAACTCGCTCGCGCATTAGCCTTTTCTAAGCTGGAGGAATACTGTACTGAAGGATTGGAATTGTCCTACAGTATTCTCTAGGTCGGTGATCTGCAGATTGATAAACTTAGCGATTGCAACATACATCACCAGTTTATTTGAGTTGTGTCCTCCGTCTTGCAATCCAATAGTGTTCATTCGAAGCCATGTTCTTTTTTTGCGTGAAAAATGGACCATGCTCCGGGGTTGTTGGCCCTACTGCGGGGCAAGTATCCAACGGCTGTCATTGAGCGAGAAGAGACTCTCATTTCCATGGCTGTCGGACGGTGTTCATAATAGCGAGTCTCGACCGTATCATTCCATTGATTTAACTGTCCGAACCTTACATCATAAATCTGACAGGCACGTAGATAGCATGTATTCCTGAACCAGTCAGGTACAATGGTCTTCGCGTGTTGGCATAAACTTCAGCTTTGAAATTTGAGATCTCTCACGTTTCTTCGTCCCTCATCATCATCACCTTGACAGCGGCGCGACTTTTTCCAACAGATGGCATGTTTAAAACCTGAAAGTCGTTTACCAATCCTCCTCTTGCAGATTGCAAGGTAGGAGGGCGGGACGAAAATGTGACGGCATAGAATAACATGACGGTCATTAAGAGAAAAGCGGAGTTTGAAAAGCTCGTTGACCAGCAACTCTCATCTCGTGGGTTCCAATGTCGGCGCCTATCACTAGCTGGCCGTCAGAACGGCCGTGGAGTTTAAAGCCGAACTTTCTCCTTATCCTATCAGCATCTTCCAGATACTGTGTCCTTCCAGTGAGTTGACGGCCGTAGTAGTGAAACTGACCTAGATACTCAACTCTTTCTGTAGTATAATGCCACTTCCCCATACCCAGTCACCAGACTCGCCACGAATTTGTTTGGACTGCGACTGTCCAAATCATTATTCCCCTTCCACGACCTCGCACGACGAAGAAACGGTCCATGCCATCCCTACATTTGATAACCTTTTACACTCCAATGACTCCCCCTCTTCATCGGAAGAGTGTGAATTACGAGATAGCATATCGGCGAGCGAAGCGCGCGTTATCGCGATTGACGATCATGTCGTTGCTCTGAAGAAGCTCCAGCAGGCGCTTTCCAACCAGCTTGCCTTGATTGGTGCTGAATTGGAAGGCCTTGACGGCGAGCGCGGAAAGGTTGTAGCCCGCATAGCAGAGCATAAGCGTCTTCTCTCCCCAGTCCGTCGTCTGCCCCCAGAGATCTTATACAAGATCTTTCTCGGTACCATCATCTTCCCTATGCTGCGAACACAATCCCAGAGAGAGGAATACTGGTGGGATTTCTTCCCTAGCGAGAGCCCGTTGTGGACAATTGAGCTCGTGTGCAAAACGTGGCGCTGGGCCGCCCTTGGCTTCCCAGAGCTTTGGTCGAGCATCAATATATCCCTCAGCGACGACAACTTTTCATTTTCTAACTTTCGCTATGTGCGACAACTGGCGCGCCAGGTTGCACGATCGCGATGCCATCCATTGTCAATCCTGATATGTACGGGATCTCGCCAGACGTCGGCGTCTTCCATGTCTTTGCCGCCTCAGCTTTCCACACTCTTGTTCTCCATGCAAGATCGAATACAATCTCTCTACCTCTATCTACCCGCTGCGATGTTCACTGTTGTGGCAACTCTACAACTTTACCTGCCCATCCTCAGAAAACTCACTCTTCTCTCCACGAATGCTGATGACTTCCAAAATCTGTCTCGCATGAAATTATTTGGAGATACGCCGCTCTTACATGTTCTTGACACCGTCGATATACAAAGCGTCGTTTCTGTTCTTGATTTGCCCTACCGTCAGATCACCCGTTATTCCACTTACCACGCCTCTTATCATGGCTGGCGAACTCACGGGCCTGCGACTTCTCACATACTTGGCGTGCTTTCAAAAGTTAAAAATCTGGAAGAATGTGATTTGTGGTGTGAACAACTATCAAACGACGATGTTGCACAAATTTATCAAAAGCTTCGAACGTTGACGTTGAGCGCGTGGGCATCCGAATACCCCAATTCTGTTCTCGCTCAGCTTCTTAATAATCTCACATTACCCCACTTGTCTACCTTAAAAGTGGACTGCTGCGTGGATGATGGACGTCGCGATACCGAGGAAACCTTTACAGCTATCCTGGGGATCATAACCCGGTCGCAGTCGCCTTTGACCATATTTCACTTCACCCGCGGTGATATAGATGAAGAGGATCTTCTTGATTTCTTCCACAGTACCTCATCCACCCTCCAGGAAGTTCGTCTCCTTGACGTGGGTCCTCTGGCCTTGACGGACAACATCCTTATCCCTCTGGTGATAACGGACGTGGAAACTGTTCTCCTACCAAGACTGCATACCCTGCATATCAGCGGAGAAATGCAGTTTGATATCAATCTTCTCACGGAGATGGTGGAGTCGCGTTGGACGTGTCAAGGTCCTTCTTTCCGGCGCCTACGAACGATCATTTTGTGTCGATTATTGAATGATGAAGATGACAGGGAAGAGGAGGAACTCGCTCGCGCATTAGCCTTTTCTAAGCTGGAGGAATATTGTACGGAAGGGTTGGAATTGTCTTACAGCATTCTCTGAGTCTGTAACCTGCAGATGATAAACTTAGCCGTTGCAGCATACATCACCAGTTTATTTGAACTATGTCCTGCGTATCGCAAGCCCATAGCGTTCATCCGAAACCATGTTCTTCTTGCATAAAAAATGATCCATGCTTCGGGGTTGTTGGCCCTACTGCCCTTAGCCCTGTTATTGAGCGAGAACAAAATCCCGTTTCCGTAGCTGTCGGACGGGGCGGGTACCGTTGAACAGCGAGTCCCGACCACATTTTTCATCGCTTTAAGTGTCCCAACCTACCTTACACCATAAATCTGGTAGGCGCGTGAGTAATATTCATTCCAGAACCAGTCAGTTGGGTGCTGGAGCTCCAACTTTAAGGTGGCAATCAATCCTTCTCTTTGCAGATTGCAGGGTAGGTGGGCGGAACGTTCGTTATCTTCTCCCCTTTGTGTTTACCCAAAGTTAATCGTGTACTTTGTTGAAGACGAGGTGGCGGGAGTATTGAAGAGGGGAATAGTCAAGCCAGATCGATCCTCAAAAAACAATCCTTATAAGTGCGAATGGAACAAATTCTGAGACAAACTAAATATTTGGATCTCTGATTGAAATATAATGGCATAAAATAACATGTACAGAATTCTAGCGTCTAATAACCAATCTTAAGGTACACACACAATGCCCATGAATCCTCACACACCCTCCAAGTATTGACAAGCATCGGCCATTTTGGAGGAAACAGAGGCAATCTGCCGATGAAGTAGTTAGTAAGAGCAACAGCGGCAGCCAAAAGAAGCTAACATTAGCAGTACTAAACGGCTGGAAGTGGTTCCCAGGAATATCAAACACCTTCACGGGAGAAGGAGCCAGTGTATCCCAACCTGTTGTAGCATTCTTCGCGTCGCTTCGGTCAGCGAGCCATCTTGGGACGTCAGCGACGCCCTCTGGATTGAAGTCTTCACTGGATCGGAGCAGGACAATAGGAGGGCATACTCCATGCGTCGCGCGAGGGTCGTAATCCTTAAGCATCGCAGCGTTCATGGTGAACTGCTTCTTGACGAGCTGCCTGACTTCAGAAGCGCTGCTCCGAGAATCAAGTTGCACCGCGGTGGCGATCATCGATTGGGAAAGAGGGACGTGGTTGATGGGGTTGGGAGGGTCGATGAGGAGGATGCCTTTCACGGTGATGCATTGCTTCTGGAGTTGGAGGGCGGTTTCGTAGGCGGCCACACCACCGAACGACCATCCTGTGCAGCATAAGATTATGGCCAAGGAAAAGAGGAAGATGCTTACCTCCGAGAAGGAGTGGTCCCTTTGAAACCTGAGAAACGACCTTGGCGTACGCCTGCGACATTTCGACCACGTTCTCCCAGGGCTGCGATGAAATGAAGTGGGGGTTATGAATCCCGTAGATAGACCGAGCCAACGGCTGAAGGCGGGAGTAGTTGTTGACTAAACCGCTACCATCGTGGATCAAGAAAAGAGGAAGGGCGTCGTTGCCAGTATGGGTCTGGATAGAGGATGGGAGGGATTCGAGTCGTAGACTTTTGACAAGATGAGACGTACTGGCGTTATCGCCTTCCAGTTTCTTCGACGCAGAAATATGCGCCACAACCTTCTTCGCAGCCTGAAAATGCCACCCTAGATGATCTTGGACAGAACGAACCGTATTACAGGTCGTAAAGAAGTCGCTTGGAAGATCCAGCCCAAACTCACTCTTCAGCAAATGAAGAGCTTCGATCGAAGCCAGCGAATCCAAACCGAGATGCTCGAAGTCAGTGTCATCCTGAATGTCATCGACACCGATGTCCAAGACTGTGGCAAGAACACTCTTAATGTCGGGCTCATCATCAACGGATAACTGGGTGGGCTCCGGGAGCTGATCATCCGAAAACAACGTCGCTGGAGATGAAGGGGCACTAGTCGTGGCACGAAGAGTCGGTGACGACGGGATACTCGTGGCGTTCACCGATCGGTTAGCCGTGACTTCACGAATGATGTCCCCTGTCGTTCGGCAAGAGGTCAGAGAATGAGCGGAAAGATTGTACTCCGCGAAGGACTGTTGGAGCCGTGCAAAGATTTCGATGGACATGAGGGAGTCGACACCGATGGCCTCCAGATCCGTGGCAGTGGAAACAGAGGAAGGACTGACGTCGCAAGTCTCAGCCACGATGGTGAGCACTGTGGATTCAACATTAGGCGCCTCCGGTTCGGAAGAACGCTGATGGTGAACAGTAGGACGACGAGCAGTAGAAGGGACGGCAGGATTAAGGGATGACTGAGGAAGCTTCCCCGCAGCTCTAGCAAGGAGGCGCGAAAACGCGTTGAGTTTAAGCCGCCGGAACTGTATACCTTTCATACAGGCCACAACCCGAGAAGGTTCTCCCTTCTGGTACGCCCACGCCTCGGCAAGAATCGCGCCCTCATTCTCTGCCCACACGTTGCTACAAGAAACAACATATTCCGCATTCGTGTCAACAAATTCAGGAATGATCTTAACAGAGCTGACTTGTGTGCAAACAAACGCGTCGTTCCGTTCGCCCTTCATATTCGCCACAAAACCTGCGACATGGAGTACAGTATCCATGAACACCGGGTGCACGACGTATGGTCCTTTGTCGTGGTCGCGGAGAAGGCGAACTTGCGCACATCCTTCCATGTGGCTAGCATCGACCGTGAGGGACTGCATAGTATGATATTCCTTGGAATAATCGACCACACGTTGGAACAATCCACCGTACACCATCTGCGTCGAGAAGGTTTCCTGCTGCAAACCGGGCTTCATGACCGCAGCGATATGGCGGCTGACGGTAGGAAACGCACGAGAGAATTCGGTGAGGGTGGCCGCCGCAGACTGGAGACGGAACTCACCATGGGCATGCGAAGTCTGTTCTTTTGAATCTTCTACCCGCGAACTGACGCTGAAAGAGCCGGAGTCTCCGGTCAGAGTGATCACCGTCACGACAACGCGCACGACGAACTCGTCATATACCAAACCATGCATGAACTTGATAGCCCGGAGGATCGCATGCTTATCATCGGACTGAGAGCCTAAATGACTACGAGTCAAGTCGATCCCAGCATAAAGCTGTTCCAGGTACACGGAGGCAGGACACAAAGCTATGCCTGCAACCCGATGTCCTGTAATCGAACCAGCCAACATACTGATGGGCGTCTCAAAGATGGAGGTAAACCCGTTCGCGGGAGACGGCTCCTGGATCCATTCATGCAGGAAGGCAGAATTGGAAATAGTCTGTTTCGCAGGAACTTCCACTGGAGAAACCTTCTCAACAGCCGTTGCCTCTTTGAAAGTGACCCAAAACTTCGACGGCGCAAAGGGATACGAGGGGAGACTAATGCACGATACATCCGGTACATGAGAGAACGTCTCTCGCCATGAAACCGGAACATTCGCCTGGTAGAGCTGTGCCAAAGTCGCAGTGAGCGTTGACCACGGGTCCTGCTGCTTCCGGATGGAGCCAAGAAGTAGAGGCGCGCCATGGGGTGCCGTGATTGCTTTGATCATCGGGAGGCATGTGGTGTGGGGACCAATTTCCAACCAAGCGTCAATCTTGGAGCACTCGGGTAGCGCCATCAGCGCGTGAATCCCACGATCGAATTGAACTGGCTCGGCACAATGTCTGGAGAAATACTGTGCGTCGAAGACGCACGCGTCCCCAGGGTGCACGACATCACCATGGACATTGGAGATGATGGGGATCGTTGGAGCTCTCAGAGTCACGTTCAAGGCGATAGCGTCAAGATCGTCAAGGATGGGCGCCATTGCGATGCTATGGTACCCAAACGGCACGGTCAGAAGAACGTTCTTGCAGTGGACTTCGGCATCCAGGTGCTCCTTCAATGCGCGAAGCTGCTCCAATGGACCAGACACGACACAATCAACGGGGCTGTTGAAGCACGAAATGCTCAACTTGTCAAAGGTGGTTGCTTTCAAAATGTCCTGAAGCAATGATTGTGCCAGATTGACGGCAATCATGCTGGTTGACGAGACAGCACATTTTGTCACCATAAGACGCACACGATGGGCAATGATGGTTAGAGCACCCCTCAACGACAAGACATTGGCAATAACGAGCGCTGCATATTCTCCGAGACTGCAACAGCATTAGCTCAGGCAAAGATCCAGACAAAAATAGAACATACCTGTGACCAACCACAGCTGTCGGTTTCACTCCCCAAGACATCCACAATTTGGCAAGAGCATACTCCAACGCGAAAATAGCCGCTTGATAGGCTTCGAATTCTTCCGTCTCCGTTAGACCCATGCCATCGGGTCCAGGAGCAATGATAGGCAATACACCGCAAAATCCGGATGCAGTAAGGAATGAATGGCATTCGTCGATATGAGATTTGAAGATCGCCGATGAATCGTAGAGGGTACGCCCCATCTCAAGATACTGAGCGCCTTGCCCGGAGAACACGAAGACAACTTTTCCATCTCGGCTGGGAGATTGGACGAACTTGGCTTTCTGCAATTTCTCAATAAGCTCCTCCCTCGTAGAGGCGGCGATCGCTGTGCGATGTTCATAGAGCTGACGACGACTGGTGGACGTGTAAGCAATGTCCACTAATCTCTCGTCGGCGCTCTCTGAACTGTGGAGCCAATTGATATACTTCGTGCGGAGCTTCTCCAAGGCGGTGTCAGTCTTTGCAGACAGACCGAAAACAAGAGGAATAGCTTCAAGTTGAACGGGCGAACGACGAGTAAACTCCTCCACCAACGTGGCAGTGTTCGAACCCGCAGCACCAAAGTTATTCAAGAGTGCCATTCTCGTCTGACCGCCGGGAGAAGGCTCCCAAGGAGCATGGACCCTGTCAATGATGGTGTTGTCGGCATCTAATGGGGCAATGCGCGGGTTGAGCTCATGAAGGGAGATAAGACGGGGAATCGTTCGGTGCGCCATCATGAGAAGGATTTTCGCAAGTCCTGCAGCACCAGAAGCCGACTCCAGATGTCCAATGTTCGCTTTCACGGACGTGATATGCAATGGATTCTTGGCGCCACGCTTCTGTGCGAATACACCTCGGATGCTCTCAAGCTCGTTTGGATCTCCAGCTTGAGTTCCCGTTCCGTGGGCTTCGACAACGTTAATTCGGTTTGCATCGACGCCAGTATTCTCCAAAAGCTGTTTGAAAAGTATGATTTGGGTGGGAGCGTGAGGATGAGTGATCGATTGGGCCAAGCCGCTTTGGTTGACTTCGACGCCTCGAATAACACCCCAAATCTTATCGTCCTCGGCGATAGCGTCGGAGAGGCGCTTCAAGACGAATATTCCACACCCTTCACTTCGGGAATACCCATCGGCGGATGCGTCGAATGCTTTGCACTGTCCAGTTGGGCTCAGGAAATGGCCGCGATCGAGTCCCAAGAACATCTAGAACCAAAGAATATGAGTTGAAGTATTGAACAAAGAGAAGAATGACGCACGTCTGGGCTGGCGATCACATTAACACCACCAACAATTGCCGCGTTGCAGTCTCCGTTCATGAGAGCACGCGCTCCTTGATATACAGCGATACCAGAAGATGAACATGCGGTGTCTACGACGATAGAGGGACCGCTGAGCTGCATTGAATAAGACAGACGTCCACTCAAGAACGCCTTCAACGTGCCTATGCACAAGGGGGTAAGCAAATGATGGCACAGAAACTGTGGACGAGGGAGAGCCCACCAGTGCTATAGTACGCGTCAATGTCGTCACGTAGATTCAGTAAGTAATCGCTGTTGACTGCACCGATGTAGCATCCAAAAGTGTCCTGGTTGAATGAGGGAGTCGCGTTTGGAACATAGCCCGCATCTTCGAGGGCCTCGTAAGTGGTATGAAGCAAGACCCGCTGCTGAGGATCCATGCTCTTCGCCTCCCGAGGACTGATCTTGAAGAAGCGATTATCGAATTCATCGGCCCCTTCGATGAAGTTGCCGGTGTGGGCCTTCATTTGCCGCTTGGGGTTCTTGGCCTCATTGTAATCCGACACTTTGAAACGGTTCTCCGGAACCTTGAAATATCATCCAAATGTCAGCGAATGGAGATGAAAATGGAATCAAAGTTTGAATACCTCGCTAATAGTGTTGATACCTTGCTCCAATACTTCCCAAAGCTGAGAGACGTTGGGCGCTCCAGGCATATTGACGGCCATTCCAACGATAGCAATAGCTTCCTGCTTGCCTTTCGATTGACGCGCGGTTTTCGCGTCCACGACCGTAAGATCAAGCAGTTTTACATGCACTTTGCATAAGGCTCTTTCAAGACCTCGACACAGGCCCGTTCCAGGCCCGATGTTAAGCAGGCGCACGGACCCGTCATCGGGAAGGTCCTTGAGAACCCCGCAAGTCACCAAGTCCCAGTTGACAGGCTGAGAAATAACCATATCTACAACGAGCTCAACAAGTGACCCAGTCATATTCTTCTTCAATACCTCGCCAGTGAAAGTGGAGCGGAAGGGAACATGGATATCCGCGATTTGTGGGAATTGAATGCCCCTACGAACAACGTCAGCGAGGATCTCTTCCCGTGCTTCCGCCACATGAAGTGGCGCGTGGTACAAAGTGTCGAGTGTTGTCTTATGCACAACAGCGCTAGCTGCTGAGAAGTGTGCTGTAACATGCTCCGAAAACGCGGAGAGAGTATCAGGGCGGCCTGAAATAGTGACAGAATTGGCATCCATCGTTGCAGTGACATAAAGAGGGGATGGTTCGGTGATGGTCTACTTGAATGATTAATGACTGAAATGAAGAATGGTGGAAGAGGATCTAACCTTTGCAAAATCCGAAATTGCCACCTCTGCATCTTCTTTGTTCAATCCAAGGAACACAAGACTCCAAGGAGAAGAGTAGACGGCTTCAGGGAACGAGCCCGAAAGCGTCGTGTGGCGGAAAATTTGTGCACGTACACCAATCCATATAGCCAGGCGATATGCTTCTACGGCATGGGAAAGGAAAGAAACACATGAGAATGAAGTAGCGACGACAGCTGCGGGCAATATTCCTGACGAAAAGCCGAGGATGCCAACGCCGTGGACAGAGTTGAGCTTCAAAGCATCACTGAACGGGGTGAGAGACCCATTGGAAGCAACGGAAGCGTCGATGTACGCCAGGTAGCGCAGCGTTTGTAGGAGGAAGAGTGTGGTGCCAGAAATGATTGCATTATGGAGATACCGTTCGGTGGGTAGAGTAAGGATGGACTCTTTGGTCTGAAAATCTGATAGGTCGATGTTAACTTGAGACAACTCGGTCAAAGAGAGCGTCTCTAATTCAGCATGGAGGGTAGCGTGGCAAGCAGCAAGGAGAACAGAGCCTGAGGAAGAAGAGGCATCGAGGAGTGCCTGCTGGCGCGCCTGAGGAGAGTTGGCAGCTGCAGTGCCTTGCCCACCAAAGACAGGAACGTCAATACAAAAGGTGGTAGAGGCCATGTCTAAGGGCGCAATAGTGAAGGTTCTAGATGCGAGGACACAAGTCCTTTATTAGCTAGGGATCTAAAATCTGCGTCAGTGTGGAGATACCTTAGGGTAACATCCTTTGATCCGCGCAGATGAACACCATACTATATACGTACCTCTGTCATCGGCAAGAAAAAGAAGGTCCGCATAGCTTTGAACGTCAGACTCTGATCCCTATAAAACATGTGAGGAAATATCCATCCGTTACTGATACAGCAATCATATACACGATACCTACCTTTTGCGAGTCCAATCTCCAGTCCGAGTCCGATGGTGACACCAACCGCCGAGCGGGTTGATTCCATAAATCCAGCAGAAAGGAACTCCGGGATTCAGACTGGCAAGCGCGTACCCCCACCGCAGTATTAAAAAAGCATACTAAAACCGCACCTCGTAGGCTAGAATGCAGAAGTGAGTATGGCTTGTACTAATTTGTAGCCTCCAAGTGAAAGTTCCGAGCACCGAGTCAAGTTCAGCTTCTAGGTCATAGTGTGGTAGTACCATGATTGCGAGTAAAGCGGTTTTGATGAAGGAACACATCGCAAAAAGATGGATATTCAATCCTATCGAATGTATCGGGGGCCCGCTTGGGAGCGAGATTTGCGAGATACCGAAAGTCACAGCCAACGCCATGCCACCCATCGAAGTACTTACTCTGAGATAAATAAATTTTGATCCTTCACCATCTTCGGCGGTGAGAGTGTTGAAATTAGGGTTCAAATGCAGATTAAAGTAATTAATGACACCCATGCCAACACTGCTCTACGTCGAGAGATGCTTCGACCTAGAGAATGTCAGAGACACCTCTGAAAAATCAGCATGCCAACCGAGGGCGGTCGTGATATCCTTCCAGACATTAAGTGTCTGTGCGGCACAGTCCCGAAGAACCTTGTGCTCTTCGGCAGAGCTGGTGGAAAGACGATGTATACCATGAAGTTGAAGGCGAAGGCGACCAGTGAGGACGGCACGGTACATGATAGTCATTGAGAGAAAGGCGGAGTTTGAAAAGCTCCCTGACCAGCGTCTCTCACCTCATCGCGATCGGTCCCAATGTCGGCGCCTATCACTAGCTGGCCGTCAGAACCACGCTGGTCGCGGAGTTTGAAGCCAAACTTGCTCCTCGCCTCATCATCTTCCAAATACTGCGTCTTGCCAGTGAGTACCATCTGACGGTAGTGTTACTTTGCTCAACTCTTTTTATAGTATAATGCTTCCCCATACCTGGTCGCCACAGATTTGCTTGGGCTGCGACTGTCCGAATCATTATTCTCCTTCCACGACCTTGCGCAACGAAGAAACGGTCCATGCCATCCCTACATTTGATAACCTTTTACACTCCAATGACTCCCCCTCTCCATCGGAAGAATGTGAATTACGAACTAGCATATCAGCGGGCGAAGCGCGCATTATTGCGATTGACGATCATGTCGCTGCTCTGAAGAGGCTCCAGCAGGCGCTGTCCAACCAGCTTGCCACGATTGGTGCTGAAATAGAAGGCCTTGACGGCGAGCGTGGAAAGGTGGTAGCCTGCATAGCAGAACATAAGCGCCTTCTCTCCCCAGTCCGTCGTCTACCCCCAGAGATCCTATACAGGATCTTCCTCGGTACCATTATCTTCCCCATACCGCGAACGCAATCCCAGAGAGATGAATACTGGTGGGACTTTCACCCGAGCGACAGTTCGTTGTGGACAATTGAGCTCGTGTGCAAAACATGGCGCCGGGTTGTCCTTGACTTCCCAGAACTTTGGTCGAGCATCAATATCTCCCTTAGTGACGACGACAATTTTTCATCTTCTAACTTTCGCTACGTTCGACAACTAGCGCGTCAGGTTGCACGAACGCGATGCCATCCATTGTCAATCCTGATATATGCGGGCTCTCGCCAGACGTCAGCGTCTTCCAAATCTTTACCACTTCAGCTTTCTGCGCTCTTGTTCGCCATGCAAGATCGGATACAATCTCTCTATCTCTATCTACCTGCCGCAATGTTCACTTCTGTGGCAACTCTACAACTTTACCTGCCCATTCTTAGAAAGCTTACTCTTCTCTCCACGAATGGTGAAGAGTTCAACAATCTGTCTGGCATAAAATTATTTGGAGATACACCGCTCTTAAATGTTCTTGATAGCGTCGATATACCAAGTATCGTTTCTGCACTTGATTTGCCCTACGGTCAGATCACTCATTACTCCACTTACCACGTCTTTCACCATCGTCGTTATCCTCGACCTTCGACTATCAATATCCTCTGCTTTTTGTCAGTGACGAAAAACCTAGAGACTTGCGATTTGAGATGTGAAATTAAGGGAGTGTTGGGCTTGGTTGCAGCCCTTGCCCAAACTTGTTCAAAGCTTCAAGCATTGACCTTGAGCTCGTGGGCATATGAATACCCCAACTCTGTTCTTGCTCAGCTTCTTAATGTTCTCACATTGCCCCGCTTGTCTACGCTTAGGGTGCACTGCTGCGTGGACAAGGGACATGTACGCGATACCGTGGAGACCTTTACAGCTATCCGGGGTGCCATATGCCGATCGCAGTCACCATTGACCACATTTCACTTCACGCACGGTAACATAGACGAAGAAGGTCTTCTCGCCCTCTTTCGCATCGCCTCATCTACCCTCCAAGAAGTTAAGCTCCTTGATGTGGGTCTTTTGGCCTTGACGGACAACATCCTTATCCCTCTGGTGATAACAGACGCGGATAACATTCTCCTACCGAGGCTGCATACCCTGCATATCAGCGGTGAAATGCGGTTTGATGCCAATCTTCTTGCAGAGATGGTGGAGTCGCGTTGGACATGTAAAGGTCCTTCTTTCCGGCGTCTGCGAACAATTGTTTTGCGGAGATCATTGAATATTGAGGATGATAGGGAAGAGGAGGAACTCGCTCGCGCATTAGCCTTTTCTAAGCTGGAGGAATACTCTACTGAAGGGTTGGAATTGTCCTACAGCATTCTCTGAGTCTGTAACCAACCTGCAGATGATAAACTTAGCCATTGCAGTATATCTCACTAGTCTATTCGAGCTATGTCCTCCGTCTTCCAACCCATAGCGTTCATCCAAAGTTCTTTTTACGTGAAAAATGAATCATGCTTCGAGGTTGTTGGCCCTACTGCCCGGCAAGTATCCATAGCGCTGTTATTGAGCGAGAAGAGTCTCGTTTCCGTGACTCTCGGACGGGGTTCATAGCTTCCATCGCTTTAACTGTCCGAACCTTACATCATAAATCTGGCATGCACATATAAAGCATTTATTCCAGAACTAGTCGGGTATAATGCTCTTCGCGCGTTGGCATAAGTTTCAGTTTTGAGATGGCATATTTCAAACCCGGAAGTCGTTGACCAATTTCTTGCAGATTGCATGGTAGGAGGGTGGGACGCTAGATATCTTCTACTCCTCTGTATTTGCCAAAGTAAAACACATATTCCGTTGAAGACGAGGTTGCAAGAGCTTTCGGCATGGTTGTCACAGCCAGCGTCATGCCGCCCATCCAACGAAGTGCTTACTCTGAGATTGATGCGTTTTGCATCTCGGCGGCGACAGTGTGTTGAAATCAAGGTTCAAATGCAGATTAGAGTAATTAATGAGACCCATGCCAATACTGCTCTGCGTCGAGAGATGCTTCGGCCTAGAGTATGTCAGAGGCACCTCTGAAAAACAGCATGCCAACCGAGGACGGTCGCAAAATCCTTCGAGACATAAATCATCTGTGCTGCACGGTCCAGGAGAAACATGTGTTCTTCGGCAGAGCTGGCGGAAAGACGACGTATACTATGAAGGTGAAGGCGGCTGAGGACGGCACGTTACATTGAGAGAAAGGCGGAGTTTGAAAAGCTTGTTGACCAGCGTCTCTCGTCTCGTCGGTTCCAATGTCGGCGCCTATGACTAGCTGGGGGCCATCAGAACGGCCGCGGAGTTTAAAGCCCAACTTGCTCCTCATCAACATCTTCCAGATACTGCGTCCTCCCAGTGAGTTGACGGCCGTAGTTGTGAAACTGACCCAGTTACTCAACTCTTGCTGTAGTAGTATGATGCTTCCCCATACCTGGTCACGAATTTGCTTGGGCTGCGACTGTCCAAATCATTATTCTCCTTCCGCGACCTCGCGCGACGAAGAAGCGGCAGATGCCGGCCCTACCTTCGACAACCTTTTACGCTCCAATGACTCCCCCTCTCCATCCGAAGAATGTGAATTGCGGGATAGCGTATCAGTGGGCGAAGCGTGCGTTGTCGCGATTGACGATCATGTCGCTGCTCTGAAGGAGCTTCAGCAGGCGCTTTCTAATCAGCTTGCCTTGATTGGTGCTAAATTGGAAGGCCTTGACGGCGAGCGTGGAAAGGTGGTAGCCCGCATAGCAGAGCATAAGCGTCTTCTCTCCCCAGTCCGTCGGCTACCTCCAGAGATCCTATACAAGATCTTTCTCGGTACCACCATCTTCCCCATGCCGCGAACGCAATCCCAGAGAGAGGAATACTGGTGGGATTTTCACCCTAGCAAGAGCGCATTATGGTCGATTGAGCTTGTGTGCAAAACGTGGCGCCGGGCCGTCCTTGACTTCCCAGAGCTTTGGTCGAGCATCAATATATCGCTTAGTGACGAGAACTTTTCATCTTCTGACTTTCGCTACATGCGACGGCTTGGCCGTCAGATTGCACGAACCCGATGCAGTTCACTGTCGATCTTGATATGCGCAGGATCAGGCCAGACTTCTTCTGGATCCTTACCACCGCAACTTTCCTTGTTCTTGTTCTCCATACAAGATCGAATCCAATCTCTCCATCTCTATCTACCCTCTGCAATGTTCACTTTTGTCGCATCTTTACAGCTTTACCTGCCCATCCTCCGAACTCTCACTCTCCTATCCGCGAATGGTCGAGAGTTCCAAAAGCTGTCTTACACGAAACTATTTGGAGACACTCCACTTTTAAATGCTCTTCATACTGTGGATATACGAAGCGTCGTTTCTATTCTTGATTTGCCCTACCATCAGATCACCCGTTATTCCACTTACCACGCTTTCCATGGCCGGCGAGCTCCCGGGCCTGCGACCTCTCACATACTTAATGTGCTTTCAAGACTTAAAAATATGGAAGAATGTGATTTGCGGTGTGAGCTTCTGTCAGCCGGCAATGTTCCACAATCTTGTCGAAAGCTTCGAACGTTGACGCTGAGCTCGTGGGCATACCAATACCCCAATTCTGTTCTTGCTCAGCTTCTTGATCATCTCACATTACCCCACTTGTCTACCTTAAAAGTGGACTGCTGCGTGGATGAGGGACATGAGCGCGATACCGAGAAAACCTTTACAGCTATTCGGGGGATCATAACCCGGTCGCAGCCGCCTTTGACCACATTTCACTTCTCCCACGGCAATATAGATGAAACGGATCTCCTTGGTTTCTTCCACAGTGCCTCATCCACCCTCCAGGAAGTTCGTCTCCTTTACGTGGGTCCTATGGCCTTGACCGACAACATCCTTATCCCTCTGGTGATACCGGACGTGGAAAATATTCTCCTACCGAGACTGCATACCCTGTATATCAGCGGCGAAATGCAATTTGATATCAATCTTCTCACGGAGATGGTGGAGTCGCGTTGGACGTGTAAAAGTCCTTCTTTCCAGCGTCTGCGAACGATCATTTTGCGTCGATCATGGAAGATCAAAGATGGCAGGGAACAGAAGGAACTCGACCGCGCATTATTAGCCTTTTCCAAACTGGAGGAATACTGTACTGAAGGATTGAACTTATCCTATAGCATTCCCTAGGTCGGTGACCTGCAGATGATAACCTTACACGTGACAGCATAAATCACCAGTCCATTCGAGCTAAGTATGTCCTCCATTTCGCTTACATGTAATAGCTCTATGCTTCTTGTTCCAACAATATAAGTATCTTGGGCGGAGCTTGAAAAGTGTGGAGTCGCCCGACTGTTACGTTCGTCCTCGTTTTCAGCACCAACAGGATACTGTGTCTTGCCAGTGAGTACCGGTACCATTTGACGGTAGTGTTACTGGCTTATAACTCTTTTGTAGATTTATACCCCTCATGACACACTCTCATACCTGGTCACCTCGAGCTTGCTCGAGCTGCGACTGTCCAAATCATTATTCTCCCACCACCTCGTGCGACGAAGAAACGACCCATGCCGGCCCTACATTCGACAACCTTTTACGCTCCAATGACCCTCCCTCTCCATCCGAAGAGTGTGAATTACGAGATAGCATATCAATGGGCGAAGCGCGCGCTGCCGCGATTGACATTCATGTCGCTACTCTGAAGAAGCTTCAGCAGGCGCTGTCCAGCCAGCTTGCCTCGATTAGAGCTGAATTGGACGGTCTTGACAGCGAGCGTGGAAAGGTGGTAGCCCGCATAGCAGAGCACAAACGTCTTCTCTCCCCACTTCGTCGCCTACCCCCAGAGATCCTATACAATATCTTTCTCGGTACCATCATTTTCCCCATACCGCAAGCGCAACCCCAGAGAGATGGGTACTCGTGGGATTTTCATCCCAGCGAAAGCGCGCTGTTCTCAATTGAACTCGTGTGTAAAACGTGGCACCGGGCCGCCCTTGGTTTCCCAGAGCTTTGGTCGAGCATCACTATATCCCTCAGCGACGACAACCTTTCAACCTCTAACTTCCGCTACGTGCGACAACTAGCGTGCCAGGTTGCACGAGCACGATGCCGTCCATTGTCAATCCAGATATGTGCAGGATCGGGCCAGACTTTTGCTAGATCATTACCGCCGCAGCTTTGCGTGTTCTTGTTCTCCATCCAAGATCGAATACAATCTCTCTATCTCTATCTACCCGCTATGATGTTCGCCTTTGTGGCAAGTCTACAACTTTACCTACCCATCCTCAGAAATCTCACTCTTCTCTCCACGAATGGTGAAGAATTCCAAAAGCTGTCTCGCACGAAATTATTTGGGGACACTCCGCTTTTAAATGCGCTTGATACTGTGGATATACGAAACGTCGTTTCTGCAATTGATTTGCCCTACAATCAGATCACTCATTACTCCACTTACCACGTCTTTCACCGGTATTGTAATCCCGGCCCTGCGACCTCTGACGTCCTCCGTGTGCTTTCAAAACTTGAAAATCTGGAGGAATGTGATTTACGATGTGAGCTTCGGTCAGCTCAATTAGAGGAAGATACTCCACAAACTTGTCAAAAGCTACGAACGTTGATGTTGAGCTCGTGGGCATACGTGTACCCCAGGTCTGTCCTCGCTCAGCTCCTTGATGCCCTTGTAATACCCCACGTGTCTACCTTAAAAGTGGACTGCTGCGTGGATGAGGGACATGAACGCGATACCGAGAAAACCTTTACAGCCATCCGGGGGATCATAACCCGGTCGCAGTCGCCTTTGACTGTATTTCACTTCATCCACGGTGATATAGAAGAAGAAGATCTTCTTGCTTTGTTCCGTAGTGTCTCATCCACCCTCCAGGAAGTTCGTCTCATTGACGTGGGTCCCATGGCCTTGACAGATGGCATCCTCGCGCCCTTGGTAATATCGGACGCGGACAATGTTCTCCTACCGAGACTGCATACCCTGCATATCAGCGGCGAAATGTTGTTCGATGCCAATCTTTTCGTGGAGATGGTGGTGTCACGTTGGACGTGTAAGCTGCCTTCTTATCAGCGCCTGCGAACTATCAAGTTGTGTCGAGTATTCGACAGCGATAAAGACAGGGAATTACGGGAATTTGGTCGCGCCTGGGTTTTGTCCAAGCTGGAAAAATACTCTACTGAAGAATTGGAATTGTCCTACAGTATTCTCTAAGTCCGAGACTGCTTCGTCGTAGCTCGTCAATGTGGATGATACCAAGCTTCCGCATCGCAGCGAACATCACTCGTCCATCCTCCGTCTCGCATGTAATAGTTCACTATTGTTGGTCAAAGAATATATATATCGTGTCGAGCGTGATACGTAAGAACTTTGGGCCACCAGTTGTTTGCAGGTACCCATCAAGGGCAGTTACCACATGGTCGCTGGCCAGTGACTCGACGTAAATACAAAACTCCTAAGGCTACCTTCCAATGCAACTGATAAATAATGTCCCCTTCGGGGTGACATACGAAAAAATTGGAACGATACAGAGAAGATTAGCATGGCCCCTGCACAAGGATGACACGCTTTCCCGGAGTGGTGGATCTACGGATCTCAATATTTATTTTATTCATCTCACCTTTTTCCACCGGACTTTGCCCCGAAAAATCGATAGCTATTATCAGGCGGTTACACCCTATAAACGAATGATAATCACCGGATCACTTTGAAATAACCGCCTCTACATTATTCACCTTTTAGACCACCTAATTCGTCAATATAAGCTGGATAATGTTCTTATATAGTCGGGCAATTATTCTGCATATAGGCAACAGGCTTATTGACCAGGTCATACTAAGAAGAATAAGCACTATGCATTGTGAACTCTAGGCAACTATGATACACATGATCTACAGACACTGATTGATATCCTCGTCATCACCTCCCCGTAAGAATCAAGACCGCCATCGAAGTCGGCACAGAAGCGACCGTCACCCGACGACTAGAAACACCAGAAAAAAACTAGAACCAGCAGATATTAAATGCCAAGGACGAGAACACCCCGCGACTACGAGAATGCATGGCTGGGAGGTATTGAATGAGCTTGAATATTGGGCCGCCAAGGAAGGACAGGATGTCCAACTGTTTAGATGTATCGACTAGGCGCATACAAGCATCTCACCAACACGTACCGTGACCGATTCCAGAGGGCGCCATGAAAGCATAACATCTCTTGGGAATATCCCTCTACTGTTGCATTCGGCGGAATTCGTACATTTGCAAGGCATGGGCATTTTTGAGCGCGCATATACTCAGTCAGGGACCAACCTGTTGCGTCGACGAAGTCAGCTCACATATCTTGAACCTCTCAGGAACGTACCTTCTCATGTCCCGCTATCCATATCACCAAGAATTGACTGTCTATCGAGATCAGGAACCTCCGCATGATGCCGTCAGCCCCGGGGTCGTTCAGGTCACTCCCAGTGTATATGGATTCCATGTCCTCGGCTCCCCGTCTGAGCGCCAACCGCTCCAGTATGCCCCTTGATCTTCGTCATCACTGCTGCCGTGCTACCCTGGTCATCGTAGAAGTCGTCCAAAAGCTGTTGTAGCTGTTACCAGTCACCACCAATGCCGACGCGTATCAGAACTGTCTCCACCAGCATGAACCCACAGCTGCTCCAATGAACCTACAGGAATCATGAGGCAGCCAATGGAAATACATAAAGGCTTACCATCTATACATACCAATTTCTGGCTCGCCCGGCGTTGCCATGCTTCATCTGAGAAATGGCTTTTTATGGTCGGGCCTGCTGTATCTGCGCATTCAGTATGTGCAAAATACTCACGGCAGACGAGGGCGGTTGCGGGCTCGGTGTGCATTCCAAGGCGGTCGAGGCAGAGGTGGTGGTTGTGGTCGAAGACGACGCGTGACGTGACACGGCGGGCGCGGTTCCCGTCAAAGGCGACGCATGACGTGGCAAATCGATGCGCTAGGTAAGCCCAGGACTTTTGAGAAAATTTGCGAAGTCGTACTAATAATCCATGAAGGTTATCAGGAGGTTACACCATGTATTAGGACGAATAACAGCAGTGACAGTATATGCTAAATACCGGTCGCTTATCCGGCGATTACAACAAGTAAAAACCAAGTAACCGCGGCCATTTTTTCGGGCCAAAGTCCGGTGTTCGTTTTTTCTACAAACCATCGTGAGTCGTGACATTGATTCGACATAACAATTTTCTCTTTCCCACTTGGTGAATAACTATTGAAGAGTCCTCTTTCCATCAGCCTTTCGAAATTCGTTCCGTTCTAAGGCGTCCGCTTTTTCCGCCAAGGGTATAGAACCGTTTGTTCTCAAGCATTGCCACGCTGGAGAACATCTTGGATATCACCACGCCCACATACTTAGTATCTTACTACGATTCTTCAACACAAGCCAGAGGTCAATGGGACAGAAAACAAGTTACATTAACGGTCCCACGTATAAGTATACTTACTGTAAATGTAGAAGTAAAGCATCAAACTAACGTGGATGTGAAGGAAAATATTCGGAATTAGTCACCCGACTCGTAACTCGTGTCTACGCAGTCGGAGCGGTAATAGCTCCCCAAGGGGCGCCACCATACTTGCCCACAATTGTAGCATAGCTCCAGGTGCTATCATCGAATGCGGGAAGCTCGAAGCCTGTAGGCACACTGGTGAACGCCTTCCAGGTGGTATCCGTGACGTAGGAAACGGAAGTCCCATCGTTATACGCGACCAGGACGGTAGCAATAACACCAGCCGGACCACCAGTGTTGGCTCCATCGACTGCGAAAACATTCTGGTTGGGGTCCAGCTGAGGCACGGAGTATGCTTGGGCGGTGTGGAAGTCTCCGCCCGATCCGAGGGACTGGCCGTTAGCATACAGAGTGTACTCGTTATCGCTGTAAAAGATTTGATCAATTACCGCCGCCAGCCAAAGGAACAAACAACCTACGCAGTGATGACTACCTTTGCGCACACCGCACCTTTGCCATACAGCGAAGTAATTGTCTTCCTGAACGCCCTGTGCCCTACTGGGGCGTCCCCTGCCGAGTTGGTCTCGCTGGTCCAAATCCAGTTGCTCTGCGTCATATCAAGCGCGGGAGGAAGCGTGGTCTGACCCCAGGGGGATACACCTTCCTTGCCCTGCTCGACCGCTGCAATCCATGCCGAATCGTCCAAGCTTGGATTCGCGAATCCAACTGGGGGAGAAGACTTGAGGGTCTTCCAGGACGAGTCGGTGACAAAGGTCTCGGTGGTGCCGTCGGAGTAGTCAACGAGGACAGTGGCAATCAGACCGGCGGGTCCTTCATTGTTAGTACCGTTGACGGTGATGACGTTGTTGATTTCTGGGTTGAGTCCGACGGTGTATACCTGCGCGCTCGAGAAGGACGCGCCTGAGCCCACCTCAGCGCCGTTGACGTACAGAGTGTGGAGGTTGTCACTGGACACTGTTCTCAGAACAGTCTTGGAAGTAATCGAGAAAAGCGAACATACGTAGCAATGAGGATTGTCGCGCATACCGGGCACTTGGTGCTGGTGTGAGGGATAGTCTTGCGGAAGGGACGAGAACCGATGGGTGCGCTCCCACCAGCGCCGCCCTCTTCTCCAGTCCAGATCCAATTGGAGTTGGCTAGAGTAAGAGGCTGGGCTTCGGCGCGCACTGCGAGAGACGCATTTTCAGTAGTCGCCACCCTGGCAAGGAGACCTGAAAAATAGGTGAGTGGGGAATCAGAGCATAGATCACAAAGAAATGCGTACTCTCTGACGCTGGGAACGCAGACGCAAGGACTGCGGAAAGCACAGCGGGCAAGAGCAAAAGAGCTATGCAAAAGATGTAAGCGGGAAGAGTGAGAAAAGAGAAGGTTTGAAAGCTAACCTTGGGCGAACATCAAAGAGAAAGATATCTACCTGTCGGTGGATGGTTAGACTGTGTAATACCGCTTTGCTTTTATAGCGAAAATAACACTCTCAGCGTGAAAACACAGTGGCATCCTGGCAATTCGACAGCGTAATAAATTTCTGACAGACGGAATCGAAGAAAGAAACAACCGTCCCAGGATGCTTTAATCTCCTAAGAGAACGGAGGGCTGGTGACTCTATATTGAAGGGTCAGATGTGTAGAAGTGAATGAGATGTGACAGATGGTGGATCCCACTTGTCGTCGAGTAGAGAAAGCATAGACACCAGACATTGAAGGCGCTTCTGTAACGCAACGCGCATCCAAGAAACTTCGCAAAACGAGACAGTAGATGACTGCAGGACGACTTGGCCGTGATTTAGGAAACCGAACAAAGCATCAACGCATGTAGATGACAATCAAGGCAACGTTAGCATCAATGATGGCAGAAGAATCCGAAGCACTCAGTTCAAATAACCGAACATATGACTGAGGTGTCACTGTATAAGTTGAATTGACTAAATTGATGATGCTGAAGAACTGGAAAATGGGAAACACCCAGAAGCACAGCCCAAGCGCTTCAACGAAAAATTTCGGTATCTTTAGCACGCCTATTGTTTGTGACATGTGGTTCTTCGTCTACGGACAGCTCAGCGTTGTAGTGAGTAGAACATACGAGAGAAAAGAAGAGCGAACTTGAATGAATTGAACACTGACAGCGTAAACGGCGTATAAAGAGCAACTGAACTATGGTACGTTTGGTATCGTACTTGCTAAGGATTCAGCGCCGCCAAACTGAGTACGATGTCAGATATCTGACAGTGGTGTGGACAGTGGTGGTAAGTGATGCTGATCAGTCGATCCGAACTCAGTCGCAGGATGTTTGTACTTGGTTGTCAACCCTCTCAACAGCACCAACGCCTTCTTACCACCGTCATGGCCAATCTAGTGTCAACCCCTCCTCAGGCGACTCCTCCGTGGAAAGGATGGCCATCTGCGCGAAATTCAGCATCTGCCAGGGTTTACGGACCAAGAGATACGGTCGTCATCTGATTTCTATGGGATGGATACATATAAAATAAACCTGTGCCATCAGTCGCCCTCTTTCTTCGTTTGGGTGACGAAATGGATGATACCCGGGCGGGCGGAGACAAGGGGGTCGCAAAAACCGATTTCATGATATCGGGTACCCGTGGGAATTCGTCATGTGATCGACATATATGGTGCGTAACGCTCCGTTTATGGTAATTTCGTGACTCGGTCGGTCGGATTTTTTGAGGATGATTTTTAGAAAAGTGCTCAGAATGTCGTAAAACGCCTGGGAAAATAGTCGAAATTGGGGGTCAAATTTTGTTGATAAATTGGCTAGCATTGCCATCTCCAGTGATAGTTAAGCACTCAAAATCATACCTCGAAGCTGTGCTAACGTGTATCTTTCATTTTAGGACCCGATATCCAAAATTTTAATTCCGCAACCCCCTTGGGCGGAGACGACAGGTTTCAGGAATTGGTCGATTATACTTCCACGAGACCAGCTGGTCTCAACTGGAGCGGATTTCCCTTGAAGTAATTTCCTTTCTAAGCCTTGTGTCGCGCGTCTTAGGACGTTCCATAAGAGACGATAATGTTTCCTGAACAATTTCGAATGGGCTGATAAATCACACACTTTGGGGTGACATATGTGGATTACAATGCGTACGAACGGTTCTCAAAGGTACGGTATCTGTTTTAAGGACTGGGTTCTGTTCTAACGATTACTTGCTGCAAGTGGGTCAAAGAGTTTCATTGCCAATTCACCTAAACCTCGCGCAGATGGCATTAACTCGCATGCCGCTGATGCCTTAATCTAGCTCATCAGAGACTTCAGCTTCGACAGCCTGTCAGGACTCCCCCGTATTATCTGGCCTTATTGTTCACCTTTGACTTAACACTGCCAGCTTTTGATGTAAAAATATCTTATATCGGCTACCCGTGAGCACGCTTGAGAAGGACTAGCGGACGAGTTTAGATCTATTGATCCTGGCGAAATGGAGATTAGAGTGATTAGCCACCTGAATTTAATGGTACGTTTTTGCTCGTCTTTCTTTGTGCCATTCCTGAAGGTACTGTCCAGAACGTCGCTTGTTGTTTTGCGGGCCTGCGTAGGTTCGGGTGCCATTGGCATCATGTACTCGTGTACGTGAGATCATTGTTGATGTATTATCCAAAGCGGCCAGCGTCACGGAATGAGTGATGATATATATTGACTCGGTTGACTCGGAGAGAAAACGGAAGCCACAACTTGAGTTGGGAATCTTGCAAGCAAGACAGATTTACAGGAGTATCAAGATGTGCGATCAATCGTGATATGAAATGCGACTTGTACGTTCATCATTATGAAGGAACGAGAAGGTGAATTCAATTGTGAGCTCGCACCAGCGTGGGGTCTTCGTGCTTCACCTCCTTGAATGCATATCTGCCTTAGTGTCTAAGCCTGGGAAATGGGAAATAGTGGGTACAGCCGATCTACTGTCGCTTTGAGTACTCAGTCAGACGGCATTAGCGCTATCGAAAATCATATGCCAATCGCTTTTCAACTGTGTCAAGTTTCTTTGGAGGCAATCATACTCCGTCTTTTCGACTGCACAGACAACGAAGGATTCATTTTCTGATGGAACGTCCGAACTTGACCGGAATCATGTTACTGCCGCCAACAATCACTCGGGTCCTGTAGTTGCTCTTCTGGCCAGAGTCCTTCGCTACTGCCCTCTCGTCCAGTCTTTCCCCTACGAAATCACCTTCAATAAGAATGACAGGTATGTTTTATCCATTCGTGTTGGCTATCTATGTATTTTAGATTTTTTTGGATGTCTTCGGCCATCTCTAAGAGCCTAGAGTACCGACCATGCAGCGTGTAAGCTCTCTAATAAGACAGCACGTCCTGCAAGTGGCACTGAGCGTGCCCACGATACCCTCATGACGCTCCGTATTGTCTATGGCAAACATTGCCACCGTCCCTTGCTAAAATGCTTACCAGTACGCCCACTAGTACACCTCCCAACCCACCCAGATGCCCCGACATGAAGATCGGCCTTAATCGCAGTCAACGCCAGCGAATTTTACACGAAGCGACTCCGATTTTATTGGAACGTTGAATGTCGGATGCTGGGCCCATATGCAAGCCCCCCCCCCGCTGCCGGCGTATCCGGGAGCTCGACGACAACGACAATGACGGCCTGCGCAGTGGGGAAGACGGTTCGTTTTCGAATTGATAGCATGTACGATGGGGATTGTCGAAGGGTAGATGAGGCTAGGAAGAGCCAGGGATGGAGCCAGAGCATTCAACGGGAACGGGTGCGTCATTCTTTTTTCCAGAGAAAAAAACTAATGGCTAATACGGGCAAATGTCGTAGCATCGAGATGTCATTCCCAGCGGTCCGTTGAATTCTGCCAGTTCGAAGAAAGGGGAGTCCTGGAACGCCTGGATTTTGTAGGCGTTGTAGCAGCCGATCTGATTGAGACTCCTCAGTTGGGATGGAATACCGCTTTATCATCAACGTCGCCTCTTGCCATTGAGGAAGGTGTTTATAATAACTTTATACCATGCCCGTACACATCGAAACTCCCAAGGCTTCCCCCCTCCCCTTGTTCCACATAGTTCACCTCCCACAGCCGAGCCTGGGGAATGAAGAAAGAACGATTCTATGGCGAAAGGGATAACGTTCACGAGGGATGTTAGACAAAAACCTGGTGTTCACTCCTTTACTGTGGCGAGTCGCGTCTCTCGATTTCCTGAGCTGGGGTAGAGGGAACTCGAGAGCAGGTGTGTTCTTTTTCTCTTGCTATCGCTATTGCTAGTATATGCTGACCGCATCAACAGATATCCAAAGTTGAGGAAGGACGGTCATTCTCGCCATCGATTCGCGACGCTAAGGACTGGCGCCTGGTGTTCTGCAGAAGTCGGGAATTGGTACGTTTCGCAGTTATGCTCACCATCACTGTGTGACCTTCGGTTCGTTCGCGTCATCAGATTTGCAAAGGCAGTATCCTTCCTGGCATACGTATAGTCAAGGTGCGTGACGAATATGTAAGCGCTTTTCTGGTATCGTATAGAGCTGGCTTCTTACGTGACATTTTAGATTCGTACAATACAGCAAACTCACCAACAATCAACGCGTTCATCGAACTAACGGCCTTTTTTACGGCCTACCTGTAACTGACAACTCAACACGGTTCACTCAACGAATCATATTTCGACTTACGACATTTGTTTTCCTCCTTGATCTTTTTCAACGAAATTCTTCTCAAATTTTGACGATTTCGCATCTGTGTAAATATCACGACAACATTATGCCATCCTCGGCTTCAACAATCCAGAGCAGTAGCAGCGCCACCGCCATCAATCTCTGGTGTCCCCAGCATTTGTCTCGTCGTCGCAACACCTTCTGCGCCGGGCTTGTCATCCGAACCAAGCACGTCTGCAGATCACCCAATTGAATCATCTTGGGCTTCAGTGCCCGCAGCTGCATGGGCTTGTCCCTCCGCCCTTGCCCCGCGTCCTACAGAGGTGATGCCCAGGAAATGCCTCGTCCCCAAGAAATCGGCCTGCTTTACGTTCGCGAACACCGACACTTGGTGGACTTCTTGCACCACCTGCGCTTTCCAACGATCAGAACCAAAGTTTACACCAGGGTTCTATTGCGCCGCGAGAGATGCGTTCCCTGTACAAGGACGTACCCAAGAAGCCGAAGGCTGGGAAGAAGGACATGGACAAGAAGAAAAGGAAGTGGAAGGATCGCCAGCGTAACTTGACTAGCAGCTTTGAGGCTGACACATTGGTGGCCAGTCCTGAAGTTACCCGGACTCTTGGATACAACAAGAATCGAAGTATCCTTGGGCTCGGGTTCCTTTCGTCTATGACGATGAAAGCGCCTGCTGCACGAGGCGCGTCGACGGCGTCTTCTACAATGTCTCAGGTCCTCCTCCGGTGTTCGATAACAACAGACTTTCAATTCAGTCTGCGACGGTCGTGGGCAAGCCAAGCCCAGCGATGTCAACAACGTCTTCACTTCGTCCAATGTCAACAAATCGTCACGTTCTGGTACTTCGGTGAAGTGGGATGACGCGGGCCTGGAGACGGTCAGGGACCTGAGGGACAGAGAAAGGGGTATAAGAAAGGCATCAAGGAGGAGCAGAAGGGAAGGGATAGTCGAGAGAGCAGGAGGAGTTCAGAGGGGAGGAAAGGACGCCATTGTGACATCTTTCCGGAGATTGGTAAAAGTGGAGAGGGTAAAGAGGCACGGCATGTAGAGGAAGGATCATCCGGTACTGTCGATGGCAAGGAATACCTGATTGTGGCGGTGGAAACTGCGACGTGTGATGGACACGAGGATCTTGTTGCAGACAAAGTGTTGGTGACTACACCTATTCGTCGAGCTCGTCCAAAATCTGCATCAGAACAACTTCTGGGCAGAGTCAAGCCGCAGGGAATATACGAGGATCCTGATAACGGTATGTGCTCTTTTCTCATAGTTCATGAACTGCTGTGAACGTTATTTTATAGGCTCTATCAGTCCTGGACGGAGTGACGAATGATCTTGCAATATTGATCAATACGTTGAATTTGGAAGCTACACCCGGTGGGACACCCGATTCTTCGCCAATTGCTAGACGAAACACACGGGAGCCCCAGGCGAGTCCTACGAAGCTGAGGGCCAAGACGCTGCGTCGTGAAAACCCATCGCTTACTTCGTCGCTTCCGTATGCGCAGGCTACCGTGTGCGCTCCTCCTTCCCCATGTGTTCCATCTGGGCAGAAGTACGAGCAAGGATTTGTGAAGAGGCGTGCCAGTGAGCTGGGCCCTCCCAAATCTGTCGCTTGTCCTGAAACCGCTCAGGCCTGCAAAGCCGAATATTTTGGAAGTCGTCACGAAAAGTCGCACAGCAAGGCACAACCTCCTCTATCAACGTTCAGGTCGTCTTTTCTGGCTTTATGAATTCGACGCCCTCGCAGGAGTTCAACGAGCTGGAGAATCATCCCATTTTCATGCGGAAAGGGGCGTCGTTGGGCGCTGATAAGAGTTTCTTGCACCAATACCGAGCACGATGATACGACCTCTCGACGAGTTCTCGCACCGGGTGCACACGCAACATGCTTAATATGAGAGGATACATAGGCGGCTCTGACGTCTCCGCATATGCCGAGGACGTTGGCGTTTCTGATCCAGACTCGGATATTCCACATGAGCTACAATTCATCTTGCATGGGAAGAGAGCTCCGATAGTGAAGGCTGAGGAGACCTTGTACTACGATTACATTGCCAAGAGCGCCAAGGGAAGTGGTGCGAACGATACGATGGACTGCCACGATGAACCATTTATGAACCATTTGTGGATGAAGAGATAGGGATTGACATGTTAGCTCTTCCTCCAGTGTTTTGTGTGTTAGTCGTCGACGAACAGGAGTACCACGCAGAATTAGAGCCCTCCGAGGATACGAATAAGTCGTTCGATTTCACGGGCGAAATAAAGAAGCTGAATGAGTCGGGTGACTCTAGTCGCCATAGCTTCGTGGAGCAGCTGGAGAACGCATTCTAGACTCCAGCAAAGATTGATCTGCGCTACTACGACTTTGCAGGTCCTATCAAGGATGGCTTCTTACGAGTTGACGTTCCTCCCATTCCACCTCTTCCACCACCTCTAGTTCCCGGCAATAGTTTCCAGGAGTGGACCGACTCGGCGACTGGTCTCATAGGTGTACGCACAGGAAGATTTGTCGAATGAGCAGAGGAGGAGGGGTCTGGTGTACGACAACGGTCCATACCACTGGCCCTATCTCACTTCCTACATATCTCGACGTCATCCGACATGCTCATATCAGTTGCGCCACGTCCGTGTCAACATCGAGGGGGGTATCTCACAAGAATAAAGATCTTATGTCAGCTTCGTCTGGCTGGGCGACGCGAAGCATAGCCGCACTGTAACAATGAACCCAGTCAATGAACCAGGGTATAGCGCAGTGACGAAGGATTTGAAGGGAGCTGTGACCAGAGTATTGCTTTCGGTACCTTTGAGTCTTTAATCTTGCAGGCTCTGTATTAGACTTGTATTGTCATTACAGAATTTTTACTTCTTGATTCTCTCACAGGTTATGAGACGAGATTTAAGAGAAAATGGGTTCGGCTTAGTCTCTCAAGACGTGATAACATACAGAATCAGATATTACGAGATGGATACACACAATGTAAGTAAGTAGTCTTGTAGAATACTTAATGGGCAATAATGTTTGGCTGTAGGACTCGGTAATGCCACACAAAAGTGTTGGCCCCTGGCACGTACTAATTGCACTTTTCAAAATGCGTAGCAAGAAAGGTGCCCATGGACACTGGATGTTTGGTATTCAAGCAATAACTACTTTATTGAATCTCTAAATATCTGTTCAAGGGTTTCAAGCCGAGCATTGTTGTTGCTTCAGCGTGCCTGCTTATGGTGTCACCGCCCCGTGCGTTCCGAGGACCCGACCACGAGCCGCTCTTTTCTCAGCACTAGGTATTCCGTATTGATTTGATATACTGCTTCCAGTTCCTTCATCATTGATACTGGATAACTTCCGTCAGTAATTCTTACACAGCAGATAGTTCCGGGGGCCATTATTCTGCCTTGTGGACCCGCTTTGATAGGTCCAACCTCTGATCTTTCACATCTCGCCAGAGCTCCGTCCATCATCTGGACTGGCGGTGAGTTGAGAGAGTCCGCACGGCAAAATCCCAGTATCACATTTGACGTCGCTTTGGTTCGCTAATAATCAACCAATGAACCTCTGAAAACATCGGCTGGTCCCCTTGAAGGTTCTCTGAAGAAATCACATTTTTCCATGAGATAGAGCGGGGATCTGTTGTACACCCAAATCAACACCAAATGGAGCGGAACAGTGTTGACCTTGATAGTGCCAACTCCAAAATTGCGCAGCCAGCTGAAGATTTTAATGGCCCAAGTTATTGAACTAAGATATTACGACATAATGTTCGATGAATTGCAATATCACAAATTATTACTTGAACTTCCGGCACAGCACACGATCACGTGCAGCTTGCAGCCTCTGCTCCCATTCCGAACGTATCGCGGCAGATCTTGCATAGAATACCCACTCTCTATTGCGAAAGTTATCACGAATGGTAAAGGGAAACATGGGAATCTCTGGATTCGGTATGGGAGCGAAGTCGACAAGTGTCATCTTTTCCAAACGGATGATGAACTAAGTCAAAATTTCAGCATACAACAACAAGTATACAACACATCAGCTACCTTACGACGGACACGGTACTTCGAGACACCACCGTGCTTCGTATATTTGGCCATAAGTACTATGATGAACAGAGTGAGAACAAGTACCACATCCTGATGTGACGATGAGCATCTTACAGCAGTCGTTGAACAGAAAAACACGCAGCCCTTTCAGGACAGAAGCAGATAACCCTCCAGACGACCACAGGAGATATCCAGTGTGAAGCAACGAATGCTTGGGATTAAACAAATCCAGATTCTAGAAGTAATATGAGAACCCTCGCGGCGCAATTATAATACACGTACAATCGTGTCCCACTTGACATCGATATCCCGGTGAAGGTTTATCTTCCACTGGACCAATGCAAAGTCAGGGCCACGGTCAATTTCCTCTAGAAACGCATTCAATCTATTCACGACCTCCAGTATCTTCTGTTCATTGCCATGCTTCGACAATCGCTCGAATATCATCTTGTCTCGCATGAGCTTGAAGTACGGAAGACTGATATAGTCTTTCATATCCAGACGAGCCTCGGATTTGTATTTCTGTTAGGGAATGTCAGCTGCAGGCAAATGCGACCATTTCCGCCCCTGCTCACCTCAAACAATTGTTTGAACGCTGGGTTTTTATCCATTTGGTAGTTAAACCAATAAACCGTGATTGCATAGTTGGTCATATATTTCTGATATGTGTCCAGAAACTTGCTGTCCTTTAATTTTGCAAGGAATGCTACAACGAGTTGCTCTGGTCCAATAGCAGACAGCGGTCCATGGTGTTTATGCAGGTCGACAATATGGGAGAGTACGCCGGCTACGATCTCCTTTTCTCGGGGAATGATAGACGGATCGCGCAAGTCATTAAAGAATTTCTGCCCCAGAGGTCAATCAGTTTCGTCTGGAGACATTCTCAGGTTACTCACGAGCAGAACTCTCAGAGCTGTGAAGTATGTCTTCTCATTTCCAAGGAGCTCAAGCATGACCCTGAACGCTATGGTTATTAGCGGCGCAAACTAAGGATGATAGCTTGAAAACGCACAAACGCGATTCGCATCCACCCACTGAGCCTTCTACCATTCCACTGTCGGCCTGCACTCGATCTATCGCGCTACTCGAGGTCTGAGCAATAGTGTCTTGAGAGGAGAGTCCGCTCGCAGTTTCGACAGAAGCGGGGCCCTCAGAAGGGAAGTCGGTGAAGGGAGGGTTTGGTTCAGACATAAGGAAAAGAGTGCAAGCTATCGAACTACCCCTGTGATGTGTCAAACACGCTGACACTGGCCACAGCGCCGCCACGCCACGCCACGCACACATGACCGCCGATCCCGGCTGTTAACAGTAATTGACGACATTGCCTAGACCTGTGACCGGTCGACCTTTGATGCATTTAGGGATTTGCCGAATCCTAAAAAGGTCAGAACGCGGATATCATATTTGGGTTTTGGTGGTGCATCGCGACAGCGACAACGCGTTTTGGCATGAGTGCTTCATGGATTCCTTTGAAAATTGTGCTTTTATCATATTTTACAATACCTGCCCCAATTGCATGCTATTTGGACCGTTCTAATAAGTGATATGTTGTTAGGCATCAACATTCAAAACCAGTACTTGTTGGATGATCTTTTAAACTTTATGGATGATTTCAGCAGCGATACATGATGTTATCAGCAGTGAGAGGTGAATGTATACTTAGAAGAAGACGAACGGCGCTTGTAAGTCAAGAAGCTGCTCAGAAACGCGTTGTCGCTGTCGTGGTGCACCACCAAAACCCAAATATGGTATCCGCGTTCTGACCTTTTTAGGATTCGGCAAATCCCTAAACGCATCAAAGGGAATTCAAAGTCAGCTGTACGGGGACCGGTCACAGGTCTAGACATTGCCCCGTTGCCCCGGATGGCTGAGCGGTTGTGGGTACCGGTAACTCCCGGTTCTGGACCGTGAGCTGACTAAGCGCCTTTTTGGGGCCTTCCGGCGGCAAATCCCTTCCGTATTCGTCTATGACCCTCCGAAGGATCTTCAGGTGCGGTTGTTATTGCTTAAAAAATGGTCCATGCTCCGGGGTCGTTGGCCCGACTGCGGGGCAGGTATCTAACAGCTGCCTTAGTGCTGTAATTGAGCCAGAAGAGAGTTCCGTTTCCGTGACTGTCGGACGAGGCGGGTACTGTTGTTCATAACAGCGAGTCTCAACCACATCTTCCTTCATACGGATCGTTGAGTCTGGTTTACGAGACTAGGTTTAACTGTCCCAACCGACCCTCGATTCACCTCCCCAAAAGATTCACTTCTGCGCGTCCTCTTCACCCAATATTGGTTTGAGAATCGATATGCCTCCTCTCTCCTGCTCGTACTTTCCTTCTGCATTTCGTGACGATATCCTGCGAGTGTACAAGCTTAAGGGGAGTATTTACCTTCAAGCTCTCTTGAACGATGACATTTCAACGCGTAATAGTTCACAGTCAATCGGAACTTGAAGGGCCAGCAAATGGGACTCTCCAACCGCTGGTTGAGAAGGTATCAGGCTGTATCCTCCTACAGATGCTCTCTCGGACACATTGCGATTGCGGGCAGGTTCGTCGATTCATACACCCGTGCGCCTGTTCTAATGCGACGTGTTTGCTTGCTTACTTGTGCTAGTGGGTAACATTTAATGAATCAAGTTCACGCGAGTCCGTAGGATCAGATTCAGATCCTAGGTCGTCCGTAGACGTTCCAGAAGTTGTCGACATTATACTATACACCATTGAAAATTTGTCGGGAAGAGGTGTGTCGTCAACCGGCAGACCCTCTGGCAGGTCAAAAGCGTCGACCCATACCGTGCAAGCTGATACTCCGGCACAATTCTGAAATCAAAGAACGGTTCAGGGAAATAATCGTAACAATCGGGAATGATCGCTTACTCTTGAAAGAGAATCATGTCTCCGTGTAACTGTGACGGGTCAGATATCTCTAGGACATTTGACAGGACGTGGTCGATACGCAAAACGGACACGAAGATGTCATCTTCTTCAGGATCATCGGAACCTGGTGTCTAGGCCATGAACGTCTTGCAGGTATGACTATTGGCCTCCGACATGTCGTCTGCAACGTCTTGACTGGGGCGTCTTCTTGACAATCGAGAATTCGAAGGGCTTGATCGTCGTCTACTCCAGCTCGGAGGAGTTGGTCGTAGCGTGCATCCCCCTGCATGGCTTTGATAAGCGGGGAAGAAAACTTGACACATGGTGCCTGAGAATAGTCCCGCTGCTCGGTTGATACACGTGCGCAAACGTCGTAGCAGGTAGGGTAGTAGTAGCAATTATCCGTGATATTTATTATCCCCTTCCGCCTCTCGATCTAAAAAGCGGTCTCTTCATCCGGCGAGACTGAAGAAAGCGGCAGAAAGACGAACCAGCACGCAGTATCCAGCATACATTCTATCTTGCAAACCATCCAGTTTTTGTCGCATAGGATCGTCGCCTCCGTCACAGTATAGCTCTAGCGTTGCAACGACATCGATAGAAAAAACAAAACAATGACATCCGGCGCAACGGTGGGACAACTCGAGACTGCACATCAGTGATTAAAAAATACTTTGCCGGACAGCAATGACAGTAATGTTGAAGAGGTGCTGATCAACGGGTGCAGCTAAATCAAGCATTTTATGCCATCCTGAAGTTGGCAACGGAGAGACAACTTCAAGACAATGGGAGGACAAAGCAAGAACAAAGGAAAGCAATAACGTGAGAAGATGACGCGTAAATTACACTATTGATGAATTTGATTTCCTTGTGTTTTTCTGTCCCTGCTAGTCTCCCCTAGGCAGACTCTTAATTTGTTGACAGGCAAGCAGTCGAGATAGAAGATTAGCTACAAGTAAGCTCCGTATATGCCTATCGTGAATGCGAAGAAAGATATCCGGTTGTAACGGGTGCTACGCAGGCGGAACGGTAATAACTCACCAAGGAGCACCGCCATACTTGCCCACAATTGTAGCTTTATTTATTCCCTCTCTTTCCCTAGACAATGATTTACGCAACGAAGAATAGACACCTTAAACACAAAAAGCTACATAGATTTTACCCGAGAGTTTTACATACCACAGAGTTGACAAGTAGATTAGTATCACAACGAGTAGCGGTACAGTCGTACATAGCAGTAGAGTACTGTACCCCCGCGTCTTCGCCCACTACGAGGCGTGTTGCGGGTCACCAATCCAGACCTTCATCATCATCATCATCACCCACAATTGTAGCACCTCTCCAAGTGTTATCGTCGGTTGCGGGGAGCTGGAAACCAGCAGGAAGACCGGTGAACGCCTTCCAGGTGGTATCCGTGATGTAAGAAACCGAAGTCCCATCGTTATACGCGATCAGGATGGCAGCAATGACACCAGCCGGACCACCAGTGTTCTCCCCATCGACTACGGAGACGTTCCGGTCGGCAGACAGCCAACTTGGAGGCACGGAGTATGCTTGGGCTGTGTGGAAGTCTCTGCCCGATCCGAGGGACCGGCCGTTGACATACAGAGTGTACGCATTATCGCTGTAAAAGTTTGATCAATTACCCCTGCCAGCCAAAGGAACAAAGAACCTACACAGCGATGACTACCTTCGCACACACCGCCCCTTTGCCGTATGGCGAAGTGACTGTCTTCCTGAACGCCCTATATCCAACCGGAGCGCTCCCTGCCAAGTTGGTCTCGCTGGTCCAAATCCAGTTGTTCTGCGTCATATCAAGCGCAGGAGGAAGCGCGGTCTGACCCCAGGGGGATACACCCTCCTTGCCCTGACTGACCGCTGCAATCCATACTGAGTCGTCCAAGCTCGGGTTCGCGAATCCAGTCTGGGGACGGATTTGAGGGTCTTCCAGGACGAGTCGGTGACAAAGGTCTCGGTGGTGCCGTCAGTGTAGTCAACGAGGACAGTGGCAATCAGACCGGCGGGTCCTCCGGTGTTGGTGCCCTTGACGGTGATGGCGTTGTAAGATTCTGGGTTGAGGGCGACGGTGTACACCTGCGCCATTGAGAAGGACGCTCCTGAACCATTCTCTGCACCGTTGACGTACAGAGTGTGGAGGTCGTCACTGGATATTTTTCTTAGGACAGTCTTGGAAATGATCGTGAAAGCCGAACATACGTAGCAATGAGGATAGTCGCGTATACCGGGCACTTGGGGGGGGTCTGTGGGGAATAGTCTTGCGGAAGGGACGAAGACCGATGGGCGCGCTCTCTCCTGCACTGGCCTCCTCTCCAGTCCAGATCCAGTCGGAGTTGGATAGAGTAAGAGGCTGGTCTGCGGCGCGCGAAGCGAGAGACGCCCTTTCAGCAGCCGCTGCACTGGCCAGGAGATTTGAAAAATGGGTGAGTGTGGAATCAGAGCGTAGATCACAGAAAAATACGTACTTTCTGACGTTGGGAATGCAGTCAAAGGACTGCGGAAAGCACGACGGGTAAGAGCGAAAGGGCTAAATTAAACACCGATTCGACGAAATTTTTATGAGTTTTGAGCGTGTCTATGAGATGTGGCTTTTTGGTAAGGAATGTTCAGAGTCGTCGTAAAATGGGCTAGAGAAAGTAAGAGCAAACCTGAATTAAAAGGGTTGACAGCACAAACAGCCGAGCAACTAGAGTACTTACGGTACATTTGATATGGTACCCACTAGGAATTCAGTGCTTCAACTACGAGTACAATATCAGATATCTGATAGTTGTAGTGTGGTCAAATCGTGGTGGTTCGAGTCGTAGTCAGGTTTTATATGTCACGGGATCGTTCACTTCAGTTGTCAGTTTTACATAATTTACACAGGCTCGCAGCCGCCAGCCTCTTCCCTCTTCTTACCACCACTATGCTTCCTAGCGTCAGCTCCTCCTCAGACGGCTTTTGCGTGGAAATGATGACTATTCTGCGGGAAGTCCAGCATCACGTCAACCTAAGGTTTCCAATCACCATGCTAGCCTTTCGCTTGGACCTGTTATCAATGGACGCGATTTCTGGGTTCACCTCTTCTCATCAATATGAATACCTGAAATTTCACAAATTTCTCCACACAAATTCTCTTCAACGCGTCTTCTCCACCGAATATTGCTTCCAGAATCGATATGTCCTGCTCTCTCTTTTGCTTGTACCTTGTCTTCTGCTTTTTGTCGCGACATTCTCCGCATCGAAGCGACCGTACAAGTGCAAAGAAAATTCTCACCTTCAGGCTCTCTCGACGGTCGTCATTCCAACACGGAACCATTCACAGTCAATCAAATACAGAGTCAATTGGAAGGATCGGCGAATGGAACTCTCGCTGAGTGCTCTGGTCGAGAAGGTGAAGGCTGGAGTTATCGAACTGCGTAATCCTAGAGAGGACTTATCGGACATGTTTCGTGAACGCTTGAAAGTGCACGGATGGAGAATTGGACTGGACATCGAACCGGCATGGACGACCAGGACAATGGCGTGGCTTTTGAAGGGACATTTTCTCTGTTCCGTGGTAGGCACCGTAACTTCCAGTTCTTGTTTGGTAGACTGATAAGTTATAGGCCTCTAAAGGTGACAAATCTCTGGCTATATGCGCACATTTGATTTGAACTTGGAAGAAAGGTCTTCCTCCGCTCTTGTTATCCGAAAACCCCTCAACACTTCACCTCGACGTGATCCCTCACTCTCAAACTGAGGCATCTTTCGCCTCGTTCATCAAGTCTCTCACTACTGGAAGTACGGCAACGATCGAATTCACGGCCATGTCGCCTCAGATAGCCTGGATGAGCAAGGAATTCATTTTATGTTCCCTTCCCTTGCGCACTTCTACGCCACTCCTTGTCTCTCTCACTGGCATCCTCTCTATGTGTGCGCCGGCCAGGATCAAATCCGTTGTCAACATCTCAGAGAAATACGCAAATGCGCTCAATAACGAGGCGGAGAGATTAGTAGAAGACAGCACAAAGAGGGTCGCATTCATAGACCAGTATGGACTGGAAATATGGAGAGAACAACGACTCCTCATGTACTGGGAGGCGGGGTTGTTGGATGCAGGTCATGTTACGCGGTGGATGGTCGAGCTGTAGCAATAAATTTCATCTTGTATCCTCTCTTGCTCTATCTTTCCTCGGAACGAGGGGTAGTATAATGTGATACACCAAAGTCCTGTTATATAATTCCGACAGAAACAGAAATAAGTTAACATTGGTACACCGATGTTTAAGCTTAATCCATGTCTATAGATATCGTACGTGTGCGGCGAGGATGGCGTGGTCGCAGTGCAAGTGGCCGTATCCAAAGCTTGACATGGCCAGATTTCGTCGCCGTCATTAACGATCTCGGAAGAAATGCCACGTCTGCCAATAGTTCGCCTTCGACCTGTTTCACCTAGCAACAAGCATCAGAGCAAGGTCAATGCCAGAAACAGACCTACAAACCAAGACAGGCTGTACGACAGCGATCTCATTACGCGAGGGTGCAGGATGGTAACGGGGATAGGGCTTATCCTCGGTACTAGGCGAGGGTAGATACAGCGCGGATCTATCGCGTTTGAAAGCAAGCGAAATGGTAGACGACATTGACACTCGCTGATGGTGAGTTGCCTGGAATTTGGGTCGATGAAGGGCGCCGCTCGAAAAGTCCCACAAGATGAGTTTGTTGTCTTCGCCCACGCTGCCGAACCGGTATGTCCGTCCGTCACAACGCAAGTCGTCAAATGCAACAGCAGTTACAAACGACGAGTGGCCTTGACATCGCGCGATAACACGCTGTTCCCAAGGTGAGAATATAGTCAACAGGTCATCTTGGCCACCCGTCTGCAGTAGAATGAGAATTCCGATAGTTCGAGGGAACCTGAACACTTACCAAAATGAACCTGCCGTCCGGAGACCACGCAATGCATGTGAGCGCACCAAAGTAGGATGCATAGCAGTCGACTAGTCTGACGAGAATTATTCCTCGTCAATGCATCAGCATTTGTCACTTACTGTTCAGCCAATGCATCGATTACCCTCATGCACCCGTCTTCTGAGATGGCACCGACATACTTGACATCAGGAGAGAAAGTAAAGTCTACACGGGATATGTTATAGGAAACATTGAATGGTAAACAAAATGACGCACCCACGACGCTCTTTCTGGATACCTTCCAATGGCTCACGGGGTTCTTAACCGCCTTCTCCCTCTCCCTCTCGTTTTTCAACCCGGCGCCCCCGGTCACTGGATGCCAGGGCGGGATGGTCACAAATATGTTATCCATAGGATCCCAATCTTTCTGCGACGTGCTATCGTCTGACGAAGGTAGCGACCCTGATCCCGAGGAGCCGCTCTGCGCTATAGGCTCCTGTGGTTTGAAAGTCCCGTCGTCTCGTTCTCTGTCATAAACGACGATTGTACCGTCTGCGTGTGATGCGAGAAACAGTGTAGATGAAGATGGTACCCATCGGACGGCAGTGCAAGGGGAGTTTGATATACAACCCTGTGAAATGGAGTAAATGCATCGAAGGATACTCATTGAACCAAAAATACCTGTTTATTGAGGCGAGAGTATCTGGATGAAATGGGATCTAGGCAAAGTTAATATACAGTTGGCAGAGTGATATCTATGATTTACCCAACCATATGAGATCGCCGGTACTAAAGCCAATAATCACGTCGAGACACTCGGGCGAAGCTGTCAAAGTGTTTACATCATGACAAGTTGGAAAGGCGGAGAACGTTACTCTCGCCAATGGTTCCTAGAGGAAGTCCAAAGGGTACAATAACGTCAATGAAGGGTGGACAGGTGAATGTCAACCAGCCACGCACCTTGCTCTTGGATCCAGTCTCCACCCACAAAAAGCTCTTTCCAGTGTTATAGAAGAGAAATGTCGTGTCTCCCTGCTTGGACTGTAGCGCCTTGGGAACGTCTGCACGAGTAATGAATGTCGAGGAGGTAGTCCGGATATTATGTTTTGGCCTCCCGACATGCTTCTTCTTTGCAGGGCCCGTATGCGAAAACAGGGCATGATGTTCGTGGGGTATCGTTGGGTTCACTGGCAACTCTGCGCCTCCCAACGCGGGCGATCCGTCGTCGTCCCCGGTGTCACTGCTTGATTGACTATGCCCATCCTCTCGGCCCTTCTCTTTCCCGTTCTTCGTGTCCTTGTCCTTGTTCCCAACACTGAGCAGTTGAGCAAATCCAGGCGCACCGCTGCCGTGTTTGGCGGCAGGATAACGGACAACAATGGTAGATACACGGGTGGGAAAGGGAGAAGCCGGGGCGTTGATGTGAGCGACCAGGAAGAATGGTTTATGTTCCTCGATGATGGAGTACACGCCCTCGGGAGCGACGAAGGTCGATTCACTCTCCATCAACGATGGCGGCGACGACGAGCTAGAGGACACGGTGGTCTTCGGCTAAAGACGATCAAATAGCAAGGGACCTATTTGCTTAGCTATCACGCTTGATGACGATTTCAGGCTCGGATCTTCTTCACTCTCGCCATCATCTTCCCTCATGCTTGCCAACTCCAGAGTCAATGCCTTAGCTCGCTGTGTAACACGACGTAGACGACTCTGTCGACGTTACTCCGCTGAAGCCGCGGTGGAGCCACCTCCTGCTGGCGGGCATCTACCTTCAATAGCCACATCATCGCTGCTCCGGCCTACGCGAGATATGGCGATTCGCACCCCTGGGCTCGTGTGGACCGACGAAGATGGCTCTGGACCTTCGCGGAATATCATTGGTGGCAGAGAGACACGCAAGATGAATTTATACCAGGCTGTCCGGGACGCGATGAGGTACGAGAGTCTTGCCCTGTGGAGAACCCCTACCGACCGACATCTAGCGTAGCTATGTCAAAGGATGACCACGCTGTTGTATTCGGTGAAGACGTCGCCTTCGGTGGTGTGTTCAGATGCACAATGGTGAGTTCCTTGCGACCGCACCACTTCTCCTTACCCATTTCCGTTGAGGTCTTCAGGGTCTAGCAGAGGAATTTGGTCGTGAACGTGTCTTCAATACCCCCTTGACTGAACAAGGCATCGTAGGGTTCGGTATAGGCATGGCGCTGATGGGGCACACCGCCATTGCAGAGATCCAGTTTGCCGACTACATATTCCCCGCATTTGACCAACTTGTGAACGAGGCTGCCAAGATCCGCTATCGTTCCGGTGGATCGTATAACGTAGGCGGGCTCACTGTCCGTGCACCTACTATGGCGGTTGGCCATGGAGGGCTTTATCATTCTCAGTCTCCCGAAGGCTTCTTTATGGGTGCTGCCGGTCTCAAAGTCATCATCCCTCGATCTCCCATCCAAGCCAAAGGTCTTCTTCTCAGTGCTATTCGCGATCCTAACCCGGTCATCTTCATGGAGCCTAAGATTCTCTACCGTTCTGCCATCGAGCAAGTGCCTACGGACGACTTCACTCTTCCCGTTGGACGTGCCGAAACACTTATTCCCGGTTCAGATTTGACGTTGTTGACGTGGGGTACCCCGGTGTATCACTGCGAAGCCGCAATACATATGCTCGCATCACCAACACCAGAGATGGAGAAGCATGCTCCTGTCGCGTTGCGCAAAGCTCAGGTGGAGCTCATTGATTTGCGGACGATACTTCCTTGGGATATTGAGACCGTGGTTGAGAGCGTGAATCGTACAGGGAGATTGGTAGTGGTGCATGAAGCCGGGATGACGGGAGGTGTGGGTGCCGAGATCTGTGCGCAAGTACAGCAGCGATGCTTCTTAAAGCTCGACGCGCCCGTCAAACGAGTTACGGGATGGGAGTAAGTGGCATCTTCTCTTCTTTCATATCATATCACGTACTAATGCCACGCACTAATAGCACTCCCGTGGCACTTCAATATGAGAAATTCCATATCCCTGACGCGCTCCGGGTGTTTGATGCTATCGTGGAAACTCTTTCTTATTAGCTTTGTATTACTCATTATCTCAGCTTTCAGCAAGTGTAGGAACATCCACAATCATTCTGTAAATCCAACTGTATCAATGACTCCAATAACACGATTATAATAATTCTCAGACAGCTCAGGGAAGGTGTCTGCAAGGCATTAGCAAAGAGTCAGTTCAGAATCGTCTCGGAAATCACGTTTTTTATCTTTCAGAGCTATGGATTACTCTCATTGACCTAGAAAGGAGTATTTGTCTGTCGCCGCCACAGATTGCAGTGCCGCCTTGATCTTCCCAAACGGCGAGTGCTCCAACCTCATTAGATTTGTGATCACATAACTCACTTGAAAGCACCAGCAGTAGAAATATACTCGAAGCAGACCAGTATGGTAGCTTAGGGCTGTATTGTGGATGGAATTCATCGATAACGGATGAGTATCTTGCTTTCTATTGTGGCAAATTGTTATAACCTTTTAGTAAGTATTATAGCTGGGGGCCAAGCATGCTTATCAACGCTAAAAGCAGTCTTCCTTGAAACAGATCCCGTTCTAGCTATCTGCTACGAATGTTAGCAATGCTGGCGGTCCGTCCTCGGCATCCTCAATAGTAACAATAGATTGTCCCTTGCAGCACAAATGGCGAAATAGCCATTTTCAATCGTCTAGGAGTCCCAAAATGAAGTACTTGATGAAGATGTACCCACGTTAACCATTAGCCCAAGGAATAACAACGGCAAAATTCTCGCAATTTGCAAGCAAGGGCTATGGCCGTGGCTAATGGTCGGTAGGTCATCGGTCTCGACTCTCCGTCCAATCGTGTACTGAAATAACCAGACCCGCCGGAGATCAGGCGCTCCGTTAGGATGGAAGAAGAAACGCGGCAGGAATCACCTTCTTTTCCTTTCGATGCCAAGTTGGGTCCAATTGTAGACGTCCGCTTCTAACCAGGCAGGCGCCAAGAGACTCTCCATTCCCAAATCTAAAACAAACCAGCAGGTCAAGTGAATCTGACTTGGGAGTCAAGAATATGCGTCCAATCTGCTTAAAGCGGAGGATGAAATCAGATTTCACTCAACCTTCTTAGGGGAGCGCTGGTTGCTCCGGGGCTTCAACACCCCGTCCCCACTGGGAGTCCGAGACTCGGTATCTCACAGTGGCTACCACTGTGTACCAAGGCCGACACGGGCTTAGCTGAGCGAAATCTTTGGGACTGGAGTTATTTATGAATAAGATGGTGTGGGTGCTCGATAATTTCCGAGGACTTCTGACCGAAATTAAGGAGTAGCGGAGGCTTCTGTGGGCTTTCATATTTCAAGGGTTGGTATGCACGCTAGCGCTAATCTTCAAAACACCTTGTGTAGCTGATCTTCGGGAAATGGGTCAAAGGACGGCAATTGCCGATTGTTGAATTTCTTCCTGACGACCATGACCTCACACTAAATATTTCATACGCGTCCAGTGCATACGCTGCACTTTTTTGTGGTGCTCTGATTGAATGCTCCAGCTGTGATAATGGCATGAACATAGAATGAGTGAATTCCCATGCTCGAGGCGGACACTACTAGAGCTACAACAAATTGTATACAAAAATTCTCAAGCGAGGTAATTGACTGCCACTGGCAGAATGGAAGAATAAGAAAACAGCAAGCGAGTAACAATATCAACAATAGGGTGGGTATGCATGAGCACAACCGCTCTGATACCAGCAAGAGAGGTGCGCTGGAAATGAGTGCCAAACGATCGGAACGGGGGGACTTGATCTGAAGATAAGACGTATCTTCAAGTGAGATCGAGGACAAATAAAATGAAAGAGCCTAGAAATTAGACCAAGAAATGACCTCTTCTCGAGAAGAGAACGCTGGACCCTCCATTTGCACAGTTATCCCAAGACTGGTGCTTCGGACGGGTCGCTCAGCTTTCAGGCCCTTGACGGGCTTGAGGAAGCACCACGCGGGAACAACACCAAGCTCCACATTAGGCTCCGCTTGAGCACCCGGAGATTTGAAGAGAGATTTAGCGTTATTGAAATTCGACGTATTCTCCCTCCCAACGACACACCAGCCGTCGTCGAACGACTGTACGACTGTGAGCCGCTCACCGAGATTAGTGACTAATTCGTCGGGGAGAATGGGGTTAAACAGCTGGCGAATTTTACGAGTTGTACCGGTGGTGGGAGATGAGTCGACTGAAGAGCTGGAAGATATAACCGAAAAGCGGCTGACTGTGCTAGCAGTGCTCATGAAGGAATTTCGGATCATTGATGAACGGTTTAATTGGACAATAGAGCCGCGGGGATTGGGGGCTGCTGTCAAAGCAAACGCAAAGGGTTTGGGGGAGAAAGGGCGCGGGAAATTGCCCGACTGTCGGTGGAATTCAAGGATATCCTGAGGCGTCTCCTGTACTGGAGCAGGACGGTTGGATATCAAAACTTTGTCCGGTAGGATCACAGAACTAGTGAGCTGCTCGCGAGAGAACGTAGAGCCTTGGATGGCTTGGAGGTTTCTAATCGGGAATACATAAGCACAATTTCAACAAAAGAGAAGGAACCGAAGACAGACTCGGGTAGGGGGGCCTTTTCAGCTTGGACATCGCCGTCTCTGACGAGTCCTTTGACAGATAAGAACGCGGCTCCAAGATTTTCTTCTCTCTTTGCTTGGGCCCGTCGCCGATGTGTTCTAACCGCAAGCCATAGAGCTACGCCAAGGAGTAGAACACCCACTACGACAAATCCAGCAATGTAGATTGGGCGAAGGGGGGACGAAGTCGACATCGCTTCAGAATTTTCATCTCGAACGGCAATTGCTGGCATGATAAAAGGGTTTTCGGTGTCGAGGTAGGTGGAAAGAGTGACGAATAATGAGTGGACGGACTGAAGCCGACTGAGGTGCACGACCTGAATAGAATAAAATAAAAATCCCCTGAAAGTCCTGGCAAGTACAAGACGGTCAGAAGGAAAGGTCGTTACGTTTAGAAAAAGAACAACGAAGAACTGATGGTATACGGATGGAGTTGGACCTAACGACGTCGCTTCGCGACTGATCGTACTACTCGGATTTATCCGCAGTATCGCCGCCACAGGCCGGTGGCTATGACGACATCCTGTATAAAGAGCCAGACTCATCCCCATCCATTTCTTGGTTGGTGGGCACTTTGAAAGCCTATATGCGTTCAAATGATGTAGGATATAATTATGGATACACATGCCTACTCATATTCTGAAGTTTCCTTCGAAGAACAGACAAGGAAAATAAATGGGCTCATTCGATATGATCTAGCAATCTAGCTCTGATGTATTGATCTTCCCCTGACCAGTTGCTACCACAAGGAACAAGTCTATGCTACCATTAAGTTGGATGCTTGGTCCGAAATACTCACAGTAAAGATAGATGGCACTTCTCTTCAAGAATTCGCTCGATCCAACTTGAAGAATTAACAGAAGGAATGATGTAGGAATCAGGGAGTGTGGTATGCGTAGAATCAGCCTTTGAAGGCACAGATTATTAAATAATGAGAAACGAAGTAGTGTTAAGTGTTTTGAAATATTGAGGAGGTCGGTTGACCGTCCACTTGGGCTATCGCGTCATTACCTACCCCCTGATCAGAATCCAGACTGAACGACGTCTCATTATAGTTCTTCATACGGATCGTTGAGTTTGGCTTACGAAACTAGCATTGATCGTTTGTATATAAGTAATCAAAACCAGATTCAGGTTCGTTACCATTGAATATTGAAGCCTTTGAAGACGAGGCTCGCAGACAACTCTGGTAACATGACATGAGATACCTTTTTGAGTCTGTCACTTGTATGGCTGTTGTATGCTAGCGTATTTTCTGGTAAGCAGCCACTGATAGGATCCTAACGTACTCAAACTTACGGTATTTATAACTGTCGCCCCTGCAACCATCGCTCCACCGCAGCAGTAAGGACACGTTCGTCTCGACCTCTCCAGAAATGCGAGGCACCATCAGCACGAATGATCTCTAAACGCTGGGCATCGGTTCCAGTTAACGTTTGCAATTCCTTAGTCCAGCGTTCGTACTTTGAGATGCTGGTAAAGTCGTCTTGATCCCCGAATACAACAAGTACATGGGCTTCTGGACTGGAGAGGAGATCCTTCAAGGCTGTATCGTACGCGCTGGAACGGAAAGCTGTGAGCCACCCTCTGGGTCCGAGTGGATAAGACAAAAGGATGTGAGAGACTTTGGTTGAGGTTGAAGGTAGCGTGGAATGCAAAGAGGCGATGAGCGAGCCATAAGAGTAGCCCTGTGACGAATTTCAACTCTGCAGAAATGCAGGTCAAGACCGTGCTCATACCACGATAACGAGGGATTCGATGTTCCCAATGGTTCCAATGGCCCATTGTACAAGTGCTCGTAGGTCCTCTCCTTCACTCAAACCGGTCAACGAAGGCCAGCCTGAAGACTTTCCGACTCCTCGAGAGTTGTAGCGCAGAAGATAGTAGTGAGACCTGTGCGCTTTAAAGACGTCCATCAATAAAGACACAACCCTTCCTAAGGAAGTTAGTCTAGATTGGTTATTTTGAAAATAAACATACGGATCCTGCATCTGACCTCCCAGCCACGACCATGGATGGAGGAATATCGCCAGATTATTTCCACCATCGCCGTGGTTCTGGCCGGCATCTGACGGCGACGTCAGCTCAGCCTCCAGAGTTGTCCCAGTTGACAAGTTGATGCGCATTTCCGAATGGTAAAGACGATAAAGCGTATATTAAGTGGCTGGTTAGAAGGAACGAACAAAATAACGTCCAAGAGGCCCTGAAGTCGGAATACGCCGAAGCCAAATATTACCCGGCCCTATCGGTCCGCACAACCTAAGTACCTACTACATAACAATTACTATAACAAACGTTCGCACTTAAAACTTAATAATGCGAAGCACTTTTTTAAGTCCCACAAGGCATCTCCGTCAGTCCCTGTAATAGTCGTCATATGAGATCTCTTGGAGACTAGAGGTCCCTTCGATTGCCGATATATTGAGCGAATACCCAATATAGGCCCTGAATTTTACGGCTTCGGAAACGTTCTTGACCACCAAAGGGTCCACGGGAGAAAGACCAAGGGCGCTGGCGACACTCTACAAAATAAAAATGATGAGTACTTCAGAGTCTTCGCGAAGAAATCACTCACATCTCCAAAAGTCTTGTTAACGGCAGTGAAAATGGAAACTAGCGGAGCGTCAGGATGATGGGAGATGGCGGAAATAGCACACGAACGTTGTCTGTTCGCTATCGTAACGTTCTTGATATTGGTCATGTGTGCTGCGAGGTTCCCAACAGTGGCAGCGCGTTGCGTATCGTTCCAGATGTATGCCCATAGACCCCGGGGCTGCTCCAAATCAACTATTAACAGAAACAAAAACGAGAAGACAATAACATGAGACCGCTACGAAGGAGACACAAGATAACGAGACGCTTACGTTCAGTGAATTCACTCAGATCACGGTATGCTGCGCCAAGGAAATTTTCGTGATTTCTCCTGCGTTCATAATCGCAAGCCTCTCCTCCTGTACATCCCTCTCCATAGATCCATCCGGGGTTCTCCTGGTACGTCAAGGGTTGTATGCTGCTTTGGTAGTTAGGTCTGCTGCCTTGAGAGAAGATCGTTCCCCATCCGTCCCGCTGGAAGTTCGCCGGTTCAAAGAGTGGGCAGTTGATCGGGAGCTGATTGAAGTTTGGGCCAAGGCGATGTCGTGCTGTGTCTGGGTACGAGAACATACGTGCCTGTAGGACAGGGTCTGCCGAGGGCTCAATGTATGGGATCATATTTGATGGTGCGAAGGAAAGCTAGCAGGTATACATAGGTCAGGACCCGAACGGTCATATGGTGGAGAAATTGAATACCTGTTCTATCTCTGCGAAGTAGTTCTCAGGATTCTTATTGAGAACTAGCTTTCCGATTTCCTGGAGAGGATATATGTTCTGCGGCCAAACCTTGGTTAGATCGAGGATGTTGTAACGGAATCCCTCGGCTTGCTCGGGGGTCATGGTTTGCTGAAGATGTTTGAATAAAACCAGGACGGGTATAGAGAGCTACTTACAATGGATACGGTATATGTGGGGTAATCACCAGCCTCGATGGCTTCAAAGAGCGCCTGTGTACCGTAATCAGGGTTAGTTCCTGCCAATGTCCCTGCAGTAATTCTGTCGAGAGTCTACAGATGCCAAATGGATGAATTTTGAAACGCGAAATTATCCGGCGCAGCGCACTCACCTTAAAACCAGTGTCCCTGAGGATCGTCGTCCGTACATAATAAAACGTACCGTCCGACTTAGTCCACTTATACGTATGCCCCGAATATCCGTGCATATTGTGGAAACCATCCGGGGTTCCACGGTCAGAGAACAAATACATGACCTGAAGAATAGACTCGGGGTTTAGAGATAAATAATCCTTAACTTGTGTCAGAACGGAAACAATCTGAGAATGAAATGGCGTACCCAAAACATATCGGCGTCTTTCAGATGTGTTTGAGGGTTCCGTTTCTGCGTGTGGATAAAATGGGGGAACTTGGCGCCATCCCTAATGAAGAAGACAGGTGTATCATTGAACACCCAATCCCAGTTGCCTTCATCGGTCCGGATCTTTGTGGAGAATCCACGGGGATCGCGTGCAGTGTCTGCACTGCCGAGTTCACCGCCGACGGTGGAGAAACGTACTGTGACATTGGCTCGCGTTCCGGGGGATGAAAGAAACTTGCTCGACGTGATGTTGCTCATGTCATGCGTCACCTCGAAGTACCCGTGCGCACCTGCACCCTTAGCGTGGACCTAGGATCGGGTTAATCCATCGCAATAGAACGTGGTACAAGAGGACTCACGACACGCTCTGGAATGCGTTCGCGGTCGAAGTGGGCAAGCAGATCGATGGAGGCGAAATCTGGCGGCAGACATTCGGTCGGTTTGTGGAGACGTAACAATAATTAGTATACTAACCTTGCAGTAGCAGTGGGCCAGTAGGACCTGCCCGTGACCATGCATACGGCTGGGCTATAGGAGCGCCATTGGAAGCCGCAAAGGTCGTATCGGTGACAGTTGCACGAGAAAGTAGGGGGAAGATCGCATAGAGAATAAACAGGCTAGGACCAACCATCCCGAGAAGAATCGAGAGCGAGGGATGGAAAATAACGCCATGTCCTTTATAGAGCGCAGCATGTCACAACCCCTGCTTACAACTACGGCTTTTTGCCGACTTTCGTAATTCCTCACAGCAAGATTCTAAACACATCAAGGAAGCGGGAGAAGCGGCAGATGTTGCATATCGGGAAAGATACTATGACGATGATCTCGTCGTAGCACGGATGATCGATTATTGACATTCGGAGGCCTCGGAAGGACGATCCACGTGGCCTACTAAGTAGTGACTAAGGTTCGCCGCACATCACGTGTTCGTACCAAGCCTCCAAGCGGACTGCGCAGTCACCAAGTCGAAACGGGTTAACTCAGCATCAGAGGGTATCGACCAATGAGATGCTTGGGATTCAAAAGCCAGCAATGCACTAGAACAATGTTCCTGTATGTTCGGTGGCACAACCACGCCCCATTTCGTGTCGTATTTATGTTCATTCTGATGTCCCCCCTGTTCCCCAGGCAAACAGCGGTTCCGGGTTAATGAACGCATGCGGCTGGAGCATAATTGCAGTATGGAGCGACGCTGAAATGTCAGATGAGCGACGAGCGTTTACTCCCAGGATCGAAGCTGTTTACCTCGCGTACCATTCAGTAGTCGATCAGAGCGGCGAAGTCGACCTCAGGGGAGATTGGAAGACGGGAAGCTCAGGACTATAGCACTTCGGCTTCTCTGATAATGTCCTGATCAAACCTAGAGGCACAAACATATTAAGCACGTTCGCAATAGAGACGTACAGCAGGAACGCATTTCTGGAAGAAAGAACATCCATTTTCTTGGGGAAGTTGCGGAGTCATTAAAGTTGTGAGATGCCAAGAGCGGATAAATAGACGAGCTAGGCGCTTGAAGGTCCCAGTAGCGCATATGGTTGCATGTTATTCACTTAAAACAAGGCCTAGCCGCCGGCAAAGCATCAACGCGACAAGGCAACCGTGACGTCAAGAGGTGCTAATTTTGAGTATCTTCCCATGACACGGCGGCGGCAACTCACTCTAGAGGAGGGCCAAAAAGATGGATGTTGAATGTAATGAGTTGCCCATACAGTTCAAGAAGTCGCGGCTTTGTTCAACATTGCAACGACCTGATAGGCACTGGCAGATGTGTTAGCAATAGAAATATTCTCAGCGCCTAGAACGAGGGTGCTCGCAACGTCGTTCTCCTGAGAAACGTCTCGGTGCTCGTCAATATCACCGATATGACTCTATGTTTAGCACGAAAAACATTCTATCTTGAAAAACAACTGAATGGGTTTCGTTCATAGATCGCTGTCTTTAACTCCCTAGATGCATTCCCGCAGCCTGCCATTCTGACGGGGTATGAAAATCATGCGATCACAAGCAATCGAGCTGTCAGAATGCCACTTAGCGAGCCGCCAAAACCTTTCGGGTTTGAGATTTTCATTGAGTAAAAAATACGTAGCTTTAGCGTTTCAACCTTCAGTACTGCTTCAGTGGCAGTGCCCATGCTATACAATTGGAAGACATAGAAACAGACCCGAGGTTGTTGCGGCTCCGCACTGGAAGACCATAGCAATATAAGTTCAATGTATGGTGGTAACGATTCTTTCGGATGGTAGCCCTGCATACTCAACTGAGTAACAGAAACGTTTGATTCGGTTTGAACCGCGTCGCGGAAGGTTGCGAAGTGATGCTGTTCCGACATCTAGATCTTCAGCTCTTGACATGGTGAGATGTCGCTGATATAAAATTAGCATGCTGATGTGAATTCATACCAAAAAGAGTAAAATTTCAGCCAAATTTTAGTTTGGCAGAAACTAATTCCGAAAACAGATAGATACCATATATAGGAATCCCGCTACCCCCGCCTCTTGCCCGTCTTTGGGCGGGAGGGGCGCGATGCGCATGTCTATACATGGCATATTACCAATTTTGTAATTAGTTTCTGCCAAACTGAAATTTGGCTGGAATTTTACTTTTTTTGGTGTGATTATCGTGGCGCTTACCATCTGCGGCTTGAAGGTAGCGACGACAAAGGAATCACCGTAAGACACTGTTGTCTGCGTAGCACAATTGGCAGGATTCGGAAGATTCGTTACTTCTCTCGGGGACGTCGGAGACCATGACCCAGACAGCCGTGCTGCAAATGTGCCATCTGTTTTTAGACATAAAAAGCGCTGCATTCTTATGATACGCCACTTATTCCGAACGTCTGGCGTACAAGCGCTTATTTCTGCCCAATCATATCGCCGACATTAGAGAGCAAGGAAAATGAACACAGAATACAGACACTCAATCACATTTGACTCTGTCCCGTGAGGCTATATCAGGGCCATTGGGCTCATCGATTGTTTCGATCAGTCTAACCGGTAAGAGAGGTGGGGCGTTAAACTGTTAAACTTCGTAGAAAGGTGAGCACAGCACGAAGACCTCTGTTGTTAACTCAGCAGTATAGCGTATATGATAGCACAGGAATCTGGTCACCTTTCTAGGGAGCAAAGATGGTCAAACGGCCTAGTTATAATCCTGACTGGAGGGGCCTTCGAATTTCGAATCTATCGCCAAGCGCATGAAGGACGGGCAGTTACCTCCATACCCCTCGGGATCTGGCAGTATGATAAACTTTCGGCGGAATAGGCGGACTACCATCGCCGCATGGATCAACAAAGCGATAAAGATTAACATGTAAGGTACTGTTAGTATGCAAAAGTACAAGGACTAACCAGATCAGATCCTTTTGCCCGCTTCAGAGGGCCAGACATGCCTTATCAGCTAGATAGTACAAATCTACACAGGGTATCGCGGAAGTTTGATCATCTCCGACTCTGAAAGGCCGTTCGATGGACCGACTAGTTCGGCTAGCCGCAAGGAACGAAAAGGACATAGCGGTGGGTATACCGATCTAGGGCTGAAGGCGGTGATGTATCAAAACATCATATCCACCCCCGCATTCGTGCGCCCATTTCCATGCGGCTACAGTGGGGTAACACTGGTTTCTGTGCCCCGACGGGCAAGGGAGAATAGTGCTGCCATCAGAAGTTGGATTGACGGATATCAAATTTCGAGCAGATTTTTCAGCTTTGGTACCGCAAAGACCACTGGCACATCCAGCTGTCAGAATAATCGAGTCGGGCTCTCCGGTCGTAGAATGGGTTGATGGAAGGATCGACACACGCGCGAAAAAGGCAAGGCGTATTTTATAGCGTGGGAATTCTGAGACAGGACGCGTTCTTTTCAATCCTAACAATGACCTTCATGGTGATTACACAGCGTATCTCTGCCAAGCGCGTCTTTCGTCTCTGCGAGGCTTCCAGTACGTTTCAAGTGCGTTATTCACGGATAAATACTTATATACATCTAGGTACGGTCGGAGATATTTGTGGGGTTCGAATTCCGACGCAGAAAGCCACGCAAAATCTGAAAAAAGGGACGACTTCTGGCACGAGAATTCTCTAATTTACTCACTGAAGGACCGAAGATTATTGTCTGAAACTTGCAGACGACAGACGAAGGACGAGGAACGGATATCTTCAGCTGGACGGATCAACGAGGTTACACTGCTGCAGCCCCACACTGATGGCTGTCTTTGTGTAACAGCCCAGGTCGGTGATTCAAGCCTTCAGTCGGACTTGCATACATCCGCTCGCCTCGTTTCCTTTTTTAAATCTTCATCTAATAAAGAGCTTATGTCCTCGCTTCTGGAACCTTCACTATTGTGCCCTTAGACATGGCCTCTACCACCTTTTGTATTGACGTTCCTGTCTTTGGTGGGCAAGGCACTGCAGCCGCCAACTCTCCCCAGGCGCGCCAACAGGCCCTCCTCGACGCCTCTTCTCCCTCGGGCTCTGTTCTCCTTGCTGCCTGCCACGCTACCCTCCATGCAGAATTAGAGACGCTCTCTTCGACAGAGCTGTCACAAGTTAACATCGACCTGTCAGACTTCCAGACTAAAGAGTCCATCCTTGCTCTACCCACCGAACGGTATCTCCATAATGCGGTCATTTCCGGCACCACACTCTTCCTCTTACAGACGCTGCGCTACTTGGCGTACATTGACGCCTCCGTTGCTTCTAATGGGTCTCTCACCCCGTTCAGTGACGTTTTGAAACCCAACTCTGTCCACGGCGTCGGCATCCTCGGCTTTTCGTCAGGGATATTGCCCGCCGCTGTTGTCGCTACTTCATTCTCAAGTGTTTCTTTCCTTTCCCATGCCGTAGAAGCATATCGCCTGGCTATATGGATTGGTGTACGTGCACAAATTTTCCGCCGCACGACGCTTTCGGGCTCGTTCCCTGAAGTCGTCCACTCTTCTCCTTGGAGTCTTGTGTTCCTTGGATTGAACAAAGAAGATGCAGAGGTGGCAATTTCGGATTTTGCAAAGGTTAGATCCTCTTCCACCGTTCTTCATCTCAGTTATTAATCATTCAAGCAGACCATCACCGAACCATCCCCTCTTTATGTCACTGCAACGATGGATGCCAATTCTGTCACTATTTCAGGCCGCCCTGATACTCTCTCCACGTTTTCGGAGCATGTTACAGCACACTTCTCAGCAGCTAGCATTGTTGTGCATAAGACAACACTCGACACTTTGTACCACGCGCCACTTCATGTGGCGGGAGCACGGGAAGAGATTCTCGCCGACGTTATTCGGAGGAGCATTCAATTCCCGCAAATCGCGGATATCCATGTTCCCCTCCGCTCCACATTCACCGGCGAGGCATTGAAGAAGGATATGACTGGGTCACTTGTTGAGCTCGTTGTAGATATGGTTATTTCTCAGCCTGTCAACTGGGACCTGGTGACTTCCGGCGTTCTCGAGGACCTTCCCGATGACGCGTCCGTGCGCCTGCTTAACGTCGGGCCTGGAACGGGTCTCTGTCGCGGTCTTGAAAGGGCCTTACGCAAAGAGCGCGTAAAATTGCTCGATCTTACGGCCTTGGACGCGAAAACCGCGCGTCAATCGAAAGGCAAGCAGGAAGCTATTGCTATCGTTGGAATGGCCGTCAATATGCCCGGAGCACCCAACGTCTCTAAGCTCTGGGAAGTTTTGGAGCAAGGTATCAACACTATTAGCGAGGTACTCAAACTTTGTTTTCATTTTCATCACCATTCGCTGACATCTGGATGATATTTTAAGGTTCCTGAGAATCGTTTCAAAGTATCGGATTACAATGAGGCCAAGAACCCCAAGCGGCAAATGAAAGCCCACACCGGCAACTTCATCGAAGGGGCCGATGAGTTTGATAACCGCTTCTTCAAGATTAGTCCTCGGGAGGCGAAGAGCATGGATCCTCAGCAGCGGGTCTTGCTTCATACCACTTACGAGGCCCTGGAAGATGCGGGCTATGTTCCAAACGCGACTCCCTCATTCAACCCGGACACTTTCGGATGTTACATCGGTGTAGCCACCCACGACTACTTGCAGAATCTACGTGACGACATTGACGTGTACTATAGCACCGGTGAGCTCTCTCGTGTACGGTTTCTGTGCCATCATTTGCTTACCCGCTTGTGAATAGGCACGTTGAAGGCGTTCTTGAGTGGACGTCTGTCTTATTCAATGCAGCTCAGCGGCCCCTCTATCGTCGTAGACACCGCATGCTCATCTTCTGGTGTCGCCGTGTATCAAGGAGCGCGTGCTCTTATGAACGGGGACTGCAACGCGGCAATTGTTGGCGGTGTTAATGTGATCGCCAGCCCAGACGTGCGTCATTCTTCTCTTTGTTCTATTCTTTAACTCATATTCTTTGGTTCTAGATGTTCTTGGGACTCGATCGCGGCCATTTCCTGAGCCCAACTGGACAGTGCAAGGCATTCGACGCATCTGCCGATGGGTATTCCCGAAGCGAAGGGTGTGGAATCTTCGTCTTGAAGCGTCTCTCCGACGCTATCGCCGAGGACGATAAGATTTGGGGTGTCATTCGAGGTGTCGAAGTCAACCAAAGTGGCTTGGCTCATTCGATCACCCATCCTCACGCTCCCACCCAAATCACACTTTTCAAACAGCTTTTGGAGAATACTGGCGTCGACGCAACCCGAATTAATGTTGTCGAAGCCCACGGAACGGGAACTCAAGCTGGAGATCCAAACGAGCTTGAGAGCATCCGGGGTGTATTCGCACAGAAGCGTGGCGCCAAGAATCCATTGCATATCACGTCCGTGAAAGCGAACATTGGACATCTGGAGGCGGCTTCTGGTGCTGCAGGACTTGCGAAAATCCTTCTCATGATGGCGCACCGAACCATCCCCCGTCTTATCTCCCTTCACGATCTCAACCCGCGCATTGCCCCATTAGATGCTGACAATACCATCATTGACAGGGTCCATGCTCCTTGGGAGCCTTCTCCCGGCGGTCAGACGCGGATGGCACTCTTAAATAACTTTGGTGCTGCAGGTTCGAACACCGCCACATTGGTGGAGGAGTTTGCTCGTCCTTCGCCCGTTCAGCTTGAAGCTGTTCCTCTTGTTTTCGGTCTGTCTGCAAAGACTGACACCGCTCTGGAGAAACTCCGCGCAAAGTATATCAGCTGGCTCCAGAGTTCAGAGAGCGCCGACGAGAGATTAGTGAACATTGCTTACACGTCTACGAGTCGCCGCCAGCTCTATGAGCATCGCACAGCGGTGGCCGCCTCTACGAGGGAGGAGCTTATTGAGAAATTGCAGAAAGCTAAGTTCGTTCAATCTCCCAGCCAAGATGGAAAAGCCGTTTTCGTGTTCTCTGGGCAAGGCGCTCAGTACCTGGAGATGGGGCGTACCCTGTACGATTCATCGCCGATCTTCAAATCTCATATCGACGAATGCCATTCATTCCTTACTGCATCCGGATTTTGTGGTGTATTGCCAATCATTGCTCCTGGACCCGACGGTACGGGTCTAACGGAGACGGAAGAATTCGAAGCCTATCAAGCGGCTATTTTCGCGTTGGAGTATGCTCTTGCCAAATTGTGGATGTCTTGGGGAGTGAAACCGACAGCGGTGGTTGGTCACAGGTATGTTCTATTTTTGTCTGGATCTTTGCCTGAGCTAATGCTGTTGCAGTCTCGGAGAATACGCAGCGCTCGTTATTGCCAATGTCTTGTCGTTGAGGGGTGCTCTTACCATCATTGCCCATCGTGTGCGTCTTATGGTGACAAAATGTGCTGTCTCGTCAACCAGTATGATTGCCGTCAATCTGGCGCAATCATTGCTTCAGGACATTTTGAAAGCAACCACCTTCGACAAGTTGAGCATTTCGTGCTTCAACAGCCCCGTTGATTGTGTCGTGTCTGGTCCATTGGAGCAGCTTCGCGCATTGAAGGAGCACTTGGATGCCGAAGTCCACTGCAAGAACGTTCTTCTGACCGTGCCGTTTGGGTACCATAGCATCGCAATGGCACCCATCCTTGACGATCTTGACGATGTCGCCTTGAACGTGACTCTGAGAGCTCCAACGATCCCCATCATCTCCAATGTCCATGGTGATGTCGTGCACCCTGGCGACGCGTCCGTCTTCGACGCACAGTATTTCTCCAGACATTGTGCCGAGCCAGTCCAATTCGATCGTGGGATTCATGCGTTGATGGCGCTACCCGAGTGCTCCAAGATTGACGCTTGGTTGGAAATTGGTCCCCACACCACTTGCCTCCCGATGATCAAAGCGATCACGGCGCCCCATGGCGCGCCTCTACTTCTCGGCTCCATCCGGAAGCAGCAGGACCCGTGGTCAACGCTCGCTGCGACTCTGGCTCAGCTCTACCAGGCGAATGTTCCCGTTTCTTGGCGAGAGACGTTCTCTCATGTACCGGATGTATCGTGCATTAGTCTCCCCTCGTATCCCTTTGCGCCGTCGAAGTTTTGGGTCACTTTCAAAGAGGCAACGGCTGTTGAGAAGGTTTCTCAAGTGGAAGTTCCTGCGAAACAGACTATCTCCAACTCTGCCCTCCTGCATGCATGGATCCAGGAGCCGTCTCCCGCGAACGGGTTTACCTCGATCTTTGAGACGCCCATCAGTATGTTGGCTGGTTCAATTACAGGACATCGGGTTGCAGGCATAGCTTTGTGTCCTGCCTCTGTGTACCTGGAACAGCTGTATGCTGGGATCGACTTGACTCGTAGTCATTTAGGCTCTCAGTCTAATGACAATCACGCGATCCTCCGGGCTATCAAGTTCATGCACGGTTTGGTATATGACGAGTCCGTCGCGCGCGTTGTTATAACGGTGATCACTTTGACCGGAGACTCAGGCTCTTTCAGCGTCAGCTCGCGAGTAGAAGGCTCGAATGAGCAGACCTCGCATGCCCATGGCGAGTTCCGTCTCCAGCCTACAGCCGCCACTCTCACCAAGTTCTCTCGTGCGCTTCCTACCATTAACCGCCACATTGCTGCGGTCACGAAGCCCGGCATGCAACAGGAGACCTTCTCGACTCGGACGGTGTACGATGGATTGTTCCAACGTGTGGTCGACTATTCCAAGGAATACCATACTATGCAGTCCCTCACGATCGATGCTAGCCACATGGAAGGATGTGCGCAAGTTCGCCTTCCCCGCGATCACGACAAAGGACCATACGTCGTGCACCCGGTGTTCATGGATACTTTACTCCATGTCGCAGGGTTCGTGGCGAATATGCAGGGTGAACGGAATGACGCGTTTATCTGCACTGAAGTCGGCTCTGTCAAGGTCATTCCTGAATTCGTTGATACGAATGCGGAGTATGTCGTTTACTGCAGCAACGTGTGGGTGGAGAATGAGGGCGCGATTCTTGCGGAGGCGTGGGCGTGCCAGAAGGGAGAACCTTCTCGGGTTGTGGCCTGTATGAAAGGTATGCAGTTCCGGCGGCTTAAGCTGAACGCGTTTTCGCGCCTCCTTGCTAGAGCTGCGGGAAAGCCTGTTCAGTCATCCGTCCCCAAGCCCTCTCTCAAGCCCGCCACCCCTGCTGCTGCTCGTCGTCCTACTGTCCACCATCACCGTTCTTCCGAACCGGAGGCGCCTAATGTTGAATCCACGGTGCTCACCATCGTGGCTGAGACTTGCGACGTCAGTCCTTCCTCTGTTTCTACCACTACGGATCTGGAGGCCATCGGTGTCGACTCCCTCATGTCCATAGAAATCTTTGCACGGCTCCAACAATCCTTCGCGGAGTACAATCTTTCCGCCCATTCTCTTACCTCCTGCCGAACGACGGGGGACATCATCCGTGAAGTCACGGCTAACCGACCGGTGAATGCCACGAGTATCCCGTCGTCACCGACTCTTCGTGCCACGACTAGTGCCCCTTCATCTCCAGCGACGTTGTTTTCGGATGATCAGCTCCCGGAGCCCACCCAGTTATCCGTTGATGACGAGCCCGACATTAAGAGTGTTCTTGCCACGGTTTTGGACATCGGTGTCGATGACATTCAGGATGACACTGACTTCGAGCATCTCGGTTTGGATTCGCTGACCTCCATCGAAGCTCTTCATTCGCTGAAGAGTGAGCTGGGGCTAGATCTTCCAGGCGACTTCTTCACGACCTGCAATACGGTTCGTTCTGTCCAAGACCATCTACGGCGACATCGTCAGGCTGCGAAGAAGGTTGTGGCGAATATTTCTGCATCGAAGAAACTGGAAGGCGATAATGCCAGTGCGTCTCATCTTGTCAAAAGTCTACGACTCGAATCCCTCCCGTCCACTATCCAAACCCATCCTGGCAACGACGCCCTTCCTCTTTTCTTGATTCACGACGGTAGCGGTTTAGTCAACTACTACTCCCGCCTTCAGCCGTTGGCTCGGTCTATCTACGGGATTCACAATCCCCACTTCATCTCATCGCAGCCTTGGGAGAACGTGGTCGAAATGTCCCAGGCATACGCCAAGGTCATTTCTCAGGTTTCAAAGGGACCGCTCCTGCTCGGAGGCAAGCATCTTTCCTCTTTTTCTATATCATAATCTTATTTATTCTTCACAGGATGGTCGTTCGGTGGTGTCGCCGCATACGAAACCGCTCTCCAACTCCAGAAGCAAGGCATCACCGTGAAAGGCATCCTTCTCGTCGACTCCCCCAACCCCATCAACCACGTCCCTCTTTCCAAGTCGCTGATCGCCGCCGCTGTGCAACTCGATTCTCGGAGCAGCGCTTCTGAAGTTGGCCAGCTTGTCAAGAAGCAATTCGCCATGAACGCTGCGATGCTTAAGGATTACGACCCTCGCGCGACGCATGGAGTATGCCCGCCTGTTGTCATGCTCCGATCCAGTGAAGGCTTCAGCCCAGAGGGCGTCGCTGACGTTCCGAGATGGCTTGCTGATCGGAGTGACGCGAAGAATGCTACCACCGGTTGGGATACGCTGACTCCTTCTCCCGTGAAGGTGTTCGACATTCCTGGGAACCACTTCCAGCCGTTTACCACTGCTAATGTGAGCCTCTTTTGATTGTCGCTGTTGCTCTTACTGACTACTTCATCGGCAGATTGCTTCTGTTTCGTCCAAAATGGCTGATGCTTGTCGATACTTGGAGGGTGTGTGAGGATTAATGGGCCATTGTTGTATGTATCCTTAGATTGGTTATTAGACGTTAGAATTCTGTACATGTTATTTTATGCCATTATATTTCAATCAGAGATCCAAATATTTAGTTTCTCTCAGAATTTGTTCCATTCGCACTTTGAGAGACTGTTTGACTCAATTTAAAACAATCAGCTCGACCATTAACCATCACTATCTTCTACTTTCAATAACCGTGCCGAAAGCTCCTGCAACCTCCTCTTCAAGGGAGTACACGTTTAACTTCGGCAAACACAAAGGAGAGAAGATATCTAACGTTCCACCATCCTACCTTATATTCTGCAAGAGAGCTCAGTGGGTCAACGAACCCGGGTTTAAGACACGCCATCATAAACCTGGAGCGAGAGCGCCAGGGTATGACTCCTGCGCAGAGAATTCAATACGCGAAAAAGATTATACCTGACTGGTTCTGGAAGGAATGTTATCCGCGTGCCTGCCAGATTTATGGTGTAGGGTCTATTGGGACAGTTAAAGCGATGGAAGATGCGGTCGAGACTCGCTGTTATGAACAACAGTACCCGCCCCGTCCGACAGCAACGGAAACGGAATTCTCTTCTCCCTCAATAACAGCGCTAAGACAGCTGTTGGATACCTGCCCCGCAGTCGGGCCAACGACCCCGGAGCATGGTCCGTTTTTTACGCAAGAAGAACATGGCTTCACGAATGAGCGCTACTGGGTTTGGTCTGGGGAGTACAAGGGTAAAGTCATGACGGCACTCAAGGCTGTCCAAGATGAACACGGAGAGAATGGGCTGCTAGTTGCTCGATGGATGGCAAGGAACAAGGTTAGTAGATATATATCTCAGCGGCCATCGTTAATACCCTTTTAGTATGCAAAATGCACTCGTAGCCTGACCCATGGGGGATGTGGAAGACATGGAAAAGAAGGCACTATGTGGTGGGATGAATCATGGAATTTGGCGTGGTTCATTAACAATTCAACAGTTTGAGTGTGAACACGAATTTGAAACACGCTCTCATCGGACGAAAAGGACTTTGCCATGAGTGCTATCCCTTGATTTTCAGAAAGTTCCGAAAGGACGACTAGGTATAAGAGCTTGATGAACATCTCTTTGAATATTTCGGGTATGTTTGGGTATCGCACAGAATAAAGTATCAAGAAATAGAACTGAATGTCGACATTTTGTCGAACTTATATTCCGACGTGACGCCCCATGTTCACGTGATCGTGACCTGCGGTCTAGACTCTAGAATCTTCTAGAATTTCAAATTATCAAATATTATTCAGTTTTTAATTATTTTCACATGTTTTAAAATGTACAACCACCTCACGCTAAACTTGAACTTCAACCATTCGAACGTCCGACATATTCTTCCAGCATTTCTTGTCGCAAGCGATTTGTACAAAAGGTTTTGCCGTTTTATGATTTTTCCACGCTATTTTAATTGACATTATATACAGCGGTTCTAGAAGACATGGATTCAAGTTCATCTTCTCAGCAGCCGCCTTTTGCCCCAGACCCCGCTGTATTCCTGGGATTCCTCCTGTTGGCCCTCTTCAATCAGCCTCTTTCCTCACGCATTCTGCATGCAAGTGCATTCATGAAGATAATCTACAGAGTCTTCCTTTTATGTAACAGAATCGCCACAATCGTGCTTCTGTTATATGCAACGACCAAGCTCTTGGCGTACGTGGTGTCATCCTTGGGATTCGTTAGAAGACTCTATGCGAAACATAACGACGGACGTCAACCGCTCGGTTGGACAGTAGGCGAGATGGTCGCTAGCGTTCACTGGATAATTGCATTCGCATTATCTTCAGCTGCATGGTCTCGTCCGAGCGGCTCAAGCTTCATATGGGGAACCTTGGAGGAGATAATCGCGGTACTACCATTCGCTCTCTGTGCGCCTCCAGTGACTATTCAACTATTGTCACTATTGTCCTTCGTCCACCATGTATATCTCTGGTCTCGAGACTGTGCTGAACAGAACATCGCTTCCCGTCCATCGCCTTACTCAAACTTCGAATACGTTCTGATGACTGTGTCGTCGGTTGTCTCAATCATGACGGCCGTCTCCGTAGCTCGCATGGACACCATCCATAATCGAGAAGGACCAAACCTCTGCGCCATACTTCCCGTCTTATTGAAGGTTCTCGCTGGTTTAGTTTCGATCGCACAATCGTCTATCTTCGTTTTCATTATTCTCGGCTGGGCTCGTGGGCTGAAGGCAGGAGTTCGACGGGAACCAAGTACTACAGTGATCCATTCGTCCGAGATACCAGCACATTAAGAAATGTCTTACGTTAGTTGAACTCTCCCGATGTTCTGTGTTGTATCGTACTCATTTCTTTCTCACAGTTGCACAAAGCGTCGTGGTCGTCTTCTCTTTCAACCAAAGCAACACATGGCAAACATACTTTTCTTGATAACAACCAGGCTTCATTACACGCCTTTAGCCTAAACGGCGCGTCGTCACCATCCTGTCAGCATTTCCAAGTCCAAAGTTATCGATTCGCTAGTTTCATTTTGATCGCAAAATCGTCTGTCTTCATCCTCATTATTCTCGGTTGGGCTCGTAGGCTGAAGGCGAGAGTTTGATGGGAACCAAGTGCTACAACATTCAATACGTCTGAAACGCCAGCACATTGAAGAGATATCTTGCGTTTGTTAAACTCTCCCGATGTTAAGTGTTGCATCATACTTATGTCTTTCTCGCAGCTGCAGAAAGCGTCGCGATTTTTCTTTTTTTCAGCCAAAGCAATACATGACAAGCATGCTTTTCTTGATAGCAACCAGACTTCGTTACATACCTTGAGCTTAAACGGCGCACCCTTACCAGTCTGTCAGCACTTTTAATCCAAAGAGATAGAATTTCCTCACCGCTGTATGACCTGTAGAAATAGGGATTTTGAGATTCCTTCCACCAGCGATGTTACGGCCCGGAAGTAGTTATGCTGTCAGCGTTCAATTCGTACAAGTTTGCTCTTCTTTTCTCTCATCCGTTTTGCTTAACGCAACTCTGACCAGTCCGTAGATGAAGAACCATGTACATGCCATAAATTTTAGGCGCGCCGACGACACCGAAAATTTTCGTCGAAGCGTTGAGCTATGCTTCTAGGTGTTTCATTTTTCGGTTCTTCGGTATCATTCAAATCATACAGTGACATCTCTATCATGTACTCAGTCATTTTAACTGAGTACTTAGGACTCTTCTGCCATCACTGATTGTAGCGGCTCCAGTGATGATTGTCATCTACTGATGCTTTGTTCGGTTTCCTGACTCACGGCCGAATCGTCCTGCAGTCACCTACGGCTACTGTCTATTATCTTATGAAGTTCTTGTATACGCACTGCGTTACAGAAGCACCGTGGATGTCTGCAGTATCAGTGTTTTCTCTACTTGCTGGCATGTGGGATCGATCCATCATCGGTTTACATCTCAGTCACTTCTCAAAATCTGGCCCTTCAACATAGAGTCAGCAGTCCTCCGTTCTGTCAGGAAATTATAACATTCCGGGGCGCTTGTTTCTTTCTTCGATTCTGTCTGTCAGAAATTTGTTGCGCTGCTGAATTGCCAAGATGCCACTGTGTTTGCACGCTGGGCGTGTTTTTTCGCTATAAAAGCAAGGCAGTAATGTACAGTACAACCATCCACCGACAGGTAGATATTCCTCTCTTTAATGTTCGCCCAAGGTTAGCTTTCAAGCCTCTCTGGCTTTCTCTTTTCTCTCTCTTCCCGCTCATATTATTTCCGCAGCTCTTTTACTCTTGCCCGTCGTTCTTTCTGCAGTCCTCACGACTGCGTTCCCCACATCGGAGAGGAGTACGCGTTTCTTTACGATCGATGCTTTGATTCCGCACTCACCTCCTTTTCAGGTCTCCTTGCCAGTGTGGCGACTACTGAAAAGGCGTCTCTCGCAGCGCGCGCCGCAGCCCAGCCTCTTACTCTAGCCAACTCCAACTGGATTTGGACTGGAGAGGAGGACAGCGCAGGAGGGAGCGCACCCATCGGTTCTCGTCCCTTCCGCAAGACTATCCCTCACACCAGCACCAAGTGCCCGGTATGCGCGACAGTCCTCCTTGCTACGTAAGTTTGGCTTTCTCGATTACTTCTAAGACCTTTCTGAAAGAAAAATCCAGTGACAACCTCCACACGCTGTACGTCAACGGCGCTGAGGTGGGCTCAGGCGCGTCCTTCTCGAGCGCACAGGTGTACACCGTCGGCCTCAACCCAGAATCCGACAACGTCATCACCGTCAATGGCACTAACACTGGAGGACCCGCCGCTGTGATCGCCACCATCCTCGTGGACTACGCCGACGGCACCACTGAGACTTTTGTCAGTGACGCGTCCTGGAAGACCCTCAAAGCCGCTCCCCCTGCTGGATTTGCGAACCCGAGCTTGGACGACTCGGCGTGGGTTGCAGCGGTCGGGCAGGGCAAGGAAGGTGTATCTCCTTGGGGTCAGACCGCGCTTCCTCCCGCACTTGATATGACCCAGAGCAACTGGATTTGGACCGGCGAGACCGACTCGACAGGGAGCGCCCCAGTTGGACACAGGGCGTTCAGAAAGACAGTCACTTCGCCTTACGGCAAAGGCGCGGTGTGCGCGAAGGTTGTCATCACTGTGTAAGACCTTTGACTCTTCATTTGATTAGCGTTAATTGATCAATCCTTCACAGCGATAACGCGTACACTCTCTATGCCAATGGCCAGTCCCTCGGGTCGGGCACAGACTTCAACACCGCCCAAGCATACTCTGTGCCTCAGCTGGACCCCGACCAGAATGTCTTCGCAGTCGATGGAGAGAACACTGGTGGTCCGGCTGGTGTCATTGCCACCATCCTGGTCGCGTATAACGATGGGACTTCGGCTTCCTACGTCACGGATACCACCTGGAAGGCGTCCACCAGTCTTCCCACTGGCTTCCAGCTCCCCGCAACCGATGATAGCACTTGGAGTGATGCTACAATTGTGGGCAAGTATGGCAGTGCGCCTTGGGGAGCTATTACCGTTCCGGCTGCGTAGTTACTCGAGCAACTCCTTGCGGATATCTTTATCACATTCATTTTTGTTCATTCTTTACTTCTACAAGTATATACGCTGGAATGTTGTGTTGAAGAATCAAATGTTCTGGTTTGAAGTCGGTGGTTGCAGAATCCAGATATTGAGAATAAGCTCTCGCTAAGAAAATGGATCTGATGACAATTCACGAACAGTATGCTTCTGGGTGTTTCGTTTTTCAGTTCTTCTCCAAAAAATGAGGAATTTTCTGGACAATGTCCTCCATCTGAAAACTATAACAGAAACTACTCCGATGCTCCCGTCTCTGAAGGATATCTAGATATAGGACGTAACTGGCACCTCCGTACTGGAGTACTGTATAAGAGAAGCTTGCCGACGGAGATACAGCGGAATGAGTTCCGATATAGTTTTTGCGGACCAGAAATGTTCCGGTAACTTCAAGTCATACAGTAACATCTCTATCATGTGCTCGGTCATTTTAATTGAGTACTTACTACTTAGGACTCTTCTGCGATCACTGATGCTAACGGCTCCAATGATGATTGTCATCTATCTACACTGATGCTATGTTCGGTTTCCTGACTCACGGCCGAGTCGTCCTGCAGTCACCTACGCCTACTATCTATTATCATATGAAGTTTCTTGGCTACGCGCTGCGTCACAGAAGTATCGTGGATGTCTGCGATATCGGTGTTTGCTCCACTTGCCAGCATGTGGGATCGATCCATCATCGGTTACATCTCAGTCACTTCTCAAAATCTGATCCTTCAATATAGAGTCAGCAGCCCTTTGTTCTGTTAGGAAGGAAGTTTGTTTTATTACCCGACGGTGCTCTTCAACAGAAGCTTGCCGGCGTCCGCACTACAGTCCCCCGGATACATCTACACGGAATTAAACTCCCCGAGCCGCTTGTTTCTTTCTGCGATTCTGTCTGTCAGAAATTTGTTACGCTGCTGAGTTGCTAGAATGCCGCTACGTTTTCACGCCGAGAGCGTTTTTTTCGCTATAAAAGCAAGGCAGTAATGCACAGTCCAACCATCCACCGACAGGTAGATATTCCTCTCTTTAATGTTCGCCCAAGGTTAGCTGTAAAGCATATCTGGCCTTCTCTTTTCTCTTCCCGCTCATATTATTTCCGTAGCTCTTTTGCTCTTGCCCGTCGTTATTTCTGCGGTCCTCACGACTGCGTTCCCCACATCGGAGAGGAGTACGCATTTATTTGTGATCGACGCTTGATTCCGCACTCACCTCCTTTTCAGGTCTCCTTGCCAGGGTGGCGACTACTGAAAAGGCGTCTCTCGCAGCGCGCGCCGCAGCCCAGCCTCTTACTCTAGCCAACTCCAACTGGATTTGGACTGGAGAGGAAGGTGGCGCTGGTGGGTATGCACCCACCGGTTCTCGTCCCTTTCGCAAGACCATCCCTCACACCAAGACCAAGTGCCCGGTGTGCGCGACAATCCTCATTGCTACGTATGTTCGGCTTTCTCGATTACTTCCAAGACTGTTCTGAGAATAGTGTCCAGTGACAACCTCCACACTCTGTACGTCAACGGTGCTGAGGTGGGCTCAGGCGCATCCTGGTCGAGCGCGCAGGTATACACCGTCGGACTCAACCCAGAAATCAACAACGTCATCACCGTCAATGGCACTAACACTGGCGGATCCGCTGCTCTGATTGCCACCATCCTCGTTGACTACGCCGACGGCGCCACTGAGACTTTCGTCAGTGACGCGTCCTGGAAGACCCTCAAGGCCGCTCCCCCTGCTGGATTCGCGAACCCCAGCTTGGACGACTCGGCGTGGATTGCGGCGGTCGAGCAGGGCAAGGACGGTGTATCTCCTTGGGGCCAGACCGCGCTTTCTCCCGCATTTGATATGACCCAGAGCAATTGGATTTGGACCGGCGAGACCGACTCAACGGGGTACGCTCCGGTTGGACACAGGGCGTTCAGGAAGACAGTCACTTCGCCATACGGCAAAGGCGCGGTGTGCGCGAAGGTTGTCATCACTGTGTAGGACGTTTGACTATTCACTTGATTAGCGGTAATTGATCAATCCTTCACAGCGATAACGCGTACACTCTCTATGCCAATGGCCAGTCCCTCGGGTCGGGCATAGATTTCCACACCGCCCAAGTATACTCCGTGCCTCAGCTGGACCCCATCCGGAATGTCTTCGCAGTCGATGGAGAGAACACTGGTGGTCCAGCCGGTGTCATTGCCACCATCCTTGTCGCGTATAACGATGGGACTTCGGCTTCCTATGTCACGGATACCACCTGGAAGGCGTCCACCAGTCTTCCCACTGGCTTCCAGCTCCCCGCGACTGATGATAGCACTTGGAGCTATGCTAAAATTGTGGGCAAGTATGGCGGTGCTCCTTGGGGAGTTATTACCGACAACCGTTTCCCCCAGTGCATAGTTACTTGAGCAGCTGATATCTTCATCACATTCATTTTTGTTCATTCTTTACTTCTACAAGTATATATGATGGAACATTGTGTTGAAGAATCAAATGTTCTGGTTTGAAGTCGGTGGTTGCAGATATTGAGAATAAGCTCTCGCTAAGAAAATGGATCTGATGATAATTTACGAACAGTATCGGTACACGGCTATTAGGGAACGGCGAATCATAGCTCAACGAGACACATGATCATATACAGCATGAATGATACCGAAAGATAAAAATTCGCAGACCTTTACTGAGGAGTAGAGGCAGGAAGTCATTGGATATGAAGCTAAGATTGCAGGTATGGCGATTTCAGAGACGGTCCCAAGTGTAGCAATACCCCTCCCACAAGGAGAACGTGGCCCACAGAACGATTTTATATTATTGACAGATCAGGCTTCCAATACTTTGAGATATGCGGTGTTGAACTTTACCGCTTCGAGACGTATTATAGTATAAGCCTTCACAGGCTACTCCGTGAATATTATGACAGGAAGCATCTGCCGTCCACTGCCGGGGATTGTACCAGGCTGGTTTGAAGATACTTGCAGGAAGAAAAAAGGGCATATGGGTATTCAAAATGATAACACATAAATCAAAGGAAAATTAGCATGGCCGTAATATGCATTGAAAAAAGGAATCCTCATTGCTCAATACCAAGTAGGAAAAAAAACCTACAATGAAAGGTCTTGGAAAAACGAAAAAAAGGTGAGATGAATAAAATAAATATTGAGATCCGTAGATCTACCACTCCGGGAAAGCGTGTCATCCTTGTGCAGGGGCCATGCTAATCTTCTCTGTATCGTTCCAATTTTTTCGTATGTCACCCCGAAGGGGACAATATTATGTGAACGCTTAAGCTAGCGGTGTTAGCAGTTTTGTATTTGTGATGGCTCACTGGAACCTTTGCCCATATCGGGAAATATACTCTGTGCTCACTAATCAACACATTTGCTTCTTGACGGCCATGGTCAGCTAAAATGTCGGTAGCGACGCCTACGGTTCTTCCCCGGGATCCCAGGTTCCCGCACCTGCTCCCTCCAGTGCCTAGGATCCGGCCTATGCAGCTGCGGAACGTCGGCTATGAGGCTATCTACGGACGTATGAACGATTATCGCGACCTGCAACGCGAGATGGACGAGCTGAGCGAGGAAGAACACGAGCTAGAGGAATTGGTGTGTCCCCTTTCTAGCTGACAGCGTATTTCTTTCTGACTCTGTGGCAGGACAACAACATTCGTAATCGAGGTTTCGGGACCATCGTACCCATTGGTCGCGTCAAGACGCAGCAGGAGGAGAAACGAGAGGTACGCATACTTTCCTCATCGTCGGTTCGTCTTCTGAATAGAATGCGTAGCTCGATGAGGCAGAAGATGGTGAAGAGGACTCTATGCATTCTGATGGCCCGCCATCCGTGATAGAAGAGGAGGACGAGGAAGAAGAGGACAACTCGGTGGACATGGATGCTAGTATGCAGGATATGGACGCTAGCTTGCAGGATATGGACGAGGAGCCTGAAGAGTCCTCGGATGCTGAAGATTTCTTGGTCTCCGATACGCCGGAGGAATAGACGGTCCCTTCAACGTTATACTGTGGTCCCGTGGCGTTGGTATGTTTTATGTCCTTTCAGAAGCCAGATTATTGACTTCAGTGTTCTGTTCTTGTCAGGTTTTGTATACATTGCTGAGGCTGGTGTATTGTTTGTAGCCTAAAATGGGACCTCAAAAGGTTTCGAATTCAGCCTTACGTTCTTGTTTTGCGTTAAAAAACGAGAAGGTACCTTTGTAAGTCCAATGCTCCATGGGGGAAAAAGTTTTACATACTGTTTTACTGACGGCTTTTTCAGGACCGAGAAAGGGATCACTAACACAAGCCTTTCAAGGCGTCCATTTTTTACCGACTACAATACACTCGCCTGTGGTGTGACACCTGCAATTCTTGGCCGGTTCTCATCAGCAGATATATTTTAGGATACATCTTGTATCACGTTATCGCAGCCGAAGAGCAACTCTAAGGATTACATACATGTAGTTATTAGTTTACATAGATTTCTGCACATGCACGGTCCTAGCCAGGATCCACCACAGGGAACACGTCGGTAAATAAAATCTCCAGCTTTCTCGGTGCAGCCTCTGATTTTCCCAAGCGACGAGCGCGTTGATGGCTGTCGTTGGGCAGCATGGCGTTGTCATAATGAAACGGCATCTATCTCCTTGCAGTCTCCACCCTCCATGCCTCGAAAATCTCAAGTCGACCTCATTTCCATCTCTGGGATCGTGTCTGCCCAAGCACAGCAGGAGCTCGTTACTGAGGGTCTCGATAACTTTGAGCTGCCGAAGAGCCTGGTAACGAGTATCGCACGATCAGCAGTACGTCCCTGTCGTTGTCGCCACTGAGTATATAATTCGATTCTTCTCACTAGCTCCCTGACAACGCGAAGCTGCCCAAGGACACGATCCTCGCGCTCGTCAAGGGCTCGACGGTGTTCATTAACCACCTAGGTGCGCCATCTGCTCTACTCGGACGCGTCTCGCCCTCATCGACCGACCGACCCTTTGAAATTCCCCAGCTGGAACGCAAGTACCCCGCAATCAGACTCGACCCCACACTGACTGCGCTGCAGGGCCTACGATGTCGCGATGTCAAAGCAGCACAAGAGCATCTCAGCCGCCGATGTCATACGGGCGCTAGAGATCCTCGAACTGGGCGATATGATCGAGACGATACAGGAGGATCTGCAGGGTGAGTGGCCATGATTTTCGTTTCTCCGTTTTCTCTCACACGGCATTCAGCTTTTCGCGAAGAACAAAGAGCGGCTGGGAAAAACGATAGCGGATCTGCGCCTCCGAGCCGCAGACTCTCTGTGCAACCGGGCGCTCCGACTATCAGGATCAAGCCGCCCAAGAAGGAGACTTCATCGAGAGCTACGTCTTCGTCCTCGTATTCGAGGCCGCAGGAGAAAGACGAGGAACAGCACCAGGGCGATCAAGGGTTTGCGGAGGGTACGCCAGGGTTATATCATAATTGGCAAAGTGGCGGTCATCCTGACGAAGGCAAGTCGGACATGGAGTAGGATACAAACGGATTCTTGGACTGCTTTCGCTCTTTCGTTGTGCTTTGTTGATTTCATATGTACTTGCTATTGTCAACAGTGCTAGACTTATTCGGTCTAGCTAGAGCATCGTTTCAGGTTGTACCATGAGTTACTATATGGAAATTATTATTTGCCCCCCTAGGAAGTAGTTGTATAAGCCGCTCCCCTTCAGGCAGAGGCGTTATGTAGATCCTGTCATCATCGTAGCATCATGTTTGTGTACTAGGCCCTCGTCAGTAGCTAGTAAGAATTTACGTACACAAACGTCGTGGGACTAACATCGTGCTTTGTTGATATTATATGTACTCAAAGAGTGCTAGCCTTATTCAGTCTAGTTAGAATATCGTTTTCATGAGGGTGTGTAAACACTGGTATCAAATCAAAATGTTTGGTAGGCGGACAAACCAGTCTGAGGCTTAGGCAGTACAGTAGGACACTTTCAATCCTTCAGTGAGGTATTGTGCCAGCTTACGCAAAATCATCCTGCGAACGAATTTACCAGTTTCCGTGCTTCTAGTAGTGGTCTTGAATACTGGACACAGCTTGATTGTTCGCAGGCGCTGGAAAGAAGGCAGCTTACACGTCCAACGCGACACCACCATCTCCACGAAAAGATTGGGATTGAACAGCATTTCGCCGCTGATATGCAGGGTATGCAGTCTCGGTAGGAGAACGTTATCCGCGCCCGATATTATCAGAGGAACGACGATGCCGTCTGTCAAGGCAATAGGACCCACGTCAAGGAGACGAACTTCCTGGAGGGTGGATGAGGCACTGCGGAAGAGAGCAAGAAGATCCTCTTGATCTATGTCACCGTGGGTGAAGTGAAATGTGGTCAAAGGCGACTGCGACCGGTTTATAAGCCCCCGGATAGCTGTAAAGGTTTTTACGGTATCGCGGATTTTTTTTCCCTCACCCACGCAGCAGTGCACTTTTAAGGTAGACAAGTGGGGTATTACGAGAGCATCAAGAAGCTGAGCGAGGACAAAGTCGCGGTATGTGTATGCCCACGAGCTCAATGTCAACGTTCGAAGCTTTTGACACGATTGTAGTGTTTGGAGATTGGGGCCCAGAACCCCACATTGCAAATCACATTCTTCCAGATTTTTAACTTTCGAAAGTACATCGACAATGAAAGAGGTCGCAGGTCCGAGATTACGATGTTGGTGAAAGACGTGGTAAGTGGAGAAGTGAGTGATCTGATGGTAGGGCAAATCAAAGAAATGAACAACGCTTTGTATATCCACAGTATCCAGAGTATTTAGAAGCGGCGCATCTGCAAATAGTTTCAGACGAGGTAGAGTTTGGAACTTTTCACTATCCGTGGCTAGGAGAGTGAGGGTTCGGAGGATAGGCAAGGTCAGTCGTAAATTTGCGACAGAATGGAAGAATGCAGGGGGTAGATAGAGATAGAGAGATTGTATTCGGTCTTGTATGGAGAACAAGAGCATGCGGAGCTCCGGTGGTAAGGTTTGGAAAGAAGTTTGGGGCGATCCTGCACATATCAGGATTGATAATGGATGGCATGTCGTTCGTGCGATCTGAAGGCCGAGCCGTCGCACGTAGCAAAAGTTAGAGGGTGAAAAGTTGCCGTCACTGAGGGATATATTGATGCTCGACCAAAGCTCTGCGAAGTCAAGGACGGCCCGGCGCCACGTTTTGCACACGAGCTCAATTGACCATAATGCGCTCTCGCTAGGGTTAAAATCCCACCAGTATTCATTTCTCTGGGATTGCGTTCGCGCCATGGGGAAGATGATAGTGCCGAGAAAGATCTTGGATAGGATCTCTGGAGGTAGCCGACGGACTGGGGAGAAAAGACGTTTGTGCTGTGCTATGCGGGCTACTACTTTTCCACGCTCGCCGTCAAGGGCTTCCAATTCAGCGCCAATCAAGGCAAGCTGGCTGGAAAGCGCCTGCTGGAGCTCCTTCAGAGCAACGACATGATCGTCAATTGCCGCAACGTGCGCTTCGCCAACTGATATGCTATCCCGCAATTCACGCTCTTCGGATGGAGAGGGAGGATCATTGCAGCGTAAAAGGCTGTCGAACGTTGGGCCAACATGGACAGTTTCTTCGTCGCACGAGGTCGTGGAAGGAGAATAATGATTTGGACAGTCGCAGCCCGAGCAAACTCGGCGAGGTGACCAGAGATGAGAAAACATCATGAGGGGTGTAAATCTACCAAAGAGTTGAGCAAAGCAACACTACCGTTAAACGGTACTCACTGGAAAGACGCAGTATCCTCTTCGTGCTGAACACGAGGACGAACAATCGATGGGTGTCGACCAAATTTGACTCGGACCGAGTAGTCCGAGTCGGAATTCGGCAAGCGATTCAATCGAATCATGGTATTAATCTCAGCCAGCCAGGGAGCTCCGACTATCAGGATCAAGCCGCCCAAGAAGGAGACTTCGTCGAGAGCTACGTCTTCGTCCTCGTATTCGAGGCCGCAGGAGAAAGACGAAGAACAGCACCAGGGCGATCAAGGGTTTGCGGAGGGTACGCCAGGGTTATATCATAATTGGCAAAGTGGCGGTCATCCTGACGAAGGCAACTCGGATATGGAGTAGGATACAAACGGATTCTTGGACTGCTTTCACTCTTTCGTTGTGCTTTGTTGATGACATATGTACTTGCTATTGTCAAACAGTGCTAGACTTATTCGGTCTAGCTAGAGTATTGTTTCAGGTTGTACCATGAGTTACTATATGGAAAATTCTATTTGGCCTCCCCTAAGAAATAGTTGCATAAGCCGTCCCCTTCAGGCAGAGGCGTTCTTTCGATCCTGTCATGATCATAGCATCATATTCGTGCAGTAGGCCCTCGCCACTAGCTAGTGGGAATTCACGCACACAAACGTCGTGGGACTAACATCGTGCTTCGCTAATGTCATATGCACTTGCTATCGTCAAACAGTGCTAGTCTTATTCGGTCTGACTAAAGTATCGTTTACATGAGGGTGTGTAAATACTAGTATCAAATCAAGATGTTTCGTAGGTGGACAACAAGTCTGAGGCCCAGACAGTACGGTAGGACAGTTTCAATCCTTCAGTGCGGTATTTATCCAGCCGGGTCAAAACTGTGAAGCGACCGCTGTCACTATTTGACCAGCCTTTATAGGACGTGCATGCTGAACACAACTTGATCGCTCGCAAGCGCCGGAAAGAAGGCAGCTTACACGTCCAACGCGACACCACCATCTCCACGAACAGACTTTTATTGAACAGCATTCCGCCGCTGATATCCAGGGTATGCAGTCTCGGTAGGAGAACATTATCTGTATTTGATATCAGCATACGAGTGAGAATACCGTCTGTCAGGGCGTTAGGGCCCACGTCAAAGAGACGAACTTCCTGGAGGGTGGAAGAGGTACTGTGGAAGAAACCAAGAAGATCCTCTTCATCTATATCACCGCGGGTGAAGTGAAATGTGGTCAAAGGCGACTGCGACCGGCTTATGAGCCCCCGGATAGCTGTAAAGGTCTTATCGGTATCGCGGTTATGTCTCCCCGGGCCCTCCACGCAATGCACTTTTAAGTTAGACAAGTGCGGCACCACGAGAGCATCAAGAAGCTGAGCGAGAACAGATTTGGGGTATTCGTATGGCCACGAGCTTAACGTCAATGTTTGAAGCTTTTGACACGATTGTAGTGTTTGGAGTGGGAGGCCCAGAAGCTCACATCGCAATTCGCATTCTTCCAGATTTTCAACTTTTGAAACGGTATTGACAATGTCAGAGGGCCTAGGTCCGGGATAGCGCCAACGGCGAGAGACGTGGTAAGTGGAGTAACGAGTGATCTGATGGTAGGGCAAATCAATCGCAGAAACGACGCTTTGTATATCCACGGTATCAAGAGCATTTAAAAGCGGAGTGTCTCCAAATAGTTTCACGTGAGACAGCGTTTGGAACTCTTCGCCATTCGTGGAGAGAAGAATGAGATTTCTGAGGATGGGCAGGTAAAGTTGTAGAGTTGCAACAAAAGTGAACATCGTAGCGGGTAGATAGAGATAAAGAGATTGTATTCGATCTTGTATGGAGAACAAGAGCATGGAGAGCTGAGGTGGTAAGGATTCGGAAGAAGTCTGAGGCGATCCCCTACATATCCCCCTACATATCAGGATTGACAATGGATGACATCGCGTTCGTGCAATCTGACGACCGAGCCGTCGCGTGTAGCGAAAGTTAGAGGGTGAAAAGTTGTCGTCGCTGAGGGATATATTGATGCTCGACCAAAGCTCTGCGAAGTCAAGGACGGCCCGGCGCCACGTTTTGCACACGAGTTCGATTGACCATAATGCGCTCTCGCTAGGGTGAAAATCCCACCAGTATTCATATCTCCCGGATAGCACTCGCGGCATGGGGAAGATGATAGTGCCTAGAAAGATTTTGGATAGGATCTCTGGAGGTAGGCGACGGACTGGGGAGAAAAGACATTTGTGCTGTGCTATGCGGGTTACTACCTTTCCACGCTCGCCGTCAAGGCCTTCCAATTCAGCACCAATCAAGGCAAGCTGGCTGGAAAGCGCCTGCTGGAGCTCCCTCAGAGCAGCGACATGATCGTCAATTGCCGCAACGTGCGCTTCGCAAACTGATATGCTATCCCGCAATTCACGCTCTTCGGATGGAGAGGGAGGATCATTGCAGCGCAAAAGGTTGTCAAATGTAGAGCTAGCATGGACAGTTTCTTCGTCGCACGAGGTCGTGGAAGGAGAATAATGATTTGGACAGTCGCAGCCCGAGCAAACTCGGCGAGGTGACCAGGTATGAGAAAGCATTATAAGGGGTGTAAATCTACCAAAGAGTTGAGCAAAGTAACACTACCGTCAAACGGTACTCACTGGAAAGACGCAGTATCCTCTTCGTGCTGAACACGAGGACGAACAATCTGACCTGTGCTGACCGAATTTGATTCGGACCGAGTAGTCCGAGTCGGAATCCGGCAAAGCGACCTTGTCGTTCAATGGTAGGTAGGTAGGTAGTTTACGGTCGATTTCCGCTCGCTTGACGAATCATCAGTACTCTGGCCATCAACGCCACAGGAATTCAATCAAATTGATTGTGAGTGTTCTTATGGGATCGCCATATTTCTCGTCTTCACGAGACGACGAATCCTTTCTGGATCGGCGGTTCCCGAGGGACCTGTACAGTTCCAACACAGCCACCGAAATTTTTTGTTGTGGGGGAAGTCTGAGAGAATGGGACTCGTCGCGACTATCCTCACGGGACTCGTCGAACTATCCGTACAATTCTTGAGACACAGGAGCGTCGTGGGCAACTTCGCTGCGATTTTGCAAGCGGGCCTCATGCGCGGAACTCGTTTTAATAATTTGGAGACGATTTTGGGTTCTCCAGGCATCTATCCAGAGCTAGTAGATAGATAGAGCCGTTGTAGTGTGAGCAAAATCCCGGTAGGGCCCTAGAAGTGTAGAATCAAAGAAGCGAGCAATTCGTGATGGTGGATGGGAAAAGAAATGGAATTATGATATTAATCTCAGCCAGCCGTTTTTTAATACAGCAACCCAAAAAGATTTTCGAAGAGGGGAAAACCAATACATGACACGGTGACCTCAAATCGGCCACCTATGGTTGCCTCTACGGACTCTGTTAGTATGAGTCTATGACTGTCGGGTCGTGACCGAATTTGCAAGCGGGCCTCGTGCGCGGAACTCATTTAAATGAGTTGGAGGCAATCTTAAGAGACAGTTTTAGGATCTATTGGTTCCCCGAGGCATCTATCCAGAGCTAGTGGGTGTATAGTGTAGTTTCAGTGAGCAGGAACCCTTTAGGGCCCGAGAGGATAGAATCAAAGAAGTGAGCAATTCGAGATGGTGATGGTAGTAGTATATGGGGTACGAGTAAACCGGATTCCGAAATGAAACAAAAGTCCCAGTGCTGATGATATCTATTACTTGTAAGGAATGCCTAAAGAGGGAGAATAAGTCAGGGACGACGCGCGTGTGCATCTTTAACTGACCATTTTGAAGCTAACAAAAGGATCAGGATATATACATCATTACAAGAACCGGAAGGGCGTACCCTCTGGAATTCATCATATGCCGTACTCCTCACATTCTCATGGGCATTCCTCACCACAGCCATCATATGCTCCGCCGCCTGGCGCTCATTCAGTGTCAGCGCAAACCTATCGCGCAAACGCCTGATCGTGCCTTCGCCTTTGAACGACGGGAAGCCGGTATCGAGCATAAGCTGGACAGTGCTTATCAGCTGCTCGGCGTGTGGTCGAATAGCGAGGAACGCCTTGACGGTGAGGTGCTGGAAGAGTTGGTATCCTTGGGAGTACCTTCCGCCCATCAGTACGACCATCTCATGGTTGAGTTTGAACGAGTGCGGTTCGAATTTGACACCCTGAAATAGACAGTGAATAGCGAACAGGCGGCATGAAGGGGAGACTTACTCCTGGACGTAAAGACGAAGAATAACACATTAGACTAGACCAGAAGTACAAATCATAAGGAAACACATATCTATGTCGAACAAGAACCCGAAATCTGACGCGTAAAGATACGTCAGCTTACTGCATCAAAAAACATTCACAGAGGCCTACCAATATGCACTATATGACCTTCCCCGTCAATCATGATGTTTCCATTGTGCCGATCCTTAATTTGCAAGATATAGCACGCAACGGAATACGCAGCCATGGACTGTATGAAGTTCATACGCGCTTTCTGGAACGCGATCGTGTCCTGACCGCCATACTTGGCAACGAAAAAGTCGAGCAAGTCATTAACTTTCGCACGACCCATCTCATCCCGAGATGTCGCATTAGGCACGACGTCAATAACGCCACACTACGCCGCAGGTCAGCAAATTGGGAATTCAACTTGGGAGAGAGAAATGGCTGACTCCGGGGGCAGTAGCAGTTACCCGATAAGGGAACAGATACAAGGTCAATCCAACACTGGTGAAAATGTTTTTGAACATGGCTATGATCTGTAATGCGAGCACGTCTTGACGGCAATCATCTCCGACTTTGAAGATGGCTTGTTGCCATACATCGTATTCAGTGCGGACTTCAATTCCTCCACCCTCGCCATCGAGAAGTGAGTCAGGATCCGTGTCGACCGTAACCCTTTCTTTTCTGACTTTGAAAGTGGCCATAAATGGTGCCTATGGGACCAGATAAGCAGACAGGCAACACTACACGAAATCTTACCTTAGCGTGACTCTGCAGAGGTCGTCCGGATTTCTTGTCGATATCAACGACTTTCCCGTCGGGATTACTGGGCAAGTACACCCCAATGGCAACGATGATCTTGGCCATCTCTTCATCGATTTTGGCCTGGGTCCAGATTCAATTGCGGTTGGCATATATGTACGATTTAGACGCACCTTCTTTTCAGGCTTGGTTTTCTTGATGAAGGGCTTGAGTTTCCCGGATATCGACGTAACCTCATGGAAGAAGCCAAATTCGCGGTCATAAAACTCCCGAGCTTCCCCAGACAAAGATTCAACGACGAGATTTGTCATAGAGTCCAGGGTAGGCTTCAGGGGATCCTCCTGAGGTCTAATTGAGCATCAAGCAATATGGCAGATAACAGATACTGACCAATTCACCAGCATCATCCTTGAAACAATTGGCCTTCATATTCCAGATAATTTGATGACAAAAGAGCTGTGATATCTTTGCAGTCTCAAATATGAATCGAGCGACGTATCCTTTGCAATGCAATGAGCATGATTTACAGCTGCGGGAGAAATGGACAGACCTAGGTCATCGTAGCGAAGGGCCTGAACCACCTGAGGGACGAAAAAGAACGTGAGCTCCACAGGATGCTGCTCCAAAACCCGGTGGGCATATTGCAAAACCATTGGGTCGCTGTTATATCGTCGCTCGAAGAACGTGTTGGCTATTACTGGAGGGACAGGTGCCCATAGCAAAAGATACTGCCCAATCAATCAGGACAACAGAAGCTAGCAATGAACGTATCATCAAATTACCCTAAGATCTCGGCGTACAGCCGGGTCCACCCTATCCTCTACAAGGAAAGGTAGAGCTTCTGGAATGTCAAGAACTTCAATGGTGCTTGACTTGACCAGTCTTCCGACTTCACTACGAAGAACAGGAAGCTTGAAACGTTCGGTCATGTACACAGCAATAGCAGGGTCAATCTTCCATGCCGTCCTAAGGATTTGAACCCATGCAGTCTACGGAGGGATGTTATGAACATACAGTGCAGGTCTAAACAAGCAAAACACCGACATCCAATAAAGTTCGCTCAGACGAGATTATATTGGCAGTGCCCCGACGGGGGTCATTGGCAGGATTAGCCCAGACATGAAGTCGATAGATCTCGCTCTCAACCAGGAGCTTCAGAGGTTGATTTATCGTACGAAGCCTGTTGGTATAGTCTTTTGAATGCTTCAATATCTATTGCACCGTTGAAAATAGCTGCGACACGTACATGTACTTCGAGATGGCGTCTGAGCTGGTGACAGACTCGAGATGACAGCAGAAGCTCGGACCGAGTCTGTTTGAAGATACGACAAGAATTCAGAGAGCACCTTGACATCGGCATCAATCTGTACCCGATTGGCACCATACGTCCATCTGTCAGTCGACATTAGTTTTAACCGCCGTAAAAGATATTGCAAATTCATACTGAGGCCGCACTGCGAACCACGAATAGGCAGCAGAATACAAGTTCTCACGCATTTCACTTTCACAAAATGAGTCCAGATGAGAACTCTTGAGTGTTTCGAATCCGAAAAGCAGAAAAGAAAACCGAGCCTCTCGTGCCAATGCATGTGTACTAAGAATAAGAAAGTGAGCAAACTGTCAATGACACGGTTATTTACCGACCTCAAGGTTCTGTATGCTCTCGCTGACAACAAGACGAGATGCTGAATCAAAAACATGACTCCAGGCCGGCGGTATCGAGCGGCTTGCAAACGGCTGAAGAGCATTTGCAGGACCAACGCATGAGGCATAAGCAACCGTCGAGCATTTAGCATCCCGCGATCGATTTCTCCTTTCTCAGTGGGGCTATAATTGACAGGCTGATAGAATGGATCACCGTAGCTATGTAGAGAAAGAATCAGAGAAACACAAGGAAGAGGGCAACACAACCAACTTCAGAGACGTTGAAAAGATACCCTTCTCTTGTCGAATAGTATAGGACCAAGCAGACAAAACTTCACTCATGAGAGCGACCTCGATGTCGTTTTTCTCTGCGATAACCCACGTCCAGACTTCAATGCCCGTAGAAATGGCAGCCGGTGTGGCGACTTCAAACGGAAGCGCTACCAGGTAATGAAGCAACTCGTAATCGCACTGTTGTGAGACGTTAAAAAAAGGCCAAACCACACATTCTCCGTTGTAAGCTCACATTTGAAAGGGAAATAATCATAGCAGTGCATCGGAACAATAGGCGCTTCAAATCCTGGACTGTCAGTGTACTTGTTTTGCCTCGTATTTCCTCCATGGTGTGCGCCAGTTTCTCTTTGAGGGCGAGTATCTCACCAGACGGAGCCGACTGTGGAGGCAGTTTTTCCAACCTGTCAGCACCTGGAAAACAATTAGTAGAAGAAACCGAATATAAAGTCATCCTTGCCTGATCGACTTGCCAACCGGATACCAGCCGCCTCGCCAGCAAAGTAGCCTTTGCTCGCAATTTGGCTCGCTAGCATGTTAGCCTTGTCCAATGTTCTGCTCGAAAGAGCTGAAAGTGAAACTACAGGCGGGTTAGCACGTAATAAATGGAAATTTTCAAACCTACTCAGTTGGCGTTGCACTGGACCAATTGCTTTCCCAAATTGTTCGGCGACAGAAGCCCCAAGCTCGGCACCGTCCGTCCCGGAAGTTGATTGGTGTACTGCTAGATATTTTTGTAAAGTTGACTGCAGCTCGACGGGGGCGCGCCCAAGAGCTAACTCGAACCAGTTGTTAGCGTTCCTATGCAGCTGTGCCAATATTTCGTTCCGGACTTGATAGCTATCCGTAAGTTCAAGAGTGATCCCTGCGCGTGTAGAAGTGTATTCGTAGACAGGGTTGTACTGCGTTGCCGGCTTGTGAGCACAAGTATCACTGTCAAACAAATTCATACCTCGTCGGTGAACTCATTCTCGCAAGACCGGCGCAATAGTGTGAGGACCTCCAGAATCGCAAATACGAGAGGCGGATCACACATGAGGGACGGAAAAGAAGATATCAGCCGATTGAGAAACTTGAATGCAATGTCTCTTGCTCTAGCCACTGGATGAGTGCTGCGCAAGAGCAACGCCCGCAGCTCAGATGATAATGCCTCAGGAAGGGCCTGTTGAGCAGCTTGGGCGTTCAAGTCATTAATACAACCTCGAATGACCTAAACGTATATTTGTAAAAAGTGTGTGCGGGACGGCAGGATGTTGAATACCTTCTCTGCAATAGCGTCCATGCAGGAACTGAGCCCTAGATGCCGATTAAGGCTATCATTGACAAAATAGGTAACAAGTGATGACGTCAATCCTGCCGCAGAGCGCATAGTCTCCATATCATGCATCGTCAGCAAGAAAACAATCTGTCCAGATGATAGCGAGCGTATATCACTAGTTCGGAGTGGTATATGCCTGGTAAGAGACGTCTTATGCTTGAGAATCACCTGTAGATGGGTCAGTAACGGAACAACGCGAAATTGAGGTAAAAGTAGTACCGTATGCGCATACTCCTGACGGATCACCGAGTTGTACTCGACGTCACTGGCCACAGCATCCTGGGATTCTTCGACTACAGTAGCGGGCGTCTTGATGGCGATACGAGCCATTGCCGGTTTTTGCCATGCCATAGCATTCGAATCTATAGCGTCGTCGGTCGTGAAGTGGAACAGGATGCAGAGGAACCACATGTTTCGGAATAGAGCGACGACTGCCGGCGACGCGTCAACATGAGGGTTGAAGTCACCGTGGGATAGAAGGGCATCAATAGGCAATAATAAAGACGCTAGCTGCTCAATCATGTCATCGGTCTGCACGATATTAGTATTTCAAAACCAAAGACCAGAAGTAAAAGCTCAGGACCTTGATGTGATGATTCGCAATCTTCACGTTCTGGATAGCGACACCCTTGTCGGCGAAAAGGGTGAGCAATTCTACCAAGTACACATCATAAAGTTCGGGACGACGATGCAGTTCCTGGGCCAGCCTCGTTTGTGCCGCAAGCACCTATAAAACGATCAGCCCTACGGTTCATAAGATAACGCTGAAATCATCACCATGTTGTTCGAAAATCTGGGGTCGTCCGGATTGGCAGAACGATTGATAGTTGAGAAGACATGTATTATATCGACAAATGCACTTTCGGGAGCAGACAAAGCCAAATCAACAAGATTATAGGCGATCGCTGCCTCCATCGTTGGTTCCGCTGATCGAAGACGTTGCAAAAGCATCGATATAGTAAGACGGGTGACCTTCGTGTTGGTTGAATGTCAGAAAGATGTGAGAAAGGTGTGGGGAAGAAAGTACCTCTTCCATACGGAACTCGAGCGCCAATCGAGTCACAACAGATATTGTACTGATACCCACAAGCCTCTTTTCATCTTCCGACAACCCATGAAGTCCTGTTTCGACAGAGTGCAGGGTACCCTGATCTTGCCCGGAGTAAAGGGGGTTATTGAATATCTGAGAATTGCTGGAGCTTTCATATATTTCCTTGCTCGTTGCAGCTATGTAATTCAATAGGGAATACATGTTCGACATGATAAGGTCGTCCCCAGGAGCCAGCTAGAACAGATGCGTCAGGGACATGATAATGCGGCATACACAGGGAAAAGTATGTTACCTTGATGCACTGAGCAATGCACTTTGCTGCAGCTGCCAAAGGGGGAGGAGCCCTGGTCTCAGAAGCAAACTCAAATTCAAATATTGACAAGGGAGCAGTAACAAAGCGTCGCAGATGAGCCGCCATCCGAGCAGCAATTTCAGGGAAGCTTTAAAAAGCCGTTCAATCGACGAAATAGCTCCGAATGAACTGGCACTTACTTTTGAACAAGAACGGTCGTTGCTTTCAGCGCAGCCTCTTGGACAAGATTATCAAAGATCGGTGACTCATCGCTGAGTAGTAGCAGAAGTCGCGAATACAGTTCCTCGTCGAGTTCGTGGAGAGCCACAGAGCAAACTGAAGCCAATTTCTGGAGGAAGCCGTCTCAGAATACAATTTCGAAGGCAGATGAAAATCTCGCACCAAGCTTTCCGACATGGTTTCCCATGCATACGTATCAGGTGGAGGATCAGCGTCCATATCCTCAATCTGGATCAGTAAGTCGTTGAAGCATTGCATTGCATACTGGATAGTTGACTTCAGAGTTGCGACTGTCGCTTCCTCAGTGATATCCAATTCTATAGCGGCCCGCTTCATTAACGAATTCCAAGCCTTGTTCGCCGCTACTGCTTCTGTGGAATTACCAATAGGGCCAGTTTGCGGTGGCGCTTGGACTTGAGCCAATACAGTCCAAGAGGTCTCTAGTACGCAGCAAACTATGAAATATCCGCTAAGAGGTCGTCCACGAGAGACGTAGCGAGCTAAAAATGTCTCGATGAAAGGTTGAGTGTCGACGTCGGCTACGTCTTCATTGACTATGTCTCCAATAAGTCGATTCAAACGGTCGATGTTGTCCACAGAGCATAAACCACCAAGGGCATCTCTCAACTGTTGCCATTGTGAAGTACTCCATGCGAACGACGTAGAGCTAATTGCGCGATAAAGGCCGTGTAAAGCTGGAGCTAATTGGGTGAGGATATTCAAAGCTGTTGAAATGCATGACATGTGAGAACAGACAACAGGGCTTGATCTCAAACGTACGAGCAGTAGTTGGTATCTTTGTTTGAATATCCGAAATGAATGCGACAATGGCGCCAGTTGCTGAATCACTGTACTGTGGGTGCAGTCCCGACACTCGTAGCAGCGCTGAGACGGTCGAAAATACTAGCTGATCGGGAAGCGACCAATCTGAAACCACATTAACAAAAGCCAAGTCGATTTCTGAATACTGTTCACACCTTCCCACGAAAGACAGCGGTCAAAGTCGATGTAAGGTACATCTCGAAGAACGTCGATAAGCACTGGCATTATGGTCCCTATCCTCTCGGAAATATGTGATTCAGGAAAATTGAAAACGAGTTCTCCAAAGGCGATGTTGCAGTGAACTCTGGATGCAGGCTAGAAATAAATATTAGTTTTGAGGCGAGCTCGTATTGGAAAGCGTGACGCAGTGTGCACCATGAACACCCTGTCGGTACCTTCCTCGTCCACCTTTCCATTTGGCTTGGAGTATCCATTGGGAACGTAGTCGGTTTTCTTTTCGGCTATTCTGGTCTGGACTTTTGAGGCAATGAGGGTCCCGGCATAGCGATAGTCGTCGTCGGTTTCACTGACGCTCGAAGCGATGTCGGAGAGAATTTGCTGATGTATGTTGAGTTCTATGCTGTAGGGAGAGTTATTGAGATATTTTGAGGATAAATATGTGAATGTATGCACCAGTCCATGTTCCAGCTGAGAAAGAGGTGGACAACAGAATCAGATGTCGGATGTCTGTTTGCCAAAAGCCCGAATTCGGGTATTTCCGTCCAAGGCAAACAAACGCGTCGCGTCGCCGTCTTTCCAGCTAACCCTCATCAACAAATATGCCACGAACACCCAGCATGTTGCTCCTTGCTGTATTTATTCTTTCAACTCATTCTCTTTGTTTAGAAACTAGGCCTACTCGCCACACGGCACCGACGTCCTTCGTCAATGAAAATAGCGACGACGATGACGACAGCTTTGGCTTTACCGGAGCATCTCGTAGTCGAAGACAGGACGACGACGACATTGAAAATTCAGACGATGACGCCAAAACGTGAGTGTGCTGAATACTCTTATGCTCGCTCGTTAATCTCCTCCACAGAATGGCCAAATTTCTTCAAGAATACAAGAGTGCGTCTGAAGACGATGGGCTCTCATTATTCTAATCTGTCATATAGAGCAGCAGACAAAGAAGAGCTCCGCTCGATCTGTCGCTTTCGAAGGACAGAAGAAGGCGTTGTTTGCGTCGGGGCGCAAGACTGCTGAGGAGATATCGAGAGACGGGGTCGCTTACCTGTGAGTGGCCCATATGTTCTGCATCATCCTCATCCACATTCTTCCCTAGGGAAGAAATGAAGACTCAGGCCATGAGCACAAAACAGCAAGAGATATCCTACGAGAAGTATACCAATGGCCTCGACCAACTTGGAGAACACAGCAATGTTTGACTAACTCGCTGCTGTCGGCCTCATGTTTCTCATCCAACATCATTCTTCAGGAAGCTCTTGCCAAGTTGGTGGAAATATGTCCTGCGGTCAATAAAGATTTGTTCGTTCGCCGTGTTCAAGCGCTTGAAGCCGGTGGCGAGATGCGTTCGTTGATTCTTCATTTATCAATCACCATCTGATTGAATGTTAGTGAAATCTAACCCTTCGAAACGGGAAAAGGCTCTAGAACTATGCCGAAGAAACGCTCATGCACAAGTGATCAAGAGTCAGGAAAAAGAAAAAGTATGCGGATTTATTCGCCAACCTACAGCGCTGACTTTCCTACAGCTCGCGACTGACGCTTCAAGGCTTATTAAACACTACAAGGATCTCCTTCGCGGCTGAGAATTCTTGCTATCTGCTGATGCTTCTGGCTCGACGAACTATGCTTACTTGTTGCTCTGCTTCTGTGTCTTCTGAAATGCAATGCTCTGTATTATACGCTCCATATTCTTTACGATGCTCAATTAATATATCTTGATCCAGTCACGATAGCTACTAGCAGATAACTGAATTAAAGAAACGACGATAGCCAATGTGCTCACCAGTTCAGAGTCAGAACGCGATACAGAGCTTCGTTCCCTACTTTTCAAATCTTCGGGTCGAAGGTTGAGATATTCAGACATGAAAACACGTAGTATGAGATTCCATCGACGCATTGTCGGTAAGTCGAGCGCAGATGCATCATCCTTTGGGGGGTAGATCAGACAAGAAATGACTGAACACCACAAGGACTACCTTTAGCGTATGCCAGACACGAGGAAACGGTTCCGCAATTACATGCAGAACACTGATACCTCGATGCAAAAAGGGAACATGGTCATCACCCATGTTCCCCAGATTCCTCTCGGCCCCATTTCTCGGCGTAAAATACGAAGCCCAATGTCCGGGAGCCATGCCAGGGTAATCATCATACTGAAAGAAGCCGTGGTCACCCAGTCTTTGTTCTGCAGACGCCATTGCATCGAAAAGCCATCCCGTCTCTGTAAAGTAGGATCTTATCTTGGGCTGGGGTGCACCAAGGAGGTCGAGTAGAATGAGGTGCTCTATGCCGTGCATCTCAGTCATTTGTGGACCAAGGAGACGCCGTTTTGAGTGAGGCAGGACATATGTCGTCTCCCATTTCTCTGCTAGATGTCTTCACGACGGTCAGACACCTAAAATGATCAGTTTGCACAACGCACCTCGCGCCATAGATTGAATCAGTATCTGTCCAGGCTACAAAGGCCTCCTCTCCATCGAAGAACACGAGTTGCAAAGTAATATCAGCGACATCTTCATCGTCTTCGGTGCCTTCTTCCAGTCTCTTTTGCCGACTATCCAGGAGCGGATTCAACGCTCCCGCGAGGTCGAGCATCATCGCGCATGGTGCAGCAGAATCAGTTGCTCCTACAAACTGCGTCCCCGTCAGATCCTAGGGCACCAAGACGGAGAAGCACAGACCTGATTCGCGGGGTATGATGGAAAATATTTGCTGTCAAAGTGCGCCGACAGAATAACCCGCCGTGGAGCTGCTGGGTCCTTGGTCGCGATGAGATTCGTGAACCTTTTATCGCCTACAGGCGTATGTCCAGTGAATTCGTCCTCCTCGACGTGCCAATTGAGAGCCTCGAGTGTGGTCTTGATGTAGTTCCTGACCAGGGTATTGTTGTCTGTATCCGCTGTATGAACGTCAGTGAGAGTCCCCGAATGCATTGTCGACCAACATACGTGCACGAGGTATCAGTATTTTGGATAAATGCGAGGAAGGATTTGACGGATCCAGGTTCTTGAGCGGGTCGGGTGTAGAGACCAATATCGAAATGTCATCGGTAGAGAGCGCTGTCAGCGCCCGCTCGCCCAACGTAGAAGCCTGGAACGACGGCAACGGCGCCAAGAGAAGGAGCAGCAGCCATACTGAAGGCGCCAGAAGGTGGACGGCCTTCATGGCAGCGAAGAGAGAGAGAGCAAATAACGTACTCACGCTTCATGCCCTTGGCGTCTCACCATCATGGCCATCTTCGGGCTCTGGGTACGTGTTCCCTCTCTATTGGCGAATGGCTGCCGGAATATCGCCTATGTAGGTCATCAACAAGGCTGGAGGCCTTGTGTACCAAAGAAACTTTGCAGGTCGGTATACGGTTGTTGTATTGTCCATTGTGCTCATTTCTGTGGTAGATGGTCTGGCCCAGCTGACATCCAATGAGTACCTCGTCCTCGCCGGTACACTGCACGGTATCCACGCTATTACTAGTCGTCTGTCACCGATGGGGTCTAGTTCAGGTGCTCAGGTTATTGAGGGAGAGTCGTTCAAGATGACGATTTTACTCACGGCCACAGGTATGTGTCAGTACTGCTGCTCCATACGCTTCTAAATACGCTTCTAACATTGCATAGGAACGAAATTCGTCCTTTTGACATCCCTGGCAGAGCTCTCAGCAGAAACGACATTGCAGAAAGTGCACGAAGCGTACGCCGACGCCGTGATGAAGAATCCTTTTCACACTCCGGAGATGCCCATTCGAAGTGAAGGCTTTGACCTCCGAATTAGTTCACTTATCGGCAATGGACAGCTATAATGACGATGGTAGCATATAACTCTACTCTTCGCTGCGTATTTCTCTATTTTCTAGAGTCTGAGATATACATATCGACAAGCTTTCCAAGTAGATGTCAGCTGCTGCGCCTTCTGCGCGTAGTAACCTGTAGACGATGAGCTACTCTGCCTTGCTAGGTGTGGCCCCATCGCATAGCGCCCAGGGCGCAAGCTCTTACAATCGCTAGTCCTAATACCTATTGAACTTGTCAGTTATCTAGCATATCAAAGACAATTCATCATAAGCTCCGAGTCTTCCACGGTTCTCAGTCAACTTCTCAAATCAACAACGATCACCTCAAAACCGCTCAACAACACAATCATTTGCTAACGTTCAATAGGTGAGGTGAATTACATGGTCTGGCATGAGTGTTTTGGTTGACTTCTCGGATGGTAATGATGACGGCGTAGTAGTGTAGACTTCGGGGGACAGCTCGCTATCGACCTCGTTGAGCATCTTCTAGAATGGCAAATTGAAGTATTATCCCAACGCGTGGAAAACGCCTAGTTCATCGGTGAATTCTCCGCCAGTGTACCAAGATACCGAACGAGTAAAATATTCTGCAGCCTGTTTCCCGCTGGGGTCCACTAAATTGGTTCCCTGGTTATACATCCAGAACACTTCGTCTGGGTCAGCAGGGATATTGCGTTGAACGCACCATTGCACCAAATTTTTTATGAACTCGCCAAAGCTTTGCGCTGAGCCAGTCGGATGAACTTTTACCAGGGCTTCTTCAGCTTGTCCAGAACCAAAAGAAACGCCGCCGGTGGTCGAGCAAAGCGAACTTCTTCTGAAGTTGTCCATCATATAATACGACAAGGCAGAAATTAGAAGCTTTTCGAGTAACCCATGGCTGATTGCATCCACTTGAATCAAATATACCTTGGTAAAATAATGCATTAACGTATGCAAGAGAGAAGAAACGTACTAATAAAAAAAGTTAAAACTACATCAGGCCGAAAAATACAGTTACTCCCTCTCCGAAGCCTTCTCTAGCTGTTGCCGTTTTCTAGACCCGCCACTACCAGAAGAAGAAAATATTAGTATGGCTCATGAAAGGTTGGTACCACTTACGCTGCAGTATCCAGCCCTCTCTTTTTGCCAGTCTTCGCTTCATCCAAGAACTGGTTAAGACCAAACACATCACCAGTATCCTTCTCGAACTGGACCGGGCCCTCCCGAACTTCTTGCTCGTTCGCACCTTCAAACCCAACCTGCACTTGACCCAGGCCAAACCGATCATTGTCCAAAGCTTTCCCAATACCCTCATCGGTACCACCGCCGAACGAATCATCGTTGCCCTCTGCAATATTGCCTCGAGCTTTGTATATCGCCGCAGCCGCAGTGGAACCGTGGAACAGAGGCTTGTCGTAGAGATTGTATGCATCGTCATCAGCGAAGCTTCCCGACAGAGATTCTTGGTTGAATAATCGCGAATCCAACATAGATTCTTTGGACAATGTTGGCTTTGCAAGACCGAGTGCGACCTTCTCTGAGATATCCCGATTTTGTTGACGAGCAAGCTGCTTGGCACGCTGCTCCGCACCCATGTTGTTCATCCTCATCTCTCGCTCTCGTTCCCGTCTCTTTTCCTGCCGCATTTCATCACGTATTCTTCGAGCATCCTCGTCCTCGGCACTGTCGTTAGAGTCGGAATCGCTTTCGCTGTCACTTCCATAGTTGGCCAAAGATGCTTTCATAGCTGCCTGACCCTGAGGAGTTGGTTTGGGAGCAACACCGCCACGTTCCTCTCGTGCCCGTTGCGCAAGCATACGCAAGTTCTCTTCCTTCGAAGCTTTCTCCTTCTGCATCAGTTTCTGCTGCATGAGTGATCGCTGCCGGACTTCCTCGCGCGCATGTCGGTCCGCGACAAATAGTGCTTCTGAAAATTTGGCGAAGTTGTCGTTAATATGAATCTAAGCGGGGTTAGTTAAGACACAAAATGGATAGTTTAGTATACTAACATCTTGAAGACCTCGACCATCTGCAGCTAATCGTTTATCCAGCGGAATGGTGAAACCCTTGTTGTTCTTCCAGTTCGAGATACATGGCGGTATCATCCACTCCTTCTGCTCAGCAGCGGTTGCTTTCCTTGGAGGACTCCTCAATACTGGGGGAGGGGGACTAGGTGGTCCTCTAGGAATCTTCTTGTGCTTGAATCGGGGCGGCTCCAGAGGATCCTCCACAATTTCCGACATCTTTATTATCCGCTGCTTCAAGCCGTCACCATTTTGTTGCCCCGGTGTATATCGTATAAACGACGTCTTCCCTTGACTATCTGGAACGTTTTTCGGTTGTGCGGCTTTGATTTTTCCGTTGACAAGCTTTTCAAGGGCCGCGCGCGTTTTGTCTGCGGTCGCCTGGACTTCCTCTTCAGATGGGCGGTCCATTGTGCGGTCTGAGTCCTCAAGGTCTTTGCGGTGGAGAAGAGGGACGAGATCTTTGAATTGGGATTGAATACGCTTGTCGGGTCGTTGCCCTTGTTGAGCAATTGCATCGTAACGGACGTTGCCTTCGCTGTCAACCTGCAATGCTAGTGTGTTCCCTGACGAAGCCTGAACTAGATGAGATATACCATTTCACAAAAATAAATAGAGACACACCTTCTTCCGGCCCATCTCCAACGGATACTGCGCTACATGACACTCCGGATACGCACCACCATCGCCTGGCCGACAATCAGTACGGGGGGAATCGCCAGCAAGATCGACGTACCGTAATCCTCTGGTCTAGTGGGCTTCCATCCTTGACGCTGTCCATACGGCGGAACGGGAATACGTGTAGATATTACTTGTTGCGATTGTGAAGGGGCAGAAGGCCGAACGATGTCTTCCTCATCGTCAGAAACAACGGCCTCGTAAACAGGTTTTGGAAGTATCCTAGTTAATCTCTTTAGTGGAGACCAATATCGAAAAAGGAAAAGACTGACGCAGCGAGAGCAGCCATGAAGGGAGTGCAGAACTTGTAAGCCGGGTGGCAGTGCTGACAAGCTGTTGATAGCTGTTTGTTTGAAGCACGTGGACAATCTCACGAATCTAACGTAAGCCCTTGATCGATCCTGTACATAAGTGCCGAGGGACAAGAATGTAATCATAGAAAGTAAATTATCATGCCACTTACAGCGATTTTGTGTCATTGAATATTATCGATTGAAATTTTGAGTCCCAGAAGCGTCCGACGAGTGTCCGACGTATCATTGATCACATGATCGTCGTATAGCCACTCAGAGTCACCGGTTGACGACCATCCACCATCTTCCTGGCCTGCATCTTTCCTTCGTAAAACTGGATGCCGGAACGCCTCCCTCTCGAACTCCTTAAGTGTACCGTCTCGTCGCCATATATACCGGAGTTTCATCGTCTCATCCAGTCCAGTGACACTCAGCCCACGTCTTTGTCTCGAGAAGTGAAGCCAGGCCTTAGTTATGGTAGTACCCTTTACTAAGGACTTTTCTTAGCTCGATGGCCTAGAACACTCCTGGGGTCTTCGCCGCGGGGATATCAACGCATATTTCGATACGGACGACAATACCCTGCGGTGTATGTCGTTTGGCGGCAATTATCCTGACTAGTTCTAAGACAAATTGCAGTGGATTCTTCCTTGATTGATTCGTTCAAAGAGTCTAATTGGATTTTGTCTCCGGTGGGAGAAACTTTCGACTGTATTGTTGACTGCTACAATCACAACCTCAAGAGGAATGCTCCTAACCGTATACCCTTCTACGAAGTAAACTACAACATCATTTTCCTTGTGAGTAGCTCATTTGCATCTCAGATATGTCCTCTTGCGACAGAGTACGAATACACCATAATGCCCCTTCGCCCGATTGGCCCGATATTTGGCAAAACTTCCTCTGGTGACATTGTCTCCTTCGCCGATCCGTTCAATGATCTCGTGGTTACATCGAGAGCGAACCCGTTCTTTGTAGCAGCACTTGCTTCTCGCTACATTAGATTTGCAATGGAGACTCCTGTTTACTCAACGATAGCATCGAAACTCCTGCAACTATCTCTCGGATCACATGCTCTAGCGCCGCTCAAGTTCTATGAGGGGAGCCGGCAAGGAGACTTCGGCCGAGAGCTGCCACACTGTTACCGCAACCTACCGCAGTTTACCTCAGAGAAATCGAATTTCCGCCTCCCCGCACTCACTGACCCCTCTTCGTCCGAATGTATCCGACCCTTTAAACGCAGCAAAGAGGATTTGTCTGAAGAAGATGACGAGGGAAAGTATCGAGAGCGCAATTCCGTGAATGTATTCAAGTGGATGCAAGATACAAAGCCATCAGATTTTGTACCTAATACTGGAAACGACGAGGAGATTGGTGGTTACGCTCTTGAGACGCCTCGAGAAATTGTGGGGAAAATTCCAACAGATGCAGATGCGATGTGGCGGGAGCTAGTAGAGGAAACGGGAGCTGGCAGTCATGTACATATTCTAAAACGCAAACGGTCACCTCGTCGGTCACTGTCATAATATTATCTCTAAGCCTATCTTTTTTATTCGTGTTTTGTGAATCCGGATGTAACGCCTGTCGGATTCTCTGACTGAATCTCTCAGGTGTACATCTGATAGTTTATCCAAAAGTTGGCAATAAGCACTCATTCACGGGCGGCGATGTCCAGATTTGGACGATCTATGTTTCCACCACCTTCCACTGACGCAGACTCTTCAATACGTTCCACGGACTCCGATGCTGCGCTCGCTAAGTTATCTGCAGTTCAAAAGCAATACCTTAGTGATCCTTACATCCAATACTTCATTCCTCGTGCTCATCTCCAACCCGCTCGGCCGCCTTTGATTAACATTGGAACCTACGTCCGCACTGCGGCTATCGATGATCTCGTCAATCAGTGGCTTTCTCTATCCCATGACGAAGGAAAACAGTGTCAGATAGTGAGCCTTGGGGCAGGCAGTGATACGCGATATTGGCGAATTGCGGTACGTCAGAACCGTTTTTATGATACCTTGATTGATTAAAGATCGGTCAGTAGGCAGGACCTCAGAAGGATGCCCTATCTACCTATATAGAGATTGATTTTCCTGAAATAACAAGCAAGAAAGCGATGGCAATCCGGAAGAGTAAACAGTTGAGCGCTGTATTGGGCAACCCAGCCGATGTTAAAGTCTGTCAGTGGGTCCTATACATTGTCGCGTTTCGTAACATATTCACCCTGCATCAGCCGGTGGAGGAACTGCTCTTCATGCTTCCAAGTACCACCTTTTACCTGCCGACCTTAGACTCTCCCCGCAAGATGCTTTGGGTCCTCTTCTAACACAGGACTCGGAACCTTTACTCTCGCCCTCACTCCCGACACTCTTACTTTTCGAATGTGTTCTTGTGTACATGTCACCATCTGCCTCCTCGTCTCTTCTCAAGTGGTTCTTGCATTACTTCTCCCAGTCTGGCAACAACGGTTTTCTTGGGACTATCGTATACGAAATGTTTGGTCTTCAAGACTCTTTTGGCCGCGTGATGGTTGACAATCTCAAAGTAGTGTTATTTCTCTATGATATTTGCGTTCAAACGTTGATGTCCCTTCTTTCAGGCACGTAATGTCTCTCTTCCCGGGGCAGAACCGTATTCCGCCGTTGGAACACTTCCCACTCGTTTTACCGGCATCGGATATACAGCTGCTCGAGCACTTACACTTCGAGACATCCGTCTTCAATACATCAGTCGGGCAGAATTGAACAGGTAATTTCTGCTTTTCCAGAAATTGCTTCCTAAGCTCATTGGTATACGCAGGATGTCGACTCTCGAGTTCCTGGATGAGGTGGAAGAATTAGATCTGGTCCTTAACCATTACGCTATTACGTGGGGCCTCTGGCATCCTGGGACCGAAACAAAAGCATCGTGGGGTATGTGGGGTCTCAAGACGCAGCTCAGTCCTGGAAATACTTGATTACACGATTGACAATAGCGAAGCAGTATAGAAAGAAGTATGAATCCAACAAAATCATATGCGACTACGGATACAGTAAGATGCTTTCATTCGCCTGGCCTGATGTCAACACTGAGCTTCTCAAAACATTCGAATATCACTCCCAAGGCAATCAAACCAAAACTCTTTGCCCCAAATTCGCCCGAATGGCGGAGACTGTAGTCCCAGGCGTCCCATGCAGGTCGAAGTGCGTCTCTGTACGTCTCTGGGAGGATCTCTTCCTTGGAATCAAGTTGGGGGCCGGTGAGACATAGCAAGCTTTGTTTCACGTCCTTCACAAGCTGCGAAGCATGACCACGCATGCGCCACATACGATCCTTCCTCCACCTCCTTTGCGTGCACTTGGCTAGAATCGTCCCCACGACGACTTCGGCTTCCAACAATCTGACCCCTGGAGTGTCTGAGAGCGTGTGCGTGGCACAGATGTACCGTAATTCACTTTCATACTGGCGGAAGAGGGTTACCGTTTCGCGAGACTCGCCGTCAGGTTCAATGTATGGCCAAATTTGGTGCTGAATGTAAGTCCTGAGTGTCATCGACAAAGTATCCGTGGAAAGCGGTGAAATAGAGTGCTTGTCTGAAGTAGATGTGTCAGAGGGCAGCATCTCAGGATTCGTCCATTTGATAGAACGGAACATGTGTCCAAGGGCCCGAGTTGACTCATAGTAATCTGTCGAGCGTGGATCGACCACCTCAGCGGCATGCCAGTCGGGTTTGCACCGAATAAGCGTGCGCGGTAGGTTGTCATTATCAATGTCAACGGCAATTCCTTGCTTAGGATAGTCGACGGCCTACAAACAGCTCTTAGTAGAACCCCCAAAAATTGACCAAGCCTGACCGACCTGGGCGCAAAGCCCTGCTAACCATTCGCAGTCTTTGTCATAGATTCCGTCCTGAGATAAAACGTAAGCGGGCAGCAACAGTCAAACACGTGAAAAATACCTACAGACGATTGATCTGTATCATGCAGGGGGGGTTAGATAACATCGAAGCACGTCTTTGACATTGAGCGCACCAGCTATAACGAGCAATCTATCTGACAACAGACCCTACCGAAAAGTTAAACAGATGAACAAACTTTCCTGTCGAGACAAAAAACACACCAGAACATCTGAGATGATGTATTCAACAATGAAGTCGGCGATGTCATTGACACCACATTCTCTCGGGTTACCGTCTCCATCCAGAGCGATTTTAGTCCCTGCGCTAGCATAAGACGCAGCTTCATCAATAACTGGAGGCATGAGATCCGGGTTGGGGACAACGTCGTAGATATCACTGGTTACACAGTACGCGATTAGCAACGACAAGATTCTGGAACGAACGCGACGAACCCGTCCAAGTCGCCACCGCCAAGCTTTGACGCCAAGGACCTCCCGCCTACAGTTTTGTTCAGAAGCTTGTTTCGGCCCGGCCAGAAGGAACCTACCGACGGATGGAAGGACGACCGCGTTGCGGATATGGGAAAAGGCGCAGAACTTGTTATCAGGGGGCTTGACACCTATAACTTGTTGTACTATTATTGATGGGTGTCAGAAAATGTGGCCATTGAAACGTTAATAACTACTCACTGTCTCCTGGATGAACCACCGGGCTGCGAGATATAGTGCAGGGACCCACAATCCACTCCGGCTCATCTCCGGGGCGCTTCTGAACGCAAGCTGTAATGTAGAATAAGATGGGTATCGGCGAGCGTGCTCCAAATATCAGTGACTGACCATAAATTTCATTCTGTTTCAAGGTGAAAACATTCTCGTATCCTCTTTGTTCGTACGCTGGCCCTTCATCTGGCACACCGACTAGCAGATAGCTTCCAGGAATTGGGATTCTTGCTGAATGTTTGACTTCTCGCAATAGGTCGATTTTGGCCACTTGACGTAGTTGTTTCAAGAAGGGCGTATCGATGCCGGGAGTACGTCCCTGAGGGTGAAGGTCGAAGCCTAGGGTGGAAATTTTATCAAGTATATATGATAATCGATATTGGGAGCCTAGGGAGTGATCCTTGAGAATACTGTTGAAGTCCTTTATGGAGTCATCGATAGTCAAAATATCAGCGACCGCATTATCCTGCAATTCTTGGAAGCTGTCCCTTCTAACTTGCTTGTCCTCCAATATCATCACCAACGGCCTCAATGTAAGGTGTCAACATTCGGTGATAAAGAACGAAGGGATTCTCTGACCTGTTGAGATATGAAGTATTAGGTCTATCGAAAGCCCGAGCAATCTCTATATCTGCTTCCTTCAATCGAGAGTCTTCGAATTTTCTCATGCTAGGCCTCAGCTTCATCCTGATACCGTCAGGGTCGTGGTCAAGTTCAGGATCAACTGCAACGACGCCTTTGTATCCCATGAAACGGATTTGATACTGCATGCGTCATTCAGCACTACAACATCGTAAAACCAACAACAGTAAGACACTCACAACAGAAGGCTTAACAGCGTTTTCACCGTTATCTCGACGACCTTTGCAAAGACATGCCCAGATCTCATCTCCAAGAGATTTGGATATCGTGCCCGCGCCATCAGTATGCAAGTATTGACCTTTGGCCAAATTCTCTTCCGTGCCCATATCGTCCATCTCCGTCCATTCCTCACGCTTGACTTTGACAGAAGGATCCGTCGCAGTGAAAGCCTGGCCAATCCTAGCTGCCCACTTGGAAGGCTGAGTCATGAGTTTTGTGCCCTTAAAGTCCCCGATAGAGTGCCGAATGTACTCCGCGGTAACATAGAATATGTCTTTAGTATCCGGGTCCTGGTATCGGAAGGGGTTGATGAACCATACTGCATGCTCGCGTAATGCTGAGGAAGAATAGGCTAGGAATTCAAATCTTCGGCCTCCCAGCTCAAACCCTTCCTTCAAGGTGCGACCTACTCGCTCACGAACAAAAGACGCCCCATCGACCGCGCGATCCCACCGATATGACAGTCTATCTTCATCGCGAAAGTCTACACGAATAAAATGTTCTTCATATTCGGCGTACTTTCTGATAATACGATTGGATTGGGTGGCATAAGGGCCTTCCAGAATCATGCGAGTCGGCGCAAAGGTGACATGGCAGCACAGGAAATGTCCTGAGGAGAGTCTTTGTTTGCGGTACACGAACTTCCGGTTGACACGACGGAAGCAATCCAGAGGGGATTCACGGGCATCACGATCTTCTAGAGCTTCGCCGAAGCTCCGCAAGAGACTGCCAACGTAGTCATCCTTCTGACTAGGATGCTGGCGACAAGCTTCCTTCACAAGGGGTATGAGGGTCTCGACATCGGGCGTGAGGAGTAGACAATTGTGAAGTAATAACTCCAGTTGGAACGCGATGGGCCAACTAAAGGTCTGAATGTCCTTTCGCAATCTCCAAAGTCGTTTTTGCTCGAAGAATCCCTGTTTGGAAGCTTCCAGGTTCCAGGGTCCTGTAAAAGAGATGATAAGATTGGTCGCTATCCCAGCCACGACGCAGAGGTTCTTGAACTGCTCGATGACATCACAATTCGGATCGCTGTACAGGAGCAATCGCAGATGTTGGGCGTATTGTGAAATGGCTGCATGCCCTGGATGGAGAGAGCCGACACGGCGCTTGTAATTCTTCTTATCAAATTGGTCATCGCCTGTGAATGACCTGTGCAAGTCGATACCTTCAAAGACGGGAGGTGTTATGGTGTCAAAGCATATATCTGAGAGATGTTAGAAATACCACACTAAGGAGCACGATCTATGAAAAAAGCGTACAAGGTTTGCCATCATAACCGAGAGCTATCTTGTTGATGCTAGAGAAACTGATGGCAATTGTTTGTCCTTCGGTTTCTGTAGTTTCGTTTCCAAGCTTAGGAACGAGGTCAAACGTAAGAATGCCGTATAAATGCAAGAATGACTGACAGTGATACGAATCAGCTTGTGGTCGTATTCAAACTTCAACCAGGCGGCACTGTTCACGGCGTAGTCACGCTCCCACTCAATTGAGTACGCACGCGACGCAAGTCGCTGTTTGGGGAAGTGGGGTACGAAGGGCGATAATATGCACCGAATTGAACGACGTCAACACGGATCCTCATGTCCAGCTGCCGGCACTTATCCTCCCACTCCTCTTCAATATCAGGATTGATGAAGGGCGTCCTTTGCAGCGTCAAAGCGACATAGTCACGAACAGTACCCTTCGGATACATCTTGATTTTCTTGTTTTTAATCCGTATAGGAGTTTCCTTCGCCCAATTCAGGAACTTTCGGCCAATCGCCTGTGTGGGAAGCTCTAAAAAGCCGGTACCGTCGTTGCGAACACCGCCCATTTTGCTCGGGTTCAGCTTAACATTGAAGTTGAGGGGACGTTCATTCTCGTCTACAGGGTGAAACTCGTCGGAATGAAGGACCTCGGCCAGTGATCTGGTGACGTCCCATTCATTGACGGTGGTTGGAAGAAAGTGCAGAGCGATATTCATGGCGAATGGGGGGGAGATGGTGAGAGTTGATAAGAGACCAAAGGCGACATGCACTAAGCGCCGTCAAGGAAGTAATCGATACATCATAAAGATACCGGAAACAAACAAAGGCAACAGTTGAACAAAGGACGACAAAGGAAGCGAATTCGAATTCGTGCAGTGCGTGCAGTCTGTGACATGAGCGAAGTGTGACCTAGCACGTGACTGGTGACATACATGGGAAACTATTTCTATTACAGCGACCTATCCCATTTTCCGACCACCATCATCCTAAGGATGAAAATCATCGACAAAATAACAGCGCACGATGGGCCTCATCCATTCTATTTTTTCGAGTTTTTTCCACCGCGAACGGATCAAGTCATGGTCCTCTCCTTATCCGCCATCGCTGGGAACTGACTTGTACGGTCTTAACAGGGATTCGAGAACCTCCTTTCTCGTATATCCAGACTGTCAAATTTAAGGCCTATGGCAGTCAGCATTACCTGGGGAGCAGGTGGAAGCACCAGAGATCGCAGTCTGGACCTTGCGGGCTTGGCGCAGACAGAATATAATATCGACACCATTCTTCATCTCACATGTACGAATATGATGCAAGGGATGGTGGATGATGCTTTGGCGGTATGTATAATGCCCTTTTCACAGCTGCCTCAAAATTAACACCTGATACTAGGGTGCGAAGAGCAGGAAGATTGAAAACATACTGGCTTTGCGCGGCGGTACGTCATATACGACCCTGGATTGTCACGTCAAATTTATCGATGGGCAGATCCACCGAGAGGGAAGGAGGAATGGATTCCTATTGATCCCCGTTTCCAACGCGGTGTTGACCTTGTTTCCTATATCCGTTCGTCGCCTCAATTCTCGTCCCAATTTTGCGTCGGTGTTGCTGGTTAGATCTTCCGTGGCGTCTCTTTCCCCTCTGAACGATACCCGCAGCGTACCCCGATCGGCACCCTGATAGCCTCCATGATGAGGATACTGAAATTGAGTATCTGAAAGCAAAAGTAGACGCTGGTGCCGAATTCATCGTCACTCAGCTTTTCTACGATGTCGACCAATTCCTTCGCTGGGAGAAGAAAGTTCGAGCGAAAGGTCTCTGTCCTTGTTTAAAGTTGTTTTTGAATTTGAAAGCTAAGTCTTTGCAGGTATCAGTGTACCAATCATCCCGGGCATCATGCCGATCCAAACCTATTCGTCATTCTTGCGGCTAATCAAACTTTGTGGCACAAGTGTGCCGTCTTTTATCATGTCAGACCTAGATCCCATCAAGGTGCGCACCTACTTGACCAGCATTAGAGAAATTATAAACATAAAATAGCATGATGATCAACTTGTTAAAGACTATGGTGTCAAGCTGGCCGTCGGCATGATACGACGACTGACTTCTGAAGGAAAGGTTCCTGGCGTGCACTTTAGTACTCTTAACCTTGAAAAGAGTGTGCAGCGCGTTCTAGAGACTTTGCAATGGGCTGGTGCCGCGCCCCCAACTTATAATAAATTGATCGAGGTATTTGTCTCACCCCGTACCTTTAGTGCATTTCTGACATCTCGGCAATAGCAAGACATCCACGACGATAGATCTGTCACACCGTCTTCTGCAAGCCGGGCGGCAAAATATGGATTGGCTACTATATCTACCACCGACGGCGAGGCTGGTAGTGGAGAGTTGAACAATGCCGCTACATGGGACGACTTTCCTAACGGTCGGTTTGGTGACTTCAAGAGTCCGGCATATGGCGATCAAGACCCGTATGGGAACGTTGGAACTATAGTGAGTTACAAAACAGTTAAGTGTAATGAAATATGTTTTGAGCCTTACGCTAGACTTTGGGCCCTTGGGGACACCCACAGACTATTAACGACCTAACTACAATATTCTTGGATCATCTGCATTCGAAGATACCAACCACTCCATTCTCGCCTACGCCTCTATCTCCTGAATCGCTGACGATCCTTCCACACTTAGAGGAACTCACGAAGCGTGGCTGGTGGACGGTGGGATCGCAACCTGCTGTCGATGGTGCGCCATCGAGCGATGAGGTATTCGGATGGGGCCCTCGTGCCGGATTCGTATTTCAAAAAGGATTCGTAGAGTTCTTTTGCACTGAAGATGACTTGGACACCATCGAGAAGAAGGTAGCAGACAACGGGAAAGGATGGGTGCACTGGTTTGCTGGCAACGCGAAGGTAGGCTGAAGCTTACTGGCATGGATATTGCTAAAGATTGTCTTAGGGAGATTACCGAGGTAATATACCTGATGATGGAAGAAATGCAGTAACTTGGGGCGTTTTCACGGGCCAAGAGATCATACAGACAACGATTATTGAACGCGAATCGTTCCTGTCGTGGAAGGTATGAACATTTATTACTGAGCTCGGCGGTGTTCTTACACTCGCCCAAGGATGAAGCCTTCTCTATTTGGTCAGAATGGGCATCGCATTACCGCCCGGGGTCTGAAGAGAGGTCGTTGCTGGATTCGGTCAAGAAAGAACGATGGCTCGTTAGCATCACGCATCATGACTATAAGAACGCAGAGGCTCTATGGACGTTCTTGTCCGACGTTACTGAAACAACGAACATGTAGTATAAAACTTGTACAAGCTCTTCAACATTGGGCCCAAATGTATCTAGTACATCTACCTTTGTATATGCAAAAACTGTCGTATAGAATTTCGTGGACTTGCCTATTGATACCGTGATCGTGGCGATCACTTGAGTGGTTTTGATCTCTTACCCAGCTACTATGACCACACCCTTACCCCACCTATACGCCCGAGTACTCACTGCGGCGTCCGATGCCTACGACCTTCCCACCATTGAAGATTCGACACAGGTGTTTATTTGGAGTATCCTCAGATCGAACAGAGAATAACATTCCTGCAGGATATCGTCAAGTCATGCATAGAGGATCTCCGCCAAATTCAAGCTCGAGTAGCCGACCTCGCGCTTTTCAGCAGCAACGAGACATTCGAGGACATCTCCACGCAGGATCTAATCTACCTCACCGTACCCTATGTGTGTGCTGAAGTACAGGGACGCGTACGGACGACGGAGCGAGAAGATCGGTTTGTTTCCATTATCCAAGCTCAAGTCCGTCTCTTTCTGTATTCTTGGGAGAGGCCTGACTTGCAATACCCAGAATTACTATGAAACGTACTGCTCGACCCTGGAGAACTACGGAATAGTTACAGAGGGAGATTCGAAGCTGTTTTCGCATAACGCCCCCAATGCTGCAAGCAAACGAGAACAGAAGATACAGCAATACCGGCATGAGAAGGATTTGCGTACGAGGATAGAGGTGCGTTGCTTTTCTAATGCATATATCGACGCTTACATTCTGCTAGGTCATTCGCAAACGCAGAAGGCAACAGCCTACTGAAGAGTCAGCGTCTAGCACCACCGATTTTATTCTCATTCGTTCCCTCCTCCCATCTGCAACTGCCTCTGGAGACGAAGACGAAGACGACGAAGTGCTACGGGAAACAACCCTTCTTCTTTTACGTCTTTTCTTCTCTCTTTCCAAGACTCAGCTCGCGCACATCGATACAGAGCTGCAGCTTTTGAAGACAGCACCCCCGCCACTTCCGTACTCACCAAGGCCCGACGACAATGATCCAAGAAATAAAGATAAGGAGGGGCAGGACGAGGACATGTGGAAGCTGGATGCCCCGAAACCTAATCCGAGTGGTGGACCGTTGCTGGATCCTGCAGGAAAGGTCTGCTATTCAGTGGATCTAAGTGTATCACTTACTAACCGTGCTATGTAGCCTCTTCGACCATTCACGATTCTCCCTTCAGGCGCGTCGGATCGTGCTCGCCATCAAGCACAGGTTTTCGCGCCGGGATACAATTTGCCGACAATGACTATCGACCAGTATCTTGAAGTGGAGAGGCAGCGGGGTAATATTCTTTCTGGAGGAGGGTGCGTCGGCTGCTGTGATCTTTCATCCTCTACATTAACATATGCCTTTTAGCCCTGGCTCTGAAAATATGCCAACATCATCCGAGCAGCTAGCTATGGATGCCGAAATGGATGGCACGGTTGAAGGAGAAGCAAAAGCAGAAGAGAAGAGGCTTAAAGATGAGAATTGGGCCGGGTTCACTGATGAGAACCCGAGAGGTGCTGGGAACACCATGAATCGAGGCTGATTGACGAAATTGGAAGAAGAAGAAGAAGAAGAAGAATGGTTTGCTGCATTGCTGTATGTATTCCCTCGTCTGTAGTCATTGATAGTGGAGCGTCATTATTCAGAGCACAGATCGAAAGTTCACTCAACCAACCATATGATCTCCATAACTTGGATCAACAGAATCGACGATTATGGAGACAATTCTGACAGCGAATCTAATGTTACTTTCAGGGCCGGAACCATAGGCGTGTGTTAACAAGAGTGGCATCTTGGAAGGATTCTAGTCTGCCTCGGCCATTAACCGTCCGAGCTGAAATTAACGCTGGAGCGTAATCAACTGGAAATCGACTTTAGAACCGCAACTGTTCCTATCTTCGCTTGGTACGAAGTCGCTTGCACGAAGCTTACGTCTTTCGTCAGGCGAAACTGGACCATCCTATAAGCGACTCGAGGACCCCCAGTGAAGAGGCCCAAGGACGGGTACTTGGTCGGATACACGGACGAAAACCAGAGAGGTGCTGGGAATACCATGAATCGGGAGTGAAGAAATACCTAGATGATACGAGGACGAACGCCTCATTGTATCACGGTATGTATTTCCTCTGTAGACATGAGGCCTTTGATCACGGAACCTTGGCACTCCAGAGAACAGATCCAAATCTCTGTCTCAACCAATCACACATCTTGTTCTATAACGGCATTTCGGGGCTATCAGCAAGTCACCACTGATATCGGGTCCAATACTAAAGGCTCCTCGCTTCGACTGTGGGTCGGACACATGGTTTTATCGTCTCATCACACTGGACCTTGACCTTGTATAAATAATGATGTGAAGGCTCGTCTGTCCTGTGACTCTCTGTCATGCTCGAAAAAGATAGCCGCACAGAAACACTTTCTCTCTCGACGGGCGTGGACAACGATGAGGGATTGCTCGCCAGTCTCGGGTATAAGCAAGGTACTTCATAGTTCCTTCGTTTATTCGTGTTAGTCCCTGATACTCTTCTCTAATCCAGAGCTCAAGAGACAATTCAAACCGCTCGAGATTTTCGGGATTGCTTTCAGCATTATTGGGATTGCACCTGCGTTATCGTACGTTCTGTTTATGAACCCTAACTATGGACATCTACCTCATGGACCGTGTAGATCTGTACTCATCTATTCCCTCCCCAATGGAGGCGCGTTTGCAATGGTCTGGGGTGTAAGGAACATTCTTTTACAGGGAGTATCGGAATAACGAATGCTTCACTCCTAGTGGACTGTATGTTCTATCTTCATTGCTGCAATTGCCCTGGCCATGGGAGACCTAGCGTCGGCGGCACCAACATCCGGTGGACTCTATTACTGGACCTTCATGTTCTCGTCGGAGAAATGGCGCTGTTTTTTATGTTGGATCGTTGGGTGTATGGTTCACATAAACCGGCGTCGCAGACCACTGGCACTGACTTGAAGTAGATTCTAACACCATCAGTAATGTGGCTAGTGTGGCGAGCATTGACTGGGGCTGTGCCCTACAAATTATGGCGGCTGTCAGTATCGGGTCGGATTTGACTTTCGAAGCGACCGTCCCTCAGACTTTGTACGTTATCTCGTAATTCACGAACTTGCGAGCCTGACGAATCCATGCAGTGGCTTGTATTGCGCGCTTCTTCTCTGCCATGCCTTGATATGCAGCATCAATCCTAGATTTATGGCTAGATTGCAAACATTCTTCGTGATACTCAATATCCTGTACGTTTCTTTGCATTGTCAGGTCTTTGGCTCAACGGACTCCTCCACCCCAGCCTGTGCTTCGCGATCATCATAGGCCTCCCAGCAGCGACTCCCAAAGAATTCAGAAACGACGCAAAATTTGCATTCGAGGACTTCACTAATGGTTAGTTTTCACGCAGGGAATCTTCATTGGCTCACCATGTTAACTAGTATCCGGATGGCCCAACGGATTTGCATTCATCCTCAGCTTTTTAACCCCCTTATGGGGTGTCGGTGGGTCTTGCGCATTGTGCAAATGACTTCTTGGCTAATATATTATAGGATGCTTTGATGCTCCCGTCCATATGAGTGAGGAAGCCACCAATGCCAGCATAGCCGTTCCGATGGCTATCATTTTCTCCACCTTCGCCGCTACCATCCTCGGCTGGGGTGAGTTTTCCTGCCACTATACTACCACCGTTCCTTGGCAGCTAACGAACCTTCGTCGCGAAGCCATGAATATCTCGTTAGTCTTCTGCATGGGCCGGGATTACCAAACCATCATTAACAGCCCCATCGGCCAACCCATGGCCACTGTGCGTAACTTCCGGTCTTATTCATGCAACGCTGCACATGTAACGAATTCATCTGCTGATAGATACTTTTCAATTCCTTCGGAAGGACCGGAACTCTGATTGTATGGTCGTTCATCATCTTGGCGCAGTAAATGTTCCGCGGCCGTCAATCCTTATCTTCTCATCTGATATCAACAATTAGGTTCGCCATTGGTGCAGGTATCGTAAGTCCTAGCGATGGCATCACACGGCATCCAAACTGACCTAGAATTTAGTTGACCACATGTTCTCGACAGGTAACTTGATCATCTTGCATTTCCCACTCCGCTCGCATTGATGCTCAGAAACTCCAGATTTTTGCGTTCTCCCGAGACGGAGGCTTTCCACTCTCTCGATGGGTATACTACGTCAATCCTCGAACTAGGATTCCGTCTCATGCTGTGTGGTTTGGGACATTCTTGTCCCTCCTACTCGGAATCCTTGCTTTCGCTGGTGAGAACGCTATCGGAGCGGTCTTTTCGCTGGTAATTACTGGACAATATGTGTCATATTCCATCCCGATGGCAGCGAGATTTCTTGGCGGAAAGACGGTGCAGCCAGGCCCTTTCCGATTAGGCCGTTTTGTCAGTCATTTTATGTTTGCGCACCGTTCAAGGTGACTGATGTAACTCCTGTAATACCAGAGTCTACCAGTTGCTGCGATTGCCGTCATCTGGATGATTTTCATGACTGTTGTGTTCATGTTTCCCCTTACACCCTCTCCCGGGGTAGGCAATATGAATTACACAGTTGTAGTACAAGGTCAGTTCCTTCCAATGAGCGATTTGGTGCGTTGACGCAGGGCTTGCAGGTGGCGTTCTGGTGCTTTCCGCCGTCTACTTTTACTTTCCGAAATATGGCGGGATGTATTGGTTCAAAGGACCGGTCTCAACGGTCGATGCACCTGGGGTACAGGTCAGGGACGGTGAAGATGAAAAAGAATGACATGCCAGTAGATGGGGTCTCGACCTCAGCATGTATCGGGAGCAACGGATCCTTATTCGTCTACAACGTTACTATAGGCATATTGATATTACATTTCGAATGACTGACACATGAGTGCGGGGATTCATTGAAAGACTCAAGCGTACCCTGTAGTAGCTCACCTATGGATAAACAATTCAGTGGTCCATCCAAGGCAGCCGTCGAATACTGAGCACTTGTTCTTCTTCGACGTTTCCAGAGTTCGTAAAGACCCGACGTCGGTGCAGCACACGATGACAAGACTTTCCGTATTCAGTGACCCTCATATAATTTAATATTTATAAGTATACACATCTAAGGGGAGACCAGGACGAGAATATGGAAACTTCATCAACCCACAGCTGCATCATGGCAGATATAGTAACAGCGTCAATAGCCAGACTTTCAATTCGGCGTTGTAGCCACCAGTTGGAAGTAAATTAAGTATTTCCGAAGAGAGTAACCACCGCGGAAGCCTTATCGCTCCAGGTCAGTCCCGTGTTCACCTCGAACCTCGTTATATGCGTCTAAAAACTCCTGAATCTCGCAGCTTGTGGTAGAAGACGAACCGGAAAATGAGGTGCTAGCTTTAGACATGGCCTAGGCCACGTCGCCAATAACGGTGAGAGGTAGCAATTCCCAATAATGGAACCGTCGGGACGCAGGAGCTTGGGCTTCTATGATTCTTGCTGGAGCCATGTGGGCCTGGCCATCTTCCGTCGTTATCTTGTTGAGGAAGGAAGGCTTAGGTCACATGAAGGATTAGTTGCAGGATGGGGCCAACGTCTGGCTATGAGCTGAGAAGGATGACGTCTGGGCCCCTCAATGGGATGCTGGAAACTCTGATAGCTTCCTCTTGCCCTTTTGCGCCGCCGCGAGGCCAACAAAAAGAATATGTCTGACATCGACGGCAATTCTCCAGAAAACCTTCGCATGGTTGCCTCAAATCCACCGACCGAGTGCGCAGCAGAAGGATGTTCGGATACACCGTGGCAAGCCATAGGTGACACAACACGTAAGAAGTCTTCGGCCGCTGCGGTGAGTAGCGCTACACTGTTGCCCGTAGCAGGAACAACTCTCGCGCCCACAGGTGTCGTTTTGAGAATCGCCTCGTTGACCTGCACAAACGCAGGGCAGAAGGTATGGCTAGAGGCTTCATTCGAGAATAAGAAAGGTCGAGTAACCTGCGAAAGAACCGAGGAGGTAGATCGACTAGACGACTGTCGACGAGGACGACGCGGAGCGGTGATGGAAGTAGGAAGCAAAGCCATATGGGATCATGTGATGATCAACGGGTGCTTGCTTCAATTGAATCAACACTGCAGCGGTCCGATGCCTGTCTTGCACTTCTAGGGAAATTGAGAGGTACTGGAGAAGCTATCCCGTTCTCCGATCTACACGTTACGACTCACTGAATCTCCCCGGTAAACGCAAAACTCAATCGCAATTTAATCATGGCACTCCACACTGCGCAGAGCACAGATCCAACTGTATACGGTCAACCAATCACATATCTTCCCCTATAACGACACTTCCGGGGCTAGCAAATCACCACTGATATCGGGCTGGCTCTTCACTTTGACTGTCGGGCGGACAGATATGGCATTATCGTCTCATCACGCTAGACCGTGAGCCTCTTGTATAAATAATGACGTTTCGAAGGCTCTCCTGTGACTCTGTAGTCTTTTCTGTCATGCTCGAGAAAGATAACCATACGGAAACACTTTCGCTTTCGGCGGGTGTGGACAACGACGAGGGATTACTCGCCAGCCTCGGGTATAAACAAGGTACCTCACTCTACCTTCATTCATAGGCTAACTGATCCCCGATGCCCTTCTCTAATCCAGAGCTCAAGAGACAATTCAAACCGCTGGAGATTTTTGGGGTCGCTTTCAGCATTATTGGGGTTGCACCTGCGTTTTCGTAAGTTCTGCCTATAGAGTCCAAGCTATCTCGATTCTCATGCACTGCCTAGATCTGTACTTATCTACTCCCTCCCTAATTGAGGCGCGTTTGCAATGGTCTGGGGTGTAAGGAATACATTCTTCTCCTGGGAGTATTAGAATAAAGAACGTTTCGCTCCTAGTGGACTGTATGTTCTATCTTCATTGCTGCAATTGCCCTCGCCATGGGAGACCTAGCATCGGCGGCACCAACATCCGGCGGACTATATTACTGGACGTTCATGTTTTCGTCGAAGAAATGGCGTTGTTTTCTATGTTGGATCGTAGGGTGTACGGCTTAAATCGTCACCGCCTTCCACTAGCACTAAATTGACGTAGATTCCAATACTATCAGTACTGTGGCTAGCGTGGCGAGCACTGACTGGGGTTGTGCTCTACAAATCATGGCGGCGGTCAGCATCGGATCTGATCTGACATTTGAAGCGACCATCCCCCAAACTTTGTGCGTTTTCTCGTATTCACTGACATACGGTTGACGAATCTATGCAGTGGTTTATATTGCGCGCTTCTCCTCTGCCATGCTCTAATATGTAGCACCAATCCTAAATATATGGCCAGATTTCAAATATTCTTCTTGATACTCAATATCCTGTACGTTTCTTTGCATTTCCAGGTCTTTGGCTCAACAGACTGCTCCTACTCCAGTCTGTGCTTCGCGATTATCGTTGGCCTTCCAGCAGCGACTCCCAAAGAATTCAGAAACGACGCAAAATTTGCCTTCGAGGACTTCACCAACGGTCGGTTCTTAGACAGGAAATTTCATTAGCTGAGAGCTCATATGTTGACTAGTATCTGGATGGCCCAATGGGTTCGCATTCATCCTCAGCTTTCTAACCCCTTTATGGAGTGTTGGTGAGTCCTGTTTATTGTGTAAATGGCTTCTTAGCTAATATACATAGGATGCTTTGATGCGCCTGTTCATATGAGCGAGGAAGCCACCAATGCCAGCGTGGCCGTTCCAATGGCTATCATTTTCTCCATTCTCACGGCTACCATCCTGGGCTGGGGTGGGTTTCTCTACCACTATATCACCGACCTACGTTGGCAGCTAACGAGCGTTTTTACGAAGCCATGAACATCTCATTAGTCTTCTGCATGGGTCAAGATTATCAGAGTATCATTGATAGTCCCATCGGCCAACCTATGGCCACTGTGCGTAACCAACAGTCCTATTCATGTGCTGCACGTGTAACGAACGAAACTGCTGATAGATATTTTTCAATTCCTTCGGAAGGACTGGAACTCTGATTGTATGGTCGTTCATCATCTTAGCACAGTAAGCGCCTCGAGTCCATATATAAAACCTTACGTTCACATCTGATGTCACCAACGATTAGGTTCGCCATTGATGCAGGTAGCGTAAGTCCCCCGATGGCGTCACGCAGCATCAGAACTGATTATAGCAGATAGTTGACAGCATGTTCTCGGCAGGTAACTTAAAATGTCTCCCTTCTCCCCCCCCCCCCGCTCGTATTGATGCTCAAGACTTCAGATTTTTGGGTTCTCCCGAGATGGAGGCTTTCCACTGTCTCGATGGATATACTACGTCAATCCTCAAACTCGGACCCCATCTCACGCTGTGTGGTTTGGAGCGTGTTTGTCCTTCCTACTTGGGATTCTTGCCTTTGCTGGTGAGAACGCTATCGGGGCTGTCTTTTCGCTGTTCATTACTGGACAATATGTGGCATACTCCATTCCAATGGCAGCGAGGTTTCTTGGCGGACAGACAGTGAAGCCAGGTCCTTTCCGGTTAGGTCTTTTGGTCAGTCACTTTATCGGTTCGAAGGTGATTGATGTAAATCCTGTAACCCTAGAGTCTACCAGTCGCTGCGATTGCCGTCACTTGGATGATCTTCATGACTGTTGTGTTCATGTTTCCCCTTACGCCCTCTCCCGGGGTAGGCAACATGAACTACACAGTCGCAGTACAAGGTCAGTTTCTTCCAATGAGTGATTCGGCGGCTGACGCAGGGCTTGCAGGTGGCGTTCTGGTGCTTTCCGTCGTATACTTTTATTGTCCCAGATATGGCGGGATGTATTGGTTCAAAGGACCGGTCTCAACGGTCGAAGCACCTGCGATGCAGGTCAAGGACGGCGAATATAAAAAATAATAATATGCCAGTAGATGGGGTCTCAACCTTGTATAAGAAACAAATTGTTATTCGTGCACAATGTTTTTATGAGCATATTGATATTACATTACGAGCGACTTACACGATTCATTGAAAGACTCAAGCGAGTGGCTCACTTTTGGACGAATGGTTCGGTGTGGTACATCCAAGCAGCTGCCAAATGCCAAATAACTGTTCTCCTTCGACCTTTCCAACAGGATTATAGCTCGTAAAGAACTCCATCCTAACTAGTTGAACACGGCGTCGGCACGATGATGAAAGAAACATGTGTCGTTTTGAGGGTAAAAGTTGGAACACAATTTTTACATATCAACTAAGTAAGTAAGATGTGAATACATCAGATCCTCGCATCGCATCCGACTGTCGTTTAACCCTTATAAGTATACACATCCACAGGAAGACTAAGAAGAGAACATACAAACAGTATCAGCCCAAAAAATAGCCAACCTCTGTCAGAGCCCTCAATTCGGCATGGTAACCACCAGTTAGAAGCAAATTAAGGACTTCCGTAACGAGTGCCCAGTCCATGCCGATCGCCGAAGCCTCAGAGCCATCGCTCCAGGTCAGGTCATCAGTCTCGTGTTCAGCCCGGGGCCCGAACCTCGTAATGTGCATCTAACCATTGCTTGTGTAGAAGACGAACGAGGTGCCGACCGAGTGCACAGAGGAAGAATGTTCAGAGACACAAGTTAAAGGCGACACAACCCTCGCAACCTAAAAAGTCTTCAGCTGCTGCGGTGAACAGTACCACACTGGTAGGCGGGCTAGACAAAAAGCCTACTCTTGGGCGGAGCAAGTAGGAAGCAAAGGCCAGTCGGACGGGATCATGTGATGATAAACGCGTCAGTGACTCAATCAGGAATCAATACCAACTCAACACTGAACTTCCTGCCGTGCCTTCTATTCATCTCCTACACTCTTAGAAAAAGCAAGAAGTACCGGAGAAGCTGTCCTGTTCTCCGACCTACACATCGCGGCTCACCCGGGTATACATTTTTCTAGTAAAATTAAAGCCTTTTTGACTCGTGGCACTCCACACAGCCCAGAGAACTGATCCCTATACGTCAACCAATCACGCTTCTTATCCTATAACGACACTTCCAGGGTTATTGAATCACCTCCACTGATATCGGGCTCAAGAGGGCCCTTCGCTTCGACTGTCTTTATCGTCTCATCACGCTGAACAGTGAGCTTGATAAATGACGATGTGAATGCTCGTCTGTCTTGCGACTCTGCAGTCTTCCTGTCATGCTCGAGGAGGATAACCACACAGAAACTCTTTCTCTTCTGACGGGCGTGGACAACAATAAGGGATTGTCAGAAGTGGGTCAGGTTAATAGTTAAGATCCCGGAAGGTGTTGTGCCCACCTTGAATTGGATGAAATATCCCAGACGCAGAATCATCGCACGTAATTCCTTGCCTGAAATCACACAGTCCATATTCCAGATCAACGCGACCAATCACATATTTTGTTCTATACTCCCGGGGCTAGCGAATTACCGCCATTGATTCCGGGCGCCCTTCGCCCCCGATGAGCATAGTTCTAACGTCTCATAATGCCGGACCTCGAACTTCCTTTAAATAACCGAGGACTTGTAACTCCGGAATCTCTTCACTGTCATGCTCCAAGAGAAAGATAACAGCACAGAGACAGTATCCCTTTCGACAGTGGACAATGACGAAAGACTTCTCACTCGTCTTGGATATAAACAAGGTAGACTATTCTTGATTCTTGAAATATGTTAATCAGGCTTACACCTTTCTCTAATCAGAGCTCAAGAGACACTTCACACCGCTAGAGCTTTTTGGATTTTCATTCAGTCTTATTGGGATCGTGCCTTCTTTCACGTCAGTGAGTTTTATCCAGGTATATCAGACAGTGTTCTAAGCTACTGTACAGATCCGTATTCATATATTCCATCCCCAATGGAGGCGCTTTTGCCATGGTCTGGGGTGTATGTCGCCCTCATCTACACGCAGTTATTCGAATAACGGTTCGCTTATAGTGGGCTGTCTGTTTTATCTTCATTGCTGCAATTACCCTTGCCACGGCAGACCTAGCATCTGCGGCACCGACATCCGGCGGACTCTATTACTGGACCTTTATGTTCTCGTCGGAGAAATGGCGGTGCTTCTTATCCTGGATTGTGGGGTGTATGTTCTCAATCTTTATTCAACAACCTGCTTTTATAAGTTGAGATAGATTCCAACACCATCAGTAATGTAGCTAGTGTTGCGGGTGTTAACTGGGCATGTGCTGTACAAATCATGGCGGCAGTCAGTATCGGGTCCGATCTCGCTTTCCAGGCGACTATATCTCAAACGTTGTGAGTTATTACCCGCCGACCGATCACCATCCGATGGAGTTGACAAGCCCATACAGTGGTTTATATTGCGCACTTCTGCTTGGTCAGAGTCTGATATGCAGCTTCAACCCGAGATTCATGGCTAGATTGCAAACGCTATTCATAATAATAAATGTCCTGTTAGTCTCTTCCCATCTTCCTACTCGTCTACTGAACAATTCCTACATTACAGCTTGTTCTGCGTTATTGTAATAGGCCTTCCAGTAGCGACTCCTAAGGCATTCAGAAATGACGCAAAATTCGCCCTTGAGGACTTCACTAATGGTAAGTTTTCGTGTAGGAAATCTTCGTTGGCTCATGACGTTGACTAGTATCCGGATGGCCCAACGGATTCGCATTCATCATCAGCTTTTTAACCCCCCTATGGAGTGTCGGTGGGTCCCATTCCTTGCAAATACATTCCTCGCTGATACAGTATAGGATGCTATGATGCTCCCGTCCATATGAGCGAGGAAGCCACTAATGCCAGCATAGCCGTTCCAATGGCTATCATTCTCTCCATCTTCTCTGCTTCCATCCTTGGTTGGGGTAAGTTTCCCTACCGTTATATCGCCACCTTGCCTTGACAACTAACTTTCTTCGCAAAGCCATGAACATTTCGCTAGTCTTCTGTATGGGCCGAAATTACCAAACCATTATTGATAGCCCCATCGGCCAGCCTATGGCCACAGTAGGTGTTCAACGGGTCCTATATGGGACGGATAGTTAACCGCTGATTAGATATTGTTCAATTCCTTCGGAAAAACTGGCACTCTCGTCGTGTGGTCATTCATTATCTTGACGCAGTAAATATCTCAACTCCATGTATTATCTTCTTCACTGATGCCGAACTCCAGATTTGCCATTAGTATAAATCAAGTATGTGCAAGAAAGTATGGTCACACTTGGTACTCACACTGACCCAGACGTAGATGCTGACAGCCTCGAGGCAGGTAGTGAAATTTTAACCTTCTGCCACGCTCACTCGGACACTGACCATTAATATCAAGATCTTTGCTCTCTCTCGAGACGGTGGTCTCCCTCTCTCCCGATGGGTGTACTTTGTCGATCCTCGAACTAGAATCCCAACCCACGCCATCTGGTTTGGAGCTTGCTGGTCGCTCCTGCTCGGATGTCTTGCATTCGCTGGTGATAATGCCATTGGGGCGATTTTCTCACTTGGAGTAACTGGACAATTCGTGTCATTTTGCATCCCTATGTCAGCGAGGTTTCTTGGAGGTAAGGCAATCAAGCCAGGTCCTTTCCGGCTAGGTCGTTTGGTCAGTCATTCCTTCTCAACTCGTCAGATGTGGTTAACGGAATTCTAGAGTCTCCCGATTACTGCGGTTGCCGTCACCTTCATGACCTTCATGACCATAGTGTTCATGTTTCCTCTCACTCCATCTCCGGGAGTAGGTAACATGAACTATACAGTCGCAGTACAAGGCCGGTTTCTTTTATTAAGCTTCTGATTCAGTTCATTAAGACGGACTTTGCAGGTGGTATTCTGATACTTGCCACCATCTATTTTTACTTTCCGAAATATGGCGGGATCTATTGGTTCATAGGACCGATATCCACGGTCGAAGCACCTGCGGTACAGGTCAAGAATGATGCAGCTGAAAAGGAGTAACATGCCCATGGTCGCAGTCTGGTCTGGCACTGGGTAGCCCATGCGGATCGTTGTTCGTGGATCAATGATGTTGTATTCATAAATTGTTAAAGAGTAGGACGGACTCAAGGATTGATTTAGAGACTCAGGCGTGTTGCAGCTAATATAAGCCGGGATTATTCGCTGCCTGAACTTCGCCTTTTTCGTTATGGGTAAACAAGTCGGTGGATCGTGAATCGTGATATATCAAAACCAAATAAGTACTGAAAACTTACTAGCATTGTCCCTGGATTTTTTCCGGCTGTGTAGTTGTAGAAGAGGCCGGCGAGACTGGCGTGGATAAAACACCGAGTATAAACACTGTCGGTATATATGGAGGAAGGCAATGTCGGCGAGCGAAACCTTGAAATCTCAGGTGGCAGTGCTAAACGGCATCGACTTCGGCATCAACGGAGACAATCTCAATCGAAGACCAAAACCACTACTGCGCCTTGGTAGCTAACGAGCATTTTTACGAGCCCATGAGCGAGTCATTGCTCTTCTGCATGGTCGCAATTACCAAAATATTGCTGATAGTACCTTTGGCCGACCTATGGCCACTATATGCAGTCGTATCCGAGTCGAACGAACCTGCTGATAGGCACAAATCCTTCGGAAGGACGGGAACTATGATCGTACGGTAATCCATCATCTTCGCAAGTAAGTGTTCGACGAAAACCTTATCTGATGCTAACAATAATAGATTCGCCCCGGGTGCAGGTAACTGGTAGCGTATGTCCCCCCATGGCGTCAAGAAAGATAAGTATACGGTTGTCTCGAGTCCATAAAACCTTACGTTCTCATCTGATGCGAACAATTAGGTTTGCCATTGGTGCAGGTAGCGTAAGTCCCCCTATGGCGTCACGCAGCATCAGAACTGATTGGTAGACAGTTGACCGCATGTTCTCGGCAGGTAGCTTAAGATGTCTCCCTTCTCCCCACGCCGCTCGTATTGATGCTCGAGACTTCAGATTTTTGCGTTCTCCAGAGATGGGGGTTTTCCACTCTCTCGATGGATATACTACGTCAATCCTGAAACTCGGACCCCATCTCATGCTGTGTGGTTTGGAGCGTGTTTGGCCTTCCTACTTGGGATTCTTGCTTTCGCTGGTGAGAACGCTATCGGGGCTGTCTTTTCGCTGTTCATTACTGGACAATATGTGGCATACTCCATTCCAATGGCAGCGAGGTTTCTTGGCGGACAAACAGTGAAGCCAGGTCCTTTCCGGTTAGGTCTTTTGGTCAGTCACTTTATCGGTTCGAAGGTGATTGATGTAAATCCTGTAACCCTAGAGTCTACCAGTCGCTGCGATTGCCGTCACTTGGATGATCTTCATGACTGTTGTGTTCATGTTTCCCCTTACGCCCTCTCCCGGGGTAGGCAACATGAACTACACAGTCGCAGTACAAGGTCAGTTTCTTCCAATGAGTAATTCGGCGGCTGACGCAGGTCTTACAGGTGGCGTTCTGGTGCTTTCCGTTGTCTACTTTTATTGTCCCAGATATGGCGGGATTTATTGGTTCAAAGGACCGGTCTCAACGGTCGAGGCACCTGCGATACAGGTTAAGGACGGCGAAGACGAAAAAGATTAATATCGGGCCTCTACGGGCCCCGTTGACCTCGTACAAGAAGCAGTTCATTATTCCTGCACAACGTTTCTATGGGCATATTGATATTGCTTGACGACTGACTAACACATGAATGCGGAGATTCATTGAAGGCCTCAAGTGTGCCTGGCAGCGGATAGAGACCAAGAACAACGTGGGTGGAAGTCAACAGGTTGTCAAGATGGAATGCAATTTACCTATCATGTTTCTGATGTTGAAACGGAGAAGCAGCGGGGAACTACCGTTCCCGGGGTCAGGTATGTCACCAAGTATTCTGACCTATGGTGCCTAGTCCTCAGAAAGTACCCCGATATCTGGTCAGCCAGCTCTCAAAGCTAAGGATGGATAACATGACCTTGAACAATCACGGGAGAAGTCGAAGTGGAACAGAAAAGGCTCGTCAGAAGTGGGTCGGACTAACAGTTAAGGTCCCGGAAGGTGATGTGCATACCTTTAACCGGATGAAGTATCCCAGGCGAAGAATCATCGCACTTAATTCTTTACCTGAAATCACACAGTCCGTATTCCAGATTTCAATGCGACCAATCACATATTTTGTTCTATACTCCCGGGCCTAGCGAATCAGCGCCATCGATATCGGGCCTGTGGCACTGACTCTTCGCTCCCAGTTATGGTACTATCCCCTCATAATGCTAGACCTTGAGCTCCCTATATATGGCTGAGGACTTGTGACTCCGGAATCTCGTCGCTGTCATGCTCCAGGAGAAAGATAACAACACAGAGACACTTTTCCTCTCGACAGTGGACAATGACGAGAGACTTCTCATTAGTCTTGGATATAAACAAGGTAGACCAGTCTTGATTCTTGAAATGCGCTAATCAGGCTTACACCTATCTCTAATCAGAGCTCAAGAGACACTTCACACCGCTGGAGATTTTTGGTTTTGCTTTCAGTCTTATTGGGATCGTACCATCTTTCGCGTCAGTGAGGGTTATCTAGGGATACCGGGCAATATTCTAATTTACTGTGCAGATCCGTATTCATATATTCCATCCCCAATGGAGGCGCCTTCGCGATGGTCTGGGGTGTAAGTCATTCTCATCTACATGCAATTACTCGAACAACGGCCCGCTTGTAGTGGGCTGTCTGTTTTATCTTCATTGCTGCGATTACTCTCGCCACAGCAGACCTAGCGTCTGCGGCGCCGACATCCGGCGGACTCTATTACTGGACCTTTATGTTCTCGTCGGAGAAATGGCGCTGCTTCCTATGTTGGATCGTAGGATGTACGTTATCGATTTTTTATTCGACAACCTGCGTTCATAAGTTGATATAGATTCCAACACCATCAGTAATGTGGCTAGCGTTGCGGGTGTCAACTGGGCATGTGCTATACAAATCATGGCGGCAGCCAGTATCGGGTCCGATCTCTCTTTTCAGGCGACTATCCCTCAAACGTTGTGAGTTATTACCCACCGTCCAATCACCAGCCGATGTAGTTGACAAGGCCATACAGTGGCTTATATTGCGCACTGATGTTAATTCAGAGTCTGATATGCAGCTTCAACCCGAGTATCATGGCTAGAGTGCAAACGCTTTTCATCATAATAAATCTCCTGTTGGTCCTATTTAATCCTCCTACTCGTCTACTAAAACACCCCTACATTACAGCTTGTTCTGTGTACTTTTAATAGGCCTTCCAGTAGCGACTCCCAAGGAGTTCAGAAATGACGCAAAATTTGCCCTCGAGGACTTCACTAATGGTCAGTTTTCACTCAGTAAATCTTCATTGGCTCATGATGTTAACTAGTCTCCGGATGGCCTGATGGATTTGCGCTCATCTTGAGCTTCTTAACCCCCTTATGGAGTGTCGGTAGGTCCTATTTCTTGTGCAAATGCCTTCTTAGCTGATACATCATAGGATGCTATGATGCTCCTGTCCATATGAGCGAGGAAGCCACTAATGCCAGCATAGCCGTTCCAATGGCTATCATTCTCTCAATCTTCTCCGTTTCCGTCCTTGGTTGGGGTAAGTTTCCCTACCGTTATATCGCCACCTTGCCTTGACAACCAACATGCTTTCGTTGCAAAGCCATGAACATCTCACTAGTCTTCTGTATGGGTCGGAACTACCAATCTATTATTGATAGCCCCGTCGGCCAGCCCATAGCTACGGTAGGTATTCGACGCCGGGTGACACATAGGTCGGATAGTTAACCGGTGGTTAGATATTGTTCAATTCCTTCGGAAAAACTGGCACTCTCGTCGTGTGGTCATTCGTCATCTTGACACAGTGAATGTCTCAACTCCATATGTTATCTTCTTTTCTAATGCCGACCTCCAGATTCGCCATCAGTTTAAATCAAGTACGTGCACGCAGAAAATATGGTCACACCTGGTACTCACACTGCCCCGGACATAGCTGCTGACGGCCTCGAGGCAGGTAGTGAAATTTTAACCTTGCATCGCGCCCACTCGCACTGACCATTAATATCAAGATCTTTGCCCTCTCTCGAGACGGTGGTCTCCCTCTCTCCCGATGGGTGTACTTTGTCGATCCTCGAACCAGGATCCCAACCCACGCCGTCTGGTTTGGAGCTTGCTGGTCGCTCCTGCTCGGATGTCTTGCATTCGCTGGTGATAATGCCATTGGGGCGATTTTCTCACTTGGAGTAACTGGACAATTCGTGTCATTTTGCATCCCTATGTCAGCGAGGTTTCTTGGAGGTAAGGCAATCAAGCCAGGTCCTTTCCGGCTAGGTCGTTTGGTCAGTCATTCCTTCTCAACTCGTTAGATGTGGTTAACGGAACTCTAGAGTCTCCCGATTACTGCGATTGCTGTTACCTTCATGACTTTCATGACCGTGGTGTTCATGTTTCCTCTTACTCCCTCTCCGGGGGTAGGCAACATGAATTATACAGTCGCAGTACAAGGCCGGTTCTTTTATTAAGCCTCTCATTCAATATGTTAAGACAGACTTTGCAGGTGGTGTTCTGATACTTGCCACCATCTATTTTTACTTTCCGAAGTATGGCGGGATCAATTGGTTCACAGGACCGATATCCACGGTCGAAGCACCTGCGGTACAGGTCAAGAATGATGCAGCTGAAAAGGAGTAACATGCCAATGAACGCGGTCTGGCCCGGCACCGGGTAGACCAGATAGATCGTTTTTCGTGGTACATGGGTGTATTCATATATCGTTAGAGTCTAAGACGGATACAGATTGATTTAGAGACTCGAGCATGTCGCAGCTAATGTAAGCTGGGATTACTAGTTGCCTGAACTTCGCCTTTTTCATTATGGGTAAACAAGTTGGTATAAGTAAACTTGTCCGGATTCCGAACTAAAGACTGAATGAAAACGTACTAGCATTCTCCCTGGGTTTGTTTTCGGCTGCGTAGTTGTAGAAGAGGCCGTTGAGACTGATGCGGAGAAAAACACCGAGTATAAACATTGTCGGAGGAGAACGTCAGGCGAGTGAAATCCAAAATTCTTAGGTGGCAGTGCAAAGAGGCATCGACTTCGGCATGAACGGAGACTCCAAATACGGTGCGGTGCCTTGGTAGCTAACGAGCATTTCAACGAATCCATGAACCTCTCATTGCTCTTCTGTATGGTGCGCAATATTAATTACTGATAGCCCCATTGACCAACCTATAGCCAATATGTGCAGCACATGGTTAGCATTATTGATTACGCACGTCGTCGTATCGAACGAACCTGTTTGTAGATACTTTTCAGTTCCTTCGGAAGGACGGGGACTCTGATCGTATGGTCATTCGTCATCTTGGCATAGTAAGTGTTTGGAGGAAAACCCTATCTGACCGTAACAATCTTAGGTTCGCCACAGGGGCAGGTATCTGGTAGCGTAAGTCCCGATGGTGTCACGCGGCGTCAGGACTTGATATAGAGTTGACCGCATGTTCTGGACAGATAACTCAAAATGCTTTGCTTCTCCCCGCCCTGCTCGCATTGATGCTGGAGAGCTACAGTTTTTTTGCGTTCTCCCGAGATGGAGGCTTTCTATTGTCGCAGTGGGTATACTACGTCCGCTTCAATCCTCAAACTCGGACGTCGCCCAGACACATGACTATTGTTGCCCCAGAAAATGTTCAGCTCACTCTGCTAGTTCTGGAATTCTGCAGGCAAGATAGATTACACGACTCTGCACCATTGCAGGAAGTCAAAATGGAACAGAAAGGCTCGAACGTCGAAATTGGGTCACACTGGCGTTTGAGAACCCGGGAGGCATTGCGCATACCATGCATCTGGCGAATTAAGATATGAAGAAGAATCGTCGTACGTGATTACTTACCTAAAATCATAGATAATCTTAGCGCATTCACATGGTCTCCAGATTCTAACGCAACCAATCACATATTTTGTCCTATAACAACACTCGCGGCACTAGCGAATCAGCGCCGTTGATATCAGGCTTGTGGCACTGGCCCTTCGCCCCCAGCAATCATGGTTCGATCATCTCATAAAGCTGGATCTTGAGCTTCCTATAAATGTCACAGGACCGGTTTGTCGACCTTGGAGTCTCGTTCCTGCCATGCTACAAGAAAAAGATAGCAACACAGAGACGCTTTCCCTTTCGACGGTGAACAATGATGAGGGCCTTCTCACTCGCCTTGGATATAAACAAGGTAGAACATTCTTGATTGACGTGCTAACCAGGCTTACACTATTCTCTGATTAGAGCTCAAGAGACACTTCACACCGCTAGAAATTTCTGGATTTGCGTTCAGTATCATTGGGATTGTACCTTCTTTCACGTCAGTGACTTTTATCTAGGGGAATCAGATAGTATTCTGATTCACTTTAAACAGGTCGGTGCTAATCTACGGCATCCCCAATGGAGGCGCCTTTGCGATGGTCTGGGGTGTAAGTTCCCCTCATTTACACTGGCTCGTAATAGGTAGAAAATAACTGTTTGCTTATAGTGGACTGTCTGTTCAATCTTCATTGCTGCAATTGCCCTCGCCTTGGCAGACATAGCGTCTGCGGCACCGACATCCGGCGGGCTCTATTACTGGACTTTCATGTTCTCGTCGGAGAGATGGCGCCGTTTCTTATGTTGGATTGTAGGATGTATGTCCTCGGCCTTGTATTCGATGGTCTGCGTTAACTCGAGATAGATTCCAACACCATCAGTAATGTGGCTGGAAATGCGAGTGTTAACTGGGCATGTGCGGTACAAATCATGGCTGCAGTTAGCATCGGGTCCGATCTCGCTTTCCAGGCGACTATCCCTCAAACGTTGTGAGTTACTACCCGTTGCCCGATCACCATTCAATGGAGTTGACAAGCTCATACAGTGGTTTATATTGCGGACTTACGCTTTGTCACTGTCTGATATGCAGCCTCAATTTGAGTTTTATGGCTAGATTGCAAACACTCTTCGTAATTATGAACCTTCTGTTAGTTTCTTTTCATCTTTTAACTCATTTGCTGATAATCCCCATATCACAGCTTGTTCTGTGTAATTATCATAGGCATTCCAGCGGCAACTCCTAACGAATTCAGAAACGACGCAAAATTTGCCTTCGAAGACTTCAATAACGGTCGGTTTTCAGACAGGAAATCTTCATTGGCTCATGATGTCGACTAGTATCCGGATGGCCCAACGGGTTTGCGTTCATCCTGAGCTTTTTATTTCCTTTATGGGGCGTTGGTGCGTCTGTTTCTTGTGCGAATACATTCTTCGCTGATATTACTATAGGAGGCTATGATGCTGCCGTCCATATGAGTGAAGAAGCCACTAATGCGAGTATAGCCGTCCCGATAGCTATCGTTCTCTCCACCCTCTCTGCTACCGTCCTCGGCTGGGGTTCGTTTCCCTCCCATTATACCATCGCCGTGTCTTGACCGCTAACGAGACTTCGTCACGAAGCCATGAACATCTCGTTAGTCTTCTGCATGGGCCGGGATTATCAAACCATCATTGATAGTCCTATTGGTCAACCCATGGCCACGGTGAGTATTCAACGGGTCCTGTTATAAATAAGACGGATAGTTAACCGGTGATTAGATATTGTTCAATTCCTTCGGAAAAACTGGCACACTCGTCGTGTGGTCATTCGTCATCTTGACACAGTAAATATTTCTACTCCGTGGGTTCTGTCTTCTTATCTGATGCCGACTCCAAGATTCGCCATCAGTACAAATCAAGTATGTGCACGCAGTAAGTATGGCCCCCCTGGGTACTCACGTTGACTTAACATAGATGATGACAAGCTCTCGGCAGGTAGTGAAATTGTTACCTTCTGTCACGCTCATTCGTACTGACTGCTGTTATCAAGATCTTTGCTTTCTCTCGAGACGGTGGTCTCCCTCTCTCCCGATGGGTATACTACGTCGATCCTCAAACTAGGATTCCAACCCATGCCATCTGGTTTGGAACATGTTGGTCCATCATACTCGGATGTCTTGCATTCGCTGGTGATAATGCCATTGGGGCGGTCTTCTCACTCGGAGTGACTGGACAATATGTGTCATTTTGTATCCCGATGTCAGCGAGGTTTCTTGGCGGCAAGACGATCAAGCCAGGTCCTTTCAGGCTAGGTCGTTTGGTCAGTCATTGCAATATGACTCCTTAAACGTAGTTAACGGAACTCTAGAGTCTTCCGATTACTGCGGTTGCCGTCACCTGGATGACTTTCATGACTGTCGTGTTCATGTTCCCTCTTACTCCCTCTCCGGGAGTAGGCAACATGAACTATACAGTCGCAGTACAAGGCCGGTTTCTTTTAATAGTTTTCTGATTCAGCGCGTTAAGACAGACTTTGCAGGCGGTGTTCTGGTACTTGCCACCATCTATTTTTACTTTCCGAAATATGGCGGGATCAATTGGTTCACAGGACCGGTATCAACGGTTGAACAGCCTGCGGTACAGGTCAAGATTGATATAGTTAAAAAAGAGTAACATGCTAGTGGATTGAAAAGTGCTGTTGGGAGCCCTGAGTCGAGCCACGTAAATTGTAACGGAGTTTTTACGGGAGAATTCGTAATCGCTTAAAACCCTTCGCGTAGTCATAATAGCGACTACACTTGTTACTCTTGTCGAATCGAAGAGACTGTCGTTACGATATGCAGAAGGCACGACAAAGTTCCGAGCATACGTTGAGACGGGTGCTAAGCGGCATTGACTTCGGCATGAACGGATCCAATCTTATCGACGGCCAAATTTGATCTAATCAATTCCTTTTTTCTTCTTCTACCATGGCCGTTCATCTCACATCTACCCTTCCAAGCTTCTCTACACCGCAAGAGCACGCAACTATCGTCTCATCCACCCCCCAGAACTTCTCTGATATACTTCCTGTGCTCCGGCACCAGCAGAAAGAGGTGCAAGTCCGGTTTGAAGCTCCCTTGGAGGACAAGGCAGAGTGGCGGCACGGCACACTCTACGTGATCGATTCCATATTGGCATTTGTCGAGGATGGGGAAATGCCCAGGGCTGGCAGATCGAGTACCCTGCCATCACTCTGCATGCGATATCGAAAGCAGAGGGTGGGATTTATTGTCAGCTGAATGATAAATTCGGCCTCATCGGGGCGGAGGAGGAAGACGGGGAAGGAGATGATGCGATGCGAGAGCTCACGATTGTTCCGAAGGATAGCGGATCGCGTACGTCTACTTGTCATGTTTACCGAATGGTGTCTTACTTTTCTTAGTGGATGCGATTTTCGAAGCGCTGTCCCTCTGCGCCTCTCTGCATCCCGATGAGCCATCGCCGTCCGACGATGAAGATGACGAGGCCTTTGTCGATGCCGATGAATTCGAAGTCTTTGATGGGACGGAGGAGCAGGAGCTCAGCGAAGTCGGGAAAGTGAGGAGTGATTTTATCAATGATTCTCGTTATCAGCCATATTGATCCATTTTCACACCATTTTTTTCCATTTGACTTGGAGCGTAGGCGGCTCTCGAGCACCTAGAGTCGATTATCGACCGTAGCGACGAACGGACGAAGGCTGTAGCGGAATCAGGTGCTGAGCAAAGAGACACCAAGGCCTTGTAGCTTCAAAAACTGTATCACTATTTTATATCACAAAGTCTGCGAAATTCATGACAAGAACTTAACGTTTAACATTAAATGCAGCAGCCGGGAAAGAAATTCTAGTTTACAGTCAAAATTACGCGCTGCGTCACGCTATCACATGACGATGTCACGTTCAAGGGGACGCGAAACTACGCGAGGAAGCTGGTCTGAGTGGCTTGGTATAGTGCGCTCCATGGTAGGTAAGACCTATCAGCAGAGATTTATGGATCCTGCGGCTTAGGACCTTCATCCACTAAAGCATACGTCAGTGAAGTTGAGACAACAAGGAAATGAAGCCCTACCCCATTCAATCCTCACCCGCTCCCCTAGCCCTTTAAGCACCCTCTTGAATGACAGCTCCAACTTCTCCATGACCTTCTTCCCAAAATTATATTGCATGGATATGACTATCACAAATTTCTTCAGATTTGGGTACACCCGCAAAACGACTTCGGCAAACAAGTTCCATTTAAAAGGAAAGCTTTGCTTTAAGATATCGGTCAGTTCCTGGGGTTCATCAGCGAAGACATGGATGCTGAGTGTTGTCAATCCTGGGGCAGCAGGGAACAGCTGCAGCGCAGCAGCGCACCAGGTCAGCTGAAAGAGCGGCTGAGGAGATGCTCCCAAACTGATGACGGCAAACTTGAGTGACTGAAGGGACGGGAATTCTCCTTTCTTGAAAGGAGGGAGCTTTGTCCAGCCGACTTTGCCAAAGTCTATGAGTGGAAAGGATAATGGTATCGCGAATCAACGACTTACTATGGCCAGGCGAAGGAGGCTGGAGGGACAGGTCCTCCAAAGAATCGGCCGCCATGTCTAGAAGACGAATGAAAGTCTTGGGAGAAAAGGGCATGTCGAATTCATAAGATATATGCTGAAGCCTAGTAGGACGCGATTTTTCAAAGACCTCATCGACGAGCCAATCAGCGGACATCCTGCAATCTTGAAGGGATAAGATCCGTAGGTCCGTCATGTCTCCCGTGAAAACCCCCGTGTTGGCAGAAACACTTTCAATATCAATGGAAGTTGTTGTGAAGGACTGAATATGTTTGAACATGCTGAGAAACTGCTTGGCTTCAACGGTGCTAGGAAACATGCCCTGGAACTCGAGCTCGGTGACTGCTGGGAAAGTAGAGAGGAACCGTTTCGTTTGAGAAGTCCAGGGAATGGGATCGGTCATCATGTTAGACCATAAGAACTTGGTTGCTCGCGGCATGAGAGGAAGGCGAACATTAGGAGGTGGAGCCTGGTGTTCGTGTTCCTGCCAGAGAAATTCGAGCATGATATCAGTCTTGTTGTTCTCCCCAGGATATTTCGCCTTCAGATCCTGAATTCTCTTCTCTCTGAAACGGCCTCCGGGTTCGAAGTTGACCTTTTGGACATAGAGAGGGACGTGTGCCATTGACGCGCCGATGTCGCGCCAGCGGGTGAAATCTTTTTCCAGGGAAAAATCTGCCACTGAAAAGAGGTGGCGAAGGGACGCGGTGCGCCAGGCTTTGGAAACTCGCGACGAAATGCGCAGGGAGGCCATATCGTCGTGAATATTTTCAATAATCTCTTCCACCAACTCGAAGGGGAGGTCATCACCGTTGGCTGCAAGTCGGTCAGTGATGGCCCTTCCAGAAATATGGATTACGTGCCGTTCTGCGCCGCCATCGGAATGTCGTGATGGAGGCAAGGTGGCAGTCAAAACTAGAGTTCCAATTTTTGCACAGCCACTGCGGCCGTACTTAGTCACCACCAACCGCCATGGCGTCTCCAACGACCTCAGAATTCCCTTCCTCTCCTCCCAAGCGGACAAAAATCGTGCTGTTGGGCGACCAAAGTGTCGGAAAGACCAGTCTTATTACCCGGTACGTCGTGAAGCTTGCTCCAAGGCTGCACTCGGGCACTGAGACACGGTCAGATTTATGTACGACACCTTTGACAACACGTACCAGGCCACAATCGGTATCGATTTTCTCAGTAAAACTATGTATCTTGAAGACCGGACAGTAAGGCTGCAGCTGTGGGACACGGCTGGACAGGTGCGAACGCGTCGTCGACACTGAGCGTCCAGCTAACATTCACGACAGGAACGCTTCCGTTCTTTGATACCATCATATATTCGTGATTCCTCTGTGGCTATCATCGTCTTTGATATAACAAGTACGTTGCAATGGTCCAACGGCTTCGACGCACTTATAAAAATAGGTTAATAGACCGATCATCTTTTCTATCGACGACAAAATGGATAGAGGACGTACGCTCAGAACGAAGCAAAGAAGTGATAGTCGTATTGGTGGGAAACAAGGCTGACTTATCAGACAAACGGTATGTCCCAAACAATGCTCGCGTTCTTCATCTAACTTTTGCTAGGGAAGTGACGAGTGAAGAGGCCACGGCGAAGGCGACTGAGCTTGATGTGTTATTCATGGAGACGTCCGCTAAGGCCGGCCACAATGTGAAAAGCCTGTTCAAAAAGATAGCCATGTCGCTTCCCGGTAAAGAGAAGGAAGAGAAGCCGGAGGCTAACACAAGTAAGTTCTGGTCTCATTTGTTTGATAGGTTTGTCCCGCTTATTATACATGCACAGAAATTGAGATTAAGACACCAGTCGCAGACCAAAACCCGGAGGGATCACAATGTGGCTGCTGAACGACCTTCCATATTTTACGGCCTGTCAACGGTAGGCCCAAGCCAACCGGTCTTTTGCATACTAAGGACCGTCTAGACATGTATAGATCTACTAATTGCAAAACTATTTTTGCTTCTTCTGTCATGATTCCGAAGGAGGCGCACCGCACAGTGCACAAAAATAACAAACACTCTTGGTAAGCGGCTATTTTTGATCAGTCAAAAGCCGCGGAATACCGGTGAATAGCGTATAAAACTTTGACATAGGTTTTTAACCACAGCAAAATGCGCTGGGATTCCCTTCAATGGTAAAGCCGACGGATTTTACTGGGGTCAAAAGGATGCGTCAAAACTTATTCTCTATTCCAGCTGGTTCCCTCGCATTTTGGCCGGCGCGAATTAGCCACTGCTAGGAGTGAAAGCGGAACCTCTTAATATCCACTTCAAGTTTAGCCACCTCGCCGACAGATCAAGTATGCGTCGGAAGCTCGGCCCGGCATCATCATGGCCTCGTCGTTCGCTCATTGGGTGCATTAATTGCGCTCAAGACCTACTTCACGACTTCACAGCTTTGACGTTACTTCCAGAAGGTTGTCTGGACGCGCTTCTTCTTAGCCATCCCAAAAAACCTTCGTATGGCCACGGTAACCGACTTCTGCTCTGAAGACGTACTTAGACATGGCTGTCTCATATCGTGGTCTATGGCGCAACTTTGGGGTAATCCAACGCTGTTTTACTCAACAAAAACTCCGTAAAAGAAGCGTTGCCTGTTAGTTGCGAAATCAGATCTTTTGTCAGGCAATCACCGATTTCGTGCAGGAGCGAAGCCTCTATTTCAAGTCTGCTCATCTCGTTCAGCCTACTATTAGGCAAGTCATGCGTCCTTCCTGCACGTACATAGTGACGTCCCGATAGTTGTGCTTTGCGGAAGCCTGAGCTTTTCCCACTGCCGAGACCGCCGCTTCTGCGCCATCCGTTACGGCCAGCGCTGTTGTTTTGCCTTGAGATCTCGAAGCCCGCCAAGGTATCCTCATAGACCATTAATAACGGTATTCCTGAGTCTAACTTTTCTCTGTAATTGCCAGTGTCACCGATGGATAATCATGGATTGATATTCTAGTGATGGACATTGAAGGGCCGCGAGCGGCTATCCCAAGGCTATCTATTTAAGGCCGTGATATGCACGACGAAGATGCTTTTAATTTTCACGCAATTTACCTCCATCATCGTCATCATATCTCCATGATACGGCGAATAACTGCAGAAACGCCTGACTGGCAGTGGTAACGCGCAGGTACACCCGCTTTTGGCAATCAACGCAGCTTTGCCGCGAACCATGGCCATGCGTTATACATTTTCACCGGGCGACGTTCATCCTGTCGTATATCTCGACTCGGAAGTCACAGAGGTTCCAATGCTATACGAAGCGGCGGACTTGGCAAGCTTGAGAACACCGTCGCTTATAGGCTACCGCAGTGTCGTTCACTGGTTGACTCACCCAAGATTGATCTTCCTATGTACCCGTTTTAGCACATGGTCCTACACTGAGAAAATTCCCAGCAGTCCCACTAAAAGCATCATGTCATCAGCACGGAAAAGTACAATTTACTTACGGATTTACACCTCCACTCAGAGGTCATGCGAGTTTACTGAATGTCAACCATTAGATCAACACATGCTCTTGGGTTAAAGGACTTTCTGGACCAGGGACGGCGGCAAGTGTCCGCGCGCGAGAGGCCTGGCGCCTATCATCTCTGCAAATAGAACCGTTATCCCGTTATCTCCACACTTCACGACCTGCTGGCCGCGGGGGAGGCAAGTGATACTCGTCCGGAGAGGTCCTCGTCAGCAATCATCACACATCAGGGATCGTGAGGGGGTCTGATTCTCCGAATGTGGTGTGGAAACCATCGTGAGTCGTTGGCTCATCACTTCCGGGATACTTTTGTTGGCATCACGTCTAGTGACCTGTCATGCCCCATGATTGTGTCGTAGGCCATACCGGATATGCTGAGACATACATAGTATCTAACGCGTATCGGATGGTCGTCCAAGGCCTATGGCTCTCTAAGTGCCGTCCGTTTAGTCTCTATACGTACTGCGCGCAACCTTTTTCCGACCTTCATGCGCGCGGACTTTGTTTCGCGTTCTCTCACCGAAGGATATGCACCTTACCGCGTTTCTAGACTTGGATCACAGACCGCCACCTTAATAAATGCAAATACACAGCATCTGTTCTCACTCAGGGCCCGTGCAGGTACATACGTTGTATGGCAACGAGCACGCACAGCTGCGCGCGCGATTCAGTTAGATTTCCAATACATTCACCAGATCAGCGCTTGGCAGCGGTCATTTAAAGAATTGCGCAATGGTCTTTGGACGCCCTTGAGATCTTTGTGCGCTTTCTCTGCCCTCTGTTTTGTTCGTCCTCTCGACATCTGCCCCTGCGGCAGGATGTCCGCTTTGGATCCCCCTTTTGATTCTGGTGTACGGACCGGACTCATTATAATCGTTGTAATCGCGTGTCTGTCAGCGACAGCAGTGTCTTCACTTTTGGCTTTTATCGGGGTAGGCTAGACAGTCATGCGTTATGTCTGCTTGATTGACCAGTGGTTTGCGCTCAGTATTCGGTTGTGACGATTAAGAAAGGCGCAACTCGAAAATGGCATGTCTCGACACACGTCCATTACTATTTTGTAAACCTCTTGGTCTGCGATCTCGTCCAAGCCATAGGTGTGCTCAGTTCCTTTCATCATATGTCTGGGCTAAGAAGCTATGATAGGTTCTATAATGAACGCCAAATGGGTTGTTGAGTCCGTACGTGGTCATGGTTTTGGCGTGGAATCACCGATACTGAACCGACTCGTAGCGAGTGATAGAGGGACCTCTTTGTACCACCCAAGGTAAATGAAGTTCCTACCTGCTTCTCTTACAGTGCTGAGCTATGTATCAGGAATCATAAAGCAGATAGGGGATGTGGGAGTTGCATTGTCGTAGGTCGTTTCAATATGATTGTTGCTGTTCTTGCTGTTCTCATCGTCTTTTTTATTAACAGGATATTGGTGCGCACCTGCTTCCATCCAGTGATAATCAAGGCTGATGAATATAGTCTATGGCTATTCACACTTGTTTGGTTCTAGTGTTCAGGTTTT